>OY725345.1:0-1313626 GCA_963243735.1 Neocrepidodera transversa | reverse complement strand
GTGGTCCAGTAAAATTCTTTGAAAGACGAATTCGTTACAGACTTTTGATGTTTTGTTAGTTCTTTAACAAGTATTTTAATAAAAATGATTGCAGAACGTCAAAATCTTTTTTCTTGACTATTAGGAAGTTTTTAACCAATTGGTCCTTCGAGTAGGATCTTTCATTCTTCGATTTTAATAGTTTATGAACACTTTTCTAATATGTTATAATTTTTTTTGATATTTTATTAGTCACTAACAAAGATTATAAGGAAAAGATTTAAAAGATTCTAGTTATATTGCCCACCGCTGTTGCCATCGTTTTGTACGTTAACTTGAAAGTTTGATTATATATTATTGTGATACGAAGTGGTCCAGTGCTAGAGTGTATGCTTTACACATAAAATTTCCTGGTTCGAATCCCGATGAAATTTTTTTTTATTACACAGGTTAGATTTAGATAGTGATAGTCAAATATTTTTTTATGTCAATAAAACACTTAAACCTGACAATAGCGGTCGGCACTCGAGTTGCAATTGGGATCTAGATGCCAATAATAAAAAAATAAATAAAATTATAAATCATCAACAAGATTTTTTGTTGGTTTGTAGATAGTTTTTTCTTTTTCTTTAAGATATTTCCAATTGGGGCAGTGATCCTTTTTTTGTATGGTAGATAGACAGTTCCTTTGTATTATGCGAAAATAAATTCGCTAAATACAGTCGCGCCAAAAAGCACGTGTAGACACGCCACTGAAGATGTCTGCCGCAGTTGCAGTCGAAACGTTTGGAAAAATGTGATCTATTCTGACAATGTTGAAATATAGTAAATATAATATGGTGTGTTCATAACGGAAAAAAAATCAAGATGGTTATTTAATAAAAAAATATTGATTTTAATATGAATCCTTTCCAGGAGTAACGTATATAACTCTAATAGTAAAAGGATTTAAATAATTTTAAAATATTGTCCCAAATAGCAATCACAAAAGGCTGAATCACTGATCCATACAAATACCATTTCATAAATTTTGCTATGTCACAATCGTAATATAAAATATTAAAATATGCAATGGCATTATGAAAAAAAAAGAAATATTTGTTGAAGTAATATAAGTTACGAGTAGGGAAAAAAATCCACGTTATCCTGGATTTGAAGGACTTACTATTTCCATGACGAGCAGCAAGGGGTCCACATATGTGAACTTGATTTAATATATAAAAAAGTTTTCTTTTGTATTCAACGTTATTTGATTTTCTTTCAACACTATATTACGCCAAAGGTTTTTATATTATATTTGTCACTAAATATTTTAAAGAAACAATTTATTAAAAGACTAAAAATAGAATAGTGTGTTCTTGCAATAGGGATACACACGTACGAAAGTTTCGATAAAATCTAAACATTATTCGTCCAGTCATCGTACCGGAAACAGATAAAATCACGACGAAGTTGTGTCCCACAGGTAACCACAAAAGAAATTTATACTGTGTCCTTTACAAAAATATATAATTTACTTTTTACTCAGTTTCTATGAGAACAATGGCCAATGGGTATATGTTTTAGGCTGACTTATTTTTATGTAGAAAAAAATTTGTTACAATAAAAAACAAATAAGAAGCATTATCTCATTGACCATAAAATATATCTCAAATCTGTTTTGAAATATGTTTTAAAACCGGAAGTCATAAAAATCTGCAATCAAATTTGTATAATTACTCCAAATTACTCGCGATATTTGGTTATGTGCATAGTGACTGGTGACAATTTTTTTTTATTAGTTTTGTGTTACAAAAGTGTGATTTAAAAATGGAATTTGATATACTTCTCATATAATGGGAGCTCGGGAAATTCATAGACCGCTTTAGAAGTAAATTTTACAAATTAATCATATTACAATATTCTCTAATTATTTTTGTTGTGGATAAACAGAATTTGTATTTTAAATACATGGTGTTCCAAAATAAATTATTTTCTCCGGCTCGAAGGACCAAAAAATGTAGTAGAATGAATGGAAAAACCACCAAAGGGCTGGTTATAAAACAGTCAAAATTAATCGAAGCAAAAGAGTATCAAAAACGTTTACTATTGATTGTCCAAGAGGATCCGAAAAGAAAGTAGCAGCAGTATGGCAAAATTGCTTCTGATCGAGCCCGAGTACATAAGTTTGGATAACACAGTCACAGCAAAACCGGCAAGATTATATTTAAATAGAATGAATGCATCTTTATTTTGCGTTTTGTGATTTGTTCAGGCAAATTGGATCATTGGAACTTTAATATTTAAGGTACCAACACAAAAATAATTAGAGAATATCGTATGATTATTTTGTAAAACTTACCTCTAAAGCGGTCCAGGAATTTTCTGAGTTCACAAGTACTTCAAATTCCATTTTAAGTCACACTTTTGTAACACAAAACTAATAAAATTTGATACCAGTCACTATTCAACTTGTTTAATTACTGTTAATAATTTGTTTAATTGGAAACTGTTACCTTTTCCTCAGTGTATAAATGCCGATAGACAGAACCGTATTATAAGACTTCCCTCTAAACTTTAGGGTTTAGAAGTCTAAAATCCAATTTAATGATCAGTTTAGAAACCTGTTTACATACAAAGAAAACTGCACAGAATGTTACAAAAATTGGTTCTCGGTGAAAGTTAATGAAAATTTTAGATGGTGTTTAGGTTAGGTTCAAAAATTTCAATTAATAGTATTTGTAAAAGAAGATTAAATAATAGTAAAATCCTAATAGCACAAAAGCTCCGATTGACGTTTTTTTAGTGTTCATTTAACTTCAGAAAGTCCGAGAACCAAAATAAAACGTTTTATAAACGTTTCTACAAGAACGTTTTTAAAAGGGACATAAAGAAACGTCCAAAATATGTCGACTCATAAATTAAAAACAAAACGTTTTTTACGTTATAGTTCTTAAGACATATGATAAAAAAATACTATTAAACGTTTTCTTAATGTTGATGTTAGAATGTTTTTTATAAAATCACAATAGGGACGTTTTTAAAACGTTTTATTTGAGTCGTTTTTAAAAAAACGTTTTGTTTAGGTTTACAGAAAAAGTTAGAAAGTTACGTTTTCTTAACGTTTTTGTATATGTCGATTTTATAACTACTATAAAAAACGTTCAAAAGACATATTTTGCGTTCGCAAAAGTATATTTTGAGAAAGAATGTATTTAAACGTTTAATTAGAGTCATTTTTAAAATCACCATTAAAAAGTTTAGTCCAACGGACGTTCTAAAATACGTCCCAAAAACGTTTTGTCGAAACATTTATTTAATCCGTTTTGAAACGTTTTAAAACTTCTTTTACTTTTCCGACCCGCCTCCGAAAAGGGAAAGTATTGTGAGCTTAAAAAAATTTTTCGAGATAAAGATGAAGTTACCTGAGACGATTAAAACCATATCCATACGGAAGTCTGTCTGTCTGTCTTTCTGTCTGTGTGTATTCTTCCACGATAGAGGCCACACGTTTAATCCGATTGAGCTGAAATTTGGTATACGGGTTTGGGTTAACCCATTAACATTTATAAATCTGTCAAATGGAAGTGTCACTATCAAAAGATTACAGAAGCAATATGACATGGAATTTGACTTTCGATATGTCATTTAAAAGTACTTGAAAAACTCTATACAGAACAGTCAAAATTATTTCTCCAACTGTCACTTGTCAAAAATAAAAAAATGTCAAAATTTGAAACTTTAACATTAAATATCTGAAAATTTTTTTTCTCATTTTTATAATATTTTCTGTTTTTCTTTTGATTTTTTTTTCAGATCTTGAACTAATTTTTAATATATTTTTTCAATTTTTTTTTATGATTTTTTTCTAAATTTTTCATAAAATTTTATAATTAGTTTTTTTTCCGATTTTTTTGATTTTTTATTTCTATTTTATTGTGTTTCTTTGTACTTTTTCTTATATATTATTTTTTGTGATTTTTTTCTGATTCTTCTGTCGCATTTTTTCTGTTTCTTTATGATTCAGATTTATGTTACGTATAACCTGTAAAATTAAGGATTTTTGAATCCTAATAATCCTGGAAAAGATATTTTTCTGATTTTTCTATTATTTTTGATTTTTTCTGTTTTTTTCTGATTTTTCCTGTTCTTTCTGATTTTTTCTGATTTTCCGACTTTTTGATTTTTTTCTGGTTTTTTCGATTTTTTAAAAGTTTTTCTTGATTTCTTCTTATATTATTTTTTTTTTCTATTTTTTTATTTGTTTTCTAATTTTTCTTATTCCTCTCGTTTTTATAATTATTTGCGATTTTTTGCAATATTTTTTTGGGATTTTGTTGCGATTTTTTAGAGATTTTTGAAGACTTTTTGCGATTTATTTCAAATCTTTTGAATTTTTTCTTTTCCTGTTATTATTTTTTTATGGTTACAATTGTTTTTGGTTTTTTGCGATTTTTGCTATTTTTATAATATATTTCGACTTCTTTCGTTTTTTGCGAATTCTTTTCCTTTTTATTTTTTGCAATTTTTAGAGTGTTTTTGTTCGGTTTTTTTTTATGTTTTCCGAATTTTACAATTTTATTTTAAATATTTTCTGATGTTTCTTTCAATTCGTTGCAATTTTTTCTGTTTTTTTCTTATTTTTTTTTGATTTTTTCTGATTTTTACTTTTCCGGCTCATCATTCCAGAAGGGAATGTATTGTGAACCAGCTAAAAAATTTAAAATTTTAAGGTCTTCTGAGACGTTTAAGACCATTTCCAGTTGGACTGTCTGTCTATCTGCCTGTATGTCTGCCTTTATGTATTCTTCCATGATAGAAGCTACACGCTTAATCCGATTAAGCTGGAATTTTGTACATGGATTTCGGTTATTCATTGGAGGAACCTATTAATTTTTGTATGACATCTGTCAAACAGAAGTGTCACTGTCAAGAAATGACAGGAGCAATATGTCACGGAATTTGACTTGTAATATGTCATTTGAAAGCCCTTGAAAATCTCTATTCAGAACGGTCAAAATTATTTTTCCAACTCGCACCTGTCAAAATAAAAAAATAACATTATATATCTGAAAAAGTATTCGTTTGAATACTCGTCGGGAAAGTCTTGGGGCGACATAACTGATTTTTTTTATTTATTTTAAGGAACGTTTTTAAAACGTCCCAAAGGTTAGTCATGTACTTTTTTTAAACGTTTTTATACGTCTCTGTGCTATTATATAAAAAATTAAAATGTAGAAAATTTACTATACAAAAAATGTAACTATTTGGTTAGTATAGAGAAAATTTAGAGTTTACAGACTATCAAAATGCAAAATATGTTGTTTTCTACATATCGTGTATGACCTTTCTGCATGAGACAATGATTTGCGTGTTGCATGACGACTATATTATCACCGGTGTAAATGTATTTTTAATAACATTCTTTACAGTACAACATAGCGATATATTTTCCAGCAGAATTATTATTTGTAAAATAAAATTAGTACATAAATATTTTTCAAAGATGAATCCTATCACAACCGTCAGTGCCACACCTTGTCAACGAAGCGAAAATCGTCGGAGTTATAGCAAGCAGACTTAGCAATAATTTAATACCGTCAGAGGTAATAAAAATTCCGGTAGCTGAAAGTAACTACCGGAGAAAGAGAGATAGAAGAAAAGTTCTTTTCTGAATTGGCCACTCTTGAGCGGACTCTCCAGAAGCGACAGCTCATCACTTATGGATACTGATGACTAGAGCAATGAGACCCACCAACTTGTTAGTGTTAGCGAAGGAAAAGAAATCGCCCTTGTTAAAATAAATTGGATGGCGATATATAGGCTTTGATGTTTTAGATGGATTATTTTTCTTTTCGAGTGCTGGGGACTTCACCTTATTTTTATTGCTGCGGTGAGATGTCTTCGATGCTCTTTCTTTCCGACATAATGTTGTTTCTTTGAGCATTGGACTGTTAACATATTTTAATCTATAAAAAAAAAAAAATTAAAATGTGTAGAGGGAAGGGGGAAAACCATAAGCTTAACATTTTTCTGTTATATCTGCTGTCTATTATGGGTTTTAAATTAAATGTTGGTACATATTTATTTATTTATTTAATTTTCATATACATTTTTTTTATTTTCTTTTTTTGTATGTTTTTTGTTTTTTTTTTCTTTCTTTTTTTCTATTTGTTTAGTTTTTAGTTTTTTTTATGTATAATTTTAGCAATTACAAAAATAACTTAAAGTCGAGTACCACAAATTTTATAATAAAAATGAAGAAGATTAGTGACTAGTTTCGGCAACAAGCCATCATCAGGCCTAGAATACAACATTTTTTAGGACTAGGGAGGAATAATCATTATATTATAACCTACCAAAAAACTTTATCAACTAATATGTTTAAAACTAGTAGTTTTTTTTTATGGTTGAATAGAATAGTCTAGTCAGCAAGTACTTTTTGGGTCAAACTTTTTTCCGAATCAGAAAAATATAAACGAGGTGTCATTCGATTCAGAATAGCGTGTAGATGATTTTTGAACAAATTCCAGAGCCATTTGCAAAAATTGCAAAAGTTATAAACAATTAATTGAAAAATAAAAATTGGGTTTGGTTTTTTGCAAATATCCAAAAAACTATTTGACATTTTTAAATTTGAAAAAAGGTTCAAAAAGAGGAGGAAATTTACCAAAAAAAAATTAACGTTCCGGATCTGTAGGACCAATATTTATAATTTTCCAAGAGGATTTAAAATACGGCCAAAAACGGGGACTCCGGTTTGCTTAAGCGCTGCCCATTTTGGACCTTTAATGAATAAATATTATTTAAACTTAATAAAAAATTTAGGCATCTACTGAATAGATTTATGAACAAAAATCCGCTGTCAAAAGTTTATTTTATTAATTATCCATTAGTTAATCAACAATTTTTTCTTACTTGAACATGAACACTGTAAGTGAGATAATTATTAAATGACAAATCTAATTTTTTTCCTTTTTTCATCTATTTTTGAAAGGTTTCCCGTTGGAAAAATAAAAAAATTGTTATTTTTCACTTTCTCATTAACAATTTACTTAGGTTAAAAATTAAAAAGCTTGATAAATCATTGAAAAAATTTTTTTTTTCATATTACTACTGAAAAGTTTTTTATAATCAGAAGTCACATGAAAATGATTTTTAAAATTTTTTATTTTCTATTTGTTTACAACATTGTTATAAACAAATGCATTGTTTATAAGGAAATTTAAAAATTTTTTTTGAAAACAATTTTTGATGCAAATTATGATTAAAAAAAAATGGTTCCTTTGACAAAATGGTTGGTATAGGGAAGTGCCCTTTGTTTATGTTTGTTTTCATTTCTTTTCGTTTGATTTCCTTTATTTTCCTTTGATTTCGTTTGCAAACGCAAAACAGGCAATAAATTTATGAACCAAATGTACCACAAAAAAGGGGGGATGGGGGGTATTAGCCTTTTTGGTGGCCAACCAACTTCAATAAATAACATCAGTTCACAATTAGCACAAGTATCAGAACAAGGTAAGGTGATAAATAATTTTCAACGCTAAATTTTATTTCGAAATCTTAGTGTTAACATGAAAATATAATTCAATTTTCCAACGCCACTGAATACCTTTCATAAACAATCCAAATTCGCAGACACACTGTTTCTCTATGTTTCGCATTCACAAATGCATCAAATATTATATATAAAATTGTTCATATTACGAAGCGTAATCTAAAATAAGGCCTCTAAAAAATGTCACACATGAGTATGCTTATGCACTCGTGCAGTTGTATGCACAAAAAATACGAGTGCACAAGTGGAAAAAATACGAGTATACAAGTCTAAAAAAAATTGTGTATACTACGCACTCGTGAAATTATCTGAAAAAGCGCGAAAGCACAGTTGGTAAAAAAACATGAGTGTACAAATTTAAAAAAACAACATGAGTACGCTTACGCACTCGTGCAATTATCTGCACAAAAAAACAAGTGAGAATAAATGGAAAATACACAAGTATACAAGCCCAAAAAAAATTGTGTATGATACGCACTCGTGCAATTATCTGAAAAAAGCACAAGTGCACAATTAGTAAAAAAAAGCACGAGTACAAATTTAAAAGAAAACATGAGTGTGCTTACGCACTCGTGCAATTATCTGTACAATAAAACACGAGAGCATAAATGGAAAATACACGAGTATACAAGCCTAAAAAATTGTGTATGCTACTCACTTATTGATCGAATAGGCACTTTAAACAAAACATACCTGCCAAATATCATGAAAATATACAGTGTGATTAGAAAGTTATTAACCATGCAAGAAATTGGCAAAATAGATAAAACACTCTGTATCTTGGTTATTAACGCATGTCACTTTCCCTGTACTATATTATTAATTTAAAATGCTCCGAAATCTTCCAAAAATTACCGTAACATGTCGATTTCACTAAATTATAATTCTAAGCTTGTTTTATTATAAACCACTAACCTAATTATTTAAAAATCGTTTTAAAAATGTGAACAATTAAAACCGGCATAAAATAAACCTTCCCCCTGAATAGTTCGTCATTAAGTTTATATTGGTTATGTTGGCAATGTGTACACTGTATTATTACCGACAGATAATAAGATAATTTATAGCGTGGATAATTAGAGACCGGAAGGAAACACGAGTAAAAACTGCTCGGAGATTCATCTCCGATACATTTATTATAATAATTTAGCATAACTTAAGAACGGTCAGTGCGTACCGCGGGATCTTGACACGGCTTCTGTAGGTACAACCAGAACTGTTATTACTTATATGGCCGTTGATGGTATTAACTATTAAATGGACTTTGATGTTTTATCGATCGCATTGATTTTTATCAATGAGATCGATTAAATTAAAGCTTTGGTTACGTTGTGGTTGTGATTTTAGCCTTCGGCTATAAATGAATAATAACAATAAAAATTCTTTTACGAAGATTAAGATTTAATCACTTGTCTTAAATTATACTTTTAACGTTGCAAAATTTTTGTACCTACTTTTTATTAATTGAATAAATGAAGCTTTTACTTGATTACTTGATGAAGATCCATACTAAACGATGGAAAAAAAAACAATTTCATTTGTTTAAATCTTCATTATATATTTGAGCTAAGTTCAATATACATTTGTAGGTTTTTCAAACTCGTTTGAGAAAGCTTCTTTTTTAAATTACCCCCTTTTTCCTCATTTTTCTCTCAATTTTCCACTTTTCTATCAAATTTTGTCAATTTTTTCCAGAAGTTAGTGAAACGCGTTACGATTGTATATTGAACTTGGTTCTGTCTGTTTGTCTGAATATAAACACTATAACTCTCGAACAAAAGCTTAGATCGAGTAACGGTTTTTCACTTTAATCAGTTAGTTTAATCCATAGAAGAACCATATTAAATTTTAGCAGGATCGAGCCAGCCCAAGCCATTCCGGTACCAATAAAAATCAGTTTATAAAAATTATTGAGATTTATGGAATTTTAAATTTGTTTAAAAAAAATTGAAAAATGTCGGAAAAATTTTAAAAAAAATGGTAAAAATTGGGAAAAATTGGAAAAATGGGTTAAAATTGGAAAAAAATTAATGACGAGATTGGAAAAAAAATTCAAAAAGTTGGAAGAAATTTGAAAAAATTAAAAAAAAATTGGAAGAAATTGATACAAGTTGGAAAAAATTGAAATAAAATAGGGAAATTTTAAAAAATTGAAAAAAATTGGAAAAAAATCGGAAGAAAATCAAGAAAAATTGGAATAGTAGTAAAAGTGGAAAACAAAATTGAAAAAGTAAAAAAATATGGGAAAAAATTGTAAGAACTAATAAAAATTAGAAAATATTAGAAACAACTTGAAAAAATTGGGAAAAATAGGAACAAAAAAAGCAGTAAGAAAATCAAATCACCAGTCATAAAAGTGGAAAATATCGAAAAAATCGGAAAGAATTGCAAACCAATATAAAAAAATTGGAAAAAATGAAAAAAATTTGAAAAAAATGGAATAAAACGGAAAGAATTGAAATAAGTCGGAAAAAATTGAACAAAAATGGAAGAGAAATTGGAAAAAAATTAGAAAGAAATCGGAAGAAAATTGAGAAATTGAAAAGAATTGTGAATAAGTGAAAAATAAATTGGAAACAATCGGAAAAAATTGGTAAAAATTTAAAAAAATTGAAAAAAATTGTTAAAAGATAAAAAATATTAAAATAATAGAAAAGAAAAAAATTAAAAGAAATTGGAAAACATTTGGAAATAATAGGAAAAACTGGAAAAAATGAGAAAAAATGAGAAAAAATGGAAAAAATAATTGGACAAACTAGAAAAATCGTAAATTAACCTAAATAATGAAAATAACATTGAAAGAAAAAAATTGAAAGAAATTGAAAAAAATTGAAAATATTCAAAAGAGTGAATATCTGAATAAAATTGGAAATAATTCGAACAAGTCGGAAAAATTGAGAGAAGTTGGAAGAAAATGGAAAAAATTAAAAAAATTCACAAAAAATGGGAAAAATGGAAACAGTGGAAAAAAATTTGGAAGAATATGGACAATTTGGAAAAAATCACAAGAATCTAAAATAATTGCAAATAAATGGAAACAATGCAATAAAATTGAAAAAAATTGGAAAAAATTGAAAAAAATTGAAAAAAATTGAAAGAAATTGAAAAAAATTGAAAAAAATTGAAAGAAATTGAAAAAAATTGAAAATATTCAAAAGAGTGAAAAAAAACTAAAAGAATCTGAAAAAAATTGGACGAACCTCAAAAAATCGTAACCTAACCTACATAACAAGTCGGAAAAATTGAGAGAAATTGGAAGAAAATGGAAAAAATTAAAAAATTGGAAAAAATTTTGAAAAACTGAAAAAATTGAAAAAATCGATTGTGCCGCCAAAAACTTTCCCGACGAGTACCCAGAGACAGAAATTGCAAATAAAATTTCAGCTCAATCGGATTAAGCGTGTGGCTTCTATCGTGGAAGAATACACACAGACAGACAGACAGACAGACAGACTTCCATTTTGAAATGGTCTTAATCGTCTTAGATGACCTCAAAATTGATATTTCCTTCTTTGATTAATTTTAAAGAAAATTTATTAATATTGTCATGAAATTTCTGATTGCTCAATTGGTTATTATTCAATAAAAAACTTTTTTGGTTAATAAACGTTATTTATTATATTAATATTAGATCATTTATAAATCCCAAAAGTCGTTATTTTTGAGCCGATTTTTTATGAGAAATATTCTTGACAAAGCAAGAGCTACAACATAGCAAATGACACAAAGAAACTTTTATAATGTTTACTCTACCTATCCAGAGAAGATCCAGGGATGCGATTATGAACCTCTGTGCGGTATAATAAACTCATAAAATCGCCAGAAATAAGGATATATTGACTGAACACCGAGTCAGAACGCCAAAAAGTTGCAACAAAAATATTTCATTTATATATATATATCTTTTATGGCGCAGACGGATATGACCGCTCAAAGATGATAATTTATAGATTCTTTCGTTCCGGGATCGCGGCGGTCAAGTAATTGAAATATTTTTGTTGAAATATTGCCACATAAACGTATACTGTTGTCATGTTAAACTGAATTGATGTAGTTTAGTTGGAAAATCCAAAGGAAATGGCCGTTATATCTCGTCTTTGTCATATTCAGAAAATGGAAATACACGAAGCTATCAAATCGACTCTTATAGAAATATATGAGACATAGTAAAATATGAGGTTCTTAGTTCAAAAAGAAAAAATGATTTTTTATTGTTATCCATCATGTAAAAAAAATCCAGTTTTTGGATATATTTTACTATTTTACTAATCGAAAACTAATTTTATATAATTTAAAAGAAAACATTTTATTTCCCGACCCACTTTGCTTTTATATCAATTTATATGTGAAAAAATGCATTTTCGCTTTTCCGACAGAGAAAAAATACTTTATAAGTCAAATTCCGTGACATATTGCATCTGTCATTATTTGATAGTGACACTTCTGTTTGACAGATGTCGTACAAAAAGTAATAGGGTTTTCCAATGGATAATCCAAATTTCAGTTCAATCGGATTAAACGTGTGACCTCTATCGTGGAAGAATACACACAGACAGACAGACAGACTGACTTCTATCTGGAAATGGTCTTAATAATCTCAGATGACCTAAAAATGGTGTGGAAAATGAGATTATTTTAATTACAAAAAACAAAATTTCTGAATGGAAAAGTAAAATGTTGTAAAAATGAAATAAATTGCTGGAAAAAAATGTCTAAACTTTGGAAAAAATACACAAAAATTAATTCAAATGAAAAACGACAAAAATTACTTAAAATACCAACGAGATAATGAATTATTAAAAATTATAAAGAATTGCTAAATTTCAGCATAATAAAAAATGGGAAAAAAGCAAAAAATGCAAAAAAAACTGGACAATAAAAAAAAATAACAAAAAGTCAAAAAAAAATGTCAAATAAGACAAAGTAAAATGAAAAAATTCAAAATACACCAAAAAACTTAAAAAAAAAGTAAAAAAAAAGCAGGAAAAGGGACAAAAAGGGATAAAAAAGGAACAAAAAGGGATAAAAAAGGAACAAAAAGGGTAAAAAAGCAAGAACAAAAAGACATAATAGAAGCAAATAAAGCCAAAAAAAAGGTCAAATAGAGGAAAAATCAAGGCAAAAATTGCAAAAAAAAGAGAAAAGGGAAAAAAATCAGCAAAAAGTCCAAAAAAAAAGGCCAAATGAGAAAAAGTAATGGGAAAAAGGAAAATACGCCAAAAAAGAAAAAAATATACAAAAAAGTTAAAAAAAAAGCAAAATAGAGGAAAAATAAAGGCAAAAAAAGAGTTTTAAAAAAGTCCAAAAAATATACCTAACAAAGGGAAAAACCCAAAATACGCCAAAAAAGTAAAAAAAACAAGCAAAATTGTATGAAAATAAGGCAAAAAAGGGATAAAAAAACAAAAAGGCAAAAAGTTCAAAAAGTTAATCAAAAAATTTTTTAAAAAGGGCAAAAAAGTCAAAGAAAGGAAAAAAGGGTAAAAACAAAATCAAAAAGGTCCATAAAAGTCAAAATAGGAGTAAAAAGGCAAAAAACGTCAAAATAGTAAAAAAAAGCAAAATAATGGCAAAAGAAGGCTAAAAGGAGCCAAAAAGCAACAAAAAAAGGTAGAAAAAGCAACAAAAAAGGCAAAAAGGACGAAAAAGGAAAAAAAAAATTTAAAGGGCGAAAAGCCGTAAAGAGGCAAAAAAAAGGAAAAAAACGTGAAAAAAAAAACAAAAAAAAGACAAAATAAAGCTAAAATAAAGCCAAAATAAAGAGAGGCAAAAATGGTAAAAAAGGCAAAAAGAGTTATAAAAAAGCAAAAATAGGTATAAAAAAGCAACAAAAAAAAGGTAAAAAAGGTTAAAAAAGTTAACCAAAAAATTTTTAAAAAGGAGTAAGAAAAGTTAAAAAAAAAGAAAAATGGGTCAAAACAAAAATAAAACAATCGGTTGTGTCACCCCAAAACTTTCCCGACGAGTTATTTAATGTTAAAGTTTTTTTTTTGACAGGTGACAGTTAGAGAAATAATTTTGACTGTTTTGAATAGAGTTTTTCAAGGGCTTTCAAATGACATATTGCAAGTCATTTCCGTGACATATTGCATCTGTCATTTTTTGATAGTGACACTTCCATTTGACAGATATGGTACAAAAACTAATGGGTTCTTCCAATGGATAGCCCAAACCGATATACCAAATTTCAGCTTAATCGGATTAAACGTGTGGCTTCTATCGTGGAAGAATACACACAGACAGACAGACAGACAGACAGACTTTCATCTGGAAATGGTCGTAGTCATTTCAGTTGACCTGAAAATGGATATTTCCATCTTTATCTCGAATTTTTTTTTTAGCTCGTTCACAATACTTTCGGGATCGGGAATGTAAAAGGCAAAAATAAAAAATACGATATAAATGTTAATACCAATTTACAAAAAGTGGAAAAAAGAGGCAAAGATGCAGAAAAAGACAAAGGGCAACAAAAAGAAAAAACGTAAAATAAAGGAAAAGAGGTGTAATAAAGGTAAAAAAGGAAAGAGGGTAAAACAAAATGTCCAAAAAAAAGCCAAAGTAAAGGGAAAAAGCAAAAAATGCCAAAAAAGGCAAAAAAGGTCAGAAAAGCAAAAACAAATCCAAAAAAATTAAAAAAAGTTTAAAAAAGCGAAAATTAAGGCAAAAAAGTAGTAAAAATGCCAAAAAAAGGAAACAAAACCAAAAAAAAAGAAGCAAAATAGAGACAAATAAAAGCAAATAAAGCAAAAAGCTCAAAAAAGTCCAAGAAAAAATAAAAATAAAAAAATGCAAGAAAAAGGCCAAAGAAAGGGGTAAAAAGGCCAAAAAAAGAAAAACAAAAATGGTAAATAAGGCCAAAAAAGGCAAAATAAAGTCAAAAACATGATAAAAAAATATAAAAATGGTACAATTAGGATATCCTAAAATATGGGGAATTCTGGAAAAAGTTTGATACAAAAATTGTAGGAAATTTTATGCTATAAATTTTGCATTTCAACATTTTCAACTAAAGTTTATTGTTTGCCCTTAAAATTTAAAAATAGAAAAAAAAACGTATATGTATATACCAAATTTCAGCTTGATTGGTCAAACCGTTCAGCAGTAATCGTGGAATATTACACACAAACACACAGACACACAGACAGACCATACGCTGAAAATGGTTTCAATCTTCTTGGGAGACCTCAAAATGGATATTTCCATCGATATCTCTATTTTTTTTGCTCGTACATTATACTTTTCCTTTGATGGGACCGGGAAAGTAATAACAATAAATAAAATAAAATAAAGAGAATAAATAATATATGTGATCGATAACTTTTTACTTATTTTTATTTTTATTTAATTTATATGCATATTTCGTAAAATCATCATAAAATTTCTACTTATTTTTTCTCTATATTAATTGATACTTTATCTTAAACTTATTCAGCGTGCAAACATGTATCTTTCTCTCCCCTATAATTTTTGTATCGTGTGTTTTATTCCACTTTTGTCGAAAACCAGTAATCTGTATCATTGCGAACCGCAAATATACATTCACTCGAAAAAAATCCAGCTTCGCATCGCAGATTATAATTAATTAAACCAACTCTCGTGTATTTAGAAATATAAAAATTCCAGTGGTGGAGACAATATGACCAATAAATAAATAATGCAATAAATATTCAACTCAATAAATAATAAAAAAACTAATAGTCATACCTTATAAATTAATTAAATCTGGTTGAATAAATATTTCGGCTAAACAATGGCCATCATCAGGCCTACAATACAAATTATAAAAATTGTTAGAAATATAATAAGAAATTACAAATTAAGTTACTTACAAAATTTGTTACATAACTCATACAATAAATGATTAACAAAATGGTATGAAAATTATAAACTTATAAAATTTTTAGAAGTCTCAGTAATTTTTTGGAAGTCTGTAGATAATTTTTAGAAGTCTCAGTAATTTTTTGGAAGTCTGTAGATAATTTTTAGAAGTCTCGGTAATTTTTTGGAAGTCTGTATATACTTTTAGAAGTATCAGTAATTTTTTGGAAGTCTGTAGAAAATTTTTAGACGTCTCAGTAATTTTTTGAAGTCTGTAGATAATTTTTAGACGTCTCAGGAATATTTTGGAAGTCTGTACATACTTTTTAGAAGTATCAGTAATTTTTTGGAAGTCTGTAGATAATTTTTAGAAGTATCAGTAATTTTTTGGAAGTCTGTATATAATTTTTAGACGTCTCAGTAATTTTTTAGAAGTCTGTAGATAATTTTTAGACGTCTCAGTAATTTTTTGGAAGTCTGTAGATAATTTTTAGACGTCTCAGTAATTTTTTGGAAGTCTGTAGATAATTTTTAGACGTCTCAGTAATTTTTTGAAGTCTGTAGATAATTTTTAGACGTCTCAGTAATTTTTTGAAGTCTGTAGATAATTTTTAGACGTCTCAGGAATATTTTGGAAGTCTGTACATACTTTTTAGAAGTATCAGTAATTTTTTGGAAGTCTGTAAATAATTTTTAGAAGTCTCAGTAATTTTTTGAAAGTCTGTAAATAATTTTTAGAAGTATCAGTAATTTTTTGGAAGTGTGTAGATAATTTTTAGACGTCTCAGTAATTTTTTGGAAGTCTGTAGATAATTTTTAGACGTCTCAGTAATTTTTTGAAGTCTGTAGATAATTTTTAGAAGTCTCAGTAATTTTTTGAAAGTCTGTAGATAATTTTTAGAAGTCTCAGTAATTTTTTGGAAGTCTGTAGATAATTTTTAGAAGTCTCAGTAATTTTTTGGAAGTCTGTATATACTTTTAGAAGTATCAGTAATTTTTTGGAAGTCTGTAGATAATTTTTAGAAGTATCAGTAATTTTTTGAAGTCTGTAGAAAATTTTTAGACGTCTCAGTAATTTTTTGAAGTCTGTAGATAATTTTTAGACGTCTCAGGAATATTTTGGAAGTCTGTACATACTTTTTAGAAGTATCAGTAATTTTTTGGAAGTCTGTAGATAATTTTTAGAAGTATCAGTAATTTTTTGGAAGTCTGTATATAATTTTTAGACGTCTCAGTAATTTTTTAGAAGTCTGTAGATAATTTTTAGACGTCTCAGTAATTTTTTGGAAGTCTGTAGATAATTTTTAGACGTCTCAGTAATTTTTTGGAAGTCTGTAGATAATTTTTAGACGTCTCAGTAATTTTTTGAAGTCTGTAGATAATTTTTAGACGTCTCAGTAATTTTTTGAAGTCTGTAGATAATTTTTAGACGTCTCAGGAATATTTTGGAAGTCTGTACATACTTTTTAGAAGTATCAGTAATTTTTTGGAAGTCTGTAGATAATTTTTAGAAGTATCAGTAATTTTTTGGAAGTCTGTATATAATTTTTAGACGTCTCAGTAATTTTTTAGAAGTCTGTAGATAATTTTTAGACGTCTCAGTAATTTTTTGGAAGTCTGTAGATAATTTTTAGACGTCTCAGTAATTTTTTGGAAGTCTGTAGATAATTTTTAGACGTCTCAGTAATTTTTTGAAGTCTGTAGATAATTTTTAGACGTCTCAGTAATTTTTTGAAGTCTGTAGATAATTTTTAGACGTCTCAGGAATATTTTGGAAGTCTGTACATACTTTTTAGAAGTATCAGTAATTTTTTGGAAGTCTGTAGATAATTTTTAGAAGTATCAGTAATTTTTTGGAAGTCTGTATATAATTTTTAGACGTCTCAGTAATTTTTTAGAAGTCTGTAGATAATTTTTAGACGTCTCAGTAATTTTTTGGAAGTCTGTAGATAATTTTTAGACGTCTCAGTAATTTTTTGGAAGTCTGTAGATAATTTTTAGACGTCTCAGTAATTTTTTGAAGTCTGTAGATAATTTTTAGACGTCTCAGTAATTTTTTGAAGTCTGTAGATAATTTTTAGACGTCTCAGGAATATTTTGGAAGTCTGTACATACTTTTTAGAAGTATCAGTAATTTTTTGGAAGTCTGTAGATAATTTTTAGAAGTATCAGTAATTTTTTGGAAGTCTGTATATAATTTTTAGACGTCTCAGTAATTTTTTAGAAGTCTGTAGATAATTTTTAGACGTCTCAGTAATTTTTTGGAAGTCTGTAGATAATTTTTAGACGTCTCAGTAATTTTTTGGAAGTCTGTAGATAATTTTTAGACGTCTCAGTAATTTTTTGAAGTCTGTAGATAATTTTTAGACGTCTCAGGAATATTTTGGAGGTCTGTACATACTTTTTAGAAGTATCAGTAATTTTTTGGAAGTCTGTAGATAATTTTTAGAAGTATCAGTAATTTTTTGGAAGTCTGTATATAATTTTTAGACGTCTCAGTAATTTTTTAGAAGTCTGTAGATAATTTTTAGACGTCTCAGTAATTTTTTGGAAGTCTGTAGATAATTTTTAGACGTCTCAGTAATTTTTTGGAAGTCTGTAGATAATTTTTAGACGTCTCAGTAATTTTTTGAAGTCTGTAGATAATTTTTAGACGTCTCAGTAATTTTTTGAAGTCTGTAGATAATTTTTAGACGTCTCAGGAATATTTTGGAAGTCTGTACATACTTTTTAGAAGTATCAGTAATTTTTTGGAAGTCTGTAGATAATTTTTAGAAGTATCAGTAATTTTTTGGAAGTCTGTATATAATTTTTAGACGTCTCAGTAATTTTTTAGAAGTCTGTAGATAATTTTTAGACGTCTCAGTAATTTTTTGGAAGTCTGTAGATAATTTTTAGACGTCTCAGTAATTTTTTGGAAGTCTGTAGATAATTTTTAGACGTCTCAGTAATTTTTTGAAGTCTGTAGATAATTTTTAGACGTCTCAGGAATATTTTGGAAGTCTGTACATACTTTTTAGAAGTATCAGTAATTTTTTGGAAGTCTGTAGATAATTTTTAGAAGTATCAGTAATTTTTTGGAAGTCTGTATATAATTTTTAGACGTCTCAGTAATTTTTTAGAAGTCTGTAGATAATTTTTAGACGTCTCAGTAATTTTTTGGAAGTCTGTAGATAATTTTTAGACGTCTCAGTAATTTTTTGGAAGTCTGTAGATAATTTTTAGACGTCTCAGTAATTTTTTGGAAGTCTGTAGATAATTTTTAGACGTCTCAGTAATTTTTTGGAAGTCTGTAGATAATTTTTAGACGTCTCAGTAATTTTTTGAAGTCTGTAGATAATTTTTAGACGTCTCAGTAATTTTTTGGAAGTCTGTAGATAATTTTTAGACGTCTCAGTAATTTTTTGAAGTCTGTAGATAATTTTTAGACGTCTCAGGAATATTTTGGAGGTCTGTACATACTTTTTAGAAGTATCAGTAATTTTTTGGAAGTCTGTAGATAATTTTTAGAAGTATCAGTAATTTTTTGGAAGTCTGTATATAATTTTTAGACGTCTCAGTAATTTTTTAGAAGTCTGTAGATAATTTTTAGACGTCTCAGTAATTTTTTGGAAGTCTGTAGATAATTTTTAGACGTCTCAGTAATTTTTTGGAAGTCTGTAGATAATTTTTAGACGTCTCAGTAATTTTTTGGAAGTCTGTAGATAATTTTTAGACGTCTCAGTAATTTTTTGGAAGTCTGTAGATAATTTTTAGACGTCTCAGTAATTTTTTGAAGTCTGTAGATAATTTTTAGACGTCTCAGTAATTTTTTGGAAGTCTGTAGATAATTTTTAGACGTCTCAGTAATTTTTTGAAGTCTGTAGATAATTTTTAGACGTCTCAGGAATATTTTGGAGGTCTGTACATACTTTTTAGAAGTATCAGTAATTTTTTGGAAGTCTGTAGATAATTTTTAGAAGTATCAGTAATTTTTTGGAAGTCTGTATATAATTTTTAGACGTCTCAGTAATTTTTTAGAAGTCTGTAGATAATTTTTAGACGTCTCAGTAATTTTTTGGAAGTCTGTAGATAATTTTTAGACGTCTCAGTAATTTTTTGGAAGTCTGTAGATAATTTTTAGACGTCTCAGTAATTTTTTGGAAGTCTGTAGATAATTTTTAGACGTCTCAGTAATTTTTTGGAAGTCTGTAGATAATTTTTAGACGTCTCAGTAATTTTTTGAAGTCTGTAGATAATTTTTAGACGTCTCAGTAATTTTTTGGAAGTCTGTAGATAATTTTTAGACGTCTCAGTAATTTTTTGAAGTCTGTAGATAATTTTTAGACGTCTCAGGAATATTTTGGAGGTCTGTACATACTTTTTAGAAGTATCAGTAATTTTTTGGAAGTCTGTAGATAATTTTTAGAAGTATCAGTAATTTTTTGGAAGTCTGTATATAATTTTTAGACGTCTCAGTAATTTTTTAGAAGTCTGTAGATAATTTTTAGACGTCTCAGTAATTTTTTGGAAGTCTGTAGATAATTTTTAGACGTCTCAGTAATTTTTTGGAAGTCTGTAGATAATTTTTAGACGTCTCAGTAATTTTTTGAAGTCTGTAGATAATTTTTAGACGTCTCAGTAATTTTTTGAAGTCTGTAGATAATTTTTAGACGTCTCAGGAATATTTTGGAAGTCTGTACATACTTTTTAGAAGTATCAGTAATTTTTTGGAAGTCTGTAGATAATTTTTAGAAGTATCAGTAATTTTTTGGAAGTCTGTATATAATTTTTAGACGTCTCAGTAATTTTTTAGAAGTCTGTAGATAATTTTTAGACGTCTCAGTAATTTTTTGGAAGTCTGTAGATAATTTTTAGACGTCTCAGTAATTTTTTGGAAGTCTGTAGATAATTTTTAGACGTCTCAGTAATTTTTTGAAGTCTGTAGATAATTTTTAGACGTCTCAGGAATATTTTGGAGGTCTGTACATACTTTTTAGAAGTATCAGTAATTTTTTGGAAGTCTGTAGATAATTTTTAGAAGTATCAGTAATTTTTTGGAAGTCTGTATATAATTTTTAGACGTCTCAGTAATTTTTTAGAAGTCTGTAGATAATTTTTAGACGTCTCAGTAATTTTTTGGAAGTCTGTAGATAATTTTTAGACGTCTCAGTAATTTTTTGGAAGTCTGTAGATAATTTTTAGACGTCTCAGTAATTTTTTGAAGTCTGTAGATAATTTTTAGACGTCTCAGTAATTTTTTGAAGTCTGTAGATAATTTTTAGACGTCTCAGGAATATTTTGGAAGTCTGTACATACTTTTTAGAAGTATCAGTAATTTTTTGGAAGTCTGTAGATAATTTTTAGAAGTATCAGTAATTTTTTGGAAGTCTGTATATAATTTTTAGACGTCTCAGTAATTTTTTAGAAGTCTGTAGATAATTTTTAGACGTCTCAGTAATTTTTTGGAAGTCTGTAGATAATTTTTAGACGTCTCAGTAATTTTTTGAAGGTCTGTAGATAATTTTTAGACGTCTCAGTAATTTTTTGAAGTCTGTAGATAATTTTTAGACGTCTCAGGAATATTTTGGAAGTCTGTACATACTTTTTAGAAGTATCAGTAATTTTTTGGAAGTCTGTAGATAATTTTTAGAAGTATCAGTAATTTTTTGGAAGTCTGTATATAATTTTTAGACGTCTCAGTAATTTTTTAGAAGTCTGTAGATAATTTTTAGACGTCTCAGTAATTTTTTGGAAGTCTGTAGATAATTTTTAGACGTCTCAGTAATTTTTTGGAAGTCTGTAGATAATTTTTAGACGTCTCAGTAATTTTTTGGAAGTCTGTAGATAATTTTTAGACGTCTCAGTAATTTTTTGAAGTCTGTAGATAATTTTTAGACGTCTCAGTAATTTTTTGAAGTCTGTAGATAATTTTTAGACGTCTCAGTAATTTTTTGAAGTCTGTAGATAATTTTTAGACGTCTCAGTAATTTTTTGAAGTCTGTAGATAATTTTTAGACGTCTCAGTAATTTTTTGAAGTCTGTAGATAATTTTTAGACGTCTCAGTAATTTTTTGAAGTCTGTAGATAATTTTTAGAAGTCTCAGTAATTTTTTTATTGTCAGTTTTTGTCAAATTTTCCATTTCATTACGAAAAAATCACTTTTTTGAGTATTTATTTTGTTCTTTCCCCCTATCTTCCCCCCATTGGTAATGATAGAAAGGGAGAGGGAGAAAATTGGAAATAAAAAGTTGGGACAAAGAGAAACCAAAAAGGCTGCGGCGAAAAGTGGAAAAAAAGTAGAGGAAAAATTGGTAAAGAAAAAGTTTCAAATTTTAAATTATAAAAAATTGGAAAGAAGTTTTTGATACAAAGAAATAGGAAATTAGTAAAAATATGTAGGAGAAAAAGTGGAAAAAAGTAAGGCAAAGGGTGGAATTAAAAATTAGGGAAAAGTGGAAGAAAGTAGGAGAAAAATTAAAAAAATATGGAAAGAAGTGAAAAAAGGTTTAAAGAAGAAAAAGTAGAATAAAAAAAATAAGTAAAAAATGTATGAGAAAAAGTGGAAAAAAGTAGGGGAAAGGATAGAATAAAAAGTAGGGGAAAGGACAGGATAAAAAAGTTGGGGAAAAAAGTTAAATTAGTAAAAAATGTGAGAAAAAAAGTCTAAAAAATAGAGGAAAGGATGGAATAAAAAACCATGGAAAAAAATAGGGGAAGATTAAAAAAAAATAGCGAAAGTGGAAAAAGTTTTAAGGAGAAAAAGTGGAATACAAAGAAATTATTAAAAAAGTAGATGGGGAAATAATGGGAAAAAAGTTGGAAACATACAAAAATTAGTGCAGAAACAGGAGAAAAAATGAGTAAGGAAAAAGAGGAAAAATAGTTTGAAACTAAAAATTACTAAAAAATGTAGGAGTAAAAGTGTAAAAAAATGTCTAAAACAAAAAAATGGGGGAAAAAAATTGGAAAAAAAATATGAAATATAAAAAAAATGTTAAAAAAGTAGAGGAAAAAAAGATGGTGGAAAAATTGCGGAAAAAAATTGAAATAAAAAAAATAGGGGAAAAAATGAGTCGTGGAAAAAAAGTTTGAAATATAAAAAAATCAGTGAAAAAGTAGGGAAAAAAGGTAGGGGAAAAATGAAAGATAAATACGGAAAGAACTGAAAAAAAAGTTTTAAGGAGAAAAAGTGGAACAAAAAAGTTTGTCACAAAGAAATAAGGAAAAAATGCAGCAGAAAAAGTGGAAAAAAGTAGTTTAAAGAGTGGAATAAAAAAATAGGGGAAAAAGTGAAAATCATTAAGGAACGAAGTAGAGAAAAATTTTAAGGGGAAAGGGAAAGTTTTCTTTTTTTAAATACACAGGTTAGATTTAGACAGTCAAGACTTCTTTTCATAAAATAAATATAAATAGTGTTATATTTTATTTTTTTAAAACACAGGTTAGATTTAGATAGTCAAAAACTTCTTTTAATAAAATAGATTAAAATACCTACAGGTTAGATTTAGATAGTAGATTTTAGTAGTTTATTATCGAAATGTTGGTAGAATACGGTTTTTTCTTTCTAATAGTAGGTGTATTTATTTTATATTCATTTTTCTTCATATTTCTGTAGTTTTATATAGTTTCGTTAACAATTTATTTATTCTCGTACTTCAATCTTATTTTATTTACATTCTAATCAACAATTTTAATTTTTTTTCAGATTATGTTTATTGTTTTACGAATGGAATGGATAAGATTAGAATTTAAATAAGAAGCACGTCACTGGCAAATATATTTTATATTTGAAAAATACAAGCAATAATGGCTACCCATTCGCAGTTCCAAATGAGATAGTTGGTCGGTGTTTTCATGTAAGTAATAGTTAATTATAGAACTGGATATGGTTAAAAAGTATAGAAATGAGCGTTATATAGTCACAAACCGTGTACGAATGCCACTATAATTAAAAAAAACTTCTGAAGGTTCTTAATTACCGTGACAGAAGTGTCTTGTTCTACTTTAGAGATCAGACTGATAAAAATTTTGAAGCGTTTCCATTCGAGGCGATTCAATTAAACTTTTGTTGGGTCGTTTATTAATTATATATTAACTGTTTGGTACTTCCTTGGACTTTTCTTTATTCTATAAACAAAAATATCAACTTTTGAAAAAACTTACATGTAGAAAGTTAATTGGGATAATAAATACTATCTAACAATTAAAAAATCGGTTATGTCAGCCGAAAACTTTTCCGAATAGTTTTTCAAATATTTAATATTAGAGTATTAAATTTTGACATTTTAATTTTGACAGGTGACAGTTGGAAAAATAATTTTGTCTGTTTTGAATAGAGTTTTTCAAGGGCTTTCAAATGATATATTGCATGTCCAATTCGGTCCATCATTTTTTGATAGATGTCGTACAAAATCTAATGGGTTCTTCCAATAGGTAACCCAAACCCATATACAAAATTTCAACTCAATCGGATTAAACATATGGCCTCTATAGTGGAAGAATACACACAGACAGACAGACAGACAGACAGACAGACAGACAGACAGTCTTCCATCTGGAAATGGTCTTAATCATCTCAGATGAGGTCATAATGGATATTTCCATTTTTATCTCGAAAATTTTTTTTATTTCGTTCACATTATTTTCCAAAAAGTTACAGATTTTGTAAATATTTCAAAAATTTTAAAAACGTGTAAAAATTTACAAATTTTGTAAAAAATTTATAAAGATTTTAAAACCGTCAAAAAAGTTCCAGATTTTGTAAAGATTTCAAAAATTTCAAGAACTGACATTAAAAATTTCAGGAAATTTGATAAAAATTTAAAAAATTTTAATCGAAAATCTCTGAATATTTCAAGAGCTTTAATCAAAAATTTTAGAAATTTCAAAAGAAGTTTCAATAAAAAATCTATAAAACCTTTAAAAAACCGGTTGTGTCGCCTCAAAACTTTTCCGACGAGTATCCACCTATATTTTCAGATAGAAGTCTGTCCGTCTGTCTGTCTGTGTGTATTCTTCCACGATAGATGTCACACGTTTAATCCGATTGAGCTGAAACTTGGTATATTTTTTTGGGTTACCCGTCGGAAGAAGCCTTTAGTTTTTAAACGACATCTGTCTAACGGAAGTGTAACTATCAAAAAATGACAAATGCAACATGTCACGGAATTTGACTTGCAATATGTCATTTCTCTCACCTGTCAAAAATAAAAAAAATGTCAAAATTTGAAACTTCAACATTAAATATCTGAAAAAGTATTCGTGGATACTCGTCGGGAAAGTTTTGGGGTGACACACTCGATTTTCCGTATTTTGTCCTATTTTTCCCAGTTTTTCCCTATTTTTGCCCTTTTTTCCTATTTTTGCCCTTTTTTCCTATTTTTCTCTATTTTTCCACTATTATTCCATATTCTTATCAGTTGTTTTCTATTGTCCCATATTTAACCCTATTTCTCCTACTATTTCCCTATTTTTATTTTTCCCCATTTTTCCATATTTTTTTACTATTTTTTCCCATTTTTTCATATTTTTTCCAATTTTGTCTAATTTTTTAATTTTTTTTTTCGTTATTTTTCTCTAATTTTTGCTATTTTACAATACTTTCCTGACTTTCCTCCACTTTTTCCATGTTTTTCCCATTTTTGATAAATTTTTATCAATTTCGTTTTTTTCCCATGTTTCCCAATTTCTCCATATTTTTTCAAATCAGGAAAAAAATAAGAAAAAACTCAAAGACATACAGTTAGAAAAAAAAATTGTGAAAAGTTTGGGCGGTCCCATATTTTCCTATTTTTCTCTATTTTCCCTTTATTTTTCATTGTTTCCTTATTTTTCGCTAATTTTCCCATTCGACCCTGTTTTGCCATGTTCTTCCCATTTTTTTTAATGTTTTTCCCTGTTTTTTCTATTTTGTTAATTTTTTTCCGTTTTCCCCAAATTTCCTCAATTTTTCAGGATTCCCCTATTTCGCAACATTTTCTCTTTTTTCCTGTATTTTTCCCTCTTTTCCATATTTTTCATTATTTACCTAAATTTTTCCTATTTTCCCCTATTTTCCCATTTCTTTTTATATTTTTCTCCATTTTTTTCCTATTTTTTTGCTATTTTCTCGTATTTTTTTTCTATCTATTCTTATTTTTCATAATTTTTTACTTTTTCTCTATTTTTCTATATTTTTCAATATTTTTCCATTTCCCCTACTTTTTTCGTTTTTTTCCTTTATTTTTCTATTTTTCTGTATGATTTCTTCTATTTTTACCTAAACTTCGTTTTTTCCCTATTTTTTTCTTAATTTTCAAATTTTTCAATACTTTTTTACTATTTTTCTCATTTTGCTCTATTTGTTCCTATTTTTTTCATCGTTTTTAATTTTTCATTAATTTTTCCTTTTTTTGCCATTTTCTACTATTTTCCCTGTTATTTCCCTTTTTTACTATTTTTTCCTATATTCCGTAGTTTTTACTATTTTTTACAATTTTTTCCCTATTTTTCTTAATTTTTTCCGATTTTTCCTACATTTTTTTAATAATTTGGTCAAATTTTCTTTCTTTTTTTTTTAAATTTTACCTGTTTTTTTTTTGCCCGATTTTACAATATTTTCCCTATTCTGTCTGCAATTTTCCATATTTTCATCAATTTTTTTGCAATTTTGTTCTATTTTTCCCTAGGTTTTTATATTTTTCCCTAATTTTACCTAATTTTCGTATTTTTCCCTATTTGCCTTTATTTTCTGTTTTGCAAATCTTCATATTTTTTATTATTTTTCCATATTTTTCTCCATTTTCCCCTAATTTTTCCATATTTTCCCATTTTTTCTATTTTTGTCTGGGTTAGGTTAGGTTTTTTCTATGTTTTTCCTACTTTTTACTATTTGTTCATTTTTTCTCCATTTTACCCATTTTGCTATTTTCTTATTTTTTTTCCCATTTCTTTCTTTTTTTTCCACATTTTCATTACTTTTGATATTTATACTCATTTGTCTGTATTTATTAGAGTTTATCCTTATTTTTCCCTTTTTTTTGCCTATTTTCGATATTTGTCCCTATTTTTCTTAATTTTTCCATTTTTTTCCCTATTTTTCCTATTTCTGCAATTTTTTTGTTTTTCTTTATTTTTCCTATTTTACTTTCCCGACCCACCTCCGAGAAGGGAAAGTATTGTGAACGAGATAAAAAAATTTTCGAGATAAAAATGGAAATATCCATTTCAAGGTCACTTGAGGTCTGTCTATCTGTCTGTCTGTGTGTATGTTTCCACGATAGAGGCCACACGTTTAATACGATATCTGTCAAACGGAAGTGACACTATCAAAAAAATGACAGATCAAATATGTCACGGAATTGGACATGCAATATGTCATTCGAAAGCCCTTGAAATACTCTATTTAGTATAGTCAAAATTATTTCTTCAACTGTCACCTGTCAAAAATTAAAAAATGTCAAAATTTGAAACTTTAATATTAAATATCTGAAAAATTATTCGTGAATACTTGGGAAAATTTTGGGGTGACACAACCGATTTTTTCAGATATTTAATGTTAAAGTTTCAAATTTTGACATTTTTTTATTTTTGACAAGTGACAGTTGGAGAAATAATTTTGACTGTTTTGAATAGAGTTTTTCAAGGGCTTTCAAATGACAAATTGCAAGTAAAATTCCGTGACATATTGCATCTGTCATTTTTTGATAGTGACACTTCTGTTTGACAGATGTAGTACAAAAACTAATGGATTCTTCCTACGGATAACCCAGATCAATATACCAAATTTCAGCTGGATCGGATTAAACGTGTGGCCTTTATCGTGGAAGAATACACACAGACAGACAGACAGACAGACAGACACACAGACAGGCAGACTTCCATCTGGAAATGGTCTTAATCATCTCAGTTAACCTCAAAATGAATATTTCCATCTTTATCTCGAAATTTTTTTTTAGCTCGTTCACAATACTTTCCCTTGTCGAAGGTGGGTCGAGAAAGTAAAATTTATAAATTTCTTCTGAATCACCCTGTAAAAATAAAACAAATTATTGACTTTTTAATACAACTCAATAAGAGTAAATTTTCTTCTGAGCAGTAGATGGCGTGTGTATATAAATTTTAAGCCAGATTTCTGTTAAAAATAGATTTTCCAAATGTACCTACCTACATGATAGATTAAAACAAAAATAATTATACATATACAGAGTGTCTAAGTTTAAACTTATTTAAACTATTTATCCAATAATTATAATATTTATTTTATTACGGTTAAGGTTATTTTATATTAAATAAGAGATAATATTTTTTTTCGAATTTGTATAGATGGCGTTACTGTATCAAGATAAAAGTTCTACACTATTAATGATATTAGACAATAATGATAAATTTGGCAGGTACGTATTAAAAATTTTTCTCACAGCTCAGAATCAATAATTTTTTATTAAAATCAGTATTTAGAAAAAATTGAATCTCCGAAAGGAAATCACTATCCAATCGGTTTGGTTAAAACAAATAATGATTATTAAAATTCAATAACAAAGAAAAATATTTAAACAATAAACAATCGATATCATGAATAAGCAAAAAAATAATGAAAAACAATCTAGGTTAACAGAAAATAGAAGCTATTCAATTTGATTTTTAGACTAAGGTCATGTACAAAATAGGTGATGGGTTAACCTACTATTTCTTACTATTTGCATAAATATTTTTTTATTTATTAAACACAAATCAAAACATAAATCTATTTTTTTATTTCTATAAATCTAATGATACATTAAATAAAATGTTTAAAATGAAATTTTTTACTTTTGGTATATGATAGTAGGTACTATCAAAGTTGGTATTGAATACTAGTAAGTTGTTAATTAGCATAAAACGTTTTTTTTTTTCGTCCATAGGCGCATGCAAAGGAAGGAGAACAGGTAGAATCCATTAATAACGTCCTGCTTCAAGCACAAAAAAATTATGCAAAACTAAGTGAATGTATTTAACAATAGTTTAAATATTTATAAGAAATTACCAATAATAATTGGTTAATTAGTTAATAAAAAATTGTTGATAAACAACAATAAGTAATAATATACTTTGTATGAGTTTTTAAATCAATTAATTGCTGATATGATAAATTGGAATAGATTTAAAAAAAAAAAGTGAAAAAATCTTAAAATTTGTTAAGACAATAAAAATAAAATTGATACATTAAATTTAAGTCAAATACTTACTTAACTAGTAAGCAGTATAAACATTTATTTTTTTTTATAATAATAAAAAATGATCTGCATAGTTTACGATAAATTTACGAAATCTAAAATCTGGTAATTATATTTTATTTTATAATTTTGGATTTCAGTTACAGCAAAAATGCCGTAGCGTTTCGAATTTTTTAGGGCTTTCAAAGAGTTTGAGGGTAATAAAATTTTATATCCATTTAAGCCTTATGTATCCAAAGGTATTGGTCAGAAACTACATTTGTTGTTGAAAGTTGAAAGTTTACTTATTATTTTTTATCATTCTTAACATTATAAAAATAAACTAAATTTGTTTTAAAAACTTTGTAAAATCCAAATAACTTTCTAAGAAAAACTGAAGAATGGAAAATCTTAAAACTACTCTGCCATACTATTTACGAAGTACTAAAAAATCATAAAAAATTCTTAAAAAATCTTTAAATTTTTCTAATAAAAATACCAGGAACAATCTTGGGAAAATTTTTGTAAAATTTTTCAAAAATCCTTAAACTATTATTAAAAAATTAAACACTTAAAAAAGATTTGAAGAAAATGAACTATCATTAAATAATT
This sequence comes from Neocrepidodera transversa, assembly GCA_963243735.1. Lineage (NCBI taxonomy): Eukaryota > Metazoa > Arthropoda > Insecta > Coleoptera > Chrysomelidae > Neocrepidodera > Neocrepidodera transversa. The sequence continues at coordinate 1,284,525 of OY725345.1, read as the reverse complement.
CTTGAAAAATTCGCAAAAAATCATTTAAAATCCTTTTTTTATTCCAAAACATGAAAAAACATTAAAATAGACTTGCATTATTAAACCTTAAAAATCATTTCATGAAAATCCTTAAAAAATCCTTAAAAATCCTTAAACAGTCCCTAATTAATATTTTTAAAGAAACACTAAAAAATCCTTAAAAAATCCTTAAAAAGTCCTTACAAAATCCTTAAAATGATTCAAAACATTAAAAAATATTAAAATAGACTTGATTTATTAAACCTTAAAAATCCTTTCAAGAAATTCGTTAAAAAATCGATTAAAACTCGCTTAAAAATCCTTAAAATATCCTTAAAAATTCTTAAAAAGTTCCTTATTAATATTTTTTAAAAATTGTTAAGAAACGCTAAAAAAAATCCTTAAAAAAGCCTTAAAAATCCTAAAAATAACTTAAAAAATTCCTTAAAAAGTCCTTACAAAATCCTTAAAATGATTCAAAACATTAAAAAATATTAAAATAGACTTGATTTATTAAACCTTAAAAATCCTTTCAAGAAATTCGTTAAAAAATCGATTAAAACTCGCTTAAAAATCCTTAAAATATCCTTAAAAATTCTTAAAAAGTTCCTTATTAATATTTTTTAAAAATTGTTAAGAAACGCTAAAAAAAATCCTTAAAAAAGCCTTAAAAATCCTAAAAATAACTTAAAAAATTCCTTAAAAAGTCCTTACAAAATCCTTAAAATGATTCAAAACATTAAAAAATATTAAAATAGACTTGATTTATTAAACCTTAAAAATCCTTTCAAGAAATTCGTTAAAAAATCGATTAAAACTCGCTTAAAAATCCTTAAAATATCCTTAAAAATTCTTAAAAAGTTCCTTATTAATATTTTTTAAAAATTGTTAAGAAACGCTAAAAAAAATCCTTAAAAAAGCCTTAAAAATCCTAAAATAACTTAAAAAATTCCTTAAAAAGTCCTTACAAAATCCTTAAAATGATTCAAAACATTAAAAAATATTAAAATAGACTTGATTTATTAAACCGAAAAATCCTTTCAAGAAATTCGTTAAAAAATCGATTAAAACTCGCTTAAAAATCCTTAAAATATCCTTAAAAATTCTTAAAAAGTTCCTTATTAATATTTTTTAAAAATTGTTAAGAAACGCTAAAAAAAATCCTTAAAAAAGCCTTAAAAATCCTAAAAATAACTTAAAAAATTCCTTAAAAAGTCCTTACAAAATCCTTAAAATGATTCAAAACATTAAAAAATATTAAAATAGACTTGATTTATTAAACCTTAAAAATCTTTTCAAGAAATTCGTTAAAAAATCGATTAAAACTCGCTTAAAAATCCTTAAAATATCCTTAAAAATTCTTAAAAAGTTCCTTATTAATATTTTTTAAAAATTGTTAAGAAACGCTAAAAAAAATCCTTAAAAAAGCCTTAAAAATCCTAAAAATAACTTAAAAAATTCCTTAAAAAGTCCTTACAAAATCCTTAAAATGATTCAAAACATTAAAAAATATTAAAATACACTTGAATTATTAAACCTTAAAAATCCTTACATGAAAATCGTTAAAAAATCGATTAAAACTCGCTTAAAAATCCCTAAAAAATCCTTAAAAAGTTCCTGATTAATATTTTTAAAAAATTCTTAAGAAACGCTAAAAAAATCCTTAAAAAAGCCTTAAAAATCCTAAAAAGACCTTAAAAAGTCCTTACAAAATCCTTAAAATGATACAAAACATTAAAAAATATTAAAATACACTTGACTTATTAAACCTAAAAAATCCTTACATGAAAATCGTTAAAAAATCGTTAAAAAATCGCTTAAAAATCGTTAAAAAATCGCTTAAAAATCGCTTAAAAATCGTTAAAAAAATCCTTAAAAATTCCTAAACAGTCTCTTATTAATATTTTTTTAAAATCCTTAAGAAACACTAAAAAAATCCTTAAAAATTCTGAAAATACCTTAATAAGTCCTTACAAAATCCTTAAAATTATTCAAAACATTAAAAAATATTAAAAAAAATCGGTTGTGTCGCCCCAAAAATTCCACGAATACTTTTTTAAATATTTAATGGTAAAGTTTCAAATTGTGACATTTTCTTATTTTTGACAGGTGATATTTTGTAATAGTAAAGAATTTTTTTTAATTTTTTTTCTACAAATCAATAATCTGCGGGAAGTTTAAACATAAAAAAACGCTATAATAAAACGGCGTGATTCGTATTTTTGGGGTCGACATCTGAAAAATTTCCCAACAACACGATATTTTTTTTACAATTAAAATAAATAATTAACGTCCCATAGATTTAGTCTTGGGGCAGTAGTTGTAGTGGCGTAGCGGTGGCAGGCGGGAAAACGACACGACTTGTCCTACCGGAACTGTAATTCCGGTTGAGCTGCGACCGCCGCGGCATCTGTTGTCAGAATGAATATTTATAACTTTAAGATTTACATATTATCGGTGTTCCACCATCGTTTACCGGTCTCACAATTTATTTTGCAGGTTGTGTGTATGTGTGTGTGTGTGTGTCGTTTTATAACGGACAAGTTGTGCGTGAAGGAGGGTCGAAATGAAAAAAAAAATTATTTAATAAAGATATTTAATTAAAACTATATTGTTTTATTTAATATTGCTAAATTATTAAAAAGCTGGAGCTTAAAAAATGTTAATAAAGCCGTCGGTGGAAGTTCATGAAAATTTTATATGTTGTTTGTGTTACTAAAAGTAAAAAAATTATAAAATTTTAATTTTCTGCTATGTCTGGTTTGGCTTCTATAATATTGTTTCGGTAACTTGAATGAAAAATGCATTGTTTGTTTCTTTTTAAATTTGTATGAGATAAAATGCACTTTGCAATTTTTGAAATTTGTATTCTTCCTTCTGTTTTTTTTTCCAAATTTTTATGTAAAAAATCCATTCTTGCTTTTTTACCAATATATGTGTGAAAAAAACGGATTTTGCAATTTTTTTTCTAGTTTTTTATTCATTCTTCCTTTCATAACAATTAATATGTGAAAAAATACATTTTCGCTTTTTTCCACATTCATCTATAAAAAATACTTTTGATTTTCTTTATAGTTTTTTTTTTGCGGAAAAATGTGTTTTTATTTATATTTTTTCAAATTCGTGTGCAAGAAAACGCATTCTTCCTTCCATTGTTTTTTTTTAAATTTTTGTGAAAAAAATGCAGTCTTGATGTTCTTTTTAAATTCAAGTGTGGAAAAAATGACCATTTAGTTTGTCTGTCTGTGTATTTGTGTGTGTGTGTATGCTTCCACGATAGAGGCCACACGTTTAATCCGATTGAGCTGAAATTTGGTATATGGGTTTGACAGAAGCAATGTGTCATGGAATTTGACCTGTAATATGTCTGTAAAAATATTCGTCTCTGGTTACTCGTCGGGAAAGTTTTGGGGTAGGCGAAAAAGAGTTGTGTGTCACATATGCAGAAAACGCTTTAGCAGCACTTAGCTATTATCTGCGCTCGCTTCGCTACGCTCGCTCGTATATTTAATTAGAGCGGGTGGCTAAAGCTCATTTTCTGCCCGTGTGACACAATATAGGTACCTACTATTCTTTGATAATTTGTAACCTAAAATATTTTTGACAAGGAATAAATGAAATATAAATATCTTTTTTAAAGTTATTAATACCACTTAAGTTCGCAATATATGGAAAACTTTTTTATTATCAATTTTATGGAAAAAAGTTATTCTTCCTAAAAAGTTCTGCTTGGTCCAAAACCCAGAACAAAGCCATCAAATATCAATTATTTTTAATAATATACAAAGTGTGTCGAAAAATGTGATTTTTTTCCGATAGGTACCTTTATTTTTGGGTATTAAAAATTTAGCCACGTCTATCTTAATATCCTATGATCATCAAATATCGATCTAAAAGAAAATTAATATATTATTGTTATTCTTATTAAACAATTTTGAAAAAATAAAAATTTCTTATTTTACTTTCCCGGAGCCATCAAAGGGAAAGTAAGGTGAACGAGCAGAAAAAAAATCGAGATGGCGATGGAAATATCCATTTTGAGGTCCCCCAAGAAGATTGAAAACATTTCCAGCGTAAGGTCTGTCTGTGTGTCTGTGTGTAATCTTCCACGATAACTGCCGAACCGTTTGACCAATCAAGCTGAAATTTGGTATGAAGGGTGAAATTGAATAAATGCACATGTAACAATTTTTTACTTTTTTTAAATTTTAAGGACAAACAATACACTTTAGTGCAAAATATTATAGTACAAAGTTTTAGAGCATAAAATTCCCTATAACTTTTGTTTCAAACTTTTTCCAGAATTTTCAATAGTTGCGCCACTAGAGGGCGCGTAAAAAATGTGCATGTATGTTTTCTCTAGTTTTTCTTGATTTTGAGGACAAACAATGCATTTCAGTGCGAAATTTTCTAGTGCAAAGTTGTGAAGGATCAAATTTTCTTTAACTTTTATGCTTAACTTTTTATCGAATTCTTCATAGTTTCGCCGCTAGATGGCGAGAAAAATAAACACTTAGGATTTTCCATTTTTTTAAAATTGAAGGTAAATTATGCTCTTTAGAGCAAAATGTTTTAGTGCAAAGTTGTAAAGCATAAAATTCCCTAAAACTATTGTATAAAAAATTTTCCCGAATTCCCAATAGTTTTCACAGATGATTTTAGGAGATCCCAATTGTAGCCGTGTGATATACAACGTGCGCATGCGCAGCTTATGTCATTATCAACATTGAAATATCAATTCGGTAAACGTAAAATAATAATAATCGAACCGGGAAAGTTCTAGAGTAACACAGCCGATTTTTTTTTAATACAAATTGATAATATGATTTCATATTTGAATGTAGCTCAACTTTTCCTTAAACCAATTTTCGATATTAAGTGTAGTTGACTTGCACATTTCACATTCATAAATTACATTTTTTGACACACCTCGTATGGGACTAAAAAGAATTGATAACTGATGCTCGTATTTGGGGTAGAAAATCATGCAGAAATTTTTATAAAAAATAACTTTTTTACATAAAATTAATAATAAAAATGTTATCCGAACTTAACTTTTTATATTATATCAATAAATTTGTAATTCAAAAATTTGTCAACATTTGTCAACATTATTTTACATTCTTTTATTAAAGGTAATTTTTTTAAGAAATATTATATGAATGTATTTAAAATAATAGAATAAAAGACTTGTACCTATAAGTAAATTTGCGCCTCTATCATATAGGTATATAATTAATATGGAAACTGCGTCGCTTTTATATCTTTTGCGTCGATTATGACGACTTTCTTTTTACCTGACTTCCTGCCGGCATCGTTGTACGAGTATACGGGTATCCAAGGTTTTAAAAGTGCAAGGCACTTTTATAGATCTATCTAAATGGATATAATTTCCTGACGAAAAACAGTTTCTATTATTAGGACACGTATTAAAAAAAACTAGTCATAAAAATATGATCCTTACAAAGTTATAATTATTCTTTATAATCGAAGATATAAAAATTAAAACTATATTCCATAAAACTCAACAAATTATATAAAATTTATCCCATTTCTAAAATATAAATAAAAATTAAATTCAATGTATGAAGGATAGATTAGTGCAAACTAAATAAGGATTTTCTTGACGACGTTGCTACTTCACGGCAGCAACCGTATAACTCAAATTAGAGGTTTTCAACAATTTCGTAATAAAATTCGATGGAACTTTTTGTAAAAAATAGAAAATATTTGTATGTAGTTCTTTAAAATATTTAACTTTTGTCATGCATAAAATAAAAACTTTGCTTTTATACAACTAATAGATTAAAACTTAAATAATAGTAGGTACATACACTTTTTTTATAGTATGCGAGGTTCATAATGGCCTTCTCTACCAAAGTGCATAAATATTTTTACTTTCCTGGTCCCAGCATATAATTTTTATTTACGTATGTATTCTTCATCTCATTTATAATACAATGCCGTTTTTCGCGTTCAATTTGGACCAATAGTAACAGAGCTGGGCTCTAATGCCCTTTTGACTTTTGTTCTACACATGATTTTTGTTTACCTATTTATTTTACGTTACAATTATAATACAATAATTTAAATTTAAATCTGATTACTAATAACGGAAATATCCCTCTTTATACTTTTCCCCCGTCCCTGCGACACCTGCGGGGATCCACTATTCCAATTCTCTCTTAATAAGGGAAAGTATAGTGAAAGAGCAAGAAAAGAAACTCGAGATATCGATGGAAATATCCATTTTGAGATCCTCAAGAATATTGAAACCATTTTCAGAGTATGGTCTGTCTGTGTGTCTGTAAGTAATCTTCCATAATAACTGCTGAACGGTTTGACCAATCAAGTTGAAATTTGGTATGAAGAGTTGGTGTGTGTCTCGATTGCGAACATTAGTTTTTGGTTCAAATTGATACGGTCCTCAAGACCGACATTAATTGAATAAACTTATAAGAATTTTTACCTTTTTTAAATTTTAAACACAAACAATACACTTTAGTGTAAATTGTCTTAATGCATAAAATTTCCTATAATTTTTGTATCAAACTTTTTTCAGAACTTTCAATAGATGCGTCAATAGTGATCGCGCAAAAAATGTGCATGTAGTTTTTCTGTAGTTTTTCTAATTTTTTATGACAAACAATGCACTGTAGTGCAAAATGTTTTAGTACAAAGTTGTAGAGCATAAAATTCCATACAACTTTTGTCTCAAACTTTTTCCCAAACTCTCAATATTTTTCACACATGATTTTAGGATATTCTAATTGTAGCTATATAATGTGATCCTTCTTGTACCTTTCTGTTTCTTTCATGTTTTTGTCTTTATTTTCACTTTTTTGCCTTTTTTTTTTGGCCTTTTTATCCCTTTTTTGCCTTTTTTTTTGCTTTTTTAAATTTTTTTTTTGTACAATTTTGAGATTTTTGTTTTCTTTTTTGGCTTAATTTTGTCTTTATTTTCTCTCTTTTGGCTTTTTTTACCTTTTTCATTTTTGGCATTTTTACCCCTTTTTTGCCCTTTTTTTTGGTTTTATTTGGACTATTTTGTGATTTTTGTTTTTTTTTTTTAATTTATTTGTCTCTATTTTGTTTTTTTTTTTGGCTAAATCTTATCTTTATTTTCTCTTTTTTGGCTTTTTTTTTACCTTTTTTTCTTTTTTGATCCTTTTATCCCTTTTTTGTCCTTTTTCTAATTTTTTTATTTTTTTTATTTAATTTTTAATTTTTTTTTTTTTGGACTATTTTGAGATTTTTCTGAGCTCTAGTGGATATTATTTCCGAATAAATTTTGTTTATTTTATTTATTTGATTTGAAAGAAAAACATAAAAATGTCTAATTTTGAATCTCCAAAACATTTCTAAATACTTTACATTAATTAATTTTTTTATATACCATGCAAATTTTTATCACTCGTTAAGTTCATGAATAATTAATCAAAGTGCGCATAAATATAAAAAAAATATTATTTTACTAAAATCTATTATAAAGTAGGAAATCATGTTAACATTTATGTAATTTATATGTTTATAGACACAGGGATTGTTTTTTTTCACTTTTTATAAGTTTTGACAATTTACTGGTTATGCTCAAACTAAAAAATTACCCTATAATTAAATATAAAGTATTATTGTATTAATAAAATAAAAATAATATAATTTGTGGTAACAGCATACGATCGAGTAAAAACACTGCGGCGCTCAAATATTTTCTTAGATACAGTTTTAGTCCAGTAAAATTAGGTTTTTTGAAAAAGTGAAATTCACAGCATTAAAAAAATCTGGTGTGACCGACACATGACCTCTAGAGATTTTTAAATTAAAAATTAATACGTTAACACAAAAAGTATGAAAAAAAATTTTTTCACAATCGAAAGAAATCGAAAAAAAATCGAAAGAAAAAGAGGAAAATGAACAGAGTTCGACAAAAATTGACAAAAATTGATAAAAATTGACAAAAACAGAAAAGAAAGAGAAAAATTTAAAAAAACCTAGAATAAAATAAATAAATAAAAATAAAATAATAAAAAATGAAAAAACAACAGAAAAATGAGAAGAAACATCGAAAAATCCGAAAAATCGAAAAAAAAAACATAAAAAAAGAAAAAAAGTTCGAAAAGACCCAGAACAATTCGAAAAAGTCAAAACATAACAGAAAAATGGGAAAAGAAAATCGAAAAATCGAAAAAATCTGAAAATATTAGAAAGAAAATTAAAATTGGAAAACATGGAAAAAAACAGGAAATCGATAAAATTGTGAAATAAAGGAAAACCAGCAAAAATGCAAAAAATCGTAAAAAATCGTAAAAAAATCGCAAAAAATTGTAACAAATTGTAATAAAGACCAACCAAAAAACCGGAAACAATTGTATTTGAAATTTTTAAAAAGTGAAAAAATTCGAATGAATAGAAATAAATCTTAAAAAATTGTAAAAAAATCGCAAGAAGTTGAAAAAAAATTATATAAAAATTACAAAAAATTTCAAAAATCGCAAAAAACGGAAAAAACACAAAAGTGATAAAAAATTGCATGTGAAAATAATTGAAAAAAAAACTGAAAAAAATTGCAATGAAATCGTAAAAAAATTAAATTAAAAAAAAATCGCCCAAAATTGCAAACCAAAAACCGGAAACAACTGTAGACATAAAAAAAAACTTGTATTGTAATTATAATTTTTTAAAAATGAAAAAAATCGTTGAAATAAATTGAAAAATTCAGAAAACCAAGAAAAAAAGAGAAAAAATCAGAAAACAAAAGAAAGAAATTGAAAAAAAGGGAAAAATTAGAAAAAATAAAAAAAAATCTGATGTGGGCAAGCACATGACTTCTCGCCATTTTTGAATACAAAATTTACACGTTAACACAAAAAAATATAAAAAAAATTGACTTTTTTGTAAATCTGGCAACAATGACAAAAGTTTTAAAAATTTTTAAGATACGAAAATAAACTATAGTGTATACAAAATATTTGTGTAAAATACTATACCTCTCTTATCTGAAGGACAAGAGGTAAAAAAGTATTAACGAAAGTAAGGAGAAAAGAATTATTTTATTATTTTTCTAGGTATGCATTATGTTTGATAACTATATGTCGATAGAAATATACCCTCACCGTTTTTAACTTTTGACCTTCAAATAAGAGAGGTATAGTAATTATGTTAAAAATTGGGTATTGAGTTTTCAATGGATAAACACGTTTTAAGGTCCCTAGAATACGATTTTACTATTTTCGCGTTGATGTCTGTGTTTTTCTTATTTTATGTGTGAAAATATGCATTTTTATTGTTTTTTCTTGTAGTTTTCCTGTGTGGAAAAATATATGTTCGCTTTTTTCTCAATTTATGTGTAAAAACGCATTTTTGCTGTTTTTTTCTGGTTTTTTATGTGGAAAATTCTATTTTTGCTTTTTTACCAATTTATTTGTGACAAAATGCGTTTTTGCTGTATTTTCCAATTTTTTCTGTGGAAAAATACATTTTTGCGGTTTTTTCCAAATTCGAGTGTATATTCGTGATTCTGGTTTTTGTTTTGAATTTGTTGAAAACAAAGCTTTGTGCTGTTATTTTCAACTTTTTGTGTGGAAAAATGCATTCTTGCTTTTTCCCAATTCATGTGTGAAAAAACGCATTTTTGTTGTATAAATAGTTTTTTTTTTAAATGTTTGGTTAGTATTGATGATATTTATATATATTAAAATTATTTTAGGATGTTCTAACCCATCACTCCATATATTCTAGTGAATTCAGTTTGTAAATTATTTTTTTACTTTCATCAGGTAAAATTATTTTATAAAACACAGAATCACGTAATGACAAAGCGAGAAGTTACTCGACCCAAAGTAAACAAACCTCTCAAATATTTTTGTAGTCACTTATTTTTTTATATATATTTTATATATTTGAAAAGTAGTATTGGAATTGGAATTTATCAAACAAATATTATCTCTCATAAACTAATTAATCAATAGATAATAAAACCTAATCGAAATCACAAAACCTATTCTATCAATGATATTAAAAAAATTCACATAAAATCATTGATGTAATGTTATTCGAATAAATATTTTTTTTTTATTTGTTACAACGTGGCATTACTTTTTATTTCTTTATACAGCATAGTCTGATGGCCATTATAAAAGTTGATTGTGTTGTACGAGACAAACATTATAACTAATGTCGGTGGACTACCTGGAAATTAAACGATCTAATTATTGGCTTCTATTCTGTTATTATCGTTATCCACTGTTATTATGTTCAGGATTAGCAACATTCAATGATTAACACTTATATCTATATTCTATTATTATTTTAAATGTTTTTTTTTTTTATTAATTAATTACTAATTTACAGAAAATATTTTATATACACTAAAAAAAATATAATTTTTGTGTTTCAGTTGAAAAAAATATCCCTATACTGTGAAAAATATATCTTGTATTTTCTTCTTTTTCTTCATCTATTGTAGCAGTAATTTTTGTAAAAAAAAAATTTTCCCATCTACTACTACATCATCTTTTTTTAATTTTTTGATAAGAAATCATCTGTCTTATAAATAACTTTCATAAAAACCTAAACAATAAGTAAGTCAGCAATAAAAACTATATATATTTTTTTTAAACAAAGTAACACTAAAAAGAGAAAATGTTGCGTTCCAGTAGATGGAAAATGTTACCTTTTGCATAAAGGCTGTTAAAATTACTATTCACCGTGACGGGTTATTGTTTCACATCCATCGCGTTTGGCCATGAGAAGATACCGTTTTTTTTATCATTGCACTTTTCAGACAAATGACCACTTGCTGCGATATCATTTATTCCGGATGAGAAATTAACTTTAATCACCACTAATTATAAAAGAAAAATTAGTTTTTTACTGGCTCTTGAAGCATATGTCGTTTCTTCATTCCGAAGTGGAATATAAAAAACAATTATCTTGAAGATCATTCATTTGGGGGAATGTAAAGTTTTTGTAGAAAAAAAATCAGTCATTTTATATACAGGGTACTGTATATAAAGGTAAATATGCTAACAATAAAAAATCTATATATAATGGGTCTAGTTTGCTTCATTACTAAGTTACAATGTGATTTGTCAATTTTGCTCATTTCTTTCACCCCCTGTATATTTGGAACCATCCCGTGTATTTTTCGTGTATGTGAAGTTAGTCCCCCAATTTTTTGAATTTTAATATTTTGAAAGTTATTCCAAATTGTTCTAGGTTTGTACCAAATTGTTCCAGAAAATTATTCCCTAAATTTAAATACAAAGGCCGGAAAACTCAAAAAAAAAACCATTTTTAGAGCTAGCCCCCCATTATTTTTATTTCGATTTTTTTTTCTGTTGAACCAGATTGTTCACGTCTATCAACTTAACAAGGCAACTTCGGAAAATTACAACCGAATCTCATTAGTAATTTGCCGCTTTTTTGCCGTTAATTAGTTGTGGAAAAATAAATCTTGCCGATCTTTTTTTTTATTAAAAATTAAACATCTTGCTAACTTGATATCAAGATAGCAAGACAATTGCGTAAATAATGACGATATGAAAAAACTAATAGCTGGAGAATTTGCCGCTTTTTTGTCGCTATTTAGTTGTGAAAAAAAATTGCTGGGTTTTTTAATTTTTTCCGTTTCTATCCATGAGTCTTTTGAATCAACATTTCATTTCAAACTTATTATGAAATTTCCAATGTATCAGGTTCCAAAAATTTCTTAAGATTATTAAAATTGTTCCCTTTCGTTATGAAAAATTATAGTTAAAACATAATTTCTTTCTGAATTGTATTCTTAACGATTTTCTAGTTTAAAAATTTTTAAATGAGGCACTACATGGAATTGTATAATAAAAACCGGATTGTGGGCGTGTCAAGAAATTTTTGATCAAATGTTCACATGCCTCTGACGTATAATAGCACAAATTGATAAAAAAATCTATAAAAATTGGTGAAAAACTTTTATCTGAGACAAGAGAATAAAAAACTGGCGACAAATTTTTGATTTCCAGAATTATTTAGCGGCAAATTCTCCAGCTTTTAAGTTTTTTAAATCCAATTGGTTATCCATAATCTCAAATGTCTAGTGATTCAAATATTTAATAAAAGTTGAAATTGGCACTTAGTTTCGGTATACTAATGCCATCATCAGGCCTATAATACAAATATTCTTTGGTAAGTCTCAACTATATTGTTATCCCTCTTTTGTTACTTATTTTAAATATTTGTATTGCAGGCCTGATGATTGCATAAGTATGTCGAAACTAGTTGCCAATTTCAATTTTTATTAAATATTTGTGGTACTAGACTTTTGAATTTGAATTGAATTTCTTTTTATTTTTTTGAGATTGTCATTATTTATATAGTTGTCTCGCTAACTTTATATCAATTTTTAATAAAAAAAAGAGCGGCAAAATTTATTTTTCCACAACTAATTAATGGCAAAAAAGCGGCAAATAAGATACCGTTGTAATTTTCCGAAATTGTCTTGCTAAGTTGATAGATGTAGATTGTTCGAATTATTCTGAACATTGTTCCAAATTTTCATGTCTTAAAAAAAATTATTTCGAGCTTAAAATCAGTAAAAACCATTTGGGTCTAGTCCCCCATTATCTTTTTTTCAAAAATTTTTTTGTTATACTGGATTGTTCTAGTTGTTCTTAGCATTGTTTCAAATTTTCATGCCTTAAAAATATTATTTAAAGGTTTGAAAGGAATATATTTCCTCTAAAAGGTCATACAAAGACAAAATTATTTGCCAATTTAAGAATGAAAACAAAGAAAACCAAATAAAAAATATTTATAACATTTTATGCTTTGTTGATAAAATAAATCGCTTTAGAAAACTAACTAATATCAAACGTTTCAATTTTTTGTAAATAATTAAATAAAAATAATTTTTGCCAATAAGTCTCGCCATTTTTAGATTGTTTCCAATCACACTTATTCCATGTGATATTTTGACCAAAAAAAAAATAAATAAAAAAATCGTTTTAATAATTATAAAAAAAATAAAACTACTATACAAAATTTCAAGTAAAACATAAAATATACTTTTTTATGGGTCTATGACAAATTGCCGAATGGACAAATCGCCAAAAGGCTGGTTAAAAAGTCCAAAAATAAGTCTTTTGTAGAAATACTTTTACTTAGTATTTTATGAAATGTGGATGACATAAATGAGATATTTGGAGATTGAAGATATATTTTAGAATCCAGTAACTGAGAGTTGTTAGTAGTTATATGTTGTACAGGGTGATTTTTTAGAGGGCTAATTGGAGGTTTCAGCAGAAGTAGGCGGAATTAAAATCTGAAACTTTTAGATATGGAGTTTTCAGGGATGCCCAATCTATCTAAAATATTTAGATATTTCCTACATAAAATATGTTTTTTTCGTTCATGAAATAGCCCCACATGCTTAGCTCGTGGACAAATTTTCACTGACGAAAAAACCAGTATTTCCATGTATTGTAAAATATACTATTTTTGTCAAAAATTCATAGGCATTTTTAGATATTTTTAACTTTTTGCTTTATTGGCTATAACTTCTACAAATATTATTTCCAAATTAAATTCACACATTTAGTACTTTTTAATTCCTTTCAGACACTTTATTTACTTTTTTAATTTGTTTTAGAATTTTGGATTAAATATAATTACAAAAAAAATTTTTAAAAAAGTTATTTTGGTTATAACAATTACAATCTGAAATTCTAAGAAACTAAAACACATTATAAATTTAATATCTTCAATATTTTTAAAGTTATTCGATTTTTTTTTTAAATCGTAATCAAATTTCAAATTTCTTTACACCATTTTTTTAAAAATTTCACTATTTTTGTAATAAAATTTTGAAAAAAATCACAATTATACAGTTTTTTATAAAAAAATTAACGGTATTTCTTTCAAATTTTTAATATTAAATTGGCAAAACTATGAGGAATTAAAAAAAAATAAAAACAGAATTTGTAGCAAGTTTTATGGTTTACAATTTTGATTTCTTGCAATTTTTCAGAAAAATCCATAATTTTGGTACAACGGAAAAAAAATCGAAATAAAAATAATGGGGGCTAGCTCTAAAAAAGGTTTTTTGAGTTTTCCGGCCTTTGTATTTAAATTTAAGGAATAATTTTCTGGAACAATTTGGTACAAACCTAGAAAAATTTGGAACAACTTTCAAAATATTAAAATTCAAAAAATGGGGGGCTAACTTCACACACACTACTTGATTCTTAAAACTTATCCCAGCATTATTAATACTGAATGATTTTTAATTTTCAAAGTTAAATTTTAAATAATTATTTTTCTAAATAAAAAATTTTTTTTTAGTAAAATTTGTTTAAAAAAATTATTTCTTTATGAAAACCTTTCAAATTTAATTTTTCTAACACAACACTTATTAATAATAACAATAATAAAGTAACTTCTATAACTCATATAAAATGATTTCATTATAATATATATACCTATATAAATTCAGAATTGTAATTATATGTTAAGTATACTATTATTATTATTACTATGACTATTATCAGTTTTATTTTATTTATTTGTTTGTTTTTAATGTACCTACTTGTTGTTGAATAAAGTCTATTATTATTATTATTTTTATAATTGGACGTACACCATTGGACGTTAAACGTCCATTGAAAGTCCTGAGAACACCATTTTGGACATTCAATGGACGACCATATTTGAACATACAATAGACGTCGATCTTTTGATGTTCAATGGACGTATCATGTACATTCACAGGATCCTCAAAACGTTCATTGGACGTACTTGATTAAACTTTAACGTCCATCTTCGAACGTAAACCCACGTACAATTTTGAACATTCGTTGTATGTCCATCTTTGGACTTATAAATGATGCTCATTCGAATCCCACTTAAAATAGTCGTTAAATGGACGTTCAATTCCAAACATCCATCTTTACGAACAATTCGGGATGTCCGCAATAAGCATAAATGTTTGTACTTATAATGGACGTACATTCAATGTCCTTGGAAATGGATATAAAATTTACGTCCAATGAACGTCTTATGTTGTATGGGTTAATACAATCAGCTATTTATTTTTATAATTTATTAATCAATGTGTATGAGTATAATTTAATTATGATTTATGCGAAAAATTCATTCTGATTAAGAAAATTCCATTGTCTTTTTGCTTTTAATAAAATAATTGATAAATGTATAAAAAATTGATCTCTAAATACAAATTAGTCTGCATCCATAAAAAGAATATACCATGTACGACCTTGTGCAATGTACATTTAAAATTATAAATACACACATAAATCAATATTGAGATACAGTTAACAATTTTATGTGAAATAAAACAACTCCAATACAGTTTTACCATAACGATGTGTTTATTGTCTCCCACCACAAAATCCCTGTCTCCCACCAGAAACCAAGTTAGGAGAAACTATAATAAAAGTGGGGAGTCGGAAGTAGGGATTGGAGGGCGTCGTTGGAACTAGGGGCGTCAGTCATGCGTGAACCAATGGTCATGCGCTTCGGTTCAAGCACCTAGCGGCGATGCTAAGTACCTCAAACAAAATGGTTGGAGTGTTTAGTTAAGCGTGTCGTTAGATGGCGCTGGTAGGATCGAATGTTGTTGCGAATGAGAAATTTTGATTGAAAATGTATTTATTTTCTATTCATATTTGCATATTTTTGCATGATATCGATGTAAAATTTGTGCAACAAGCATGATTGTTAGTGTGAAACTATAAACAAGTCATAAATAAGAAAATAAATATTACGATAATGGTTTTATACAAAATTTTTATTATAAACACATTGTATAAAAATATTATAGTTTTTATTCTTGTATATAATAAATAAAAAAGGTTTTATTATTTTATTATATATTTGTTAGTAAATATTTATTAATTGTTTATAATTGAAATAAAAATAATTCCAGTAATTTATTGATATATTTTAATATACTTTAAATTTAATTTAAATATATATTAATAATATGCCATATATATACTAATAATAATAATAATATTGCATCTCAAAATAGATACAAAATTATAAAAAAAACTGAATAAATATAATATAATTTTCAATAAATTAAACATTTTTTTTTCATTTTCGCCGCTATTAAATATTTTTTTTTATTGAATCCTTTTTAAAATAAAAATTATAATTTTTAATTTTTTTTATATTGGCATTTTGTAACTGTCAAAATTGATAACAAATACAAACATAACCTTTATTTGATTTGTTTTATTATTCAGTACTACCAACAATAGTAAAATTATTAGATGTTCTTAAGGTTCAAATTTTTTCGGATCAACTAAGATCCATCCCAAAATTTTTTTTTTCTAAATAAGAAATAATAGCATAATTAATTATCGTTTAAAATTTCTAGGGCATTGGATATATATAAAAAAATAAAATAGTAACATTTGGTTCCGAAATTGCTATAAAATTGTTTTAGAAATAGTTTTATTTTATTTTTTTTTTGTGCAATTTATTTTATTAAACTTTTTTATTATTGAAAAACGTTTTAAGCTTTAATTAAATAATTTTTCATTTATTTTCATTAATTTTCATTTATTTTCATTTATTTTCATTTATTTTCATTTATTTTCATTTATTTTCATTTATTTTCATTTATTTTCATTTATTTTCATTTATTTTCATTTATTTTCATTTATTTTCATTTATTTTCATTTATTTTCATTTATTTTCATTTATTTTCATTTATTTTCATTTATTTTCATTTGTTTTCCTTTGTTTTTATTTGTTTTCGTTTATTTTCATTTGTTTTCCTTTGTTTTTATTTATTTTCATTTGTTTTCATTTATTTTCATTTATTTCTATTTATTTTCATTTACTTTTATTTATTTTCATTTGCTGTCGTTTATTTTCATTTCTTTTCGATTATTTTCATTTATTTTTCTTTATTTTCATTTACTTTCATTTATTTTCATTTGTTTTTGTTTATTTACATTTGTTGTCCTTTGTTTTCATTAAAAATAAAAATGATACGTTTTACTGAATAGTAAATTAAAACGCAGGAGTACTAGAAACATTTTTTTTTCTTCGTACAAATGCCTAATTTCATCATATTAATTATATTTAGCGACATTTCTTACTAAAATTAATAATATTTGTTTCTAAATACGTATATAATTATTAATTAATAAAATGTTTTCGGTTATCGGTAATAAATGATTTTTGATCATATGCATTGAAATAATGAACGATCCAACATTAAACAGCAAATGCATAAAAATGAATTATTTTCTTCATTAATCCAATGCAAAAATTCATTGAATTAACGTTTAAGGATCATTATTCTGTTTTTGATTTTTAAAACAATAACTTTTTGTCATAGATCTATGAACAGCAACCATAAAAAAATGTTCTTTATTATTTCAATGGACACTAAACGTTGATTTTACGAACTCAATCACTAACTTCTAAAAAACGCGCCAAAATTAATGCAGTGAGCATTAATATTATGGCATATACTTCTTGATTCCTAAAAATGCACTCAAATTAATAAATAATGAACAATATTGTACACTAGAGTAGATCGTGTGGTACTGATATCGTTCGGTGTACACTACACTATATTCTTTATAAAAATATTTTTAGATTTAAAATAAGCTTCAATTGTATCTGTGATAAAATGTACCATAAAGATTTGAATGAATAATTTATATTATATCTTTAACTTAAACTTGCAAAATATTTGTAGAAAAGGCATTTTTTAAACATATAAAATTCCCCTTGGGAGCCTTAAATTTAATATGATTTGTGAAAAAAAATGTGGTTCATAATATCAATGAACTCCATACATTGGACAATATTATGAAAGCATTTATTACCTGATTAACATATTCATTGATATTTCCATCATCATAAGGATCAAAATTTAATAACTACTGGAAAAAATGTACACGAGTTTTTCAAGGTTTAAAATTTAAACTAAATTATTATTTTTTCACAGTATTTAAAAAAAAGTGTTAACGAAAGTAAGGAGTAAGTATTTTTTTTATTATTTTTCTAGGTATGCATTATATTTGGCAAGATTTTTATACATATTGTAATATTTACAAATTTGGTTGGGATCTAGTCAAAAAAAATAATAAACATTACAAAAATTAACACAAAAAAAAATTAATTTTAAGTTTGTCCTTATTGTATTTTTTTTTCTAAACCATGATTGCTTCTTCCTCCAAATGTTCTTATTTCATATTTTTTATGACTTAAGTTCGTTCTCTCAGTAATACATTTTGTCTCACTCATAAATTTTTGTAATTTTTAATTTTACAAAATAACATTCATCATTATTATAATTGGTATATACTCTTCATTTTTATTTATATTTTAAATATCATATATAATTTTTATATTAATTGATTAACAATACATTTTTTTTCTTTCCAATTTTTATAACCACTAGATTTTTTTTTTATATCGCAGCCTTAGTTTAGTTTTATTAACCCTATATTACCTGTTTACTATCTGACTTTGATTACTTAAATTTAATGTATTATGATTCCAAAATTTCAATTTTATTGTATCATTTTTTTTTATTTGTTGCTAATTTATCTCTACTTACGGCAACAATGAAATTATTTGAAAACTCATACAAAGTATATCATTACAATAAATTTAACTTAAATTTTCCACAGCATTTAAAAAAAGTCTTAACGAAAGTTAGGAGCAAGTATTTTTTTAATATTTTTCTAGGTATAATAATTTAAAATTTAGTTTTTAATTAGATACAAGGAAGAATAATAAAAGTCATATTTTTATATACAATTTAACAGGGGTTTTAAAATTTGTATATTTGATAAAAAAAAAACTAAAATGTAAAATTTATATATTTATAATAATAAAAAATGATACAATTTATAGAAAATAAGATAAATTTTATTTAAAATTAAAAAAAAAAATACAATTTATAAAAAAAAATTGGTAAAAGAAATATGGCTATTAGGGAAATCTAAATGGAATATTCAATGGAATTATGATTAAGAAGAAGAGTAGCATCAAGTAAGAATATAAAATATAATTTAAGAGTTAAAAGAAGTATATTTTAAAATTATCATAGACGAAGGTATAAAATAAGAAAAAGGAGAAGAAGAACTTGGCACACAACTCCATTTTCATTTTTTTTTATTACTTATCAGTTTATTTGTAAACATTTATGATTTTACTTTTAATATAGATAAACAATCAAAATTTTATAATACATTTAACTTAGATATATTAGGTTAGATTAGGTTAATTTAGATTATTTTAGTTTCCTACATTTCTGATACTTCCACAACATTAAAAAAAAAGTGTTAACGAAAGTTAGGAGAAACTATTTTTTTATTATTTTTCCAGATATGCATTATATTTGGTAACTTTAACTCCCTCTATATCGATAACTGGTCATTGTGTCCATGGACACTTTTTGTCAGAAGGCCATGTATAAAGTTTAAAAAAAAATGAACCGGCGTCCATTTTCCATAAGGAGTGTGTCTCCTCCTTTGGTAATAATGGTAAAAATTTTAATCAATAAATAAACTATAATAAAATATATAAAAAACTTTAGTAATTTAATCATCGGAAAATAAAAAGGAAACATAAAAATAAAGATATGTTGCTTTTTGGTCTGAATGATATGGAAAACAAATTTTTTTAGTCTAAAACATACTGAAAAAAAAAATTAAAATTAATAGTTTTAAATTCTTGTTATTGGTACGAAAAGATAATTATTAACCAATTATAAATTATTGTTTAGTATTTAGGTTAGTTTTTACAATCGACATATAATTTAACGATAAATATAACCTTAGTATATTTCAGCATTTATAACAATTTTATCATTATTAAAAATAATCATGCTGTATATACCTACTTTAAATATATGTTAAATAACTAGAATATATTGCATTTATAAACAAATAGATAATGATAACACATTGTTGTAATTTAACAAATATTCTATAGACAATTAATAATAACAGTCAAAAAATATATAAATATAAAGATAAAATTAAACAAAGTTTATAATTTTTTTTTTAAATAAAACTCCAAGTCAGTAACATAACGTGTAATAGTATTAAAATAGGTTGATAACAACAGGCAATTAGTTTCGGCTAAAAAGCCATCATCAGACCTAAAAGGTTAACTACAAGTATTTTAACTAATCAGCTCAGGCCGCTTTCTGTCTATTATCCCGATTGAAATACAAATACAACTTGATGATTTTTCAAGAATTTTTCGAGAGTTTCTCAATGATTTTTTAATAATTTGTAACGGATTTTTTATGACTTTAATTTTTGATGATTTTCCAACGATTTTTTAAAAACTTTTTAAGGATCTAGCACAAAATTTTGGTTGAACTAAATTAATTTATTATTTAACACTTTTAAATTTTTTAAATGGCGTTTATTTAATATGTATGAATTTTGGTCAATCCAAAGAAAATTACAGAATTTAGTATGATTTTTGTGATGTTTTAGAAGCCAAAGATATTTTTGAGACTCAGTCATATGTGTGACTCAACTTATTAAATTTTATCCTCGATATAACTGTTAGATTATATATTAATTCTACTGTATTTTTTTTATTTTCTGGTAACCATATACATTAATATATATTTAAGCTTGTTGATTTTTTTTTTTTTTTTGATATAATCACTTGTATTAATGTTTATTCAATGTAATATTACACAAGTTTGTATCGAACTGGGTAATTTGTTTCCAGGCCTCAAGATGGCTCATTAGCCGAAACTTTTAACCACCTTTGACCAAGCATATAATATAAATTTACATTTTAAATAATTTTTCCACTTCCATAATTTTTATTTACGATTCTGTTGACTACACTATTCAAAATATATACGAATCATCTAATTGGAAGCGTTAAATATGTTAACGAAATTAATAATAGTCAAGATTTCAGGTAAGTTATACCTAGTTATTATTAACATTTAACATCGATGATCTGGAAGAGGAACTTAACACCATGAATATGTATGTGCTTAAATGACTGTAATTGCTTTTAATTCATGAATTTTGAAAAAGTATTACATGAAGAGTAAATATAGTATCATTTAATAATTGTTTGTTTATCTTACGGTTATTAACATTAATATATGATCGCAATATGAATTTGATAACTGAATGAAATATTAAGAAAGTGGAGACACAAAAAGTTTATTGCAAGAGTGTTTTAATTGAAAAAAAAATAGCACAATTTATCTAGACATGTTTCATATTTTTATGTAAATTATATGTAATTTTGTGCATTTATACTTTTTGTTATATTAAAAGTTGTGTCAGCTTAATTGAAAGCTAGCACAACTTTTTTCCTGATTTTTTTTTCGATTTTTCTGATTTTTCTTCGATTTTTTTATTATTTTCGTATTTTTCTCATTGTTGTTTTTTTCAATTTCTTTCGTTTTCTAATTTTTTATCATTTTTTCTTATTCCTCTGATTTTTTGGATTATTTGCGATTTTTTAGAAATTTTTTTTTTGATTTTGTTGTTTTTTTTGGTATTTCTTTTTCGTTTTTTGCAATTTTTAGCGTCTTTTATGGTTTTTCCACTTTTTTACATTTTTCTGATTTGTTCGATTCTTCTAACTGTTTCTCGTTTTTTTTCTGATTTTTTGGATATTTTTTTTTGGATTTTGTTGAGGTTTTTTTTCAATTTTTTAAGATATTTTTCAATTACTTGCGTTTTTTGGGACTTCTTTTTCGTTTTTTTTGCGTTTCCGGCTTTTTTACAATTTTTCTGATTTTTTTCGATTTTTTCTAATCATTCCTCATTTTTTTCTCATTGTCTTGTTTTTTTTTTAATTATTTCTTTCGTCTTCTACTTTTTTCTCATTTTTTCTTATTCCATTGTATTTTTCTGATTGTTTAAATTTTTTTCTGTTCTTTGATTAAAAAAATTCTTTTAGATTTTTCTCCCATTTTTCTTATTCTCATCCTTCGTTTTTCGATATTTGTCGATTTTTTAAGATTTCTTTCGGTTTGGATTTTTATGGATTTCATTAAAAATTTTTTCGATTTCTTTCGGTTTTTCAGATTTTTCCTATTTTTACCATTTTTAAATTTGCAAATTATGTGTAAAATGAAAAATTCATTTGGTCAAATAGTTTTTTTTAATAATGAAATAATGAAAATAATATAAAAAAAATATTTTATCATTAATAGAAGATATAATATTTCAAATAATTTAAATTCCCTTTTTTTTACTCAGGATTATAATTTTTTTGTCATTTTTTGAACAGCAAAAATATCTGACTCAAAAGTCTGGAAACGGTCCATCGTGTGTCAAAATTCTTGAAACGGTCCTGCGTGTTTAAAAAGTCTGGAAACGGTTCTAGAATTCAAATATTACGAAAAGTGTCCAAAGTCGGGGCGTAGAAATGACACGTTTTTTTTTCAAATTTTCATTGACTTAAAATTCAAAAATATTCATTTGTTTTTACTACTAAAATTTACTAAAATTTTCTTAAAAGCAAATAGGACCATTTTTAAATTTTTGAAACATCCTGTATATATTGTTTTGCTTTTAAACCTTTCCCTCAGCTTTTAGTCTATACGAATTCACAACAAGATAAGAGTCAGGTTTTTTTTTTTTTTTTTTTTTTTTTTTTTTTTTTTCTCTCTGATATTTAAATAACCCCTATTATCGAGGAAGAAAAAAAGAGTTAACATTACATTATCTCTTTTTCTTTTCTAAGAATACAGGTTTATCAGTATGTTATATATACACAGTGACCCTAATCGTAAAAATATTATTTTACTTTTATATATAAGGACATAGTGAATGCGTTTTCAAAATTAAAATGGACAAATGAATGGGAGGTTGCAGACCCTGGAAACTTATCACCACTCACTACTTTAAGTTCTAGGATTTTATACATATATTTTTTTTTTTTTTTTTTCAACGAACCGGTCTTGACTTACGCAACACCGTAATAGAAATCAGTATGGCATGGGTTTTATGTCATTCAGTCAATATAAAAACTATTTGACCGGATTTATTTTCGATTTTACACATAATTTGCAAAAAATTATGTTTCATAATAATTAACAAAAGTTGTGCTACCTTTCAATTAAGCTGGCACAACTTTAAAAAAAAAGTATAAATGCACAAAAATCGCTAATAGCGCATAGAAATTACACATAATTTGCAGAAAAATATGAAAAAGGTCCGGAGAGATTGTATCTATAATAATTGTGCTCACATAATGTAATTAAAAAATAGTTATGTATTGTTCAAAATTTCTTATATTTTGAAAGTATTATAAATTGGACAATCATTCAATAAATTTTTTCAAAACTAAATATAACATAATTTTTTTAGTTATGTCAATCTTGTAAATCGATATCGACGAATACTTATTCTCGATCTACTTTTTACCAAAAATATATTTATTTTTGTTGACGAAATTGAAAAGAAACTTTTTAAAGTTCCAAGAACGTCGTTATATATTTTAATAAGAAAAGCAGCTTCTCATTTTTCATTGAATCATCAGTATCTATAAACATTTTTATATACCTCGTCGAGCTTGTCGTATATATATATATATATATCTATATATCACGACAACAGAGAGATTTTCCTCGGCAACGAAAACTTTTTCCAACAGTCGTAAAAGTTTATTTACGTTTCAATTTTCGTAAAAATATCATGGTCCATTACTCTCGTACTTCAACAACAAGAATATCTGGGCGCTGACATAAAAGTCTCGTAAAGAGATTCACGAGACGCCCGACCGAAGATGAAATACGGTGCCGGTGCCGGTGCCGGTGCCGGTGCTTTTCTATCATTTTCACATTGACAAATGAACCGGAATGGATTGTGTGAGTCGTGGTAGGTACTCCAACCTACTATTTGGCTCGAGGAAGATTCTTCATAAATAACTTCACTTTTGGAGAGTTTTGGAACTTCTGAAACTGGAGTATGTTGGAGAATAACTGAAACAAAAATTATATTTTAAACATAAATATTTATCAAGAATCGATTATAATTATTAACATTGTTGTATCTTTATGTCATACGCCAAATAAATTGGATGATTTGCCTTTTTTTTCATAGGTTTTGGATGACATAACTTTTGAGCAACAATACTGGGATCAACATATATTACTATATCTAAATATATGAGCGGCGCCCGCTGGTAAGCAGGGCAAATGAGACTTCTAAAAAATCATACATCTTATAATTATCCAGTTTAAAACCGGAAGTCATAGAAACTTGAAACTCACTTGGACGCTGACTCCATTGCCTTTGTCAGACAGACAGACAGACAGAGCCGTACCATAAGACTTTTTAGAAGTCAAAAATAGAAGTGGATTAACTAAAGTGGAAATATAAAATCTATTTCAACACATTTATATTCTCCATTGTTTAAACTTAATTTATTAAAAAAGTGAACAAACTTCATAATAAATTCTGGAAGGTGGAATATATAAAATATGGGAAATAAAATTAATAAATTTCAGGAAGTAAAATTTATAAATTCTATAATATATAAAACCCAGAAAGTGACTTTTGTAAATTGTAGAATTTCAAATTTATGAATTCTAGAACGTAAAATTTATAAATTTTAAAGGGCGAAATTGACAAATTCTAGAAAAAACATATGTTCCGGATAAGGTATGACTATAAAATGTCTTTCCCATATTAACAATTCTTTCTCTCTGCCTCTTCAGTCAAAACAATTGACTTCTATGTCATCTGTGGCGCTTATTGAAAATTTCATTTCTTCCCCTCAATCAATAGGGTATTTTTATTATATTATATTACATTTTCGCTTATATCCCCTATTATCATTATTAATTATTTCGACGCTTTAACTTTTATTTACTGTTATTTTTAATTCTTTTTTTATGCAGATATATTTTTTTTTTATATTTACTTAAAAATTCATATTTTATCTTTTTTTCTTGCATCATCGTAATAATAGCGATACCTGGCTAGTGCTGACTGGGCCATCTTCCGTTAACCTTGAGAAGTTCTTAATATTTTCCATTATTAAAAAAAACTTCCTTTTTAACGCCATTTGGACCATGTCTATGGGAAGTTGTCATTGTTTTGGAGTATTCGCAAAATATTAATCTACCTTTACAATATTTTTCCGTAGGAAGTGGAACTAAGATGTAACTTATTTTTTCTGTAAATGTATCGAAAAATATGCATCGTAACGTGACAATACATTTTGAGCGCTATTTCGTCGTATTCAATTTTGATCCTCTGTGAAATGTCCGAGTGCTATTTTGTCCCATCTAATGTTTAATAACAGAGCCGTAATTATGCACTTAACGGATTTTGAAGATGTGTTTATTAAATATTTCTTGGATGATAATGCATAGACGATTATTAGAGGTTAATTATGTTTCTATTGACAATCATTCCCATATCTTTAAAAGTAATAGTTTTTCAGATGGTGATAATCAACAAAAATAGTATGAAAATAGTGAGGGAATTATTGAACAATTGTAAAATTTCCATTAGTTAAAACTTTGGAAAAGACTCCATACATTTATACATATGAATATTGTCTTGGATTCATAAACCCAAATGATCGTTTTAATAATAAGGATTAAAATTTATGTAACATTACATTTGTAGCAAAGTTTGATAATTTGAAAAAAAAGTAATTAATAGAGTTTCAGAATTTTTTTTTTTATTTTTTTTTTTAAATTCGGCATCATCAATATTATCATCCCTATTATTTAGTTCAAATTTATACAACCCTTAATAAACTAGTATTAACACACACTACCCCTATAATACCCGACTTGAGGGTTACACTGTTCGTAGAAAAGTTATGGTCAATTTTTCCAAGATAGCAACAAACCCTTAGAAACGACTGTTTAAAAGATTTATAACCCATTGTATTCATCCGCAAAGACCGGCTGTTGCCAAGTTACCAAAATTTTCATGCATAAGGCGATTTTTTATATTTAACGTGAATTTTATCATTGGTGGAACTAATTAATTATAATATAACACTAATTCACTTATATCTGTATATTTACAAAAAAAATACACTATCTGTCTAACAGCGTCACTAACTAAAATTTTACTGGAATAACGAGAACATTTTAATAGTAAGGCTAAGAAAGAATTTTAGAAAATAAATGTGACAACCTCGATTGATTTCAGCCTCCTCAAACTGAGAATGGAAAAACTATAAATAGGAAGGGAATATAACAATATTTTGCATATACTTATAGATAGAGATTCCAATATCCTCGAGCGATAGATGACTAGATTTAAAATATTTCTTTTCGTGTATCGACGGCGGTCTTACGTAGTAGTCGTTGAAAAGTATGGAAAACTAAAGTAAAGCAAAGCAAAGCAAAAACAGGCCCATTCCAATCGATTGTTTCCCCAGCTGAGCTATGCAAATGAAGTCGTGCCGTGCTCTGTATTTTATGCAGTACATTCCATGGTAGATACAAGCCAAAGCCGAGAGCCTTTTACACGCTGAAACAGTTGAATTACACATCACATTCAGCCACAGATATGTATATATACAAAGCTGTGTTATATGTGTTTTGTATGCCTCAAAAGGCTTTTCTAATGAATACGATTTTTTGATAGGCAACTAAAGAATCATATTATGAATTTTCAATTAAATATTTAATGCTAGTAATGAAATAATTTTTATGAGTTATGAACTTTATAAACAAAGTTTATTGTTAGAAAAAAGTTTGATTTTTTACAGAATTTTTTAATAGTGCTTTTCATATAATTTATTATAAATTTATCATTATTTCATTATTATGAAAAGTAGGAAAATTTCAAATTTTTTTAATTAATCTAGTAAAAAAAGTTTATTTGGGAGAGGAAAAATAAAGAAAAATAATAAACAGACGTCAGATACAAATTTATATAATTGTCATGTTTTATATATAAAAATAGAAACTGAAAACTTTATATCAATAATTAGACAAAAAAAATTTGGAATATATAAAAAAAGCAATGAATAGAAGAACGTAAGAAATGGTTATTTGATATTAAATAAAATTAGTAGTGTAGAAGACTTTTATCCTGATAGGTTCATAAATTTATAAATTTGAAAAAAAAAATTTTATAACAGTACATCTATATAACATTATGAGAAAACTTCGGAGAATTTTGAATAGTTAAAGTTTATATACAAGAGCAGTGCAGAACGCTAAAATTTATATATAATTTCTGTTAGAAATAAATTAGGCGCGTTTGGATAGGTAAAAAATAGGAAACAAATAGAAAAATAGGAAAAAAGGGAAACAATAGAACAAATAGGGAAAATGGGTAGAAATAGGCAAAAGTTGAAAAAAAGGAAATAATATGGCAAAATGGGCAAAAAATGAGAAAAAAATTAAAAATAGGGATATGTTAAAAAAATGGGGAGAAATATAGAAAAAAATAGGGGAAAATAGAGAAAATCGGAAAAAATTTGAAAAAACAAAAAAACGAAAAAAAATAGTAAAAATAAAAGGACGAAAAATAGGAAAAATAGGTAAAGACAGGAAACTAGGAAAAAAAACCAGCATAAATAAGAACAATAGAGATTTATAGAAAAATAGAGAAAAATAGTCAAAGCTAGAAAACAATAGGCAAAAAGGAAAAAATAGGGAAAATATAGAAAAATAATGAAAAATTAGGGAAAACACTGAAAACCATGAAAATTAGGAAAACATAAAAAATTGGGATAATTAGAGAAAAATAGGAAAAAAGGAGAAAATAGGGTAAAATATGGATAAATATAGGCAAAAATTAGAAATATGGGAAAAATAGAAAGAAATGGCTAAAATACCACAAAACAGAGAAAAACGGAACAAATAAGAAAAAATGGGAAAAATAGAAAAAACATGAAAATATAACCAAAAATCAAAAAATGGAGAAAAATAGAAAAAAGCACGAAAAAACAGAAAAGTAGGAAGAAATGGGAAAAAAACAGGAAAAAATAAGGGAAAATAGGTAAATAGAGAAAAATTGGGAAAAATAGAAAAAAAAAAGAGGTAAAAAAGTGAAAATAAAGAAAATCGGAAAAAATACGAACAATCAAAAAAACGAAAAAATAGTAAAAACAAAAGAACGAAAAATAGGAAAAACAGGCAAAGATAGGAAACAATAGGAAAATGGGAAAACTAGGATATAAAACTAGAATAAATAAAAAAATAGAGAAATATAAGAAAACTAGGAAAATTAGGGAAAACCAGGAAAATTAGGGAAAACTAGGAGAATTAGAGAAAACTAGGAAAATTAGGGAAAACCAGGAAAATTGGGAAAATCTAAAGAATATGGAAAATAGGGAAAAATAGAAAAAAAAGATAGAAAAAAGAGAAAAATAAAGAAAATCAGAAAAATATGAAAAATCAAAAATAGCGAAAAAAAAATGGTAAAAACAAAAGAAAGAAAAATAGGAAAAATAGACAAAGATAGGAAACAATAGAAAAATGAGAATAACTAGGAGAAAAAACTAAAATAAATAAAAAAATAGAGAAGTATAGGAAAATAGAGCAAAAATAGGGAAAGGTAGATAACAATAGGAAAAAAATAGAAATAATAGGAAATAAAGGAAAATAGGGAAAATGGAGAAAAATAGGGAAAAACAGGAATAATAGAAAAACGTAAAAAAGCAGTAAAAAATAGAGAAAAATAGGAAAAAGGAGAGAATTGGGTAAAATATAGAAAAATATATGCAAAAATAAGAAATATGGGGAAAAATAGAAAAAAATGGTTACGACAAAACAGAGAAAACCGGAAAAAATAGAAAAAACAGAGAAAAATGGAAAAAAAAATAGAAAAAACCTGAAAATATAGCCAAACATAAAAAAATGTGGAAAAATAGAAAAAAACATGAAAAACAGTAAAAGCAGAAGAAATAGGAAAAATTGGAAAAACTTGAAAAAATGGGATTAAATAAGAAAAAAACAGGAAAAAATAAGAAAAAAATAAAACAAAAATAGAAAAATAAAGAAAACGATAAGAAATAGTAAAAATAGGAATAAATAAGAAAAAAATAAAAAATACGGAATACAGAAAAAATGAAAAAACAAATAGAAAAACAAATAATTAAAGAAAAATAGTAAAATATAGGTAAAAATGGGAAAATGGTTAAAAATAAATAAAACCATAAAGAATAATAAAAATAGGAAAAAACAAAAAATAATAGGAAAAAATTAATAAAAAATAGAGAGAATATAAAAAATAAATAAAAATAAAGAAAAATAGATAAAATTAGAGAAAAATATGAAAGAATAGTAGTGCCATAAACTTTAAATTTTAATGAATTTCGGTAGAATTTCGACCACTAGTAATTATTTATTAAGAATATAATTTATATTATTTGTCGATAGAAATTTCTATCTAACACTGTATAAACGGTATAAGAGCCACTCCTAGGGAATTATAATCATTGAAAGCAACACACCGCACATAGCACATCCCTTTATCAAACGGGGTTTGTAGCAGTAAAACCGTGAACATCGTCGTTAACCCTAACGTGGGGCATTATCTTTCCCAAAACGTCCTTAGTCGAGGAGTATATCATATGCAAATGTCTAGATCAAAGTCTACCGTCGAATTCTAGAAACTGCTCCTATAACGTTCTCGGCTAAGATGTGCCAGATAGGCACTGATTCTCCAAATTACTTCTCGTGCTATTTCGTAATTCGATAATTGGTTCTAATGAAGTAACCCTAATATTTGGAATTTAATGTTGATATTAATAAAATATGTGTTTACTGTTATTAAATTTCAGGTTTATCAATAAAATAATTTTTACTATAATCAGGATGCCATTGATAAAATATAATTTTAATTAGACTCTTAAGTAGGAGTAGGGTACACTTGAGCGTTTAAAAATTTCCTATGTTAATAGCATTGTAAGCCACGCCCCTTTTCCATCGTTTTTCCACGTTTTTTGTCGTTTTCCACGTTTTAGACGTTTTCGTCGGTTTCGTCGTTTTCGTCATTTTCGTCGTCTTCGTCATCTTCGTCGTCTTTGTTATCTTCGTCGTCTTCGTCGGTTTCAACGGTTTTCGTTGTTTATCATTGTTTTTCGTTGTTTTCGAAAAACTTGGAAAAACGATGGAAAAGGGGCGTGGCTTACAATGCTATTGAGATAGGAAATTTTCCCACGCTCAAGTGCCCCTACTCCTACTCCCTTAATTTAAATTTATCAAATACCGACCTGAATTTTAAATAATTTTTTACCAATATTACAATTTATCCTTAATTTAATCTTAAAATTTTATTCCTACTACG
Source organism: Neocrepidodera transversa (assembly GCA_963243735.1). Taxonomy (NCBI): domain Eukaryota; kingdom Metazoa; phylum Arthropoda; class Insecta; order Coleoptera; family Chrysomelidae; genus Neocrepidodera; species Neocrepidodera transversa. Next base: position 1,254,280 of record OY725345.1, on the reverse strand, counting down.
CTTTAGTAAAAAACCATTAAAAAAAATGTTAAAAAAAAGCTGAAAAGACAGCACTAATATATTATTATTATTTAAACAGAAAATAATATATTCATTATTAAGTAGAAAGTAGTTAATTTAATTATTTATGAGATATAAAAAAAGGGCATTAAAATAAGCTGTCACTTGATTGTTTATAATTTCCCTTCTATAATTATCTATTAGAAACACAAGATAATTGAAATTTATAAAAAAAAATCTTTTGCTTATATCTTTCTTCAAGCTATTTGGTATCCACCAAAAAATAAAAAATCGAGCCGAATTAACGACACACTCTCGTACCTATAATTATAGCGTTGGAAACGCAAAAGGGCTTTTGCTTTTGCTTTTGGCACGCACCGCAAAGCATTCTGTTACGAGCCAAATGATATTATCGAGAACATTAGCGCCTAGGTTTAGGGTCAAAAAGGGACGAGGACTTCAGGTCCAGTATAAAGCGAAAATGGAGTTAGGTTTATTATGGAAGTTTGTTCGGGTGGAAGTTTCTATTTTTATCTCGCCCGGAGGAAAATCTATCTACAGCATACAACTTTTCTCTTTCTCTATTACGAGGGTAAACTCTAACAAATTCTACAAGTAGAAATAACGAAATTGGGTTTTTAACAGTTCATTTTATTGTTTCTAATGGACAAGGAAGATTTGTGACACAAGTCAAAAATGCTGACAAAAAGTAGTGTGAAAGAGTGAGAGAGAGAGAGATAAAGAGTAAAAGAGAGAAAGTCGTGGAGAAATCGCCAAGGTCTATTCTGGTAATTTTTGACTCATTCAAGGTCACTCGTAACGTCATCAGACCTCACTGTGCACTTTACTGCGCGTTATTAGCCACGTGATCTTTGACCTTTTGATCCGGTTTTGATCGGGTCTCGAACAGGTCTAGAACAGCTTTAAACAGCTCTAGAACAGCTTTATTCTCAATCACTTCCAATGCCCGGTTAGACATATCCGCATAATCATCATCACTACTTGATAATGTTACTGTTCTGTTAACTTCTGATGTTTTCGCAAATGTCAAAGGTCACGTAATATGCGCAATAATGTCCGCAGTGTGCCAGAACTCTCACAGCTTATCTACTGGGGAATTTTGCTTTACTGCAGCTGCACGCACTAAATTTTATTGCCAATTTTTGTTCCTTCGGATTGTGAAATATATTTTCCCAGTTATCTCTGATTTATTTTCGTTAAAATAAAAAAATGACCGCTCTCGAGAATGTTCAGATAACGTTTTTTGCAAATTTGTGACCCTCTCACTCCATTATGTCACACTCAAATTGTCAGATTATTGAAATGCACGTTTCAATAAACCAGCATGCCTTAATCTGACACGCTCGAAGTAGATAGTCTACATTTGTTTTAGCTTAGATATAGGGAATTCAACGTATTAAATAGAGAACGTATCTATCTACATTATTATTGGTCCAAAATAAAATCTGAAAACGGCGCTATAATTAAATTAAAACGTTTGAGATAACGTCGCTTCTGGTTTTCAGATAATTCAGCTAATCTAGACTAGTCTTCAATTCTAGTACGTCTGCTTCGATAGCCGAAGTAGTTACGTTCTCTCTCTAAAACGTTGAATTCCTTATACCTAGGCTAAAACAAACTTTCTACTGCTCGAATATTTCCAAATATCGTTGTTTTTTCTGATCAGTTGTCCTATATGCACGGCCCTATATAGAGGACTTAGAATTTTGTGGAGGTACTCACCAGGCTATAATGTATACCCCATATGTTAATCTGCCGTGCTTGAATAAATCCCAAAATCCCCTATTATTAGTTAACTTTCATTTGTTCGCCAGTTCAGTTCGTTTTCTCTCCAAATCAGTTCGTCTTTAGTTCTTTCTGTAGTTCAGCTATGTTATTTTTGTATTTTTTTTTTGATAAATGTCAGCCAACACCAGATGTGCAGTGTTGGCTTAAGGTACATTTAAATTATTTTCAGATTTCTCAGAATCAACTTTCAATCGAGGCATAATTTAAAATTTATAAACTTTGAAGTTAGGCACGAAATTAAAACTTAATCCTAATACTGTATAAGTAAAATACTACATAGAGAGTAATTTCCGAGGTACTCCATTCATATCCATAATTAATTTAATTTTGAAAGATTAAAAAAAAGAAATAAATTAATTATTCGGGATAAATTATAAATCATTCTTTTAGTTCTAGGAAATTTAAATCATAAAAATAATATATAAAATTAGACATATTAAAGCATTCCAACTTTCATCAAAACATCTTGAAATGCTTAGTTAGACTTATATCTCTCTATTTTTATGCGTTCTCCATTGTTTTTCCAAATACAGATGTATTAATTTTAAAATGAAAATTGCTTCGATTTTAGCCATATTATCAGCATTATATGCAACGAATTAGCGCACAGATTTTTCTTCTAGGATATATATTTAAATTATAAAAATAATATATAAAATTAGACATATTACTTTTATCAAATCATAATGAAAATGTATTTTTTAGCCTTATATCTCTATATTTTCTTACATTCTCCATGGTTTTTCCAAATACAGCACTATATAAAAAAATTATAATTTGTCGACCTTTAATCCTTATATTGAATCAAAAAATAATTAACATTTATAAATCTTCATATTTGCTATAATAACATAATATATATCATATAGTAGAGAAGTCTGCAGTATTTGAATAAATTAAACTATACATCCCATATTTGCGATTCAAGTAGCATAAAAAAAAATCTAAATTAGATTAGGTAAACGGAGAAAGGAGGTTATAAAAACCACTTAAATATCGCTAAAATTGGTTGTGTCGAGTAAATTAGAAAAATATGAAATGTAAACGAGGTAAATTGAATAAAATAAGTCTAATAGCTAAAAATAAATGAACAAAGCAAACAAATCTATCAAAATAAGCTACAACAATACTTTATTAAATCTGAGAGGGCTAAATTTGATGAAACCGAAAATTGTCCGGAACGACTTCAAAACGATCTTGCTAAGCCCACCAATTAGGGAGAAGCCTCCGTGTATTTCAGTTCTCTCGTATTTTATATAAGATGGCGTATATCAAAAATCGACGTTAACGAGAAGTACATGTGTCGACGGTGGCGACGCAAGCGCCCCGACGTCGCTATGGTAACGGAGCTTCAATCGGAAGCGTCGATATGGCCATGGCTGGAGAGAGTTTACTCCCAAAAATATTGTGCGAATGTTGCTGACAGTTTTCTTGTTAAATCCAGACGTAGTCGTTTTGACGACCTCTATATACGTGTAGCCGGAGAAAAAAAAACGAACAGGGGGAAATGTATTTTGCATTTATTTAATGGATATTTTGTTTGTTCAACAGGCGGCGAAACAGGGCACCAAAGTATAATATAATATTATCACTTTTACATACTAAATTTTCGTATCAACAAGCGTTTGGATTTAAATACTTCCTGTTTATTTTTTTGTATAAATACGACATGATGAATTATTTTTGATCGCAATAATTCTATTAATAAGTGGAAATATTTTAGCATTTTTTTTAAATTTTAATAGTCCATTGCCTCCAAATACTATAACGAGTAAGACCAAAACAATTTTTGATAAAAAATTGGTTAAAAGTCTAGTGAGCTATTTTTTTTATTTGATAAAAAATTTGGAAATTTTGAAGCTATTATAATTATGCTCTCATAAATTATTTTTATACAAAAAAAAGGAAAATAGTAGATAACTGTTTTTTTTTCTAATAAGTTAAGTTTATTTGTTACATTTATTATACTTTTACTATTTATATTTATTTATTTAATTTATATTTATATTTTTATCAGTTTTCGTCTTAAGCCGATTGAATGAAAAAAGCCACGTATCAGGAAATACGTGGATATAAATTAGGTAGGGTTTAGACATTTTCCAGAGGCATAACTCAATTCCACACAGTCCACAATGCTGGGTCCTAGTCAAATTCATAGGCGTAGATTTATTATTTTTCAAAAAAGGTTAAGTCCATTTTATATTAAAGTGTAAGGATCTAGAGAGTTAAAACTTTGGTAAGAAAATTTATGTTTAACTAGCAGAATACCCTACCAAAAAGAGTTTTCTATTTTTTCCTATTTTACCCTACTTTTCCTATATTTTCCAAATTTTCACTATTTTTTCCCATATTTTCCTCTGTTTTTTCTATTTTTTGCTATTTTTCCATTTCCTACTGATTATTCATTTTTTCTATTATTTTATTCCATTTTCTTTATTTTTCCTTATTTTTTCTGTATTTGGATCTTTTTTACCCATTTATTCCTATTATTTTCTATTATTTAATATTTTTGAAGTTTTTTCTATTTTTTCCTATTTTACACTATTTTCTTAATTTTTCAATATTTTTCACCATTTTTTTTTAGATTTGTTCCTATTTATTCTCTAATTTCCCTATTTTCCATATTTTTTTCCTATTTTTTATTACATTCCAGATTTTTCCCCACTTTTTACTTTTCTCAAAATATCCCTATTTTGCTCAAATTTTCCCTATTTTCTCCATTTTTTCCCTAATTTTGACTATTTTTGCAAATTTTTCTATTTTTCACAATTTTCCCCTATTTCTTCCTCTTATTCCTTTTTTCCCAATTATTCACTGTTTTTATCTTTTACTTTCCCCGACCCACCTCTGAAAAGGTAAAAAAAAATTCGAGATAAAGATGGATAATTAAGACCATATCCAGATGGAAGTCTGTCTGTCTGCCTGTGTATATTCCTCCACGATAGAGGCCACAGGTTTAATCTGATTGAGGTGAAATTTGGTATATAGGTTTGGGTTTGAAAGCACTTGAAAAACTATTGAGAACAATCAAAATTACTCCAACTGTCACTTGTCAAAAATTAAAAAATGTCAAAATTTGAAACTTTAACATTAAATATCTGAAAAAGTATTCGTGAATTTTTTTCAATTTTTTACAATCTTTTCCAATTTTGTATCAATTGTTTTTTTCAATTTTTCTATGACTCTTAGTAGTTTTTGAGTTTTTTTTTATGTTTTTGAGATTATTTGAGATTTTTGAGATTTTTTGAGATTTCTTGAGATTTTTTGAGAATTTTTTGAAGTGTTTTAAGATTTTTTGAGTTTTTTGTGATATTTTAATATTTTTCAATATTTTTTGAAATTTTTTTTAAATTCATTTTAGTTTTTTGAGACTCCTTTGAGATTCTTTGAGAATATTATGAGATTTTAAAATTGTTTTTAAAGATTTTTTGAGTTAATGAGTTTTTTTGAGATTCTTTCAGGTTTTTAAAGAGTTTTTGAGATTCTTTGAGAATTTTTAGAGATTTTATGAGATTTTTAATTTTTTTTAAGATTCTTTTGGGTTTTTGACTTTTTTTGAGATTTTTTGAAGATTTTAAAATGTTTTTGAAATTTTTTCAGTATTTTTGAGTTGTTTTGAGAATTTTTGATGTTTTTTGTTTTTTTTTCAGGGTTTTTAAGATCTTTTCAGATTCTTAAAAAATCTAAAACTTCACAAAGAATCTCAAAAAATTTAAAACGTCAAATCTCAAAAAAATCAAAATATCTCAATTTAATCAAAAAAACTCAAAAACTAAAAAAACCTTAAAAAGTTCAAAAATAAAATCTGAAAAGATCTTAAAATACCTGAAAAAATCAAAAAATATCGAAAAATCTCAAAACAACTCAAAAAACTTAAAAAATCTCAAAAAAATCTTAAAAAAGCTCAATAAATCTTGAAAAAAAAATATAAATCTCAAAAAATCTCATAATTTTCTCAAAAAAATTTCAAAAGGTTCAAAGAGTCTCAAAAAACTAAAACGAATTAAAAAAATCTTGAAAAACATTAAAAAATCACAAAAAAAACAAGAAATTTCAAATAAATCTCAAAAAATATTAAAACCCTTCAAAACATTCTCAAAAAATCTATAAATTCTTAAAATATCTAAAAAGTCCCAAACAATCTCAAAACATCTCAAGAAATCTCTAAAGATCTAAAAAAAACCTCAAAAAATCTCAAGAAATCTCAAAAATCTCAAAAACCTCTAACAATCTCAAAAAATCTCAAAAATCTCAAAAAAAGTTCAAAAACTATAAAAAAGTCAAAGAAAAATTGAGAAAAAAATTTTAAACGATTGTAAAAAAATTGAAAGAAATTAAAAAAAATCCATAAATACTTTTTCAGATATTTAATGTTAAAGCTTCAAATTTTGACATTTTTTTATTTTTGACAGATGACAGTTGGAGAAATAATTTTGACTGTCCTGTATAGAGTTTTTTATGAGCTTTCAAATGACATATTGCAAGTCGAATTCCGTGACATATTGCTTCTGTCATTTTTTGATAGTGACACTTCCGTTTGACAGATGTCGTACAAAACCAATGGGTTCTTCCAACGGGTAACCCAAACCCATATACCAAATTTCAGTTCAATCGGATTAAACATGTGGTCTCTATGGTGGAAGAATACACACACAGACAGACAGACAGACAGACAGACTTCCATCTGGAAATGATCTTAGTCATCTCAGGTGACCTCAAAATGGATATTTCCATCTTTATACCGAAAAATTTTTTTATCTCGTTCACATTACTTTCCCTTCTCGGAGGTGGGTCGGGAAAGTAAAATGACGATTAAAGTAAGACATAGATTTGTTCTTAATATGTTATTTCTTTCCGGATATATATACGAACGTCACTGGTTCTACTCGATATCAAGTAAGCCATAAAACCCCTAAATCTAGCATTGCGTCATAGGTTATTATTATTCAAATTTATAATTCAATTTGAGGCTGTGAATTTGCATAAAGACGAAAGGGTCTCCTCTGACTGAGAAACATTCTCCGTTAGATACATCTGAACAAGTGGTCAATTACAATGGTTCCTTCCACTCTCAAATAACTTCATTGTGTGAGGACTCGTTGAAAAAGTGTCACTATTATGGGGTGATTCGATTCCCATTATTAAGACCACTGTGTAGTTGATGATGTCAAGTGTCAGTTGCTAAATATATTGAATTAAGATTTCTTTAGTTTAAATTTTTTTTTTTTACTTTCCCGACGAGTATCCTAAGACAAATATTTTGGATTAAAAAATTAATAAATATGTTAATAAAATTCGAAAACTCATATTTGTTCTTAATAATTTTATAAATATTATTTGAATTTCATTAAAAATAATAAATCATTGGAGATCAATAAACGATTATATGGGACAATACCCTTGTGCCTCAGATAATATCAAAATTTAACATAAATTAGCTAGTTGACATTGAATTATCTATCAATTAGAACGATGATTGATTAGATATATCATATGCATTGTAATTAACTTATTTAAATATATTAACAATCAAATTCATCAAAAAAATTGTGCGAAATGAATACCAACTTTATTTAATAACATATCAAAAAATTTTGCCTAAATTATATGTACCAAATTAATAAATTTTAAACAAAAATCAAAAATTCTGCCCCTCTGTGTAGATTACTTTATGTTTAATTTTTACTTTCCTGACCCACCTCTGAGAAGGGAAAATATTGTGAACGAGCTAAAAAAAATTTCGAGATAAAGATGGAAATATTCATTTTGAGGTCACCTGAGATGATTAAGACCATTTCTAAATGAAAATCTGTCTATCTTTCTGTCTGTGTGTATTCTTCCACGATAGAGGCCACACGTTTAATCCGATTGAGCTGAAATTTGGTACATGGGTTTGGGTTACCCACTAGATTTTGTACGACATCTGTCAAATGGAAGTTACACTGTTTGACTTCAAATATGTCATTTAAAAGCCCTTGAAGAACTTTATGCAGAACAGTTAAAATTATTTCTCCAACGTCACCTGTCAAAAATAAAAATTGTCAAAATTTGAAACTTTAACATTAAATATCTGAAAGAGTATTCATGGATACTCGTCAAGAAAGTTTTGGAGCGACACAACCGTTTTGTTCACTATTTTTCCAGATTTTCTCCCTGTTCCCGATTTTTCACTATTGTTTCAGACCTTCCCCAATTTTTCATATTTTTTTAAATGTATCCAAATTTTTCACTATTTTTGTAGTTTCCCCCCATTTTCCCCAATTTTATTATTTATTTAAATTTTTTCACTATTATTTTTATATTTACCACCTATTTTTCCGAAATTCTCCTATTTTTCCGCATTTATCCAGATTTTCCCCTAATTTTTCATTATTTTTCTAGATTTTCCCTTGTTCTCTTATTTTTTATATTCATTCCAATTTTTCACTATTTTTAAAGATTTTCCCCTATTTCTCGCATTTTTCACTATCTCTCCTGATTTTCCCAGATTTTCCTAGATTTTACCCTATTTGCCCCAATTTTTCATATTTTTGTTTTTAATTTATCCCAATTTTACTTTGTTTTTCCAAAGTTTTCCCTGATTTTCATAATTTTTCCCAATTTTTTACCCATTTTTTCAGATTTTGTCCTATTTTTCACTAATTGTCTCAATTTTTGTCATTTTTTTGTATTTATTTTTTCCGGATTTTCCACAATTGTTTACATTCCTAATATTTCACTATTTTTTCCAATTTTTCCTATTCACTATTTTTTATTACTTTTCCACCATTTGTCAAGATTTTCCCCTATTTTTTACTGTTTTCTCCTCATTCGCCAATTTGTACTATTTTTCCAGATTTTTTCCCCCTTTTTCCCAATTTTTTCAATATTTTTCCCAATTTTTCACTATTGTTCCAGATTTTATATTATTCTTCCTGATTTTCTCCAATTTTTCTTAATTTTTATGTTTGTACAATTTTTTTAATATTTCTCCCCACTTTTTCCGATTTCTTCCAATTTTTCACTATATTTGTCGATTTTCTCTATTTTTCCTATTTTTTTATATGTAATTAAATTTTTCATTATTTTTCCCCATTTTTCCAGATTTTTTGCTTTTATTTCCCCTATTCTTTCCTGTTTTGTCCCTATTTTTAATGATTTTTCCTTATTTTTTACCAAATTTTTCTTGTTTTTTAAAGATTTTTTCCCTATTTTTTATTATTTTTCTCTATTTTTTCCCCAACTTTCTTTAGAGCTCTTTATTTTTCCCTATTTTATCCCTCTTTTAATTATTTCTCCTTATTTTCCCCTTAATTTTGATTATTTTTCCATTTTTTCGCTTTTTTCAATATTTTTGCTATTCCAATTTTCCCTTATTTTTCACTATTTTTTTCTATTTTTGAACTATTTTTCCAAAATTTTCCCTATTTTTCCCAATTTTTTCAAAATTTTTCCCAATTTTATGAGATAAAGATGGAAATATCCATTTTGAGGTCGCCTGAAATGATTAAGATCATTTCCAGATGGAAGTCTGTCTGTCTGTTTGTCTGTGTGTATTCTTCCACGATAGAGGCCACACGTTTAATCCGATTGAGCTAAAATTTGGTATATGGATTTGGATTACCCGTCGGAAGAATTCATTAGTTTTTGTACGACATCTGTCAAACGGAAGTGTCATTATCAAAAAATGCAAATGCAATATGTCACGAAATTCGATTTGCAATATATCATTTGAAAACCCTTGAAAATCTTTATTTAGAACAGTCAAAGTTATTTCTCTAACTGTCACCTGTCAAAAATAAAAAAATGTCAAAATTTGAAACTTTAACATTAAATATCTGAAAAAGTACTCGTGGATACTCATCGGGAATGTTTTGGGACGACACAACCGATTTCTTTATTGAAGTTCTGTTACGAGATTCTGTCCCTCTGTGTAAATTATTTTATATTTATTTTTTTATTGAAGAACTGTTACTAAATTCTGCCCCTCTGTGTAAATTATTTTATATTTAATTGTTTATTGAAGTACTGTTACGAGATTCTGCCCCTCTGTGTAGATTATTTTATATTTAATTGTTTATTGAAATACTATTACGAGATTCTGTCCCTCTGTGTAAATTATTTTATTTTTAATTTTTTATTGAAGCACTGTTACTAGATTCTGTCCCTCTGTGTAAATTATTTTATATTTATTTTTTTATTGAAACAGTGTTGCGAGATTCTGCCCGTCAGTGTAGATTGTTTTATATTTCATATGCGTCTTTCTATTCTTTTCAGATATGTCATTTCGGTTACGGATTGTCGAAAATGTGGATAAACTTTTTTTCCGTTTTCCCGGATATCAAAAACTAAAAATGGAGATTGTTTCTCAAGGTACGTACCTAATATTAATTCCATATTTAATTTTTAAATGATATTTAATTAAAATGTCTATCACCAATCAATTTTCAAAACAGTTTTTAAAGCAAATACGATTTTTCCAAGTTCGGTAAAGTTACTATGGTAGTCGACGTATTAACATCGTCTAATTATCGAAGGACCAAACAACGTTACAGCTGTTAAATTATTATAAACAAAAACACGTATTGAAGTATTTTTATACCCATTCATTATTTTATAAAAGGTACATTATTTTTAAAAAACAATACTTTTTCGGAAAATGTAATAAAATAAGAGCGGCCATAGCTCCATTTTTAATGAATAACTTTTTGAAAGGCTAAGTCAATGCGACTGCTCACTCTAAGAGTTAATATAATAGTGATCATTTGGCGATTTAGATTTTTTATCTAGCCCATAAAAGCAAGGCGAACCATAAGTCTAAAAATAAGTTGACCTAGTGTGATTGGACGAAAATTCGTTTCGTAATTTTGTGTAACGATCGTTTCGGGTCAGATAGAGAGGGATGAATTAAACTGAAGACAGAAATAAAAATATTACGTAATTTTATACTATCTATTCACCCTTCCCCTAACGTATCCGTTAGCACTAGGTTAAATTTCGAATTATTTAATTAATTATATTGCATTTATTGGGCGCATGTCTCTATGCATTAAAAAAATATATGTTTCTTAATATCTATAATATAATAAAGGACACGGCGTGAAGAAAAAATATCCTGTTTTAACTTGTATCGTTCTGTATACTCATTAAAAAGTTATTAAAACTCTTCACTATAAATATTTTTCTAATACTAACAAAAAAAATCTGATTCGTTGACTTTGCGTTTTACGTCATATGGCTTGTTATGTCCCTTGGTGCCAGTTACTGTTTGTTTAGATGTAATTTCTATTCTGGGCCCGTACGTTTCCCTCATCAGATGCATTTTACATGAGAAGTGCCTAACCTAACCTAAGTTTCACTCAGGAATCTACGATGAAAGCGTTTTCATTCCTGCTATTACGTAATGTGTCCTTTCGGTAAGGATCTAAGCGTAATTCTGGAATTATATTTTTATTTTAATTTTATTGTTAATAAATTTAGGTTCTAGAAAAAATTGTGATTATGAAATAATTTAATAAATCTTCATAAATTATATATAAAAAAACAAAAACATTTTTTTTTTAATCCACTTACCTAAATATGTCTCTGTGTTTATAGTTATTTATGTTATGAAAAATAATTCTAAATTTTCTTCTGGTACAATTATTTTTTTTAATCATTTATTTTATCCCCTTTATAACAATATATTTGTGTGCATTCTTTTAAATTTTATAATCCTTATTTTTTTTGACCATTCTTAATTTTTACATTATTTTTGCTTACTTACTATTTCCAGTATTTATTTCTTATCTCTTCCATTTCTTGTATATTTTTTGCCTCTGTTTTTATACTCTTTTAGTTAGTTTTTATTTTTGTTAAAATTAGTTTTAGAGTTTTCTAAGAAAAAAACTGAAAAACGGTATGTCTGTCCGTCCATCTGTTAACCTGATTCAACTCGAGAACGATGAAAGACAAACGGTAATCGATTCATCATCGTTGAAAATCCCAAAAATATTATTTTGTGACTTTCTTTGACTTTCCTATATAGAAATTTATTTTCGTAACTTTAAATTTTCGAAAACATTTTTTCTTTGTCTATTATTTGTTTTCTTTTTCTTTGTTTTATCATATTCGATCTTGTAACGGAGTTACTTAAATTTCCGTAAAAATTAAGTTCATTGAGCAGATAAAAACTGTACTTATTTTTTGTTTTAAAAAATATTACAAAACGTATATATCTCATCTGTCTTGGAGCTGCCATTTTGAATTTATTAATTTTGACAAAAAATTCAGAATGTAGAAACTCAAAAATCCCCACAAACCAATTTTGAATAGAATCGGACCATAATCATATATCTCGTCCGCCATCTTGAAGCTGCCATTTTAAATTAATTAATTTTGATAAAAAATTTATAATGTCCGTACTCACAAATCCCCACATAACAATTTCGAATAGAATCCTGACCATGATCATACATCTCGTCCGCCATCTTGAATCTGCCATTTTGAATTTATCAATGTTGATAATAAATTCATATTGTCCATACTCAAATACCCCCACATAAAAATTTTAAATAGAATTGGACCATAATCATACATCTTGTCCGCCATCTTGAAGCTGCCATTTTAAATTTATTAATTTTAATAACAAAATCATAATGTCCAAGCTCAAAAACTCTCACATACCAATTTTGAATAGAATCGGACAACAATCATATATCTCGTCCGCCATCTTGAAGCTGCCATTTTAAATTAATTAATTTTGACAAAAAATTTATAATATCCATACTCAAAAATCCCCACATAACAATTTTGAATAGAATCTGACCATAATCATACATCTCGTCCGCCATCTTGAAGCTACCCTTTTGAATTTATTAATTTTAACAAACAATTCATAATGTCCAAGCTCAAAAACTCTCACATACCAATTTTGAATAGAATCGGACAACAATCATATATCTCATCCTCCATCTTGAATCTGCCATTTTGAATTTATCAACGTTGATAATAAATTCATAATGTCCATACTCAAATACCCCCACATAAAAATTTTAAATAGAATTGGACCATAATCATACATCTCGTCCGCCATCTTGAATCTGCCATTTTAAATTTATTAATCTTGACAAAAAATTTATAATGTCCATACTCATAAACCCCCACATAACAATTTTGAATAGAATCTGACCATAATCATCCATCTCGTCCGCCATCTTGAATCTGCCATTTTGAATTTATTAATTTTGACAAAAAATTCATAATGTAGAAACTCAAAAACCCCCACATAAAAATTTTGAATCGAATCGGACCATAATCATACATCTCGTCCGCCATCTTGGAACTACCATTTTGAATTTATTAATTTTGACAACAAATTCAAAATGTCAAAACTCAAAAACACCCACATACCAATTTTGAATGGAATCGGACCATAATCATACATCTCGTCCGCCATCTTGGAGCTACCATTTTGAATTTTGACAAAAGTTCAAAATCTCCGACCTCAAAAATCTCCACATAATAATCTTGAATAGAAATTCAAGTCCTTTAATAAATCTCTAATAAACTTTTAATTGTTCCGCAATGACGTCATGCATCATCCCCTATCTTTAGCGATAGAGCTTACCTACTGATATATAACCTTGGTCTGTAGTCTGAGATTAGTCTGCGCCGACGCGCAGACAAGATGGCGGTGTTTAGTTAGTGAAGAGAAGTTGTACAATTAGTGAATCGTGAATTTTATCGGATTTAGTGAATATAAGTGTGTGATAATAGAAGACCAATGATGTATGCATATGTAAGTTTATATAAATTAAATATTTAATGAATAAGTTAATCGAAAATAGTAAAATTAAACGGTTAGCTTCAGTTTTCATCTAGTTGATATTTCTAACTGCATGTACGAACGATATTTAATATTGCATAGTTTTTTTTTAATAATATTGATTACATTTTGAACAATTTCATTAAATAATAACAAAATAATTTCAACGATATAGAGTAAATATACATGATAGAAAATTGTCTCCTTACGCCAGGCTTCATGCACAGACTTGCAAAAAATTTAGTTGCAATTGCAATGGTGCCAGATTTACAAAAAAATATTTTATATAAAGAAATTGACAATTGTTATAATCAATAAAAATAATTCAATTTTGGATAAAGTTGTGGCTAAATAAAATACATTTTTTTAAAAATATTATATAAGTATCCCAATATTTCTATATTGATTATAAAAAAATCAAAAATATTTCTGTAGATTTTTATCCTTTTATTTTAGGTATACAAAAAATTAATCAAAATATGTTCAGTAAAAAATAACGATATAATTAAGGAATTTTAAGAGCAGTTTTACTATTTTTTATCTTTTATTAATGTCCGTCCGTCTGTCTGTCTGTCTGTCTGTCTGTCTGTCTGTCTGTCTGTCTATCCGTCTGTCAGGGCGATAACTCGAGCACTGTTTCGAATTTTGGAACCATGCTTTGAGAAATAAATAGTTGGTCATAACTCATCGGCCTACTATTTTCAATGACCCAAGTCAACTGCAATCGTCTGTCTGTCCGTTTGTGCGTGTGTCTTTCCGTCTATTTCAGCCATAACTCGAGAACGGTTTCGAATTTTGGATTTCTGTTTTCAACAATCGACATCTGGTTACCTTAACTCGGCCAACTGTTATTTTCAATGACCTAAGTCAATGGCAACGGTCTGTCTGTCCGTTTGTGAGTGCATCTCTCCGTCTATTTTAGCGATAACTCGAGAACGGTTTCGAATTTTGGGTTTATGTTTTCAGCAATTAACATCTGGTTACCTTAGCTTGGCCACCTGTTATTTTCAATGACCTATGTCAACTTGAACTGTCGGTCTGTCCGTTTGTCTGTGTTTCCGTCTGTGCGACGAATTTGACCGATTTTTTTATCCCGTTTTTTGTATGTTTGCAAATTTCTCTCATCTTGCAATTTTTATATCGTTTCTATTCATTTTTGTTTCTTGGTACTTCCATTTTTTTGTCAGTATACAATTTCAATTGTTTTTATTGTTTGAATCATCTTTTTTATTTTGATTTTTTCCGTTCCCAGTTTTCATCAATTTTCTTGCATTTTGCATTTTACTTCCGAGAAGGGAAAGTATTGTGAACGAGCAAAAAAAAATTTTCACTATAAAGATGGAAATATCCATTTTCAGGCCACATGTTTAATCTGATGGAGCTGAAATTTGGTATATTTGGTAAAGTTGTCCAGTTTGCTCTAAGAGCCATAATCAATGAAATAATGCTAAATTAATAGTTTCAAATATACCAAAGCTATAACGATTTTTGTTGAAAATTTTGGAAAATTTATATTTTTGAAAAATACTTTTCTGAGGGTTTTCAATACATCAAGTCCAATGAGCATATACCCGTATTTCCCCTACAATTTCCCTATTTTTCTTTTTTCCCATTTTGCCATATATTTTTCCCATTTTTTCATATTTTTTCCAATTTTTGTGTCTAATTTTTAAATTGTTTTTTTGTTATTTTTCTCTAATTTTCGCTATTTTCCAATACTTTCCTCTACTTTTTCCCATTTTTGCTAAATTTTTATCATTTTTAACCATTTTTCCCAATTTTTCTCCTATTTTTCCGTAAATTTCGTAGTTTTTTGTATGTTTCCCAATTTCACCATATTTTTCCAAATCAGGAAAATAATAAGAAAAAAACTCAAAGATATACAAAGTTAGAAAAAAAAATTGTAAAAATTTTGGGCGATCCCATATTTTCCTATTTTTTTCTATTTCCCCCATATTCTTGATTGTTTTCTTATTTTATTCTCATTTCCCCGTTTTGCCCTATTTTGCCTTATTTTTCTCATTTTTTTCCCTGTTTTTTCCTATTTTGTCTTATTTTTCCAGTTTTCCCGAAATTTCCTCAATTTTTCACGATGCCCCTATTTGGCACCATTTTCTCTATTTTCCTTTCCCAATTTTTGATTATTTTCCTATTTTCGTCTATTTTTCCCATTTTTTCCTAATTTTCCGTATTTTTTCATATTTTTGCCAATATTTCCCTCTTTTTCCATATTTTTCTCCAATTTCTAAAATTTTTCTTACTGTTCCATATTTTTTCCCCATTTTTCACTGATTTATTTTTCTTATTTTTCCTTAATTTCGGTATTTTTCCGTATAATCCTAATCTTGATTCCTGATTTTTTCTATTTTTCATTTATTTCACATTTTTTTCTATTTTATAATATGTTTTTCTGTTTTTCCCATTTTTAACTAATTTTTAATCATTTTTTCACATTTTCCCAATTTTTTTCCAATTTTTCCATAAATTCCGTCAATATTTCTAAATGTTTCCCTACTTCTCTTTACTTTTTCCTGTTTTCCCCTTATTTTTTCCACTTCTTTTTCTACTTTTCCCCATTTTTTCCTATTTTTCGCTATTTTGTCATATTTTTTTTCTATCCATTTTTATTTTTCATAATTTTTTACTTTTTCCCCATTTTCTCCATTTTCTAATATTTTTCAATTTTTTATTTTTTCCCTATTTTCTCTATTTTTCAATATTTTTTAATATTTTCCCATTTCCCCTACTTTTTCCGTTTTTTTCCTTTATTTTTCTCATTTGTCTGTATGTTTTCTTCTATTTTTACTTAAATTTAATTTTTTCCCTATTTTTCCCTATTTTTTCCAATTTTTCAATACTCGATTTTCCGTTGAATTTTGTTACAAATCACAAAATAAAATTAAAACTGTTACAGTAACTGTTACTATCGAGATAATTAAGTCCACTAGGAAAATTCTACACAAAAAAAAATAATCTGAGACTAGACCCCCCCTCGCTTACTTCATACGCTCCATTAAATTATAAAGTAGGTAACGACTTAATATAGGATACGTTTTGCTAATAAGCTTACGTTAATTTATGACGTCTACTTTTACTCAATTATCATTCGGAATAGAAAAAAAAAAAAAAATCTTTACACGCTTATTAATCAAACAAAAAATTAAAAATTACCAAACGAAACTAATATGATTTGCACTGTTTGATAATTAGGATTATGAAATATAGTTTATTTGTTAAGAAAACTTTCATTCTCGATATATTTTTAAAGAAAGCTTCCTAACCTCAAATCTTATTCAGAAAAAAAAATGGTTATTTAAATATACAAGGAGTGTAAGATTTTGCATAGTTAAAGTGTATATACAGGAGTAATGCATAAATCTATAAATAAATGACATTAAATATAATATACATTCATCCTAAAAAAAAGTAAATTTGAACCGTATATTTCAAAAAAATTTGAAATATACAGGGTCACCTATAAAAAAATATCATACATAATGGCATTTTTATTAAGACCGCCAGTTTAATTTATTATAAGTAAGGGTAGTAGGGAAAAATAGGTAATAGGAAAAAATAGGGTAAAATAGGAAAAAATAGGGAAAGTGGGGAAAAATAGTGAAAAATGGAAAAAATATGAAAATAGGGACAAATATAGAAAAAGATATTTGTCTCTATTTGTTCATGTTTTTCTTCATTTTTCTATATTATTTCCTATTTTTTATATTTTTTTTTCTCCCATTTTTCAAATTTTTCCTTGATTTTCTCTGTTTTCCCCCATTTTTCGTGTTTTCTATTTTTCGCTAACATATGGAAAAACATTTGTCCATGTTTTTCTTCATTTTTCTATATTATTTCCTATTTTAAAAAATTTTTTTTTTCTCACATTTTTCAAATTTTTCCTTGGTTTTCTCTGTTTTTCTTTATTTTCCATGTTTTTCCAATTTTTCGCTACCATATGAAAAAACATGAATAGGATAATTTTGGAAAAATGGTGAAAAATTTGAAAAAAATTGGGAAAAATAAGGCAAATTAGGAAAATTAAAAAAAAGGGGAAAATGAGAAAAATGGTCAAAAATATGGAAATTTAAGAACAATAAGTAAACCAGGAAAAAATGAGTAAAAAATATAGGAACATTTAGAAAAAAGAGAAAAATATGGAAAACTAATAAAATTTCAGGAAAATAGTGGAAAATATAAACAAACAGAGAAAAATAGGGAAAAATAGAGAAAAAGAGGGATCAATTGGGAAAAATTCTGAATAATTAGAAAAAATTATGCAAAATAGGGAAATTTGGAAAAATAGGGAAAAATTAGGACAAAATATTGAAATTTGGGAAAAAATGGAAAAGTTAGGGCAAAAAATTGAAATTTAGGAAAAAAGATGGAAAAATAGGAAAATTAGAGAGTAAATATGAAAATATTGGGAAAAATAAGGAAAAAATGGAAAAAGAAAATAACAGAAAATAATGGGGATAAAAATAATAATAAAAACAGGAAAAATATGAAGAAATAGAAGAAATTGGGATTAGTAGCAAAAATTGGTGAAAAATAAGTGCAAACAGGATAAAATATTGGAAAATGGGAAAAAGAAATAGGAAAAGTGGATAAAACGATTAAAAATGGTGAAAATTTGCGAATAAAAGTGAAAATAGGAAAATTTTAGAAAAATAGCGGAAAATTAAGAAAACAGTCAAAAATTGGGAAATTTAAGAGAAATAGGGAAACAGTAGGGAAAAATGAGTAAAAATAAGTGAAAAATTGGGGAAATATAGAAAAAAGAGAAAAATAGGGAAAAATATGAACAAATCGGGAAAAATAAGGCAAAATTTAGGAAAAATAAGAAAAAACGAGTAAAATAATCAAAAATTAGAAAATTTAGGAATAATAGAGAAACACTAGGGAAAATGAGTAAAAATAAGTGAAAAATAGGGGAAAATATAGAATCGAAAAATATGAACAAATTGGGCAAAATAGTGAAAATAGGAGAAAAATTGGGAATAATTAGAAAAATTTGGAAAAAATAGGGAAATTAAAGAGTAAATATGGAAACATCGGAAAATGGTGAAAATAAGGAAAAAATGGAACAAGAAAATAACAGAAAATAATAGGAATAAAAATAATAATAAAAACAGGAAAAATATGAAAAAATAGAAAAACAGGGAACAATAGCAAAAATTGGTGACAAATAAGTACAAATAATATAAAATATTGGAAAATAGGAAATAATACAAAGAAATATGAAAAATTTGCGGAAAATGGTGAAAATAGGAAAAAAACGCGAAAAAATAGTGACAAATTGGAAATAATGGGAAAATATTATAAAAAGATAGATAAAATAGGAAAATTAGAGATAAATATAGAAAAATAGGGAAATATATGGGAAAATAATGAAAAATAGGGCAAAATAAAGAAAAATAGTAAAAATAGGAAAAAATGGATAATAATAGGGATAAATAGGGTAAAACAGGAAAATTGGAAGAAAAAGGAAAACTTTCCCGACGAATATCCAAGTGTACTTTTTCAGATATTAATGTTAAATTTTCATACTTTGACATTTTTCTATTTTTGACAGGTGACAGTTGGAGAAATAATTTTGACTGCTCTGAATAGAGTTTTTCAAGGGCATATGTCATTTTTTGATAGTGTCGCTTCCTTTTGACAGATATCATACAAAAATTAATTGGTTTTTCCTTTAGATAACTCAAACCCATGTACCAAATTTCAGTTCAATCATATTAAACGTGTGGCTTCTATCGTGGAAGAATACACACAGACAGACAGACAGACAAACTTCCATCTGGAAATGGTCTTTATCTCGAAAATATTTTTTTAGTTCGTTTACAATGCTTTCCCTTGTCGGAGGTGAGTCGGAAAAGTAAAATAGAGCAATTAGAGAAATGAAAAACAGGAAAAATATGAATAAATAGAAAAATGGGGAAAATTGGAGAAGTACAAATAGGAACAACTAGAAAAAAATAAGGAAAATGGGATAAAATAATGGAAAACAGGAAAAAATGGAAAGAAATAGGATAACTGGAAAAATAGCGAAAAATAGAAAAATATTGGCAAAATATGGGAAAAACAGTGATAAAATGATAAAATGGGGCAAAATAGGAAAATTTTGGAAAAAAGGGGAAATTTTGGAAAAATAAGAAAGAACTTGGAAAAATAAGGAAATATAGAGAATAAATATACAAACATATGGGAAATATAGGGGAAAAAGAGAAAATAGAACAAAATAGATAATAATAGGGACAAATAGGATAAAAGAGGAAAAAAATAATGAAAAATAAGAAGAAATACGAAAAAAAAAGCACGGCTATTCAGATAATTAAATATAACTATCAATTCGAAATTAGTTCTAATATGTTTACAAAATAATTAAAAAACTTATTTACATATATTAGTAAAAATATTCCCTATAATGATAATCCACACACGGATACGAACATAGTTTCGTCTCCGGCGAGCAGCCGGTCGGTTTCCCGCGAGACAAATATTTTCTGCATTTTCCGGTTATCGATTTTCCACAATGAAATTCCGAATTCCAAGCCGTAGTACACAGTGGGAAGGTTAAACTGTCGGATGATAGGCAACGTATATACAGTCGACGGTGTAACGCGTAAATATATTCAAATGTATGCAGCATTAATTCAAAACGCGGCACTCACAGCTGACTGCGTTCTGTTTGTAAACATTCAACGTTTGTACTCGCGGCAGCGGCATCATCATCACTCTATATACTATATATACTATATATATATATACGAAGGATATGATGATGCTACCGATAATCATCCACTCATCAACATATTGTTTTTTTTTTTTTTCCTTATAACATTATATACAATTTTTTTTTATAATAGATTTGTTACTAGGTATAAAAATGTACGTAGATATTACCGCTGTTCAACAAAAATTTAACCTCACGTTTTTTCTTTATTAACAGTTAAAACTCATCAAATAAAACCCATTGAGTTTAATTATCTATCGTAATTTGAACTAGATTTTTTAGTAAATCAATTTAAAAATTCAAATTTCTAATTATTTGAATATGCCGCCATTAAGATCGTGACGTCACTTATGTGCAATGAAGTTACCGTCAAGCTATTAACTGAAAATGTGTAAAGAAGAGAATTCGAATGAATAACAGCTGTTAGATCTCACTTATACAGACAAAGATGATATGATAATTGGATAAAGATGAAAATTTGGACCTATCCACTGTGAATTCGCATTCAAAATCGAGAGAGATAAATATAGATATTAGATTCCGCTGTTAGATAAAGAAAACGACTATTTTAACGAGATCAGGTAATAGTTTGCTGTTTGGTACATAAGTGCTGGGCACAAGCATTCCTGATTAAGTGAAAACGTCGTGTCCGCGTCTGATTACTGCATAGTTCACTGTCACTATTGTATTTTGTACTCTGTAGAGCTGGTTGATAATTGATATTGATAATTTTCCAAATTTATTTGTATTTGCAAATATGCGTAAACAAAGGTGGCCTAATATTTCAAGTTGAACTCCGCATTAAGAAATTGAAATTATAAAAATTGAAAATATGAGGTCCAAGATGATACACCTGAAAATAAATAAAAGACACATATGAGCAATTATTATCATATTTATTCACATCATAATCAAATATAATTTAAACGTGCATAGATATCATTTTCTCCTTTTAATTTTACTGAATTAAGGTCCAGTACTTTGCAATTAAGTTAATTTAACAGAAAATTAAATTTTAACAGAGAATTTCGGTACTTTATGCTATGATTATACCTTAATCATGATTTAATGTGGGCGTGTCTCTGTTAAATTTAATATCATCTTATCTCTTGAATTTAAGCTTTAATCAGAATTATTGACTATGAACTTTATAATTTCATGGTTTGGAATTCTGATTAGGCTTATTCTGTGCATAAATTTGATTTAACATTCGACGACATATTGACAATTTATTTTTATTTAGTTAAGAATAAAAAAAACTGATTCTTCTGAAAATCTATATCATCCCACTTATTTATGGGGTCTACACGTCCGTCCACAGTATAAATTCGTTGATTACGAATATAATCAATAAGTTCATCATCATCATCAAAAATATCATCTATTTCATGCAAATTAATTAAAATGAAATAAAAATCACCAAGTCAAGCGAATATTAAAAAAAAAAACTAAAAGTTTCCTAAAACTGGTAACTGACATATATTTAAATTTCGACACGATGTGTTAAACTTTTTCTTTCTAATACATGACACCTATCTTAAAACGTACGTTTAACATTTTACATCAAATTTGAATAAATACAATTTAATATAAAAAAAAGAAGAAGAGATAGTGTTACCACTACTCAAATATTAAATCAAACATTGATTAAATAATCTTTGTCAAAGTTACTTATAAAGTACCAATTTACTACTTTTTTGTTAATTTGATCATGATTAGTTTAACAATATGATTAACTAATCAAAAATTTAACAAGAGCATAAATTACCGGACCTATATCAATAAGAACGTAATAATTATTCATTATTTAAATACAAATTCAATTAATCAATATACACTGAGGGTCAGAATCACGCAACAGTGCTTAGCATTATTTCAATTCATTAATATTAATAAATATATACTGAGTGGAATAAATAGTCTATGTGATTCCTACCGCCACTATAGGGAACTCAACGTATTAGACAGAGGTATAGGAAATTCAGTGTGTCAGCGTATGACGTCTCACCCACCGGTTAAAAATGTCTAGAATGTGACATTGCCAACGTTTTTTTCACGTTCTGTTTCAATCAAAATTCGAAAAAAAGCATTGAAAACGTCGTAAAATGTGACGTTTCGAACGTTTTTTTAACGCTTCAATATACTGAACGTTAAAAAACGTCGCACTTTCTCTTTCTGACACGCTGAATTTCTTATATCTCTCTCTAACACGTTGGATTCGATATAGTGGCGGTAGGAACCCCGTAGACTATCTACTGAGGGGCAGAAACACGTAACAGTATTTTGCATTATTTCAATACCAAGGATATTAGGGGCAAAATCATGCAAAATATTTTACTTTCCCGACCCACCTCCGAGAAGGGAAAGTATTGTAAACGGGCAAAAAAAAATTACGAAATAAAAACGAAAATATCCATTTTCAGGTGCCCTGAGACGATTAAGAAAGACTATTTCCAGATGGAAGTCTGTCTGTCTGTGTGTGTATATTCTTCTACGATAAGGGCCACACGTTTAATCCGATTAAGCTGAAATTTGGTATATGGGTTTAGGTTAGGTTAGGTTATCGGAAAAACCCATTAGTGTTTGCATGACATCTGTCAAACGGAAGTGTCAATATCAAAAAATGACAGATGAAATATGTCACGGAATTGGAGATGCAATATGTCATTTGAAAGTCCTTGAAAAAGTATTCATCCGATTAAGCTGAAATTTGGTATATGGGTTTAAGTTAACCGTCGCAAGAACCCATTAGTTTTTGTATCAGATCTGTCAAACGGAAGTGTCACTATAGAAAAATGACAGATGTAATATGTCACGGAATTTAACTTGCAATATGTCATTTGAAAGCCCCTGAAAAACTCTATTCAGAACAGTTCAAATTATTTCTCCAACTGTCACTTGTCAAAAATAAAAAACTTTGGCACTAGGTACCTAAAAAAGTATTCGTCTCTGGACACAAACGATTTTTTTTCAATTTTTTTTGATTTTTTCAAATTTATTTGTGAAAATATGCATGTTTACTCTCTTTTTTAATTTTCCTGTGTGGAAAAATGCATGCTCGATTTTTTGCTGTTTTTTTTCTGGTTTTTTATATGGAAAAATGTATTCTTGCTTTTTTACTGATTTATATGTGAAAAAATGCGTATTTGCTGTATTTTCCAATATTTTTTTTGTGGAAAAATATATTTCTGCGGTTTTCTCTAAATTCGAGTATGCTTCTGGTTTTTTTTTCGAATTTATTGAAAAAAAAATTGCGTTTTTGCTATTATTTTCAATTTTTTGTGTAGAAAAATGCCTTGCTTTTTTTCTAATTCGTGTGTGAAAAATGCATTTCTACTGTTTTTTTTTTAGTTTTTCGTATAGAAAAATGCATTGTTGCTAGTTTATTTTTAAATTTGTGTGGTATAAAATGCACTTTGCATTTTTTCAATTTTAAATAACGAAAAATGTATTGTTGCCTTGTATTTTTTTTTCAAATTTGTGTAAAAAAAGTATGCTATTTTTTTTCAATTTTTATGTAGAAAATCCATTCTTGTTTTTTCCCCAATATATGTGTGAAAAAAGACATTTTTGCATTTTTTTTTCTAATTTTTTATGCATTCTTGCTTTTATACCGATTTATATGTGAAAAAATGCATTTTCGCTATTTCCACATTCTTGTTTCTGTTGTTTTTTTAAATTTTTGTGAAAAAAATGCAGTCTTCATGTTTTTTTCAAATTCGAGCGTGGAAAAAATGTATTGTAAACGAACTAAAAAAAATTTTTCGGTAAAAATGAAAATATACATTTTAAGATTCCCTGAGACAATTAAGACCATTTAGTCTGCCTGTCTGTCTGTTTATTTGTCTGTGTGTAGGCTTCCACGATAGAGACTACATGTTTAATCCGATTGAGCTAAAATTTGGTATATGGGTTTGGGTTATCTATCGGAAGAATCCATTAGTTTCTGTACGACATCTGTTAAATGAAAGTGTCACTATCAAAAAATGGCAGAAGCTGTAAAAATATTCGTCTCTTGATACTCGTCGGAAAAATTTTAGGGTAACACAACAGATTTTTTTTCTAGTATACACAAATTATAAATTGATATAACTTCAGGAATGACACGTACTGATAATGATCAATTTTTTCTTTCTATAAGTAGACAATTTCCTTTGCGTTTGCAAATAAACATTCCAACACGATATTTAAAAATTTAAACGTCATGTACCAACAAATAAGATATCAATTCAACGGACTTTTAATGGTCATATTGAAAATATTAAATTAGTTGCAACAGAGTTGAACTTCCTCCTATAACCAATAGTAATTGAATTTTATTATATATGCGATGTCGCCTTCTCATTATTATTCATTGCAAGAGAAGCCAAGAGTGTATAATTTATATTTTCAGTGTGTGCATTTCATTGTAGATTTACGGGTAAACAGTAGCAAATTCTCGATCAAACTACTTATTAGCAATGATTAAGTATGATTGCTATAGCGAATAAATCCTTGGATATATATATTTTATTTGTTTTAGTTTTTGACGGATTCTTGTCGCCCGAGACCAGAATGAAAAGTTGCTATCGTTAGAAACGTTATTTTTCATTATATAGATAGTTAGAGAAAATTAATTAAATTTCTAAGAATTTTTATTTTATAAATCTTTATTATTTTATTTTTTAACTCTAGTAAAATTCTAAACACCGAGACGATTCTAAAAAAAAATCATACAATGGGTACATTTAAACCACCCTGTAGATTTTTTTTTAATTTGGCACACATGACCTGCATATCTTGTTGAATGTACGGCCATATTGAAATGTAACGAAATCCAGGCCCATAAAATTAATATGCTTTCAAATCCGTGTCTTAAACCGCATAACCATCACACCACCTAGTCGAACAAATAATATCAAAATAAAAAAAACTCGGGTCCACTATAGCGTTGACATTTTCGAGTAAATTGTCAGCGGCACGGCTTGGATGCTTGGGTTAGGATTTATAAAATTAGTTTATTCTCCGTACTTTTGGTTTGCATTAGTGTATTAATATTTATTTGTCCATAATGGTCCCAGAAAGATCCCATATAGGCAGTGGTGTATTGGCAAAATAAAAAGTAAGGGAACGTATTGCTATAGATGGGCGGAGGTGGGGGGATCTGATTATCTTAAAAATGCACTACAAAAATCTTTGTGCGGTCGGGAACAAAGTTCCTTAAGTTAATTTTTCGCTTTTAAGATTTTAAAATAAAAAAAATTAATGGAAATATCGAAAGAAATCGACAAAAATCTGAAAAACCGGAAGAATAAAAATAAGAATTTGAAAAAAATCAAAAAAAGAATAGTAAAAAATCAAAATCGAACAGAAAAAAATTCAGAATGTAAAAAAAAATCGAAAAATCAAAAAAAATCAGACGAATAAGAAAAAATGTGAAAAAATTAGAAGAAAACAAGAAAAAATTATACAAAAAATTAGAAGAATCTAAAAAATCAGTAAAAAAATTGAAAAGAGAAAAAAGAAAATATTAAAAATAAAATTGTAAAATATGGAAAACATGAAAAAAAAATCGCTAAGAATCGCAAAAAGACGAAAAAGAAGTCACAAAAATCGTAAAAAATCAAAAAAAAAATCGCAAAACGTTGCAAAAAACAAAAACCGATCAAAAAAAATTGAAATCACAACAAAATTTTAAAATAAAGATTGCAACAAAATCTCAAAAAAATGCCAAAAACACAAAAAGAGCAGAGGAATAAAACAAATAAGAAAAATTAGAAAACAAAAGAAAGAAATAGAACAATGGGAAAAATGAAGAAAAATTGGAAAAAATCGAAAAAAAAAACCGAAAAAACAGGAAAAAACAAAAAATCACAAAGCTGAGAAAAAAAAACGAGAAAAAGCTAAAATATACCTCTGTCTCTTTCTCTACCCCTCTTTATAAAATAATTATAAATGATATAACAAAATTCATATTGTAGAAAATACAGTGAGTAACAGAAAGAGAGGGAAGGTCACAATTTTTTCTTCCATTTCGCTTTCTGCCGAATAACTCTTACCGTAAGCCGGTTTTGAAAAAATGTACTGTTTGTCTGTCTGTCTGTCTGTCTGTCTGTCTGTCTGTCTGGCTCTCTGTTTGTCTGTCTGTGTGTATTCTTCCACGATAGATGCCATACGTTTAATCCGATTCAGCTGAAATTTGAAACGACATCTGTCAAACGGAGGTGTCACTATCAAAAAATGACAGATGCAATATGTCACGGAATTTGATTTGTAATATGTCATTTGAAAACACTTGAAAAACTCTATCCAGAACGGTCAAAATTATTTCTCTAACTGTCACCTGTCAAAAATAAAAAATGTCAAAATTTTGTGCAATTTTTCGTTGACGTTTTAATAGTTTTTGAGTTTTTTTTTGGGTTTTTTGAATTTTTTTGATATTTTTGAGATTTTTAAGATTTTTCAGTTTTCTCCGGGTTTCTTGAGATTATTTGAGGTTTTTTGAGAATTTTCTGAAATGTTTTGAGGTTTTTTTGAGATTTATTTGAGATTTCTTGAGTTATTTGTGATTTTTTATTATTATTTAAAATTTTTTGAAATATTTATGAAATTCATTTTAATTTTCTGAGACTCTTTGAATATAACGAGAATTTATAGAGATATTATGGGATTTTTAAATTTTTTTAAGATCTTTTAGGTTTTTTTGAGGTTTTTTAAGATATTTTGAGGTTTTTAAAGAATTTTTGAGATTTTTGAGTTTTTTGAGACTGAGATTTTTTGACGTTTTTCTAGATTTTATGATATTTTTTGAGGTTTTTTAAAAATTTATTTTTGACGTTTTTTAAGGTTTTTTAGTTTTTGAGATATTTACTATTTTGAATTTTTCGAGATTTGATGTTTTAAATTTTTTTGAAATTATTTGTGAATTTTTAGATTTTTTAAGAATTTTTAGAGATTTTTGAAGCGTCTAAAATTTTTTTGAGATTTGTTTTGAAAAATTTTGAGATTGTTTCATGCTTTTTTTTTGATTTTTGAAATTTTTTATGGTTGAGGTATACATATTACCTTTTTTTTGAGATTTTTGGTTTTTGAGATTTTTTGAAATTTTTTTGAGATTTGGGATTATTCGACACTTGAGATTTTTTGAGTTTTTGCTTTCCCGACCCGCCTCCGTGTGAACGAGCTAAAAAAAAATTCGAGATAAAGATGGAAATATTCATTTTGAGGTCACCTGAAATGATTAAGACCATTTCTAGATGGAAGTCTGTGTGTCTGTCTGTGTGTATTCTTCCAAGATAGAGGCCACACGTTTAATCCGATTAAGCTGAAATTTGTTGTATGGGTTTGGATTACCCGTCGGAAGGACCCATTAGTTTTTGTACGACATCTGTCAAATGGAAGTGTCACTGTCAAAAAATAACAGATGCAATATGTCACGGAATTTGACTTGTAATATGTCATTTAAAAGCCCTTGAAAATCCCTATTCAGAACAGTCTAAATTATTTCTCCAACTCTCACCTACCAAAAATAAAAAAATAACATTAAATATCTGAAAAAGTACTCGTCTCTAGATATTGGTCGGGAAATTTTTGGGGTGACACAACCGAATTTTCTTTAACTCGTTCACAATACTTTCCCTTCTGTAAGGTGTTTCGGGAAAGTAAAAACTGTATTTCTTCACCTAGGTGTATACCCCATTGTATATGAATAAGCTGTATGTCTGTCTTCCGTGTCACCCGGTATACAACCATTGACTCCATAATTAGGCAAAGATGATATATAGACTTCCGACACACATCGTTATCTAATTACGTCAGGAACATGTTTGGAGTTATATGATAAATTGTTACGTGAGTAATTACTATCAGTAGCAAATATACCATGAAATATGTATCGTATATGCTAATTGCGCCACCATTTCTGGATACTGTAAAAAGGTTAAGGATCGACATAAAAGCACGAATAATAAATAAATACCAGTTAAAATTTATTTTATAATTTTCTAGTCAATTAATACATTTAATAATAACTTTAATTTAATATCAAATTTGTTTATAATAAATTCCTATATCAGACGTATTATATAAAATTTACTAAGGCCCAAAAGCTTCAATATTAGTTTAATGATGTGGGAAAAAATTTGTTACCCCATCTTTTTATCACTTTTTTCGACGTTTCCGAGTTACCTGAGTTCGAAAATGCAAAAAAATCCTGTCCTGGATGTAAACACTAACTTTTGAACGAAAGCTCTGATCAAGTTCCGGTTTGGAAGTACCCTATTGAATTTGAGCCGGATCGGAGAGACCCTTCCGGTACCCATCATACAAATTAGAGTTAGAATTCAAATTTTTAAAAATGGGAAACAGAGTTTACGAAATGGATGGGGATGTTGCAGAAATTATTTGACAGATTGTTTGATTTTAGCGATTTTTTCCTTTTTTTTTTTTTTGATTTTTTACAATTTTTTTGATTATTTTCGATTTTTTCGTATTATTTTTCATTTTTTTCTATTATGTTTCTTTCATTTTTTTCCTGTTTTCTCATTATTCTGATGTTTTGTTTGTTTTTTTGTGTTTTTCGGTTTTTTTTTCGATTTTTTTAAATCTTTTCTCATTGTTCTGTGTTTTTATTTATTTTTCTTTCGTTTTCTAATTTTTTATAATTTTATAATTATTTTATAGAAAGAAACTTTTCCTGATTTATTCCATTCTGATCTTTTTTTCTGATTTTTCCGATGTTCTAATTTTTCTTCTTTTTTAATATCATTGTTTCTTTTTCTTTCTATGTCTTTTTTCCAATTACTTTTTTTATTTCTTTTTGGTTTCTAATTTTTGCATTTTTTGGGATTTTGTTGCGATTTATTTCAATTCTTTCGATTTTTTTCATTTATTTTTTTATGACTTTCTTTTGTTTATAATCGTTCTGGTTTTTGGTTGTTCTTTACGATTTTTCCGTGTTTTTCGATATATTTCGATTTCTTGCATTTTTGCGTTTTTTTGATTTTTTTACAAGTTTTTCCATATTTTACGATTTTATTCTTCATTTGTTTACAATATTTTTAAATGATTTTTGTTTATTTTTCCATTATTTTCGATTTTTTCTGATTTTTTCAATTCTTCTAATTTTTTGTCGTTCCTCACTAATTTTTTTGATTTTTTTTTTCATGTTTTATTCCGATTTTCTCAATACTTTCTAATTTTTGTATTTTTTTTCTCATTACTCTATTTTTTTTTCTATTTCTTTTCTTTTCAAATTTTTTCCTATCCTCCGATATGTTTTTGATTTTTTAGTTTTTTCGAATTTTTTTCTCATTTCTCTGTTGTTTTTGAATTTTTTCTATTGTTTTTTGATTTTTTTCAAATTCCTTCATTTTTTTTCTAACATTTTCTTATTTTTCTGGTTTTTTCAATTTTTGTCGATTTCTTTCGATTTTTTCCGATTTCTTTCGATCTCGTTCGATTTTGTTGATTTTTTTTGATTTTTGTCGATTTTTTTTATTTCTAGTTATGTTTTCGATCTCTTTCGACTTTTGTTGATCTTTTTTTAATTTTTTTCTTATTTTTTGATTTCTTTTCATGATTTTATATTTTTTTCTATTTATTTTGATTCCTTTTCATTTATTTTGATTTTTTTCGATTTTTGTCGTTTTTTTCGATTTTTTTTGATTTATGTTAATTTTTTTCGTTTTTTTTTCGATTTATTTTGACACTCGTTTTTGTTTCTTTTTCTCGGTTTTCGATTTTTTTTTAATATTTCTGTTTTTTTCTCTTTTTTAAATTTGTTTCGTTTTTTTTTTTTCGATTTTTTGTGGCTCTCTTTTTCGAATTTTTCGAATTTTTTTCGAGTCTTTTTTTGATTTTATTGATTTTTCTGCTTGTTTACGTTTTTTTTAATCCTTCGGTTTTTCGATTTTTGTAGTTTTTTTTTCGATTTCTTTCCATTTTTAAGATTTCTTTATTGTTTCACTTTTTTTGTTTTTTCGATTATTGTTTTTTTCGGTTTTATTCAAATATTTCGATTTTTTCGATATATTCCGATTTTTTCGGTTTTTCATTCGATTTTGTTTATTGTTTCGGTTTTTTGTTTTTTTCGAATTTTTCGTTTTTTCTTCGTTTTTTTCGATTTCTTTTTATTGTTTCGGTTTTTTTCAGCTTTCGTTTTTTTCTCCGTTTACGATTTTTTTATTGTTTCGGGTTTTTTCGTGTTTTTCGATTTGTTTCATTTTTTTATTTTTTTTGATTTTTCGTCGCTCTCTTTTTCGATTTTTTTCAGTTTTTTTTTTGATTTTATCGATTTTTCCATTTGTTTTCGTTTTTGTTTATTCTTTCGGTTTTTCGATTTTTGTTCGTTTTTCTTTTTCGATATTTCTCAATTTTTCGATTTTTTTATTCTTTCAGTTTTTTTCTTTTTCTATTTTTGTTTTTTTTTTCTCAGTTTTATACAATTATTTCGATATTTGTTCGATATTTTGCGATTTTTTAATTTTTTTTTTCAATTTTTCATTTGATTGTTTCGAATTTTCAATTTTTTTTTGATTTTTGTTCGTTTTTTCGGTTTTTGTTTTTTCGTTTTTTTTTTTCATTTTTTCGACATTTAACTTTTTTTTCAATTTCTTTCTGTTTCGATTTTTTCTGTTTTTGTTTTTTTCTTGTCTTTCGATTTTTGCATTGTTTCAGTTTTTTTTCTCGTTTTTCGTTTTTATTTTATTTTTTTTTTATTTTTTCGATTTTTTATGGCTCTCGTTTTTAAAGTTTTTCATTTGTTTTTAGTTTTTTTCAATTTTTTCGAGTTTTTTTTTGGTTTTTTTCGAATTTTGTATAATTTTTACCATGTTTAAGTCTTTTCGCTTTTCAATCTTTTCTATTTTTTAAATTTTTATTCGGTTTTTTTTATGTTTTTTCAATTGTTTCGATTTTTTTAATTTTTTCATTTTTTTTTTGATTTTTGTGTGATTAAAATGCGTCAATGCAACGTTGTTGAAAATTAAATGATCCAAATTCCTAATTTTGACAATTTTATGATTATCTTATGATTCTGTTGGTAGGTATTATATTAAACTTTTTTATTTAATTAAATTAAATATCTTAATACTCGATAAACACTCTGTATAATATTCCCCGAATCACCGATAAATCCATCTCGATAACCGTTTATAGGGTGAATAAAATTTCAATGTTCAATTTCATAGTCATCAGAGAGAAAGAGAGTAAGAGAAACCAACCCATATCTGCGGCCATAGCCGGTGGCTACCAAAAATAAAATAACCGGTAACCGGACACCAAGAGCGAGTCGGTAACAGCAACGATGACGGGCCCCGGTATCTTGATCCTGCCAGACCGCCACCACAACATCCACCGCCTCCGGGTTTTGTATCGTATCCTTCGAGCACGCGAAATTTTTAATGGAACTACCTGGGGGATTTCATGCGGATCAACGTTGCGAAATAAATCAAAAGACCAAAATGCACAGAAACGTATTTATAGTGAATTTTAGTATAATAATAATAAATAAATATTAATATTATGTCTTGTATTAAATTTTAAAACGTTATTTTTTTTTGATAGTTCTATACTCTAATACATAAGATAAAAACAAGAAAAAATAGGAAAAATAGAATTAAACAGGAAAAATAGTAAAAATGGATAAAATTAGAAAAATAGGAAAATATGGGCAAGGAAAAATGGAAAAAAATTGAAAATTGCAGAAAATAGCAAAAATATTTCAAAAAGTAAAAAAAAAATTACAAAAAATTGCAAATGCACATGTGAAAAAATCTGAAAAAAATCGCAAAAATAAAAACAATATATGGTAAAAAATCTCAAAAAACAACGAAAAAACCGAAAACAATCGTAAACATGTAACAAAATAAAAAAATCAAAGAATTCTAAAAAATGGAATTAATCTAAAAAAATCATAAAACAAAAGAGGAAAGTAGAAAAAAAACAGAAAGAAAAAAGTAAGGAGAGATTAGAAACAATCGAAAAATCGGATAAATCTGAGGCAAAAATAGGAAAAAACTGGAAAAAAATTGGAAAAAAACAAGAAAAAATAGGGAAAAATTGAAAAAAAAAAACAGGAAAAATAATAAAAATGGATTAAATTAGAAATGTAGGAAAATATGGACGAGGAAAAATGGAAAAAAATTGAAAACAACAATAAAGAATAGAAAAACCATCGCAAAAAAATTGCAGAAAATAGCAAAAATATTTCAAAAAGTAAAAAAAAAATCACAAAAAATTGCAAATGCAAATGTGGAAAAATCGGAAAAAAATTGCGAAAAACAATGAAAAAACCGAAAACAATTGTAAACATATCTAACAAAATACAAAAAAAATCAAAAAGTTCGAAAAAATTGAATAATCTAAAAAGATCATAAAACAAAAGAGATAAATAGAAAAAAACAGAAGAAAAAAAAAATGGGGAGAGATTAGAAACAATCGAAAAATCAGAACAAAAAAAACAAAAAATATTGGCAAAAAAAAACAAGAAAAAATAGGGAAAAATAATAAAAATAGATTAAATTAGAAATATAGGAAAATATGGACGAGGAAAAATGGAAAAAAATTGAAAAAAACAATAAAGAATAGAAAAAAAATTGCAGAATATAGCAAAAATATTTCAAAAAGGAAAAAAAATCACAAAAAATTGCACATACAGATTTGTAAAAATCAACACAAAAATTTTTAAAAAATCGCAAAAAAGGTTTTGAACAACCAAAAAACCGAAAACAATTGTAAACATCTAACAAAATAAAAAAAAGAACAGAGAAATAGAAAAAAAAACAGAATAAAAAAAATGTGGAAAGATTAAAAACAATCCGAAAAACAAGAAAAAAACAAAAAATAGGACAAAAGGGAAAAATAGAAAAAAGCGTGAAAAAATTGGAAAAGAAACAAAAAAAAATAGCAAGAAATAGAAAAACCAGAAAGAATAGAAAAATGGTAGAATTAAAAAAAAAATCGCAAAAATAAACTCAAAAAATGGTAAAAAATCGCAAAAAGCATCCAAAAACCCGAAAACAGATGTAACCGTCTAAAATAAAAAAAATGACAAAAATCGAAAAATATTAAACAAATCGAAAAAAATCAGAGGAATAAGAAAAAAATCAAAAAAGAAAAGAAAGAAAAAAAACGGAATGAAAAAAATGAACAGACATTAGAAACAATCGAAAAAAAAAACACAAAATAGGAATATATAGGGAAAAATAGGATTAAACTGGAAAAAATAGGAAAAAAGCAGAAAAAATAGGGAAAAATAAAAAAAAATAGAAAAAAAATGGAAAAAGCTGCTAATTTTGAAAACTCCGCTCTCATACAGATGACCATTTTTGCTGGTACGCAACCTACTGATAACAGCAGGAAAATATTTGCTGGCACACAAACGTGATGATCACAGCAAGAAAATATACGAAAAACTAATTACAAAAATCCGGCTCGAAGGACCATGAACAAATATGATTAAGAATTTATATAAGTTTGGAACAATTATACTATTTGTTGAACTAACCTTATATCAGAAAGCAGTTGGCTAAATAATGACATAAAATAAAGTCCATGCCATTAAAAAAAAAAAAAAAAAAAAAAAAAAAAAAAAAAAAAAAAAAAAAAAAAAAAAAAAAAAAAAAAAACCTTATATCAGTATCCATCAATAAATTAAGTAGTATATAATAATTTTCTGATATTCTTAAAATGTACATAAATTATAAATATGTTTTGTACAAGTGAGAGCAGTTGTTCTATAATAATAATAATAATAATAATAAAAATGTAAAATTAATATTGGTTTTTTAATAAATAGATGAGTACATAGTTCATAGTTCACTTAAATGATTTATTTGTGTTAATATAATAAATCCTTGATATTCTGTATTAAGGCTGGTCCTTCGACTAATATAAAATTAGATTTCAACAGTAATTCTATTTACTGGTCAAATTAAATAAAATTTGTAATTTTATTCGTTGAACGAAAAGTACGAGAAGGAAAATTCGTGAACTATAACATATCGATTACTTTCGCCGTCGTAGTCGTCGACGGTAGTGGCGTTAGCCGGTCCTATTCCCCCCACCCCTGTGCCGCCGCTGGTATGGCGTCGCATGCAAATCAGCATGGCGGCGGGGGGCCGACGGTGCTGGTCGGGTCGACGCGACGCACCACGACGCGGTTTGCATGACAAGAACACCGAAAACGCCGAATCGACGATTGTTCCAGGAAGTGGGACGATTTTCTTGCTTTCTAATTATTTATTTTTTATTAGAAAATAATGTAAAAAATTAATAATATATTTTAACTGTTAGTATTATTTTTAACAAAAGTTAAAATTAATTGCTAAAGAGAAATAAATTCCTTATATAAAACATTGTAATTTATCATTAAGATGTAAATTCTTCAGGATGTATATGAGC
The DNA here is from genome assembly GCA_963243735.1 of Neocrepidodera transversa. Taxonomy (NCBI): domain Eukaryota; kingdom Metazoa; phylum Arthropoda; class Insecta; order Coleoptera; family Chrysomelidae; genus Neocrepidodera; species Neocrepidodera transversa. The sequence continues at coordinate 1,219,571 of OY725345.1, read as the reverse complement.
ATAATAATTTATAATTAGAATTATTCGTATTATCGTATTTGAATAAAATACCGTTTTTATACGTTATTATAGTAATTGATATTGACTAGAAGATATATAGAAAATACGTTTCATTTCACACTTACAAGAAATATTATACAAACATGCAAATAAACTAATGAAAATAATTATCCAAACCAAAAATAAAATCAATAATAAAATATTTCATCTATCAAAAATTGATCCATAAATATCCAATAAAATATAAAAATATTAATTTAAATTCTAAAAATAACAGAACAATAAAGATAATTTTATAAGTTGCATTTTTTGATATTAACTAAGCGTTTGACAAAATTTAATATGAAGAATTGTTTCGTAATAAAGATGTACGTTAAGAATTTAAATAAGTGTAATATATATTTTTTAATTTATATGAATTATATTTAATTTACTCAATTGAGTCCGAGTAAGGAACATGTGAGTTCTGGTAGAATGATGATCATTGACTTTGAAATTTCATTGTTAAAATTTAAATATTTACAAAAACTAGTTGTTTAAATTCATTGAATTTTTAAGTTTATGTATCCATTTTTTTATATTTTTCTTTATTTTTTTCCTTTTTTACTGTTTTCTACTATTTTTTATTCTTTTTTTTTATTATCCTCACTTTCCTGTCTTTTTGACCAAATTTCCCTATTTAATTGTTTTTCTCTGTTTTTTCTACTTTTCGCGATTTTTTTTACTATTTTTTACCATTTTTCCTATTTTCGCTTATATTTCGCTATTTTCCTATTTTTGCCTATTTTTCCAATTCTTTTGTTTTTTTCTGATTTTTTTGATTGTTTCTAATCATTCCATATTTTTTTTATTATGTTTTTCTTTTCTATTTCTTTTTGTTTCTTATTCCTATGATTTTTTTTGATTTATTCCATTTTTTTCGATTATTTTGATTTTTTTATTTTGTTAGATGTTTACAATTGTTTTCGTTTTTTTTTTTGGTTGTTTTTTCCGATTTTTGCAATTTGCAATTTTTTTGTGATTTTTCTACTTTTTGAAATATTTTTGCTCTTTTCTGCAATTTTTTTGGGTTTTTTTTCTATTCCTCATTATTTTTTACTATTTTTTCCATTTTTAATATTTTCGTCCATATTTCACTACTTATCTAATTTTATCCATTTTTTCCTGTTTTTCTATTTACCCTTGTTTTTTTTATTTTTTCTATTTTTAAATTGTTTTTAATCATTCGTTTTTTTTCATTCTGTTTTTTTTTCTACTCCTCTCTTTTGTTTTCTGATTTTTCTTATTCCTCTGATTTTTTTCATTTATTAAATTTTTTCGAATTTTTTGATTTTTTTAATTTTGTTAGATGTTTACAATTGTTTTTGGTTTTTTGGTTGTTTTTTACCATTTTTTACCACTTTCTGTGTTTAATTTTGCGATTATTTTCTAATTATTGTTCCGATTTTTTCACATTTGCACTCGCAATTTTTTCTGATTTTTTTTATTCCATTTTTTTTTGAAATTTTTGTGATTTTTTTTATTCCATCTTTTTCGAAATTTTTGATTTTGTTAAATGTTTACAATTTTTACGGTTGTTTGGTTATTTTTTGCAATTTTTTACCATTTTTTGTATTTATTTTTGCGATTTTTTTTCGTAATTTTTTCTGATTTTTCACATGTGCATTTGCAATTTTTTGTGATTTTTTTTTACTTTTTAAAATATTTTTGCCATTTTCTGCAATGTTTTTGCGTTTTTTTTCTATTCTTTATTTTTTTTTTCTATTTTTTTCCAATTTTCCTATTTTTGTCATTATTTCTCTTTTTTTTTCTGTTTTTTCCCATTTTTTCCTGCTTTTTTCCTATTGTTTCTAGTTTATTCCCATTTTTGCCTATATTTCCCTATTTTTTTTCTGATTTTTTTGATTGTTTTTAATGTCTCCTCATTTTTTTCGTTCCGTTTTTTTTCTGTCTCTTTTTTTCTGATTTTTTCATATTCCTCTGATTTTTTTCGATTCATTTAATTTTTTTCGAATTTTTTTGATTTTTTTATTTTGTTAGATGGTTACAATTGTTTTCGGTTTTTTGGTTGCTTTTTGTGTTTTTTTACAATTTTTCTGCGATTTTTTACTATTTTTTATTTGTTTTTTTTTTCATTTTACCATTTTCCTCTTTTTGTCCATTTTTTCCATTTTTTTTTATTTCAAACCATTTTCTCCTGTTTATTTTCCTATTTTTTACAGTTTTTTTCTATTTTACCAATTTTGTTGTTTTCTCCCACATTTCCATTTTTTTTGGTTTTTTTTTTCTCATTTTTTTAGATTGTTTCTAATCTATCTTCATTTTTTTGTGTTTTCTGATTTATTCTTATTTCTAGGATTTTTACGTACTAAAAAAAAATTGTATTTAATGTCTAATATCCAACTATTAAAAAGAACGTTCCGAAATTTTTGCCAGTATGTCGTTAAAAAAATTATTTAAATTTTTTTCACTAGAATGCTTTAATTTATTAAAAGTAGATTGCTAATTTTAATTTTCCAAAAAACATACGAATTTTCCTCGACTATATTTGTAAAATTTTTCGATTATGGATTTTTTAAAAAGTAAACTAATTTTACTCTCCTATATTTAAAAAAAAAAACGAGCAATTTATTATTTTATATCAATAGAGTATAAATAGGAATATTTCTGTAATTTTGGATTTTTCAAAAAGCAATTTAATTTTCCCGATATATTTAAATTTTTTTGGAAATCTCAGCAAAATTGAAAAAGAAAATTTGTTTCGGTTTTCCTATAAATTTTTAAATTTTTTGTTACATGTGGGTAACATTTTTTAAAATTTTTCCATTTTCCCAAAATTTTTGTTCTAATATAGTCCAGGATATTTAAAAAAAAAATGTAAAATGATTAAATACATAGGTACAATTTTTTTTTGCTTCGTAAAATTATCCCAATTTATGCTACGGTATTTTGCAAAAAATTTCTATTTTCCCAGTTTGATATAGTTTTTTCCTTAAGGAAAAAAACCACTAATGATACGGCTCTGTCGATCTTTCTACGATTTCCGGTTTCAAGAGATCCTTCCGGTTTAAAAAATAGCCATTTTAAGGTTAAATTAAACGCTGAATCCATAGACGTATTTGTTTTTTTTTTTTAATATTACTTAAAAAATGTAAAAATCAATAAAAATATACACTTAATTTTCTTTATAAAATTTACACAATTTTTTCCGATTTATACAAATTTATTAAATTTTATGTTTCATTAAATATTAAACATCATAAAAATGTGTTTGAAGCAAAAACCTATCAATAAATTATTTATTTAAAATTTCCATTTTTATACTTAAAATTTTATTATGATAATCTGGTTTTAATTACAAAAAAATACAAAAAAAAATTTGCTTTTTATTCAATAAACTTTATCAAATAATGTAGTAATCCGTATTCTGAAAATAACAATTACTCCTTTAATAGAAAATTTTAGTAAAGTTGACACTTTTTTAGTAAATATGGCAACAATGTCCAATGCTAAAAACTATAGTCTATAGATAATATTTGTGTAAAATGTTGCTACCTTTTTAACTAATTACGTAATCATACATAAGTACTGTCCAATTATCACCAAAATATATACAGGTTTTCTCTTATCAACCATAAATATATGGTGGAAGAAATTTATGATTATTAACCGATTCCATTCAAATTTGGTGCATGGTGTTTTTTTGGTGTTGGAGTTTTTGATTTTTTTTCTCAAAATTAATAAATTCAAGATGGCGGACAAGATATGGAATTATGATTAGATTATTTTCAAAATTGGTATTGGGGGTTTTTTGGGATAGGAGATCATGTTTTTTTTTTCAAAACAAATAAATTCAAGATGGCGACTCCAAAATGGTGGACGAAATTTATGATTATTAACCGATTCTATTCAAATTTGGTACATGGGGTTTTTTGGTGTTGGAGATTATGACTTTTTTTAAACTGCACAGAATTTTTTATTTACATTATCAAAATCAAAAAATATTTCTCCTGTAACATTACAATAAACCATGATTGTTCATTTTCTCAAATATAAATACTTTTTATCTCTGATTTTAAAAATCATTTTTTTTATTTTTTTTTTAAACTCAGTTTAATTACAGGACAAATAAAAAATAGGAGACTCCATTCTTTAAACATTATACTTTAAGCTGCCAAAGTTTAATTTTCCTTCGTTCAGTAAAATTTAAACGTAATTGAAACTGGTAAACCCGTGTTTTTATACGTTAAAATTCAGTGAAACTGCGGCCCTAAAAGGGTTTCAATATTGATCCATGTAGTATACCACAACCGCTAAAATTTTTTAATTGACCAAGTACCTAATGGATTATTTATTATTATTTTTAAACATTTTAAATAAATCAGCAACTTAATCCATTCGTGCCAATTTGTGAAGTATTAGACTTATTTACAATTCCAGCAAGGTTTGCAATAGAACAATGAAGTACCCATCACAAACATAAGTTTGTGTATTCGGGCTACTCATCAAGTTCTTAGTGTGGTCTTGTACATCTATCCATTTCTTTTAGTAGAAGAGATATACGAAATATATGCAAAACAGGGAGAATACGCCCCAAAAAAAAATAAGTCGAGATAGACATATATGCAACAACAAAAAAGATATTAAAACAGATTTGCTGGTGCAAAATAAAACAAGTGAAAAATAGGAATATTTTTGCCGTAATTTCGAGTTTTCGAAAACTCAAAGTTACGAAGATAAATTTCTTTACCTTATATACTATAGTATATATGGTATTAGTAGCGGGAAAGTATAAATAGGTGAAAGATTAATATCGTTTTTTCCCGTTTTTCTTATTTATTCCTGTTTTTTTCCTATTTTTTCTAGTTTTTTTTTTCCATTTTTCCAATAATTGCTAAAGTTAATTATTATTATTGAATAAAATTTAAATATTTATAAAAACCAGTTTTTGTCCAGTGGTCGAAATTCAACAATAATTCATTAAATTTTATATATCTATTTTTTTATGTTTTTCTTTTTTTTTCTGTTTTTTATTGTTTTTTACTATTTTTCATTGTTTTTTTTTTAATTATCCCCATTTGTCTGTTTTCTTTGACAATATTTAGTTGTTTTTCTGTTTTTCTTTTTTTCCAGTTTTTTTACTATTTTTTCCCATATTCCTAGTTTCGCTCATATTTCCCTATTTGCATATTATTGTCCATTTTATTTCATTTTTCCTGTTTTTTTATGTATTCACCATTTTTCCTGTTTTTTCCTATTTTTTCATGTTCTTTTTTTATTTTTCCGATTTGCCCGATTTTTCCCTATCTTTTGTTTTTTTTTTTCGATTGTTTCTAAGCTTTTTTCAATTTTTTTTATTCTGCTTTTTTTTTATTTCTCTTTTTTTCTGATTTTTTCTTATTCCTCTGATTTTTTTTTTTGATTTATTCCATTTTTTTCGAATTTTTTGTTTTGTATTTTGTTAGATGTTTACAATTGTTTTCGGTTTCTTGGTTGTTTTTTTTTGCGATTTTTTGCTGTTTTTTTTTTAAAATATTTGCTATTTTTTACTGTACAAGTTTTTTTTGGAAGATGAAAAAAAATTAATCGTTTTTTTCTAAATAAAAGTTTCCATACGACAGTTTTAAGCTGCCAAATGATATAATTAAAATTATCAATATTTTATGCATGAAAAATAATTTCCTAAATATTATTTAAAAATAAGTAGTTTTCTTTGAAAATTCTGATATAATTTTTATTTTTTTGTGTGAAGCGTATTTAAATGATTTAATTGTACCTGATTAATGTTTTCCTTTCTTGTATCGACGCCAATGGTTTTTATATTATTCTAATCCCATTAAAGTGAAGTTTGTAACAAGTTTTTTTGACAGAATATTTTCTTTTTGGGACTACAATTTTTTTGATGAAAACAAGTTTTTTTCTGGAAGGATCAATTTTTTTTGAAATATATCATAGTTTTTTTGTCAATTGTTTCTAAATACATCAAAAAAACAATTGGACTAGCGTCCAAATTTTTTTTTGTTTATTATTTTACTTTTTGATATATTAGCTTAAATCACATTTATTACTAATTATCAATAAATTAAAATAACGTTTCAAACTTTAATCAATTTTTATAACATATACTCGTATAATTAATTATGTCAATTATTTTTGGTCTGATGATGGCAATTTGACAAAACTAGTTGCCAATATTTAATAACATTTGTGGTACTAAATTTAGAGTTTTATTACTCCATCGGTAAATGTGAGATAATGGATAACCTATTGGATTTAATTATAATTTTATTGTAATTCACGAACGTCTAGGTTCGCTCGGCTCAATATTTTATCGTAATAATTTTTGGTATTTATATAGTAAGAAATCATTATTAATTAAACTTTCCAATGCAATTGAGTTTAATTAAGTTTTTCGTATCTATTTCATCCAATTAAGATTTTTTCCATTTTGGATAATTATCTTCTTTATTGTATATCGCCATCACTATCTTGACTGAGGTACGAGCCTGCGTAAATGTAAATTCCAATTAAGCTTGTCCGTTCTCTTGGAATCTAGTGTGCGGGGGTCTCGGACAACTGATTGATTCCGACGAGCACTTGTCCACCATTCGACAGAATCGTAAATTACATCTTTTTGAGTTTTATTCTTGCTTGGTTTTGCTTTCGTTTTGGTCTGAGTCGCGTTTCGACAGGATTTCGACAATGTCGATGCATTTGCCCATCAATGAGTTAAGTAATCATTCATTTTTTTTTTGGGTAACTATTTAAAAAAAACTGCTAGTGATACTACCGTATGACAGACGTCGTACAAAAACTAATGGGTTCTTTTGATGGATAAATGAAACCCATGTACAAAATTTCAGCTTAATCGGATTAAACGTATGGCCTCTATCGTAGAAGAATACACACAGACAGACAGATTTTTCCATCTCTTATCTCGAAAAATGTTTTTAGCTCGCTCACAATACTTTCCCTTCTTGGAGGTGGGTTGGAAAAATTATATAAAAAATTGGGTAAAATAGTAAAAGATACCGAGAAATCTTGGGAAAATCTTGAAAAATAGTGAAAAATTGGAATAAACATAAAAAAAGGAATAATTGTGGAAAATTTGGAAAAACAGTACAAAAATAGGAAAAATAAAGAAATGGAACACCATACTGAACAAATTTTTAGAAACACGAAAATTAAGGAAAATTGGGGAAAATTGTGAAAAAGGAGAAAATCAGGAAAAATAGTGAAAAACTGGTAAAAATTAAGAAAAACATTGAAAAAGTGAAAAAATGGAAAAATTATCGAAATAAAGAAAAATAATAAAAAATACGGGAAAAATAAGGAAAATTAAACAAAAATTTTTATAAAATAAAGAACAATAGTGGAAAAATAGGGTAAAATTTGAAAAACTAGTGAAAAAATGAAAAAGATGGAAATAGGATAAATAGGAAAAATTCTTTTTAAAAATGAGAAAAAATAGGGATAAATAGTAAAAATGGGGGAAATAAAAGAAATTCTGGAAAAATGGCAAAAAATGGTAAAAAAATTGGATAAACATAATAAATATAAAAAAAGGGAAAATCGGGAAAAGTAGTGAAAAGCTGGCAGATATCTGGAAAAATAGGGAAAAAATAGTGGAAAATTGGTAGAAATTTAAAAAAATAGGAAAATTAGGAAATAATCAGAAAAAATAGACGAAGACCTGGAAAACAGATAAAAATTTGGAGAAATTGGAAAAATTAGTAAAAAATTAGGAAAAGTAATGAAAAAAAATGGGAAAATCTGGAAAAATAGTTAAAAATTGGGGTAAACCGGTAAAAAGAGGAGAAAATTGTGAAAAATAGGAGAAATCGAGACAAATAGTGGAGAAATGAGGAAAAATAGTGATGAATAGAGGAAAATCTGGAAAAACAGGAAATATTGGGATACATTTTAATAAATACGAAAACATGGCAAAAATTGGGAGAAATAGGAGAAATTAGTGAAAAATATAAGAAAATTTGAAAAAATGGGAAAAATAATGAAAACTAGGGGAAACTAGGAAAAACAGTGAAAAATTATGATAATTACAAAAAAACTATGACAAATATGGAAAAATCGGAAAAAAAATGAAAAATTGTTTCAAGTAAAAGAAAATTTTAAAACTACGAAAAATAGTGAAAAAACTGAGAAAATCTGAAAAAATAGAAAAAATTTTTATAGTGAAAAATTGATATAGTGAAAAATTTTTATAGTGAAAAATTGGGACAGTGAAAAATTGTGTAAAATCAAGACAAATTGGGATACCTATAAAAAATAAGAAAAAATGGAAAAAATAGGGAAAAACAGTGAAAAATAGCGGTTAAATTGGAAAAATAAGGATAAAATAAGGAAAAATAATCATGGATAAAGAATTTGGAAAAACAGTAAAAATTGGGATAAATGAAAAAAATAATAGGAACAATAAAAAAAAATCGGTAAAAATGGTGAAACATTGGGGAAAATCTGAAAAAATTGAAATATATTAAAAAAATATAAGAAAATGGCAAAATTTTGGAAAAATAGGTGTAAATAAGCTAAAATTGGGAAAAATAGTAAAAAATTGGAATAGTGAAAAGTTGAGATAGTGAAAAATTGTAGAAAATCAAACAAAATTGGAATACATTAAAAAAATGCAATAAAATGGCAAAAATTGGAGGAGAAAACAATAAAAAAAATATAGAAGATTTTGAAAAAACAGTGAAACTTAAAGAAAATTAGTAAAAATAGTAAAAAATAGGCTAAAATCTGAAAAAATTAGGATACATTTAAAAAAATTGTATTTATGAAATTTTTTTCAGATATTTAATGTTAAAGTTTCAAATTTTGACATTTTTTTATTTTTGACAAGTGACAGTTGGAGAAATAATTTTGACTGTTCTGAATAGAGATTTTCAAGTTCTTTTAAATGACGTATTGAAAATTGAATTCGGTGACATATTGCATCTGTCATTTTTTTATAGTGACACTTTCGTTTGACAGATGTCGTACAAAAACTAATGGGTTATTCCGACGAATAATTCAAACCCATATGCCAAATTTCAGCACAATCGGATGAAATGTGTGGCCTCTATCGTGGAAGAATACACACAGACAGACAGACAGACAAACAGACAGAGTGGAAATGGTCTTAATCATATCTCAGGTGACCTCAAAATGGATATTTTCATCTTTATCTCGAAATTTTTTTTTGGCTTGTTTACAATGCTTTCCCTTCCCGGAGGTGGGTCGGGAAAGTAATATAGTGCAATAATAAAATATAATAGTACTTAAAGAATTTGACATTTCATTATGTTAATTGCACTGTGACTTTTAAAACTTTCAAGTAGCGATAAAGACATTTAGATTTGAAAAACCATTAAATTGATTTTTAGGTTAATTTTAGAATAAGTATTAGTGCATAAATAGCACTAATCAATATCAAAATATTTATTACATAATCTTAAACTATTTCAAACGAAAATATATCGGGAAAAGAATTACTTACCTCTATTTTATTTGATTAGGTTGAAAATTCACTTGAAATGATAGGAATTCAAAAGAAAGTGTCGATTTTTTTATAATAATTTTTAAAAAAATCATATCATAAATAATGACATCTTCTAATACTATCAGTGGAAAAAGAATTTTAATACTCGTTTATTTTCCACATATAGGAGTGAAATTGCGAAAGGATTTCCTTGTGATGAATAAGAGTCTCTCCCATAAAATGAACACGGGAACGATGACGAGTAAAGGGTTAACGAGGATTAAACGATTATGGAGCGATACGGACCATTTGTCATTCTGTCTGCATTTCTATCAATGGGTTGGAGAAACATTTTATAGATCTATAGTTTCCATCATCTTATCGCATCTCGTTGGTTTGCATTTCTAAATTAAGTTTTTGTAGATTTGATACATTGGAACGTTTCTAAAAATTTTACCCTCATAAACTTATTTTATTTTTTTTTATCTAATAATTTTACTGGTTGAATCTAACTTGTCTGTTTATGAATATCTGGACGACCCAGCTTTGCTTGTTTTTTCCAATTTTTGTCTATTTTTCCTGTTTTTCATTACTTTTCCTGTTTTTCCTTATTTGTTTATATTTTTATCTATTTTATTCTGTTTTTCTACTTTTTTCCGATTAATGCCCATTTTTCTACCCTGTTTTTTCTTATTTTTCTCAATTTTTCACTATTTTTCCCCTATTGTCTCTATTTTTTGTTAATTTCTATTCCTTTCTATTTATTCCTATTTTTCTATTATTTTATCCCATTTTTTTTATTTTTCCTAATTTTTTTCTGCATATCCCTATTTGGACTTTTTTCCCCATTTATTCCTAAATGGGGAAAAATAACGAAAACTAGAGAAAATATGCAAAAAAAATAGTAAGATTTTCGAAAAATAATAAAAATTTGGGAGAAATAGAGAAAAATAGTGAAAAATTGAGCAAATAGGGAAATTTGGGAAAGAGTGAAATTGGGGAATAATTTGGAAAATAATAAAAAATAAGAAAAAATATGGAAATATAGGGAAATTAGAGAATAAATATGAAAAGATATCGGAAAATATTGAGGAAAATAAGAAAAAAATGGAATATGAAATTATGGAAAATAATAGAGATAAACAGGAAACAATAATGGAAAACAGGAGAATATGAAGAAATAGAAAAAAATAGAAAATAGCAGCAAAAATTGGGAAAAAATAGGGAAAAATAGAAAAAAATATCGAAAACTAGAGAAAATATGGGTCAAATAGTAAAATTTGCGAAAAATAGGGAAAAGTAGAAAAAAAAACATAAAAAATAGAGAAAAAAAGGAAAAAATTAGAAAAAAATAGATAAAAAAAGTTAATAATGGGGGCAAATACAGACAAGTAGGGAAAAACAGAAAAATATAATGAAAAACAGGACAAATTGGAGGAAATGGGAAAAATGGGGAAATTAGAGAAAAATAGGGAAAAATATAAAAAAATTGGGAAAAACAGGATAAAATATGGAAACGCAGGGAAAAATAAAGTAAAAGAATTGGCAAGAATATGAAAAAATAAGAAGAAATGGTGAAAAATATGGAAAAATCAAGAAAATAAGAAAAAATAGAAATGAAAGATTGGATAATAGAAAATAATATTAATCAATGGAGAAAAAGATCCTATTTGGACCTTTTTCCCCATTTATTCCTATTTTTTCTATTATTTAATGTTTATCTGTTTTTTCTATTTTTTCCTATTTAATTTTTTTTGCCATATTTTTCGCCATTTCTTCTTATATTTTCCCAATTTTTTTACCTTATTTTTCCCTTTTCTCCCCCATTTTTTTTAGATCGTTCTCTATTTTTCGCATTTCGCCCAATTTTTCTTGTTTTTTATTTTTTTTCTACTTGTAGGTATTTGTCCCTATCTATTTTTCACTGTTTTTCTCTATTTTTCTTTTATTCGCTTTTTTCTCATTTTTTGTATAGGTTACTTTTTTCATTATTTTTCCTTTTGTTTTTGTTTATCCCGATTTGGATATTTTTTCCCCATTTAATCCTTCTTTTTTTCTATTATTGGGAAATGGGATACATTTCCTTTATTTTTCCTAATTTTTTTCAATTTGTTCCTATTTGGACCTTTTTTCCCCATTTATTCCTATTATTTTCTGTTATTTAATATTTTTATCGGTTTTTTCAATTTTTTCCTATTTTCTTCTTATTTTTTCCTATTTTTGCCAATTATTTTTACCCTATTTTTCTGTGCTTTTCCACATTTTATCCTGTTTTTCTATATTTTTTATATTTTTGCCTAATTTTCTCTATTTTTCCCATTTCCCCCAATTTTTCCTGTTTTTCAGTTTTTCCTTACATATACGTATTTGTCCCTATTTTTTTCAATTTTTACTATTTTTCCCTATTTTCTCTTACTTTTCACTAATTTCCTCTATATTTTCCTATTTTTCTCGATTTTTTTGTATTTATCTCTAATTTTCCTATTTGTCCCTATTTTTCCATGTTTTTTTTCCAATTTTTCCGTATTTTTTGCAAATTTTACTGTTTTTTTTCCATATTTTCTCTAATTTTCGCCATTTTTATCCATTTTTTTCCCCAATTTTCGCTATTATTCCTTATTTTTTTTCTTCATATTCTCCTATTTTCCATTATTGATTCCTGTTTTTCCATATTTATTCCTATTATTTTGCATAATTTCATTATTCCATTTTTTTCTTATTTTCCCCAATATTGCTTTATTTTTCCGTATTTTCATATTTATTCTCTAATTTCCTTATTTTTCCATATTTTTTCCATTTTTCTCTATTTTTTTTTCAGTTTTGTTGTTAGTTATTACATTTAGCCCCTCTTTTTGCCTCATTTTACGCGCCATAGACATAGCTAATTTTATTAAATAATAATAGATTCAATGTATACTACCTTTTAGCGTGAAAAAAAAGAAAAATGGTAGAAAAAATTTTTATGAAAATTGGAAGAAATTGTATATATAATTTTGAGAATTTTTGAAGAAAAAAAAAACGGTTTTGTCCATTCGTTCGTCTGTCTGTTAGCCTGATTCAACTCGAGAACAGTGAGAAATAGAAACAAACGGATAACGGCAATCGATTCAGAATCGTTAAAAAACCATAAAAGTGATATTAATCTTTATCTTATTTTTACTTTCCCGCTACTTATACCATATACCGGGTGTCCACTTATATATTCCCTTATTTTAACTGCCTATAACTTCAAAACGCTTCAGGATAGAAATATGCTGTTTTCACTGAAATGTTTTATTTTAGTACAAGTTTTGTTTGAATAAATTGAAATTTTTCTATCGCTATCGATGAGGTCACAACAAAAATGGCGGATTTTTGATAATTTTTTGTTGACTTTTTTTAATGGAATATCCAGTATATTTTTTGTAGTTTGAAAGAACTAGGCTTTTACCTATTAGCAAATGATTGATTAATTTTTTCCAATTTTTTAACTAATTATAGCCATTGTTGTGACGTCATTGAAATCTATAAAAAAATTCAATCTATTCAAACAAAAATTGTACTAAAATAAAACAAATCAGTTATAGACAGTTAAAATAGGGGAAAATATAAGTGGACACTCGGTATATAAGGTATATACCTCTATAGAAATTTATTTTCGTATCTATAAATTTGAAAAACTCAAAAATATTGCCGTTTTTCACTTGTTTTTATGTAAAATTTATACTGTAATCTATTATAAAGAAAATTCGTTAGTATAAAGGGGAAGGGTCAATATATATTATTTAGCATTATAAATATCGTTAAGATTTTTTTTTAGTAAATATACCTCTTATGTAAATTTCGAAAAACACTTTATTTTTGGGCTGACGAGGCGACCATCATTAACCCATTTAAAGACGGTTCCGATGACAAAGGAATGCAAGAAAGCTCGTTTGTCAAGCACCAGAAAGTTGTTGTAGCGACAGGAAGTTTTCGGGACCGAGGCAAAAACTCCGATGCCGAGATATTAAAAATGATCATCAGTGGCAAGAATTCCTCTTCAGAATGAAAGTTTTTATAGAAGTTTTCTGCGAATGACGGACGACCCGCATAACGTATGCTGTCTGCCGTTGATTTATTGCACGACGACCGAAGCCCGAAGACGACCTGAAATAGTCCCACTAAGAAAAATAAAGAACCACCAAATAGAAAATCAAGTCAGTCTCTTTGCCCACAAATCATTCTCGAGAATGTTTTAAATTGAACTTACTTGTCGGACAATAAATTGAATTGTTATTTAACTGCTCTACTAAACAATTAGTATTTTTTCTTAAATTGCTTTTAGGTACTTGTGTCATATTTTTAACTTTTATTTTATTACTATAAATTGTAGCATATTTGTTAACTTTTAGTTAATCTAATTTATTTATTGAATATTTCTATATAAAATAATTTAAATAAATACTGTGACTTAAAAAAATTGTCTAGTAATGTATGATCAAATATTATATATTATATGGATTTTTACTTTCCTGACACACCTCCGAAAAGGGAAAGTATTGTGAACAAGCTAAAAAAAATTTTCGATATAAAAATGGAAATTTTCATTTTGAGGTCACCTGAGATGATTAAGATCATTTCCAGTTGGAGGTCTGTCTGTCTGTCTGTCTGTTTGTGTGTATTCTTCCACGATAGAGGCCACACGTTTAATCCGATTGAGCTGAAATTTGGTATATGGGTTTGGGTTGCCCGTCGGAAGAATCCATTAGTTTTTGTAGGACATCTGTCAAACGGAAGTGTCACTATCACAAAATGACTGATGAAATATGTCACGGAATTTGATTTGAAAGCCCTTGAAAAACTCTATACAGAGTAGTTAAAATTATTTCTCCAACTGTCACCTGTCAAAAATATCAAAATTTGAAAATTTAGCATTAAATATCTAAGAAAGTATTAATCCGATTGAGCTGAAATTTGCTATGTAGCTTTGGGTTACCCGTCGGAAGAACTCATTAATTTTAGTATGACACCTGTCAAACGTGAGTCTCATTAACAAAAAATAACAGATGCAATATGTCACGGAATTGGTCATGCAATATGTCATTTGAAAGCCCTTGAAAAACTCTATTCAGAACAGTCCAAATTATTTCTCCAACTGTCACATGTCAAGAATAATAAATGTCAAAGTTTGAAATATTAACAATAAATATCTAAAAAGTATTCGTCTCTGGGTACTCGTCGAGAAAGTTTTGGATTTTTTTCAGTTTTTTCCGTTTTTTTCCCAATTTTGTCCCAATTTTTTAATTTTTTCCATTTTCTTTCAATTTCTCTAAATTTTTTCCGACTTTTTCGAATTATTTCCAATTTTGTCTAATTTTTTCCAATTATGTAGGATTATTTACGATTTTTTCAGGTTTGTCCAATTTTTTCAATTTTTTTTTAAATATTTTCAATTTTTTTCATAAATTTTCAATTACTTTCAATTTTTTTCATTCATATTGCATTGTTTCTATTTATTTTCAATTGTTTTTGATTTTTGTGATTTTTTCTAACTTGTCCAATTTTCCAGACTTTTCCACTTTTATTACTTTCTTCCTTTTTTTCCAATTTTTGTAATTTTTTTAAATTTTTTCCATTTTCTTTCAACTTCTCTCAATTTTTTCCGACTTTTTGGAATTTTTTCCAATTTTATTCAGATGTTTTCATTTATTTCACAATTTTTTTCGATTTTTATGTTCTTTTCATTATTTAGGATAATTACGATTTTTCTAGTTTGTCTAATAATTTTTTCCATTTTTCCAGTTTTTTTTTCAATTTTTTCCAATTTTTCTTTCATTTTTTTTCGACTTCTTTTAATTATTTCCGTTTTATTCCATTTTTTTCATTTTTTTTTCAATTTTTGCCGACTATTTTCAATTTTATTTTCAATTTATTCCAATTTTTTCCAATTTTTCCGATTTTTTCCAAATGATCTCAATTTTTTTCAATTTTTTCAATTTTTTTTAATTTTATTGCATTGTTTCCATTTATTTGCAATTGTTTTCGATTTTTGTGATTTTTTCTAATTTGTCCAATTACTTCCAGATTTTTCTACTTTTTTAATTTCTCCATTTTTTACAATATTTGTATTTTTTTTTAATATTTTCCATTTTCTTCCAATTTCTCTTAATTTTTCCCGACTTTTTGAAATTTTTTCCAATTTTTTCGATTTTTTTCCAAATGTTTTCCAATTTCTTTCATTTTTTTTCGAATATTTTTCAATTTTTTTTTAATTTTTACCGTTTTTTTTGGATTTTTTTCAATCTATTTTTCACTTATTCACAATTCTTTTCAAATTCACCGATATTCTCCACTTTTACGACTATTCCAATTTTTCGTGATTTTTTCCGATGTTTTTTCAATTTTTCCAATTTCTTTTTAAATTTGTTTTCAATTTTTTCCGACTTTTTTCAATTTTATTTTTAATTTATTCCAATTTTATTCAAATTTTTCCATTTTTTTGCAATTCTTTCCAATTTTCCGATATTTTCCACTTTTACGATTGGTCCAATTTTTGTTATTTGATTTTTTTACGGTTTTTTTTGTCCCTATTTTTCCTAATTTTTTTCATATTTTTTCTATTTTTTTTCTTAAAAATCTACTAACAGTGTGTATATCGTGAATACAGCGCAGCAGCGATCAATGGGCGAAGCATTCATGGCTACTGACGTCACAAGCACAGGTACTTTTTCCAGCCTCTCGCCGACCCTTAATTTTAAAATGCTTACAGCGGACGTAAATATTAATATTTTGCGTTCAAATTTTTTTTGATCGTTTTTAAATAACAAAATCTAAAATAAAAAAAAATAAGAAAAATGTCGAATCTGTCTATTATGTAACAGAAAAGCGTCAGACATAGAAAAAGAATGGTTATGTAAAATAATATGATTATCGAAGAAGAACGGATTGTTAGTAATATCTGCAGGTACTAAACAATGTTTAAAAAAATTGTTTATTAGTTACCAGCTTTCGGCCATTAAAAATAACTTTTTGCAATATATTGATTTGAGTATAAATTTGAATTTATAGTGCCGACTCTGCTTATAAAAAAAAACCGCATTGACTTTTTTTTTTCCTTAAGTATTTAACCACACACGTCTGTAGTTAGCAAAAATTCATTTACAGCCGCAACGTGTTTTCTAACTATTCACATTTTACGCATTTTAGACTTGTTTTTTGTGGTGCAAATATTAATTCAAAATTAATTTTAATATATTTTCAGTCGTAAACTTTACGAGAAGGTATTATTCATTTTTCTAAATGAGAGAAGTGTTACTAATTATATTGTATGGATTCTCTTAAGTGAATTTTATTTTTAAATACCTAACTCTGACTTAAATGTAGAAAGTGATTAAATAGTAATAATAATAAAAAGAATCTTTTTCTTATAAAAAAAATTAACAATCTATGCGTTACAATGGAAAAATGTATTCAGTGGTACTTTGAGAATGCTTAATAGAAACTGTTACAAATATTATCCAAAATTCTTAAATTTCGTTTTTTTTTTTAATTTTTCCGCGCAAAATGTTCATAATCAATCAAATTAATACTGACTATCATGTGATTAAATACAGCCAATCACACTACAAGATCAACGTCATATCCGGAAGCTGCTGAGCCAAAAAATCAATAACAATGATAAAAATCCTGAAATGTAAAACTTTGTCCCGTACAATCAAAATCAAATTCAAACAATTTGATATTTAAAAGATAAATATAATATTAACAACTGGTTTTGAGGAAATAACGCATCATATAAAATTCAAACGAAATGCCCTAAAGAACGGTGCAAAACTGGCATTTTAATGTTTGTTTTTTAATGGTATCTTGGCTATGCGGTTTAAGACACAAATTTGAAAGCATCTGCTCCCTGTCCATTGCTCCTTCCTTTTCTATTACCGATTTTATCACTTACTCCATATGTCACTTGTCATGTCACTTTTTACTAATATTCAAGTCTCAATGTTAATAATTTTTGTTTTATTGCTCTCAGGAGCCATTTATGAACTTTATTTTACCCCCACCTACCCTTCTTAGGAACGGTAATTAAATTAAGTGTTAAGCGTACCTTAATTTTAGCTCTGTATATTTGGTAAGTGTTTGTTCAATTTGTATTTCTATCGAACTTTGTATTCAATTCTAGGCCTGAGGATGACTTTTAAGTCGAAACTAGTTGTCCCAAATGTTTTTGAAATTAATGTGGTATATGATTTTGAGTTTCATTTAATGATTAATTTTTTATGTTTGTAGAATAATATTTTGGCTTTAGTGGTAGACAGTGTTGCATTTTTCTCTCTCATCAACAGATTAAGTTATAAATATAATTATAACCATAAAATCAAAATGTTTGGAAGTCATAAAATTTTCCAAATCTGAAACTGCTTTATATTGTTTTCTTACTTTGCCCTATCCTCACTCTTTTGTACATCACTTTTTTACTGTTTTCTTTGTTACAAACTCTATTTTTAACTATTTTTTCTCACTTTTTTTCTTTTCCGATGCACCAAACAATTTTTCGAAAAGATGGAAATATTGATTTTGAGGTCTCCTAAGACGATTTAGACCATTTCCAGATAGAAATCTGTCTGTTTGTGTGTATTCTTCCACGATAGAGACCACACGTTTAATCCGATTGAGCTAAAATTTGGTATACGGAAGTGTCACTGTCATCAAACGGAAGTGTCACTATCAAAAAATTAGAGATAATATATGTCAAGGAATTAGAATCTATTTTGCGTTTGCAGCTGGTCCTTCGAACTTTGCTCTTTAACTTAGGTCTGTTTAAAAGACCAAAATGTCTTCATAGCGTTATGTCCATAAATTTCGTGTTGCGTATAGTTCTTGTGTTTATTGTTATTGTTGTTGTTAGCCCGTATAATATTATTTAATATAAATTTAATTAGTATAAAAAGAGGAAATTTAGTAATCATACAATTTTACATAGATCTGACGTATTAAAAAAATCCAACTAAAATTGTTCGCATAGAAGAACGCAAATAAAATAGAAAATAACAATAAAATGACCATAAAGCTAACAAAGCAAGCTGTGTGTTCTGGATTGAGATATTAAATTAATTTTGTAAGCGTAAACTGTACGTAGGTTTCGGATCCCCCTGGCAATTGTCTGTCCTGGAACTTTTAATTGCAATAACGATATGTTTGATATAAACTACCGCCAACAGATGTTGTGTGTGAGAGAGAGAGAGAGAGTCTAGTTATGTAATAGAAGAGGGATGGTATAAAACAATCCATTTATAAATTGCTCAAGTTTAATGGCACTCTAAGATGTATTATGGCTTCAGGGTATTGTTTAGAAACTTTATATATGACAAAAAATATACAAGGGATTTTTAAATTATTTTAAACAAAATATAAAAAATACAAAAAGTATCCTAAAATTTACTAGATATATGTTTATTTATCCAAAATAAATTCAATCTAATACCAGATTTAAATTTAATACAAATAAATGTATAATTTTTAAGCCGCAAGTTAAAATTCTGTGTCAGATTGTACTTTTTTCATGTGTAAACTTGTCTGTATAATTATTTTTATGTCAAACTATCAGAAAAATCCCACGATTTCTGCTATTAATAGCATCTTTATTCGTCCAGAATAAGAATATTATCTGTTAATAACAAACTATTTTGGAACTAATAGAGAAAATATGGAAAAATTCGAAAAAGTAAGGAGAATAAGGAAAAATAGGGAAAAATAAAGTGAAGTAGGGAAAATAAAGCAAAATGGAGACAAATAGCGAAAAATCTAGAAAAATACAGAGGCAGATCTAAAAGCGGAAAAATGCAGAAAAATAGTGAAAAATAAAAAATATTAAAAAATAGGGGAAAAGAGGAAAAGTCGGAGAAAAATTCGAAAATATAAAAAAAACCGTTGAAAAAGAGGGTAATAGGAAAAAATATTTAAAAAGCATCTGCAATACTAAATAATGGGATAAAATAGGAAATATTGGAAAAATGGGAAAATAGGAAAAAAACAAAGAAAATGGTGAAAAACTGGAAAAACTAGTAAAAAACAGGAAAAAAATAAGAAAAACAGAAAAATTGAAAAAAATACACAAAATTGGAGAAGAATCTAAAAGCTGAAATCGTGAAAAATAAAGAAAAAATATTAAAAAATAGGAGAAAATAGGAAAAAATACGATTCAGACTTAATAAATTCCCTATTAAGATGATTTTAACACGCTGACTGCCAGTTACGACATATTTTGTAGTTTGATTATAAATTCTCTGGTAATTGGCAGTTGACGTGTTAAAAATTTATACTTTTATGAAATAATTATTTGATATTCACTATAAATAATATTTAATATTTTTTATATTTTATTTTAACACGTTGACTGCCAATTACGAGATATTTTATAGTTTGATTATTAATTATCTAGTAGTTGGCAGTCGACGTGTTAAAAATTTATATTTTTATGAAATAATTATTTGATGCTCATTATAAATAATATTTAATATTTTTTATATTTTATTTTAACACGTTGACTGCCAATTACAAGATATTTTGTAGTTTAATTATTCATTATTTGGCAATTGGCAGTCTACGTGTTAAAAATTTATACTTTTATGAAATAATTATTTGAAATTCATTATAAATAATATTTAATATTTTTTATATTTTATTTTAACACGTTGACTGCCAATTAAAAGATATTTTGTAGTTTGATTATTAATTATCTGGTAGTTGGCAGTCGACGTGTTAAAAATTTATACTTTTATAAAATAATTATTTGATATTCACTATAAATAATATTTAATATTTTTTGTATTGTATTTTAACACGTTGACTGCCAATTACAAGATATTTTGTAGTTTGATTATTAATTATCTGATAGTTGGCAGTCGACGTGTTAAACTAACTTGGGTAAAATTTTTCAGTAATTAAAATCCAGCCAACTGAGATTTTCGTACATTTTGATAGCCATATATTGATTGTTTGTCAATTGTTTTTTCGTTTGTTCGTTTTTTGTTGGCGAATGTCATAATTTGTTTATTCTTTTATTTCTGTTGAAAATAATTAATAAAAAAACCTATTTGTAAAGGTGAATATTTTTTTGAATAAAAAAAAATAAAAGTACTAAATTATTCAATCAAATAAAATAATCATAAAATTTTATCCATGATCTGAGATTAAGAGTAAAAAAAAACAAAATTAAAAATAAAATAAATTAAATAAAATCACAAATTTAAATAATGAGCTTTAGACGGTATTAGTCGAACGAACGAGCGTAGCGAAACGAAAACGGATAATAGTTAAGGGCTGTAACACACAACTGTTTTTTGCTTACCAAAAAATGAAAATAAGGAAAATATAACACAAATATTTTACATATTTGTTGTCTTGAATTCAGACATTAATTTATGAAAATTTATGTGAAATTTCAAAGTACGCGAGTGACAGTTAAATAGTGAAAAACTATAAAATCGTGTTTGTGAAATTGGCCCCTCATTTTTAGAATTTTAATATTTTGAAAGTTGTTCCAAATTGTTCCAGAAAATTATTCCTTAAACTTAAATACAAAGGCCGGAAAACTCAAAAAACCATTTTTAGAGCTAACCCCCCATTATTTTTATTTCGTTTTTTTTCTGTTTCACTAGATTGTTCTAGTTGTTCTGAACATTGTTCCAAATTTTCATGCCTTAAAAAAATTTATTTATGGTTTTAATTGATTTTGAGCTTGAAATAATTTCTTTTAAGACATGAAAATTTGAAACAATGTTCAAAACAACTAGAACAATGTGGTGCAATAGAAAAAAAACCGAAATAAAAATAATGGGGGGCTAGCCCTAAAATGGTTTTTTTGAGTTTTCCGGCCTTTGTTAAGGAATAATTTTCTGGAACAATTTGGTACAAATCTAGAATTTGGAACAACTTTCAAAATGTTAAAATTCTAAAAATGGGGGGTTAACTTTACACACACAAAATCATGTTGTTATGACATTTTTCATCACAAAGGATGTAACCATTACTTTCGGTTATATCTTTAGAGTTGTTATGATTAATTTTCACATAAGGTAGGTGAAAATATAATATATCAATACAAATAATTAAAAAATAATAATTTATGACTTATTTAATGGAAACAGAATTAAAATAATAAAATTAAGTAAGAAAATAACAGAACCCTTGCTATAACCATTCAACGATGTGGTATAAATCTTTCGGCGTATAAAAATACATATTTTATCGAATCTGTTGTCGTTGTTTTTGGAGGATCGACGTAGAAATCAAAATCAGGGAAGTCTCACCCCAATCTATCATATCAATAGTCCGTATAGGATTCCAACGGTTGGTTACATGGGGCTGAGTCACCATCGGAGTCGGAGACCGACCGCATGTATATAGCCCAATACATATTCATGAGCCTTCGAATGTCGTGCATTCCACGTTAGTATCCAAAGTGAGGCTTAATACGCTTTCCCTTTCCAGATATATATATATATATACACACACGCACCAACTGATATGGGAATTGCTACGATGGAGATTTTTTCCGATATCTTTTTAATTGAAATGTGAGACTCGTTTTGTAATATTTTTTTTTATGAAAAGCTTTAGATATTGGTATAGGTATGTGATTTAGAGAGAGATTTAGCAATTTTATGGAAAATTTAAATACTAAACTAAAAAAAAAAAAAAATCGACTTATTTGTTAGTAAATGCTTTTTTAAAACTAGAAGCAAGACTCATCATAATTTTTGATACCAATTAAGCTTAAATTTTATATGACTCTCTTCCCCCACTACTAGTTTTATTAAAGTTTGAAACAGAAAAAGGTACCATGCATCCATTTCCTGGCTTAACGATATATTGAGCAATCAGATCAATCAAGATCGGGCATCTAACTTTTATGATGAATTATCTTCAACTATCTACTCTCACTGGTTTCCTCTGTAATGCCTTTTGAGCCGCACAGAATAATATATCGTAGTTTATTAAATTAGTTATAATTTAAACAATATAAAAGTTATGATGTAAGATATACATAACTTGATATAGCATGGTAACCTGACAGGTTGAACGCCGATCGTTGCCCATAGGTCAGGAACTATTTATTGTTGAGTTTTGAGAAGGTTAATTCATTCATTCTTGATTCGTTATACATTTGTTGTTGAAAGTATCTACTGTTTATCTTCCCAATATTGAAATACTCTACATGACTGCCCTACTATCCCACATAACATGGCGATCTTACACCATTACATTACACTACATTACACCTCGGCTTTAAAAACATAAAGAAAAATGTAGGAAAAAAGAACAGTGGGCAAAAGTGGGAAAAAATTAAAAAAAAAGGAAGTTTAAAACAAAGAAAACAGTAAAAAAAAGAGTAGTAAAAAAGGGGGAAAAATCGGTTATATCGCCCTAAAATTTTCCCAACAAGTATCCAGAAATGAATGGTATAATTTTGGGGGTGGTGTCCATGCTTCATGTTTTGATATAAATTTGAATGGATTTAGATCAAATAATTAGTAAAACGATGAAATTAGAAATCACTTGAACGATAACCTCAAAATATAAACAAGATGGCGGATCCAAGATGGCGCGCCTGATTTATTATTTTGGATCGATTCCATTAAAAACTAGTATAATTTGTGGTCAGAGATTATGATTTTTTTGTTAAAATTAAGAAAATGAATGTTGGCGACTCCATGGTGATGAACGATATTTATAAATGAAAATAAATGAAAAAAAAACAACAATGAAAATAAATTAAACTATATCAAAATGAATGAAAATCGGTGAAAATAAATAAAAATAAATGAAAATAAAATAAAATAAATAAAAATAAATGAAAATGAATGAAAATAAATGAAAATAAATGAAGATAAATGAAAATAAATGAAAATAAATGAAGATAAATGAAAATAAATGAAAAAAAAGTAAACTTAAAGGGTATACACAAATAAAGAAATTCAGTGATTGTTAATTTTTATTAATATTTGGTATCCGATATTTACTGGCAGACAATAGAAAGGTATTTAATTCTATTCAAGAAAAAAAAAAAAAAAAAAAAAAAAAAAACGCGATCAAGTTGCCGAATTTATTCCATGTGTTATCTTAATACATCGGTGTGAACTAACAAAATAAAATAACATTTTTAATCGAGAAAAAAATATAGGTTTTAGACCAAGCAGAATTTTTTTCCGTAAATAACAAAAAAGATTTCTATATAATTCCAGACATACTGTATATTAATGGTCGAAAATTAATTTCAAAACAAAATTATTTAATTATTAATTTCATATTTTCAACATTTGTGCAGATTTTTTATCCAATGGAACTACAGTGCGAAGAAGAGAAAAATTTATTTATGCAGTCTTGATGTTTTTTTCAAATTCGAGTGTGGAAAAAATGTATTGTGAACGAGCTAAAAAAAGTTTTTCGAGAAAGATGGAAATATACATTTTAAGATCCCCTGACACGATTAAGACCCTTTAGTCTGTTTGTCTGTGTATCTGTCTGTCTGTGTGTATGCTTCCACGATAGAGCCCACACGTTTAATCCAATTGAGCTGAAATTTGGTATATGCATACCCGTCGGAAGAATCCATTAGATTTTTTACGACATCTGTCAAACGGAAGTATCACTGTCAAAAAATGACAGAAACAATAAATCTGTAAAAATATTCGTCTCTGGATACTCGTCGGGAAAGTTTTGAAGTGACATAACCGATTTTTTAGTGTTCTAATCATTATTAAATTAACTTGTCTCGAACTTTTTTCGATTTGACCTTCAATGGTGGAACTGGAGGGAGTTGAAATGTCAAAAACATCATATCTCCGAAATTTTCAAAAATATTGAAATAGATATTCTCTACAGTCAAGCTGTGAAAGTTCTGAGGTAACTTAGCCAATTTTTTATATTAGTTGTCAAGATATTTCATTTCTAATCTAAATATTTCAAAATTCGTTATATGAAAAACATTTGAATTTACTTTTGAGTATTTCCCAATATATATAATGCTTTTTTAAAATAAATAAAAATAGTGACTGTTTGCATTGCTCAATATAGTTCTTTTTTTTTAAATACATCAAATAATGAATAGTTCGAATTGCATTGCTCAAGTGAGCATATATGAGAAATATGTGTTACGGGGAAGAATTGTCGCGGGGAAGAATTGTCATAGGGAAGGACTCTCTGGAAAAGGATTATCAATTCTTTTGTTACAGATAATATCGTAAGTTTTTTTCTTATATATTGTAATGATACCTACAAAGTATCTCACTTTTGGATTGGGTTGTAGAGAAAAAATTAATAAACATTACAATAAACTAAACATAAAAAAATAAAGTATGAGTACTCTCCACTTCCTCTTCTTTAGATCCCACCGATAAATCCACCTTCTTTAAATCTTGTAACAATCTTTTTTTTTTCTTCGAAATTCTTCCAACACTACTTCATTTTAAATCATATCCAACATACCCATTTAGCTTTGACTAGCTTTTCAAAAAAAATTCCTTTAAAACTTTTGATTTTTTTTTAATTTGAACTTTTTTTCTTATTCCAACTTTAACAATATCTTTTGATGGATATAACTTCGTTTTTTATAATTTTTTTTATAAATAACAATTTTTCATCAATTCTATAAATTCTTGTGACATTAATTAATTTATTATTATTTTCCCTTTCAATTTTTTTTTATATCAGTAGATTTTTTTTATAATATCGTAGCCTTAGTTTTTTATTAACCCTATATTCCCTGTTTACTATATCTGACTTTGACCAAAGAATACCTATCGATAAAGAAGCGGCACTTGCATGGACCGAAATTTGTACGCGCATGCGCGAGTTGTATTAGTTATACGTCAATGTCAATTTTGTCTAAAGGTACTATATTTTTGAATAAAGTGCGGATTATTTGGTTATTTGTATTATTTTATTGTAAATATTACTTTATTTTCTAAAAAATTGTGTAAAATGAATTTAAATGAATTTTTGTCAGTACCCGAACAGATGGATCAAGAGCGGGGTAAAACGAGTGAAAAGAGTAACGAAGCCGAACTCAGCTGTTATA
Source organism: Neocrepidodera transversa (assembly GCA_963243735.1). Classification (NCBI taxonomy): domain Eukaryota; kingdom Metazoa; phylum Arthropoda; class Insecta; order Coleoptera; family Chrysomelidae; genus Neocrepidodera; species Neocrepidodera transversa. The sequence goes on along the minus strand of OY725345.1, from coordinate 1,194,051 downwards.
TTAGTTATTTGTCACCTGTCACAAAAATTTTTGCCCTTCCAACATCAAAGAAATTTCGCCGGCCTTCGCTTCTTGGTATATTCTTTGCTTTGACTACTTAAATTTCATTTATGACAACTAAAAAATTTCAATTTTATTATTCATTATTTTATATAAATTTTAAGATTCTTTCATTTTTTAAATTTATTGCCAATTTTTCGTTTTCTTTACTTACATATCAACTCTTTTATTCCATTTAATAAACATAACATTCAAATATTAATAATCTTTAAATAAATTAAATATCAACTCAAGCAAAATTTTTTTTTAATTTATAAAATTCCCTGTACGGGTGAATTTTTTTTTATTAAACAATATATATTTTTACTAATTATTATTTATTCAAATATGTAAATTATGACTTAAGTTGAGTTTAAGGTTATGATAAGTATCTTAATTTATAAAACAAATGAATACTGTTATTATATACTGTATAGTTGAATTTTATTATAAATAAAATCTCAAAAATTTAAATATTATAATCCCCCGAATATGACTAATAACTCGATTATTGTATTTTTTACGTTCTTTATCGTTGTTTTTTATAATATATTTTATATCGTACTAACATTTACATTTAAGAATTGATCATACCAAAAAGTTACTAGTAATCATAAAAAAATGATCAAGAAGACTATTATAGCTTTGCTGTAAATCCCTCGAAGAACCTGAAGAGGAAAAAAAATATAGCTGAAGCGTAAACCTCAAATCCATTAAAGGAGAAATATCAAAGCAGAAAACAATAATCCTTTTGAAATGCATTGTACATTCGGATTGAGTTTGATATTTTTCCTTGAATTTTTTTGCGTTTGTTAAAAAAACGTAACGAATCCGTTATATCTCAAAAAATTAATATTCATTAGCCGTTTGTAACTGTGAGCGATGATAATAATTTTCTTAGTATATTATGTTCGTTTTTAATGATCAAAAAGTTAATAGAAATTTGTAGAAAACATTACCATTAAATTCGTTGTTTGCTGTAAGTACTTGTCGATATAAATAGGTAAACATTTAGAAAAAAAAACGACAATTGTTTTTTTTAATAAAAATCGATATTCCATTGAAATTGAAATATGATAATTTAATTTGAATTAGATTAGATAAAACCGTTGAATCCGTTTCTTATATAAAAAAATATGTGCAAAGCAGAAATTTTTTTTTCGTTTTTTAAAAAAAATCTGCAATTAAAAATTTATAGCAAAAAAAACAATTTAAAACTTTAAAAATATTGAATACTAATGCTTAAAAATTTTTGGCATCAGTGGAATTTTCAGTTAATTTAAATAATACACCAATAAACATGATTCTATTAAGTTTCAAAAATTAAAAATTAAACTAAATTTTAAGAAATTTAAAATTTCCAAAAATTTTAAAAATATATCAAAAATTCGAAAATTTAAAGAACTCAAAATAAAAATATCTAGAAATTTCGATAGAATCTAAAATATATCGAAAATATCCAAATATATTAAATTTTTCGAATATTTTAAAAATTGCAAAATTAAAATTTCAAAACTTCATGAAATTTAAGAATTTCAGAAACATTTAAAAAAAAATTACAAACTTTAAGAAATTCAAAAATTTCAGAGGTATATAAAAAATTTTAAAAATCAAAAAAATTAATAATATCAAAAATATATCAAAAATTTTCACAAATTGTAAAGATTTTTAAAAAAAAACCAGAAATTTTAAGAAAAATTAAGAAAAAATATCAAGAATATCAACAATTTAAAAAATTTGTGAAAATTTGAAAAATTGTAAAATATGTAAAATTTGTAAAGATTTTTATAAACCAGGAAATTTAAAAAAAAAATGAAGAATTTTAAAAATTTGAAAAATGTCAAGAATTTCAACCATTAATAAAAATTTAAAAAATTGTAAAATTTTTAAAATTTGTAAAGATTTTAAAAAACCCAGAAATTTTAAAAAGATTTAAAAAATTGTAAAATACGTAAAATTTGTAAATATTTAAAAAAACCAGGAAATTTAAAAAAAAATAAGAATTTTAAAAATTTGAAAAATATCAAGAATTTCAACAATTTAAAAAATTTAAAAAATTGTAAAATTTGTAAAGATTTTAAAAAACCAGGAAATTTAAAAAAAAATTAATAATTTTAAAAATTTGAAAAATGTCAAGAATTTCAACAATTTAAAAAATTAAAAAAATTGTAAAATACGTAAAATTTGTAAAGATTTAAAAAAACCAGGAAATTTAAAAAAAAATTAAGAATTTTAAAAATTTGAAAAATGTCAAGAAATTTGTAAAAATTTAAAAAATTGAAAAATATGTCAAATTTGTAAAAAGATGTAAAAATTTGTAAAAATTTGTAAAAATTTGTAAAAATTTGTAAAAATTTGTAAAAATTTGTAAAAATTTGTAAAAATTTGTAAAAATTTGTAAAAATTTGTAAAAATTTGTAAAAATTTGTAAAAATTTGTAAAAATTTGTAAAAATTTGTAAAAATTTGTAAAAATTTGTAAAAATTTGTAAAAATTTGTAAAAATTTGTAAAAATTTGTAAAAATTTGTAAAAATTTGTAAAAATTTGTAAAAATTTGTAAAAATTGTAAAAATTGTAAAAACATGTAAAAATATGTAAAAACATGTAAGATTTATGAAATTTTGCAGTTAAATAACAAAATTGTTAATTTACGATGACATCACAACATAGTTTTTGACAAATCATTTATATACGACAGTCGCAGATAAAGTGTTAATAAAAACAAATGAAAACAAACGAAAACAAATAAAAATAAACGAAAACAAACGAAAATAATCTTTAGTTATAGTAATGCAATTTTTTATTTAAAATCTTCATGGTGACAAATCTTCCATAACAACAATGAGAAAAATTCCCTTTTTGCAGACATCGTAACACTGATATAAATAATCGAAGAGAATGAGGATCAGACTAAGAATCGAAACGCTCTCTCCATTCGGGCAGACCGCGCGACATTAGTGATTAATGCCTTTTTGTTCCGGAAACAGTTAATCAATTGTTTGAGTTCGCAGTAAACGAATAGGCTTTCTCGGTTGTCTTTCGACAAGCTTTGTTCAGTGCCTATCATTACTCTGCCAATCACTATCCTCTTTTCGTTTGGTTACAATTCTCCTGATTGTCGCTACGTCATCATCGGTATTAGATACGGATACTGAACGAAATTAATGGCTGACGATAATAGAGATTTTAGGGTTATAATGGCGGTGGATTTTGCTTAACCAAATAGTTGAATACTTTAAAATGTAAATAACAGACCATATTGATGGAATTTAATTATTTTTTTTATGGTCCGATCGTTTGATAAATCGAAATATAATTTGACTTTGGCTAATAATAGATATAGTTTTTTCTGCACGTAAACGAAAAAGCAGACCTTCTACTATACCTATCTAAACCAATGGTCGCAAGTAGATATAACGTTGGTATAGGGAATTCAATGAGTGCTAGAGAGAGGTATAGAATTCAGCGAGATTGAAAAAGAGAGCGCTATGACGTCATTAGCTATTGAAAGGATGCCACAAAGTACGCTGTATATATGCTCAATATATACAAAGAAAGGATGCCACAAAGTACGGTGTATATATTATCAATATACACAAATGTATATCAAATTTTTTGTGACATCCAACAATTGCCAATAATGAAAAAAAAAGTTCCATCTGTCAATTTAAGAGAAAAATCATGCGCAGAAGGGATGTTTAATTTCTAACTTCGTTGCTATTGGTCCAAATTGAACGCGAGAAACGACGCTATATTTGAAATGTGACGTTGAATAATAATTTCTTAATTAAACATGTTCACCCCGGTTGTACCCGTAGCTTCCCCCAACACTTTTAAAATGGCATCAAATTAAAGGTGTTGACGTGTACATGATGAGAAAAATTTTGAAACCTGTCAACATAAGAGAAAAAACATGCGCAGAAACGATATAACGTCATTGTTGCGTGGAAGGATTTTCCGAAGAAGGATTGACCGGGAGAGAATTGTTGCTAGGAAGAATTGTCTTGGAAAAGTATTGTTGCGGGGAAGAATTTTCCGGGGGCGAATTGTCCGTGGGAGGATTGGCCAAGGAAGAATTGTTGCTTGGAAGAATTGTCGTGGTCGAATGTTAACATGTGTGTTACATATAGAAGATCCGGGTTCGATTCCTGAGGGTTCTGTTTATTTTTATTTTCTTTACGAAATGGAAGTTATTTCTTTTTTTTTTATATACAATGACTAGTTTTAGATAGTCATGACTTCTTTTAATAAAATAAATGTTAATTCACAGGTTAATTCATTCTTTTCTTTATCAAATTCAGATAATTTTTGAACGCGCGGCGCATGCGGAAGCTCGGGTTAGAAAATGGACGCTGGATGTTTAGACTCTTGTAGAATTTTCCGAGGAAGGATTGGCCGGAGAAGAATTGTTGCGAGAAAATATTGTCGTGGGTTAAGATTGTCGCGGGGATGGATTGTCCGGTGGCGAATTCTCCCGGGAAGGATTTTTCGGGGAAGAATTGTTACTAGGAAGGATTGTCGCGGGAAAGAATTGTAGTGGAGAAGAATTGTTGCAGAGAAGGATTGTCCTGTGAAGGAATTGTCCCGACAAGGATATTCCGGGGAAGGATTTTACTAGGAAGGATTTTTCGAGGAACAATTGTTGCGAGGAAGAATTTTCCGTGGCGAATTGTTCGAGGAAGGATTGGCCGAGGAAGGATTGGTCGAAGAAGAATTATTGCGAGGAAAGGTTGTCGTGGGTAAGGATTATCCGGTGGCGAGTTCTCCCGGAAAGGATTTTTCGGGGAAAAATTGGCCAGGAAAGAATTGTTACTAGGAAGGATTGTCGCGGGAAAGAATTGTAGTGGAGAAGAATTGTTACAGAGAAGGATTGTCCTGGGAAGGAATTGTCCCGACAAGGATTTTCCGAGAAAAGATTTTACTAGGAAGGATTTTCCGAGGAACAATTGTTGCGAGGAAGAATTGTTGCAAGGAAGAATTTTCCGGGGGCGAATTGTTCGAGGAAGGATTGGCCGAGGAAGGAGTGGTCGGAGAAGAATTATTGCGAGGAAAGGTTGTCGTGGGTAAGGATTATCCGGTGGCGAGTTCTCCCGGAAAGAATTTTTCGGGGAAAAATTGACCGGGAAAGTATTGTAGTGGAGAAGAATTGTGGCAGAGAAGGATAGTCCTGGGAAGGAATAGCCCGTAGAAGGAATTTCCGTGGAAGAATTGTTGCGAGGAAGAATTGTCGTCGGAAAGAATTGGTACGGGGATGGATTGTCTGGGGAAGAATTATTGCGAAAACGGATTGTCGTGAGAAAGTACCGTATTAATTAAGAATTGTCACAGGGAAGGATTGTCGTTGGGAAGGATTGTCCGAGAAGGACTGTCTAGGAAAGAATTTTCCTGGAAGGATTCTTGTGTTATGCTTCGTAACGTTTATTGAGTTTTGAACGTTGTACTAATATTAAATTTGTTTCTTATATTATTAATTTTATCAGAATCCTTTTTTATAAGTAATTGTAGCAATTTTTAATTATAAATGAATTTCGTCCAATTTCTTTTTAGGGTTCCGTACCCCAAAGGTTCGTCTGTTACAACGGTCAAGCAAAGTCTTCAAATTTTCACAGTATATACATCTTGTTGACCCAAAGCCATAAAAATTGTAAAAAAAAATTAAATGTTTTCAAAGCTGCTTCTATACAGCTTAAAGGGAGCGCTGAAAAAACTTTTCCTACCAAATCGAATGAGGTATCATTGATTAGAGCACAGACCTGATGATGGTCTTGTATACCGAAATATGTCGCTCTTTTTGACTTGTTATTTATTAAAGAATACTGTACTACATTTGAGTATGGATAATAATTTGTTTTTTGTAATATATTATTTGAAAGCCCTTGAAAAATTCCATTACAACTATATAGAAGAACCCATTCCCATTCCAATTTTTTTTTGTTTCCAATTATTTTTCAGTATAGATAATGTTTTACCTAACAAAACTTTTGCTGTAATTTTATAATAATATAATTTGTAGTAATATTTGTACAAAATGTTTTTACTGCTTTTTACACATAAATCAGTATATCCTGGGAAAGGATCAGTAATTATTAAAAAAAAAATGATTTAGGTTGAAATGAAATTAATTATTTGAAATATAATTTTAACCAAATATAAAAATTATGAAGAATCACTACAAATCTTGGTAATTAAGAATTAGACAAACATTTTTATAAAAACACATAATCGTAAATTCCTCACAATTTAAAATAAAAATAATTCCAGACACACTATAATATTGCACACGGAACCGTCTGAATCGAAGTCAGAACGGAACAGAGAGCCAGACCTTTAGAGCGACCGAATAGAGGTCTGTTGCTATAGTGAATCCACGAACAGTGTCACCGGAGTCGAGAGCGGGACGTGCTCGGACTTTTAATTAGATGCGCCTCTAAATCGATACCCACCCTGCACGGCCGAGACTCACCCGAACTCAAGATATATACACACATATATACATTCTCTATCGACCCGACTACTCCTTTTGCCATAGAGAAACGTATACAAAAAATTATCATTCTATTATTTTTTTTATATAAATCCTTTTTAATAGATTTAATTTTAATGAAAATTATATAATTTGTAATATTCTTCGACGTTTTTCGACGTCTTTCGTAGTCTTCGTCGTTTTTCGACTGTTAAACCACGCATGGTAACGTTTGACCATTTTGTTCAAAATTTAATTTCGCTTATGCCTAACGAGTTAATGTTGCCCTTGCTAGGGACAACTTACAGGCCTGGGCCTCCAAATGTGATAATATCGAAAAATGTTATTTAAAAAAGTTGATCAGTACTAAAAACTAAGTTCAAATATGCAATTACATATATTTACATTGAAAAAATAGGTTTTGTGCTTGTTTAATACTATTTCTATTTTGAATTAACATTTATCTCTAAAAGTCATGATAATCTTCTCGTTTCTTAATATTTTCTAACAATTTTGCAATTTAAACACGTATTATAAAACACATTTTTTCAATGTAAATGGATTGCATATTTGAATTTAGTTTTTAATTCTGATCAACTTTTTTAAATAACATTTTTCGATGTTGTCAAAAAAGGTACTTTACTCTTGAGTAAAATTCATATTTTTTGACAAACCTCGAATAATACTGGAAAAAATTGATATCTGATAATTGTATTTTAGATTTTAGAACTTTTTATGAAGAATACATACTGTATAACAGATAATCATTATTGTCACTAATCTATTAATATGAACCTGGATTTTATCTTATGAAAAAAAAAGTAAAAAGAATTAGAATAAGGAATAATTTAATTTAGGAAATAACTACAAATATTCAACCAATAAACTTAAAATATTACTAAGTACATATCTCTCAATCAACAATTTATTATACTTAAACCAATTTTGTAATTGACTTTGTCTATAAATTATCTAGCGACATTTTTTATTCACGACGCAGGTCGATTATCTTGTGCTTGTTTAATATCTACTATTTTAACTTTTTTTTATTTCACTGATAATGCATCTGATGATGCTAGTTATTTCAGAGATATCACTGAATATGAATTTTAAGTTTTTATCTATTTTTGTAATAAAAAAGGTAGATCCGTATTAAAAAAAATAACTTCATGATGGCCTTAAGGACACTAAACGTCGTCTCAAAGATTTATTAGTACAGTTTCATAGCAAATTTGAGATACGATAAAACTTTCCTTTTCTATTTTTTTGACATTTTTTTAAATAAAAATTATAGGAGTAAAAGATCAAAAGAGCATTTTTAGTTTTTCCTGTATAACTTGAGAAGGGCAAAAGTCCCTGTAGATTTTTTTAGACCAATAGTTAACTTTTTTCCCATTTAACCGCCTCTATATCTCTTTCGATTTTTGATATAGCTATGTTATTCCTTCCAATTTTAGACATCCTGTATACTCGTCTGGCAGCCGCTGGAATATTCTGGCTACTTACATATACTTTTTAAACAATTAAAATAACATACGCTCAAAATTTTAGCCTTGTGGGAGCAGATTAAAAATTTTTTTTTACATTTTCAAAAATTTAAGAGATAATGACGCAACTGAAAGATATCTGCCAGAAAGGTATTTTCTTAATTGACTGATAATAAAATATCATTTAAAATTTTTTTAGCTTTATGGGAAACGGGTTAGCTCTTAGACTACTAGGTATATTACATCCCTTCCGTAACAGGTTTAATTTATCTGTTTTTTTTTTTAATAGGTTTACCAGTACGGGTAGTTACGATACAATTCTGAAGAGAAGCGCTAGGCTCAGGTAAGCTAGCTAAAGTTTCATTACTAGATTACTAGATTCTTGAAATGTGATATAGAATGGTTTAATATCCACCCTATTCCGTCGGAGTGTATTTTCATAACTATCTTTAACCAAATACGATCGGGAACTAGCATGCTTATTTATTATTTGTCAGGTTAGATAAGACTATTTAAAATCGATTTTTCCCTGGTCTAATATACCAATTTACTATGTTATATACACATCGATAATTATTGTTAATAATAACAAATTGTAAATATCTTCTTTATAGTACAAAAGGTTATTGTAAATACGTATCATACTTGGCAAAAATTTTTTTTTTGTAAAGTTTATTTATAAACAAAATATTAATTTATAATAAAGAAATGTAATGCATACTAACCAAATTTTTGGTTAAATTGTCTTGTCTGTTTATTTTCATTGATGTTCATTTTCCTTGTTACTATTTTAGCTGCAAATCTATTATAATTGTATTGCTAAAGCAGCATATTTGAGGCGATTTTGGAAAAAATCAGATTTGAGCGCCCAACATTCGGGTCTGTATGTAATTTTTCAAACTTTACATAGTGCAGTTTTTCTTTGACTATAATATATAATTTTTTCAAAGAAATCTGGCCGCTTGTTTTAAAGTTATTAGGAATTTATCAAAACTGAGGTTTTTAAAATTATAGTCATTTTAAAAATAATGTAGCTCCACTGACTTTTTGGTAAACCCTGTATATATAATTATTATATGTTTTAAATGACCAATCATTTGACTAAATTTTTCCATAAATAAATTCTAGATAAGATAATCAGTTTTCTTAAAAATTGAAGAAATTGAAATTAAAACAAAATAACCTAAATACTCAATTATTCAACTTCGACCATCAATGTCTCGAAAACTGGTCATAGAATTGAGTTGGGCCCATGGAGACATTTAATCAGAACGTCAAGATCTACAATACACTCAAATTTTAAATTTAAATTCCATAAGAGAAGTGAGGGGTCCTTTCCTTCACTATAAAAGAAAAAAAATCTAAAAGCATCATTATTTTGCCTCCGGTCAGGTATTTTTATAGTGTAGACCCCACTCAAAACCCAATTGGGAAAACTTGAATATAAGTTTTCTTTGGTTAGAATTTGTACCTATTTTGGTACTAGTTATAAGATATAGAAGTGCTTCCAAATGTTCATTGTTGTCGCAACGTCAATACCTTTAATTTGATATGTCACAAGTGCCATTTTAACGTTGTATCGTTTCTGCGCATGTTTTGTCTCTTACGTTGTCAGAAGGAATTTTTTTAATATTTTTCCCATCATTTACACGTCAATACATTTAATTTTATATGTCACAAGTACCATTTTAACAGTGGGAGAAGCAACGGGGGTGCACGGGGGAGTTAGACATGTTTAACTTGGAAATTATTCTTCAACGTCACATTTTAAATACATTGCTGTTTAATGTGTTTATATCCGACCAATAGCTACAAAGTTAGAGATTCGACGTTCTTTCTGCGCATGCCTGCGCCAGAACTCACATAGTATATCTACTCTTACTCACCCGTTCCAAAGGCTAATTTTGAGATCGACAAATTCCATAGGTTCTTGGTCATCATCACATTCCACAATTCAACAAAAGCCTTTCAAAGATTGTGATAGGTTTAATTATCATACGAGAACATTTTTATTACTAAATAGAAGATGTCTCTTGGCCAATGTTTGTCCATTTTCGAGCTGATGGACCGTTCTCACCAATGGATTCTTCATTCGAGTACAGTGCTATGAATTACCCGAAGATCATCTCGTCATCGGGTTATTGGATGTTGCGAACTTGGGTTTGGTCATCTTCACTGTCATAAGGATCTAGTCCATTGAAATGTACAACTATTGGTGTTCCTCGAGGATGCTTCTTAATTCTATACATGACGTCATTGATCTTCTTTAAAATCTTGTAAGGACCCTTCAAAAACTCTGCAAAATCACCCAGTTGGAATGTTTCGACTTCAACTTTAACGTCATATGCTTCTTGCATCCAGACACTGGCATTTTCGTAATGCAGGAGTTAATTGAATTGCCTTTTCTTCAGCAGACCATCCATTTAACTTTCCTGAAGGTTTGAATTGGATGTTTCATTATGTGTATTTCCTCGAAACCAATTTTTGAAATGGTCCAAACTGTTTGCACTCTTAGCCCTTGATGGAGTTCCTGCACTTTGCATTGTAGTAACCTGTTCCATTGTCCGCTTTAATACATCTATCTGTGGTTTCACATTTTCGACTATTTTTTCTTCCAATATTTTTGGTTAGGTTTTTCCGATTGGTTTCTAATTGGGCCCTTATAAGGATTTCTCCATTGGACATGCCTCCTTAGGACCCAATGAGATCGAGATGGATCCCCTGGGTGATCCCAAAGTAATTTCTAGTCCGGTAGTTTTAAATATGTCAAATTATTATCAAAATAATTTAAATTATTAAAAAAATCATACAATAGTAATAAAAGAAAGATAAATAATAAATAACCAATAAATAAAAGTTGAAAAAGGATAAATGCTATATAGAAAAGAAACAAACTCGATAAACCATTGACATGAAGAGGACGGGATTATTTTAGTTGAAAACAAACCATTAAACAGTACTGAATTTTAATCGCAATAATTCCAATTTTAATCTGCTCTAATCTCCTGCAAACGACAAACAGTTATTAATTAAACGAACTGAAAAAAAAAGAATCATCACCAAACAGTTATCAAAGGGCGTAATAAAAAAAATTAAACATGCACGTTTTAACCTAACTGAACTGTAGTGATACAATCTGAATTTTTACTTCGAAAATCTGGTATGATATATTACCGACAGGAGTTGCACCGTATTAAATGACTTGGCAAATAAAAAAGATATAAAAATATTACGATTCGACTGGAACGAGTTCAGGACCTAAAAAGGGACTTAATGAGTTAACTGTGCACGTGCCGGACTACACAATTAAGAAGAATTTATCGATATGGTTGAGATAGTCGTACAGGGTGGTCTTAATAATGTTTTTTTTAGTAATAATCTCAGGAATAACAAAATTTGACACTTTTGAAAAAAATTACATTATTTCATAAAATCTTATACAATATATAAAGTTAGAAATTATTGTTAAAAATTGAAATATATGTAAATACACGAAATAACAAAATACGTAAATAAAACAATTTTTTCCTGAAAATTAAGAAATAAAATTACAAAAAAAATAACGGAATTATAAAGATCAATTCTTGTTATTGGAAATATTTATATATAGATAAGAAATATTTATTCATATAGCCAGAATCTTAGATTTTATTTTAAAATTTGATTAATAATTTAGGAAAACAAAATCCCAAAAATTATTTCATTAACATAAAAAAATATGAAGAAAATTGAATTTTTAGTAAATCCAATAACAATGGCAATGTTTTAAATATTTCTTATCATCTGAAAATAAATTATAGTCTATACAAAATTTTTCTTACATTTTTCAGATTTTTTCTACAGTCTGTTATTATTATTATTTTACTCCCACTCATTTTTACTAATAACTTTTTTAACATTTTCCCATTTTTTTTTTGAGGAACGTTATTGCTTTAATTGTTGCGAACCTCGCTGTGCTCAGCTTGGAGTGGATGGTAGGGGAAAGTTGGAATTATTATTTCCCCTTACCATCCACTTCGAGCCGAGCGAGGTTCGGAGCAATGAAATCAGTCAAAATTTATTTTCCATTTTTTTATCACTTTAGCCTCACTCATTGTTTACCCTACATTTTTACTAATTTTTTTCAAACTCTCTTTTCTCACTCATTTTTCCATTTTCCCTCACTGTGTTTTCCACCTACTTTATTATTAGTTTCCTCACCATCCACTACGAGCCGAGCGTAGCGAGGTTCGGAGCAATCAGATCAATCGCAATTTTTTTTCCTATTTTTTCCCATTTTTTTCCACTTAACCCCCCACTCATTCTTTCACCTAATTTTTTACTAATTTTTCAAACTCTTTTTCCATTTCCCCCATTTCTTCTGGGGGAACTTTCCCCCACCTTCCACTCCGAGCCGAGAGCAGCGAGGTTTGGAGCAATCAATTAATCGCAATTTTTTTCCTCATTTTTTTTCCACTTTTTTTACCACTTTATCCTGACTCATTGTTTCCTCAACTTTTTTACTAATTTCTTTGTTTCAAATTTTCTTTTCTTACTCTTTTTTTCCCTCACTGTATTTTCCCCCTACTTTATTATTAGTTTCCTCACCATCCACTCCGAGCCGAGCGTAGCGAGGTTCGGAGCAATCAAATCAATCGCAATTTTTCTCCCCATTTTTTCCCACTTTTTTTCCACTTTAACCCCCATTCATTGTTTCCGCTAATTTTTTATTAATTTTTCAAACTTTTTTTTCACTTCCCCATTTTTTTTGGGGAACGTTATTGATTTAATTGTTCCGAACCTCGCTGTGCTCAGCTCGGAGTGGATGGTGTGGGAAGGTTGGAATTATTATTTCCCCTACCATCCAATTCGAGCCGAGCGCAGCGAGATGAAGCAATGAAATCAGTCAAAATTGTTTTCCCATTTTTTTCCCAATTTACCCTCACTCATTGTTTCCCCTACTTTTTTTACTAATTTCTTTTAAAGTTTCTTTTTTCATTCTTTTTTTCCATTTTCCCTCATTGTATTTTCCTTACTTTCTTATTATTTTCCTCATCATCCACTCCGAGCCGAGCGCAGCGAGGTTCGGAGCAATGAAATCAGTAAAAAATTTTTCCCACTTAACCCTCACTCATTGTTTCCCCTACTTTTTTACTAATTTCTTTGTTTCAAACTTTCTTTTCTCACTTATTTTTTCCATTTTCCCTCATTTAATTTTTTTTCAATTACATTTTTTTTTAAATTTTGATGTTATTTAAGAAATTTAAAATAGTAGAACTTACGATTTCATTTTTAATTTTTTCGGATATTTGAAAATTATTAGGATCAAAAGATTGTAAAAGTTTATATTAAATAAAAAAAATGGATTATTTTTTATGGAAAATTATACTTGCTTTTACCCATATGTCCGTCAAACTTTTGATATCTGTAAACCCAAAAATAATTATGTGGCTTTCAGAATTTACCTAAAATTTTCGTAAAAGGTAAAGGTCAAAAGTGGATCACAAGCAGATCAGGACCTAATCAAAAGTTGATCAAGAGCTGATCAAAAGCGGATCAAGACCTGATCAAAAGCGGATCAAGAACTGATCAAAAGCGGATCAAAACCCGATCAAAAGCGGGTCAAGACCTGATCAAAAGCGGATCAAGACCCGATCAAAAGCGGATCAAGAGTTGATCAAAAGCGGATCAAGACCCGATCAAAAGCGGATCAAAAGCGGATCAAGACCCGATCAAAAGCGGATCAAGAGTTGATCAAAAGCGGATCAAGACCCGATCAAAAGCGGATCAAGAGTTGATCAAAAGCGGATCAAGATCCGATCAAAAGTGGATCAGCTGTTGACAAATTTAGCCCAGTGTTGCCAAGGACGTCACGACTGACCATGAATTAACGCAATTTTTTCCAGAATGGATGTTGACGTTTTTTTTTATAGGATTTAACATGGGGAATACGCAAGAATGAGTGCTCCCTTTTACTGGAGTATTTCTAATTAAAATGTGTCACATTGTATATGGATTTATAAAAACTAATAAGTAATTCTGTTATAAGGATTAAAAACCGTCATGAACTTCCTTATATAAATAGATACACACTAGGACCAAAAATCCTGTTTTATCCATCCATAGCGGCTGAACGTCACGATCTATTTTTTATTAAAATTCTCATTCACAGATTAATTTCATATCATTAATCCCGTCATCATAACATAACGCATAACGCAAGTTGTTTTATCAATTGAGAATCCCTTTTGATAAAAAAAAAACTCTGCTCTATTTATCAAATGTTTGCAAACAGTGACGTTGCGCATGCAACGGGGACAAAATCCGGCCATTAAGGCGTCATAATGGACAAACGACGGGCGCTAAAATACATAAATAACGAACGAAAGTCCAAGGAACATCCTGTGATAGTATAGGGTGGACTATATAAAATATAATGGTTATTTAACGTGGGAAACACGAGTTGCATTATTTTTAATTCAGATATATTCAATAATTGGAAATTTAATTTAAAAAATAAACTTCCTGAGAGTTGTTAAAAAAATATATCCCTGTATTCGTATGGATATATTAAAATTATTATAATTTGGGTTCGCTCGAATTTAAACACTCTGTATGTTGTGTTAGATAAATTAATATACAGGGTTGTCTCATTATATTCTGTTAAAAGCTTATATCTTCCATACTTTACTTAAGTGGCATGTTTTTAAAAGACATTCATCAAGTGAGTTATGACTATTACCGCAAGTTGAATACTGTACTTTATCTACGACTATAAGAATAAATACTAAACTGCAAGTACGGAGAAAGAACTTTATTCACAATTTATGTTGAGTGTCTTTTTTAGGATGCGGAGTAGAAAGTTTACAGAGACGATGCTTTATATTTATTGCTAAGTTCCTTAAATTATGCTAAAAGTAGATTTTCTGTACACGAGTTAAAATTCTTACTTCTACACCAATCTTGAAAATTTTTGTATATTTGTTTTGTGATTTTTCGGGTAAAACTTTCTCTATTGTAGCTTCTATTTGTCTTATTTCTGGATCCAGATAATATCAAAAAACAACAACAAAAAAATCAGAAAAGTGAGAAAAAAAAAGGAAAAAATAGTGAAACATTGAGAAAATAGGAAAAATAGGGAGAAATAGGTAAAAAAAGAAAAAACAGGACAAATAGTGAAAAATGGGGGAAAATAGAAAAAAATAGGGAGAAATGGGAAAAATAATAAAAACAGGAAAAACCGGGAAAAACAGAAAGAATAGGGAGAAATGGGGAAAATATGTAAAATTGGACAAATAGGTTACAACGCGAAAAAGTAGTAAAAAACAAGAAAAAATATGGAAAAATATTGGGACATAGGGATAAATAGGAAAATAAGGAAATATAGAAAAAATGGAGAAGAATAAAAAATAGTGAAACATGGATAAAAATAGATAAAAACAAGGAAATGGGGGAAAATTGAAAGAATTCGAAAAAAGCAAAAAACAACAAAAAAAAGAAAAAATCCAAGAACCGAAAAATTGAAAAAAAAAATCAGAGGAATAAGAAAAAAAATCAGAAAACAAAAGAAATAGAAAAAACAGAATAATGAGCAAAATTGGAAAAAAACCAAATCAGAAAAATTGGAAAAAACGAGAAAAAATTGGAGATAATTTAAAAAAAATTTGGAAAAAAACAGAAAAATGAGAAAAAAATCGAAAAAATCGGAAAAGAAAGTAAAAAACTGAAAGAAAAATCAGAATATTGGAAAAAAAATGAAAAATCAAATTGTAAAATACGAAAAAAAAGAAAAAATCGAAAAAACCAAAAAAAATGAAAAAAAGGCGCAAAAAATCACAAAAACCTGAAAAAGAAACCAGAGGAATAAGAAAAAAAATCAGAAAACAAAAGAAAGAAATAGAACAAGGAGCAAAATTGGAAAAAAAAACAAAAAATCAGAAAAATGGGGAAAAACGAGAAAAAATTTGGAGACAATTTAAAAAACTTTAAAAATCTGAAAAATGAGAAAAAAATCGGAAAAGAAAGTAAAAAATTGAAAAAAAAATCAGAATATTGGAAAAAAAATGAAAAATCAAATTGTAAAATACGAAAAAAAGAAAAAATCGAAAAAACCAAAAAAAAATGAAAAAAAGGCGCAAAAAATCACAAAAATCGGAAAAAGAAACCAGAGGAATAAGAAAAAAAATCAGAAAACAAAAGAAAGAAATAGAACAAGGAGCAAAATTGGAAAAAAAAACAAAAAATCAGAAAAATGGGGAAAAACGAGAAAAAATTTGGAGACAATTTAAAAAAACTTTAAAAATCTGAAAAATGAGAAAAAAATCGAAAAAATCGGAAAAGAAAGTAAAAAATTGAAAGAAAAATCAGAATATTTTAAAAATAATGAAAAATCAAATTTTTAAATAAGAAACAAATTAAAAAATCACTATAGTGAGTTATGAAATTAATATATAAGTTAATAAGAATATATAAAAGGAATATTATTGGGAAAGATCGAAAAAGGCGAGTAAATTAGAAAAATATAAAAAATCGGAAAAAATAAATAAAATAGAATCTAAAAAAAAACGTAAAAAATCGGAAATAGTAAATAAAATAGAATCTAAAAAAAAAAACATAAAAAACCGGACAAAATAAAAAAAAGACGAATAAAATAAGGAAAGATGGGAAAAGTTCAAAAAAAAAATTTGAATCTCGACTGACAGTAGCGAAACTTTTTGTCATAAACAACGCCATTTCTATAAATTTCATGTTGCGTACAGTTCTTGTGTTTATTATTAAAGCGAATTTTTCAGGTCGAAGTACTAAAAACACCATATGTTTTTGTCCCATGTAATATTTTTGAAATATATTTTTATTATTTGTGTTTTCGTTGTTTTTTTAGTAGGTATTTCCCTTGGATCAGAAATAAATTCTTATAAATCGGTTTTATCCGTCCATCCGTCCGTTAGCCTGATTCAACTAGAGACAAAAGGACAACGGCAATCGATTCAGCATCGTTAAAAACCTTAAAAATGATATTAATCTTTGACCCAGTTTTTACTTTCCCGCTACTTATAGTATATTGAAATTTATTTTCGTAACTTAAAATTTTCAAATTATTTTCATTTTTGTTTTGTTTAATTTCCGTTTCAGGCGTATTTCGTTTTATTAATATAACGCCAATAATTATCATGTGAATCTTTTATTCGCCCATTAAAGAAAAAAACCCTTAATATGTAGTTAAAAAAAACAACAACATATAATTGAAATGAAAGTAAACATAAGTTCCACCCCACACCTTCTCGATCGAAATAATAATAAAAAAAAAAAAAAAAAACCCGAAGAGTTCGAAATACAATGATACATGAATTAACAATGATAACGATGCGTTCCCATGAATTGATTATTCCGCTCACACCGCATCATATGAAGTCGAAAACGCATCGAAAAGTCCATTGTCGTTAAAAGTTAAGAAGTCAAAAAAGTGGTCTGCGTTCGGCGTTGGATGTGGTCCTCATAAAACAATCTCGAGACCGCTATCTAAAGTCAGACATCTGCATTTGTTAAGGCCCTCAAAATCCGGTGGACAGCCGAGACGTATCAAAAAAACGATTATTTACAAGGCCCAGGTTATACAGATGCAGATATGTGTACCGTTAAATAGTTCTCTTTTCTTCTCTTCTTTTCTCAATGCCAATTTCTTTTTATTTTCATCTTCTGCTAGTCTCGATCTGCCCATTGTTTTTATTCTTGCTAGGGCTTTATTGGACGTAGACTATTGTTCTTGTGTTGTATGTTCTGACTATAAATGAACGACGTTAGAAACTAAAAAAAATCATGTCACAACAGGATTGCAATATTTAATTTACGGCTAAATAAGGTAGCATTCTTTCTTCAATAAATCCAATTTTTTAATCATTCAAAAAAGTAATGTTACAAATATATAAATAAACCATTCATAATTTGTTTATTAAAAAATAGGTAATAAAAAATTATCACTAGCGCATTTATCGAGTAATTGCACTAGTGCATTTATCGATTATATGCACCAGTGCATTTATCGATAAATTGTATTAGTGCATTTTTCGAGTAATTGCACAATTAATGACAAAACTTTCACTTAAAGGATAATGGGGACGTATTATGTAAAATTTTTAAATTAGCACTTAAAAGGCTGTTATCAAATATGCCTAGAAAAAATATTTATAAATTTTTTCAACCTATATTTTATTAAAAAAAAAATACGTTAAAAATATCTACATTAATTGATAATACTGTTCAGAGATGGCAGTATATACGAACTGAATTCCTTATTAAATAGAGGCCAGATATAAACAGGAGAAAAGAAGAAAATTGTATTGTTTTTATTTTCGTCTTGACTAGCAGGTTCTACTTGTTTATATCGTAGATCGGAAAATAAAATAAACAATCTAATTTTTTCATCTCGAACTTTGAAAAAAGAATGAATAAATGAAACTGATTACCAGTCAGTATTTTTATGTAGTTTTAAAGAAGTTAAAAAAGCGAAATCTAATAAACATTAATTTTGGAGAAAAAAAATAGAAAACATAGGAAAAAATTTAAAGAAAAATCAGAATATTTAACAAAAAATGAAAAAATCAAACGGTTAAAATCGCAACAACAAAAACGACGCAAAAAAACCTAAGAAATCGAAAAATATAGCAAAAGAAAACACAAAAAATTAAAAAAAAAAACGAAAATCCGGAAACAATTGTAATAGTAAAAAAAATTTTAAAAAAAATTAAAAATTCGAAAGAATTGAAATAAATTGCAAAAAAATCTCAGCAAAACTTCAAAAAAATGAGAAAAAAAATTGCAAATAATCGCAAAAAATTAAAATGAGGAAAAAATAGAACATAAGATTAGAAAAAAACAATGATGAAAAAAATGTGAAAAATGAGAAAAATCGATAAAAGAAAACGAAAAATCAGAAAAAGACGAGACCCAAAAAATCGGAAAATATTGGAGTAATAAGAAAAATAGAAAACAAATTTAAACAAAAGTATTTAAAAAAATGAAAAATAAAATTGTAAAATATGGAAAAAAACGGAAAGACCAAGCGCTCTAAAAATCGCAAAAAAAAACGATGTAAAACAACGAAAAAAAAGAACAAAGAACGAAAAAACCAGAAAAAATGTAACGAAAAAAAATTAAAAAAATCGAATGAATCAAAAAAATCGCAACAAAATTCGAAGAAAATGGCAAAAAAATCGCAAATAATCACAAAAAATCAATGCATATAGTATATGGTTTCGGTGTATATGTCCGGAGTTTGATTCCCAGTACGGCCAACTTTTTTATGTTTTGATAATTTTTTTAGCTTCCTAAAAACAACATAAACACAGTCATTGGTAACCGGTTTGATTTGTACAGTAATAATTTAATTAAATTAATAAACTGATCAGTTGTAAAAGGTGTGTTTGCTATTTGTATTGAGGTAAAAAATATAATGATAATTATTTATAGTTCAGTATTTCCAGTGGTGGGTGTATTAGGGCCGGAATATGCCGAAACGGCGTTTCGGTACCTTTTTTCAGTCCGGTACATTTTTTCAGAATGGATATTTTTTTGGAAGCGACTTCTGGTAGAATTTAACCGGCACAAAGCGTCAAGTAAAAAAAAAGTTTTATGCCCCCTCCAAGCGACTCGATTTTTTTCCACAATTTTTTTTATATTATTTATAGTTATTATATAGGAAGAAATTTTTTTTATATTTTCTCGTTTTTTGGCATTTTTCTGATTTTTGTTTTTTTTTTTTTATTTTTTTTTGGTTTATTTTTCTAATTTTTCCTCATTTTTTCCCATTGTTCTGTTTTTTTTTGTATTCTTATGTTTTCTTATTCCTCTGACCTTTTGTGATTATTTGCGATTTTTCTGCCATTTTCTTCGAATTTTGTTTCGATTTTTTTTACTTCATTCGATTTTTTTTAATTTTTTTTTTCGTTACATTTTTTTCTGGTTTTTCGTTGTTCTTTGTGTTTTTTTTTTCGTTGTTTTACATCGTTTTTTTGCGATTTTTAGAGCGCTTGGTCTTTCCGTATTTAACAATTTTATTTTTCATATTTTTTAATATCTTTGTTTAAATTTGTTTTCTGTTTTTCTTATTACTCCGGGTTTTTTTTGTATTTTTTAGGTTGTTAAAATTTTTTCTCGTCTTTATCACATTTTTCTGATTTTTTTTTCGATTTTTTCTCATCTTTCCTCATTTTTTCATCATTGTTGTTTTTTTTCTAATTTTTTCTTATTCCTTTATTATTTGCGATTTTCTTCTCTTATTTTTGGAAGAGAGAAAAAGTTTTTTTTCTCAATTTTATCATTTTTTTTGGTTTTTTTTTGGTTTTTTTTTCGAGTTTTTCTAATTTTTCTTCATTTTTGTTTTCTCATTTTTTCTTATTACTCTGTTTATTTGCGATTTTTTTGCCGTTTTCTTGAATTTTGTTGCGATTTTTTTTAATTCATTCAATTATTTTAATTTTTTTATCGTTACAATTATTCTAGGGATTTAGTTGTTCCTTTTTTTTTGGTTGTTAAAATGTTTTCTGGTCTTTTTCTTATTTTTCGTTTTTTTTGTTGATTTTTCTCATTTTCCTTATTCTTTTAAATTTTTGCAATTATTTGCGATTTTTTTCTCATTTTTTTTGAAATTTTGTTGAGATTTTTTTACAATTTATTTCAACTCTTTCGAATTTTTAATTTTTTTTTAAATTTTTTGTGTTTTCTTTTGCGATATTTTTCACTTAGTTTTATATAAAAATAACATCGAGTATAAACAAATTTAGAAGAATACAATTAATAATTTCAAATATTACAACCAAAACTTTTTTTTTGAACTTTTAAAATTATTAGAAATCCTTTTGATAAAATTGGAGAGCAAGAAAAAATCACTGTATTTATACCATATAAATCGCAATAAATTTATACTTAAAATATATTATATAAACAAAATGTAAATTGTGCCCATTTTGTTTTTAAAGATGTTTTATAAACATTTTGAAAACTTTTCATTGTTTTATAATATTTATCACCAAAACATATCTACGACTATTATAAAATAGCAAATTGTTAGTTGGGTTGTTAAACAAAAACCGATCGTTCAATCCCGACAATAATATCGACTGCGCCAATTTAAAGACTGAGTGTTGAAAAAAATTAGTTTATAGATCGAATGCTAATAACTGACGCCCTGAGATAGCGACATTATCCAAAGGGCTCGTTTGTTAATCAAAAATAAGCTTGGATTAATAAGGATTAAAAATCTCTACCAATGTTAAAAACAAAATAACCCTAATTTTTTTATTTAATCATAACAAATTGTATATTTTTGACAAGAAGATGTCACCTATTACGAAATATTAACAAATACATGTCAGAAACGATATTTGTAATGTCCTTAAAATATCCTTTATAAATTATCCAATCTTTCTGATTTCTAGAATATTTGCAGTTAAAAAGATGGCGATGGAACCACATTTTTCAGTGTATATAACTAACTTGATCAGGGATTATCTATTGTCTTGCTTATACCTATTTTTATCGTAAATTAAATTCAATGCCATAGCCGTTTCCAATCGCGTGGGAATGTTTTCCATTTTGTAGCGCATGTACCAACGTCAAGAAAGAAAAATGCAAACATGTCACCTTAAGTGGCAGTTATCGTTAACTCGAAAAAACATTTCTTTGTGACTCACTTAAAAAAACACTAAACTTTAGTATAGAATTAACAGATTTTGTCTATTATTAAGCCAGAGGCGTAACGTGAAGTTTGAGTTTCGCCAAAATAGATAAAGAATCTAATTTTAGCTATAAGAATTTTGAACGAGGATATCAAAATCTATAACCAAAATTGAGAAACTTTAAATGCAATTTTTTTTTTAAATATTTTATACTATATTTTTTAACCAAAACAGGCTTATTTTGTTAATCGATAATTTTCAAAAATATTTAAGAGTTACTTGTCTGTATAAATTTAAAAAATGGTTTGTATAAAAAAACTAGGGCTTTATACGAGATGAAATAAGGCGAGAATTTAAAAAATCTCGTCTCGGTCTCGTTATTTGAAAAAAAATAAGTCTTGTTTCAGTCTCGGTCTCGTCTCGTAACCGTTTGTCTCGTCAAATTTAGTTATTGCTGAACATCTAACCAGACACCGTTTTAAAAAAATTGTAATTATCGAATTGGAACTGGAGAAATGTTTTATTCTGCACACATACCTTCAACTTTCAACAACAAATGTAGTTTCTAGCCTTTTGATACCTGCTTGGAAGTCCTAAAGAATTCGAAACACATTGAGAGTGTCATTTTATATAAATTAAAATATTTGACAGATGGTTACCAGATTTTAGATTTCATAAATTTATCGTAACCTATGCAGACCTTTATTTTATTATAAAAAAAAATAAATGTTTATACTGTTTGCTAGTTTATGTTTTTCGGAAATTCAGAAACAAATTCTAAAAATAAATGAACGAGACTCTCACCGAATGTGGTCGGGATATCGCCTAAATAATTTTCAAAAAGGTCTCGTCTCGGTTTTACGAGAACGAGAAAAATATCGTTCTAGTGTGAAGCCCTAAGAAAAATGCAGGGTCCTATCCAGTTAAAATTTTGTTAGTGACTGACAAATTTTACATTTAAAATTAAATTATTTTGTAAATATCTATTTTAATTTGGGAAATGTAAAAGAATTGGGTGTTATTTATTTTTATTGATTATTTCTCGATTCAAAATTTACTCGCGATACGCTCGTGTTATTACTCGAATTGTTAATTAAAGGTTGGAATTAAAAACGATCTGGTGGGCGGTTTACACAAGGCGAAATTGTTACGTACAAGGTAAAATTTAAACAATGGCCAGAATTTTTCGTGGTGCTAAATACGCAATTGAAATTTGGACAATATAAACGTTTGACAATAGATTTACAAGATTTACAATGAAATGAAGGACGAAAAAAAAAATGGAACATTTCTTAAATTAGTACTTAAAATTTTATATTTTTAGTAAATTAAAAATCCTACTTTAAATATCATTATGGTTATTGAATGAGCAGATTATTTAAAATAATAACGAGAAAACGTTCTACTATAGATTTAGGGCACGATTTATATATTTATTAATAATAATTTGGTACGCCATTGGATTTTTTAAATAATCACTTTATTTCCAAAAACTTATGGAACAAAAAATTAAAAGTGATTTCGATTCAGAAATTTCAAGATCTATACAAAATCTATCTTCATTAATCAAAGGTACAAAGTTCAAAAGAGCTCCGTGAGATTTGCGAACGTGGGCATCGTAAACAAAACCTTTTTCGTGGACTTTGCGATGGGATTTGCGAACACGGTTAAGATTTGAAGTATAAAATTATTGATATATGATACTTTTAAATTATTATTTAGTCCAAAAGATAAATATCATCAATAATCAATGATTGAATATATATACTTGGTTTTAGAATAATTTAAAATCGCCCTGTACAAAAATTTTTATTATCACGGGCTCTATCCATTTATTGGTCATTTTTCTTTTATATACGAAAATATCCACCGGAGAAAAATTTAACATAAAAATCATTTATAGTACTAGCTCTAATCTGTATTGCCAACATTCACACAAAACTGATAAAATAACAAAGTAGGCTGACAACTGCACCGCAAAATATGGGCGCCCATATGAAATTCTCAAGGGGAAAGGACCATAAAAAGTTTAGGGTCAGAAAGACAAGATTTCATTTTTAAATGGATTATAGTCCGGGGTATTACAATTAAATTTTTAAAACAAACACAAATATGTGAAATTTGGTCAATTGTAACTCCCTGTATTTTTTTGAGAATCGTGTTTTATTTATATAGACATCATTGTTAAACGAGCTAAAAAAATTTTCGAGATAAAGATGGAACTATTCATTTTGAGGTCACCTGAGACGATTAAGACCATTTCCAAATGGAAGTATGTCTCTCTGTCTGTCTGTCTGTGTGTATTCTTCCACGTTGGAGCCTACACGTTTAATCCGATTGAGCTAAAATTTGTTATATGGGTTTGGGTTACGTCGAAAAAACTCATTAGTTTTTGTCTGACAGATGTCAAACGGAATGACAGATGCAATATTTTATGGAATTTTATGGAATTCGACCAGCAATATGTCATTTGAAAGCCATTGAAAAACTCTATTCAAAACAGTTAAAATTATTGTTCCAACTGTCACCTATCAAAAATAACAAAATGTCAAAATTTTAAACTTCTGATAAAGCATTCGTGATTTTTTTTAACTTTTCTAGGTCTTGCCTCAAATTTCCTCAATGTTTCTGAATTTTCTTCTATTTTTTTTAATTTCTTTCAATTTTCCCCAAATTATCAACGTTAATCAATTTTTCTTAATTTTTTGTAACTTTTCAAAAAAACTTTTTATTTTTCTGCTTTTGCCTAAATGTTTCTCAATTTTTCTCAATTTTCCTCACTTTTTTTCGTTTTTCTCCATTTTTTCTCATTTTCCCCCAATTTTTCAGTTTTCCTCAATTTTTCTGTTATTTTCAATTGTTCTTAATGTTTCTCACTTTTTCTTAATTTTTTAAAGTTTTTCTTAGTTTTCCTCAATTTCTCTCAATTACCCTCAATTTTTCTTAATTTTTCTAAATTTTTTTCAAATTCTTAATTTTTATGAATTTGTCTCTTTATTATTGTGAATAAACTAAAAAAAAATTTCGAGATAAAGATGAAAATATCCATTTTGAGGTCACTTAAGATGATCAAGATCATTTCCAGATGGAAGTCTGCCTGTCTGTCTGTCTGTCTGTCTGTCTGTCTGTCTGTCTGTGTGTATTCTTCCACGATAGAGGCCATACGTTTAATCCGATTGAGCTGAAATTTGGTATATGGAAGAACCCATTAGTCTTTGTACGACATCTGTCAGGCAGAAGTTTCACTATCAAAAAATGACAGATGCAATATGTCACGGAATTTGACATGCAATATGTCATTTGAAAGCACTTAAAAAACTCTATTTAGAACAGTCAAAATTATTTCTCCAACTGTCACCTGTCAAAAATGAAAAACTTAACATTAAATATCTGAAAAAGTATTCGTGCATACTCGTCAGAAAAATTTTGGGGCGACACAACTGATTTTTTTCATTTATTTTCTGATGATTTGTTTTAATTTTTTTGTGCTTTTTCTTTTTTTCAATTTGACCATTTTTTCCTTTATTTCATTTTTTTTGTTGTTATTAATTTTTTATTTAATTTCCTGATCTATACTGAATTTTCCACATCTCAATATTGATTTTTTTACATGTTTTTCATTTATTTTCTGATTTTTTTTTTGATTTTCGAAATTTTATAAATTTTTTTTAGCAATTTTATCTGATTGTTTCTAAATTTATCTGTTTTAATTGTTTTATGGAAAACCTATACTGAATTTTCCACATTTTTCTCACATTTATTGAGTTTCTTTACATTTTTTTGGTTTATTTTTATTTTTTGTGATATTATATTTTGTTTTTGTGTTTTTATGCTTTTTCTCTTTTTTCTTATTTTTAATTTTTTTTATTTTCCCTGATATTTCCACATCTTTTTTATTATATTTCCTGATCTATACTGAATTTTCCACATCTTTCTCACTTTTATTCTTTTTTCACATTTTTTTTTCATTTATTTTTTGATTTTTTTTTTGTGATTTTCAAAATATAAATTTTGTTCAGCAATTTTAATCTGGTTTTTTCTAAACTTATCTGTTTTAATTTTTTTATGAAAAAACCTCTTTTATTTTTTTTGACCCTGTACTGAATTTTCCATATCTTTATCACATTTATTGATATTTTCATATATTTTTTTGTTTTTTTTTATTTTTTCTGATTTTAGAAATTTTATAAAAATTTGTTTAAGCAATTTGTCTAAATTTTTCGGTTTTATCTGTTTTAATTTTTTTCTTATTTTGACCAATATTTTATCGATTTTTTCACATTTTTTTTATTTATTTTTATTTTTTGTGATTTTATATAATAAAAGTTTAATATTAAATATACCACTTTCATTTCTCAAACAATAATGAAAATCAAATAGATACAACTGAATATTTTTGATTTATAAAATATTGAAAAAATTAGCTTAGCATAATTTTTTGCTTTCTTTTTCTCTTCTTTATCAACTTTATTCGGAAATTTAGGCAACCCTGTAACAAAATTAGGATTAAACATCACTAATTATTTTAGAAAAAGTTAACATAACATTTTTGTAAACAGATTTAAGAATCACTGTTAAAAACGCTCAAAATATGTTTAGCTCCGAAAATGTGTGCTTTGAAAGTCATAAACCCAGCGGTAAAAAAAAAAACGTTTTTAAAAAAAAATCAGAAAGTAACAATTTATAAACGTTTTTAGAACCACGTTAAAAAATTAGTATTAGTCTACAAAAATATATTTTTAAGTTAGACACAAAGAAATCTGTAATTACTTTCCCATAAGTTTTTGGTTTAAATTGGTACAGTGGAGGGTCCTCAAGACCGACATTGATTAAATATACATGTAACAATTTTTTACTTTTTTTAAATTTTAACTACAAATAATACACTTTACTGCAAAATATTGTAGTACAAAGTTTTAGAGCATAAATTTCCCTACAACTTTTTTCTTAAGCTTTTTCCAGGATTTCCAATAGTTGCGCCACTAGAGGGCGCGTAAATATGTGCATGTATGTTTTTTCTTGGTTTTCTTGATTTTGAGGACAAACAATGCATTTTAGTGCAAAATTTTCTGGTTCAAAGTTGTAAAGCATCAAATTTTCTTTAACTTTTATATTTAACTTTTTTTGAATTCCTCAAAGTTTCGCCGCTAGATGGCGAGAAAAATACACATTTAGGATTTTCCATTTTTTTTTAAATTGGAAGTAAATTATGCTCTTTAGTGCAAAATCTTTCAGTGCAAAGTTGTAAAGCATAAAATTCCCTACAACTATTTTCCAAAATTCCCAATAGTTTTCACACATGATTTTAGGAGATCCTAATTGTGCAGTGTGACATACAACGTGCGCATGCGCAGTTTATGTCATTATCAACATTGAAATATTAATTCACTATCAGCTCGCTATTTTTAATGTGTTCCATAAATTAAAATAATGCTTAGTATTTTGTAATTAAAATAATAATAATAAATAACATATTCTCTACGGTCGAGCCTGGAAAGTTCTGGGGTGACACAGCCGATTTTTTTTCAATTTTTTGATTTAATTCCAGAAACAATTTAAATAAAACTGTACATTTCCGATGGTCAAAACTTTCAAATACACAAATCTAATATATTCCATCCCCTTTTTCGTCGATGCTGACGCAGTGATTACTTATTCCGAATTTATTATGAGTTGATTTGTTTCTTGTCTAAACATTTCGGCCTGACATTTCATTATCAAGTTACCCTA
This sequence comes from Neocrepidodera transversa, assembly GCA_963243735.1. Classification (NCBI taxonomy): domain Eukaryota; kingdom Metazoa; phylum Arthropoda; class Insecta; order Coleoptera; family Chrysomelidae; genus Neocrepidodera; species Neocrepidodera transversa. Next base: position 1,166,679 of record OY725345.1, on the reverse strand, counting down.
GACAGTTCTTCATTTTTCCTTGTACATTTTAAAAACATTTATGTGTGAATAAGAATGAATTTTATTCAAATGACTTGTCCCCGATACATAAATATTGTTAGAATATCATGATTGAATAATGATTATTTAAATATATCGGATTGTCTATCGAATTTCCGCTTTAAATTTGGAAAATAAGACAGTTGTATGGGTAATATTTTTAATCATATACAATTTTTAAATTAAACCCAAATTTTAGTAAATATACTGTTTTATAAAGAGTTCACGCCACTGTCAGTTTTGTGAATACGATAACATTGTTTTTTGTACTATTCTAAAGTAAGATCAAAAATTATCAATAAAAGTAAATCTTAAAAATAATCGATAGGACAACGTACCGGTAACATGGGAAAAGTAGTTGATGATTTTTTGATATATTATGAATAAATTTTGAACGTTTTAGGGTGATTAGGGTGAACCAAAGATACGGTGTCTCAAAAAATATACACCACATATTTTAGTTGTAAAAATAATTGATCTAATTGATAATTTTCTTTCATTTTTTTTATTAAAGTTGTGCCAAGTGTTATCAAAATTTTATAGAATATACCAATGATTATTTTATTATACAAGGCGTCCAAAAAATTTGAAATTTTAATAAAAATCTATAATATAATAAGTCTTTAGATAAGAACGGAGCAACTAATAAATAAGAAAATAAATAAAAACAAATTACAGAAGGATTTTTTAATAATATTAGTTAATATTTGAATACTTTTAGGACACCCTATACAAATTACTATTCTAAATTCCTTACATTATTTTTCCTCTTTCGATACTCTTTGTGGAATTAAACGTGGCTTGTGGTAGGAGTTAATTGCCAGAAAGCGTTACGTTAGAAAAAAGCGTTATGCCCCCTTCAGGCGACCTTCCCTCTCTTTCTCTTTCTATAATTTAAATTATTTCTTAATTTTTTAATATCATTTTTAATTATTTTATAGAGAGAGAGAGAGAGAGAGATTTTTTCTCATTTTTCTGTTTTTTCTCATTTTTTTCTGATTTTATGCGACTATTTGCGAATTTTTTCCATTTTTTTTTTGGGATTTTGTTTTAATTTTTTGCGTTTTTTTTTTGCAAATTTGTTGCAATTTATTTCAATTTCGATTTTTTTCATTTTAAATTTTTTTTATGGTTACAGTTGTTTTCGGTTTTTGGTTACTCTTCTTTAGCGATTTTTTTTGCAATTTTTTACGATTTTTTTGCGATTTGTTTTACGATTTCTTGCGACTTTATTTTCGTTTTTCGGTTTTTTTTTTCAATTTTTTTTATTTTTGCGTTTTTTTTGTATTTTACAATTTCATTTTTCATCTGATTTATCTTTCAATTTTTTTTTCAATGTTTTCTGTTTTTTTTTTAATTTATTTCACATTTTTCCTGATTTTTCGATTCTGCTAATATTTCCTCATTGTTCTGTTTTTCGCTGTTTCTTTTGTTTTCCAATTTTTTCTTATTCCTCTGATTTTTTGCGATTATTTGCGATTTTTTGGAGATTTTTTTAACGATTTTTTAACGATTTTTTGGGATTTGTTTTCGATTTCTTGCGACTTTATTTTCGTTTTTCGGTTTTTTTTCAATTTTTTTTATTTTTGCGTTTTTTTTTTGTATTTTACAATTTCATTTTTCATCTGATTTATCTTTCAATTTTTTTTCAATGTTTTCTGTTTTTTTATTTAATTTTTTTCACATTTTTCCTGATTTTTCGATTCTGCTAATATTTCCTCATTGTTCTGTTTTTCGCTGTTTCTTTCTTTTGTTTTCCAATTTTTTCTTATTCCTCTGATTTTTTGCGAGTATTTGCGATTTTTTGGAGATTTTTTTAACGATTTATTGGGATTTTTTGCGATTAATTTCAATTTCTAATTTTTTTATTTTAATTTTTTATTTTTTCGTGATAGATGTTTCAGGCTTTTGATTGCTCTTCGTTCGTTAGCAATTTGTTTTTTTTTTTTTTTTTTTTTTTTTTTTTTTTTTTTTTTTTTTTTTTTTTTTTTTTTTTTTTTTTTTTTTTTTTTTTTCTCTATATTTTACAATTCCATTTTTCATTTTTTTTCATTGTTTTAGCATTATCTTATATTTTATTAAGATTCCTAGTTTAATATTGTTCTTGGGACTAATAAAATAATAGTATATTGTTTAAAATTTTGATGACCGTGTTTTATAATTTTTCAAAATGTTAGACAAAAATTCCAAGTCAGACTTGACTTTTGTTAAGCACACGATGGACAACATTTTAAGCAATTGCTGTAATTTTTTTTTATTTTTACCTTCTTTTAAATACCTAACAATAAACTGATAACATTATTACATGGTGTATCGCCCATTCAAATTTTCATGTTACGGGGTGGGGGTGAAGGGGGTTAAGGTAGAGTGACAAATTTTGTCAAAAATTTCTTTTCCTTTAAATCAAAAGTCGACGTGTCTCACTATTTTTCTCAAAAATTATTGTGTGAGAGCAAAGTGAGGGTAGGAAAAAACACCCTGTATTTCTGTTCAGGGGGGAAGTAAAAAAATTAAGCTTAGTGATTTGAATTCTGCATTGAATTATCTTTTCCCTGATGTGCCACACATGGTATGTTCCCTATTTAAATTTTAAAGTTTTCTCCCCCCAAAATCAAAAATCGACGTGTCTCGCCATTTTTGCCAAAAATTATTGGGTAAGCCTAAATCGGGGGTGGAAACTTTTTTAAAAAACATCCTGTATAATATACTGTTCACTCTTTTTTTGAAAATACAATTCACTCCAACCCTTAATTGTCAATTTTTAAGATAGCCCCGACCCATGATCCTGGGGGCAAATAATGCACTTTTAATCATAACAAAATATGAACGAGACCAGAAACGAGACTCTCGCGTCTCGTATGTGGTCTCGCTATCGCATAAATAATTTTCAAAATGGTTTCGTCTCGGTTTTACGAGAAATATCTTAATTAACTTTTTTTTTTCGTTGTATATAAATTTGTTTCAATAAGTCAATTAGTTCATTTACACAAATTCTTGTCCTACTAAAGACAAAATTTCTTACATTTCTTTTGTACAGAGACGGTTTCTTCCCTAATATAACACGGAAGTTTAGGGCCTAAATAGGTATAGCATCTAGATATTGTCTTATTGACTTTACTTTTTAAAACATGAAGGAATCATTATCTAGAACATTATTCGTCAAAGTTTAATTTCTAATCATTTCATATCTTAATTTACAAAAAATCTGTGGCTAATAGGCTATGTCTGAAGCCAAATACAAAAAAAAAAAAAAAAAAAAAAAAAAAAAAAAAAAAAAAAAAAAAAAAAAGTTGTAACAAATCTGAATGAAATAAAAACTATAATAGTTAAATAGTATTTAACTCTTTTTACTCATTCTTATCTTGTAATATTTAATTATCAAATCCATAATGAAAAAAAAAACTTTTAATTTAATTGTATGTATAGATAAGTTTTATTTAATGATTAAAATACACGAACACAATTATTTGATAATATGAATATTCTACGCACATCGAAATAATATATTTCTTCACGTGCATACGGTTAAACGAAATTCGAAAGAGACACAGCAGCACTCATATCGATTTCGGGCACTTCAAACAGGAGTCATATCTCTTTTGGGGGTTGTTTTGAACTCATAATACCCAACGGAAAATACGGAACTGATTTAGTATGCATGTTTTTCATCGGGGATATTACAAAACGCTTTTAGCGTTTACGAAATTTAACTATAGAACTTGCTTTTACAACTTTTGTAATAAATGGTTTTTTTTTTTTAGTATTTTAAGCCATTGTTGTTAACAAACTGATGTTGGAAAATCGTTGTTAAATAAAACAGGAAAAACATTGATTTATAAACGCTAATATTTCTACATATTAAAAGATTAAATAAAATTCGAGAAGTTTCATTTATTTATAAATTGTAGGGACTTCGATTCAACGAGTACCAGAATGGCTAGTGCGATCCTGGCTACATTTCTCACATACATGATGTGACGTGGAAAAATTTCAAATAATTTGTAGTATAAAAAATTGTATGTGTGTAACGCCCTTGTTTAGGTATAGATTGTTTTTATATTTACCACAAAAAATAAAATTCATACCATGAATAGACGTAAGTGTAATTGGCAATCTTAATAAAATTTTCAATGAAGTGTCCGATTACACCTGTAAATGAATTTTTTTTTTAAATAATATCTAGGACTTTTTTTAATAAATATGTATTAAAAATCGCTTATTTGAGTAGTTACAAACAGTTTTACAAAAAAATAAAAAATTCCCGCCACACGGAGCAGTACTTAAAATTTTGGTGGTACCTGAAGGTGGATTACACAGTGCAAAAACTTTTATGCTATGTTATGATGGTTTCAAAAATCAACCTGCCCCAAGCATTTTGCATATTTTTCGAAAATAGAATAATTATAATTGTTCCATTATAGGTTTTTGTACATTTAAACCTATTTTTACTTTCCCGCAACTTATTCCATATATACTGTAGTTTATGAGGTATATACCTATGAGTTTTCGAAAACTCGAAATTACGGCAAAAATATTGCTGTTTTTCACTTTTTTGACCATTTTTTAAAATATTCCAACACTTCATCTTTTTTTTAAACATTTTTTAACAGATTATAACAATTTATACAAATTTTGAACTGTTTTTTCTTTTTATTGACAAATTCTAACAATTTTTAGCAATTTAGAATTGCTTTATCTTTTTTTGAAATTATTTTGATAGATTTTAACAATTTTTTGCAATTTTGAACTGTTTTTCTTTTTTGGCAGATTCAAACAATTTTTAGCAATTTTGAAATATTTCTTTGTTTTTTTGAACATTTTTTTGACATTTTCTAGAACATTTTTTACCAATTTTGAACTGTTTCTACTATTTTGACAAATTCTAATAAGTTTTGGCAATTTTGAATTGTTTCTTCTTTTTTTTACAAATTCTACCAAATTTGAGCAATTTTCAATTGCTTCATCTTTTTTTGATAGAATTTAACAATTTTGAACTGATTTATATTTTTTTGAATTTTTTTTTGATAGATTTTGGCAATTTTAAACTGATTCTTTGATTTTTTAATATTTTTTGACAGATTTTAACAATTTTTAACAATTCTGAAGTGTTTCTTCTTTTTTGACAGATTCGAACAATTTTTAGCGATTTTGAACTGTTTCTTTTTTTTGAACATTTTTTGACATTTTCTAGAACAATTTTTAGCAACATTGAACTGTTTCTACTATTTTGACAAATTTTAACAATTTTTAGCAATTTTGAACTATTTCTTCGTTTTTGGAACATTTTTTTACATTTTTTAGAACAATTTTTAGCAATTTTGAACTGATTTATCTTTTTTGAAATTTTTTTGATTGGTTTTATCAATTTTTAGCAATTTTGAACTGTTTCTACTATTTTGACAAATTCTAATAATTTTGAACAAGTTTGAATTGCTATATCTTTTTTTGCTACATTTTACAATTTTTGGCAATTTTAAACTAATTTATATTTTTTTGAATTTTTTTTTGATAGATTTTAACAATTTTTAGCAATTTTGAACTGTTTCTTCGTTTTTTGAACTTTTTTTGACATTTTCTATAGCAATTTTTAGCGATTATGAACTGTTTCTTATTTTTTGACAAATTATAACAAGTGTTTTCTTTTGACAGAATATAACAATTTATAGCAATTTTGGCAAATTTAAATTGCTTTATCTCTTCTTGAAATTTTTTTGATAGATTCTAACAATTTTTAAGAATTTTGAACGGTTTCTTCTTTTTTGACAGATTTGAGCGATTTTTAGCAATTTTGAACTAATTTTTTGTTTTTTGAATATTTTTTGACAGATTCTAACAATTTTTAGGAATTTTGAAGTGTTTCTTTTTTTTTGACAGATTTGAACAATTTATAGCGATTTTCACAAATTCTAACAATTTTTTGCAATTTTGAACTATTTCTTCTTTTCTTTTGAAAAATTCTAACAATTTTTATTAATTTTGAATTGCTTTATCTTCATTTGATAGATTTTTACAATTTTTAGCAATTTTCAACTGTTTTTTTCGTTTTTTTGACAAATTGTAACAATTTTTAGCAATTTTGAATTGCTTTTTATCTTTTTTTGAACATTTTTTGACATTTTTTATGACAATTTTTAGCAATTATGAATTGTTTCCTCTTTTTTGACAAATTCTGACAAGTTTTAGGAATTTGAAAATATTTCTTTTTTTTTGACAGATTTTAACAATTTTTAGGAATTTTCAATAAATTCTTTCTTTTTTGAATATTTTTTGACAGATTCTAACAATTTATAGCGATTTTGAAAAATTCTAAAAATTTTTAACAATTTTGAATTGCTTTATCTTTTTTTTGAAATCTTTTTGATAGATTCTAACGATTTTTAGGAATTTTGAACTAATTCTTTGTTTTTTGAAAATTTTTCGACAGATTCTAATAATTTATAGCAATTTTGACAAATTCTAACAATTTTTAGGAATTTTGAACTGTTTCTTCTTTTTTGATAGATTCGAACAATTTTTTAGACATTTTGAACTATTTCCTCGTTTTTTGAACATTTTTTAAAACAATTTTTCGTAAAATTGAACTGTTTTTGCTATTTTGTTACAAATTCTAACAATTTTTAGCAATTTTGAACCGATTCTTTGTTTTTTAAATATTTTTTGGCAATTTGTAGCAATTTTCAACTGTTTTTTCTTTTTTTGACAAATTCTAACAATTTTTAGCAATTTTGAATTGCTTTTTATCTTTTTTTGAACATTTTTTGACATTTTTTATGACAATTTTTAGCAATTATGAATTGTTTCCTCTTTTTTGACAAATTCTGACAAGTTTTAGGAATTTGAAAATATTTCTTTTTTTTTGACAGATTTTAACAATTTTTAGTAATTTTCAATAAATTCTTTCTTTTTTGAATATTTTTTGACAGATTCTAACAATTTATAGCGATTTTGAAAAATTCTAAAAATTTTTAACAATTTTGAATTGCTTTATCTTTTTTTTGAAATCTTTTTGATAGATTCTAACGATTTTTAGGAATTTTGAACTGTTTCTTCTTTTTTGATAGATTCGAACAATTTTTTAGCCATTTTGAACTATTTCTTCGTTTTTTGAACATTTTTTAAAACAATTTTTTATAAAATTGAACTGTTTTTGCTATTTTGTTACAAATTCTAACAAATTTTAGAAATTTAGAATTGCTTTATCTTTTTTTGAAATGCTTTTAATAGATTCTAATAATTTTTAGGAATTTTGAATTGTTTCTTCCTTTTTTGAACATTTAGCAATTTTGAACTGTTTCTTCTTCCTTTAACAAATTCTAATAATTTTTTGCAATTCTGAACTTCTTTATATTTTTTTTTTAATTTTTTTTGTGTTAGATTCTAACAATATTTGGTAGATTAATTTTAAACATCTTCTGATTATTTTAAATTTTACGTTTAATGAGCTAGTTTTGTATTTCTGCTTTTTAGAGTTTTCGAAGAAAAAATCTCTTTTAAAACGGTTTTGTCCGTCCGTCTGTTAGCCTGAATCAACTCGAGAACGGTGAAAAATAAATGAGACAAACAGCAATTGATTTACCATCACAAAAATAGTATTAATCTTTGACCTATTTTTACTTTCCCGCTATTTTTACCATATTGTATACTTTAATATATAAGGTATATACCTATATAGAAATAAATTTTCGAAAACTCGACATTACGGCAAAAACATTATCGTTTTTCACTTGTTTACTTATAGTTACTTAAAACCATATGGAAAACTTTTTTCTTATTAGTTTTATGAAAAAAATTTATTCTTGATAAAAAAATTCTGTATAGCCTAAAACTCAAATTAAAATAATCAGATAACAATTTTTTAAAGACGTATACGAGGTTCGTCAAAATAAATAAATTTTGTCCAATAGCTTTATTCCAAAAAATATAAAAAAATATTATTTAGAAACAATATTAGGTACAAATAAAAATTTTTTTCTTATAGTACCAACATACACTAGCGTCTAGATCCCAATTGCAACTCGAGTGCCCACCGCTGTTGCCAAGTTTAAGCGTTTCATTGACAAAAAGAAAAATATTTATTTTATTAAAAGTAGTCTTGACTATCTAAATCTACCTGTGTATTAAAAAAAAAATCCTCGGGATTCGAACCAGGAAGTTTTATGTGTAAAGCATACACTCTAGCACTGGCCCACTTAGTATCATATATAATCAAACAGCGTTGGGCATTCGAGTTGCAATTGGGATCTAGACGCTTCTCCAACATACTGTATATTAATTCCATTCCAATTATAAACTATATAACGGGAATTTATATATTTTTAAGTCGTTAGAAATCATTTCCAATGAATAAATAATTAATTCCATCAGTCCCCAAACTAACCCCACTTTGACATAATCAAGCAAGGCTCGTTGATTTCTTCACGCCAACCCTCTGAGTACAGAGACACTCACTCACTCACAAACACATATCGCCCAGTCATACAGTGTCTGTCCCTATTCGCAGAAGTTATCTCGCCATCTATCAAAATTCAAAAGCAATTTTCATTGGGAATTAAAAAGGTGTCATCTTTCAGTCAACATTAGCTTTGAGGGAAACTGAGCGCCTGGAGACCAGCTCGGCACTTCAAAGGGCCTCAAGGCGTCCGACCGTTATGAGCAGTCTTTTGATGGGGACCCACAGGAGATGTACCCCCACTTAGTTTGTGATGTTTAAGTTATAACATATTCAGATTTCTGTTACGATAGTGTGCGGAGTTGGCTTTGAAGATCTACGCTTGCTGAAAATAATCTATGTTTTAAGCACTTGAGGTTTGAATATCTTATGATTTACAAGTTGGAGTTAAGTTTGAGGGATATTTCTAACTTTTTCTATAAAAAAAAATACGACGATAAATAAATGCTTTTAAAAATATTTTTTTATCATCATAACAATTTTTAAAAGATTTGATTGTATGAAAAATGTTTAGCTTGATCAAAATCCATTATATTATTTAGATAAATAAAATACCGTTGTATGATTTTTACAAAAACAAATTGTTAAAAAAATGAGTGAAAAAATGGTGCATAAATCACAAGTGGGACAAAAGGGGAAAAAATATTGTAACAAAAAAGAAGTAAACAAAAAAGAAGCAGAAAAGAATAATTGTAAACAATTGGGTTAAAACAAAATGGGAAATAAATAATTACTATGAAAAAGAATTCGCTTTCCCCAATCACAAAAAAACTGGGGCGAAAATGACAATTAAAAAAAAAGGCAAAAACAAAAGTGGGAGAAAAACAATAAATGTGACAAAAACAATAGATGTAAAAAAGGGGGGAATGGAGAAAAATAAATCATTACTAACAAACAGATTTCGCTTTCTCTAATCCCAAAAAAATGGGGCAAAAACAAAAAATAAAAAAAATGGTGGGAAATAGAGAAAAAACAAAGTGAGAGCAAAAAGAGGGAAACAAATAATAATTAGTAAGAGAAAAAATGTGCTTTCCTCCATCCTCTACAAAAAAAGAAGCAAAATACAAAAAAAATAGTTGTAAGAAAACAATGGGACAAAAAAATAATAGTTGTTAAAAAGGGGAAAATATTGGCACAAAAAAACAATAGTGGTCAAAAAATGAGTGGAAAATTGGGAGAACAAAACACAAGAAAAAAATAGAGCAAAAAATAATTATAAAAAATTACAAAAAACAATATTAGTAAAAAAGATGGAAAAACATGAGTGGGAAAAATGGAAAAACAAGTAATTATTAAGAAAAGAATCCCGATTTAGTTACTTAACAAAAAGAGCAAAAATAAAAAAAATAAATAGTTGTAAAAAAAAAGAAAAATTGGGACAAAAAAACAAGTTTTAAAAAAAAGGAAGGGAAAATTGGGGCAAAACAATATTTGAAAAAAAGGGGACACACAAATATTTACTAAGAAAAGAACCCCGGTATCCCAACTTTCTAAAAAAAAATCAAAAAACAAAAAAATAACAGTTGTAAAAAAAGGAGTAAAAACAATGGGGCAAAAATCAATAGTTGTTAAAACAGTGGGACAAAAAAACATTAGTAGTAAAAAAAGGAGGAGAAAAGACACAAGAAAAAGTAGAGAAAAAAATAACAATTATAAAAAAAATGTGACAAAAAACAATATAGTAAAAAAGAGGAAAATTGGTCAAAACAAGAGTGGGTAAATGGGGAAACAAATAAATACCAAGAAAAAAATCCCGTTTTACCCATTTTAAAAAAAAAGAAGCAAAAAACAAAAAAAAATTGTTGTAAAAAAGTAAAATAATGGGGCAAAAAATTACAGTTGTTAAAAAGGGGGAAACATTGGGACAAAAAAAAACAATAATGGTAAAAAAAGGATAGGAGAATTGGGGCAAAAAGACATAAGAAAAAAACAACAATTCTAAAAAAAATGTGACAAAAAAATAGTAGTAAAAAAATGAGGGAAATTGGTCAAAATAATAGTGCAAAAAAGGGAGAAACAAATAAATACTAAGAAAAAAATCCCGCTTTATCCTTTTTACAAAAAAGAAAAAAAAATAGTTGTAAGAAAAAGGGAGAAAAAATCAATAGTTGTAAATAAAGGAAGGGGAGAGTTGGGGTAAAACAATAGTGGAAAAAAGGAAGACACAAATAATTACTTAGAAAAGAACCTCGCTTTTACCATTTTTTTGAAAAGAGGAGCAAAAAACAAAAAAATATCAGTTGTAAAAGAAGAAGAAAATCAATGGAACATAAAACAATAGTTGTTAAAAAAAGGATGTGATAATTGGGACAAAAAAAGACAAGAAAAAAATAGATCAAAAAAACAATAATTCTAAAAAAAATGTGACAAAAAACAAAAGTAGTAGAAAAAAAAGAGGGAAATTGGTCAAAACAAGATTGGGAAAAATCGGTAAACAAATACTAAGAAAAACATCCCGTTTTATCCACTTTAAAAAAAGGAGCAGAAAAGAAAAAAAATTGTAAGAAAAAGGGAGAAAAAAACAATAGTAGTAAAAAAGAGGGAAATTTGTCAAAACAAGAATGGAAAAAATGGGGAAACAAATACTTGGAAAAAAATCCCGCTTTATCCTTCAAAAAAGGGAACAGAAAAACAAAAAAAAAATAGTTGTAAAAAAAGGGAGAAAAATGTGGACAAAAAAAACAATAGTGTTTAAAAAAATGGAAATTGATCAAAACAAGAGTGGGAAAAATGGGGAAACAAATACTAAGAAAAAAATCCCGCTTTATCCTTTTTTGAAAAAAGGAGCAAAAATCAAAAAAAAAATAGTTGTAAAAAAAGGAAGAAAAATTACCACAAAAAAACAATAGTAGTAAAAAAAGGGGGAAATTGGTCAAAACCAGAGTGGAAAAAATGGGGAAACAAATAAGTATTAAGAAAAAAATTCCGCTTTATCCTTTTTTTTTAAAAAAGGAGCAAAAAACAAAAAAAAATTGTTGTAAAAAAAGTTGAGAAAAATTGGGATAAAAAAACAATGGTAGTAAAAAAAGAGGAAAATTGGTCAAAACGAGATTGGGAAAAATGGGGAAACAAATAAATACAAAGAAAAAAATCCCCTTTTATCCTTTAAAAAAAAATAGCAAAAAGGAAAAAAAATAGTTGTAAAAAAAAGGGACAAAAATAGTTGTAAAAAAAAGGAAGGGAGAATTGGGGCAAAACAATAGTGGGAAAAAAGGAAGACACAAATAATTACTTAGAAAAGAACTCCGTTTACCCCAATTTTTAAAAATGGAGCAAAAAATAAAAAAATAACAGTTGTAAAAAAGGAAAAAACAATGGGGCAAAAAACAATAATTGTTAAAAAGTGGGAAACATTGGGACAAAAAAAAACAATAATGATAAAAAATGAGGGGAGAATTGAGGCAAAAAAACACAAGAAAAAAGCAAAAATTAAAAAAAAAATGTGACAAAACACAAAATTAGGTAGTAAAAAAAGAGAGAGAAAAATCCTGCTTTACCCACTTTAAAAAAAAGGAGCAAAAAACAAAAAAAAATAGTTGTAACAAAAGGGAGAAAAATTGGGGCAAAAAAACAAAAAAGGACACAAATAATTACTACTTCGATTACCCTACAACAGTTGTAAAAAATGGAGGAAAAACAATGGGACAAAAAAAATATGGGGTAAAATACAAATAAAAAACAATAATTGTAAAAAAAGGGTCAAAAATGTATTAAACTGAATTCTAATTATTATTAATTACTAATTTTTCTTAATCCTCAAATGAATTTTTAGAACAAATTTTTATTTACTTTGGTGTCATTTATATTGTACGTTCTCTACGAGCAGATGGACATAATGTGATCGAACAAAATGATTGGATCAGATAAATCGTATTGATATTAAACCGCGTGATGCGTCTCACAAAAGAACTTTCGCTAAGCGGATTACTGGGGTGCGACTGGTTTTTTTTTTTACTTTTCATATGGGGAAGTAAGCCACTAGACACTTTTCATTTATTATTTGCTCTAACCCGCAACTACCCCATTCTACAAGATTGAAGTCATTAGAGAATTTATGTGATTTAGTCCAAATAAGTAATAAAAAGTTGAAATACATAAACTTTTCTATCGATAAATCTCTTCGTTCTTTTATAAATAATAAACGACTTTGATATGTTGAAGATATCAATATGAAATATCTATCTAGAAGTGAACGAAGATCGTATTCAGCATTCTTTTTCCTTAATAGGAGCGATCGCTTTTGCTCGTGGATTACATCGGTTTGTAATCTAATCGTGTCTAATTTAAAAATCATCTTAAGAAATATGAAATGTGACATAAAACTGATATAAAGAAATTGTGTTTACTCATTAAAAAAAAATCCATAAATAAATAACAACAAAGTATAATTTTAATTATAAATTTTACATACACAATTTTTAAAAAAAAATCATAATGTTAATAATTAGAAGAATTTACAATTATATTTTGACTATTGTCATGATCCCAGAATGATCAGAAAATAATTGTAAAGTGTTAAAAATAATTGGAATTAACAAATCCTGATCCTAGAGGTCCAATAATAATCAGAAAATGATATCGGAGGGTTAAAAATGATTATAATTAACAAACCATGATCCTAGAAGTCGAAGAATGATCAGAAAATAATTCTGAAGTGTTAAAAACGATTGGAATTAACAAATCCTGATCCTGGAAGTCCAATAATGATCAGAAAATGATATCGGAGGGTTAAAAATGATTATAATTACCAAACCATGATCCTAGAGGTCGAAGAATGATCAGAAAATAATTCTGGAGTAGTATAAACGATTAGAATTAATAAAGCCTGATCCTAGAGGTCCAATAATTATCAAAAAATGATATCGGAGTGTCAAAAATGATTAGAATTAACAATCCATGATCCTAGAAGTCGAATAATGATCAGAAAATAATTCTCTAGTGTTAAAAATGATAAGAATTAATAGACCCTGATCCTGGAAATCTAAGAATGATAAAAATAATTCTGGAATCTTAAAAACGGTTAGAATTATTGTGGCGCATCTTTAGGATAGGACAATTTTATTATTTCTAATTGAAAAGTCTATTTTATTGAATCTTTGAAATTACTATATTTGCTTATATACAGAGTGATGGACCTTTTTAATTAACCATGCATATTATTATAGTTACAAATTATTATATTTTTGGGGTGAACCCAAACGTTTTAGACTGCATTTAACGGTAAAAACGGTATTCCAGTATTTCTTTTTCTTGAAAAGTAATTAATCAATTTTAAAATTAAACTTTGCTCTTTATCATTAAGCATCAAAACTGCGAATTGCGAGTATAAGTTTCTATTGGTCAAAAATATTTAAAATTTAAAAGGGCGTGAAAATATTGCGGTGTGTTTTAACTTTTTGCTGGAGAGAAAAAAAATTAAATAACTGTTTTTAAATGAGCTTGATTATCAACGTGCATTAGTTGGTAATTACCTAATTACTCCAGATTAATTGGGTACCATTTTATTAGACAAGCAGTTGGATCTGCAGCACTATAAAATCTACCATCTACCATACCCATGTTTTGGATAACTATTTAATAACTGTAAAAAGACTGAATATGGTGTACACACTAAACCATGAGATTAGCGAAAGAAGCATCAGTGTGTAAAGTGAAACAATTTCATAAAGTTTGAAATTAAGTAATTAAAAATATATAAAACTATGATAGACAAATACAAATACAAATATACATAAATAGAATTGTTGTTGGTTTATTTTTATAGTACACATACAGAATACTTAAAATGTATATTTTTTTTAAAACCAACATTTTTGTATTGTACAAAAATTTTATTTATTGCTGTGACTGTCATTTGTCAACTGTTAACAAAATTCGCAGTTGTGATGATTGAGAAAAATTTTGACAATGAAAAATTAATTGAACTGTCAAAAGTAATAAATAACATTTACGTCGACATTAGTTAAAAAATACGTTAATAACGTCATAATTCCATCTCATCCTCACAGACACACAGACAGACCATGCGCTGGAAAGGGTATCAATCTTCTTGGGGGACCTCAAAATGGATATTTCCATCGATATCTCGAATTTTTTTTTTGCTCGTTCACCTTACTTTCCCTTTGATGGGTCCGGGAAAGTAAACTAGTTTGCAGACTTGAACTTATTTATGTTTATATTCTTTTCCTTGTTCACAATTAGTAGAAATATTTTTTTTTAATAGGTAATACTAAGCGTACTCTAAATTATTGACAAAATATACCTTCAATATATACAAAAAAAAAACCATTATCGCAAACGTCATTAATTCGAAATCGATTCATAAGTCATAACAATAAAAGTTTATGGCAATTCAGCGTCTAATTTTTCGTAATTTTTTCCCCGTTTAACAAAGAAGCGACCCGCACGGCCCAACATCCTGCCAGCATGCGAAAATATCTCATTACCAGCAGAAATCTCGTATTTCCCATAAAATAGGAAACGCAACAATAACACATATATAACGTTATTACGAAAAAAAAAAATATATCTCGCGCCGATTGTCACCCTATGCACTTTGTGATCGAGGGGATTGAAACGTTACAATAAAACAGTTAATAGACGAGGTGTCGTATGCCCCAAGGCTCGCCATAGGGGTCAGGGCGTCTGGCCGGGCGATAGGCCCTATATAGGGCTAATTTGAACCGCGGGTAGCCAGCAATAAGTGTACTGGCCCATTCTGGACCCTTTTTGTTCCCTTTTGCTTTTTGCGACACTTCGCTGATTGGATTTGAATACGGCTTACGCGATATCCAAACCAGCTGCATGGAAAAAAAGATTTTCTAACATAACACTCGAATAGATTTTTTTTTATTATAATTAGTACATTATTTTTTATTAATAACAAAATTTTAATTTGTAAAATAAGTTTGAATTAAAAATACATTTATCAGAGTTGGGTAAGATTTAAATTATTCCAAAAATATATCTTCAGGTCTGATTCTTGGAGTTACTGAGATACACAGTGATTTGACGTATAGAAAAAAAAGTAGTCAAATCTTATTTTTATATTTATAATATTTTTTGATAAAAATAAAATAAAAAGGTCTAAATAATCAGGAATAATAATACTTAAATTTACTCTAATATAATAGTCGACATTTTTGTTTTTTAACTGAAATCGAGAGATTTTGTTATGTGGAAACGATCAAAAAAAATTTGAGCATAAAATATTAATATGAGATTAAACCGTGTGACGTCAGTAGCCATGAACGGTTCGCCCCTGGCCCGCTTCTGCGCTGTATTCACACACATTTTACAGGGTGACCGTTATTAGTAAATTTTAGATTTTTAAGAAAAATGAGGGTGTTTGGTAGAATTTTAGTAGAATTGCTAATAGGCAGGTTCGACATTTTTTTTTAACTAAAATCGATATATTTTTTTATTATAAAACGTTCAAAAAAAAAATTGAGCGCAAAATATTAATATTTACGTCCGTTGTAAAATTCAGTAGATTTTTTTAAATTTGAATTTAAAACTATATTTTATCGCTATCTTTCTATGGTATATTGGTATATTTAAGACGAGTGTCTCATAGCAGAAAAAAAAATTTGTACATACTTTTTACCTGTCCGGTGATATGTATTTTTTTTTATTAAAATAAGTCTGAACTACCTAAACTAGCCTGTGTATTAAAAAAAAAAAGTAAAAAAATATTTAATAACGTTTAAAAGTAAAATATAACGATAAAATTCAAAAAAAAAAGATATGCTGTGATATGGAAAAAAAATTAGGAACAATTGGAAAATATTGTACAAAATAGGAAAAAATTGTAAAATTGAACAAAATAGGTAAAATTTCCAAAAACTGGAAAAAGTTGGGAAAAATTTTGCACAAAATAGAAATGAAAATAATGGGAAAGAAAATTGAAAAAACTAAATAAAATTGAAAACAATTCAAAACAATTTTTAACAATTGGAAAAAATTAAAAAAATATATATTGGGAACTATTGGAAAAAATTGAAAAATATTGTGCAAAATGAGAAAAAATGGGGAAAAATTAGAAAAAAAATTGGAAAAAAGAGAAAAAATTGTAATCAAATTGTAAGAAATTAGAACAAATTTAGCACCAATTGGTAAAAAAATTATTTAAAAAAATGAATTAAATTGGGGACAGTTGAAAAAACTGGAAGAAATTGGAAAAAAATTAAAAAAAAAATTGGGAACAATTGGAAAATATTGTACAAAATTGGAAAAAATTGTAGAATTGGAAAAAATAGGTAAAATTGCCAAAAATTGGAACGCGATTGGAAAAATCTGGAAAAAATGGAAAGAATTGATAAAGATTCTAAAAAAATCAAAAAAATTGGAAACAAATGGGAAAAATTGGGATAAATTTTGTACAAAATCGAAATGGGAAAAAAATTGAAAACAATTCGAAACAATTTAACAATTAGAAAAAATGGAAATATTGGAAAGAATTGATAAAAATTAAAAATAAAGAAAATATTGGGAACAATTGGAAAAAACTGAAAAATATTGTGCAAAATGAGAAAAAATTGGGAAAAATTGAAAAAAACCGGGAGAAACTAGAAAAAATTCTAAAATATTGTTAACAATTGGAAAAAAAATGAAAAAGTGGAAAAAGTTGAAAAAAATTTAAAAAAAGAGAAAAAATTGTAATCGAATTGTAAAAAATTGGAAAAAAATTAGCACCAATTGGAAAAAAAAATTACCAAAAAAAATGAAATAAGTTGGGAACAATTAAAAAAACTAGAAGAAATTGGAAAAACTGGAAGAAATAAAAAAAAATTGCGAACAATTGGAAAATATTGTACAAAATTAAAAAAAATTTAAAATTGGAAAAAATTAGTAAAATTGCCAAAAATTTTAACAAGATTGGAAAAAATTGGAAAGAATTGATAAAAATTATAAAAAATTCAAATAAATTGGGGGGAATTACAAAAAATTGAAAGAATTTTAGCACCAATTGGAATAAATTGAGTAAAAAAGAAGAAATAAATTGGGAAAAATTAAAAAACTTTAAGAAATTGAAAAAAAAATAGGAACAATTGAAAAATTTGGAAAAAGTATTGGTAAAATTGCAAAAAATTGGAACGAGATTGGAAAAAAATGAAATGAAATATAGAAATTCTAAAAAATTCAAAAAAATTGGGAACAATTTATAAAAACTTTGTACAAAATAGGAGAGAATGGGAAAAAAAATTGAAAAAACTAAATAAAATTGAAAACAATTTTTAATTATTTAAGCGAATCACGTGTCACATTTGGATGATACAAAATATTTTTTCTTAAATATACCATAGATAGATAGCGATAAAATAAAGTTTTAAATTCAAATCTGAAAAATCTACTGAATTTTAGGTAAATAGTAAATATCAATATTTTGCCCTCAATTTTTTTTTGATCGTTTTTTAATAAAAAAATTTATTGATTTCAGTTTAAAAAAAATGTCGTACCTGTCTATTAGCAATTCTACTAAAATTCTACCAAACACCCTCATTTTTCTTAAAAATCTACTAATTTAGTAGGAAATTTACTAAATACGGTAACCCTGTAAAATTTGTGTGTATCGTGAATACAGCGCAGCAGCGGACAAGGGGCGAAGCGTTCATGGCTACTGACGTCACCGGTCTAGTCTCGCGCACAGGTACCGTTTTCCAGCCTCTCGCCGATCCTTGTAAATATTAATATTTTGAGCTAAAATTTTTTTTGATCGTTTTGTATTGTACAAAATTATACTTACTCTGTCTTATACATCCTACAACTAAAGAATGAGGACTAACGTTCTTCAGGAGAGGAGCTTTTACTTTTTCATTGTATTCTACTCTTGATCAAGTCCCGAATATGACTATAAAAAAATATCTCCACAGGTTTTGAGCTAACGACCAAAAAATTCCCCTTCTGCTGCGTAAGCGAAATTAAATTTCTTTCTTCAATGACTACAATTTATTAAAATAAAAATGCGTTTTCAATCTTTAAATTTTGAAATTTGTTCTATATTCTGAAACCTGTTAAAAGTCATAAAATAAATTAAATTTAAATAGTGTCATATACAGGCGAATCTTAATTGTCGCTTACTCAAGTCGTGGATACAAAAAAACTAGCCCATTATTGTCTAATTAATGTATGAAGACAATCTAATTTTTAAATTCAAAAACAATCAAAATATTGGGGGCGTACATTATTTCGTGGCCACGCTGTATATTTATGTAAATAAATTTATTAATTACTCTTAACATTGTTTTTTATTGTAATAAACATATTTCTTATAAAATGACTTATTCTTTATAAAATTAATACATAAATTTTCGACAAACTACAATATAATAAATCGATAACGAATCAAGAATCAAGAATGATTAATCTCTCTCAAAGAGATAACAAACTATATATGTAAACTCAACAAAAACAGTTCCTGACCTATGGACAACGACCGGCGTTCAACCTGTCTGTATTACCTTGCTTTATAATTACGTATACCTCACTTCTTAACCTTTATATTATTTAAAAAAAATATTTCTAGGCGTTTTTGCTTTGTATCTAATTCAATTACACAAGAACTTTAGCCGAGTGTCTAAAAAATTTGTTTCTGGCTTTTGGGAGGAGGTAAACTTGCCACTAAACAAAAGGGGTCTTTAAAAATACACTGGTATTTTTGCCACTGATTTTACGAATTGCAATATTGTTTAGTAAAAATTTTTGAATGAAATAAATTGTGAGAGAGACAATGATATGTTAAAATCAATGATCTTTTTAAACAAAATGAATAAAGTTTGTTCAATGTAGATGATAAGTGATGATCAATAGAACAAGATGGCGACTAAATCATGCATCAACATAAATTTTGTAGTTTGAAATTAAAGGATACATTGTAGCATATAAAACGTGTTTTAAAGCAAATTCCCCGATCGAGTAACATTACAATCAATTGTCCTTTTAAATTTATGACTATACCGAAAGAAACGTCGCTAAGAATGTTATATAATCTACCTTCATCATGTTTAGAATGCAAAAAGTAAAAGAATGTCGACGACTTAAGGCGACAAAAAATAATTAAAAGAGTTCCATTCATTAAAAACATGAACACGAATTTGAAAACGTATCGAAAGAGCGTAATGGTCTTTATCTCGATATTTTATTCATTCATTTTCTCGCAATCGAGTTTTTTAAGTGCTCTTCTTAATACTGACAGGTCTGCTGTCGATGTAGTTTAATTTTTTTCACCGTTTACGATCCAGTATTTGACAATATATATATATACGTTTCAGGATCGCAATTACTGAATGTATTTATGTAGTCTCTGAAGTTTTATCCGAGTTAATGCTAAAAAGGAATTCCAGAATAATTTGATATTTATAGATAACGATAACAGTACATTTTTTTTTTAATACGTCGAAGAATAATTTCATTAGGAATCCATAATCATTTAACAAATTTTATCACTAATTTTATTTATTTATTTAAATTATTTTTTATTTATTAAAAATACCACTCTGTATATAATTTATTTATGGTTGTGACTATTTCTAAATGCAATTTATTAATAGGGAAAGTATTATGGTGCCAAATGATGATTTTCTATATAGTTTTTCTTTAATACAGGGTGATATTATTTTTTGACAAAAGTGTTATTATCTAACCTATCGGTTTTTCAATATTATTTTTTTTAAAACATATATCGAGCTAGGTAAACCCAATAAACTGCTTTTTATGAGAATACGGTCCTGCTGTCTTTACATTTTGATTGAAATAAAATCATAATTTTAGAAAAATCCTTTCAGGACTAAATGACAGTGAATAAATAATTAGTATTCTTCCTTCTCAGCTTAACCCTTTAACTGTAAATAAATAATTTCAATATTTTGTTATTTCCCTCCAAATTTTTATAAAATTTTACATATTTTACAATTTTTTTTAAATTTTCGAATGTTTTTTGAATCTTCTGATATTTTTAATTAATCGACTATTTTTACTTTTTGTTGAATTTTTCGATGTATTTTAGGAATTTTTGAATATTTTGAAATTTTTACTTTTTCAAATTTTTGAATTTTTCGAAAAAAAAAATGAAAAATTTATAATTTTTTGAAATGTTTAAAAAATCCTTAAAAATTTTTAGTTAATCATTTTTTTTTACTTTTTGTTGAATTTTTCGATATATTAGAAATTTTTGAATATTTTGACATTTTTACTTTTTCAAATTTTTGAATTTTTCGAAAAAAAAAAATGAAAAATTTGTAATTTTTTGAGATTTTTAAAAAATCCTTAAATATTTTTAATTAATCAAATCTTTTTACTTTTTTGTTGAATTTTTCGATATATTTTAGAAATTTTTGAATATTTTGACATTTTTACTTTTTCAAATTTTTGAATTTTTCGAAAAAAAAAATGAAAAATTTATAATTTTTTGAAATGTTTAAAAAACCTTAAAAATTTTTAATTAATCGATTTTTTTTACTTTTTGTTGAATTTGTGAATTTTTCGATATATTTTAGAAATTTTTGAATATTTTTACATTTTTACTTTTTCAAATTTTTGAATTTTTCGAAAAAAAAAATGAAAAATTTGTAATTTTTTGAAATGTTTAAAAAATCCATAAAAATTTTTAGTTAATCAAATCTTTTTACTTTTTGTTGAATTTTTTGATATATTTTAGAAATTTTTGAATATTTGTACATTATTACTTTTTGAAATTTTTTAATTTTTCGAAAAAATAATGCATAATTTCAAATTTTTTGAAATGTTTAAAAATCCTTAAAATTTTTGAAATATTAATTAAAAGAATAATTTTAGGATTTTTGAATTTTTCGATACATTTTAAAAATTTTTGAATATTTTGACATTTTTACTTTTTGAATTTTTCGAAAAAAATATACATTTCAAATTTTTTGAAATGTTAAAAGTTTTTTTGAAACTTCTGACATTTTTGAAATATTTTAAAATTCTGGAAATTTTTGAAATATTTTTAATTAATCGAATAATTTTACGTTTTTTTAACTTTTCGATTAATTTTAGAAATTTTTGAATTTCTAGACATTTTTTTTTTATGAAATTTTGGACTTTTTTTGAATTTTTGAATATCTTTATATCTACTCAGTTTTGTTTCTAAACTTTTGAAAATTACTTTTGGTTTTTGTCATAGAATTTTTATTTGAAAAAATATCAAAAAATGAAAAAGGAAAGTTTTATTTTATCTCAAACTTCCTACAAATCTGTATTAATAAATCTTCGTCACGACGTTTCGTGTCTTAACGGCCACCATCGTTATTTTTTTTAATACCCTGCCTTTTTTATTACAAAAATTGATAAACCATTAAAATTTAAATTCAATAATGTATTACACTTGTTATTTTAACAATGTTTTATCTGAAATAACTAACATCATCAGTGTCAATAATTTTTAATTACGGTCCTGTCGTCGTTCTTTTGTAAATTCGTTTTAATTTCATATAAACGAATATACCATTACTTGAAAAATTTGGTGAAAAAGATACATTATAAGTCAAATAAAAAAAAATCAAAACATCCTTCTCCGCGACAATCCTTCCCCGCTACAGGATTTTCATACGACAATATTTATAATTCTATAAAGGTCCTTCCACCCGTGACAGTCCTTCCATGCGATAGTCCTTCATCACGATAGTCCTTTCCCACGACAATCCATCTGAATGTACTTTCTGGTTATTTCTATAATTTATAATTCTACACAAAGAGAATCTGGTCCTTTCCCTCGACAGTCCTTTCCCAGGACAATCCTTCCAAATCTACTTTTTGGTTATTTCTCAATATTTAAACTCTACAAAGACACTCTGGTCCTTCCCCGCGACAGTCCTTCCCACGACAATCCTTCCAAAAATACTTTCTGGTTATTTTTTAATTTTTATAATTCTATAAAGAGAATCTGGTCCTTTCCTGCGACAATCCGTTTGCCGTGATTGTCCTTTCTCACGACAATCCTTCTGAATGTTCTCTTTGTTATTTTTCAATATTTATAATAAGAGAGTCTGGTCCTTCCCCGCGACAGTCCTTCATCGCAAGTCCTTTGTTACGACAATCCTTCTGAATGTATTTTTTGGTTATTTCCCATTATTTAAAATACTACGAAAATAGTCTAATCCTGTTTTTAAATACATAAAAATAGTAACGGTTATATTGCATTGCTGGATGTCACGGGAAGATTTGTCGTGGGGAAGGATTGTCATAGGGAAGGATTGTAGTGAGGAAGGATTGTCGTGGAGAAGGATTGAAGCTGGGAATAATTAACGCTAGGAAGAATTGTCATGTGGATTGATTGTCCTAGAAGGATTTTTCGTCGAAGGATTGTCCGGAAATTTATTATACTATAACTATAAATATAAATTACAAATTTTAATGTTATACATTTTAAATAAATTCCTCCCATTTTGTCACTTTAATCATTTTTATCTTTGGAAGTTTGTAAAAGGGCATAATTTAATTTTTTTTTAGATTCAATATTAAAAATGAACAGAAAAATAAATATAAAACAAAAAATGAACTTAAAGGTAAAAATTAAATTTGACGAATTCAAATTTTGATATTATTTTTAATTTTGTAGATTAATTATAAGGAAATAAACTGAAACAAGTAACAAAGAAAATGCGTTAAATGCAAAGGATTTTTTTGATTCGTTGATTTTAATACATTAGAAATAATTTATAAAAATATTTAAAGTAAAAAGTAGATTATAATTTATAATATAATGATTTACTTTTTAAGAGATATAAAGTTACGTTTTGATTAGGTATTTTTTTTGACTTAAACTAATTTTGTATCTAATTAGGTTAAAGTTATGTTTTAAAAGCGACTTTTAGTAGATTTAGTAAAATTCAAGTTGGCACGAATTCTCATTTAGCCGATGCATGTGAATCGTTGGAATTCTCATCTAACCCATATGTTTAAACGTTGAGGAAAAGTTCATTCACTTTCCCCCTATTGAATAATTCATATATCGATCTACCTCAGTCTGACCTTTCTGCTTTCCTCATATTAAGTAGCTTTTCAGTTTTCGGCCTACAATCCAAGGTCAAAATAACATTTTCTGAATATATGACGAACAGCGACGACTGAATATACTGAGGCCGCCTGCCGAAACGTAGGTGGTGTTTCTTCATTTGTCGTCCATTAAAAGGGGTGGTGGCAACTTCGGGGAAGGATATCAGGACGAATAACGATCCGGGGGACACCCCGGAGTTTCCGGAATGGGCGACGAGCGCGCATTCGTTCCAGGTGATGGGCCAGGTGGCGTGCGCACGCATTCTACAAGGAAACATCGGCCTTGGAATATATCTCGGGTGCATCGTCCTATCTGCCTTGCAAATTAACCAGCCCTTTGCTTATTTATGAGATTTATGAACTTCTAACTCCTGCACTACTTCACTAGTTTCGGGATACGATGATTTGCGAAAGCCACTTTCGTTTTTCGGGATTATTTTTAACGAGGTTGATTTTCGACAATAAGGGAGGATTTATGGGAAATTTAATATAAAGGGGATAATAAAACTTTCTTAAGATACTAAATAAAACTTTCTTAAGATACTACAAGTAGAATTTTCGACAATAATTTCTAACCCATTTACATAAACTTTAACCTTCAATAAAACTAAATTCTATAGCTAAATTTTATCTAAAATATTTAAATTGTAATTCTTCTAATTTTATTACAATTGATATAATGGGAATTATATTTGACATTATTAAATCATATTAAACTTGTAATTTTTTAAAATCTGGCTTCAAAATGATTATCTGTGATTTTATTATTTTTTAATACTGATGGTGCAAATAGTCACGAAAATCAGGAAAGAATTTCCCAATCGAATAGTTACAAATTTGACTATATAAGAAATTCTGATAAATTATTACTAAAAAAGATATATCTTAATATCCTTATTACATTTAGAAAATCAGGACTTTATACCCAAAGGACGAAGACATAAGAAATTAGTAAAATAAGTGAAGAAATAAAAATTAAAAACATTCCTGGGGATCACTTATTTTAACTTAATTATTTAATTTTATATTTTTCACTTTTGATTGAATATTAATTTGACAAAATTTTTATTTTTAAATACAATAAGCTTTATAATATTGGAAAACAAATATTAAAAATATACAGGATGATGTTAAGAATTTGTAAATTATACGTAAAGGGAAGATTTCGGATACCTTTTTCAGCATATTGTGCGAACGGAAGAGTGTGATATTTTGCATAGTTAAAGTTTACATACAGGAAGAGTGCGGAAAGATAAAATTAATATGTAATATGTGTTAGAAATAAATTAATTTAAATATAAAACATTCATTGTTTGTCACAAAAGGTGAAAAAATTGAGAGAAAAGATGGAAAATTTGATTGAGAAAAGAGGGGAAATTTGAGACTAAAAATGACAAAAAAATCGGTTGTGTCGCCCCAAAACTTTCCCGACCATTATCAAAAGACGAATGTTAAAGTTTCAAATTTCGATATTTTTTTATTTTTGACAGGTGACAGTTGGAGAAATAATTTTGACTGTTGTGAATTGAGATTTTCGAGTGCTTTCAAATGACATATTGCAAGTCGAATTCAGTGACATATTGCTTCTGTCATTTTTTGACAGTCGCACTTCTGTTTGACAGATGTCGTACAAAAACTAATGGGTTCTTTTAATAGATAAATGAAACCCATATACCAAATCTCAGCTTAATCGGATTAAGCGTGTGTCTTCTATCGTGGAAGAATGCACACAGACAGACAGACAAACAGACAGACTTCCATCTGGAAATTGTCTTAATTATCTCAGGTGACCTCAAAATGGATATATCCATCTTTATCTTGAAAATTTTTTTTAGCTTGTTCACAATATTTTCTCTTCTAGGAGGTGGGTCGGGTAAGTAAAAGTAAAAAAGTAGAAAATATATGGCAAAAATAGAAAGAAATAGAAAAAAACAGCAAATAAACAAAAAAAATGGAAAAAAAATTAAAAAAATCGAAAGAAAAAAACAAAATAGTAAGAAAAAAAAGAAAAATAAATAGGGATAAATTCGAAATATGTGAAAAAATATGAAAAAATTGGAAAACCAGAAAAAAGTAAGAAAATAGGAAAAAAACAGGAAAAAATAGGGAAAAATATGAAAATAAACAGGAAAAAACAGGGAAAAATATAAAACAATGGAAAAAACAGGAAAATGAAGAAAATAGTTTTAAAAAACGCGAAAAACGCTAATAATCGGCAAAAAACAAAAAAAGTCAGTTAAAACATCGAAAAATATCGCAAATAATCGAAAAAAAAGAGAAGCCCAAAAAACTGCAAAAAAAAGGAACAAATATCCCAAAAAAATGCAAAAATCTAAAAATAAAAAATCGGAAAATAGCAAAAAAAATTCAAAAATGTGGAAAAAAAATTTTAAAACAATTGGAACTACAAATAATCGGAAAAAAAGGAAAAGCTCAAAAAATTGCAAAAAAAGGAACAAATATCCCAAAAAAAATGCAAAAAGCTAAAAATAAGAAATCGGAAAAAATAGCAAAAAAAAATTCAAAAAATGTGGGAAACAATTTAAAACAATTGGAACTGCAAATAATCGAAAAAAAAAGAAAAGCTCTAAAAATGGCAAAAAAGGGAACAAATATCCAAAAAAAAAGTAGCAAAAAGCTGAAAATAAAAAATCGCAAAAAAAAACAAAAAGAACAAAAAAAATTCAAAAAATGTGGGAAACAATTTAAAACAATTGGAACTGCAAATATTCGAAAAAAAAAGAAAAGCTCTAAAAATGGCAAAAAAGGGAACAAATATCCAA
Source organism: Neocrepidodera transversa (assembly GCA_963243735.1). Lineage (NCBI taxonomy): Eukaryota > Metazoa > Arthropoda > Insecta > Coleoptera > Chrysomelidae > Neocrepidodera > Neocrepidodera transversa. The sequence continues at coordinate 1,140,396 of OY725345.1, read as the reverse complement.
AAAAAAAGTAGCAAAAAGCTAAAAATAAAAAATCGCAAAAAAAAACAAAAAGAACAAAAAAAATTCAAAAAATGTGGGAAACAATTTAAAACAATTGGAACTGCAAATAATCGAAAAAAAAAGAAAAGCTCTAAAAATGGCAAAAACGGGAACAAATATCCAAAAAAAAAGTAGCAAAAAGCTAAAAATAAAAAATCGCAAAAAAAAACAAAAAGAACAAAAAAAATTCAAAAAATGTGGGTAACAATTTAAATCAATTGGAATTGCAAATAATCGAAAAAAAAAATGCAAAAATCTAAAAATAAAAAATCGCAAAAAATAGCCAAAAAAATTAAAAAAATGTGTGAAACAATTTAAAACAATTGGAACTGCAAATAATCGGAAAAAAATTGCAAAAAATTGAAAAAAAAAACAACCAAAAAACCGAAAACAATTGTAACTATCTACAAAATTTTTAAATATTGAAAAAATTCGACAGAATTGAAATAAATCAGAATAAGAAAAAATCAGAAAACAAACGAAATAAAAAGAAAAATTAGGAAAAATTAAAAAAAAATCGAGAAAAAAAAAGAAGTCATTGGAAAAAGGTGAAAAAATAAGAAAGTATTGGGAAATCATTTTTTTAAAAAAATTGTTTAAATACGAAAATATCCAGAAAATCAAAAAAAATGTAAAAAACTGAAAAACAAATGCAAAAAGGCAAAAAATGCAAAAAAACACTAACGATATCAAAAAAATTTGCAAAAAAATGCACAAAACCGGAAATTATTTAAAAAAATTAAAAATTTGAATGATTTGAACTAAATCGCAAATAATTACAAAAAAACTCAAACAAAAACGATAAAAAAAGCAGAAAAAATCGAAACAGAATCCCAAAAAAATCACAAAAGAACCGCAGAAAATTATTACAATTTTCGAAAAATCTCTCAAAATTTTCTCGACGAGTATCCACGAATACTTTTTCAGATATTTAATGTTAAATTTAAAATTTTGATATTTTGTTATTTTTGACAGGTGACAGTTGGAAAAATAATTTTTATTATTCTGAATAGAGTTTTTCAAGGGATTTCAAATGACATATTGCAAGTTAAATTCCGTGACATTTGACAGATGTCATATAAAAACTAATCAGTTCTTCCGACGAGTAATCCAAACACATATACCAAATTTCAGCTCAATCGGATTAAACGTGTGGCCTCTATCGTGGAAGAATACACACAGACAGACAGACAGACACACAGCAGACGGACTTTCATCTGGAAATCGTCTTAATCGTCTCAGATGAGGTCATAATGGATATTTCCATCTTTATCTCGAAATTTTTTTTTAGTTCATTCACAATACTTTCCCTTCTCGGTGGTCGGTCGGGAAAGTAAAAATAATGCTTTCAAGGAAAACCGATTTAATAGTAATAATTAATTTTAGACATTTTTTATAAAAACTTTCGAATTACTTGAAATTCTTGATTTTTTTTTAAATATTTTCATAATTTCTAAAATTTATGATATTTGAAATTTTTGTTATTTGAAATTTTTAAAATTTAGTTTCCTATCAAATTCACTGCAAAGTTTAATGTATTAATGGTTTATCTTTCAGAAAACGGAGGAAAAGCGATTTATAAATTATCAATTGCTGACAACAAAAATTCGAAACCGTTCTCGAGTTATCGCTGTGACAGACAGACAGACAGACAGACAGACAGGCGGACGGACATTGTAAAGTTAATAAATAAATTCGCTTTATTTCGCTACTTAATAATCAAAATACAATTATTTAAAAACTCTGGAAAAAAATTTGAAAAAATATGAAAAAAACTGGAGAAAACAGAAAAAAAGAAAGAAAAATAGAAAAAAAAAGGTGAAAATAGAGAAAACCTAATAAAAAAAATTAAAAAAATATGTTCGGAAAGTAAAAATACAAAGTAGCGGATTTTTTCTCTAAAATAACTTAAAAATTGAATTTTTTAATAGAACCACTCTCTGACATACGAATTGCTGATCCGTCATAAAACATCTAACGAGATTCCAGTTAAGAGGGTTTAAATATCATAAATAAGTTCTTGTTCATTTTCTAGAATCAACCTATAATTACTGTCAAGCTTAGTCATCCTATAATTTAAATAAACACAGTAGCTTCTTGTTGGTAACTAATGTAGGTTCAAGGTTTATAGAAAGGAAACAATAGGTGTAAAAATAGAAATGTTGACAGTGAAGGTTTTAAAAATCTTGTGGGATACTAACTAAATGTTTGAAGCAATAGACGACATAAAAAATTGCATGATTTACTTAACGAACAGGGGTAATGGTGTAGTCGGAGGAAGCATATTTTATGATTGGGGGCGTGACTATAAAAGTGGATTTATCACAATAGTTATAGTATTTGGAAATGATATTTGAGATTGACTTATTCATATTTTATGAGGGTTCATTAGGGTTTATGAGGGTTTTTACTGTTTTATAGGCAACTGTTATAAATCTTTTAAAGACATGGTACCTCTTTTAAAATTTAAATATGGACCGTACTTCAGTATAATTAGAAAAATTATTGGAAAACGGGAAAAAAAGAAATATATAGGAAAAAATAGGAGAAATAGCGACAGTAGTGAAAAATGAGGGAAAATATTTAAAAAACATTGAGAAAAAATGAGGAAATACATCGAAATATACGGAAAAAGGAACAAATAAAATAGTGAAAAATAGAGAAATTTTGGAAAAATAGTGAAAAAAGGGAAAAGAGAAAAATACAAAAAAATATAGAGAAAATAGGGAGAGAGAAAAATGGGAACAAAATAGAAAAAATAGGGTAATTTGGGAAAAAAAGTGAAAAACTAATAGTAAAAAACAGGTCAATTATTGAATAATATGAAAAAAAGATTAAAAAATTAGAAAAATAGTGAAATTTTGGGAAAAATAGGAAAAAACTAGAGAAAGAGGGCAAATTTTGAGCAAAATAGGGCAAAATAAATGGAAGTATGAAAACATGGGAAAAATAATGAGAAATAGGGAAAAAGAGGAAAGTTTGCTTTAAATAGTGAAAAATAGAAAAAATATCGAAAATATGGAAGAAATAGAAAAAAATAGGGAAAAATACGTAAGTACAAATAGGAAAAAATTGGAGAATATTAAAAAAAATAAATAAAAAGAAAAGACAAAAGAAAACCAAAGAAAAATAGAAAGACATATTTAAAATAGAAAAAAGAGGAAAAATGTTGAAAATAGTGAAAACTACGAGCAAATAAGGCAAAATTTGGGAAAAATAGAGCAAAATAGAGCAAAATAGAGAAAAATAGGACAAAATAAGAAAAATTATGAAAATATGGAAAAACAATTAGAGAAATTGAGAAAACTAGGAGCAAATAGGGCAAATTTTGAGTAAAATCGAGCACAATAAAGAAAAGTATGGAAACATGGGAAAAATAGTGAAAAATAGGGAAAAAGAGGAAATAGGAAATTGGGGAAAATTGGAAAAATAAATAGTGAAACGTATGGGAAAAAAGTGAAAAATACAGAAAAATAGATAAAAATGGACAAAATATTGATAAACAGATTAGAGGATAATATTATGGAAACCAGGAAAATATAGAAAGAAATAGGAAAAATGGAGAAAAAAATAGAGAAAATAGGGAAAAAAATAGGAAAATTTGCAAATAATAGTGAAAAATAGGAAAACCATAAAAAATTAAAAAAAAAATTGAAAAAGATAAAATAGAAAAATTTGAGAAAAATACAGAAAAATCAGGAAAATTGGCTAATATATGGGAAACTTGGGGTAAATATGGAAAAAAATAAAGTAAAATAGGGAAAAATAAGTACATATAAGGACAAATAGGAAAATATAAAAAAAAATAAAGAAAAAATAAAAGACTAAGGGAAACCAAAAAAAAATAAAAAAAAAATAGGACAAATGGTGAAAATAGTGAAAAATAAGGGAAAACATGGAAATAAATAGAGAAAAATAGGGAAAACAACTAGCCAATAAGGCGAATTTTGGGAAAAATAGTGACTAAATAGAGCAAAATACGGAAAAATAGGGCAAAATATGAAAATATGTGAAAAATAGTGAAAAATAGGGAAAAAGAGGAAATAGGAAATTAGGATAATTTAGAAAAATAAATAGTGAAACGTATGGGAAAAAAGTAAAAAAAACAGAAAAAAAGAGAAAAATGGGCAAAATATTGATAAACAGATATAGGATAAATTAATGGAAACCAGGAAAAAATAGAAAGAAATAGAAAAAATGGAGATAAGAATAGAGAAAATAGGGGGAAAATAGGAAAATTTGCAAATAATAGTGAAAAATAGGAAAACATGGAAAAATAAGAAAAAAACTGAAAAAGATAAAATAGAGAAATTTGAGAAAAATACAGAAAAATCAGGAAAATTGACAAATATATGGGAAAATAGGGGAAAATCGAGGAAAATATGGTAAAAATAGAATAAAATAGGGAAAAATTAGTACAAATAAGGCCAAATAAGAAAAAATATGAAAAATTAGAAAGGAATAAGAAAAATGGGCTAAGAGATAAAAAAATAGAGAAAATGGAGGAAAAATATGAAAATTTGCGAATAATAGTGAAAAATATGGAAAAAATTGAGTAAAAGAGGGAAAAATAGGAAAAAATGAATACAAATAAGTACAAGCAGGAAAAAATAAGAAAATAAAGAAAACAGGACAAACTGATGAAAATCAAGGAAAAATTGAAAATAGGAAAAAATAGGACAACTAGTGAAAGTAGTGAAAAATATGGGAAAATATAGGGACTAAATAGAACAAAGTAGGTAAAAATAGTGCAAATAAGGAAAAGTCGGGAAAATGGTGAGAAATAGGGAAAAAGAGATAATAGGAAATTAGGGAAAATAAGAAAAATAGGAAAAAAATATAAAAAAACGGCTTTTTATACATTCCAAAGAGATGAAAGGGAAATAATGTACATGTACTGCCAGTTGGTTTTTAATTGGACCTTCCAACAATTCAGCACTTTAATAGTAAGTGGAAGCTCTATTTGAGATTGACTTATGCATCTGATTGTGAGGGCTTTACTTCTTATAGGCAACTGTTATAAATCTTTTAAAAACACGATTTTGTTAATATTCCTTGAGGGAGGGAGCCACTTCCTATACATAAACGAGACTCATTCTAGTAAATGTATAAGCGTTTCGTAGTACCCCAATTTTTTTTCTTATTTTTGATTAAAAAAAAATAAAAAAAAAATTTATGTGCAGATAAAGGTTAAATCTATGCTTCTACTCTTTAAAATTTTGAAAAATTTTATCTGCTTTTTTTGAAAAAAAAAATCGCAAACTTGTTGAACATTTTTAGGTATTTAATGATTTTCATGATTTTTTTCAGAAAAAATTAAAACATATTTTCAAAATTTTCGATAGTAGGAGCCTAGATTCAACCTTTATCTCTTTATTTATATTTTTTTGATTTTTTTAAAATTATAAATAAAAAAAAAATTGAGTATCTACAAAACTACTGTTTACACTAGTTATAGCTTTCTGGGAAAAAGAATAAAATTTATTGTTACGCTCATGTTATTAAGGTGTTAAATATGGGGGTACCAGTCGATTTTTGATTATTCTGATGATCATAAACTCCGCCCATTTTTAACAATATGGACTAATTGAGACGTATTTACTTTGAGTGCTTTATATTTAATAATGGAAACTACTGTGAATGGATTTTGAAGATGGTTAAAACCCCTTTTATTTGCCACCATTACATATTCAATTGGATTTTATTCGCTCCGATAATTCTATTGAAATGATTTATTTAATGCAAAAAAAATATATTAACCACAACAAGCTAATTTTACTTTTTCGTCTAGTAAAAAAATTTGAGTGTAATATTATTTTGTTTAGTTAGTGAGCTACCAACAACACTCAGAAACATCGTATAGTGGAAGTTGGAGTTGCGGCAATCAATACAAGGTGAAAACGTTCACTGAATTCTAAACAGATTTTCCACCACCACTGGGGGTTAACTAGAGTACAGTTGGACTGCCCGAGGCGGTATTCGGCCCTTTTCCTTTAAGGATGAAAACTTCTAAAGCCATATATGGATTTTTCTAAGTAATACAAAAAGATAATATTTATAGATACTGGGTTTTGAAAATTTTAAAATTCACCATAAAGGAAAGATTACAACCCTATTGTATGTTTCTAAATGTTTAAAAAAAATGATTTAAAAATTGAAAAAAATGTTAATTAAGACTAAAAAAAAAAAATTAGATAATAATTAATGTATAATATAAGCGGCAAAGTCCTGACTGATTGAATGACCGACTGAAAAAAAAGGGACAAAAGAAGAAAGATATCAATGACAATAAAAAAAATTAGATATACTTATGTCAAAATGCAGACAAAATAGGAATGGGAAAATTTGAGAAAAATAAGGAAAAATAGTGACAAATATTGTAAAATAGGGAAAAATACGAAAAATAGAAAAAAATAGGGGAAAACAGTGAAAAATAAGATAAAATAGGGAACTATAAACTAAAATAGGAAAAAGAAAATAAGGAAAAATACAGAAAAATAAGAAAAAGTGGCAAAAAAAGAAAATATAAGGGAAAATAGGGAAAACAGGAAAAAAATAGAAAAAAATAGGGAAAAGTAGATTATGAAAGCGGGGAAATTAGAGTAAAATAGGAACAAAATAGGGCAACATAAAGAAAAATAGGCAATAATGTGGCAAAACAGGAAAAGTAGGCTAAAATATTGAAAATTAGTGAAAAGTAGGAAAATTACGACAAAATAAGGTAAAATAGAGAAAAAATGGAAAAAACAAGAAAAAAAAAACAGCGAAAAATATGAAGAAATAAGACAAAATCGGGAAAATAGGCAAATGTAGGAAAAAATAGGGCAATATAGGGATGAATATGAAAAAAATGGAGCAAATGGAGAAATATACGAAAAAAATATAAAAAAATAGGGAACAAAAAGGGAAATATGAAAAAATAGAAAATATTAGGAAAAAATATTAAAATGTAGGCAAATATAGGAAAAATCGGTAAAATTCAAAAAACAGGAACAAATGATTTAAATATAGGAAAAAATAGTAAGAAAATGGGAAAAAAATTAGAATAAAATACGAAAAAAAATAGGAAAAATGGATAAAATGAAAAAAAAATGAACAAATAGTAAAAATTTCAAAAATTGTAAAAAAGTGCAAAAATTCGCAAAAAAATCGAAACAAAAAAAATGGGAAAAAAATCTCAAAAATTATAATTGCAAATATCAGAAAAAATAATCGAAAAAAATGGAGAAAAAAAAACAAAAAAAAACCAAAAAACCGAAGACAATTGCAACCAGAATTCATTTTTAAAAATTCAATTTAATTTGTCACTTTTTCTCAAATTTCTTCTATTTTCTTTTGAACATTTCCACTCTTTTCTTATGAAAATTTCCCCTCTTTTCTCTCTTAAATTTATTACTTTTCACTATTACATTTCCACTCGTTTCACAAAAAAATTTCCCCTCTTTTCTCTTGAAAATTTACCCCCTTTTATCTTTGAAATTTGTCACTGGTCACTATCAAATTTCCCCTCTTTTTTCCCCCAAAAATTTGTTACTTTTCATTATCAAATTTCTTCTTTTCTCGCAAAAATTTCTCCTCTTTTCTCTTGAAGATTTTTCAATTTTTATTATTTTAAAAATTTCCCCTTTTTTCTCTTGGAAATTTACCATCTAAATTAAAAAAAAAAGAAAAATCAAAAGAATTCAAATAAATTAAAAAAGAAAATAGAAGAATAGGAAAAAATGAAAAAAACCAGTAAACAAAACAAAAAAGTAAGAAGAAAAATTGGAAAAACTAGGAAAATATAATAAAAAAATTAGAAAAAAACCAGAATAAAAACAAAAAAACAAAACACAGAAAAAACATTGAAAAATAAAAAAAGGAGAAAAAATGGGTGAAAATTGAAAAAAAAAAGAAAATGAAAATAATTAAAAAAATCAGAAAATATTGTAAAACAAAATTACTACAAAATAGGCAAAAATAAGGCAAAATAGAGAAAAAATGGGAAAAACATGAAAAAAAAACAGCGAAAAATATGAAGAAATAAGGCAAAATAAGGAAAATAGACAAATATAGGATAAAATAGGGAAGTATATGAAAAAAATTCTGCAAATGGAGAAAAATGAGGAACATATTAAAAAGTAGGACAAATAGTGAAAAGTAAGTTAATTAGAGGAAAAATAGGACTAAACGAGAAAAATGGGGAAAATAGAGTAGATAAGGGTAAAATAGAAAAAAACGGAAAAAAAGAGAAAAATAGGACAAAGAGGAGAAATGGAACACGGAAAAAATGGGAAAACATAGAAAAAAATTGAAAAAAAGGAAAAAATCGAAAAAATGGAAATAAATAGATAAACATGGTGGGAAATAGAGAAAAATTGGGAAAAGTTGAAAAATTAGGTTAAAGTATGGAAAAACAGGACAAAATGGAGAAAAATAGAAGTATGGCGAAATAGAGACTAATAGGGAAAAATTAGGAAAAACATTATTCACTTAATGGATATTGTTATTATTTTGTAAACTCATGTATAATGAACAAATAATAGAGTAGTTGTGGATAAAGATAATTTTTTTAAACAGAAAATTTTTAACAGTAACAGAATTTTTCCCCTCTTTCCAATGATACAAACTACAAATTTCTATAATTGATAATATTGGAACTGTAGAAAATTATACAAGTTGATATCGCTAAGAAATAAAATTTTATATAATTTTCTTAAGAAAAAATAATTTTTTTAAACAGAAAAATTTTCACATTAACAAAATTTTTCCCCTCTTTCCAATGATACAAACTACAAATTTCTATAATTGATGATATAGGAACTGTAGACAATTATACAAGTTGATATCGCTAAGAAATAATATTTTTTATAATTTTCTTAGGAAAAAATAATTTTTTTAAACAGAAAAATTTTCACATTAACAGAATTTTTCCCCTCTTTCCAATGATACAAACTACAAATTTTTATAATTGATAATATTGGAACTGTAGACAATTATACAAGTTCATATCGCTAATAAATAATATGGCAAAATAAAAAAAATGGAAAAAATATTGTTTCAACAGAATCGATATTTTCCTCGTACATGATAATTTTTTTTACTATTTTTCAATTAATAACAAGAAATTTGTTCATATGGTGTGAGAAACATAGTCAAAAGAGTGACATGTTTCGGTCTATAAGACCATCATCAGGACTATAAGCCTTATTCATATTCATAGTTGAAATTTTTCCAATTAGTAAAGAATAAATAATAAAAAAATAATTTTCGCTACATCACGTAAATCATAGATTAGAGTTTAATGCGACTACATTATTACTCCCAGTTTCGGCAACCATTAACCGTGAAGTCCGCTTTCCTAATAAAGACAACTTTCCGTACTCAAACTCAAACTAAAGGGTACAATATTCCAGTAATTGTGAACGTTAACCCAAGAGATTAAAAGGCATTTGAAACTCTAAGATCCCTCCGATGGGGTCTATCATTTACTGTCTCGAAAATGTCTTAGCCAAGCATCATCCCTATAGTTATCTACCATTGTAGATTGCCACCACTCAATAATCTGATTTTAGATATTCCTTAACTCCATAAAATGATTTAATATATATGCTTAAAATATAGATATTGTTATGATATAATATTTGTCATTTTTTATAATTAATATATTTATTTATTATTTGTTCATTATACATGAGTTTACTAAATAATACTGACTTCATTATTCACTGGTTTTACTGATTTCTAGATCAGACATGAAAAGCTTAAACTGATTTTTTGTACAATTTAACTACAATTAAAAAAAAACAGAGCTGGCTATGAAACGAAATCAGAACGCTGCCTGCGCTGTCAAAGTTAATTTTAACTTGAAACGTCAAAACGTTTGAAAGTTTAAAAGATCTCATTAAAAATACTTTAAATGGATAATAATATCCATCATTATATGCTCGTTGAATAATATACTATTATGATATAATTTAATTTGTATATCATCCTATAAATAATGGCAAGTTTTTTTATGTGGCTCTAACTAATAATTTTTTGCTTAATATAGTCAATATTTATATTCCATGGTTTCCAATTTTTTCTGTATATCTTTTTGTTTTGGCCTGATGATCATCTTATAGACCGAAACATGTTGCTCTTTTGACTTTATATCTTTATGTTAAAGAATTTTATTGTGGTATGACATGGAGTTTTATTCATAATTGATTTTGCATCGAAATATTTGTGTCTCTCACCATATGGACAAATTTCTTGTTATTAATTGAAAAATAGTAAAAAAAAATTATCATGTACGAGAGAAGTCAGAAAATATCAATTTTGTTGAAACAAGATTTTTTCCATTTTTTTTTTATTTAATTATTAGAATTTATTAAATTTTTTACCTACCACATAGAAAAATTATGGTTACAGTGCCGAGATGTGCTTTATCTGCCTGATAATAGATTAAAATTTGTCAAAACGTATAATTGGAGAGTGACGGGTTGTTTTATCTTGATCGCGGAACCAGCGCTTCTCGACCGCCGCCTGCCGCCTCCGCCGTGAAGTTATCGACAAGGGGGTGAAAACGTCATCGGCCGTGCCGCAGGCGATGCCTTTGCATCCCCACAATGGGGAATTATAAATTGGTAGGGGATTTTTGACTTCAGCCACTACATTGTGGCTGACAGCTGCCACGTCGATGATAAAACCTTAACGAAGTTGAATTTTTTAAATTGAACGGGACATAAATAAACTTTATTACTGTTTCTCGGTTTTTTTTTCTTCTTTCTTTCGATGAGAGGAAATTAAGGGATAACGGGAATTAGATGGATGAAAAGAATTTCTTTGAGTGATTATTATTTGATATGAAACATGCAAAAATAAAATCATTTCTAAAGTTAAATATCACTTTTTTAACTCGATTGGAATTCTAAATATGGATTATAGCCATTACAGGATGTTATTAAAACTAAAATTATTATTAAAAAAAATCTGTAAGTAATTACGTACGCCACTGGAGTTGACATTTGTCATGTTGAACTTCACATGAATTATAATTTACACTATTTGTAAACGAATTATGAATATTAGTATTCATAACTGTTGAACGAATACTATGCTGCGAACGTGTTAAAGTAATTCCAGAATTTCGAAGGACCAAACTTCTTGGGTAGAAGTTAAACCAATATGAATGTTAAAATAAAAATAGTATTTGAAATTGGAATGTAATTTTTTATTCCCTGAACAGCAAAATTATAAAGCGGTACATTAAGTTAAACCATGAATATTTAAATTGTACTGTAAAAACTATTTACATTTTTTATTATGAAAAATCAGAAAACTTTTTAGGTGCGGTTAATTACCCGTCATTTTATTTATATGAAGGAGCTTTTTTGCTCTTGTAAATACATGACTGACTTGATTGACTGTCTGGATGCGAAAGAGAGTGTGTGCTCTGATTTTTAACAAAGAGGAGGGTTGGTGGTTTTTTATTGGTAGGAGACATATGACGTGGTATGTAAATAGCCAATATTTTTTGTCTCTTATAATGATGGGATAATATAAGAGAAAGATAAGCTTGCATAGCAACAGTCGCCTATGTATTTTATTTTTGTTAACTGTATTTTGCAATTAGACAGAAAAAACTGAGAGAAAGACAGAAAAATATTGGGTTGATTTTAAATCTAGTTTTAGATTATAAAATATTAAAATGAACTGAAAGATTACTATTATTAATTTTAAAATAAATATGAATTAATTTGGATTTTCTGGATAATATTCCATTGAAATTTATTCAATTTGTAATCATAATTAGTGGAATTTTAAATTTATTTTTATTAAAGAAAATTATTATTTTGTCTCATTGTACTTTCCCGGTCCCATCGAAGAGAAAATATAGTGAACAAGCAAAAAAAATTCGAGATATCGATCAAAATATTCATTTTACGTTCCCCGACAAGATTGGGGGTCCATTTCCAGGGAAAGGACTGTCTGTGTATCAAGCTGAAATTTGGAATGAAGGGTGCCTCGAATATGATTATTAGTTTTTAGTTTAAATTTGTGCAGTTGAAGTTCCTAAATTACAACATTAATTCTTATTTTTTACTCATAACTTTTTAAATTTTGAAGAAGTGGACCTAAATTTTGGTATGCAGAATTAGAATACCTATTCAGGAATTTTACATGGGATGATCATTAGGTTGTAGATGGAGAGGTAAAAAATACATCTAAAATTTATAGCTAGAAAAATTTCACTAGCTCTCCCTTACATTGAGTGTCCAATCTGGCAGAGCGCTCAGGAAGATTAAAGCAGGGGCGAGCCATCATATATGATAAATTTAATAAACCTCATTAATAAGAATTATATAAATATCAAGTATTTGTTATTAGAAAATACGGACAATTATTGGTAGATGATTTAGTGAAAGAAAAAGGACCGGCAGACTGCAAAAAAGTGGCTTTAATAAATATGACAAACAAAAGGATAAACCTCATAATTAAACATTATTGGAAATAATTATTGAGTTTACAGGATAAAGTTTAGTTAACAATTCAGTAATTATTTCCAATTATTTTTAATGATGTGGATTATCCTTTTTTTGTCACATATATTAAGACCACTTTGTTAGACCCTTTCTCTTTCACGAAATCGTTTGCTAATAATTTTCCCCCTTTTGTAGCAACAAATTGATATTCATGTAATTCTTATCCGTTTATCATTTTTGTTTTATTAAATTTATCATTTTTGAACGCCCGCTCCTGCTTTAATCTTCCTGAACACTCTGGCAGATTGGCTAATGAAACCTGAAATATTGATGTTATTTAATGTACACCAATGTTGCACAACACTGATTATCTTCTTCTAATACCTTTTTTTTTTTCGTTAATGGCACTGTCAGAGCCAACAGGCCAAAGTTTATTAGTTTCATTTGCTATAGATTGAACATTTACTTACATTATTTTAAGTGGTTCATGTATTTCTTAGATCTGTATTCAATTTTTTGTATCTGATTTTAAGATTTTGCGTCGTTTTGTATTTTTTTTGTCGAATCGTGATTAAATAGCGAAAACACGATTTTATTTTTGGTGTGAACCCAAACGTTGTGGACTGCATTTAACGGTAAAAGCGGTATTCAACTTTACTCTTTCTCATTATACCGGGAAGACATTTTGACAATGACAAATTAACTGAGCTGTCAAAAGTAATAAATAACATTTACGTCTATATTAGTAAAGAAATACGTTAATGACGTCATACTTCCGTCTCATCCATTTCATGATTGAGAGATCAAGTTGGACAATGTATGACGTAACGACAGCTTCTAATATACTGCTTTGTGACGTCATTTATTTTGACGTCATAATTTTGTACATGCTTATACGGTACGTCATACTAGATTAACACGTACATACAACATTACCGAGCATGTGGGAACATCTTTATAGCAGATTATCCCTGTTTGGCCATTATTGCTGTCAGAAGGAACACTTGTTTAATACGCATACTGACGTATTTCTCTCTCAGTACAACCACAACAATATACAGGGTGTACCAATAAAAAATCCCAGGCTGCAAATTTTGGAAATTAATAGAGATATTTTAATTCTGTAAAAACCAGTTTCCAAGGCACTGAGAGAGCTTCAGTTTTGTGTATAAATTGATTTTAAATATGTCAAAATGTAGATGGCGCTGCGCTCAAAATATTTTTTTCTATGGGATTATCTTTCAAATCTAGCACACATCTTGTATAAAATGCATTCTTAAGCAGATTTTAGTCTTAGAACTTATTAGATAAATTTAATCATTTTCGAGATATTTAAGGCCAAACATTGCCTTTTCCAAATAACTAAAATCGTACTAACCCATATTTTGGCGCCTTATTGCAGTTATCGAATTGCCTCGGGCGCCACCTTCCGTTTATAGTGTGAAGGTCACTTGCATCGGCAGCATCAGTTAAATAAAAATAATTAACTTTTATTCAGGAATTTTGTATTTACTGAGTCAAGAATGTTCTGGAGTGACACAGCCGATTTTTTTATTGTTTTATGCTCAAAATATACTAAGTATAATATTTTTTTTACTTTGTGCTCGTGTCGTATTTTATCAACACTACGACATGTTGTTACTAGTTATGATGTAAATTGGTCGAATGGACAAATACCATTTTTAGTATGAATTCTTAAAGTATGTCTTATTAACCTTCAATGTTATCGAGTGGTATAAGAAAAAAATTATTTTTTTATTAATTATCTAGATATAAATGATGTCGATTTATAATACATATTCACTCTGTATATATATTTATTATATATACAATTTAATTGCAATAATAAATAAAGGGGTAACACTATATAAATTAGCATTTTGAATATAAAAATTTAATGATCTTCTCTTTCCTGTTTCCAGTAATCATATTTATTTTTCAATATTCCATATCCAGACAGACACATCGCTATATATATGTATATACAAGTAAGGCAGGTGTATATAAATTAGAAATATCATTGCAATAAGTAACGGAAAGAAATATTTATTATTGTAATTATCGGCCATTACCGGGATGCACGCAGCTCCTAACAGATTACGTTCAAATAAATTGTAATATTACATTGAACTAAATTGTAATTATTCATTATCCAAAGGATTAATAGGCGACATTTACGTTTTGAGATAAACGGCTACTGCAGAAATCTTCTGTTATAAACATATTAATGTAATCCATTTGGTTATTTTTTTTTATTTAGCTTTCATCACGTTAAACCAGCAAGAAGTAAATTGAATTTAGAATGCAATTTGTTCTTTTTATTAAAAATAGTTGAGTTATTTTTGGTCATTGAACTAGAACAGGTTAATACCATTTATTTACAAATTGCGAGATATAGAAGTTGCAATTTATTAAAATATAAATACAGGAGTACAGGAAGGGGACAGGTTATCGACGAAAAAATTTAACATAATAGAAAAATTTATTCATAGTATCCACAATAAATCCACGGGATGAAGGGTGGATCACATTTTCACCTGGAGAATCCACGAATGGTTTTTCAAATATTTAATGTTATAGTATCAAATTTTGATATTTTTTTTATTTTTGACAGGTGAAATAATTTTGACTGTTCTGCATAAAGTTCTTCAAAGGCTTTTAAATAACATATTTCAAGTCAAACAGTGACACTTCCATTTGACAGATGCCGTACAAAATCTATATACCAAATTTTAGCTCAATCGGATTAAACATGTGGTCTCTATCATGGAAGAATACACACAGACAGACAGACAAACAGACAGACAGACTTCCATCTGGAAATCGTCTTAATCATCTCAGTTTACACCGAAATGGAAATTTCCATCTTTATATCGAAAAAATTTTTTAGCTCGTTCACAATACTTTCCAAAAAGTTCCAGATTTTGTAAAGATTTCAAAAATTTCAAGAACTGTGATCAAAAATTTCAGAAAATTTGATAAAAATTTCAATCAAAAATCCCTAAATTTTTTAAAAATTTCAATAATAAAATCTAGATTTCAAAAATTTCAAGAACTGTGATAAAAAATTTCAGGAATTTTGACAAAAATTTAAAAAATTTCAATCAAAAATTTCTAAATATTTCAAAAATTTTAAAAACGTATAAAAATTTCAAAATTTTGTAAAAATGTCAAAAGATTCAATAAAAAATCTGTAAAGATTTTAACATGTAAAAAGTTCCAGGTTTTGTAGTTTTCAAAAATTTCAAGAACTTTGATCAAAAATTTCGGGAATTTTAATAAAAATTTTAAAATTTCAATGTGTAAATTTTTCAAAAATTTTAAAAGTGTAAAAATTTCAAAATTTTGTAAAAATGTCAAAAGTTTCAATAAAAAATCTATAACGATTGTAAAAAACCGGTTGTGTCGCCCCAAAATTTTCCCGACGAGTATCCACTAATACTTTTTCAGATATTTTATGTTAAAGTATCAAATTTTGACATTTTGTTATTTTTGACAGGTGACAGTTGGAGAAATAATTTTGACTGTTCCGAATAGAGTTTTTCAAGGGCTTTCAAATAAATAACATATTACAAGTGAAATTCTGTGACATATTGCATCTGTCATTTTTTGATAGTGACACTTCGGTTTGACAGATGTCGTACAAAAACTGATGAATTCTTCCGACGGGTAATCCAAACCCATATACCAAATTTCAGCTCAATCGGATTAAACGTGTGGCCTTTATCGTGGAAGAATACACACAGACAGACAGACAGACAGACACACTTTCATCTGGAAATGGTCTTAATCCATCTCAGGTGACCTCAAAATGGATATTTACATCTTTACTTCGAAATTTTATTTGGCTCGTTCACTATACTTTGTGTCGGGAAAGTAAAAATCTTAAAAGTCAAAAAATCTCAAATCTGAAAAAATTTCAAAAAACCTCAAAAATCAAAAATTTGAGGAATTTCAAAAAAGCTAAAATTCCTCAAAAGCATCAAAAATCAAAAAAATAATTAAAAAATTTCAAAAGTTGTCAAAAAAATCTCAAAACTTTTGAAAAAAAATGTCAAAAAATTCTTAAGACGCTTCAAAAATATCTCAAAAATCTCAAAAAATTCTTAAAACATCTAAAAATTCACAAAGAATCTGAAAAAAAATGTAAAATGTCAAATTTCAAAAAATTCTAAATAGTAAATATGTCAAAAACTCAAAAATTGGATCAAAAAATCTATAAAAATTCAAAGAATTAAAAAAATCTCCAAAACTCATAAAAACCTTAAAAAATGTCAAAAATAAAATCTGAAAAAATCTTAAAAACCTCAAAAAAACAAAAAATCTCAAAAAACAAAAAATCTCAAAAATTCTTTAAAAACCTCAAAAAAACTCAAAAAATAATTTTAAATTCTCACAAAATGTCGAAAAATTCTCAAAGAATCTCAAAAGATTCAAAGAGTGTCAAAAAACTAAAATGGATTTCAAAAAAGCTAAAAAAATATTAAAAAATCTCAAATAAATCTCAAAAAATCTAAAAATACTTGAAGAATCTAAAAAGTCCCAAATGATCTCAAAGAATCTTAAAAAATTTCAAAAACCTCTAAAAATCTAAAAAACTTCTAAAAATCTCTAAAAACCTCAAAAAAGTTCAAAAAACCTCAAAAAAGCTCAAAAATATCAAAAAAATCCAAAAAAAACTCATAAAAACACCAAAAACTCAATGAAAAATTAAAAAAAATATTGGACAAAATTGGAAAAGATTGTAAAAAAAATTGTAAGAAATTGAGAAAATTCACGAGTACTTTTTCAGATATATTTAAAGTTAAAGTTTCAAATTTTGACATTTTTTTATTTTTGACAGGTGATACTTGGAGAAATCATTTTAACTGTTCTAAATAGAGTTTTTCAAGGGCTTTCAAATCATATGTTTTCAGTCAAATTCCGTGACATATTGCATCTGTCATTTGTTGATACTGACACTTCCGTTTGACAGATGTCGTACAAACGCTAATGAATTCTTCCGAACGGTAACTCAAACCCATATACCAAATTTCAGCTTAATCGGTTTAAACGTGCGGCCTCTATCGTGGAAGAATACTCACAGACAGATAGACAGACAGACAGATTTCCATCTGGAGTAGGATGAATAAAAATTTTTGGTGCGGTGGCAAATTTTCCGTTAGATTATTTGCACATTTGTAAAATGTCAGATAGCATATTTTGAGAATTAGTTGATATTTTGTTGTTCGATCATTTCCGACAAAAGCTATATATATATACGAAATAAATCGAATGCTTACCTAACACGTGATTTCCCCCTCTTTTATCGTTATCCCTTGTGATTGGTAGACAGCATGGAATAGAACACGTGGTTATAGTAAGCACACGAAATCTAAGAGATCATCACAACAGGATTAAGTCACTATCACTTATTCTCGCACCAGGTTAACTGTATATACATAATATTAAAATAGAGCATTTTTGAGGTTAAAAAAAAATCATTTTTTCTCTATATATTTTTGTTTATTTGGATTTTTTTTTTGTGGTAATTGTAAAGACAGTGCAACTATACCCTTCGGCAGACTTGAGAATACTGGATATATGGTAACTACAAAAGATCCCCTTTTCCCCGCTGAAATTCCCTGGAACATGAGACAACGTTTGCATGCTAACTCAATATTTCCATTCTTGTCTGACCAACGTTGCGGCTGTGTAACGCCAACTCCTTCGTACATACGAAATGACTACTTTCTATGCAAAAGTATGAATGAGATACGCGCTTCGGGTACGTATACATGGCATGGCACATGACTCTCGTCGAATACAGGGTGCAGCTTTTTTTCTTTAATGAAATATTGAGGAAGGGATACAAAAAGTGTGTCAGCAGGGAAATGCAAAATAACTATACTATTCTAAGAATTTTTGCGGATTAACTTTTTTTATTTACTATATAACAAATGTACAAAATACAGGATGTTTAATATAAAATAAACTCGATATTGAAATATGAATATTGCAATAATAAATTGCAAAAGGAAATATTCAGGAATGTTTTATTTTTACGATCCAAAAACGTCGTCAAATTCAGGGTATAAAATATAATTTTGGTATGCCACTTTTTAAAAAGTTATTTTCAGATGTAATATTTATTAAGGGAAAGTTAGAGGCTGTTGAAATTTTATAAAAAAATAAGGAATTACTTTGTATTTCCTGTAAATATTTCTTATTACAATTATACCTTTTGATAGAATCCAACTATACTCAATAAACCCAACTGTAATAAATAAATAAAAAAAATAGCCAAAATCAGGAAAAAGTGAGGAATATATAAAAAAAATATAGACAAAAGTAGCAAAAAACAAAGAAAACACGAAAAATGAGAAAAATAATGAAAAATAGGCATAAATAGAAAAATAAGGAAAAACAACAAAAATAATCAAAAAAAATAGTAAACAATAAGAAAAAATAACAACAAAAAATAGGGAAATATAAGCTAAAATAGGAAATATTTAAAAAAAAGAAACACAGAAAATAGGGAAATATAGGCAATAATAGAAAAATGGAAAAACATGAAAAAGAAGTTAAAAATAGGAAAAATTAAAGAGCACAGAAAAAACGACAGGAACAAATAGGTAAATGAGAAATGTTGTCAAAAAGGGGAAAAACAGAAAGAAACATGAAAAAATAGAAAAAATAAAACAAAAAAAATACGAAAAATGAGGAAAATAGGGAAAAATAGGCAAAAATAGAAAAACAAGAAAAATCAAAAAAAAAATAGTAAACAATTCCAGAAAATAGCAAAAAATAAAAAATAATAAAATAGGGAAATATACTGAGGCTAAAATATGAAATATAAAAAACAGAGACAATAGGAAATAATGAGCAATAATAGAAAAATGAGGATAAATAGAAAAAATCATGCATGAAAAGAAGTTAAAAATAGGAAAAATAGTAAAAATTAAGCAGCACGGAAAAAAAAGACAGGAACAAAGAGGTAAATAGAGAAATGTAGTCAAAAAGGAGAAAAACAAAGAAACATGTAAAAAGAAAAAAAAGGAAAAACTAGGAAAAAACAAAGAAAAAAGGAAAAATGAAGAAAATAGACAAAAATTGAAAAACGAGAAAAAACAAAAAAATCAGAAAAAAATAGTGAACAATAGGAAAATAGGGAAATATAAACTAAAATATGAAAATATAATAGGCAATAATAGAAAAATGGGAATAAATAGAAAGAACCGAGCAAAAGAAGTTAAAAATAGAAAACAATATAAAAAATTAAAGAGGACAGGAAAAGTTAGGTAAATAGAAAAATGTAGTCAAAAAGGGGAAAAACAGAAAGAAACAAAAAAAATACTAAAAAATAGGAAAAAAATAAAACAAGAAAATATAGAAATGTAGGCAAAAATAGGAAAAGTGGGGAAAACAGGAAACAATATCAAATAACAGGAAAATAGGAAAATATAATCTAAAATAGGAAAAAAGGGAAAAAAGAGAAAAATTAGAATAACTTGTAAAAAACATAAACAATAGGAAAAAAAAATATAAAAATATAGGGAAAAATAAAAAAAGGGAAAAAATATAAAAAAAAAACAGGGAAAACCGAGGAAAATACAGAAATATAAGTAAAAATAGGAAAAATTTCCTCATAAATTTCCCCTCTTTTCTCTCAATTTTTGTCACTGTTTTCAGTAATTATCTATTTTTTCTCTTATTTTTTACAGTTTTTCGTTTTTAATTTCTCCTCTTTTCATTCTAAATTTTCGCTTTTTCTCTCAATTTTTGTCACTTTTTTTCAATAATTTTCTATTTTTTTCTCTATCTTTTTTGTCATTTTTTCGTTTTAAATTCCCCCTCTTTTTTCTCATTTTTTGTGACTTTTTTTAGTAATTTTCTTCGTCTTTTTTTCAAATGTGTGCGTTTTTTTGTGTACAATTTCCACTCATTTCTCTAACAAATTTCCCCTGTTTTTTCTTAGTTTTTGTTACTTTTTTCAGTAATTTTCTCTATCATTTAAGACACCTTTTCGTTTTAAATTTCCCCTCTTTCCCTCTAAATTTTCCCCGTTTTTCTCAATTTTTGTGATGTTTTTAGTATTTTTCTTTTTTTTTAAATTTGTCCCTTTTCGAATGAAATTTCCCCTCTTGTCTCACAAATTTCCGCTCGTTTCTCTTAATTTTTGTTACGTTTTTCAGTATTTTTTACTCTTTCTCTCAATTTTTGTGAATTATTTAGTAATTTTCTTTTTATTGTCACTTTTTCGAGTTAAATTTATCCGCTTTTCTTTTACAAACTTACCTTCTTTTGAAATTTGAAAAAAAAACAAAGAAAATTACTAAAAAAAAGAGGGAAAATTCAGAGTAAAAAGAAAGGAAATTTAAAACGATAAAACGTAAAAAATGAAAGAGAAAAAATAGAAAATTATTTAAAAAAGTTACAAATATTGAGAGAAAGTAGGGGACATTTTACTCGAAAAAGATAAATTTGAAAAAAAATTGCTGAAAAAAGTGACAAAAATTTAGAGAGGAGCAAATTTGTAAGAGAAAAGAGGTAAAATTTGACAAGAAAAAAGAGGGGATATTTGTGAGAGAAATGAGTGGAAATTTCACTCCAAAAAGGGACAAATTTGAAAAGAAAAAGAAAAGAAAATTACTAAAAAGGTCATAAAAATTGAGAAAAAAGAGGGAAAACTTGTAGTGAAAGAGAAGAAATTTAAAACGAAAAAATGTCAAAAATGAGGGAGAAAAATAGAAAATTACTGAAAAAAGTCACAAAAATTAAGAGAAAAGGGGAAATTTATTAGAAAATTTTTCCCACCTTTACCTATATTTCTGTATATTCCCCGGTTTTCCTGTTTTTTTTCTTTTTTTTTATTTTCCCTATATTTTTCTATTAGTTTTGTTTTTTACAAGTTATTTTAATTTTTCCCTATTTTTTTGCATCTTTCCTATTTTTTCCTATATTTTTCTATTTTCCTGTTATTTGATATGTTTTCCTGTTTTTTGTTTTCCCTATTTTTTCTATTTTTACCTAAATTTCCCTATTTTCCTGTTTTCATTATTTTTTCTGTTTTTTATTTGTTTTTTCAATTTTTTCCTTTTTTTTACAATTTTTTTTATATGTTTTTCCCCTTTTTGACTACATTTTTCTATTTATCTGTTTTTTCCTGTGCTCTTTAATTTTTAATATTTTTTCTTATTTTCAACTTCTTATTCGTGGTTCTTTCTATTTATCCCCATTTTTCCATTATTGCCTTTTTATTTATCCTTATTTTTCTATTTTTGTCTATTTTCTCATTTTTCCTTTTTTTTATGTTTTCTTTGTTTTTTCCTAGTTTTTTTCTTTTGCTTTTATGCTTTATCACTACATTTTCGGACAGGGTTTAATTCATTCAGAGCCTACTTCCTTCCATTTTTGATCCGATAAGCGAGTAATCTGTGATAGAGGCGTAGAGGACACAGTAGATAGTCTACGCGAGTCCGACTGCCACTATACGGAATTCAACATGTTAGAGAGAGAGAGGAATAGGAAATTTAGCATGTCAGAACAGCAAAAAAGAAATAATTGTCTTTACTTACAATAATATCAGCAGCTTAACTATTTTTTCTTCGGAAGTGAATTGTGAGTATTGCAAGGATAAAATCAAAAATTTTCTGGTGCTGTGTAAGACCCGACAATGCGGCATAATGCCGGTGTAATTTTATCAAGTCGAATTTTGTATAAGTGAGAGAATTTATATGGTTTTTTTATGTGAATAAAAACTTGATATAATAATTTTTATATGCTCGGACTAAATTCGTTCTTATTGTCTTTATCCTTATAATTTTTAAAAATTTATTATTAATTAAAAAAAATATTGAAATTTTTATAAAAGTCGTAAATTTAATTGGTATATAGTATTGTTTTCGTTTAGTTGATAAAAAAAAAATGAGAGTAACAGTAACGATTCCAAAACATATTGTTTCATTGCTTATGATCATTCCCTGCATAGTAACTCCTACGATACGATAGTAGACAGTTTATTAGCAATTGTAATCAGCAACGAAACCAACTCTACAGACCAAACCAGACCAGACCAGACCAGACCAGACTGAGTTCGCGGCTGCTTTAAAAAACATTTATTATTATTTTATGCTGCTTTTGTTATATGCCATTTTGATTCATAATGTATTAGAACTCATGAATTAAGGATGGCTGGTTTCCTCCAGTCGGAAAACAATGGACCACTGACGATTTTACAAAACTAGCTTTTGATAGCTCGGTGTCAATTAATTACTCTTTATCTCAATCTGTTGGTTATAAATAAGTTAACCCATTTTACTATTAAAATTATTTTAACTATACATTTAGATTTGACAAGACCATAATGTACATAAAAATATTTTGATTATTTGAATTTATTTTCATCAAGATAAATTATTAAATCTTAACTATTGTTAAATTAAAATATTATTAGAGTTGGAATTAATTTATTAGACAAATTAGACAATAGTCTAGTCATCGAATGGAGTGCGTGAGCAGAAAATTGTTCAAGATCCTTGGGAAGTGATCATACTAAAAATCCTGACATCTGGCAGGTAAGCAAAGAGTATGTTGTTTTCATTTATATCTTGAAAACTGAATAGAAAAATTGAGTAGAGGTGTCAATTACAACAGTAAATCCACCAGCTCTGTAGGTCTTACTGAAAATGATATTTTACCTCTACACCAGAGATTGTGGAAGTGGAAAATGACGTAGACCACCACTGAGGATGAGGATGTCATAGAGGAAAAACCTTTCTTATTAAAATTTTATTTTTACACTTTACGTCTCGTTTGTACACCACCCTTTGTTTAACGTATATTTTACCTTTTTTTGTTTATTATCTAAATTCAAGAAATATCTTATATCTTATATCTTTAATTATTATCTTTTTATCTCTAACTAATGTGACATCCTTTAATATCTTTTTATCTTTATTGATGAATATTTGCAATTTTTTTTCTTTTTAATTAGCTTCCTTAATACAGGTTAATTGTATTTAGTTCATCAGAATCGTAATGAATTGAATTTGTTGTAAAATTAATTATTATTCATTCATTATTAGTCAGCTGAACTTCGTTTTTTTTCTACTCCTTATCTTTTAAGACGTAATATATTATTTATATCTTGGTGTTTGGGTCCGTACAATCCAAAAAACCTTTTTTATCGAGTAACAAAGTCGTTACTATTTATCTTATCTTACCTTGGAATTATTTATAATAATAATTCAGCTTGAATATTTAATTATACTTAGTTTATCGTATTAAAAAGGCAATAAATATTTCACGATTTAGTATCTTACTTTAATTTAAAATTTTATAATTACTTTTACCTATATTTATATTTAACTATTTACGTTTCGGACTTTATTTACATCATCATGCCTTATTAATTGACCTTTTTACATGTTTCTTTTTCTCTTTTTATTTTCATATATTTTCTTTTACTTTTTTTAAACGTTATCTTTTTAAAAAAAAATTGTATACAGGTTCCTTTCTTTTGCTGCTGCAATTTTAAAATATTAGTCCCCTGGTATATTTCAGTAAAATTGCTCTCTTCTTTCGCAATTTTTCTTACCGACTTTAAGGGGTGATTTGTATTAAATAGATAAAGAAAAAGACATGTTGGAAATAAATTGGATAATGGATATAGTCTTGCAGAAATTTAATTATCTACAACTTCTTTTGAAGAATTTTTTTCTCAGACGAATAGTCTAGATAATATTGTAACGAGACCGGCCCTGTGTCTTATGGAATGTACGTAGAATTTGGTGACTCACGTTGACTGTTCTGGAAATGGAGCTATTATTCGCAAATTAAGCAAAATGAATATAATTAATCCGAAAAAACGGATAAGAGTCAGTTAATTGAATATTGATTTAATTGAACTAACTATAAATTTAATAAAATTTCTATTACGGTCCATATTTTCCGAAAATTGTCTTTTCCCTTTATTTCTAATTTTTCTGATTTTTTTCTAATTTTTCTGATTTTTCTTTTAATTTTTCTGTTTTTTTTCTAATTTTTCTGATTTTTTCTAATTTTTCTGATTTTTTTCTAATTTTTCTATTTTTTTCTGGTTTTTTTGATTTATCCAAATTAAATAAAATTTCTATTACGGTCCATATTTTCCGAAAATTAGCTTTTCCCTTTATTTGTGTTTTTTTATTTCTAATTTTTCTGTTTTTTTCTAATTTTTCTGATTTTTTCCAATTTTTCTGATTTTTTTTCTAATTTTTCTAATTTTTTTCCGGTTTTTTTTTTGATTTATCCAAATTTTCTTTTTAATTTTTTCCATTTACTTTATGTTTACCAATTTTTTCTGGTTTTCCCAATTTTCTGTTTTTCCTGATTTGTTAAAATAATCTTCTTTTCAGACTTAATTTTTTTCAAATTTTTTTTTGTTATTTTTCCTGAATTTTTTTATTCTTATTGCCATGTTTTTTAAATTTTTTTTCTAAATTTTCTGTTTTTTTTCAAATATTTTGCTGTTTTTTCCCTTTTTGTGTATTTTATTATTTGCAATTTTTTCTGATTTTTTTCCAATTTCTGATAAACTGGTGGATTCAACTTGAAAAGATATTTCGAATAATGTCATAAAATATCCAGGTCCGTATTTAAAAAAAAATAAGTTAGGGGTGGTTCGTAGAATACGAAACTTTGGATATAAAATCTGAAAACGCCAAATCAAAGACAATTTACTACCGAAAAAAAAATATTTTTTGGTAGTAGGTCATAAAATAAATGAGGGATAGGCAAATTATCGTAATGTCCGAATTTCGTCATATCTCAAGAACCGGCCCTGATATTTTCGACCACTAAATGATGCTACCAGATGCGCAACTTTGTCTCCATTTAATCAACCTTCTAACTAAATTTTTTATTGGAAGTTACTAATACAATTCCATTAAAAAAGTGACCACCTTGTATGACTTTAACCCCCTTAGCAGAAAAATTGTCCAATTTTGAAGGTTGGCGCAATATTACTCAAAATTACCTAAAATATATTATAGCAAAAATTAAAAAAAATACACTGTGACAAAATTTCAATAAAAATTGTGCGGAGTCCTTCTTGGTTTTTAATCATTACATTTCTGCTGTAACTGAAGTCTAAAATAAAAAAAAAATATTTCACAGATGGTTCTCAGATTTTAGATTTCGTAAATTTATCGTAACCTATGCAGACTTTTTTTATTATAAAATAAAAAAAAATCTAACTGATTTATGCTCATTAGATTTTTTATTATTATTTAATTATTTCATAAATTGTCTTTAAACTCATGAAAATATTTTTCTAACTTGCTGGATTTTTTCAAAATGAAAAAAAAAGAACGACGATAACGATTGCCTTAACTAAATGAAGTGCTTGAAGAATGCGACCGAATGGCCTTATTAGTAATCAAAATTTATTAAATCAGTCATGTAAAAGGGTCGTTCTGGTCCATAAAAAAACGAATCGAGAAAAAGAAATCCCGAATTTAAAGTTCATCCCCACGGGGGGATTTCATTTGAGTAGTAATGTCTCTAGAACTGAAATTGATACCGCTATTTAACTTAATAGCCAAAGACAAGATTGTCGTGATTAGCTTTTTCTATCTCGTTTCTTTCTTCTGAGGTTCGAGACGCGCTTTAAGGCCCTACACACCCTCCTTCAATTTGACATACGAAGTACTTTTGCTTTATTTATTTTTATGGTTAGGTGCGGGTTTAAAAATTGGAAATGGAATGTGCCATTTTGAAATCTAAGAGATTATTCCGAAAATTGTCGATTTATTTGATTGCAAACTGTAAACCATTTTCCTATCTTTATATATTTTTTTTTGTTTACATATTAAAATTTTGTTCAGCGCCAACTGAATTTTATTATAAACAAAAAAAAAATAAAAAAATCAATATAAAAATAAATTAAATCAATCCTTGGATTAATTTTTCGCTTTTCTGAACTATTAAAATTTTATTTTTTACTAATTAAATTAATACTAACTAAAAATAATTAATTGTACTAATTTTAACATTTTTTATTTAAAACAAAATCGAAAAAAAATTAAATAAATAAGGATGAAATGACTACTTACATAAGGTTAATAGTTTTATTTTTGAAGACCCTTCGATTACTCCTTTAACTTCTATTAAGCCATTTTTTTATTTGTCCCATGGCTCCTAGAAATCATTTATTGTAAGGACTTCCCAAAATCCACCAGTAGTCAATTTCATCAATTCTCCAGATTCTAAACTTTATTCTTTTCTTAAGCGTGTCAAAACAACTACACTGACTTTAGTACTTATCCGTAACGTCTGCTGTAAATATCAGGTGTAGAAATGGGGCCGAGAACGCTACCCTGAGGTACACTGAAGTCATTAGCTTTTTAAGTTAAGAGCTGGTTCGTAGTTTGTAATTTTTATGGTTATCTTCACTTCATTGTTTTTAGGTTAAAGAGCAAAGTTCGAAGGACCAGTTGCAGAAGCAACAAATGTTGTAATCAATAGTTGCAATTGAATAAAACTACACTCTTCTTCTATGGGTAGCACTATTTTATTATGCTCAAAAAGAAATGTTTATTAAAAAATCTCTCCCGCTCCAACCCGAACAAATAATGGCACAACAGATATAAATAATTGCATAAATTATATATTAATTGATATTCAGACATTAGAATTTTATTATGATAGAGGTGGCAACATCGCGACACTCCTCAATGATAGTTATGATTGCGCAAGATTGGAAAAAATACAGAATACAGAACAGACAAGTGAGCGATCACAAAAAGAGATTGATTTTTTTTGTACTCTGCTGTAGTAGAGAAGTTCTTCTTTTCAGGGATACAGTGGGGCTGTTGGTCTGAAATAGAATGCCTTAATTATCTTAAGATATTGTATGGAATGATATGTGGAATTGATCCAGGTTGGAATTCTCGGAGCGGCGAGCGGTGGTGAATCTTTGGCGTCGGTGATGGTCGGTCGAGCTCATCTGAGACTAAGGGGCCATCCTCCAATAGACCTAGGAGCTCATCCGGGAGATCTATGTCTCCTCTTGCTTCGCTAAGGATCCTGAGATTGGATTGGGTGAATTAGTTCTTTGGTTTCCTGGGGATTGTTCGTCTGTTCCTGTTAACTGTCCATTTGGTCGTTAGAGTTTCATATGCGTGGGTATTGGTGCTCTCCGACGTAAACTTTTTAGAGTTTCTTGAATTTGGAAACGATTGTAGAGATATTAGTATGTTCATAAATTTAATTGGGTGGGAAACGCCAGGAAAGGTAGGCCATCTTCCTAAGGATCCTCCTTTTTGTTGCCGTAACGGCGTGCAAGAGACTAGGAGGAGAAGTTGAGGGCTCTATATTCCAAAACGAAGCGGATGTATGATTTGTAAGTGTGTAGTAATTTACACCTACCAAGTCGTCCACCAAGGGCACCAAGGAGAGAGGTCCGTCTTCTAACTCTCTTTAGAGTTCTTTGGACTTCAGTTCCCCAATTGAGTGTACGCGTGAAACATACTCCCAAGTAGGTAACTTCATCCGCAGTGACGAGTCTCTCTCCAGAGAGCCTAAGATTGATGTCATTGAGGTTTTTATTGGTTTTTCGTGAGTAGATGGGATGTTTGAATATAATAAGTAGGGTTTTTTTGGGGTTCAGGATAACCCTCGGGTGAATCGATTGATGAGTTGTGATTTGATGTTTAGAGCTCTGGTAGAAGGAGTAGAAGCTGAGATTTGTGTGTCATCATCGTAGAGTTGGATGTCTTGGAGGTTGGGGAATGTCATGGGTATATATAACATAGAGGACAGGAGCTAGGACGGAGCCCTGAGGGACTCCGGCTTGGGGAGTGAAGCGATCTGAGAGGGAGTTTCCCTCTTTAACTCTGATGGATCTGTTTAGTAGGTAGAAGTAGACTAGTTTTATGAATGGGGTAGAGAGATTGATGTCGTAAAGCTTGCGAATAAGTCCGGCATGCCGGACTTGGTCGAAAGCCTTTTGGACATCAAAGAGGACTGGTTGCTAGGGTGTGGAGTCTCACTAGTGCATCTTGGGTGAAATGATCAGATCTGAATCCATGTTGGAATTGGAGAGATCGTTCCCCTTTCATCCAGAAAGTCTCAAAGTCCTTGAGTAGTGATTCAAAGAGCTTAAAAAACTACTCAAGGAACGTATCTGGGACTTTCTGGATGAAACGGGAACGATCCCCCAATTCCAACTTGAATTCAGGTCTGATCATGTTGGAATTGGGTCAATTTGTTGCGTCAATATGTGTTATATAAAAAATGTTTCGTGGTGGTTCGGGACACGGCGGACACACCCGATTAAGATTTATCGGATAAAATATTTTATTGTAATTCGAGTAGTTGTTTTCAAATTTTACTTGAAAATATTGGTTAGTAAGGTGCGATTTTAGTATTGGTAGTAACGTGATATAAATAGTCTTGAATTAAGCATCTAAGCGGAGAGAAATATATCAATATTTTTTGTCTCTTATAATGATGGGATAATATAAGAGAAAGATAATCATCCATAGCAACAGTCGCTTATATATTGTAACAATTTGAACTATGGAACAAAGCACAGTAAAAAATATGATATTCCAGAAATTAATGGTATGAAAATTCGTATAAGACTTTGTTATATAATAACCTTAAATGTGTATTAGTTTTTATATCTTTTATGTTCTCGAATTTATTCCTCTGTAGTCAAAATTTCTAACCTGTTAATTTTTTGTTATAGATCCAGCTGATGTTCACAAGGACATTGTTAGTTTGATATTTCGTCAAATAAGGTAAGCAATTTTGTCTTTTTTATACTTTATATTATTTAAAAAAAAATCACCAGTTTTTAATTTTAATATAAAATGTAAATTTATACTCTAACAAAGTCCACAAAAATCAATTACAATCCAATCACCATACAAGAACCAAATAAATGATGATACAATGATATTGTCAAAAGACACAATATGTTTAGCCAACGGCCATATAATAATGCCGAAATCGAAGTGAAAGGCAATTACGGATTTTAAAGCAAACTATAGGTCTATTCATTGATTGCGTATTGTGGTTGGCCGCTGCAGTCAGTGCCTACTTTATAATCATACAAATAACATTTAGGATCCCCCTCTTTTCAATCGGTAGCTGGTTGAAGTCTCAATTAGCAATTAAAGTAACTTAATAAATGTTACCCCCCGCACGTCAATGGTAATGAACCAAAAATGGTTACTTGGGGACAGGGTTTATAGTTTTGATAAATTAAAATAATTTTCTACAAAAGATAAGAGAACATAATTTTGATTTTTTTATCAAAGTTTTATTCTGCACATATAATTTCAACCTTAAACAACAAATGTAGTTTCTAGGGTACCTAAGATTTAACTGGGTCATAAAATTTTATTACCCTCAAAAATTCGAAACATTAAGAGTGTCATTTTATATGTATAAAATAAAATATTTCACAGGGTTACCAGAATTTAGATTTCGTAAATTTATCGTAACCTACGCAGACTTTTCTTTTATTATAAAAAAAAATTAAATGTCTATACTGCATGCTAGTTTATTTTTCCCGGAAATTCAGAAACAAGAAAAATGAACGAGACTCTCGGGTCTCGCCGTATGTGGTATGGTGGTATCGTTCCTAACTTTTATGTATTGAAAAAATATACATTCTAAAATTTTTGAGCATCCCGAATTGAACATTTAAATCTTTTTTTTGTAATGAAACCATATTAAGATTGTCATATAGAATTTTTGCATAATAGGCCTAGAGCCTCTCTTTCAGATGGGAACATAGTTAAAAAAAATCGGCTGTGTCACCTCAGAATTTTCCCGGCTCGGTTGTGGAGAATATGATTATTTTAATTACCAAATTTTTTCAAAAAAAGGCAAAAATTGTTAAAAATGATAAAGAATGAAAAAAGAAATCAAACTATAATAAAAACAGAGTGAAAATAGGCAAAAATCAAAAATAGCATAAAAATCTTAATACAATTTGTAAAAATTGGCAAAAGAGGCAAATGGGCAAAAAATTAAAAAAAAAGCAAGGATGGTAACAAAAGGAAAAATAAAGAAGGAAAAAGGAAAAAGGGGTAAAACAAATCAACCAAATGTACAAAAAAAAAGACAAGTAAAGGGAAGGAAAGCAAAAAACGCCAAAAAAGTATAAAAAAAAAGAAAAAATATAGGCAAAAAAAGTAAAAAATCTCAAAAAAACTAAAAAAAATTAAAAATTTTCATAAAAGACAGAATAGAAATTCAAAAAATGCCAAAAAACTAACAAAAAAAATTTTAAAACTTTTAAAAATGCAAAAAAAGGTAAAATAAAGGCAAAAAGAGAGAGAAAGTCTAAAAAGTTAAAAAATAATTTTAAAAGTTTTCAATAATGCCAAAAAAAGACAAAATAAAGGCAAAAAAGTTCAAAAATGGCTAAAAAAGTGGTAAACATGCCAAAAATGGTAAAAAAAAGCAAAAAAGGCAAAATCGAATAAATAAATGCAAAAATGACCAAAAAAGCCAAAAAACAAAACTGGTAAAAAAAGAAAAAGGTAAAAAAAACAAAAAAAGGCTAAAATTAAGGCAAATCCGTGGCAAAAAAATGGTAAAAGAAGGCACAACAAAGGCAAAAAAAATAGCCTTATTAAAGCCTAAAAAATTGGCAATAACGGAAAAAGAGTAAGAAAAAAGACTAAAAAAAGCAAAAAAGAGAAAAGAAATGGTCTTAATCATCTCAGGTGACCTCAAACTGGACATTTTCATCTTTATCTCGAAAATTTTTTTTAGCTCGTTCACAATACTTTCCCTTCGCGGAGGTGGCTCAGGAACGTAAAAGTAGTTAGCTACATACGAGAGATTTTTCCATAGCACATTAGCCTTTTCCGACATTCGTCCACAACAACGTATTTTCAATGGAACCAAACATGCTACTAACAAATTGATGGAATTGCTATGGCAGGAAGTCCACTTAGTCCAGTTGTGGGCAATTTTTATTTAAAAAAATTTGAAGGTACTGTTGACCTACAACCGAAATATTGGCTGAGTTATATTGATGTAGAACTACCTAAACCATCTGAACAGTTTTCATCCTTAAGTCCAGTTCACCATTGAAATAGAAGAAAACCATCAAATTCCTGTCCTAGATGTATTAATCAACAGAGAAGACAATAAACTAGGCCACAAAGTATACAGAAGA
Organism: Neocrepidodera transversa; assembly: GCA_963243735.1. Classification (NCBI taxonomy): domain Eukaryota; kingdom Metazoa; phylum Arthropoda; class Insecta; order Coleoptera; family Chrysomelidae; genus Neocrepidodera; species Neocrepidodera transversa. The sequence goes on along the minus strand of OY725345.1, from coordinate 1,108,743 downwards.
TGCATTGTAGAAAATGTAGGGAAATATTCTGCCAACGTTGCAAAACAAAAAAAGTTGTTCTACCATGTCACAATTTCCAGGTACCAGTACCAGTTTGCAAACCTTGCTTTGACAACGTTTTCACCTCTGCCCAAACCTAGTGTATACATTAGTAGTAAAAAAAGCAAAAAAAATTACAGATTCATTTTTAAGGATCTCTTTAAGAATATTATATTTAATTTGGTAAGCTTATAGGGTCTTTATCAACTGATAGATACCTAAAACATGGATCCAACCATCATCCAACACAAAAATAGACTGTTATTAACACCTTAGTAAACAGAGCGTTAAGGGTATGTAAACCAAAATATGTCAAGGCTCAAATGTTACAACTGACAACAGTGCTACAAGCAAACAAATGACTATAGTACCCCTTACATCAGCAGGAGTCTATAGAATTCGGTGCATGGAAAAGTATACGTAGGACAAGCAAAGAGACGCATTAACACACGAATAACAGAACACAAAAGAAGCTATCGTTTAGGATAAATCGAAAAGTCTGCAGTCGTCGAAAACATATTATCTGACGGGGACCACAAGCTCCTTTTCGAAAACACCGACTTACTAGCAACATCAAGACAATACTCGACCAAAGAAGAAAGAACAACGCTACCTAAGACCTGGCGCACACTAAATGGCGCGAAAATAAAATCGACAAACACCAGTCACGTCAAAAAAGCGCGCGCAGACACGGTTATAAATGGCGCACATTCGAAGCGAAGGGGTTCACTTTCAGTTGCTACGTCGCTAAGAGTACTTCGTCCACGCCACTGAAGATGATTGCTGTAGTTGCAGTCGAAACGTTTGGAAATAATAACCAAAGAAGAACACAGCCCAGAAAAAAACAATTGCATTGCTAATATACTTGTTCAGCTTCTCGATTTGGAAAATTTTGGTTAATAATTAAATATTTATAAAATGTTTGAAATTAATTAAAATTATTGTTAATGTCTATTTTTATTTATTTTTAAAATATTATCTCCCCTAAGTCCTTGTCAATATCGACGACCTATCTATAAAATCCTGAGCGAAAACATTTAATTTCCCTATCCCCCAACACACTATATCTCTACCTACAGATAATCTCCAATTTTAATTGAATGCTCAAACGCCCTAGAAAAAGGGAACTAACTATCCTTTGATTAATCCTTTTATTATTCCCATTCCTCGTTATGGCCCCATGTAGGGCTGATATAGTCCTGCGACAAAGACTGTGCCCCAGGGCATTATTTCACAGTACCAGGTTTTAGGCGGTGATCGAGAATATCATCTCAGCCCTTATTTTAAACTGCGTAGGTGATGTAGTCACTGTTATACTTTGAGTTATCCTGATATGCAGAGACGGCGTAGGATAATAATTTTCATTTTTGTTTTTTTTTTTTTGTTAGAAATCCGCAACTTTTCGGTATTTCTAATAAAAAAATCCTTAAATTCTGTAACTAACATTTTATGAAAAAATCAGTAACCAGGAATTTTTTCCTTTTAGTGTCTTGATAATACCATATTTTTTTAAATTTAATGGCGTCAAATTTTTTTGTATTTTTTCCATGACCAGTCTTGCAATTAACCGATTCGTAGAAAATTAAAAAAAATTAAAAATCGTAGCAAAGAAACAATTTTTTTTAATTTCCTTGGTTATAGTGAATCAAATTTTTAGAAAAAACAAAAATTGTTTAGGAAAAATTGAAGAAAACTAAGATTTTTTTTCGTTTTTTAAATTTTGTTTAAAATTTCCTAAAATATTAAATAAAAAATAGAAAAAAATTTCCTAACAATACTTTTGTTTATTTTTGTTTATTTGTTTGTTTAGCCGAGATCTTAAAATGGGCTCGAGACATTTTCTTAAAAATTTATGGGTAACTGAGAAAAATGTCTTGGAAAACTCTGTACACCGAGATATGGGGCGGGAGCGTAAATGCGCTCAGTACAATTTTTTATGAAATTTTCCTGGCTTATACTTTTGTTTTTAATAATTCAGATTTATTTTTCATAATCGAAAAACATCTATTTGAAAAAAATTTAGTTCATTTAATGCAAAAACAAATTTAAGAGACGCTCAATTTTTGACAAATTAAGTAGGAAGAAATTCGTTTAATTTTGTAAAGTTTAAAATTATCTAAAAAAAAGATTGTCTATGAAGAATAAAAAAATACAAAACCAATAATTCTTAAGAAATTAGAAAACTCGAAAAAAATTCTAAACATTACGGAGCTGTTCAATTTTTTAAAAATATAGTCGAGAAAAATTAGTTCACTTTTTGAAAAATTTAAAATGAATAAAATAATCTTAAAATTCGAGAAAAAAAAATTGACTAAAATATAGGTCAAGGGAAATTACTAGTTCAAATTCAAAAATATTGCGAGAAACGTACAAAATTAAAACTTGTAAAAATATGGATCAATTATTAAGAGAAAAAAGTTACCTCAGTATTAGTCGTGATGAAAAAAAAAATTTCTTACCCCCACTTTTTATTACTTTTCTCGACATTTCCGAGTCCTAAAATGCAAAATAAAAAATCCTGTCTGCACATCTGCCTATTTAGATGTAAACACTGTAACTTTTGAACGAAAGCTTCGATTGAGTTTTCAAGTTAGTTTTGTCCAAGGAAGCAGGATCAGACCGGCTCTTCCGGTATCCATCGTATAAATTAAAGTGATTTGCATAGGAAAACTTTTTTCCAATTCAAATTTTTAGAACAAAATGTCAAACGCAGTTAACGAAATGGATGTTTTGGAAATTGGAAATTATTGACACATTGTTTAATTTTGCTGATTTTTTTTTTCGTTTTTTTTTTTTGGCTTTTTTACATTTTTTTTGATTATTTTCGTTTTTTCCGCATTATATTTAATTTTTTTTCTATTATTTTTCTTTCACTTTTTCCTTATTTCCTATTTTCTCATTTTTTTTTGGTTTTTTCAATTTTTTTTTTTTGATTTTTTTAAATCTTTTTTCATTGTTATGTTTTTTATTTCTTTTTCTTTCGTTTTCTAATTATTATAATTTTTTTTTTGTAGATAGAGATATTTTCTGTTTTTTTTCTCATTTTTGTGATTTTTTGTTATTTTATGCTTTTTAATTATTCCTTTTTTTGTCATTGTTTCGTTTTTTTTCTATTTCTTTCTTTTTCCAATTACTTTTTTTATTTCTTTTTTGTTTTTTATCATTTTTTTCTTATTCCTTTGATTTTTTGCGATTTTTTTACGATTTTTTGCCATTTTTTTGGGATTTTGTTGCGGTTTATTTCGATGCCTTCGATTTTTTTCATTTATTTTTTATTTCTTTCTTTTGTTCACACTTGTTCTGATTTTTGGTTGTTTTTTCCAACTTTTTCCCGTTTTTTGCGTTTTTTTTTTGTTTTTTTATTTATTTTTTTTATAGTTTACTATTTTATTCTTCATTTGTTTCCAATAATTTTTGTTTCTTTTCCGATTAATTCCGATTTTTCTGATTTTTTTGAATCTTTTAATTTTTCTCGTTTTCCACTAATTTTTTTTATTTATTTTTCATTTTTTTTCTGATTTTTTCATTCTTTTCTAATTTTTTTCTCATTTTTCTATTTTTTCTACTTATTTCTTCTCTTTTGTAATTTTTTCCTATCCTCCGATATTTTTTTGATTTTTCTGTTCTTTTTGTTTGTGTTTTCATTTTTCTGGTGTTTTTCTGTTGTTTATGAATTTTTTCGATTGTTTTTGATTTTTTTTTCAACTTCCTTCATTTTTTCTTATTTTTCTGATTTTTTAGATTTCTTTCGATCTCGTTCGATTTTTTTCGATCTCTTTCGATTCTGTCGATTTCTTTCGATTTTTGTCGATTTTTTTCGTTTTTTTTTCTCGATTTCTTTTGATTTTTTTAATATTGTTTTCGATTGCTTTTGTTCTTTTCGATTTTTTTTCGATTTCTTTCAATTTTTATCGATTTTTTCGGTTTTTTTTTCGATTTCGTTTGATTCCTTTCCATCTCTTTTGATTTTTTCGATTTTTTTCGTTTTTTTCTTTCAATTTTTGTCAATTTTTTCGTTTTTTTATTATTTCTTCTAATTTTTTTTGATTTTTGGCGGTTTGTTTTCGATTTCTTTCGACTTTTGTCAATTTTTTTCGTTTTTTTTTCGATTTCTTTTGATTCATTTCCATCTCTTTCGATTTCTTTTGTTCTTTTCGATTTTTTTCGGCTTGTTTTTCCATTTCTTTCAATTTTTATCAACTTTTTTCATTTTTTTTCGATTTCTTTTGATTCCTTTCCATCTCTTTCTATTTCTTTTGATTTCATTGTTTTTTTTTGATTTCTTTCACTTTTTGTCGATTTTTTCGTTTTTTTTTCGATTTCTTTTGATTCCTTTCCATCTCTTTTATATTTTTTTCGATTTCATTTGAAAATTTTCAGATTTTTGTTTTCCTATTTTAAAATTTTAAAAATTGAAAAAATATCGTAAAAGAATCTTATTTCCTAACGGGGAACCCCCGAACGCACAATTTTAAATAGATTTACGGTATTTTTAATAAAATATTCTTTAAACATTTTATAATATTTTTTTAATAGTTTTTATTGTTCCCCATTTTTATCATTTTTTTAACGAATAATTAAATTTTTTCCCATTTCTATTGAATTACTGAGGACCGAAAATGCAAAAAAAAAATGTCCGGACGTCTGTCTGTAACTTTTGAACGAAAACTTCGATCGAGTTCCGGTTTTCACTTTACTTAAATTTTTAATTGACTAAATAAATTAATTATACCATGACAATTTTTTCTTTTATCATAAAATAATAGTAATAATTAAAAAAATATATAGTTAGATTGTATACATTGTAAAAATTCCTGGAAAACAATCTAATAAATATAATCCGTAACTCAAAGCGACACAATATTCACGGACAAACACGTCTGCTTTAAAAATGTGTTTATTGTTTTTCGGTGGTGTTTGCTAACAATAGAACAACATTTTACAAAAGAAATCGTTTCTATTCGGCATCGCCGCCAGCAACAGCAACAGCAACACCAGCACCAGCACCAGAGACCAGACAAAGATACATATCTGAAATCGGCGTAAAACATTCGGTGTGCTCGAGTGGCACTTCTTAACAGGGTTATCAGATAACCTTATGGCCGATTCCCGCCATCAGGGAATGCATTTCCGACCCTGGAGGCGAATACAAAGGAGGAACATAAAAGGAGCAGATAAAAAGTCAAAGGTTGAGGGCTCCCGATTTACCAGTTTATCGAAGGTAACCTTCTGTAAGGCGTATTCCCGGATTCTGACTTTTTTTCTTTAATGGGAAACAGGAATAAAAAAGGGAAACACAATTTATAGTGATTTAAAAGAATACTATTTTTTTTTCGGATAACAACGAATGTTTTTATTTATTATATAATTGAACATTTAACAAATTGGAGAAAACATGAATGAAAATAAAATATAGTCTGGATTAAAGTAATTTTCACAGACAAATTTTGTTCAATTCATGAAAAAAAGATTGAATACAAAATTTCTCGTTTTTCGTTATTTCTTAGACAAATATTTTGAAAAAATCTCACTAAGATATGGTACTTTTTATTATTATTTAAATTCTGTTGGGTTCAATTTAATATCTTATGTAGTTTAGTTGTTACAAGAGTTAAAAAATTTAAAACTTCAAAATTGACCATTTTGATCAAATTTGATAAATAAAAACTCATTATTTTTCTCTAAAGTCTACACTAATAATTTTATCGTTGTTCATACGAAAAACGTCTCAAAAATATCCTACAGACTGCGCCAATTAACTCAATACTTTTTAATAAATTTTATTTTACAATTATAACGAACTTTACAATATAATGGCTGAATTAATAATGAACAATTTTACAATTAAGAGCTATTTATTAAATTTATATTTTATCATCAACTGCGATTGTCCTAAAAATAACCAAATTTTCCTTGACTATTATTTTTGTGAATTTCATCAATTTCAATTTGTTATTTTTTGCGGTTTTCTTTAAATTATTATACATATAATAAACTAATTTGTCTCGGCTGTGTTTTTAAAAAATTCAACAAGATTATTTAAGTCATTTTGAATTTTTTCTAACTAATTTTTTTTCACTAAAAAATGATGACTTTCATATTGTTTATAATTTTTTTCAAGTTTTTTAGAATTTAAAATTGGTTGGTTCTGTATTTTTTGTTATCCTAAAAAAAAATTTTTGGAATAAATTTTTTAGTAATTTCAGACTTTCCAAAAATTTTTCCCTGCTGCATTTTTCAAAAATTGAGCATGTTTAAATTTTTTCTTTGTTTTGGCATTAAATAAACTAAAAACAATTAAAATGGATATTTTTCGAAAATAAAAATATAAAAAAAAACGAAAAAAATTACTAAGTTACCTCGGCTGTATTTCTTTTGAAATTTTTCTCAATAAATTGTAACAAGATTATTTTATTAATTTTGAATTTTTCCGTAATGTTTAGAATTTTTCTCGAGTTTTCTAATTTCTTAATAATTATTTCTTTTGTATTTTTTTTTAGATAATTTTAAACTTTACAAAATTAAACGAATTTCTTCCTTTTATATTTGTCAAAAATTCTTTCAAATGGATGTTTTTCGATTATTAAAAATAAATCTGAATTATTAAAAACAAAAGTATAACCCAGGTAAATTTTATAAAAAATTGTACTGAGCGCATTTACGCTCCCCACCCCATATCTCGGTGTACAGAGTTTTCCAAGACATTTTTCTCAGTTACCCATAAATTTTAAGAAAATATCTCGAGCTGTTTTTAAGATCGCGTAAACAAACAAACGAAATTCATTTAATATTTTAGGAAATTTTAAACAAAATTAAAAAACCACCAGAAAATTCATTTTCGTTTTGCTTCAATTTTTCCTAAACTGTTTCTTAAAATTTTGATTCACTATAACCAAGGAAATTAAAAAATAGACAATTAACCTTTATTTTTTTTAATTTTTACATTTAACTAGAATTTTTTTCCATTTTATCTTAAATTCCAATTCCATACAGCCCAGGAAAATTTGTAAAAAATTATAAAACGAAATAAAACTACACATTTAATTTTCTTTTTTAATCTACAATTTCACAATATGTGATCAGTGATTACTGTTGACACAAACCTGTAAGTAGTTAGTTAATAACTTTGTTTTCTTCGCTACAATGCAAATTTTGTTTATAGGCCTGATGATGGCCATATGAGGCCGAAACATGTCGCCGTTTTACAAATAAGTTTACTAATATCAATTTGTGGTACGACCTTGCGTTTTATTCTGATGAATACCTACCACATTTGAGAATGGATAATTTGGTTTACATTGCCGCTGATGAGTAGTTAAGGGATGAAACAGCTGTCCGGTATACGGCCTGGATGCATTGGAATCAAATTCTCAAAACTTACAAGTATTTTGAAATTAAATTTGTTAGGGTTTTTCTTCCTATTTCTTTTTATCTTTCCTCACTTGTTTCCTTCTTTATCTTTTTGTTTTTTCCATTTTTTCCGATTTTTTATGATTTTTTTTTTATTTTTTTCGATTTTTTCTAATTTACTCGCGTTTTTCGATCCTTTTCGATACTACTCCTTTTTTCCATTTTTTCCAGTTCTTTTCGGTGTTTTATAGTTTTACGTTTTATGATTATTTACGAAATGTTACGACTTTTTAACAGTTTTTTACAATTTTTTTACGATTTTTTTTAAGAGTTTTCACGATTTTTTTACAATTTTTTATGATCTTTTACGATCATTTACGAAATATTATGACTTTTACCGGTTTTTTACCAATTTTTACAATTTTTTACGTTTTTTTTACGATTTCTCACGAGTTTTCACGATTTTTTACATTTTTTATAATATTTTACGATTATTTACGAAATGTTATGACTTTTTTCAGATTTTACGAATTTTTACATTTTTTACGATTTCCTACAATTTTCTTTACGATTTTACGAGTTTTCACGATTTTTTTACAATTTTTTACGATCTTCTTTACGATTTCTCACGATTTTTTTACAATTTTTAATAATGTTTTACGATTTTTTACAAAATGTTATGACTTTTTACCTGTTTTTAACAACTTCATTTTTTTACGATTTCTTACGATTTTTTTTACGTTTTCTCACGATTTTTCAGGATTTTTTTACAATTTTTTATGATGTTTTACGATTATTTACGAAATTTTATGACTTTTTACTAATTTTTACAGTTTTTTACGATTTCTTACAATTTTTTATTACGTTTTACGATTATTTACGAAATGTTACGACTTTCACCAGTTTTTTACCAATTTTTTTTACGGTTTCTTACGATTTTTCACGATTTCTTACGATTTTTTTTACCATTTTTTATGATTTTTCACGATTTTTCACGATTTTTTCCCATCTTTCTTAATTTTTTAAATATTCGAAAAAAAATGGTAAAAAATTGAAAAAAATCGTAAAAAATCATAAGAAATCGTAAAAAGCGTAAAAAAATCGTAAAAATTAGAGAATTAATATTATAATAATTAGAACATGAAACAAAAGTTGTAAAGAGTATATTATAATTATCTACAATTTCCCTATTTTATCTTTTTCTATATATAATTTAACGGAAAATTGGAAAAACGGCGATAAACCCTAAAATGTTATATACAGGGTGGCGCAAATTTAATTGAATTGAGAGGGGTAATAAAAACGACAAATATTTTTTCATTAACAGTTTTAAGTGGTAAAAGCTAAAGACTTTTACATAGACAGGTAAAGGCGAAAAATTAAAAAAAAAAAACGAATATTCTAAAAAAAAAGCAAACATTTCAATTTCAAAAAATTAAAAAATATCAAAGATTAAATAAGACTGAAATAGTAAAATAAACAAATATTTGACATGGACAGGTTAAAGGGACAAAAGTTTAAAAAATTCCAAAAATTTTAAAAAAATTTAAAAATTTCAAAACCAAAAAGTTCAAAATGCTTCAAAAATTAAAAAGATTAAAAAAACTGGAAGATCAAAACAATAATTTTCAAAAATTTACAAATATTTAAAAAACTTTAATAATTTTGAAATATGTTAGTTTTTATGTCTCTAATTATAATTAAAAATTATTTCAATGTTGTTTCAATTTTTTACGTTTTTTTATGAGTTTTAATAATTTTTTTTAATGTCCTATGATTTTTTTAGATTTTGTATTACATTTCATGATTTTTTACAATTTTTTTCCATTTTTTTCCTATCTTTCTTAATTTTTTAAAAATCCGTAAAAAATCGTAAAAAGTAGCTAATTAATTTTATAATAAATTAGAACATAAAAAAGTCTTTCTCTTTCTATATTTTTAAAAATGGCGCAAATAAATTTTTTGAAATTTCATCCCCCTCCAATTCCACACATGAAGATCAAATCGAAAAAAGTTTCAAACAAATACATTTTATAATAATTAGGACATGAAAAAAGTCTTATGACCTGTTTCAATATTTTTAAAAATTGATGAAGATATATGAGCTTTTTGAAATTTCAACCCCCTCCAGCTTCCACCCCCTTAGAGGTAGAAGACGATTTTAATTTGCTTCGTAAAATTTTCCAAAAAAAAAGACTTTTTCTAATATCCAAATCGAACGAAATCGAGTTTAAAAAAAATCGATCACACAAAAATGAACTATCGTCTATAAAAAATATTGTAATTTGATTAATGATGACGTTAACAATTAACATTTTCGATTATTCGATGATCACTAAAATCTGTACGGATTTTCTTCTAGTATCCACAATAATGTATGCAAAATTTGATGCTAAAAATAATTTAAATGAGAAATGGATTTTCCACAATTCATTATTAAGCTCATTTCCTATTTATATTAAGAAAATCTTAACAGAGTTATTATAAAAAACTAATTTATCACATATCAAATTATCTGAATCAATCAGTTCTAATAATTTAGTTACTGTCACTTAATACCAAATAGTGACGATGTACATGATTTAATATAAATAAACATTTACTATAGAGGAACATTTGCCGTTGACATTGGATCCAACAATTAACGAAGGCAGGATGACAAGATTGTTTCACAGGCAGCAGGAGCCGCAGAAATGTGGCAGCAGGAACATTGTAGAAGGCGAACCCCACGGCCCACGGCCTACTGTAACATCTGGCTCGACATGCAAGTTGGGGGATCGTTTGAGGTTTGCGGATACGAATGTGTCTCCACTCCACTCCAACGATTTTGTGGTGCATGTGCTACCATTGAAGCAGGACGAGAGAGACGGGAAAAGACAACGAGAATAAGGATCATATTAAATTTTTATTAAAATTTTCCAAATATTACTGTGAGTGGGATTCCCCGTTGTCACTATTGGATTTTATGAGTGTCATTCTACATGTTTAAAGGGAGTTTAATAAGAAGTTGAGGTATTTTTACAGAGTGTTTTTATTTCTAATAAAAAATTTCTTCGTTTTTATCTTTTTTAATCAAGTTTGTTTTACGACTAATGAAAAGTTATTTCTTATATATTATTATTTTATTTGGATTAAAGTCATATTAATATCATATTGTTTTATGGGGACTAAATTTCTAATACTAAAGAATTGAAACGTTTAAAATAAAAAAATGATTTTAAATTAAAAAATTTCATTATATAGACTAATAAATTCCAAGAAATTTAAATGTCGTGAAAATATCACTTTGGCTGTATTAAATGATTTGTAGAAAAATTTTTTATTCATGCTCCAGATAATTTGGTAAATAATATAAAATTAGAGAAATTTTGTAATGTTACAGATATGTCTAGAAATAAAAAATTATTACATTTAGAACCGTTTTGTCTAAACGAATTTTAAATAAAAACAAATTTATTTGGTGTAGATGAAATACCATATTTTTTGTTAAAAAAAGTTATTAAAGAAATATCATCTTTAGAAAATTATAAGTGACTATTCCTTATAGTTTCTCTAAAAGTTTTGAATACGCTTTTCTTAATCGCCTACTTTTATTTTTACACTCATTTAATGTAATCTAGATTTCCAATAGTTAAAAATAAACTAAATAATGTTACTTAACAATTAAAAATGAGTGGTAATCCCATCCAACTTTCCGAACAAAATTTTTAAAAAATCAATTTTTTGTTCAAATTTGACAGATCGTACAAAATCTAATGGGTTCCGACAGGGAACCCAAACCCATAAACCAAATTTTATCTCAATGGGATTAAACATGTAGCGTCTATCGTGGAAGAATACACACAGACAGACAGACAGACTTCCATCTGGAAATGGTCTTAACCATCTAAGTTGACCTCAATGGGTACTTTCCAAAAAGTTCCAGATTTTGTAAAGATTTAAAAAAATTCAATTTGAAAAATCTCTAAATGCTTTAAAAATTTCATTAAAAATATCTAGATTTAAAAAATTTCAAGAACTTTGATAAAAAGTTTTAGGAAGTTAGACAAAAATTTAAAAACTTTCAAGCAAATATTTGTAAATATTCCAAAAATTTTAAAAACGTGTAAAAATTTCAATATTTTGTAAAAATGTAAAATGTTTCTATAACATTTTAAAAACATGTAAAAAGTTCCAGATTTTGTAAAAATTTCAAAAATTTCAGGAAATTTGTTAAAAATTTAAAAAATATCTAAATATTTCAAAAATTTCAATTAAAAAATCTAGATTTAAAAAATTTCAGGAATTTCAATCAAATATTTGTAAAAATTTCAAAAATTTTAAAAAAGTAAAAATTTCAATATTTTGTAAAAAGTTTCAATGAAAAATCTATAAAGATTTAAAAAAATTCTAAATTTTGTAAATATTTCAAAAATTTCCAGAACTGTACCTAATATCAAAAATTTCAGGAAAATTGATAAAAATTTAAAAAATTTCAACAAAAAATATCTAAATATTTCAAAAATTTCTAAAAATTTCAATAAAAAATCTAATTTTTAAAAATTTTAAGAACTTTGATAAGAAATTTCAGAAATTATGATAAAAATTTTAAAAATTTCAATCAGAAATTAAAATATTTCAAAAAATTTAAAAACTTGTAAAAATATCAAAATTTTGTATTAATTTCAAAAGTTTCATTAAGAAAACTAAAAAAAATTTAAAAACGTGTAAAAATTTCAAGAACTTTGATCAAAAATTTCAGGAAATTTGATAAAAATCTAAAAAAATTCAATTTGAAAAATCTCTAAATGCTTTAAAAATTTCATTAAAAAAATCTATATTTAAAAAATTTCAAGAACTTTGATAAAAAATTTCAGGAATTTTAACAAAAATTTAAAAAATTTCAAACATTTGTAAATATTCCAAAAATTTTAAAAACATGTAAAAAGTTCCAGATTTTGTAAAAATATCAAAAATTTCAGGAAATTTGTTAAAAATTTAAAAAACATCTAAATATTTCAAAAATTTCAATAAAAAAATCTAGATTTAAAAAATTTCAGGAATTTTGAAAAATTTCAATCAAATATTTGTAAAAATTTCAAAAATTTTAAAAACGTGTAAAATTTTCTATATTTTGTAAAAATATCAAAAGTTTCAATGAAAAATCTATAAAGATTTTAAAAAATCCAAATTTTGTAAATATTTCAAAAATTTCCAGAACTGTGCCTAATATCAAAAATTTCAGGAAAATTGATAAAAATTTAAAAAATTTCAATAAAAAATATCTAAATATTTCAAAAATTTCAATAAAAAAATCTATATTTTAAAAATTTTAAGAACTTTGATAAGAAATTTCAGAAATTTTGATAAAAATTTAAAAAATTTTAATCAGAAATCCAAATATTTCAAAAATTTTAAAAACTTTTAAAAACATCAAGATTTTGTATTAATTTCAAAAGATTCAATAAAAAAAAACTGTAAAAAATTTAAAAACCTGTAAACATTTCTAGATTTTGTAGATTTCAAAAATTTCAAGAACTTTGATCAAAAATTTCAGGAAATTTGATAAAAATTTAAAAAAATTCAATTTGAAAAATCTCTAAATGCTTTAAAAATTTCATTAAAAAAATCTAGATTTAAAAAATTTCAAGAACTTTGATAAAAAATTTCAGGAATTTTAACAAAAATTTAAAAAATTTCAAACATTTGTAAATATTCCAAAAATTTTAAAAACATGTAAAAAGTTCCAGATTTTGTAAAAATATCAAAAATTTCAGGAAATTTGTTAAAAATTTAAAAAACATCTGAATATTTCAAAAATTTCAATAAAAAGATTTAGATTTAAAAAATTTCAGGAATTTTGAAAAATTTTAATCAAATATTTGTAAAAATTTCAAAAATTTTAAAAATGTGTAAAATTTTCTATATTTTGTAAAAATATCAAATGTTTCAATGAAAAATCTATAAAGATTTTAAAAACGTTTAAAAAATTCCAAATTTTTTAAATATTTCAAAAATTTCCAGAACTGTGCCTAATATCAAAAATTTCAGGAAAATTGATAAAAATTTAAAAAATTTCAACAAAAAATATCTAAATATTTCAAAAATTTCAATAAAAAAATCTATATTTTAAAAATTTTAAGAACTTTGATAAGAAATTTCAGAAATTATGATAAAAATTTAAAAAAACTCAATCAGAAATCCAAAAATTTTAAAAACTTGTAAACATTTCCAGATTTTGTACAGATTTCAAAAATTTCAAGAACTTTGACCAAAAATTTAAGGAATTTTGACAAAAATTTAAAAATTTCAATGAAAAATTTGTAAAATTTAAAAATTTTAAAATTTCAAGATTTTGTAAAAATTTCAAAAGTTTCAATAAAACATCCATAAAAATTTAAAAAAACCGGTTGTGTCGTCCCAAAACTTTTCCGACAAGTATCCACGTATATTTTTTCATATATTTAATGTTATAAAGTTTCAAATTTTGAATTTTTTTTTGACAGGTGACAGTTGGAGAAATAATTTTGACTGTTCTAAATAGAGTTCTTTAAAGGCTTTCAAATGACATACTGCGAGTCAAATTTCGTGACAAATTGCATCTGTCATTTTTTGATAGTGACACTTCAGTTTGACAGATATCGTACAAAATCTAATGGGTTCTTCCGACAGGTAATCCAAACCGATATACAAAATTTCCTCTCAATTGGATTAAATGTATGGCCTGTATCGTGGAAGAATACACACAGACAGACAGACAGAGTTCCGTCTGGAAATGATCTCAGTTGATCTCAAAATGGATATTTCCATCTTTATCTCGAATTTTTTTTTTAGCTCGTTCACAATACTTTCCCTTCTCGGAGGTGGGTCGGGAAAGTAATAAATTAAAGAACTGTTTACTAGAAAACTGTTTTGGTAGTACAGGTGAATTTTGTAAATAATTGTAAATTGTCTTTAGTTATAAATTAACGAATCCTACACAATCTAGTATGAATAAAGTATTATTATTATAATAAATCGTTTTTTTTATATATAATCAGTAATCGACACGTGATCCTAGATATAAAATTATTAATGAACTCTAAAATGAATGATAAATAATTTACTAATTAATCAATAAATACTTGAACTGTAATAAATGAAATTTTTATAAAATCCAATATATTTAAATATTCTTCAACCTCCTTGATGCAGTACTGCTTCAAATTTACGTTGGCTTGAACTGCAATAGTTTTATTTATGCAATAGACTCGTAGTACTTAATCCAAACAATCGGATATAATTATTTTTTATCATTTTATTTTCTATCCTACACCCCATTGTAATACTAGCATACCTTCGTTTGGGTTTCGAAACACCTGGGCAATAGGTACACTGTAATGGCACTCCAAATATGGTCCATGACATATTGACACTCCTCTTCGGTCGGTTGCAGGAGCGCCAACTTAAAATTGACGAGCACTTCGCGTGTTTTATGAGTCATTTGTAGAATTCTTTTGAAATATATGAAGGCGATAATTTTTTTATTAATTTTACATTCTTGATAATTGAATATTTCGTTAAAAATAAAATCTATTTTTTAATCATCAGAACCATTTTGTCAAGTTGCAGATAATTTCTGTATATATTTATAAGATTATTTTTTCAGCTGTCAAAATTTCTGTCATTTCGTCAATATTTTGTTTTTTTTTGCCTTAATATAATTTGTATGATATTTTAATTCATAGTTAGATTAAACCAATTAAAAAAAATTTAATATAAAATTTTTACATTGTCAAATATTAGTGTTTTTCTATTGGGAGTTCGTCGCAGAGGTCAGTTATACCCGAATTTAATCCCTTGTAGCTTCTAAAGGTGTAGCCTTTTTGGTCGTCAAAGCTGGATTATGGGTTCAAGGAAATTGAAATAGGAATATTTAAAGATTAAATAATATTTTTCTGAAATACAGTTAAAAAAATCGGTTGTGTCGCCCCAAAACTTTCCCGACAAGTCCAATTTCGTGACATTGCATCTATCATTTTTTGATAGTGACACTTCCGTTTGACATATGTTGTACAAAAATTAATGAGTTCTTCTGACGGGTAACTGAAACCCATATACCAAATTTCAGCTCAATCGGTTTAAACCTGTGGCCTCTATCGTGTAAGAATACACACAGACAGACAGACAGACATCTGGAAATGGTCTTAAGCATTTGAGGGGACCTCAAAATGGATATTTCCATCTTTATCTCGAAATTTTTTTTTTAGCTTGATCACAATACTTTTCCTTCTCGGAGGTGGATCGGGAAAGTAAAAACTCAAAAAATCTCAAATGTCAAAAAATCTCAAATCGCAAAAAATTTCAAAAATAAAAAAATCTCATAATAGGTAAAATACCTCAAAATCACAAAAAAATCAAAATATTTTCAAAAAAAATCTCAAAAAATTTTTAGACGGTTCAAAAACATCTCAAAAATCTCGAAAAAATTCTTTAAAAATCTAAAAATTCACAAAGAATCTCAAAAAATTTTAAACGTCAAATTTCAAAAAATTTAAAATAGTAAATGTCTCAGAAACTCAAAAATTTGATCAAAAAATTCAAAGAAGTCAAAAAATCTCAAAAGCTCAAAAAACCTTAAAAAATTTCAAAAACAAAAATCTGAAAAATCTTAAAAAACTTAAAAAACCAAAAAAATATAAAAAAATTTCAAAAAACCTAAAAACACATATTCAACAAATCTCAAAAACTCTTTAAAAATCTCTAAAAAATCTCAAAAGATTCAAAGAGTCTTAAAAAACTCGAATGAATTTCAAAAAAATTTCAAAAAATCTTAAAAAATATTAAAAAATCTGAAAAAACCAAAAAATCTCAAAAAATCTTAAAACACTTCAAAACATTCTCAAAAAAATCTATAATTTTTTAAAAAATCTAAAAAGTCCCAAAGAATCTCAAACAATCTCAAAAAACCTCTAAAAATCTCAAAAGTCTCAAAAAAACTCAAAAATATCAAAAAACTTGAAAAAAACTAAAAAAATCCCAAAAACAAATTGAAAAAAAAATTGACAAAATTTCCCGTCAAACCGGATGTCGGCCCAATTGGATTTTTATTTAAAAAAAATCCAATTCAATCTATTATAATCGCCAAAAATTTGGTATAAATCTATTAACCCGTTTAAACGTTATAGGGGTGACCCATGACTCATTTACACCCGGTATACAAATAATTATTAAAAAAATGAAAAAGGCCTCTGATATTGAACCACCCTCTGACATATAAAAATAATTAAATATTTTTTTCTCAAGACAGTAAAAATAGCAGTTTAGACGCTATATAAAGATTATGAAATATTTTAGTCCAAAAGGAGTAAAACTGGTAATTTAGACCATAAAATGAGGGAGCAAAATGCATGTTATAGTTCCTACGGTGCAAAAAAGAATTTGTAATCCTAGAAAATAGTTATTTATATAACAAGTGTGTAAAGTGATAATTTTTTCACAAATTTGAATTTTGTCACATTAGTGAAAAATGCATTTTACACACTAGTTGCATACAATATTTTTTTACTGCCAAAAAATATGTAGGTATTAAGTAAAAAATAAAAATAAAATAAGCACTAAAAATTTCATTTTACGCATTAGTGCTTAAAGTTGAACTTTACGCACTAGTGCTTAAATTACACATGGTAGTAGAAAAAATAATTTAAATAAAGTTTTGTAATGTCTTGATGTAAGTTTAAGCAAATTTTATTTTTAGTAAAATCATTAAAGAATTTTTTGAAATTTTGGTGGTTTATGGCGCATCCGGCAAAATTTAAAAAATTCATAATATTTCTGTTCTTTATTATTTTAATTTAAAAATATTAAACTTTTTGTTTTTTAAATAAGTATTTGATAGTTTATTCACTTGGAATTTTTTTTTCATTATTGTATTTTTCTGTGAGCAAAAGAACTGGAGATAGTTAAAATATATTAGATCACCAAAAATGCACTTTATGCACTTTTCTCGCTAAGCTCTAGTTCGAGTTTGGTTTTCCGGTTTATTGTAACATATAAAACGAAAAAAAATTCAACTTCGCCCTTACATCCCTATTTGATACTTTGATTAATTTTTTTCTACTAAAGTTTTTTTTTAATTTTTAGTTGACATTATAGTATATACTACATATTTAATTTCCGATACATGCATCACCATGTCCTAATATAGTTCCAACAACCAATTTTTAAAAATTTATGCATGTGGGTGTAGGTACCTCTTAAAAATAATTTCAAAAATTTCGAAAATATGTCATAAATTTCAAAAAATATTTAAAAAATATTAAAAAAGATCAAAAAACTAAATCGAAAATTTCAAAAATATATCCAAAATTTCAAAAAACATTAAAAAATTATCAGACATTTTTAAAAAGTGCAAAAATTGCAAAAATGCCAAAAAAAACCGAAAATTTTAAAAATTCAAAAATTTTAAACATTTCAAAAATTTCAAAATATTTAAAAAACGTTAAAAAAGTTAAAAACATTAAAAACAAAAATATGTCATATATTTTAAAAAATATTTAAAAAAAGTTAAAAAAGGTAAAAACACTAAAAATTATATCGAAAATTTCAAAAATTTTTCCAAAATTTCAAAAAACATTAAAAAAGTATTAGAAATTTTCAAAAACTGCAAAAATTGCAAAAATGCCAAAAAAAACCCGAAAATTTTAAAAATTCAACAATTTTAAACATTTCAAAAATTTCAAAATATTTAAAAAACGTTAAAAAAGTTAAAAACATTAAAAACTAAAATTTCAAAAAATTATCCAAAAAGTTTTCAAAAATTGCAAACATTGCAAAAAATCAGAAAATAAACATTTCTAAAATTTCGTTAAAAAAGGTAAAAACACTAAAAATTTTATCGAAAATTTCAAAAATATATCCAAAATTTCAAAAAACATTAAAAAATTACCAGAAAGTTTCAAAACTGCAAAAATTTGCATAAATGTAAAAAACCCAAAATTTTTAAAAATTTCGAGTATTTTAAACATTTCAAAATTATCAAAAGTTTGTATGTCAAATATTTAAAAAATGTTAAAAAAGTTAAAAACATCAAAAACCGTATCTAAAATTTAAAAAATATATCCAAAGTTTTAAAAAACATTAAAAAATTATCAGAAATATTCAAAAATTGCAAAAATGTAAAAATCTCGAAAATTTAATAAAACTCTTTTCAAAATGTTCAAAAAGTTTTCAAAAATTGCAAACATTGCAAAAAATCCGAAAATTTTAAAAATTTCGAAAATATGTCATAAATTTCGAAAGATATTTAGAAAACATTAAAAAAGTTAAAAATAATTTCAAAAATATATCCAAAATTTCAAAAAACATTTTAAACATTTCAAAATTATCAAGTTTTCAAAAATTTCAAACATTGCAAAAAATCCGAAAATTTCAAAAATTTAAAAAATTTCAAGAATTTTAAGCATTTCAAAAATATCAGGAATTAAAAAAATTTACTAAAATTGAAAAAAAAATCAAAAATTGTATTTTCAAGAATTTGTAATAAATTGTAAAATAGGTAAACATTTGTAAAGAAATAAAAAACTATTCAAAACTGTTTAAATATGATGAAAAAATTATCAGAAATTTTCAAAAATTGCAAAAATGTCAAAAACCAGAAAATTTTAAAAATTCCAAGAATTTTAAACATTTCAAAATTATCAAAAATTGCACACATTGCAAAAAATCCGAAAATTTTAAAAGATTCAAAAATTTCAAATATTTTAGGAATTTTAAATATTTCAAAAATTTCAGGAATTTAAAAAAATTAAAAACAATTGTAAAAATTTCCAAAATTGTAAAAATTTGTATTTGCAAGAATTTCTATTTTCGAGAATTTGTAATAAATTGTAAAATATGTAAACATTTGTAAAGAAATGAAAAACTATTCAAAATTGTTTATATATGATGAAAAAATTATAACAAATTTTCAAAAATTGCAAAAATGTCAAAAACCAGAAAATTTTAAAAATTCCATGAATTTTAAACATTTCAAAATTATCAAAAGCTTTAAAAAATTGCAAACATTGCAAAAAATCCGAAAATTTTAAAAAAATCAAAAATTTGAAAATATGTAATAAATTTCAAAAAATATTTGACAAACATTAAAAAAGTTAAAAACATTAAAAACTATATCGAACATTTAAATAAACATTAAAAAATTATCAGAAATTTTCAAAAATTGCAAAAATGTCAAAAAAAACCCAAAATTTTTACAAATTTCAAGAATTTTTAACGTTTCAAAATTATCAAAAATTGCAAACCTTGCAAAAAATCTGATAATTTTAAAAATTTCAAACAAATCAATAATTTCAAAAAATTCAAATATTTCAAGAATTTTAAACATTTTAAAATAATAAGTAATTTAAAAAATTTAAAAAAATTGTAAAAATTTCTAAAATTGTAAAAATTTGTATTTTCAAAAATTTCTAATAAATTGTAAAATATGTAAACATTTGTAAAGAAATAAAGAACTATTCAAAATTTTTTATATATGATGAAAAACATTAAAAACTATATCGAAAATTTTAAAAAAATGTTCAAAATTTCAAAAAACATTGAAAAATTTCAAAAAACATTAAAAAATTATCAGAAATTTTCCAAAACTGCAAAAATGTCAAAAACCCGAAAATTTTAAAAATTTCATTTAAAAAGTTTTCAAAAACTGCAAATACTTCAAAAATTGCAAAAATATGTCATAAATTTCAAAAAACATTTAAAAAACGTCGAAAATTTATACTTGCATTTTTTTACCGCGTTTTATCTTATATTAAATGAATCATCTTCTTAATATTTGATATTGTTAGATTTTTTTTAAATTTCAGTTTTCTGTTTCTTTTAAAACTCCTAAAATTCCGTTAATTTTTGTTCAACCTACTCACCCATTATAAAATTTTTGATCTGTTTTGACTTAAATATAAACGGAAAAATTTTTTCCATGTAAAAGTTCCAGATTATTGAATTTGAACAACTAAAAATCCCCTACACCGAAATGAATATTTCCCCATTAAGTGGCCATAAAAAGTACAAAACAGAAGAAAGAATGCAACGAACTGTATCTACAGAGGGTTATTTAAAGTCAAGAGTAAAATAAAATAAAAAAGAGACCCTCTTACAATTCCACATATATTTAAGGAAATCTATTTGACGGACCCTTAAGTATGTCTCGATGAGACAGGGGAAGATACAGATGACCTTCCTTAAGTCCTGTTTTTACACTGCAGATGACACTTTCGGTTAGGGACATTTAAATTACATTTTTTTTTTGAGACGAGGGTGCGATAGTGACCGGAAAATTGCTAGACGACTTTGATATTTAATTTCCCGCTAGTCTTGCGGGAATGAATGCGACTGATAATTTATGTGTTCCACACTTTAGTTTCTACTCGAAGTGTTCTTTAAAGCGGTTTAACATGGAATCTGTAGGAATTTTAATATTCCGGTTCTAAATGTAATCCCAAAAGTTGGTATCAATAATATTCTATAAATTGGACATAATATTTTTGATCTTATATCGACTCTTATTTATGTTTAACGAAACTGAAGGAATATTCTTAAAGAAAATAAGAAAAAAAATTGTATATCCTGATATGGAATCTTAACCTCTTCCTCATACTGAAGACTATCCAATGAAGGAAATTTCTCTCTCCCTCTCTCTCTATCTCTCTCTCTCTCTCTCTCCCTCTCTTTTCCTCTCCCTCCCACGCTCTACTTCTGTCTCCATCTCTCTCGCTCTCCCTCCTTTCTCCCTCTCTCCCACTCTTTTCCTTTTTTTTCGTTTTCTTACTATTCCTTTCTATTTTTCCTGTTTTCTCTATTTTTCCCATTTTTCCTATTTTTTTGTATTTTTTTTATTATTCTCTATTTGTCCCTATTTTTCACATATTTGGAAATTTTTCTCCATTTTTGCCTCGTTTCTCTATTTTTCCCATTTTTCATTTTTTTCATATTTTCCCTTCTGTTTCCTTAGTTTCAATATGTTTTCCTACTTTTCTCTATTTTTCCTCATTTTTCCATATTTATCCCTATTTTTAATATATTTCCCAATTTTTCTCTATTTCTCTCTAGATTTCTCCGTATTTTTCAATTTTGTCAATTTTCTCTTTTTCCAATTCTTTTTCCCTATTTTCCTCTATTTTTCACTATTTTACAAACTTCCTCTGATTTTTCGTCATTTTCATTATTTTTCGTAGTTTTCCAATTTGTTACTATTTTTTCCTAATTTCCCCTAATTTTTCTTATTTTTCCATATTTTTTTCCAATTTTTTCCTGTTTTTAATTATTTTTTTCGATATTCTTTATTTTACCCCTATTTTTTCTTTGTTTTTCTTTATTTATCTCTATTTTTTCCCTATTATGCTTTATTTTTCTTCTTATTTGACTTTATTATTTTCTATTTTACTTAATTTTCCCATATTTTTCACACTTTTTCACTATTTTTCCATATTTTTCCTATTTTTCCAAATTTTTTCCTATTTCTTTCTATTTTCTCTATTTTTTCCTGTTTTTCAATATTTTTTTCTTATTTTTTAAATTATAAAATTGTAATAATTTCGTTGTACGCTAATCAAAGTAACTAAAAACGAATAGTTACTTTTGCAATATATCTCTTTTTCGTTACGTTACAATTTCTGATTGTTAAACTTATCGCGTTAAGGAACTTGGTTCCAAAAAGTAGGGGAAAAAAGGGGAAGATGAAGTAAAATTTTTTTGAAAACAGTCGATAAAATACTAGGGTAAAAAATGGAGAAAACAGTTAGAAAAAAAGTGAAAAAAAAAATTTGAAACATAATGCAAACGTAAAAAAGTAGAGAAAAAAAAAGGGAGAATAAAAGGGATGAAAAGATTGATAATAACAGTAGGGAACAAGAGAATGAGTGAAAAGTTGGAAAAAAATGAGAAAAAAGTTCAAAAAAAAAGTTGCAAATATGAAGAAAACAGTAAAAACAGTGAAGAAAAAAGAAAATTCAAAAATAAAGAAATTAGTAAAAAAGTAGTAGCGGAAAAAAGGGAGAAGAAAAATGGAAAATTGAAGTTTGAAACAAATAAAATATTACAAAAGGAGAAGGAAAAGAAGTAAAAGTGGAAAAAATTGAGAAAAAAAGTGAGAACAAATAATTAAAACATATAGAAAAGAGTAAAAAGTAGAGAAAAAAAAGAAAAATGGAGATAAAATGGGTAAAAAGTTTGAAATTAACAGTAGAGAAAAAGAGAGTGAGTAAAAAGTTGGAAAAAAGTGAGAAAAAAAAAACAGTTTCAAACATGAAAGAAATAGTAAAAAAAAAGTGGAAAAAATGTTTGAAAACAAAGAAATTAGTTAAAAAGAGGTACAAGAAAAATGAAAAAAAAAAAAGATTGAAACAAAGAAAGTATTACAAAAACTAGAGGAAAGAAAAGTGAAAAAACTTGAGAAAAAAAGTGAGAACAAAAAATTAAAACATGAAGAAAACAGTAAAAGAGTAAGAAAAAAAAGTGGGACAAAAAGTGGAAAAAATTTTGATGCATAAAGAAATAAGTAAAAAAATAGGGGAAAATGTAAAATACCTTTAAAATAATATAATAAATCTTACAAATAATTGACAATATACCAACAAAGAAATATTTTAATAATCGTCAGTCACTCTTTAAGCGGCATATACACACGCCAGTCCTTAATAATATAATTTGGTCGAATGCAGCACCGAAAACACTGCCATCACGATCGTATTATTGAAGTTATGAATTAACTGGGTGTACGAAGGGGGTGAGTTAGTTAGAACGACCCCCGTTCTGCTCTCGGGCAGACGTCAACACACTTGCTCGTCGATCAATCAGACCATAATTTAAATTCACCGCACGTTCGCATAATCTCAGTTTTGGATTATTTTATCTACTTCGCCACTCTCAACCCATTCCGTATGACCATGCGCCCATTGGTGCCGAAAACTAAAATTTCACTGGAATATTATCCAGATAATATTTTTAAATTTTTTCTGTCTAATTGCAAAATACAGTTAACAAAAATAAAATACATAGGCGAATGTTGCTATGCAAGATTATCTTTCTCTTATATTATCCCATCATTATAAGAGACAAAAAATATAGATATATTTCTTCCCGGCTAATTCAAGGCTATTTACATACCACGTCACATATCTCCTACCAATAAAAAACCGGCAACCCTCCTTCATCCGTTAAAAAACAGAACACACATACTCTATATCGCATCCATACAGTGAATCAAGTCTGTCATGCATTTACTAGAGTAAAAAAGTTTCTTCATATAAATAAAATGGCGGGTAACTTGGAAAAATTATATTCCAATTTTTATTTTAACATTCATATTGGTTTAACTTCTACCCAAGAAGTTTGGTCCTTCGAAATCCTGGAATTTTTTTCAACACGTTCGCAGCCTGGTATTATTTTAACAATTATGAATATTTAAACAATGATATGGATATAAAATATTTATAATCTATGATTTTTTATTTTTGCACGCCACTGTATACCTCTTAAAGGGAACTGCGTTCAATTAGTGGAGTAGCTACCGAATTGACTTCTCTAGAAACTTCTACATATATAGATATATACACGAAGTTCGCAAACTGTGATCAGCGAAGCGGAAAAATTTGATTGGTTGTCAATTGTTTTATGTAAATAAGAATATAATGGACGTACAATAAAAGCGATGATCAATTGTTTTTGAAGAGTGTTAACAAAACTTTTAAAAAATAATCAAATGATTCTTTAAAAATAGAATTATTCAATCAATTTTTGGACAATTATTTTTCTATTGCAGACTATTTAAATTTAGTATATTTTAAGTGTAAGAAAAAAATATGATTTAAAAAAATAGGAATAATTCGTTTTTTTTTTATTTATATAGCACAAATTTAACAAAAAGAACGAGTGGACACTCTAAAAATGAACACTCCTGATTACTGTTTTTCCTTGCACTTTTTGTAATCAAAAAATTCTTCACTTTATACAAAAGAAATTTATTTTTAGTTCAAAAAGCAAAACCAAAAAACCAAATCGCGATACGAAGTTATTTGAAGTATAGAAATGGGAGACAACAAAACAAAATAACCCGAAAAAATTCTTAAAGGTCTAGAACAATTTTTTAAAGTTCTAGAATCATTTTTAGGGATTTAGAACAATTAGTATAGTTTAAGAACAATTCTTAAGGATCTGCAACAATTCTTAAAGGCCTAAAACAATTTTTTAAGATCTAGAATCATTTTTAAAGCTCTTAAAACAATTCTTAAACGTCTAGGACAATTTTTAAGGATTTAAAACAATTAGTATAGTTTAAGAATAATTCTTAAGAATATAGAACAATTCTTTGAGCCCTAGAACAATTATTTAAGATCTAAAATCATTTTTAATGTTGTTAGAACAATCCTTAAAGGTCTAGAACAATTTTTTTAAGTTCTAGAAGAATTTTTAAGGATTTAGAACAATTCTTAGAGCCCTAGAACAATTATTTATGATCTAAAATCATTTTTAAAGTTCTTAGATCAATTCTTAAAAGTCTAGAACAATTTTTTTTTAAGTTCTAGAAGAATTTTTAAGGATTTAGGACAATTAATACAGTTTAAGAACAATTCTTAAGGATATAGAACAATTCTTAAGGATCTCGAACAATTCATAAAGGTATAGAACAATTTTTAAGAACTTAGGACAATTAGTATTGTTTAAGAACAATTCTTAAGGATCTAGAATAATTATTAAAGCCCAAGAACAATTGTTTAAGATCCAAAATCATTTTTAAAGTTCTTAGAACAATTCTTAAACGTCT
This sequence comes from Neocrepidodera transversa, assembly GCA_963243735.1. Lineage (NCBI taxonomy): Eukaryota > Metazoa > Arthropoda > Insecta > Coleoptera > Chrysomelidae > Neocrepidodera > Neocrepidodera transversa. Next base: position 1,083,578 of record OY725345.1, on the reverse strand, counting down.
GGAACAGTTTTTTTAAGTTCTAGAATATTTTTTAAGGATTTTGAACAATTAGTTTAGTTTAAGAACAATTGTTAAGGATCTGGAACAATTCTTAAAGGCCTAGAATCATTTTTAAAGGATTTAGGACAATTAGTATGGTTCAAGAACAATTCTTAAGGATCTGGAACAATTTTTAAAGGCCTAAAACAATTTTGTAAGATCTAGAATCATTTTTAAATTAAATTCTTAAACGTCTAGAACAATTTTTAAGGATATAAAACAATTAGTATGGTTTAAGAATAATCCTTGAGGATCTAGAACAATTCTTGAAGCCCTAGAACAATTGTTTAAGATCTAAAATCATTTTAAAGTTCTTAGAACAATTCTTAAAGGTCTAGAACATTTTTTTTAATTCTAGAACAATTTTTAAGGATTTAGGACAGTTAGTATAGTTAAAGAACAATTCTTAAGGATCTAGAACAATTCTTAGAGCCATAGAGCCAACAATTATTTAAGATCTAAAATCATTTTTAAAGTTCTCAGAACAATTATTAAAGGTCTAGAACATTTTTTTAAATTCTAGAACAAATTTAAGGATTTAGGACAGTTAGTATAGTTTAATAACAATTCTTAATTACCTAGAACAATTGTTAAAGCCCTAGAACAATTTTTTAAGATCTAGAACAATTTTTAAAGTTTTTAAAAATATAGTTAATTCTTAAATTTATATAAAATAAACAGAACGTCCCTCATTTATTGAAAATAATACCTCTGAAATAAATTTTAGTAATAAATATTCTTAATTGTGATCAATTTTTTTTTCAGGACGCTTATGTTTTGGTTAATAAGATTAATCGTAGGATCGAAAACTTGTTTTTTTTTTCTCTCATCAAAATATTTAGGTCAAAATAATGTACACGTAAATAACGAAATTTTACAAATATATATATATAAAAACCTAACAACATCGAATTTATCTCTGTTAACATAAACGACATCCAATTTCTCATAACTACGGTCCCATTTTTTTTATTTAATTTCCTCGTATTAACCTTTTTTTATTCCATTATCTCGTCCGACAGATCAAAAATATTGTTGGAAGTAATTTAGTCTGGCCTCATGTCAGGTAGAATCGCTCTGAAAGAATGAGCAAAACATTTTGTTTGAGTGCATCCAATATCGTTTTCAGTGATACCATCTTCGCCTTTGCCAAGATAACAGAAATCCCCGGCCCAATGCTATTCAAAAGCTGTCGAGATATGACCAAATTGCATTAGGTCTGTCAATCTTCTTGTATATTGGCTGAAAATAGTCTTGAAGATCTTGGATATAAGACACTTGAGATAAACTTTGCAGAAAGACTAAGAGAGAGAGAGAGAGTTCTTGTTTATCTGCCCTTTTGATGGAAGACTATAAGCAATGGAATTGATGAGTTTACTTAACTTTATGATATGTTATTATATTTATTTTATTTTACTGAAAATATAAATTTTGGAAAATTTATACTAACTAAAAAATCATTTATCAATTATTTATTTCTATTTTTTTTTATATCAGAAATTCAAAATCTGGAAAAATGTCATTAAAACCTAAATTACCATAAATTATTAACAAAAAGGAAAAAAAATGAAAAAAAAAATCAGAAAAATTATCAACGATTAGGAAAACTGTAAAAAAATCATAAATAATCAGAAAAATTGACAGAAATCAATAAAAAATTATCTATCAAAAATTAGAAAAAGTATTTTAATTTTGGAAAGTTGTTAAGAAAAATTGACAAAAATTATAACGAAATCAGATAATTTGTTAAATACCAAGAAAATTGATAAAAATTCTACGGGAAAACTGTCAAAAATTAGGAAAATTATCGACAGAAATAAAATATTAAATAATCAGAAAATTATCAATTATCAAAATTATTAACCGTAAATATGCAGGAAACCAGGAAAATTGTTAAAAATCGAAAAAAATGTCAATATTCAAGAAAATTGTCAGAATTTTCAAAAAATTATGCCAAATACCAAAAAACTAGGAAAATTATCAAAAATCAGGAAAACTGTAAAAAAAATTGTGAATAATCAAAAAAATTGTCAGAAATCAATTAAGAATTATCTATCAAAAATCAGGAAAAGTTTGTAGAAAATCAGAAAAGTTGTTAAAAACAACAAAAATTAACAAAAATTATCAAAAAAATCAGAAAATTTATCAAATACCAAGAAAATTGACAAAATTTCACAAAAAACGTCAAACTTTCGGAAAAATTGTCAAAAATTGGAAAAATTGTCAAATCTTAATTAATTAGAAAAATTGTCAATTATCAATAAAATTGTCAAATTTAGTAATCGCATGTTAAATGTCGAAAAAAAATATTAAAAATTTAGGAAAATTGTCAAAATTATCAGAAAATTGGTCCAATACCAAGAGCATTGATAAAAAATCAGGAAAAACGACTTTTTTCAGAAAAATTAACAAATTAGGAAAATCTCAAAAGAAATAAAATCTTAAATAATCAGAGAAATTGTCAAAAATCGAAAAAAAAATATCAGCTTTAGAAATATTAACAACAAAATCAGAAAATTTGTCAAATTCCGAGAAAAACTGACAAAAATTCAGTAAAAACTGTTAAAAATTAGAAAAAATCTAAAAAAAAAATAACATTAAATAATCAGAAAAATTGTTAGAAATCGAAAATATAAAATTAAGAAAAATTATAAAAAAAATCAGAAAAATTGTCAAACATTTATAAAAAACGTCGAATTTTCAGGGAAACTAAAAAAATTGTCAATTATCAGTAAAATTGTGAAAATTGGTAATCGACATCGAAAAAGAAATATCAAAATTTAGGAAAATTTTGAAAAAAATTAGAAAAATCAATTGTCAGTAAATTATCAAAATTAGTAAATAATCGGAAATAACCAGGAAACCAGGAAAATTGTTAAAAATCGAAAAGAAATGTCAAAGTTCAGGAAAGTTGTGAAAATTTAAAAAAAATGGTACAAACAAAAAATACTAAAAAAAACATCAGAAAATTTATCAAAAACCAAGAAAATTGATACAAATTCGTGGAAAACGTCAAACTTTCAGGCAAACTGTCAAAAATTAGGAAAACTCACAAAAAAAATGAAATCATTTTAAATAATCAGAAAAATTTTTAGAAATTAAAATGACTGTCAAAAATTGGTATAAAAACATAAATTTAGAACAATTGTTGAAATTTCAACCAGAAAAAAGGCCAAAAATTTTGAAGTAAATCAGATTATTTGTCAAATATCACGAAAAGTGATATCTGGAAAAATTGTCAAACTTTCAGGGAAACTGTCAAAAATTAGGAAAACTCATAAAATCTTAAATAATCTGAAAAATTCTTAGAAATGAAAAAGACTGCCAAAAATTTGTAAAAATCAAAAAAAAAATTCTGGAAAATTGTTAAAATGTAGAAAAATTGGTAAAACAAAAAATAGTAAAAATTAACAAAAAAGTCAGGAAATTTATCGAATAGGTACCAAGAAAATTGATAAAAGTTGGGGGAAAACGTCAAACTTTTAAAAATCTGAAAAACTCAAAATAAATAAAATCATCTTAAATAATCAGAAAAATTTATAAGAATCGAAAAAAATATCAAAATTCAGGAAAATTGTTAAAATTTAAAAAAAAAAAGGTAAAACCAAAAAATACTAAAAATTAATAAAAAAGTCAGAAATTTATCAAATAGGTACCCAAGAAAATTGATAAAAATTGGGGGAAAACGTCAGACTTTCAAAAATTTGAAAAAATCTCAAAAGAAATAAAATCATCTTAAATAATCAGAAAAATTTATAAGAATCGAAAAAAATATCAAAATTCAGGACAATTACTAAAATTGAAAAAAATGTTACAAACCAGAAAATTACCAAAAATTATCAAAATAATCAGAAAAATTGTTAGAAATCAAAAAGACCTGGCAATTGTAAATAACCAGGAAAATTGTTAAAAGTCGAAAAAAATAATTAAAATCCAGGAAACTTATTAAACAAAAAATTACCAAAAATCAGAAAAAAATTCAAAAAACAAAAATTGTCATTTGTAAAAATATTATCAAAAATTCGTCAAAAAGTAGTTAAATTGCAAAAAATCAAGAAAATGGTTAATAATCAAGAAAATTGCCAGTAAGAAAAGTTTTCAAAAATCAGTAAAAATAGTCATTAACTATCAGAAATATTATCTATAAACAATTTTTCCTTTTATCTGTCATCAAGTAGACAAATTTTTTTGACCAAAAAAATGGATTTTTTAAAATCCATTCATTTTTTAATTCAACAAAAAATATTTTTTATTAATGTAATAAGTAAAGTTTTTTTATAACTGTATAAGCTGATTTATAAAAGGATTTCCGAAATACATTTATTATTTATACAAATATCCTCTGAAATCATATAACCACAGCCACCCTATAATATAAATTTCGTGAAATGAATGTAACAAGAAATTATTATAGGTCTCCGGTTATCAATAAGAAAAGATGTAATGTCATTAGGGGATTGACCAAGGGTCATAGCGTAATAAACTGATGTTCGGAATTCCATTTCGACTCACCCTTGGCGTCTTTGAAAGTCATCCCTTCGTGTTGTTTACACAATCATTGACACTCCCAAGCTAAAGGCTCATCATTCTCCTTTTTCCTGTCCGTTTTCTTGTCCCTCACAAGAGATTTATGGTGGTTTTCGAGCTGTTTATAACACTTGGAATTTTTAAATTTTAAATTTACTTATAGTTAGAAAAAACATTCAATTAATTACAAAAATACAAGAAAATATATGTCACTATTTACAGTTTTTATATACATTTGAGAATGCTATGCAAAATTTCCAGTCTCGTTCATATTTCTTCAAAATTTGTTTCTGAATTTCTGAGAAAAATAAACTAGCAAGCAGTGTAAACATTTAATTTTTTTTATAATAAAAGAAATTTCTGCGTAGGTTACGATACATTTACGAAATCTAAAATCTTGTAACCTTCTGCGAAATATTTTATCTTATATATCTCAATATGTTTCGAATTTTTTAGGACTTCCAAAAAGTTTGAGGATAATAATTTCAGCTCAATCGGATTTAACGTGTGGCCTCTATCGTGGAAGAATACAGACAGACAGACAGACAGACTTCCATTTGGAAATGGTCTTAATCATTTCAGTTGCCCTCAAAATGATTATTTCCATCTTTATGTCGAATTTTTTTAACTCGTTCACAATACTTCTCGGAGGTGGATAGAAGTTAAAAATGCTGAAAAAAAGTAAAATAATGCTAAAAACGCTAAATATGCAAAAAACTCGCAGAAAATTTAAAAAAAATTCAAAAAAACGAACAAAAAACAAAAAAAAGTGGAAGAATGCAAAAAAAATACAAAAATATAAAATGAAATGCACAATAATATAAAAAAACCAAAAAATAAGCTAAAAATGATAAAAATTCTAAAAAAAAAGGCAAAACAAGTTTAAAAAGTATTAAAAAAAATTCCAAAAAAATCTAAAAAAAAAAGTAAAAAACTGTTGAAAAGAGTAAAATAATTCTAAAATAGCTAAAAATGCAAAAAAAAAACGATAAAAAAAAAGTGGAAAAAATGCAAAAAAAAAAACAAACATACAAAGAAATGCACAATAATACATGAAAAGTAGAAAATGAGCTAAAAACTGTTAAAAGTTCTAAAAAACTGAAAAGTTAAAAAAAGTGATAAAGGAAATTGTAAAGAATGTTAAAATATGCCAACAAAAAAATCTAAAAAAAAATGCTGAAAAAAAGTAAAATAATAATAATATGCTAAAAATAAAAAAAATCGCAAAAAATGCCAGAAAATCTAAAAAAAGTAAAATAATGTTAAAAAATGCCAAAAGTGCAAAAACTGCCAAAAAAATTAAAAATAATGCAAAAAGATGCCAAAAAGATGCTGAAAAAATTAAAATAATGCTAAAACACGTTAAAAATGTAAAAAAAACCCAAAAAAAAAAACACAAAAATAGCAAAAAAAAATGAAAAAAAACGCAAAAAAAATACAAACATATGCAAAGAAATGCACAAAAATACACAAAAAGCAAAATGAGCTAAAAATTTAAAAAAAAAGCAAAAAAAGTTCAAAAAGTGTTAAAAGAAATTGTAAAAAATGTTAAAAATATCTGAAAAAGTATTCGGAAACTAATAAAAAAAGGTCTGCATAGATTACGATAAAATTACGAAATCTAAAATCTGGTACCCATTTGTAAACAATTTTATTTTATATAAAATTACACTCTCAATATGTTTCGAATTTTTTAGGACTTCCAAGCAGTTTGATAATAATAAAATTCTATGACCCAGTTAAATCCTAAGTACCCAAAGGGTACCTAGAAACTACATTTGTTATTAAAGGTTTAACGTATGTGTGCAGAATAAAACATTTTAAATAAAATTTCCAACTGAAGTGAAAATAGAAGTAACGAAATCAACATTAACATAGGAAGTAGGAAAATAAAAGAAAGTGGGGAAAAAAAAGTTTAAAAAAAGAGGAGGGGAAACGAAAATAAGTTTGAAACAAAGAAAACAGTAGGGGAAAAAGATAGTGGGAGAAAAAGTGAGAAAAAAATTTAAAACATGAAGAAAACAGTAAAAAAGTAAGAAAAAAGTTTGTTCGTTCGGGGTACTTTATTTTTTAACTCTAAATGTGTTTTAATATCTTTCTCCTTCTCTTTTGCTTTTTTTTCGTTATTTTACTATTTCTTTCTATTTTTCCTGTTTTTCCTATTATTTTCAATGTTTCCTGTATTTGATGGAAATTTTTTAAATTCTTGTCAAAATTCCTGAATTTTTTTCTTATATTTCTTGAAATTTTTGATATTTAAATTGTTTTATTGAAATTTTTAAAAAATTTAGAGATTTTTGTTGAAACTTTTTAAATTTTTATTAAATTTCCTGAAATTTTTGATTACAGTTCTTGAAATTTTTGAAATCTTTACAAAATCTGAAAATTTTTACGTTTTTAAATTTTTTATAGCTTTTTCATTGAAATTTTTGAAATTATTACAAAATCTTGAAATTTTTACACATTTTTAAAAATTTTTTAAATATTTGGATTTTTGAGTGAAATTTTTTAAATTTTTATCAAAATTCCTGAAAGTTTTTATCAAAGTTCCTGAAATTTTTTAAAGCTAGTTTTTTTTATTGAAATTTTTGAAATATTTAGATATTTTTTATTGAAGTTTTTTAAATTTTTATCAAATTTCCTGAAATTTTTGATTTCAGTTCCTGAAAGTTTTGAAATCTTTACAAAATCTGGAACTTTTACATGTTTTTATAGATTTTTGATTGAAATTTAATATATTTTTACAAAATTTTGAAGTTTTTACGTTTTTTAAATTTTTGAAATATTTACAAATATTTGATGGAAATTTTTTAAATTTGTGTCAAAATTCCTGAATTTTTTTTATCAAATTTCTTGAAATTTTTTTAGTGAAATTTTTAAAAAATTTAGAGATTTTTGTTTGAATTTTTTTAAATTTTTATCAAATTTCCTGAAATTTTTTATCGCAGTTCTTGAAATTTTTGAAATCTATAAAATCTGGAACTTTTTTCAAAGTATTCTGAAGGGGCTAAAAAAAATTTCGAGACAAAGATGGAAATTTCGATTTTGAGGTCAACTGAGATGATTAAGACCATTTTAAGTCTGTCTGTCTGTCTGTATGTATGTTTAATCCTGTTTTTTATTATTTTTTCCCATTTTTTCCTATTTCCAAATTTTTTTCGTTTTTACTTTGTTTTCCATTCTTTTCCCACTTTTCCCTATTTTTCCCATTTTTGCTGTTTCCAAATTTTTTAGTTTTTAGTTTGTTTTTCATTCTTTTTCCACATTTTTTTCTAATTTTTTCATACTTTCCCTTAATTTTCGGGGCTTTTTCCTGTCTTTCTTTTATTTTTCACAATTTTTCCGCATAAATTGTCTTAGTTTTACCAAGATTGTTTAAAATCCAAATTTCTTGAATGGTACAAATACATCTCGGTCCCCAAATCTCTAGATATTATGAAAAAAGTGGAGGAAAGAGAGCACAACTAAACAAATTTCTATTTGGTCTGTACTTCAACTAAAAAAATTTCTCACGACAAATATTGCTTACATTAATCCTTCTCCACGATAGATCTGATCCTTTGTAAAATAATTCTTGCAATAAAAAAATTACTTGAATAAAATATTTATTTAATTTCCTCAAAGAACTCTATTCTTGATTTTAACTTATTCCCTCAATACTCCTCTCGTAAACAATTTTTTTTTCGAAATTATTTTTCAGCACTGAAAAACATTTCTACAACAGATAAACAGTTTTCATGCAAATTTCATAATCAAAGAACACAATCCAACTTAGTCAATGGTCAAAAAATTATAATTTAAATGAATTAATAATAAAAAATTACAGAATTGTAATATTGATTTTCGTGTCTTTAACACTCTATAGATTGGCAATGAATTGCTATAAAATAAAATCTAAAGCCCATGAAACCAGAATAAAATCCTTTAGGGAATAGCTGGCAAAAGAGTCTAAGTTTCTTATGGTGATCTTTCACCCCAATTTGTCGCCGCCAATCCGCCTTACCCAGACTGGACACGGTCCAGAGATCCAGTCTATTACACTAATAGCCTTATTGTTGGGGAAAGAACGACTTTAAAATGTTCCTTTTTACCCTACTAAATTCCGTTTGTTCTGACATTGTGTTCTAGACAATTGCCTTCCAGAAAAGTTGTAATGAATCAAGTGGATACTGCTCAGTCATTTAATATCAAACCGGAAGCCAATTGTCCGTTTTCTGTTGATTCACGATTGATCATTTCTTTTATGATATTAATTGAAATAAGAGGACGCATTTTGTTATTTTTACTTAACTATTAATATTGCTGTCTTTTTAGAATTGTTTTTTTGTTAGGTACATGACTGGAATGTAATCTTCAAATCTACCAAAAAAAAACAATTTTTTTAAGTACATAGAATAACGTTTTATATTACTTTCCCGACCCACCTCCGAGAAGGGAAAGTGTTGTGAACGAGCTAAAAAAATTTTTCGATATAAGAGATGGAAATATCCATTTTGAGGTCGGTCTGTCTGTCTGTCTGTCTGTCTGTCTGTCTGTGTGTATTCTACCATGATAGAGGCCACACGTTTTATCCGATTGAGCTGAAATTTGGTATATTAGTTTGGGTTACCCGTCGAAAGAATGCATTAGATTTTGTATGACATCTGTCAAACGGAAGAGTCACTATCAAAAAATGACAGATGCAATATGTCATTTAAAAGCTCTCGAAAAACTCTATTCAGAAAAGTTAAAATTATTTCTCCAACTGTCACTTGTCAAAAATAAAAAAATGTCAAAATTTGAAACTTTAATTTTAAATATCTAAAAAAGTCTTCTGGATAATCTTCGGGAAAGTTTTATGGCGACACAACCGATTTTTTCACTATTTTTCATGGATTTTTTTCAATTTTTTTACAATCTTTTCCAATTTTGTCCAATTTTTTTTTTGAATTTTTCTTGGACTTCTTAATAGTTTTTGAGATTTTTTTTAAATTTTTTGATATTTTTGAGATTTTTTGAAATTTTTAGAGATTTTTGAGATTTTTTGAGATATTTGGAGGTTTTTTGAGATTTTTAGGAGTTGTTTCAGATTGTTTGGGACTTTTTAGATTTTTTAAGAATTTATAGATTTTTTGAGATTTTTTTGCAATTTCTTAAGTTTTTTTGTGAATCTTTAATATTTTTCAAGATTTTTTAAAATATTTTTGAAATTCATTTTAGTTTTTTCTTTGAGAATTTTAAGAGATTTTATGAGATTTTTAATTTTTTTTTAAAGATTTTTTGTGTTTGTGAGTTTTTTCTTAGATTTTTTGAATTTTTTGAGTTGTTTTAAGATTTTTCGATATTTTTGATTTTTTCAGGTTTTTTAAAATTTTTTCAGATTTTATTTTGACCTTAAGGTATTTTGAGTTTTTAAGATTTTTTGACTTCTTTCAATTTTTAGAGTTTTTTTGATCAAATTTTTGAGTTTTTGCGATATTTACTATTTTGAATTTTTTGATATTTGACGTTTTAAATTTTTTGAGATTCTTTGTGAATTTTTAGATTTTTTAAGAATTTTTTAGAGATTTAAAAATTCACAAAGAAACTCAAAACCGATTTTTTCACTATTTTTCGTGGATTTTTTTCAATTTTTTTACAATTTTTTCCAATTTTGTCCAATTTTTTTTTTGAATTTTTCTTGGACTTTTTAATAGTTTTTGAGATTTTTTTTTAAGTTTTTTGATATTTTTGAGATTTTTTGAAATTTTTGAGATTTTTTGAGATATTTGGAGTTTTTTTGAGATTGTTAGAAGTTGTTTCAGATTTTTTGAAATTTCTTAGTTTTTTTGTGATTCCTTAATATTTTTCAAGATTTTTTTAAAATATTTTTGAAATTCATTTTAGTTTTTTGAGAATCTTCGAATCCTTTGAGATTCTTTGAGACTTTTAAGAGATTTTATCAGATTTTTAAATTTTTTTTAAGATTTTTTGAGTTTGTGAGTTTTTTCTGAGATTTTTTTGAGCTGTTTTGAGATTTTTCGATATTTTTGATTTTTTTAGGTTTTTTAAAATCTTTTCAGATTTTATTTTGACCTTTTTTAAGGTTTTTTGAGTTTTTAAGATTTTTTGACTTCTTTCAATTTTTAGAGATTTTTTGATCAAATTTTTGAGATATTTACGATTTTGAATTTTTTGATATTTGACGTTTTAAATTTTTTGAGATTCTTTGTGAATTTTTAGATTTTTTAAGAATTTTTTAGAGATTTTTGAGATGTTTTTGAAGCGTCTGAAAATTTTTTGAGACTTTTTGAGATTTTTTGATGATTTTTGAGATTTTTTGAAATTCTTTGAGATTTGAGATTTTTGACATTTGAGATTATTTGAGTTTTTACTTTCCCGACCCACCTCGAGCTAAAATAAAAATTCGAGATAAAGATGGAAATATCTATTTTGAGGTTCTCTGAGACAATTAAGACCATTTCCAGATCGAAGTCTGTCTGTCTGTCTGTCTGTGTGTATTCTTCCATGATATAGGCCACACGTTTAATCCGATTGAGCTGAAATTTGGTATATGGGTTTGGGTTACCGATCGAAAGAATCCATTAGTTTTTGTACGACATCTGTCAAATGAAAGTGTCACTGTGAAAATATGACAGATGCAATATGTCACTGAATTTGACTTGGAATATGTCATTTGAAAGCCCTTAACAAACTTTATTCAGAACAGTCAAAATTATTTCTCAAACTGTCACCTGTCAAAAATAAAAAAATGTCAAATTTTCAAATTTTAACATTAAATATCTGAAAAAATATTCGTGGATACTCATCGGAAAAGTATTGGAGGCGACATAAAATCGAATGTGAAAAATACATTCTTTTTTTTCATATGCGAAAAAATGCATTTTTGCTTTTTTCCAAATTCGAGTCTTCAAAATACGAGTGTGGAAAAATGCATTCTTGCTTATATTTTATTTCAAATTCGTGTATGAACAAATTCACGTTTCCTTTTTTTTCCAATTTCAAGTGTAGAAAAATGCATTCTTGTCTCGGTTTTTTTTCAAATTCGTGTGTGAAAAATGCATTCTTGCATTTTTTTCTAAATCCATGTGTGGAAAATGCATTTTTCTTTTTTCCCATTTCGAGTGAGTGCGGAGTAGCCATTCTTTCTGTTTGTCCCAATTTTTTATGTGGAAAAATGCATTTTTCCTTTTTTTCAATTTTGGGTGTGAAAAAATGCATTTTTACATTTTTTATAATTATTTGTGTGAAAAAATGCATTCTTGCTTTTGTGTGAAAATATGCATTTTTGTTTTTGTCTTTCAAATTCATTTGTGATAAAAATGGGATTTATGTTTTTTTTTCAATTTCGAACGACGGGTTTTTTAAATATTTTTTATATCTTTTTTTTAATTACTTTTATTACTTTTATTAAAAATTGAAAATACCACAACCTAAACCATGCAATTTTAAAATTTAAAGATACAATTTTAAAACATAAATTTTAAAGGGTTTGATTTTCTTATCGTTTTTTCTATGTATATCTTTTTATTTACATTTTTAAACTCTTCATGTAGCAGTGGCCCTTCAAAGAGGAAACATTGTTTTTAAAAATTGTTAAGCGTTATTTGGCATATAAAAAACTTTATTAATTTTATGAAAATCTCTATACAGGACAGTCAAAATTACTTCTCCAACTGTCACTTGTCAAAAATAAAAAAATGTCAAAATTTAAAACTTTAACATAAAATATCTGAAAAACTATTCGTCTCTGGAAACTCGTCGAGAAAATTTTGGGGTGACACAATCGTATTATATAAGTATCGCATAATAAAATTTAAGAAATTTTATAACCCAGTTTTTAAGCTCTTATAAATCTTTTATAAAATAATTTTATTGTATTTTTATAAAAACTGTATAACTGTTTTATAGCACTTATAAAATATATTATATAAACAAAATGTTTTATAAATTGTGCTCATTTTGTGTTTATAGATATTTTATAAACATTTTGAAAACGTTTCATTGTTTTATAATAAAACATATCTACTACTTTTAGTTGGGACGTCACCTAGGCGGACATTAAAAAAAAAAACATAAAATTGGTTTAGGGGGGGGTGTACATTAATTTCATTTTATAGCAATGATTGTTCTAAGAATTAGTCGCCGTTAAATTTGACCTTTTATGATTCGTTTGGTTTTAGGAAAACCACCATATCTTTTGTCATCGTAGCACAATACGTATTTTAATTATGATTGAAGTCGCATATCATTTCCTGGTGGCGACGATTTATTTGTTTGGGAAATGTTTGAATGCCAGGATACGCCGCGCATAATGAGTTCTGACTTTTCGCCTTTGGAGGGCAAGGCTGTTAGAAATTAGAACAATAGCGTCAAATGAACTCAATTAATATTCATCTGGAACAATCAAAGTGATGAGTATATCTACAATTGTTAATGCCGAAAAGATTTTTGACGGTATTTAAAATTCATTTTAAAGAAAAATAAATAGATACGGAATATATAATCTTATTAGTTCTATTTATATAAGAGGTCAAAAATTTTTATACGTAAAAAAATTAATTTTATTATTTTTTAAAGTACTGTCATTTTTAACTAAAAAATTTCTTAACCACCCTGTATAATTATAATGTAAGTATTGAAATCTGTTCAGAATTTTAAATTTCTTGGTTAATTGTTTTCCTCCAACCATTTCTAATAGTTTATTTATTGGTACAAAATATCTGTTATATCTACTTATGAAATTAGAATTGTATAGACCAGAAAAAATTTAAATATTTGAATAAGATGATAATTTTTGTTTTTTTGTTCTAGGTAGGTGAATTTGAAGTATTCAAAATAGGTAAGATTACCATTATTTTTCAAGTGTTTCATTATACAGGGTGTCAATTTTAAGTAACCTTAAATTAAATGCATAAAAAATTTTAGCTTAAATTTAATCATTAGAACAATTAAAAATTAGTTCAGAAATAATCTTATCAACTATCATAAATTGTATAAAATTAATCGTAATCTCCAAAAAAGTAAAAATGTAAATATTTGGACATATAAATGATGTTCCCGATTTGACTTTAGACTTACTGGCTAAACCACGTAAAAAAGGCGCTGAAAGCGGTGGTGTGGAAATGAGTTTTGGTACACGTCAAAGTCTCGATCGGCTTCTGATGGTTTCGATCCGCGCTAGATCAATTTTAACAAGTCTCAAACTGTTTTTAATAGATCTCGAACAGGTCTCAAACAGCTTTTGATCCGCTTCTGATAAGTGGATCATAAGCTGTTCGAGACCTGTTAAAAGTTGTTCCAGACCTGTTCTAGTGTGAATCAGAACCGGATCGAAAGCAGATCGAGACTCGCCTAGAGCGGATTAGAACCTTGACGTGTACCAAAAATTAACAGACGGGACCTTAACGATTTTCTATGTTATTTTCCATAAGGAGTACGCCATAACATCTTAATATCTTTTACTAATACTATTAAAGGACACGTCATTATTATTTGTTATAGGAGGTTCAAAATTTCCAAAGGGGGACACGAGATGCTAAATAAAACCAAAGATAAGCACGTCTTGTTTAGAATGAGGGGCATGAGATCTTCTAATCTGCCTTAAAAATAAATAAAAAAAATCCCAAACCCATATACCAAATTTCAGCTCAATCGAATTAAACGTGTGGTCTCTCTATCATGAAAGCATACACACAGACAAATACACAGACAGACTAAATGGTCTTAATCGTCTCAGAGGATCTTTAAATATATATTTGTATCTTTCTCGAAAATTTTTTTAGCTCTTTCATCATACATTTTTTCCACACTCGAATTAGAAAAAAACTTCAAGACTGCATTTTTTTTTTAAAAACAATAGAAGCAAGAATGCGTTTTCTTGCACACGAATTTGAAAAAATAGAAATAAAAACACATTTTTCCACAAAAAAAAAAACTATAAAAAAATTTTAAAGTTGTTTTTCACAGATGAATGTGGAAAAAAGCGAAAATGCATTTTTTCACATATAAATTGGTATAAAAGCAAGAATGCATAAAAAACTAGAAAAAAAACAGCAAAAATGCGCTTCTTCACACATATATTGGGAAAAAAGCAAGAATGGATTTTCTACATAAAAATTGGAAAAAACAGCATACTTTTTTTTACACAAATGTGAAAAAAAAACAAAAGCAAGAATATATTTTTACTTATTCAAATTTCATGTATAAATTTGGAAAAAAGCCCAGATTCGACAAAAAGCATTAAAAATACATTTTTTTGTGCATTAATCAAAAAATAGGCTCAGATTCGACATAAAATAGTAAAAATGTATTTTTTCATGTATAAATTTGCAAAAAATAAGGCCCAGATTCAACAAAAAACAGTAAAAATACATTTTTTGCGTAGAAATGAAAAAAAATGCTCAGATTCGACAAAAAACCCATAAAAATGCATTTTTCCACGCATAAATTTGGAAAAAAGGCCCAGATTCGACAAAAAGCAGTAAAAATGCATTTTTTTCATGTATACATTTGGAAAAAAGGCCCAGATTCGACAAAAAGCAGTAAAAATACATTTTTTGCGCAGAAACGAAAAAAAAACTCAGATTCGACAAAAAAAACCATAAAAATGCATTGTTTCACGCATAAATTTGGAAAAAAGGCTCAGATTCGACATAAAACAGTAAAAATGCATTTTTTATGTATAAATTTGGAAAAAAATGCCCAGATTCAACAAAAAGCAGTTAAAATACATTTTTTTGCGCATAAATGAAAAAAGGCTCAGATTCGACAAAAAAAAAATAAAAAAATGCATTTTTTCATGTATAAATTTTGAACAAAAATGCCCAGATTCGGCAAAAAGCAGTAAAACACATTTTTTTACGCATAAATGAAAAAAAAGGCCAAGATTCGACAAAAAAAATCATAAAAATGCATTTTTTTCAGGCAGAAATTGGGAAAAAAAGGTCCAGATTCGACAAAAAGCGGTAAAAACACATTTTTTGCACATCAATGAAAAAAGGCTCAGATTCGACAAAAAAAAAAACATAAAAATGCATTTTTTTCCAGGTATAAATTGAGAAAAAAAGCTCAGATTCGACATAATATAGTAAAAACGCATTTTTCTACACAAAAAAATTGAAAAACCAGCAGAAATGCATTTTTTCACACATGAATTGGAAAAAAGCAAGAATGCATTTTTACACACATAAAATTAAAAATAACAGCAAAAACGCATTCTTTTTTAACAAATTCTAAGAAAAAAACCAGAAACACAAATGCACAGTTGAATTTGGAAAAAATCGCAAAAAAGTATTTTTCCTCAAAAAAAATTGGAAAACGCATTTTTTTACATATAAATTGGTGAAAAAGCAAGAATACATATTTCCACATAAAAAAACTAGAAAAAAAACAGCAGAAATGCGTTTTTTACACATAAATTGAGAAAAAAGCGAGTATGCATTTTTCTACACATGAAAACAAAAAAAAACCAGTAAAAATGCAGATTTTTACACATTAACGAAAAGAGCAAAAAAATTTGAATGTATTTTCTCTCAAAGGAATTTAAAAAAAAAATCGGTTGTGTCCAGAATTTTGACATTTTTTTATTTTTGACAGGTGACAGTTGGAGAAATAATTTTGACTGTTCCAAATAGAGTTTTTCAAGAACTTTCAAATAATATATTGCAAGTCAAATTCCGTGACATATTACATCTGTAATTTTTTGATAGTGACACTTCTGTTTGACAGATGTCGTACAAAAACTAATGAGTTCTTCCGACGGGTAACCCAAACCCATATACCAAATTTCAGCTCAATTGGATTTAACGTGTGGCCTCTATCGTGGAAGAATACACACAGACAGACACACTTCCATTTGGAAATGGTCTTAATCGTTTCAGGTGACCTCAAAATGGAAATTTCCATCTTTATCTCGAAAATGAAAATTTTTTTTTCGTTCACAATACTTTCCCTTCTCGAAAAATGCTATTATCAGCCAAATACTAAATTTTCGGAATTCTTGATGACCACTGACTCGGCACAGTGGCTAAATTAACCCTTTTTTTTGGCCTCGCGGCAATCTGAGACAGATAGATTTTTTTTTAATTATTGTCCAATGTTCTAGGTTCCACTATCTGCTAACTTAGACTTATTTTTGTAGATTCGCGAAAATTGTGGTATCGGCTGAAATTGCTATAGCTCTACTTTTACATGCTCTTACATTTTTATTATTTTATAACCATATTATGGCCTATTTAAAAATTGACGTATTTTGCTGTTTTACGTTTGTCATATATTATTTGAATGTAATTTTATAATTAACCTCATAATTAAAATATAACTAATGACATATGTTAAGAATTGTTTTCAATGACGCACATTAAGGTGTGTTCGTATGAATAAATTCGTAATGCCAAAAATTGTATTTTCCTTTATGCGTTGCGTACCTTTATACATAATTTACTAATTTTTTTTTACTTGGCACCTCCGTTTTTTTTAACTGATTTGTTTCAAATTTCTACCTTTACATCCCTAAGCGTTTTTAAATGGCGAATTATTTAATATATATTCAAAATGTCTAATACGATAATATTTTTGGGGTGAACCCAAACGTTGTAGACTGCATTTAATTTATTAATTTCAAAATTAAACTTTGCTCTTTCTCATTATACTGGGAAGGCATTTTGACAGTGAAAAATTAATTGAACTGTCAAAAATAACATTTACGTCGACATTACTTAAGAAATACGTTAATGACGTCATAATTCATGATTGAAAAATCAAGTTGGACAATGTATGACGTAATGAAGATGGTTAAACAAACTCTATGATTATATTATGATCTTGTATTTTGTTGTATATTATCATGCATTATAATTTAACTTAAACTATAATTATATTTTTTTGTTAATGGATTATTTAAAATATTCCAAATACTATTAATACTATTAATAAAAAAAGGGGGACAAAGGCATAGAGCAATACCGAAAGCAAAGCGAACGCTATTCACGAAACGTGTTCGAGATCTTCATGGTAGGGAAGATTAAAGTAAATGCAGGGTGAAAATTAAATGCATGATAAATGATTGTCAAGTAGAAGAGCAGCCCCATGATCAATAGAGCAGAAAGAAGTGCACATTATACAACGACAGTAAAAAGAAATTTCATTGCGCGAGAAAAATGAGAAGATGAAGTGTATATGGATGTTTGGCAAGTAAATTTGACTTGGGTTATATTTATTTGGAAAGTCATTAGAAGAGGGAAAGTCTATTGTACGAAACGTAATGAGATATGGCATTTTAGACAACAGTACAAATAATGGTATAATTACTTTAAAAAAAAATTTCCAGGATTCTAATTTATTTTCGAGACAAATAAAAATTAGATAATTTTGAAATTGGCGCCATTATGCCGATCTTTTTACCGAAAATTTCAATTTATTTATTTCTTATAACTAATTTTTTTCCTAATACTTAAAATTATAAATATACTTAAAATCTAAAATTCTTGGAGGGCCTAAATTTTTTTTTAAATTTCTGAAAGTTTTTTTATGTTTCTGAATACTTTTGATGCTCCTGCAAGTTTTTTTCAAGTTCCTGAAAATTTTTGGATGTTCCCGAAAGTTTTTGGTGTTCCTGTAATTTTTTTGATTTTCCTAAAAGTTTTATAAGTTCCTGGAATTTTTTGTTTGAAGGTTTTGGAAGTTTCTGAAAGTTTTTTTTTCATGGTTCTGAGTGAGTTCTGACGTTCCTGAAAGTTATTGAAATTTCTGAAAGTGTTTGGTGTTACAAGTTTTTTTAATGTTTCAGAAATTTTTTGGAATTCCTGAAAGTTTTTTGATGTTCCAGAAAGTTTTTCATATTCTCGAAAGTGTTTGGTATTCCTACAAGATTTTTTGAAGTTTCTGAAATTTTTTTATGTTTCCGAAAGTTTTTGGTGTTGCTGCAATTTTTTTTATTTTCCTGAAAATTTTAGACGTTCCTGAAAGTTTTTTTTAAGGTTTTGAAAGTTTCTGAGTTGTTTTGGAGGTTTATTCAATAAATTTGTTTTTTTTCTCAACAAGTCTTCAACCAAACCAGGTCTATCGATCTGCTAACTAAAAAGAACTTTTTTATAATTTGTTAAATTTGTTTTAAAATCATTTGTGAAGTCCTAATGGTTTTGGACATTCCTGAGTTTTTTTTGATGGTTCTGAACATTTTTTGACGTTCCTGAAAGTTATTGAAGATTCTGACAATTTTTTTTGAGATTTCTGATAACTGAAACGGATTTTTTAAGTTTGTTTTAAAATCAATAGCAAAATTTTTGAATTTCCTGAACCTCTTTTGGCGTTAATAAAAGTTTTTGGTGTTCCTGCAAGTTATTTCATAGTCCTGAAAGTCTTGAAATTCCTGAAAATGTTTTGATGTTCTGGATTGATGTTCTGGATTGTTTTTGAATGTTCGCGAAAGTTTTTTCGATTTTACTGAAAGTTTTTGAAGTTCCTGAATTTTTTTTTCATAAATTCGCACTCAACAGGGCTCCAACCTAATCAGGTCTGTCTATCTGATAACTAAAAGGGACTTTTTTATGATTTGTTAAGTTTGTTTTAAAATCAATTGTAAATTTTTAGAGATTCCTGAAAGTTTTTTTTACATTTCTACAAGTTTTTGGATATTCCTGAAAGTTTTTTTTTGATGGTTCTAAATGATTTTTGATGTTCCTGAAAGTTTTTGGTGTTCTTACAAGTTTTCTTTATGTTTCAGAATTTTTTTGGATTTCCTGAAAGTTTTTTAATGTTCTACCATTTTTTTCATGTTCTCAAAAGTGTTTGGTGTTCCTGTAAGTTTTTTTTATGTTCCTGAAAATTTTTGGATCTTCACGAAATTTTTTGGTGTTCCTGCAATTTTTTTTGATTTTACTGAAAGTTTTGGAAGTTCCTGAAAGTTTGTTTGATGTTGCTGTAAATTTTTGGTTGTTCCTGAAAATTTTTGATGTTTCTGCATTTTTTTTTCGATTTTCCTGAAGGTTTTGCAAGTTCCTGAAAGTTTTTGTTTGGAGGTTTTGGATGTTTCTGAAAGTTTTTTTGTAGGTTTATTTAATGTTTTACTTCTTTAATTTTAAAATTTTCAATTTTTTTAACTACTACACTTAATTTCTATTAACTTTTTTCTTAATATTTAAACTTATGAATATACTTAAATTGTAAAATTTTTGGAGTGCCTAAAAGTTTTTTAAGATTCCTAATTTTTTACAAATTAAAAACACTTACAACTTGTGCTTGACTTAACAATTTCTTTATAATTCTAGGATATTCTACAATTCCATTAAAAATACTTCCGTAATTGTTTTTAATTTATTTTATTGCGCAATTGAAGTATTTTTTTCAAAACAATCAAGAATTTCTTCGAATCCAAAAATATTTTTCCATTTAAGCATTCTTTAGTAATTTTTCTCTTCGTCCTTTAGTATAATAAATCAACTAGCAAACGTTTCTTTGTTTACACGTCAAAAGAAGAATCAATCACGACCGAAATGATGAATTGATTACTAAGATCGGCCACGTAACAAATTAACGAACCGTGTGATATCTAAAATAACGCCCTGGATCAGAGGCGTATCATAAGAGAGGACGAAAGATAAAGAAACCCTATCAAAAATCATTATTAAAAAAATCTGTTGTGTCGCTCTAAAACTTTCCCGACGAGTATCCAAAGACGAATATTTTTTCAGATATTTAATGTTGAAGTTTCAAATTTTGTCATTTTTCAAGTTCCCTGGGCAATCCAAACCATATACCAAATTTCAGCTCAATCAGATTAAACATGTGGCCTTTAGCGCGGAAGAATACACACAGACAAACAGACATACCGACAGAGTGACAGACAGACAGATATACAGACTCTCATCTGGAAAATTAACTGGAGGAAAATCATAAAAATTTTTACCTGAAGTAAAATATCGGAAAAATCGAAAAGAATTGCAAATAAATAGAAAAAATTAAAAAAGTCGGAAAAAATTTAAAAAAAATTGGATGAAATTGGGAAAAATGGGAAAAAATTGAAAAAATTGAAAAAAAAGGACGAAATTGTAAAAAATTGAAAACAATAGGAAAAAAATCGGAAGAAAATCAAGAACATTGGAATAGTCGTAATAGTGAAAAATAGAGGAGAAATCAAAAAGAATTGTGAAAATGGGGAAAAAAATTAAAAAAGTGGAAAAACACGGGAAAAAATTGTAAAAAATTAATAAAAATTGGAAAATATTCGAAGAATATTGAAAAAAATTGGAAAAAATTAAAAAAGACAGGGACAAAAAAAACCGTAAAAAAATCAAATCACAAAAAATTAGACCAATCGTAAAAGTGAAAAATATCGGAATAATCGGAAAGAATTGCAAATGAATGGAAAAAATTGGACAAAATTGGAAAAAAATTGGAAAAAATTGGAACAAATTTAAAAAAATTGGAAAAAATTAGAATAAATTGAAAATATAATTGAAAATAGTCGGAAAAAATTGGAACAAAAAAAAAGGAAAAAAATGAAATAACACGGAAAAAATTGAAAAAGAAAATGAAAGAGAAATTGGAAAAAATCTGAAGAAAATCACGAAAAATTGGAATAGTCGTAAAAGTGGAGAATATCAGAGAAATTGAAACGAATTGTTAATAAGTGAAAAATAAATTAGAAAAAATTGGTAAAAATTAAAAAAAATGGGAAAAATTGGTAACAATTAAAAAAATGAAAAATATTAGAAAAAAATTGAAAAAAAAATCAAAGAAATTGGAAAACATTTGAAAAAAATTTTAAAAAATTGCAAAAAGTCGGAAAAAATTGAGAGAAGTTGGAAGAAAATGGAAAAAATTAAAAAAATCTACAAATATTGGGAAAAAAGGAAGAAATTGAACAAATTAGAAAAAATCACAAAATCGAAAACAATTGCAAATAAATGGAAACAATGTAATTAAATTAAAAAAAACTGAAAAAAATTGAAAAAAATTGAAAAAAATTGAAAAAAATTGAAAAAAATTGAAAAAAATTGAAAAATATTGAAAAAAAATTAAAAAATATTGAAAAATATTGAAAAAAATTGAAAAATATTGAAAAAAAACTGAAAAAAGTTTGAAAAAAATTGAAAAAAATTGAAAGAAAACTGAAAAAAATTGAAAAAAATTGAAAAAAATTGAAAAGAATTTAAAAAAAAATTGAAAATAATTGAAATTAATTGAAAATAATTGAATAAAATTGAATAAAATTGAAATTAATTGAAAATAATTGAATAAAATTGAAAAAAATTGGGCAAACCCGAAAAAATCGTAAATAATCCAACATAATTGGAAAAAATTAGATAAATCGAAAACAATTACAAATAAATGAAAACATCTGAATAAAATTGGAAATAATTCGAAAAATTCGGAAAATTGAGAGAAATTGGAAGAAAATGGAATAAATTAAAAAATTTGACAAAATTGGGAAAAATGGAAAAAAATGAAAAAAATCGATTGTGTCATTCAAAGACTTATGGGTTCTTTCGACAAACCCACATACCAAATTTCAGCTCAATCGGATTAAACGTGTGGCCTCTATCGTGGAAGAATACGCACAGACAGACAGACTTCCATCTGGAAA
The DNA here is from genome assembly GCA_963243735.1 of Neocrepidodera transversa. Lineage (NCBI taxonomy): Eukaryota > Metazoa > Arthropoda > Insecta > Coleoptera > Chrysomelidae > Neocrepidodera > Neocrepidodera transversa. Next base: position 1,061,446 of record OY725345.1, on the reverse strand, counting down.
TGGTGTTAATCATTTCAGGTGACCTCAAAATGGATATTTCCATCTTTATCTCGAAATTTTTTTTGCCCGTTTACAAATTTTCCCTTGTCGGAGGTGGGTTGGGAAAGTAAAAAAATTATTACGCAGCACAACAAATACAAATATTTAAAAAAATATTTGTATGTGGCACAAGTAAACTTTTTAGTTATCCAGTATTAATAATTAATAATTCGTAATAAATATTTTTCATTACATATTAGGCTCTCTACAAATAAACATAGATGAACAATTAATTAAAATAGATTATTTAATAATTTAAGTATGTTAAAATTAAAAAGAAAATAATTTTCTAAAATTTTTCATAGTCTGAATCTCCTTACCACCAAAAAAAATTAAACATAAATAAATTGTACACATTATTACTATTAATAAGAAAATAAAATAAAAATACATATAATTAAAAAAAAACCCCAAATCTCCATTACATAATAATATACAGTGTGTTTTAAATAGTGAAAAATTTTTAAATATTAATAGATAGAAAAAAAATTTAATCTACGCCCTTGCACGAGTTTTCGGCTAATCAAAATCGAAGAGATAAAAAAAAACAACATCGTCGTAACAAATTGATAAAAAAGTTAACTCTATTCAAACCGTTTATGAATGGGGGTATTTAGTCAACAAAATAATAATTAAATCGGACACAATGGTCAGAAGGCGTGTAACAATTGGTCTTAATCGTGTGGCAATACACGTGCCACGATTACCTGTCAAATTTTATGCAAAGTCATCATTCACAACAGGCCGTCCTCAGCCTTATTTTCATACATTGGATTTCAATGGCCTTATATATATATATATATATATATATACGTCTAGTTGTTGAACGAGTGGGCGAGAAAATACCTTATACCTACGTTTTAATTGAAATCTTTTTAGTGGTTTTTCTCCCTGCAGATACCTCTTCTTCGGGTTTTATGATCCCTAAAAAAAACCTATTCTCCGTTGCAGGAAGAAATATTGTTATTTGTTGTTAAATTTTGATTTATTTATATGTACATCCTTGTTTAATAAGGACAAAGTCACTTGGAGTTTTCATAATAAATAATTAATGGAATGTGGCTATCAGGCTATTAGAATCACGTCCAAAAAAATGCAGGAGCCTCAAAAAAATCTTCCAGGAACGTCAATAAACATTTAGGACCATCAAAACAAACTTGCAGAACACCAAAAACTTTCAGAAACATCCAAAAACTTTTATCACATCGTTATAGAACTAGATCTATATCTATATAGACCTAGTTTAGTTGGAGACTTGTTCAGAAGACAGCGAACTTAAAGAAACCCATAAAAAAACTTCCGGGAACTTCCATAACTTTCAGGAGAACTACAAGAATACCAAACACTTTCGAGAACATCCAAAAACTTTCGGGAACTCCAAACATTTTCTGGAACATCAAAAAAATTGCAAGAATACTAAAAACTTTCAGAAACTTCCAAAACCTCCAAACAAAAACTTACAGGAACTTCTAAAACTTTCAACAAATTAAAAAAAAATTGCAGGAACACCAAAAACTTTCAGAAAAATCCGAAAATTTTCGGGAACATCAAACAGACTTACAGGAATAGCAAAAACTTTCAGGAGTATCCAAAAACTTTTAGGAACGTCAAAAAACTTTCAGAAACTTCAAAAAAATTCCAACTGATTTTAAAATAAACTTAACAAATTATAAAAAAGTCCATTTTAGTTATCAGATTGATATACTTGGTTTGGTTGGAGACTTGTTTAGAAGAGAGCGAATTTATTAACGAAACCTTCAAAAAAAGAAATTCAGGAAATTCAAAAACTTTCAGGATAAATCTACAAAAATTGCAGGAACACCAAAAATTTTCGGGAACATCAAAACAGTTTCAGGAACATCAAACAAACTTGCAGAAAACAAAAACTTTCAAGAATATCCAAAAACCTTGTTTGGTTGGAGACTTGTTGAGAACAAATCGAATTTTTCAAAAAAAATTTCAGGAAGTTCCAAAACTTTCAGTAAAATCTAAAATAAATATAAAAACACCAAAAACTTTTTGGAACATTCAAAAACAATCCGGAACATCTAAAAACTTTCAGGAATTTCAAAATACTTTTAGGACCATGGAAAAAACTTATGGGGACACTAAAAACTGTTATGAATGACAAAAACCTTTCAGGAACTCCAAAAATTTTGCAGTTGACTTTGATACTTAAAAAATCATAAAAAAGTCCCGTTTAGTTATTAGAAACCTCAAAAAAAAAACTTTCAAAAATTTCAATAACGTCAAAAATCATTCAGAATCATCAAAAAAAAAAAAACTTTCAGGAACTCCAAAAATTTTGTAGTTGATTTTAAAACTTTAAAAATTATAAAGAAAGTCCCGTTTAGTTATCAGAAACCTAAAAAAAAAAAATTTCAGAAACTTCCAAAATCTCCAAACAAAAACTTTCAGGACATTCTTAAAATTTTCAGGAAATTAAAAACAAATTGCAGGAACACCAAAAACTTTCAGAAACATCCAAAAATGTTCAGGAACATCAAACAAAATTGCAGGAACAGCAAAAGCTTTCAGGAACGCCAAAAAACATTTAGGAACTCCAAAAATTTTTCAGCGATTTTAAAACGAACTTAAAAAAGTCCCATTTAGTTATCAGAAACCTAAAAAAAACTTTCAGAAACTTCAATAACTTTCAGGAACGTCAAAAATTCAAGACCATCAAAAAAAACTCAGGAAAATCCAAAAACTTTTAGAAGCGTCAAAAAATTTTCAGGAACTTTGTAGAAACATAAAAATTAAGCAAAATTTTAGAAAATGAGGAAAAATTGGACAAAATCTGAAAAAACAGTAAAAAATTAGAAGAAATTGGGAAATATTGGGAAGAATAATGAAAAAAAGGGAAGAATTTGGAAAAATAGAAAAATTGGTAAAAATATTGAAGAATAAGGGAAAAATCTTAAAAAATAGTAAAATATTAGGAAAGTGAACAATTGTGGAAAATCTAGAAAAATTGGGATACATTTAAATAATTACAAAAAAATGACAAAAATTTGGAAAATTAGTGGAAATTAGTGAAAAATAGGAGGAAATCTGAATAAATGGGAAGAAAATTGGGACAAATAATGAAAACTAGGGAAAACTTTGGAAAAACTGTAAAAATTGGGATAAATTAAAAAAATACGAAAAATTGGGAAATATAGGTAAAAATCTGGAGAAATACTGGGAAATAGGGTAAAATCTGGCATAATCGGGAAAAATCTGGAAAGATTAGGAAAAATAGCGAGAAATAGGAAATCTTTTGTTTGGCTCGAAGGGTAAAACCACATTTTTTCTATAAACATTTAAATTACAATTAAATTTATTTGTGTGGGAGGTAAAAATGTTTTTTAATTTTCAATAAAACTTAAATTCGACATTTTTAGTTCAAAAAAGTACAAATATCATTTTTTGGATAAAATCCAAATACACTCGTTCTTTTTTTGGCTCCAAAGGTAAAAATGCATTATTTAGATATAATGTAGAATTACACTTGAGTGAAAGGAAAAATCTATTTTTAGAATAAAATGTTATTATTATTTCATGCGGTAACGGCCGACGGTTCAAGTTCGATGTTGTGTCAGGTCAAGTAATGTTTATTGTTAGAAGCAGATATATAAAAATGTCGAAATGGTAAAAATGCTTTTTTCCCCAAAAAATTTCAAATTACAATTCAGTTTCTTTGTTTTGGAAGTAAATATGCTTTTTTAATAAAATTTTGACCTAGACTTGGTGTTTTTTCCAAAAAAATATCAAATTTTTTTAGTTCATGAGATATAATAGTAGTTTGTGTGCAAAGTGTCATTTTTCCCACGAGCTCATAAGTTTGTGGCAAGAGCCGTAAGGCGAGTGCCATAAATCTAGCTACAAATATTTTTTCTACAACCACATTTATTAATGAAAGAAAAACAGTTATAGAAAATATTTTTTTTTATAGAATGTCTCATTCTTTTCCTAACATAAATTTAAAACAAAAATACCGTTAATCCAGAAAGAACCAATTTTCACCCTAATTAAGTCTAAAGAGAAATTTATAAAGCGAACTGGTGATGGAATAACCCTTTACCACCCCAATGTACGCTCTGGTGCCTAAGGCTACGTTCCAATTCAACCCTTTCTAGCACTTCTTTATCAAATCGTTACGACTGTCGCTAGGCTACTTAATGACTTTCGGTTGCAGTTTATGCAACTGATTTATTACTCGTTTAATTCATACTTTTTTGACTGAGAGACTGTTTAGATTAAGTTAAGAGAATAAATAATTCGATATTAATTGTGGCAACGTCGGAATTGCCAGATGGTTTAGTTAAGATGGTTTTAGCTTGTGATAAATTGTTAAAAATTAGTTAAAATTAATTAGATATTTAAAAATTATAAATAAATGTGTTGGGTGTTTTATTTTTAAACTATCAAATTTTATATTAATTAATAATAAAAAATTAAAATGCGTATATAAATCGTTGTTTTTTTTACAGATTTTTTCACTTATAATAAATAAATTTTATCATTCTTCATATCGCACTTATCTGGAAATCGACGAATTTTAAGCATAAACATAAAAATTTTAATAATAAATAAATAAAAAAAAGAATTTTATTTTATGGTACAGGAACAGCTCGTTAGTGTGTTGTTTTTTGTTTAATTACCGTGACGAAATTTAAAAACTTAGGCAATTCTCTGTTATATCAATACATAAATAAAAGGCCGAATTCTCCGTTATCTTGGAATTGGCACTTAGTAGATTTCAACAGATCCGGCTTCGGGAGAGATGAGCGCGAGGTCGAAATATATAAAAAACAAGTGAAAAGAGTTTTCGAAAATTTTAAGTTATGAAAAAAAAATTCTATATGCTATAGTATATATAAGAAATGGAAAGAAAATAGAATGAGGAAAGATTAGATTTAATAGAAAAAAAAAACGAAAAATAGGAAAATCTTAAATAATAGAAAAAATTCAGAAAAAAACAGGAAAAAGAGAATAAAAAGTAGAGAAAATAGGAAAATATGGGCAAAAATAGGAAAAAATATGAAAATATAGGCAAAAATAAGAAAATCGGTAAAATGGAAAAGCATAAATAAATCGTAAAAAAATAGGAAAAAATAGGGAAAAATATGGGAAAAAATAAAAAAAAATTAGGAAAAAATAGAGAAAAATACTAAAATACAGTCAAAAATAGAAAAAGTTAAAAAAAAAATAGGAAAATATAGACAAAAATAGGAAAAATCGGTAAAATGGAATAAACAGGAAAAAATAGTAAAAAATAGGAAAAAAATTGGAAAAAATTAGGAAAAAATAGAGAAAAATAGGAAAATATAGGCAATAATAGGAAAAATCGGTAGGAAAAAAACGATAAAATAAGGAACAAAATGGGAAATGGGAAAAAATATTAACATGTAGGCAAAAATCGGAAAAATCGGTGTTATTCAAAAAAGACAGGAAAAAATTTGTATAAAAATAGAACAAAATAGTAAAAAAATAGGAAAAAAAATAAAATAAAATCGGGAAAAAAGGAACAAAATTGAAAAAATTAGGAAAAAATAGAGAAAAATAGGAAAATATAGTTAAAAATGGGAAAAATCGTTACAATTTAAAAAAAAATCAACAAATTGGAAAACAGAAAAAAATAGGGAACAAAAAGGGAAATAGTGAAAAGTAGAAAATATTAGGACATGATATTAAAAAATATCCAAAAAAGCAAAAATCGGAAAAACTCTATAATTCAAAAAAACGGGAACAAATGGTATTAAAATAGGAAAAAAATCATAAAAATAGGGAAAAATACGAAAAAAATAGGAAAACTGGGTAAAATGAAGAAAAAAAAAACATGAACAAATAGAAAAAAAAAAGCAACGCAAACAAAAAACCAAAAACAATTGCAACCATCTAATTTTTTTTTAAAAAAATTGAAAAAATCAAAAGAATTCAAACATATTAAAAAAGAAAATAAAAGAATAGGAAGAAAAAAAATGAGAGAAAAACCAGTAAACAAAAGAAAAAAAACAGAAAAATGAGAAAAATTAGGATAAAAGGAAAAAATTCTGAAAAATAAAGAAAAATAGTGAAAAATTGGAAAATATAATAAAAAAATTAGAAAAGAATAACGAGAAAAACAAAGAATCAGAAAAAAACATTGAAAAATTAAAAAGAAATCAAGAAAAAACCGGAGAAAATTGAAAAAACAAGAAAATGAAATAAAGTTGAAAAAATCGGAAAATATTGGAAAATAAAATTGTAAAACGAGAAAATCAAAAAAATTGTAAAAAAAACCGCAAGAACTCGAAAAATATCGTAAAAAAAAATCATAGAAAATCGTAAAAAATCACAAAAAAATGCAATAAAATCAAAACAAAATCCCAAAACAAAAATCGCAAAAAATCTTTAAAAAAAAACGCAAGAAATCGCAGAAAATAGCAAAAAAAATTTTATGAATGGCATAAAAAATTCCGAATGCAAATGATCAGAAAAAAAATCGCAAAGGAACCAAATAAACAATCGCAAAAAAAATCAAAAAAAAAGATTGCAAAAAAAAAAACAAAATGAAAAACCGAAAACAATTGTAACAATTAAAAATACGAAAGAATTGAAATAAATCGAAAAGAAAAATCAGAAAACAAAAGAAATAGTAAATAAAAACAAAAAAATTAAAAATAAATGGGAAAAAACATAAAATCCGAAAAAAACAGAAAAAAAATCTGAAAAAGAAAAAAACATTAGAAAAAGTTGAAAAACACAGAAAGTATTGAAAAACAAAATTGTAAAACAAGAAAGTCAAAAAAATTGTAAAAAATCGAAAAAATCTCGAAAAAAAAACAGCAAGAAACCGCATAAATGGCAAAAAAATTTTAAAAATCGCATAAAAAATTCCAAGTGCAAATAATCGGAAAAATAATCGCAAAAAATTGAGACAAAAAGAAGCAAAAAAAAACAACCGAAAAAGCGAAAACAATTGCAACCATCTAAAATGTTTTTAAAAAAATTGAAAAAATCAAAAGAATTCAAATAAATTAAAAAAGAAGATAGAAGAATAGGAAAAAATTAGAGAAAACCCAGTAAACAAATTAAAAAAAAAAAACAGGAAAATGAGGAAAATGAGGTAAATAAAAAGAAATAGTGAAAAATAAAGAAAATCAAAGAAAAATAGTGAAAAATTGGAAAAAGTAGGAAAATATAATAAAAAAAATAAAAATAAAAACAAAAAATCAGAACAAAACACAGAAAAAAATATTGAAAAATGAAAGAAGAAAACGAGAAAAAATCAGAGAAAATTGAAAAAAAAAGAAAATGAGAAAAGTTGAAAAAATCAGAAAAATTAGAAAACAAATTTGTAAAACGAGAAAATCAAAAAAATTGAAATTGAAGAAATCGGAAAATATCATAAAAAAAATCATAGAAAATCGTAAAAAAGCACAAAAAATTGCAATAAAATCAAAACAAAAGCCCAAAAATTGAAATAAACATTAGAAAAAGTTGAAAACACACAGAAAATATTGGAAAAAAATGATAAACAAAATTGTTAAAAATTCAAAAAATGCAAAAAAATCGCAAAAAAAAAACCAAAAAATCGAAAAGTATTGTAATGATTTTTTTTTGTCAAAAACTCTAAAACATGGATATTTGTTATTATATATCGTATTGCACCGGCGTAATTTACTGATGACTGATGGCGTCATTTAAATATATCTCCATCATTTTGACGACATAAAAAGTTTGATTATCTTGATTTAGTATTAAAATTAATTGAATTAATATTTAATCACCCCAAATTATAAATTTTGTAAATATTAATGGAATTTATTAATATTTTATAAATATAAATAACAGATGACGGTCCTGGATTTCGCTAGGCCCAAATGGTCGTTCACATGGTTCAAGGAGATCCACACAAAAGTTGTTCGTTTCATAATACGAAATTTATCGAGATACTAAAATCTTAAGAATCTCGTTTTTTCAATATTTGTACAGGCAGTGCTATAATATTTACTGACCACTGTCAATGCACTACTGTCAATATTAAATTTGTTCTTCACTGTTAGCTTTACGAGTCATTTCGAGAAGAAACTTCTTCACAACAGATTAAGCAAACCGAACTACCTAAAGATAAGATAGACGTTATAGTTTGTTTCAAAATTATTTGGGTAATTAATTTATGCGTAAGAAACTTTATACACCCAAGTATAAATTATTCAATAAAATATTGACCCATTAGGAAAAATATTTGTTTAATTAAATACCGGGTGTAAATGGGTCATTGGCCCACCCCTACAACTTTTAAGTCGATTAACAGATTTTAATCCACATTGGTACATAAATAATGAGTTTACTGATAAAAGATGTGGCATTGAACGTGTTTAAATTTTTGTTATTCCCAATAAAATTAATTTTTTATCTCTTTATTTGATCTTTGTACAAATACTTTTAATTTTTAACATATTTAGTGCAAAAAATATGCTACAATAACTAATTTGAAAAAATTGAGTTTACTAATAAAAAATGAGGCATTGAACGTGTTTAAATTTTTGTTATTCCCAAAAAAATTAATTTTTTATCTCTTTATTTGATTTTTGTACAAATGCTTCTAATTTTTCACAAATTTTATTGCTAAAAAAATGCTACAATAATTGGTTTTAAAAAATAGGGTTTACTGGTAAAAAATGTGGCATTGAACGTGTTTAAATTTTTGTTATTCCCAATAAAATTAATTTTTTATATCTTTATTTTATTTTTGTACAAATGCATCTAATTTTTCACACATTTAGTGCTAAAAAAATGCTACAATAATTGGTTTTAAAAAATAGAGTTTACTAATAAAAAATGTGGCATTGAACGTGTTTAAATTTTTTTTATTCCCAATAAAATTAATTTTTTATCTCTTTATTTGATTTTTGTACAAATACTTTTAATTTTTAACACATTTAGTGCCAAAAAAATGCTGCAATAACGTTTTTTAAAAAAATGGGTTTACTGATAAAAAAATGCGGCATTGGACGTGTTTAAATTTTTGTTTTTCCCAATAAAATTAATTTTTTATCTCCTTATTTGATTTTTGTACAAATACTTTTAATTTTTAACACATTTAGCGCTAAAAAATGGTGCAATAACTAATTTAGAAAAATAGGGTTTACTGATAAAAAAATGTAGCACTGAACTTTTTTAAATTTTATACTTCTATTAACCATTATCCATTATCTCCTAAATTAAAAATATTATCAAGAAAACCTGAAACAGGTCGATTTTTATTCTTAATTTGACAATTTATTGTATGAAAATATTACTCCCCTCTTGCAGCCCCTCAAAATTATGACACCTTCCTTTAAAATTTTAAAAAAAAAGTAGGTCGTGCGGCACCTTGTTTTAAAGGTATTTTAATTATCTGTTTAGCAGTATAATTTTTTTTTAAATTTGGTGCAATCATAATTGAGAAAATAAATAATGTAATATCAATTCAGTAGGCTACTGTCATTTTAAGTTAAAACTTAAATAATATAATTTCTATCTAGTAGATTATAGTGTGATATATTGTCGAAATCAGCTTTTTACTAGGATTACAAAAATGTGATAATATACAGGGTGTTGCATTTTTTCTTAGAATTGAAAATTAAAAATAAAAATTGACCGGTTTCAAGTTTTTTCCCAAAAGTGCATAATAATGCTAAAAATGAATTTATTCCATATATATGGACCGCACTGTATAAGATTGTGATAGAGAAAAAATCGATCTGTAGAATTATTTAGATTTTTCACCAACGGTTCTTGAAAACTATTGACCCAATTTTAATATATTTTTATTTTGAGCACTTTTGAATGTATGGAAAAATTATATATAAGCAGTAACTTAAAGTTTTGTACCATAAAAATGATAAATAGTCATGACAATGAAAGCAACGACAAAATCCCACTGATGATTGCTATAAGGATGAAACACGTATAGTAATGACCTCATTAAACTTTGGTATCTCCTTTCATGACATTTATATTAGGATCTTATCAATGATTCTTCTTTTCATGGTACTTTATAATTACTATTATTATTTTCTAAACATAACTAGATGTTGTAAGAAAAACTAGATAAATTGAAATATCTACGAGGAGTGTAAATTACAATTTAGACGTGGTTATTAAATGCAATTTTAATAAAATTAATTGGTTAAGAATGTGTTCTTAATACTTGACAAAATGGACAAAACCGTAATTATATATAGCTTCACATTAATTATCGTTTCACTGTTCTTTATCTTAGGTGAATCAAAATGAAAAATTATAAAACCGTATCAATATTAACTTACGTTAACAGTAAAAAGTAAATGTTGTTTTGATGTATTTTCTCTACGTTAAAAATTAGACCTTACTATTATTATTTTTGTTATATGTTAAATAATTTATTTAGAACTAGAAACAAATTTATTTTATACAGGGTGTTTCAAAGTGTTCAGAGACACTTGGATAATTCATGGGCTATCATACCTCATTACCTACATACAGGGTGTTTATTTTGATCGTAACTCAATAACAAGTCGATATAAAAATATCAAATATAGCCAAAATATTATCATAAAAATCATAATTCAAAATCCCGATCCGACTTAACAATATTTGACGATTTCTTTCGGCTGCAAAAATAACACCCTTTATAACAATATTTTATAAATCTGATAAGATTATCGAAAAGAACGAAAAAAACTGATTTGGTTTTAGAGGCCCTAATTTTTTGTTAAAAATTGTTTTTTAATTGTCAACTTGAAAATTTAAGGTAAACTTTTTATTATTTTATCTAATTACGGCCCTGTCGAATATTTCTAAACTTATCTCAAAGTAATGAAAAAGTACTAAATTGAAACATTTGAAAAGTACTTATATAGAAAAGGAATATTTTCTCTAGTTTACCCTAAAAAAAATATTTTTAAATTCTTAAGTTGACAATTAAAAAAAAAAACAAATTTTAACAAAAAAATGGGACCTCTGAAACAAACCCAAATCAGTTTTTTTCGCTCTTTTATCAGATTTACAAAATATTGTTGCACTATAAATTTTGTTTTTACTTTTTTTTCGAATTCCGCATATTTTCGGCATTAGTCTCTATTTTAATTTTTAAATAACTTTTATCTTCTTAAATTATTTTTTTTAGATAAATTTTAATATTAAACATTTAAAAAAAATACTGTTAAAATTTGTAAAAAAAACTTTATAATTGCGATTTTCTTCACAATTGACGGATTTTTAAAAAATTGGATCAAAAAAATTTTAAATTATATTAGATTTGAAACTAAATTGAATAACTTTTAAAATATTAAAGTTATTGAAATGGCATTTTTTCCATTCGAAAGATAATATAAAACTAAATTTACAATGTTTTTTAGTTTCTTCAAATTTGGAATTGTAATTATTATAGTTAAAATAAATAATTTTTTTTAAATTTTTGTAATTTCGTTTTATCAAAAAGCTTTTTGATTTTTTCGTTTTTTTTTTCTAATTTTTTCTCATTGCTCTGTTTTTTTCTATTTGTTCCTTTTGCTTTCTAATTTGTTCTTATTTTACTCTGATTTTTTTGATAATTCGCTGCGATTTGTTTTTTCTGATTTTTGTGATTTTTGCGAATTTTTCTTAATTGATTCCGTCTTTTTTTGGTTGTTCTATGTTTTTTTGCGATATTTACGATTTTTCTCGTTTTTTTCAGATTTTTTTCGTTTTCGATTTTTAATATTTTTTCTCATTTTCATGTTCTCATTTTTTCTTATTTCTCTGATTTTTTGTGATTATTTAAGTTTTTTTTAGATTGTTTTATGGTTTATTTTTCATCTTTTATAGCGATTTTTAGCGTTTTTTCAACTTTTTTACAATTTTTTTGATTCCAAAAGCACTTTGTGAGTAAATTATTTCATAATTTTAAAATAATATTTGTAAAAATTATAAGCAAAAATGTATGAATAATTAATTCAATCAATGAAGTTTTGACAAAAAATTTTATTTTTTTTTAGTTTGTTAAACTAACTTTATTTATATATTTTGATCCAGAAAATTTAAAAAAAAAAGGTCTGCAATTTTGAATAAAATTGAATGATATTTATTGATTTAAAATTATTCAAAAAAAGTTAATTTTTAAGTTTAATATTAATACTAAAAATTTAAAAAAATAACCGTTACATTTGTAGTAAAAAATTCTACAATTCTGATTTTTTTTCAAAATTTTATTCAAAAAATTCGTAAAAAAATGGCCAAAACTTTTTATAATTCAATATAAATTTAAAAAAAAAATCAATAACTTTAAAAATATTAAAGTAATTTTATAATGGGATTTGTACCATTCGAAATGTAATATAATACTATAAATTTAGAATATATTTTAGTTTCTTCGAATTTAAAATTGTAATTCATATAACCAAAATAAAAATGTTTGTAAGTGTTCGGAAAATTGGGTGGGATTACCCACTCATTTTTTGTTGTTTTGCAAAATTCAAAAATTTAAATATTTCTAGGAAGATCGGTGAGTTTGATACAATTTTTTTTCTATTTGGATTATATATTTAATATTAAATAAACTAGAATAATATAAATTGTTGTCAGTTCTTATTATATTTTTAAATATTTAAAATCTTGTAATAATTGGGTGATAATTAAATATTAATTTGCTGACTAGAGGTAACTTTTATATTAGCTTAAAAGTAACACTTAATTATGAATGATTTCATTTTCTGAATGTTTTTTAAGGTCATTTAGATATTTTGATAGTAATAAAATTATAATCCATCGCCAATTAGGTTGTCATATGCGTCATAATTACTTGCATTCAACTATTGATATGTAATTAATTATTACATAATAGTTAATTATCTATTATTTTATAAATTGATACATGTATACTATTAAACCATTTAAAAGTAACTGTTTTTTTTTTATTGAAAACTTGTTAAGGTATTACTATTAAACTTTGATTTATTTGTTTGAAAATTTGATTCAATTATTTTTATCAATAAAATTAATTTTATAATTATACTTATTTATGTTTAAGTACATGTGTGGTATTTTCCTTAATTTCGAAAAGTAATATAAAAATAAATCTTTGATATATTATAGACCTATTAAGTAATTAAAAATACGTTACTAATGGATATTTTATCAATCTTTACTTTCTATAAAAACAATTATGTTTCTAAAAAAAATAATTAATAATTAGTAAAAAAACATCAATTAGAAATATACAGGATGTATAAAAAATTGAGTTGAATATAAAAAAAATAATATAATAAAAGACCTCGTATATATATTTTTTTCTTTATGATTGATTGTAGTGGTCTGGAAATCAACGCGTTATTTCAGTTTTGAGGATTGCGTTTTTAAAAGAAGTGAATGTTTCTCCAAATATGTTTCTCCGTCTTGATGGTATTGATCCCGTTCCGGTCTATCCTGCACCCTCCTGCCGCCTGTTGTGTCCTGCATACCAATTGCCTGCTATTTTTTTTCTTCCCTTCTTCTATTGACGGCGCGCCGTTTCGTTCGTTCTGCTGCCTTTCTAAATAAAAAATACCGATAGAGAACGTCGATACAATTGCCCCTTAATGACTTTTTGTGTACTTCATACGACGCGTTCGAAGAAAAAAAAAAAAACGCCGGAATTCGGATACTTTATGCCTTTTCTACCCTTATACATCCGGCGGAACGGAAGTCTTGACAAAACTTCGACGGTGCTGGGGTCAATGAATAATTTCGTTTTAAAATGTATGACAATGTTTCTTTGTTGTGCCACACGCAGCAGGAGAGCAATGGAATAAAACGACAGCTAAGAAAAGATTTTCTAAATATGAGTTTAGTTTCCTGATGACGAACAATGGGTCAGAAACAGGTATTGAAGTTCATTCTGGAAATATATTAAGTTCTTCTATGCTTATTTTAGTTAAAATTAAAAATTTTTACTCAAAAATTTGCTCAAAATATGATTATTAACTCTAGTTAAGTTAAACTTTTATTGCTTCATTAAAAATTCAATATATTTCTTAACCCTCACAGCCCCAGTCTCCTCTACGCTGAATTCTGCAGGACAGTAGCGCGCTCGTTGCTCACTTGCGCGCCTTATTAGCCAATTAACTCTTTGTAAATGACAAATAACGGTAGTACAGTCTTTAATTTTCTTTTCTCCACAAATTGGTCTGGGTTCGAGTCCCATCCGGAAACCTCGTTTTTTTACTTTCCCGAACCACCTCCGAAAAAGGAAAGTAATGTGAACGATCTAAAAAAATTTTTCAAGATAAAGATGGAAATATCCATTTTGAGGTCAACTCAAAATGATTAAGACCATTTCCATATGTATGTCTGTCTGTGTGTATTCTTCCACGATAGAGACCACACGTTTAATCCGATTGAGCTGAAATTTGGTATATGGCTTTGGGATACCCGTCAGAAGAACCCATTAGTTTTTGTACGACATCTGTCAAACGGAAGTGTCACTATCAAAAGGTGACAGATGCAATATGTCACGGAATTTGACTTGCAATATGTCATTTTTAAGTCCTTGAAAAACTCTATTCAGGACAGTCAAAATTGTTTCTCCAACTGTCACCTGTCAAGAATAAGAAGTGTCAAAATTTGAAACTTTAACATTAAACATCTGAAAAAAGTATTCGTGGATACTTATCGGGAAAGTTTTGGAACGACACCACCGATTATTCACTTTCGCGATTTTTTTGGATTTATACCGATTTTTTACGCATTTGCATTTTCAATTTTTTATGATTTTTTCCTTTTTTTTTTGAAAATTTTTTTGCCATTTTATGCGTTTTTGGGATTTTTTACGCTTTTTACCGTTTTTGTTGAAGTTTTTTTTATAATTATTTGACACTTATTTAAAATCTTTTTACCGTTTTTTGATTTTCTCGTTTTTTCGTATTTTACAATTTTTTTTTCATTTTTCTTCGTTATCATCTGATTTTTTTCAACATTTACCAATATTTTCTGTTTTTTCGAGTTTTTCTGTTTTTTTTTTCTCATTTTTTAATATTTTGTTTTTTAATTTTTTATCATTATTTTCTAATTGTTTTTTGTTTTGTTTTCTGATTTTTTCATTTATTCATTAAAAAAAATTTAGATGGTTAAAATTGTTTTCGGTTTTTGTGATTTCTTTCCGATTTTTTGCCATTTTTTCCCCATTAATTGCATTTGAAAATTTTTGTGATTTTTTGAAATTTTTTGGCTATTTTTTGCGATTTCGTGCGTTTTTTTGCGATTTTTTTTTCTTTAATTTTTTTGGGATATTTCTCAATTTCTTGTATTTTTTATCGTTTTTTGTTTTTTCTGTTTTTTTTTTTGCGATTCTGTTTCGATTCATTTTTTTTTTGGGATATTTTGAGTTTTTTTACTTTTTCTGTTTTTCTATTTTTTTATATTGTTCCATATTTTAATTTATTTTCTCTGTTTTCCCCCTTCTTTGCCATTTTTACTATTTTTGCCAATTTTTCACTATTTTTCCGTTTTTTCTATTTTTCTCTATTTTTCTTTATTTTACATTATTTTGACCTATTTTTTTGTAATTTTTCCGTGTTTTTTTCCTGTTTTTAACAATTTTTCATTGTTCTTCCCTATTTTTCTTATTTTTCCTGTTTTTACTATTTTTTTGTTTTTTCTCTTTTTTCCTATATTTCAGTGTTTTTCTGTGTTGCCCAATTTTTCCTATTTTATTCTATTTTTTTAATATTTTTTCCCATTTCCTATTGTTTTTTCCTGTTTTTTTATTATTCATACTTTTCTGTTCTTGCTATTTTTTTCAGTTTTTTCCGTTTTTTTTTATATTTTTTTCTAGTTACCTATATATTGTTTAGTCCCTGTAACGAAAAAACTGAAAAATAAAATACAGAAAAACCGGAAAAAGCAAAAAAAAAATTTAATTGTAAAGAACCGAAAGAAACCCAAAAAACTTTTAAAAAATGGCAAAAATGCAAGAAATTGAAAAATAACGCAAAAAATCGTAAAAAAATTGTAAAAAATCGCAAAAAAACAAGCAAGAAACTAGAATCCATAATAAACGAAAAAATTTGAAAGAATTTAAATAAATCGCAAAAAATCGAAAAAAAACCGAAAAAAAATTGCAAAAATAATGGAAAGGAAATCGTATAAAAATTCAAAAATCGGAAAAAATCACGAAAAATAGCAAATGCAAATAATCGCAATAAATAAAAAAAAAATTGAAAAAAACGCAAAAACTTGGCAAGAAATAAAAAAAACTCAGAAGTACAAAAAATAACCAAAAAACGGAAGTAATTGTTAAAAAAAATTTAAATTCCAAAGAAATGAAATAAATCGAAAATAATTTCTAGTTACCTATAAATTATTTAGCCCCTCTGTAACAAAAAAAAAACTATCGACAAAAATATGAAAAATAAAATTGTAAAATACAGAAAACCGTGAAAAATAAAATGAAATAAATTGTAAAAAACCGAAAAAACGAAAAAATTATAAAAAAAAAGTCGAAAAAAAACGCAAGAAACTGAAAATAACCCAAAAAGTGGTAAAAAATCGCAAAAAAACAACCAGCATAGAAAATCGGATCAATTCATTTTTAGTTCATTTTTTCTCCACTAACTCTGTAAATCAAAATAAACAAATAAGTTTGACTTGCCTTAATTTCTAAAATTAATCAATGATATTTTTTTCATAATTTAAGCATTAAACTTATTCGAATTTGATATAACAATCCCTAATAAATCTTAACCTTATTTTTAGTCGAACTAAAAAAACTAAACTGTCTGCTACAGATAGACTTTCCCTTTTCAATATGGCTGTAGAGAAAAAAAAAATAACTGACAACAATATGTCATTGAAATTGCTGCGTTAACAACCAAAATTCGATAATGTTAGTACTGAATGAAGATTATTCCATAATTTATTCGAACACAAATAAAACTCAGGACGACAACAATGAGGCATAAGTCGCGCGCACCCAATACTTATCCCACGTTCATTCACAATGCCACACGTGGTGAATGCTATTGATTAACAGGGCCGTACTGAAAAAAATATTATTCATAGAATATCTAATATCCGCATTTTAAAATTATTAAAGAAAAAACATTTTTTTTCCTACTATATGTAAATTACTAACTTACAATTACTTGTCGTACGTAAAGTTCAACTTTACGCACTAGTGCGTAAAATAAAATACTCGTGTGTAAAGTAAAGTATTTTATACATTAGTGCCTAGATTGCTTATTTTTTACTTAATATCTACATATTTTTTAGTAGTAGAAAAAAAAGATGAAAAATAAAATTATACTATACAGAAAACCGGGAAAAACAAAAAAAATGTTTAATTAAAAAAAAAACCGAAAGACTACGCAAAAAACCCAAAAAACGCCAAAACTAAAAAAAAATGCAAAAAACACAAGAAATTAGAAAATATCGCAAAAAGTCGCAAAAAATCTCAGAAAAAATGCAGAAAATGACAAAAAAATTTCAAAAAATCACAAAAAATTGCAAATGCAAAGAATACAAATAAGTGAGAAAAAAATTGGAAAAAAACGAAAAAACATGGCAAAAATGGCAAAAAATCAAAAAAAAAAAAAAAAAAAAAAAAAAAAAAAAAAAAAAAAAAAAAAAAAAAAAAAAAAAAAAAAAAAAATACAGGAATACAAAAAACAACCAAAAAACGGAAGCAATTGTAAAAAATAAATTAAAAATTAAAAAAAAATGAAATAAATCGAAAAATATTTCTAGTTACCTATATATTGTTTAGCCCTTGTAACAAAAAAACTGTCGCCGATAAAAAATTTTTAAATCTAAAAAAAACCGAAAAAAAACCGAAAAAAAAACCGAAAAAAAATCTAAAAACTCCAAGCGAAACTTAAAAAAAATTGGTAAAAATGCAAGAAATTGAAAAATAACGCAAAAAGTAGCAAAAAATCACAAAAAAACAACCAAGAAACTAGAAACAATTGTAACCATAATAAATGAAAAAATTCAAAAAAAAAAAATTTAAATTAATCAAAAAAGATCGAAAAAAAATATCGTGAAAAAAAATAGCAACAAATATCAAAATTAAATGGCAAAAAAAATTAAAAAAATGCAGAAAATAGCAAAAAAATTTCAAAAAATCAGAAAAAACAACCAAGAAACTAGAAACAATAATAAATGAAAAAATAAAAAAAATAAATCGCAAAAAAACAGAAAATAGCAAAAAAAATTGAAAAAATCGGAAAAAAATTATAAAAAATTACAAATGCGCATAATTGCAATGAATCCGAAAAAAAATTTGGAAAAAAAGCAAAAACATAAGAAAAATAGCAAAAATTAAAAAAAGACACAGAAATATAAAAAAAAAACAAAAAACGGAAGCAATTGAAAAAAAAATTAAAAATTCAAAAGAACTGAAATAAATCGAAAACAATTTCTAGTTTCTAGATTGTTTAGCCCCTGTAACAAAAAAACTGTCGACGAAGGAATGAAAAATAAAATTGTAAAATACAGAAAACCGTGAAAAATAAAAAAAAATTTAATTGTAAAAAAACACGCAAAAACCACAAAAAGCGCCAAAAATTAAAAAAAAATGACAAAAAAAAGCAAGAAATTGTAAAATAACACAAAAAAACAACTAAGAAACTGGAAACAATTGTAACCATATTAAATGAAAAAAATTCAAAAAAATTTTAAATAAATCCAAAAAAAATCGAAAATAAAATCGTTAACAAAAATCGCAAAAAAATCGAAAGGAAATCGCAAAAAATCTCGAAAAAAAACACAGAAAATAGCAAAAAAAAATCAAAAACTCATAAAAAATTGCAAATGTTATTAATCGCAATAAATCACAGAAAAAATTAATTGCAAAAATGATAAAAAATCAAAAAAAATCACAGAGATACAAAAAACGTGTGTAAATTGCCTTTTTTCGCTCAAAAAAAGTATCACTTTACACACTTGTTGCATAAATAATTATTTTGATAATAATTTCCCTTTATTAAAAATTTTTTTCTTGGACAATATATACAGTCTGAATTATACTACACACGAGAACGATACTTTTCTCGTCTCGTAAAACCGAGACGAGACCTTTTTGAAAATTATTTAGACGGTACCGAGACCACATACCAGGGTGAGACCCGAGAGTCTCGTTTCTGATCTCGTCCACATTTTTTTTGAATTTCCGAGAAAAATAAACTAGCAAGCAGTATAAACATTTAAATATTTTTATAATAAAAAAGGATCTGCATAGGTTACGATACATTTACGAAATCTGAAAACTGGTAACCATCTGTGAAATATTTTATTTTATAATTTTATGTGTTTAATAAAAAATACTTAAGTGGTATCAAAATTTGAAAAAAAAATTTAAATTTGAAATAATTAAAGATGAAAAAAAAACTGTGTGAAAAATATATAATAAGATAAATAATTAGCAGAAAAAACGGGACAGGAATGAACAGAAATGTATTAACCTTGTTTTGTACTATCTTAGAAATAAGTTCTAGTAATAACGAGATTTGACGAGACGAGACTTATTTTTTTCTCAACTAACGAGACCGAGATGAGATTTTTAAAATTCTCGCCTTATTTCATCTCGTGTGAAGCCTTAAGTCTGAATAAATAAAACAATGTATATTCTGCACTTGAAATTTTATAGTTTTGTGTTTGCTCGAACTTAAACATTCACTAGAACTATAACTAATTTATTCATATAAGAATACAACTTCTAATTGGTAAAACTTTTTAACACAATTAACAATATTAATGTATAAGGCGGTTCAAAGTCTTTAGAAATATCCAGCTGCAGCTCCTATATTTAGCAGCGAGCGGTTTCGCAGAGACTGGAACAGCGCCGGGCCTAATAATTAATATTTAACTTAAATCAATTAAAATCAAAAGGCCAGTACTACCACTACGACCCTTAATTATGATATCTACCAATAAAGTCTAGCATAGAGAAGTACAAATTTGTCAAGAATTATTTTTCTACATCAGCACCAATCAAAATTTTAATTCTAACATTCACATGTGTAAAAGTTATAGTCTATTTTTCCTTATTTTTTCATTGTTTTTCACTGTTTTCTTATGTTTCCCTATTTTCGAGATTTTTCTCTATTTATCTCTAATTTTACTATTTTCTATTTCCTTATCTGATTTTTTCTATTTTTGCAAATGTTTCTTTATTTTGTCCTATTTTTTCCTCTTTATCATTATTTTTTCCTCTTCTTCATTATTTTTTCCTCTTTTTCTCTATTTATCGCCATATTTTCTATTTTTTCCAGTTTTCCCCTTTTCCCTTATTTTCCGCAATTTTCCCTATTTTTCATTATTTTCCCATACGTTTCCCTATTTTGCTCGAATTTCCCTATTATGCCCTATTATTCTTTATTTTTCTCAATTTTTTCTATTTTCCCAAATAATCCCAATTTTTTCACATTTTTCCTGTTTTCTATTATTTATTCCTGCGTTTTTCAACATTTATCCCTATTATTTTCTACTCTTTCCTACTTTCTCTTTTTTCCCTAGTTAGCTCTATTTTTTTGTATTTTCCTATGTTTCGCTATTTTCTATAAATTCCCAATTTTTTCCTATTTGTCCCTATTTGTACGTATTTTTCCCTATTTTTTCCATATTTCCATATTTTTTTCTATTTTGCGCTATTTTTCTGTATTTTCCATATTTTTTCCATTTATATCTATTTGTACTTATTTTTCCATATTTTCCCTATTTTTTTTCCATTTTCCTCTTTTACTAAGGCCCAAAAGCCTCAGTATTAGTTTTGTAAAACCGAGACGAGACGAGACCTTTTTAAAAATTATTTAGGCGATACCGAGACCACTTACAGCGAAATCCGAGAATCTCGTTTCTGGTCTCGTTCATATTTCTTCAAATTATTTTCTGAATTTCCGAAAAAATAAATTAGCCGGCAGTATAAATATTGAAATTTTTTAATAATAAAAAAAAGGTCTGCATAGGTTACGATACATTTACGAAATCTAAAATCTGGTAACTATCTGTGAAATATTTTATATTTTGGACTTCAGTTACAGCTAAAATGTAGTGATGGGCAGAATCGAATCCTAAATAATCGAATACATTTATGAATCGAATACTGATTCGAGTTCGTGTATTTGAGTATTTAGACGAAATTATAAAACTATTAAAATGAAACTACCATATTTTTATTGTATACTATATACTATCTTAGAAATAAGTTCTAATAATTACGAGATTTGACTAGACGAGACAAACGGTTACGAGACGAGACCGAGACTTATTTTTTCTTAACGAGACCGAGACGAGATTTTTGAATTTCTCATTTTGTCTCGTATGAGGCCCTATGATAGACATTGTCGTATCCGAATTTCAATAAAGTTGTTTGTGATCGTGAATTTGTAAAAAAGCTATTAAAAATCGAAAGTGAACACAAAATCAAAAATCAGAATATTTCTACTAATTACTAGAAATAAAATAATAAATTTAATACTTTTTCAACATTACTCTATAAATATTAAGCAAATGATGATTATATGAAAATTCATAAATGTAAATAAGTAGATCATATTTTTTTTTAAACTAGATATCGATAGAAATATTTCAAGAGAAACTTTTTAGTCCGTTATCATTAACAGGAGCAGCAAAACACCTCCAACAAAAAGTCACGAACCAATTATCGATACACAATTGACATTTTAAGATTATATTTCCTTATACCGGTGTGACACTAATAATACGTTTGCTTCCTGAACACCAATCATAGTCTATTTAGTTTCATTGCACCTCGTTATCTTAGTCGTAAAATTTATATTTATTTTGTTATTCTTTATCAAGTAAATGAATAGTATATCAGCAAGACGAGTTTTCAGGAATGCAGAACAAATGTTGGCTCGGGGCGATGGTGTCCTCTATCTGCCCGTTGGTTCGGTTATGAAGTTATACCGCATCTTTTCGACATAAGTGTCTGTTTCAGGGCCTATAATTATGACGATAATAAATTTTAGATGATGCGCGAATCTCCCGACATAACATTTATAATGGGTAGAAAATAAAAATGTCCTCATCAAATTATAACTAAAAAAAAAAAATTGCTATAATATGTAGTTTATAGATTTTTCTATCATCAGAATTAAAAATTTATAAAACTCAACCCTGGTACAAATACCTTTGGTTGGTCATATATTATCAGTAATAAATTTTTGCTGTCATTATTTCCATTGCCGATTAGCTTTTAAAAATAGGACTGAAATATGTTATACGAGTCAAATCGTTCACCACCCAAGGGCTTTCCTAGAGTGTTTAAGCAATTTTCCTAATATGTAATTTACTAGCATTATCTCAATAATTTAAGTAAATCAAGTGGTATATATAGTGTGAGTGCGTGTCAGTACGTGCTTCATGTCTATTAGTTAAGTATTACGAGGGTAAATCGAAAAATAAATAATGCTTGATTTATTAACATGACCTAAATAAAACATTTAGCAAGTATTATAGATAATAAAAAAATAGATATAACATATCCACAAAATATGTAACATTAACAATTTACAATCTAAGTCTACCTAATAATTGGGAAAATATACTAGCGACAGAGGCATATATTATTAAAAAGAGATAAATTGCCATGATTTTGTTTTAAAAAAATACCACTAAGGCAATTTTTATTTCAAGGAATTATTATTAGTCAAAAATAGTAATTTTTCTAGCTGTGAACTTAGAGCGTTCTTTATTTAGGCCTAAATAGGAAAATAAAACCTTCAAAACTGTCTTTTTGATACTATGTCTTCATAACTTACAATTAAGCAAATTTGGACTTAAATAAAGTCGAAATGACCAATTTTAGTAAATTTTGGGTAATATGTACAAATTTATCATTATATATAATACAACGAGTGGTATCGTAACTATCGATAATCACATAATAACTGCGGACACGTTTCGTGAAATAACTTATTATGCGATTATCGGTAGACCCTTTAAGTAATATTGATTTAAATTAGGACAAGAGAAACTTTAGAAGTATACATTAAGGAAAATATGATAGGTGGATAGAGTAACAATTATTTTTATTTTTTTTTATTGCATAGAAATGAGTAATTAAAAATCAAATTTTGTTTGAATTATGGGCTTTCAGAATTGGATTTTTAAATTAGTTTTTTATTTTTAATTTTCGTACTGTTTATTCGATCTTTATCAAATTTCCTATATGATTATAATGTACCTGTATGCTTATTTTAAACGTGTAAATGGATTCTTAGTATTACCTTAAAGACAGGGACGTACTAGTCGTAATAGTTAAGTATCCACTAATTTTATCGAATTCCAAAAAGAGTATCTTTTCGTTAGCTTAAGTGGATTAAGTCTATTCCGACGGGTAACCCAAACCCGTATACCAAATTTCAGCTCAATCGGGTTAAACATGTGGCCTCTATCTTGGATAGATTTCCATCTGGAAATGGTCTTAATCATCTCAGGTGACCTTAAAATTGTAATT
This sequence comes from Neocrepidodera transversa, assembly GCA_963243735.1. NCBI lineage: Eukaryota > Metazoa > Arthropoda > Insecta > Coleoptera > Chrysomelidae > Neocrepidodera > Neocrepidodera transversa. The sequence goes on along the minus strand of OY725345.1, from coordinate 1,037,979 downwards.
TCCATCTTTATCTCGAAAATTTTTTTTAGCTCGTTCACAATACTTTATAAAAAATTTAAGATTTTGTAAAGATTTCAAAAATTTCAGAAAATATGATAAAAATTTAAAAAATTTCAATCAAAAATTTGTAACAATTTTAAATATTTTAAAAACGTGTAAAAATTTCAAAATTTTGTAAAAATATCAAAAGTTTCAATAAAAAAACTATAAAAAATTTTAAAAAGCGTAAAAATTTCCAAATTTTCAAAAATTTCAAGAAATTTCATAAAAATTTAAAAAATTTTAATAAAAGATATCCAAATATTTCAAAAATTTTAATAAAAAAATCTAAATTTTAAAAATTTTAAGAACTTCGGTATAAAAATTTAAAAAATTTCAATCAAAAATCCAAAAATTTTAAAAATGTATAAGAATATCAAAATTTTGTAAAAATTTCAAAAGTTTCAATAAAAAAACTATAAAAAATTTAAAAACGCAATTTCCAGATTTTGTAAAGATTTCAAAAATTTCAAGAACTGTGATCAAAAATTTCAGTTTTCATAAAAATTTAAAAATTTCAATGAAAAATCCCTAAAAAATAGTCATGAAAAATCCTAGAAATACGCTGAAAAATTCTCGGAAAGTCATTGCAATATCCTTAAAAAAAATCCATGGACAATCCTTGAAATGTCCTTAACAAATCTTTTAACAATTCTTGAAAGCCCTTAAAAAAATCTGTCAAAATTATTTCTCCAACGTCACCTGTCAAAATTTAAAACTGTAACATTAAATATCTGAAAAAATCTTCTGGATACTCGTCGGGAAAGTTTTAGGGCAACACAACCGATTTTTTTTATAGTTTCCCTGTGTGGAAAAATGCATGCTCGCTTTTTTCTCAATTTATGTGTAAAAAACGCATTTTTGCTGTTTTTTTTTCTGGTTTTTTTATGTGGAAAAATGTATTCTTGCTTTTTACCAAGTAATATGTGAAAAATGCGCTTTTTCTGTATTTTCCATTTTTTTTTGTGGAAAAATACATTTTTGATGTTTTTTCCAATGTGAATGTGTTGAAAAAAAATGCGTCTTTGCTGTTATTTTCAATTTTTTGTGTGAAAAAATGCATTTTCGCTTTTTTCCACATTAGTCCGTGAAAAAATATTTTTGAATTTTTTTTTTAGTTAGTTAAACATATGGGAAAACTATCTTAAAACAAACATATTTTTATCTGATTTCATTCCATTCCAGGTGGAAAAAGTTACACACACATTTCCTTGGATATGAAGAAGTCCCACAAATTTTCTCAAAGCCTGAACTTAATTTTTTTATTCTGAATATGTCAGTTAGTAGCTACACAAAAAATTTAGTCAAGATTAATATATTAATAAAGAAAAGAATAAGACATTTTTTAAGAGTCATTTAATAATTCCCTAAGGTGCCTTTGCTTATGGTACAGTTCCTCGTGACTCACCCTGTATAAGTCCTAAACTAGGAGATTCTCTATTTATGGAATCTCCTAGTGATTATTTTATAAATTTTATTAATGTCTTATATGTAGTTGAATAATTATTTGTTTTGAATAAAGTTACAAAATCTTTTAAGATAAGAAAAGTCTCTCCATAAGAAACAGGTTTGTTATAACAGTATTTTTTAAACGCACGAGTTGTAAGAACATTTAAACACGCCTACTCTATACTTTATCATATTGTCAATTTTGCACAAATACTCCACTAGATAAAGACGAATCATTTATTTCTAATTTTAATTATAAAAGAAAAATACCTTTACGGAACAGGTTTGTAGTAACAACGAAGTTGTTAAAGGACAGGTGTTTTAAAACGCTATTAGCGACCCGAAAATATCTGATAGTGAATCTTCACGGCGTTCAGGTCCGTATTTCCGGTCCACACGGCCACTTCCTATCGCGGCCATATCTTAATGACCACTTTGAATGACTCGGTTTTCAACTAAAGGTGCACTCTTGTCGTTATGGGTTAATAAATCATTGGGGGGCACTGACATTTTAGTTTCAACAGTTGTATTTACTTTTTTTCGGTCATGGTGTTCTTATCACGAACACCAACTTTATCGAAGTTAAAAAATTAAATATACTCAATAAAGTTCCGCTACATATTTTTGACGCTATAAATGAATAATACTTACTCCGATTAAGACCATTTCTAGATGGAAGTCTGTGTGTCTGTCTGTGTGTATTCTTCCACATAGAGGCCACACGTTTAATCTGATTAAACTGAAATTTGGTACATGGGTTTCGGTTTTACATTGGAGGAACATATTAATTTTTGTACATCTGTCAAAGGAAAGTGTCAATGTCAAAAAATGACAGAAGTAATATGTCACGGAATTTTATTTGCAATATTCATCTTTGGATACTTGTCGGGAAAGTTTTGGGGTGGCATAACCAATTTTTTTACTGTTGCCCAGAACATGATAAGATTCATCTTGCTAAAAAAAATTTAATATCAAGTAAGCTAATAATTTAACTTATTGGTGCAAAAATTTCCAGAGAAAATGATAAGAAAACAAATATATACAATAATATCGAGAGATATTGGGGACAAGAAAATATGGGATAATATAAGTAGAACAAAAATATTTAAGGATAAACTAAAACAAAAAAAAATCGGTTGTGTCACCCCAAAACTTTCCCGACGTGTATCTAAAGATAAATATTTTTTGACAGTGACACTTCCGTTTGACAGATGTAGTACAAAAACTAATGGGTTCTTCCAAAGAATGGCCCAAACCCATTTAGTAAATTTCAGCTCAATCGGATTAAACGTGTGGCCTCTATCGTGGAAAAATACACACAGACAGACAGACAGACAAACTAAATGGTCTTAAAATCGTTTGAGGGGATCTTAAAATGTATATTTTCATCTTTCTTGAAAAACTTTTTTAGCTCTTTCACAATACATTTTTTACACACTCAAATTAAAAATTTTTCCACACTTGAATTTGAAAAAAACATCAAGACCGCATTTTTTTCACAAAAATTTAAAAAAACAACAGAAGCAAGAATGCGTTTTCTTGCACACGAATTTGAAAAAATAGAAATAAAAACACATTTTTTCCACAAAAAAAACTTAAAAAAATTAAAGTATTTTTTCGCAGACGAATGTGGAAAAAAGCGAAAATGCATTTTTTCACATATATTTTGGTATAAAAGCAGGAATGGATTTTCCACATAAAAATTGGAAAAAAACATCATACTTTTTTTTACACAAATTTTTCCTTATTCAAATTTGACAAATGCAAAGTACATTTTATCTCACACACACAAATTTAAAAAGAAATAAGCAACAATGCATTTTTCCACACAAAAAATAGAAAATAACAGCAAAAATGCATTTTTTTCAATAAATTCAAATATTTTTACACAAAAAAAATTTTTTCACATATAAATTGGTAAAAAAGCAAGAATACATTTTTCCATACAAAAATTAAATACAACAGCAAAAACGCATTTTTTTTTCAACAAATTCGAAACAAAAAACTAGAAGCACAAATGCACATTCGAATTTGGAAAAAACCGCTAAAATGCATTTTTCCACAAAAAAAAATTGGAAAATACAGCAAAAACGCATTTTTCACATATTGATTGGTAAAAAGCAGGAATACATTTTTCCACATAAAAAAACAGCAAAAATGCGTTTTTCACACATAAATTGAGAAAAAAGCGAGCATGCATTTTTCCACACCAGAAAACTAAAAAAAATCGGTTGTGTCGCCCTAAAACTTTTCCCAAGATTATCCAGAATACTTTTTCAGATATTTAATGTTAAAGTTTTAAATTTTGACATTTTTTTTGACAGGTGACGTAGGAGAAATAATTTTGACAGATTTTTTTAAGGTCTTTCAAGAATTATTAAAAGATTTATTAAGGATATTTCAAGTATTTTTCCATGGATTTTTTTTAAGGATATTTCAATGATTTTCCGAGAATTTTTCAGGGTATTTCAAGGATTTTTCATGACTATTTTTTAGGGATTTCTCAAAAATTGTTTTTCAATCAGTATTAAAGGATTTTTTAATCATATTTTAAGGATTTTTCATGAATTTATTAAAGATAATTTAAGGAACTTTCATGGATTTTTTAACGACATTTCAAGGACTTTTTAAGAATTTTTCAGCGGTTTATCAAAGATTTTTAATAACTTTAATTTTTAGATATTGATCAAAAATTGTTTTTTAAGCAGTATTCAAGGATTTTTTAAAAATATTTTACGGGATTTCAAAGATTTGTTAAGGATTGTTCATGGATTTTTTTAAGGATATTTCAATGATTTTTCGAGAAATTTTCAGGATATTTCAAGGATTTTTCATGGCTACTTTTTAACGGATTTTTCAAAAATTGTTTTTCAAGCAGTATTCAAGGATTTTTTTAAAATATTTTACGGATTTTCAAAGATTTGTTAAGGATTGTTCATGGATTTTTTTAAGGATATTTCAATGATTTTTCGAGAAATTTTCAGGATATTTCAAGGATTTTTCATGGCTACTTTTTAAGGGATTTTTCAAAAATTGTTTTTCAAGCAGTATTCAAGGATTTTTTTAAAATATTTTACGGATTTTCAAAGATTTGTTAAGGATTGTTCATGGATTTTTTTAAGGATATTTCAATGATTTTTCGAGAAATTTTCAGGATATTTCAAGGATTTTTCATGGCTACTTTTTAAGGGATTTTTCAAAAATTGTTTTTCAAGCAGTATTCAAGGATTTTTTTAAAATATTTTACGGATTTTCAAAGATTTGTTAAGGATTGTTCATGGATTTTTTTAAGGATATTTCAATGATTTTTCGAGAAATTTTCAGGATATTTCAAGGATTTTTCATGGCTACTTTTTAAGGGATTTTTCAAAAATTGTCTTTCAAGCAGTTTTCAAGGATTTTTTTAAAATATTTTACGGATTTTCAAAGATTTGTTAAGGGTATTTCAAGGATTTTTCAAAAATTTTAAGGTTTTTTCACAAATTGTTTTTCAAGTAGTATTTAAGGATTTTTCAATCATATTTTAAGAATTTTTTCAAGAATTTATTAAGGATAATTTAAGGAACTTTCATGGATTGATTTTTAAGGACATTTCAAGGACGTATAAAAAATGTTCAGGGGCCTTTCAAGGATTTTTCATGAATTTAATTTTTAGAAATTTCTCAAAAAATTGTCAAAAACTATTTTTAAATAGTATTCAAGGATTTTTTAAGAAATTTGTAAGGATTTTTCAATGATTATTTCATGGAATTTTCAAGGATTTTTAACATTTCAAGGACTTTTCAAGAATTTTCAGAGGCCTTTCAAGAATTTTTAATGACTATAATTTTTAGAGATATTCCAAAAATTATCGAAAAATTGGTTTTTAAGCAGTATTCAAGAATTTTTTAATCATATTTTAAGGATTTTTAGGGATTTTAAGAATATTTTAAGGACTATCAAATAGTTTTTCAAGAGCTTTCAAATGACATATTGCAAGTCAAATTCCATGAAATATTGCATCTGTAATTTTTTTATAGTGACTCTTCCGCTTGACAGATGTCGTACAAAAACTAATGAGTTCTTCCAAACCTATATACCAAATTTCAGCTCAATCAGACTAAACGTGTGGCCTCTATCGTGGAAGATTACACACTGACGAACAGACAGACAGACAGACTTCCATCTGGAAATGGTCCTCAAAATGGATATTTACATTTTTATCTCGAAATTTATTTTAGCTGGTTCACAATACTTTCCTTCTCGGAAGTGGGTCGATAAAGTAAAATGAACAAATTCTAAAATTTTAAAAAGATTTTTAAATCTTATTAAAAGTTATATACTAATTAGGAAGAAATGAAATAAGCAAATTTTATTTAAAAAAAATATAAAAATTCTTCGTTTGGGTATTTTTATTTTATTTAATTTTCTGTATTATATTTTTTCATTGTGTTAAGAATCATAATTTTGTTTTATTTAAATATTTTGTATCTTTTCTGCATGAAAAATTGTTCTCAAGGTGAATTTTAAAGTAAAGTTTATTTAACCTAACCTATTAAATTCTCGGGTAAATATTTTTTATTACATATTTTTTTAATAAATTGAAATAAAACACAAAGTAATATATTGAATGATATTTTTTTGAAATTTGGCAACTAGTTTCGGCCATTTATAGGCCTAAAACTATAAAATGTATATTTCTAGGCCTAAAGATGGTCGAAACTAGTAACGAACTTTCAAAAAATTTTCATTCAATACATGATTTTGTATTTTATTAATTTTTTTTTATCAATCCAAAAATAAATTTGGTGTGTAATTTTTGCAGAAATACCTTTATATTTAGAAAAATGACGTTGTACATTTATCATGTGATATTTTAATCTTAATTAAAACCTTATTTATCAGTACATTTCATTGGAATTACCTATTAGTAGCTATATAACATTCTTTCCATCATTGTCCATGTGTTATCATTTGTTCGTTGGTCATGATTTACCACAAGCTATTTATATTAAACCAGAGCAGGCTTTAAGAAAATCATCACTACCTAATTAAATTAAAAATGTAATTAATTTAGTAAAAACATTTATTTAATAATACTTTTACTGAAGGGGCAACAGGAAATATAATAAATAACTGAAATAAATAAATACATAAAAGTAAAGTATAATTTCAGTAATAAAGTAATCCAAATAAATTCATTATCTTGAAATAAAAGTTTAAACGATAAAATAAAACAATTTAATTTATTTAAATCTTCGTTTTATTTATTTATTCATTATTAATAAATTAAAAAATCACAAAGTAATGATTGGTTCATTGTAATTTGAATAAATATATCAAGTAAGATATTAGCTGGTTGTTAAGATGAAACTAGGGATTTTTTTTACAATGATGGTGGTTAAAAATTTAGGAGATTAAAAAAATATAAATATATCAAAGTTAATGCATAAATAGAATCAAGACATTGTAAAACAAATATTCACCTAGAGTTGATTTGTAAATAAAACGATTGTTGAACTGTAAAAAATTATCTACAAAAAATATTATTTTATTACACAGAACAAAAAAATAACTGACAAACCAACAGAATAAACTAAAATTTAAAAAAACTTATTTTTACATACATTAGTCTTGGAGAGAACCAAAATTTCAAAGTTTTCGTCCTTTAAACCTATATTTGCAACAGACAGGACCGTAATTATAAAGTGTTGAATTTGAATTTTAACGGTTTAAAAATTTTTCTAATAAAAAAAGTAGGTTTGTATTTAAATAGAAACACAATAAAATTTTCGTTTTCCATTTTTATATATTTCTTTTAATAAAAATACTATACGTAAAAAACCAAAAATATTATTTTTATGTCTCCTTGTATAACTTAAGAGAGTCCGTGTAGATTTTTTTCGACCCAGAGTGATTTAGTAAAATTTTAATACCTGGATGTCCTAAACCTGTGTAGGGCTTCATACGAGACGAGATAAGGCGAGAATTTAAAAAATCTCGTCTCGGTCTCGTTAGTTGAGAAAAAAGTAAGTTTCGGTCTCGTCTCGTAACCAGTTAATAACTGTCTTTTTATTCCTTTTTATTACCATGTGTGTAAATTATTTCATAATTTTAACATAGTATTTGTAAAAGTTATAGCGATTTTTTTTTTTGGTTTTTCCTTATTTTCTCGTTTTTTCTCATGTTTTTGTTTTTTTTTCTTTCCTTTCTTTTCTGATTTCTCTCATTGTTTTCTTATTTCTCAGCTTTTTTAATTTTTTTTTTAATTTCTGTAATTTTTTCTAATTTTTTTGTTTTTTTCTAATTTCTTTTCTTGTTTTTTCCGATTCTTTCTCCTTGTTGTGTTTTGTTTTCTATTTTTTTCTTTTGTTTTCAGATTTTTTCACATTTTTTTCTTATTTCTCTGATTTTTTCGATTTATTTCAATTCTGACGAATTTTGTAATGTTTTTACGATTTTTTTGGTTGTTTTTTGTTTTTTTTTCTAAATTTTTGTCGTTTTTTCAATTTTTTGTGATTTTTTCAATTTTTTTTTCGTTTTTTGCAAGTATTAGAGTTTTTTGCAATTTTTTCCGTATGTTTGTTGTTTTTTTATTAAATTTTTTGATTTTTCCGTTTTTTCCGTATTTTAGTTTATTTTTCTTTTTTTCCCAATATTTTCTGATATTTCCAATTTTTCGATTATTCTAATTTGTTCTCTCTTTTTTTCTCATTTTTCTGTTTATTTTTCTGGTTTTTGTTTTTTCTCATTCTTTCCCGTTTTTTTTCTTGTTTTTTTTTTCTATTTCTTTCTTTTGTTTTCAGATTTTTCTTATTTTTTTCTTATTCCTCTAATTTTTTTCGATTTATTTCAATTCTTTCGGATTTTTTATTGTTTTGTACGATTTTTTTGTTTTTTTCCAAGTTTTTGCCGTTTTTTTAATTTTTTGTGATTTTTTCGTTTTATGTGATTTTTAGCGTTCTTTTAACATTTTTCCTTATTTTTTTGTTGGTTTTTTAAAAAAAATTGATTTTTCTGTACTTATTTTTCATTTTTTTGTCAATATTTTCTAATTTTTCCAATATTTCGTGTTTTTCTTCTTCTTATTTTCTCAGATTTTTTCGATTCTTCTAATTTTTTCTCGTTTTTTTCTCATTTTTCTGTTTATTTTTTTTGTTTTTATTTTTTTTCCGATTTGTTTTGACAAAAAATTGATTTTTTTTCGTTTTTTAAACAAATTTTGATCCACAAAACCTGTATTAATGTATTTTGATGCAGAAAAACAAAAATAATCGATTAAACAATTACTTTACTATTAGTGTTCGGAAAGTTGGATGGGATTACCCCTTCATTTTTTACATACAAAACATATTGCTTTTTTCTCATCTTTAATTATTTAAAATTAATTTTTTTTTCAAATTTTAATGCCACCGAAGTCCACCTGAAGTCCAAAATTATAAAATAAAATATTTCACAGATAGTTACCAGATTTAAGATTCCGTAAATATATCGTAACCTACGCAGACCTTTTTTACTATAAAAAAAATTAAATGTTTATACTGCTTGATAGTTTATTTTTCTCGTAAATTCAGAAAAAAAATCTGAAGAAATATAAACGACACTCTCGGATCTCGGTATCGCCTAAATAATTTTTAAAAAGATCTCGTCTAGGTTTTACGAGACGAGAAAAATATCGTTCTCGTGTGATTAAAATATTGATCATTCCTCATGAAATACCCTGTATATATACTTCTTAGTAATAATAAGTAATAAATTTATAAATAATCCTTAAACCATTCCTGTATTATTAAACGAGTTTGTGATGAACCTCTTTTTTAGTAAGTGCACCACAGACCGGCTACTCCTCATGAGTAGGCGGTCAAATTATTTGATATCCATTATCATAATGATAGTATTTACTTTTCAGTGGCCGTGTTTATTTATAAAGAAACCACAATGATATTGGACATGAGTAATGTTGGAAAGCACGGACTATTCTAATTAAATTAATTTTATTAAAAAATACGAAATAATTTTAACAGCTTTTCCTGACCCACCTCCAAAGAAAAAAAATTTTCGAGATAAAGATAGAAACGTCCATTTTGAGGTCACCAGAGATGATTAAGACCATTTCCAAAACGAAGTATGTCTGTCTATCTGCCTGTTTGTCTGTCTGTGTGTATTCTTCCACGATAGAGGCCACACGTTTAATCCGATTAAGCTGAAATTTTTTATATGGGTTTGGGTTACCCGTAGAAAGAACGAATAGTTTTTGTACGACATCTATCAAACGTAAGTATCACTATAAAAAAATGACAGATGCAATATGTCACGGAATTTGTAAAAATTTATTTGTGTGATATACTACAATATTCCGTTAACAAATATTTATATTTAAAAAAATTATTAACAATGTTTCTATAACATTTAGATATCACAGAAGGTCCAATGAACAATAAATATTGACTCTTGACACAATATTCCAAAACGCCATTAACACAGAATGACACACACACACAAAAGCCATAAAAAAAAATTAAGACGAAGTAGGATACGTCGTCGTTTGGCTATTTTCTAATATTATTTAAAATATTGACAAGATCTCGAGGTGAATGTTAACTGCTCTTCGTAGCCGGAGGCAGATCGTGTAGACCTTGGCTGATGAAGGCCTTCCTGCTACATACATCTTCCACTTGCCATCTTATCCTACTTATTATCTAACTAACGCTATTTTTATTACTGGGATTATTATCCAAATAACTCACGTATAACTTCGTTGAATTCATCAAAGACTTAAGATATACTGTCAATTTGTTATTGAACGCGGTAATAAAATCCTACAATATATGACTTAGACAAATAAATATATAAATAATGTTTTATTGTGTTTATTTTTTTATATTTATATTGACGTCAAAAATTAGTGTTTTATTAAACCAACGCCAGTTATTTACCTGTATAGACAATTTAGTTTATTTACTATGTCTGATATTTAAATTATAGAGAAATGACTATATAATATTAATGGATTGAGTAAATCAAACAAATATACCTGTCCATGCAAATATGTATCTAATTAAGTTTAAAATATTATTCAAATCAGTATAATTAAAAAGATTAAGTAGTTCAACTGTGATTCTAGGAAATATTATATATTTAATAATAATTTTTAAACTCTCTTTAACTATTTATATTTAATAATGAAATTATCTTTTATAGTCTAAGAATAATAGTTATTAAAATTATTTTTAATTATTAAGTTCAATTTTTTATTACACGAAAACTATACATGATATTAATTGAATCCAAATAACATGGCAAATAAACAATATTATAATTTATGTAAAATTTGAAAAAATTCGTTTTTGTGTTAAATGGGTTAGACGATATGAAAACTAAAAATTTAAAGACAAAAATGCATTTTATATCTCATAACAGAAATAAATAAATTATATATAAAAATAAAGTTAATACCACTGAAAAGGGAATAGAAAGTACTATAAATGAGAATTTTTTCAAAATTTTTCAGCAAAAATTATGACCTTGAGAAAAGGGAGAGACCAAAGGAGAGGAAATTAATAAATCCTTGGAGTTATGTCTCTCAATATTTTCACAACCACAATTTTTTATCTAAAATTTTGAAAAAATTCTTAAATATAGAATATTGTTTTCTCTTTGTATCAAAATTTAGCAAGTTTTAATAACGTTGATAGTTTTTATGTTACAGGGGTTAAACGATATGAAAACTAAAAATTTAAAGACAAAAATGCATTTTATATCTCATAACAAAAATAAATAAATAATATATTAAAATGAAATTTATACCATTAAAAGGGCAATTAAAAATAATATAAATAAGAATTTTTTCAAAATTTTTTGGCAAGAATTGTGACTTTGAGAAAAGGGAGAGACCAAAGGAGGGAAAATTAAATAAGCCTTGGAGTTATGGTCTCGCCCTATTTTCACAACCACAATTTTTTATCTAAAATTTTGAAACAATTCTTATATATAGAATATTGTTTTCTCTTTCTATCAAAAATCAGCACATTTTAATAACAACGATATTTTATTATATTACAGGGGTTAAACGATATGAAAACTAAAAATTTATAGACCAAAATGCATTTTATATCCCATAACTAAAGTAAATAAATAACATATTAAATTGAAATGAATGCCACTGAAAATGGAATAAAAAATAATATAAATGAGAATTTTTTTAAAATTTTTCAACAAAAATCGTGACCTTGAGAAAAGAGAGAAAGGAAAAGAGGGGAAACTAAAAAACCTGTATAGTTGTGGTCTCTCCTTATTCTCACAACCACAATTTTCTATCTAAAATTTTGAAAAAATTCTTAAAAATAGAACATGGTTTTCTCTTTCTATTAACAATCAGCAAGTTTTAATAGCGTTGACAGTTTTTATGTTACAGGGGTTAAACGATATGAAAACTAAGAATTTACAGGCAAAAATACGTTTTATATCTCATAACAAAATAAATAAATAATATATTAAAACGAAATTAATACCACTGAAAAGGGAATAAAAAATACTATAAATGAGAATTTTTTCAAAATTTTTTAGCAACAATTGTAACCTTGAGAAAAGGGAGAAACAAAAAGAGGGGAAATTAAAAAATCGTTATAGTTGTGGTCTCTCCCTATTCTCACAACCACAATTTTTTATCTAAAATTTTGAAAAAAATCTCAAATATAGAATATGATTTTCTCTTTCTATCAACAGTCGGATGTTTTAATAATATTGATAGTTTTTGTGTTACAAGGGTTAAACGATATGAAAACTATAAATTTAAAGACAAAAATACATTTTATATATCATAACAAAAATAAATAAATAATATATTAAAATGAAATTTATACCATTGAAAGGGGAATAAAAAATAATATAAATAAGAATTTTTTGAAAAGTTTTTATCAATAATTGTGACCTTGAGAAAAAGTAGAGACCAAAGGAGGGGAAATTAAATAAGTCTTGGAGGCTTGGTCTCGCCCTATTTTTACAGCTACAATTTTTTATCTAAAATTTTGAAAAATTTCGTAAATGTAGAATATTGTTTTCTCTTTCTATCAACAGTCAGCACATTTTAATAACGACGATAGTCTATTATGTTACAGGGGTTAAACCATATGAAAACTAAAAATTTAAAGACAAAGATGCATTTTAAATCCCATAACAAAAATAAATAAATGATATATTAAAATAAAATTAATACTACTGAAAAGGGCATAAAAAGTACTATAAATGAAATTTTTTTCAAAATTTTTCAGCAAAAATTGTAACCTTGAGAAAAGGGCGAAACCAAAAGAGGGATTTTGCAATGAAGAAATGAAATTTATTGCGTTTTTTATTCATAACTAGGGAACCACCCTCTATAGTAATTTTTTATTTCATATACTGGTTCTTGCGTTTTAGTGAGATATATCGATGAACTAAAAAAATGATAATGCAGGTCCGGCTTTACGAAATTAAATTCAGTTTTTTGTTCTCTTTACAAATATGGCGATTAAATTAAAAAATCACCTATACAGGGTGATATTTGGAGAATGTAAGAATTGTGAATATTTTGAAATTCTAACCTGGATTGTCAATATTATATCTCACATAATATGAGGAACATGTATACCAAATATAAAAAAATCTACAAGGTGGTTCGTAAATTATTAGTAAGAAAAGAAATGGTCAAAATTCATAAAACGCCCTGTATCTCTAATACAAACAGCGTAAGATCCATAATATCTGGGTTTTTTTAATTTCATCTAGGTGACCCTTATCCACAGTTAACGTATTTACCTTTACCAATGAATCACCCTCTATATATTTTGGTTTATGCTTAGATAAATTCCGCTACCCACACGTATTGTGAATTTTTATGATTTTTTTTTTTTTTTTTTTTGGAAAAACGGTTTTCGCAGGAAATTAGTTCGAAAAATGCTCGAAATTCCTGGATAACATTTTATTTCCATTTCGTATCGGTCATTCGTGCTCTGGGATTATCCTTATAAAACGTTTTTCGCGATTTTCCGGAAGGAGAAAAATTTTTGGGAATGGTGGAAATTTCTGTTAAAAAATTTTTGAACCTCTACATTTGTACAACTCAGATATTTCACTTTAAAACATTAATTCTGATGACTATGATATTTTTTTTTAATAATTTGTAATCGTTAAAATTCTCACAAATTTCTTCAAAAAATTGTACTTCAAATTCAGTTTGTTGTCTTTTTTGTTTTCTCGAAAATTTGCATTTTTAACCTACATTTCCCCTCTTTTCTCTTGAAACAATGGCACTTTTTGCCATTTTTTTTCTTGAAAATTTGCAGTTTTTTTTACCTAAATTTACCCTCTTTTCACTCCGAAATTTCCTGAAAAAATTGCATTTTTTGCTTTTTTTTTTTAAATTTTCAGTTTTTTTATATAAATTTCCCTTCTTTTTACTTAAACTTTTTACCTCTTTTCTCCTGAAAAAATTATATTTTTTGTCTTTTGTGTTTTCTCGAAAATTTGCATTTTTTGAATTAAATTTCCCCAATTTTCTCTTAAAAATGGCACTTTTTGAATTTTTTTCTTAAAAATTGCAGTATCTTGATCTAAATTTAAACTTTTTTCACTTTTACTAAAAAAAATTCAGTTTGTTGTCTTTTTTGTTTTATTGATAATGCATTTTTGGACATTAATTTCCCTTCTTGTCACTCACAAATTTCCCCTATTTTCTCTTCAAAAAATTGCCATTTTTTGTCTTTTTTGTTTTCTCGAAAATTTGTATTTTTAACCTACATTTCCCCTCTTTTCTCTTGAAACAATGGCACTTTTGCCTTTTTTTCTTGAAAATTTGCTAATTTGTTTTTATCTAAATTTACCCTCTTTTCACTTACAAATTTCCTGAAAAAATTGCATTTTTTTTAAATTTGCAGTTTTTTTTACATAAATTTCCCTTCTTTTTACTTAAAATTTTTACCTCTTTTCTCCTGAAATAATTACGCTTTTTTGTCTTTTGTATTTTCTCGATAATTTGCATTTTTTGAATTAAATTTCCTCTATTTTCTCTTAAAAAAATGGCTCTTTTGCCTTTTTTTTTCTTAAAAATTGCAGTTTTTTTACCTAAATTTAAACTTTTTTCGCTTTAATTAAAAAATTGCAATTTGTTGTGTTTTTTGTTTTATTGAAAATGCATTTTTGGACATAAATTTACCCTCTTGTCGCTCACAAATTTCCTCAATTTTCTCTTCAAAAAATTGCATTTTTTGTCTTTTTTGTTTACTCGAAAATTTCCAGTTTTAACGTACATTTCCCCTCTTTTCTCTTGAAACAATGGTACTTTTTGCCTTTTTTTCTTGAAAATTTGCAGTTTTTTTAAATAAATTTACCCACTTCAAGTGACATTTGTTCATTTTTGAAGTCGTAGACTCCAAATATGTATAAATATACTAGGTGTTCCATTTGAATTTCCAATTTTCATGGCATTTCCGGTCAAACCGGATGTAGGCCATATTGGATTTCAATGTAAAAAATCCAAAAATACCTCTATTATAATCGACCAAAATTTGGTTTAAATGTATTAACCGGTTTAGGGGTGGCCATGACTCATTTACAATCGGTATACTAATCTGAGCTATATTATTTTAATTTCTCTTATTAAATTTATTGAAACTTTCAAAAATTACATAATTTTTTTCAAATTTCTTCGATTTAACTTTAAAATTTTCTAATTACAAAAATAGACCAATAGTAGGTTGAACATATTTTGCCACGATAAAAAAGGTAAGAATCAATTTTATTAATCATAAAGAACAAAATGTAAAAGTAAAAAAAAACTTTTTCTTTAAAACTTCCTGTTAGCGTGACATTCTAACACAAAAATTTACATTTTTCTGCAGTTTTTCAAACATTTAGCCGTTATAAAAATAACCAACATGGTTTAATAAAAAAAAACCCAAAAACTAAGAGAATGCCGTAACTTTTACCGTTAGTTATATTCTATCAGAAGGTAATGTACCTGCCGCGATCAAAATCGAAAAGGTCATTCCTAAAGTGGCCACAGGAATAAAATTTGACCCACGAGGAGTGAAAGTTGAAAGATTAAATATATATTTATTACCACTAATGTCACAGATGTTGTCGTCGCCTTCTGGCGCAACGATTTTCAAGCTCTCATATTATGACAAACAGTGTCGCCTCTAAAAGGGAATTTAATAGCAAAATATACAAAACATTACACTTTTTTAACATTCTGTTTTTTGTCAAGACTCCCCTTGAGATGCTAAGAAAAATGAGAAAATTCTGTACCCCGAGATATAGGCACAAATATTAATACAGTTTTGTTCGTTTTTTTATCTACGTCATCTCAAGAACGGTTCAAGTGATTTTTTTGAAATTTAGCCCAAAAACTCCTCTTAAGCTCATAAGAAAAATGAGATATCGTACACTTCTGAGAAAATTATGTACCCCGAGATATAGCTACAAATATTAATACAGTTTTGTTCGTTTTTTTTTTATCTACGTCATCTCAATAACAGCTCATGTGATTTTTTTGAAATTTAGCCCAAAAACTCATCTTAAGCTCATAAGAAAAATGAAATATCGTACATGTCTGAGAAAATTATGTACCCCGAGATATAGGTACAAATATTAATACAGTTTTGTTCGTTTTTTTTTATCTACGTCATCTCAAGAACAGCTCATGTGATTTTTTTGAAATTTAGCCCAAAAACTCATCTTAAGCTCATAAGAAAAATGAAATATCGTACATGTCTGAGAAAATTATGTACCCCGAGAAATAGGTACAAATATTAATACAGTTTTGTTCGTTTTTTTTATCTACGTCATCTCAAGAACAGCTCATGTGATTTTTTTGAAATTTAGCCCAAAAACTCCTCTTAAGCTCATAAGAAAAATGAAATATCGTACATGTCTGAGAAAATTATGTACCCCGAGAAATAGGTACAAATATTAATACAGTTTTGTTCGTTTTTTTTTATCTACGTCATCTCAAGAACAGCTCATGTGATTTTTTTGAAATTTAGCCCAAAAACTCATCTTAAGCTCATAAGAAAAATGAAATATCGTACATGTCTGAGAAAATTATGTACCCCGAGAAATAGGTACAAATATTAATACAGTTTTGTTCGTTTTTTTTTATCTACGTCATCTCAAGAACAGCTCATGTGATTTTTTTGAAATTTAGCCCAAAAACTCATCTTAAGCTCATAAGAAAAATGAAATATCGTACATGTCTGAGAAAATTATGTACCCCGAGAAATAGGTACAAATATTAATACAGTTTTGTTCGTTTTTTTTATCTACGTCATCTCAAGAACAGCTCATGTGATTTTTTTGAAATTTAGCCCAAAAACTCCTCTTAAGCTCATAAGAAAAATGAAATATCGTACATGTCTGAGAAAATTATGTACCCCGAGAAATAGGTACAAATATTAATACAGTTTTGTTCGTTTTTTTTATCTACGTCATCTCAAGAACAGCTCATGTGATTTTTTTGAAATTTAGCCCAAAAACTCCTCTTAAGCTCATAAGAAAAATGAAATATCGTACATGTCTGAGAAAATTATCTACCCCGAGATATAGGTACAAATATTAATACAGTTTTGTTCGTTTTTTTTTATCTACGTCATCTCAAGAACAGCTCATGTGATTTTTTTGAAATTTAGCCTATAAACTCATCTTAAGCTCATAAGAAAAATGAAATATCGTACATGTCTGAGAAAATTATGTACCCCGAGAAATAGGTACAAATATTAATACAGTTTTGTTCGTTTTTTTTTATCTACGTCATCTCAAGAACAGCTCATGTGATTTTTTTGAAATTTAGCCCAAAAACTCATCTTAAGCTCATAAGAAAAATGAAATATCGTACATGTCTGAGAAAATTATGTACCCCGAGAAATAGGTACAAATATTAATACAGTTTTGTTCGTTTTTTTTATCTACGTCATCTCAAGAACAGCTCATGTGATTTTTTTGAAATTTAGCCCAAAAACTCCTCTTAAGCTCATAAGAAAAATGAAATATCGTACATGTCTGAGAAAATTATCTACCCCGAGATATAGGTACAAATATTAATACAGTTTTGTTCGTTTTTTTTTATCTACGTCATCTCAAGAACAGCTCATGTGATTTTTTTGAAATTTAGCCTATAAACTCATCTTAAGCTCATAAGAAAAATGAAATATCGTACATGTCTGAGAAAATTATGTACCCCGAGAAATAGGTACAAATATTAATACAGTTTTGTTCGTTTTTTTTTATCTACGTCATCTCAAGAACAGCTCATGTGATTTTTTTGAAATTTAGCCCAAAAACTCATCTTAAGCTCATAAGAAAAATGAAATATCGTACATGTCTGAGAAAATTATGTACCCCGAGAAATAGGTACAAATATTAATACAGTTTTGTTCGTTTTTTTTATCTACGTCATCTCAAGAACAGCTCATGTGATTTTTTTGAAATTTAGCCCAAAAACTCCTCTTAAGCTCATAAGAAAAATGAAATATCGTACATGTCTGAGAAAATTATGTACCCCGAGAAATAGGTACAAATATTAATACAGTTTTGTTCGTTTTTTTTATCTACGTCATCTCAAGAACAGCTCATGTGATTTTTTTGAAATTTAGCCCAAAAACTCCTCTTAAGCTCATAAGAAAAATGAAATATCGTACATGTCTGAGAAAATTATGTACCCCGAGAAATAGGTACAAATATTAATACAGTTTTGTTCGTTTTTTTTATCTACGTCATCTCAAGAACAGCTCATGTGATTTTTTTGAAATTTAGCCCAAAAACTCATCTTAAGCTCATAAGAAAAATGAAATATCGTACATGTCTGAGAAAATTATGTACCCCGAGATATAGGTACAAATATTAATACAGTTTTGTTCGTTTTTTTTTATCTACGTCATCTCAAGAACAGCTCATGTGATTTTTTTGAAATTTAGCCCAAAAACTCATCTTAAGCTCATAAGAAAAATGAAATATCGTACATGTCTGAGAAAATTATGTACCCCGAGAAATAGGTACAAATATTAATACAGTTTTGTTCGTTTTTTTTATCTACGTCATCTCAAGAACAGCTCATGTGATTTTTTTGAAATTTAGCCCAAAAACTCCTCTTAAGCTCATAAGAAAAATGAAATATCGTACATGTCTGAGAAAATTATGTACCCCGAGAAATAGGTACAAATATTAATACAGTTTTGTTCGTTTTTTTTATCTACGTCATCTCAAGAACAGCTCATGTGATTTTTTTGAAATTTAGCCCAAAAACTCATCTTAAGCTCATAAGAAAAATGAAATATCGTACATGTCTGAGAAAATTATGTACCCCGAGATATAGGTACAAATATTAATACAGTTTTGTTCGTTTTTTTTTATCTACGTCATCTCAAGAACAGCTCATGTGATTTTTTTGAAATTTAGCCCAAAAACTCATCTTAAGCTCATAAGAAAAATGAAATATCGTACATGTCTGAGAAAATTATGTACCCCGAGAAATAGGTACAAATATTAATACAGTTTTGTTCGTTTTTTTTATCTACGTCATCTCAAGAACAGCTCATGTGATTTTTTTGAAATTTAGCCCAAAAACTCCTCTTAAGCTCATAAGAAAAATGAAATATCGTACATGTCTGAGAAAATTATGTACCCCGAGAAATAGGTACAAATATTAATACAGTTTTGTTCGTTTTTTTTTATCTACGTCATCTCAAGAACAGCTCATGTGATTTTTTTGAAATTTAGCCCAAAAACTCATCTTAAGCTCATAAGAAAAATGAAATATCGTACATGTCTGAGAAAATTATGTACCCCGAGAAATAGGTACAAATATTAATACAGTTTTGTTCGTTTTTTTTTATCTACGTCATCTCAAGAACAGCTCATGTGATTTTTTTGAAATTTAGCCCAAAAACTCATCTTAAGCTCATAAGAAAAATGAAATATCGTACATGTCTGAGAAAATTATGTACCCCGAGAAATAGGTACAAATATTAATACAGTTTTGTTCGTTTTTTTTATCTACGTCATCTCAAGAACAGCTCATGTGATTTTTTTGAAATTTAGCCCAAAAACTCCTCTTAAGCTCATAAGAAAAATGAAATATCGTACATGTCTGAGAAAATTATGTACCCCGAGAAATAGGTACAAATATTAATACAGTTTTGTTCGTTTTTTTTATCTACGTCATCTCAAGAACAGCTCATGTGATTTTTTTGAAATTTAGCCCAAAAACTCCTCTTAAGCTCATAAGAAAAATGATATATCGTACATGTCTGAGAAAATTATCTACCCCGAGATATAGGTACAAATATTAATACAGTTTTGTTCGTTTTTTTTTATCTACGTCATCTCAAGAACAGCTCATGTGATTTTTTTGAAATTTAGCCTATAAACTCATCTTAAGCTCATAAGAAAAATGAAATATTGTACATGTCTGAGAAAATTATGTACCCCGAGATATAGGTACAAATATTAATACAGTTTTGTTCGTTTTTTTTATCTACGTCATCTCAAGAACAGCTCATGTGATTTTTTTTGAAATCTAGCCCAAAAACTCATCTTAAGCTCATAAGAAAAATGAAATATTGTACATGTCTGAGAAAATTATGTACCCCGAGATATAGGTACAAATATTAATACAGTTTTGTTCGTTTTTTTTTATCTACGTCATCTCAAGAACAGCTCATGTGATTTTTTTGAAATTTATCCCAAAAACTCCTCTTAAGCTCATAAGAAAAATGATATATCGTACATGTCTGAGAAAATTATGTACCCCGAGATATAGGTACAAATATTAATACAGTTTTGTTCGTTTTTTTTTATCTACGTCATCTCAAGAACAGCTCATATGATTTTTTTGAAATTTAGCCCATAAACTCCTCTTAAGCTCGTAAGAAAAATGATATATCGTACACTTCTGAGAAAATTATGTACCCAGAGATATAGGTACAAATATTAATACAGTTTTATTCGTTTTTTTTTATCTACGTCATCTCAAGAACAGCTTAAGTGATTTTTTTGAAATTTAGCCCATAAACTCTTCTTAAGCTCATAAGAAAAATGAAATATCGTACATGTCTGAGAAAATTATGTACCCCGAGATACATGTACAAATATTAATACAGTTTTGTTCGTTTTTTTTTTATCTACGTCATCTCAAGAACAGCTCATGTGATTTTTTTGAAATTTAGCCCATAAACTCCTCTTAAGCTCGTAAGAAAAATTAGATATGTACATGTCTAGGAAAATTCTATACCCTGGGATATGGGGTGGGGGCGCGAATGCGATCGGTACCCGTTCATTTTTTTAACGCTGTTGTTCTGTAATTCAGTCGTTATAATTTTCAAATCTATTACCCAATTATTTTTCTACATAATTTTTTTCTCATTTTGTTGAAATTTTTTTAGCCATTTCGCGATCAGTATAAAGTAGCTTAAGTCGTTAATTGGACTTTCAGTCGGGAATTTTTTTAGTATTTAAAAAAATTCTTACGTACACCAATGCATCTAGATATTGAAATGTTCGGTTTAATGGGCACGACTGAGAAAAAAAAATGGTTCTGGTAACGTAATTAATTATATAATGAAGTGTTTTAGATGTATCGCGAACAAAATCTTAAAAAAAAAACTATTTAAATTGATTTGAATTTTCTTAGATAAACACTAAATGGTGGAACTGTATTTTGGGAACCGATTTTCATTAATCAATCAGGATACTATAGATAAATCAATAAAAAAATATATCTTACTGAATTAAGTAAAGTTTGTTAATAAAAAGAAAAAATTGGCATTGGTCTTAAATAGGAGCCTTGAGGTACCTCAATATGTATAAAGTTCATTTGTGATCATTTGAGATCAATATAAAGCCTAATTATCGCTGCAAACCTAATTTACTTTAAAAAAATAATGACTTATTTTTTTTTCTAATGACTTATTTTTTTATGCCAAAAAATATTGAAAATCAACACTAAAAAAAAGAAATAATAATATATCCTTTATATGCTACAATACATAAATGAGATATACCGTTAAATAGGGGAAAAAGGATAGAGTAAAAAATTTTTCAAAAAATATATGTTATGCACTGACACTTTTTTTAATGATTTCCAAAAAATAAAATATTAGATGTTTGTGTTTTCTGAAATATAAAAACTCATAAAAAAATGCACTTAATGTTGCTAATATTTTTCTAAACTGAACTGAACTGTTTTAACATTATAAATTAGGTAAAATAATGTTTTAATAAGAAATACGTGAAGAAAAAAATCATTTTCAGTTATTGGAAAAAAGTGATTTTTGAATGATTTGTTTTTGTTTAAATATTACTCGAAATGTGATATATATTTTCATTCACATATTATTGAAAAAAAAAACAATTTCTTATTTTTTTGCGAAGTTCTATGATTTTTGGCTACATTTTATAATTTTTGATTTTCCAAAAAATTAAGAAATTTCTCTAGACTCATTTTTTGACAAATTGAACAATTTCTTATTTTTTGCGATTTTCCAAAAAATAAACTTTCTGCCTTGGCCTATTTTTTTGATAAATTGAATAATTTCTTATTTTTTGCAATTTTCTTTGAAAAATTTTTGATTTTCCAAAAATTAGATAAATTTGAACAATTGAACAATTTCTTAATTGTGCATTTCTTTGTGTTTTGGCGACATTTTTTGCAGAATTTTGAATTTTCCATAAATAAACAAATTTTCCTTATCCTATTTTTTTCATAAATTGAACAAATTCTTGTTTTTTGTTATTTTCTTGTAGTTTTGTCGACATTTTTTGAACAATTTTTGATTTTCCAAAAAATTAATTTTCCCCCCTGGCCTATTTTTTTGACAAATTGAACAATTTCATGTTTTTTGTTATTTTCTTGTAGTCATTGCGACATTTTTTGAAGAATTTTTGATTTAAAAAAAAATTGACTTTTTCCCTTGGCCTATTTTTTTTGATAAATTGAACAATTTCTTATTTTTTGCAATTTTCTTTGAAGAATTTTTAATTTTCCAAAAAATAACTAAATTTGAACAATTGCACAATTTCTTATTTGTGAATTTCTTTGAGTTTTAGCGACATGAATTTTGGTTTAAAAAAAAAAAAAAAAAATCCCTTGGTCTATTTTTTGACAAATTGAACAATTTCCTATTTTTATGGGAATTTCTTTGAGTTTTGGCAACATTGTAAAATTTTGGATTTTCCAAATAATAATCAAATTTTCCTTGCTCCATTTTTTTAACAAATTGAACAATTTCTTATTTTTTTTCAATTTTCTTTTAATTTTAGAGACATATTTTGTAGAATTTTGGATTTTTCCAAAAAAAAATAAATAAATTTCTCTTGATAAATTGAACAATTTCCCATTTTTTCGCGAATTTCTTTGAGTTTTGGCAACATTGTAGAATTTTGGATTTCCCAAAAAATAAACAAATTTTTCTTGACTCATTTTTTATTTTTTTTTCCTTAGGCATTCATCAGATTTTATAATTTTGCTTTAAAATAATTTCAAAATAATGAAAATTAGGAGAGAAAACGGCCTATGGTCACACGCAAATTAATTTTTTTTCCGGAACATATTCAGTTTTTTTGTGTATATTTTAATGTTGCCAGTTATACTTTAAAAGATACTTTTAGTATAAAAAAAATCAAAAACCCACTTTAAAAATGGTAAATAGCTCTTAATAAAAAAAAATCTAACAAGAAATTTTTATAAGGACTTCTAAATCATGCGTTTTTTGAGTGATATATTTTTTATAATTATAACAAATTTATAGGGTATTTTTAAAATTTAAAACGACTTATCACCTAACGACATTTTACGGTCTAAATTCGTGCGAAAATGAAATCTTGTCGAATCAAAATCGAAATTATAAAATTCCCTTTCATCAGGATCATCGGATAAAATCATTTAATAAGGATTAGAGACTGGCACACGTATCCCAATGATTCGGTCACGAGTTCCCGTCATCCTGTCGATTTCCCTCTTGAATAGTCAAAGGGATATTCAACAAAATCAAGTAAGTCACAAAATATGAAAGTACAGAGTCAACATTATTTATAAAAAAAAATTCGGTTGTGTCGCCCTAAACCTTTCCAGAAAATACAAAGTATTTTTTTTTTAATTAATAATATTAATTTTTCAGTTCATTTTTGTATATTTTAATTTGTAATCTAAAAATAGATTTAAAATAAACACAATATTATTCCGTCTTTCTCTCAGACTTTTTTTCTGTCTAATTGTAAAATACAGTTAACAAAAATAAAATACATAAGCGAATATTGCTACTGCGTAATAAATTTTCTTCATATATAAATAAAATGGCGGGTAATTAACCGCACACAAAAAGTTTTCTGATTTTTCATAAAAAAAAATATAAATAGTTTTACAGTGAGTGAAGTGATTGAGTACAATTTAAATGTTCATGTTTCGTACTTAGAAAAAATGGAATAAAAAAACTTAAATTCCAATTTCAAATATTTATTTTTACATTCATATTGGTTTAACTTCTGCCTAAGAAGTTTAGTCCTTCGAAATCTTGGAATTATTTTAACACGTTAGATCAGCTTTTGACAATGTTAATCTTGAAGTTGAGTTCCAATTGATTCACTGATAATTTCGTTATAAATTAACTGATTCTAATTAAAAATAAACCAATAATCCAGTTAAATTGTGTTTTTGCTGGGAATGTTTTGGGGTAGTTCTGATTTTTTTGTTTTATGTTTTTTGGGGTGCTGAATCCGAATATGACATTTACTAACAAAATCTCGTGACGCAACATTTAAAAAAAATCACAAAATAGGAAGACATATTATTTACGTTTTTTAGCATATTACCGAGAAACTATTTTTTTTTTTTGTGAATAACCTTCCTATACAAAATAAAACTACATATCCTACAAATTTCACCATTTAGGTTTTTTTCTCCGATGAACCGTTTGGGCTCAATAACATAAGAAAGAGCTTGAAAATTTTTTTTGCTGATTTTCTTATAATTAAAATAATCTAATTGCTATCCAACTTAATATTCGATCCAGAATAAAGCCTAGTGGCTCAGAAAAAAAATTGTGAAGTCCAAAACAAACTCTAGTTGCAATCCACAATAATTATCTGTCTCAGTGGCTCAGAAAAAATATGTCAAGTAACAGAATAAACTATAGTTGCTACCTACAATAATTATCTATCCAAAATCGATCTTAGTGGCTCAGAAAAAAATTGTAGAAAACGTAAAAAAACTTCTTATTAAATTTGAAATTTCATAAAAATATTCACAGATATGTTTTTTACGTTTTTTCTATAGAAAAAAATGCCAAAAGTATTTTTTCACAGACGAATGTGTAAATAAGCGAAAATGCATTTTTTCACATATAAATTGGTATAAAAACAAGAATGCATAAAAAACTAGAAAAAAATACGGCAAAAATGAGTTTTTCACGCATACATTGGGAAAAACACAAATTTGAAAAAAAAACCAAAATTTTTCTACACGAAAAGCTAGAAAAAACAGGAGAAATTCATTTTTGGTAAAAAGCAAGAATGCATTTTTCCACAAGCAAAATTGGAAATAACAACAAAAACGCATTTTTTTTCAACAAATTCGAAAAAAAAACTAGCAGCACGAATGCACACTCGAATTTAGAAAAAACCGCAAAAATGTATTTTTCCACCAAAAAAAAATTGGAAAATACAGAAAAAATGCATTTTTTCACGCATAAATTGGTAAAAAAGCAAGAATACATTTTTCCATATAAAAAAACAAACAGAAAAAAACAGCAAAAATGCGTTTTTTACACATAAATTGAGCAAAAATCCAGCATGCAATTTTCCACACAGAACTAAAAAAAAAAACAGTAAAAATTCATATTTTCAAACATAAAATAGGAAAAAAGCAAAAAAATTTGATACAACAAGAATTTATTTTCTCTCAATGGAATTTGAAAAAATAGACAAATACTTTTTCATGTATTTAGTGCTAAATTTTCAAACTTTGACATTTTTTTATTTTTGACAGGTGACAGTTGGAGAAATAATTTTGACTGTTCTGAATGGAGTTTTTCAAGAACTTTCAAATGACATATTGCATGTCAAATTTCGTGATATATTGAATCTGTCATTTTTTGATAGTGATACTTTGACAGATGTACAAAAACTAATGGGTTCTTCAGATGGATAACTCATTCCCATATACCAAATTTCAGCTCAATGGGATTAAACGTGTGGTCTCTATCGTTGAAAAATACACACAGACAGACAGACAGACTTACATCTGAAAATAGTGACCTCAAAATGGATATTTCCATCTTTATCACAATACTTTCCCTTCTCGGAGGTGGGTGGGGAAAGTAAAATCGTAAATAGTATGTATTTTTATACTTTTTTGATTTTTTTTCAATGTTGCGTCACGAAATGTTGTTAGCAAACCTCATATTTGAAATCAGTATCCCAAAATACATATAAAATAAAAACTACACCATAACTTTCCCTTGATGGGCCCGTTCGATGCACTTACTTAGGGAAGCATCTTAAGTCCCTTAATATATACAGAGTGTACATAACGTAACGTAATATTTCGATTTTTGTTAGGTTTACAAAAAAAAATGTTGAATAAAAGTATTCTCAAATAATTGCGCAAGTGAATTAAAAGTATACACGGTGCACCGTTAATCCAAAACAACTTATTAACATATTTTTTTAAATAGTACACCCTGTATATATTTTCAGTTTTTCATAATCTATTAAATTACAAATACAACCGTCAAGACCGCATAATTCTACCTCCAAAGTTACAGTGGTTTGAAACTAAAATTATAAAAAAATGTAACTTGCTAATATTTCGATTTCCGTTAGGTTTACATAAAAAAAAATGTAGAATAAAAGTTTTTTCAAATAATTAGAAGTATACAGGGTGCACTCTGTATAATATATCCAATTGACATCGAAAATTGTTTAGATACATTTCAAAACAGCCAACTACAATTTAACTATTTAACTAAATTAAAAAGGGACACAAATTTTTTATATATCACCATGACTAGGTGTTTTCCCTCTTGATTCCAACAGGCCATTCTTCACTGTCAATCCGGCTCGACTTCGACTCCCTCGGATCATATTGGTTATATTCCTAACACCCGATATTGTCATATCAGTCCTGATTTATGTAATTGTATCGACTTTTCCTTCGTCCTATTCCGAAATAATGCGGCGACCAACCGTCTGCTACTCTTAGTTTTTCTCTGATTGATGATCTGATACATTTCAGTTGGTAATCTTGTTTATGAGCGGTCAACAACTCAGCATTTTTTTTCTTTTTCTATATCTAGATCGGTTTTATATTATAAAACGAATATGAAGTTTTTATAGTAAACATTAAATTTTGATACACTCTAATATAATTCTTAGCTCACCAATTTCCTGATGTACTTTTAATATTGGATGACAAAGGTCTCTGGTTGGTAATAAAAGTGCTCATAAACCAGAGGCACAAGAACGAAAGCCGTTTGTGTTGTTTTCTCTTGCTTGAACAGTAATTCTATAATTGCTTCACGTGTCATACATACAAATGATTAAGTTATTAAGAAAAACAAAATAAGATTCAATTTAAGTGGTCCTCCAGGGCATACGTATATATATTTAATTTTTTTTGACCTAGTTTTATATATTTTACAGTTTGAATTTATTGATAATTATAAATGAACCCTTGAGATAATATATAGTATAAAATTACTGTTTATTTATAAAAAAATCTACATTTTATTTTTACTATAAGATAAATGTAAAAACAGCTATGTAAAGTTAATAATAGTGAATAATATATTAATAATGAAATTTTATATACATATGGGGCATAATCCGGGCTTGGAATTGTCAGAAAGTTTATCAGTTATACATACTTTAGAAGAAATGTAGTTATTGAATTTTTGAAAAGAAAAAGTTGAAAAGACAAACTTTTAATTGTCAATTTTTTTATCTTAATAGTCATTTTTTCCACACTCGAATATAAAAAAAAATTGTAAAAGGAGTAATCTCTGCGCGATTTTTCGTCAAAGGAAGAAATTCGATTCGAAAAAATGGGAATTTTTCCAATAAATTTTTTTCAAATTTTTCAATTTTTTTTCAACCAAAGAATTTTCCGGATCGTCCGTATTAGTTATCGTGAGCACAGACATCCACACAGACAGACTTTTTTTTTTCGCGGAAAATCAATCTTTTCTACTTTTCATGACATTTTAAATGATTTGGAGCAACAAAAATTTTGAGATTTTTGCACGATTTCATCAAAGGTGAAGTGTGGGCGGACCGTAGTAAATAAAAAGAAGAATGCATTTATCCACATTCGAATTTAGAAAAAGAGCATAAATGCATTTTTCCTTACATGAATTTGGAAAAAAATGCATTTTTCTACACTCGAATAATAAATCACGAGAAAAAAATGCATTTTTCTAGTCGCATTTGAAAAAAAATCAGAAGCAAGAATGCATTTTTCCATATTTAAATTAAAAAAAAAAAAAACGAGAATCGATTTTTCAACATCCGAATTAAAAAAAATTGAGCAGGAGTGTATTTTTCCTCACACGAATTTGAAAAATACAGCAGAAACAAGAATGCATTTTTCCTTACATGAATTTGGAAAAAAATGCATTTTTCCACATTCGAATAAAAAAATCCCGAGAAAAGAATGCATTTTTCCATATTTGAATTAAAAACAAAACAAGAATCGATTATTCAACATCCGAATTAAAAAAATATGAGCAGGAATGTATTTTTCCTCACACGAATTTGAAAAAAAAAACAGCAGAAACAAGAATGCATTTTTCCTTACAAGAATTTGTAAAAAAAATACATTTTTCCACACTCGAATAATAAAAAAATCACGACAAAAGAATGCATTTTTCCAATCACATTTGAAAAAAAAAACAGAAGCAAGAATGCATTTTTCCATATTTGTCTTAAAAAAAAAAACAAGAATCGATTTTTCAACATCCGAATTAAAAATAACATGAAAGTGAATGTGTTTTTCCTCACACGGATTTGAAAAAAAACAGCAGAAACAAGAATGCATTTTTCTTTACATGAATTTGGAAAAAATTGCATTTTTCCACACTCGAATACAAAAAAATCACGAGAAAAGAATGCATTTTTCCATATTTGGATTAAAAAAAAAAAAACAAGAATCGATTTTTCAATCTTCGAATGAAAAAAATATGAGCAGGAATGCATTTTTCCTCATGCCATTTTGAAAAAAAAGCAAAGCAAGAATGCATTTTTCGAGACACGAATTTGGAAAAAAAGCAAGAATGCATTTTTCCACATTCGAATTAAAAAAAATCCAAACCAGGAATGCATTTTTCCACACTTGAATTAAAAAAAATCCAAAGCAGGAATGCATTTTTCCTCACTCGAATTTATAAAAAACCAATAATTGATATTTCTACATCTAAATAAAAAAACAAATGCAAGATTGCTTTTTTTTAACCGAATTTGAAAAAAAATTGGAAGCAAAAATGCATCTTTCTTCATACGAATGTGGAAATAATGCAATAATTCATTTCTCCACATTCGAATTAAAAAAAAAACAGAAGAAAGAAAGCATTTTTCCTCACTCGAATTTGGAAAAAAAGCAAGAATGCATTTTACCACATTAGAATTGAAAAAAAAACAGAAGCAAGAATATATTTTTCCTTGAAAAAAAAAGCAGAAGAGAGAATATATTTCTTTCACTCGAATTAAAAAAAAATCAATGCAGGAATGTATTTTTCCATAATCGAATTTAAAAAAAACAAGAATGCATCTTTCAAAACCCAAATAACAAAAAAAAAACAAAAGCAAGAATGCATCTTTTTTCACACGAATTTAGAAAAAAAGCATGAATTAATTTTTCCACATTCGAATTAAAAAAATACAGAAGAAAAAATATGCATTTTTCCTCACTCGAATTTTTATTGTTATAAAATAAAAACACTTGTTACAATATTTTATCTGGGACACCCTGTATAAAATAGTACAAAAATTTGTATTTTTTTGAATAATTTGATTTATTATTAACAACTTTCTTCTGTTTTTTTATTTTATTTCTTACTGGGTGGCTCAAATTGGAAGTTTTATAAAATGAAGACATTTGTTACAATATTTTATCTGGGACACCCTGTATAAAATAATACAAAAATTTGTATGTTTTCGAATAATTTTATTTATTATTAACAACTTTCTTTTGTGTTTTTTTCATTTTATTACTTACTGGGTGGCTCAAATTGAAAGTTTTATAAAATAAAGACATTTGTTACAAGATTTTATCTGGGACACCCTGTATAAAATAATACGAAAATTTGTATTTTTTTGAATAAGTCGATTTATTATTAACACCTTTCTTGTGGGGTTTTTTTCATTTTATTACTTACTGGGTGGCTCAAATTGAAAGTTTTATAAAATAAAGACATTTGTTACAAGATTTTATCTGGGACACCCTGTATAAAATAATACGAAAATTTGTATTTTTTGAATAATTCGATTTATTATTAACACCTTTCTTGTGCGGTTTTTTTATTTTATTACTTACTGGGTGGCTCAAACTGAAAGTTTTATAAAATAAAGACATTTGTTACAAGATTTTATCTGGGACACCCTGTATAAAATAATACGAAAATTTGTATTTTTTTGAATAAGTCGATTTATTATTAACACCTTTCTTGTGCGGTTTTTTTATTTTATTACTTACTGGGTGGCTCAAATTGAAAGTTTTATAAAATAAAGACATTTGTTACAAGATTTTATCTGGGACACCCTGTATAAAATAATACAAAAATTTGTATTTTTTTGAATAATTTGATTTATTATAAATAACTTTCTTCTGTGTTTTTTTATTTTATTTCTTACTGGGTGGCTCAAATTGGAAGTTTTATAAAATAAAGACACTTGTTATAAGATTTTATCTGGTACACCCTGTATAAAATAATACAAAAATTTGTATATTTTTGAACAATTTAATTTATTATTAACAACTTTCTTTTGCGGTTTTTTTATTTTATTTCTTACTGGGTGGCTCAAATTGGAAGTTTTATAAAATAAAGACACTTGTTATAAGATTTTATCTGGTACACCCTGTATAAAATAATACAAAAATTTGTATATTTTTGAATAATTTAATTTATTATAAACAACTTTCTTCTGTGTTTTTTTATTTTATTTCTTACTGGGTGGCTCAAATTGGAAGTTTTATAAAATGAAGACATTTGTTACAATATTTTATCTGGGACACCCTGTATAAAATAATATAAAAATTTGTATGTTTTTGAATAATTTAATTTATTATCAACAACTGTCTTCTGCGTTTTTTTATTTTATTTCTTACTGGGTGGCTCAAATTGGAAGTTTTATAAAATGAGGACATTTGTTACAAGATTTTATCTGTTACACCCTGTATAAAATAATACAAAAATTTGTATTTTTTTGAATAATTTGATTTATTATAAACAACTTTCTTCTGTGTATTTTTATTTTATTTCTTACTGAGTGGCTCAAATTGGAAGTTTTATAAAATGAAGACATTTGTTACAATATTTTATCTGGGACACCCTGTATAAAATAATATAAAAATTTGTATGTTTTTGAATAATTTGATTTATTATAAACAACTTTATTCTGTATTTTTTTAATTTATTTCTTACTGGGTGGCTCAAATTGGAAGTTTTATAAAATGAGGACATTTGTTACAATATTTTATCTGGGACACCCTGTATAAAATAATATAAAAATTTGTATGTTTTCGAATAATTTTATTTATTATTAACAACTTTCTTTTACGTTTTTTTCATTTTATTACTTACTGGGTGGCTCAAATTAAAAGTTTTATAAAATAAAGACATTTGTTACAAGATTTTATCTGGGACACCCTGTATAAAATAATACGAAAATTTGTATATTTTTGAATAATTTGATTTATTATAAACAACTTTCTTTTGTGTATTTTTAATTTATTTTTTACTGAGTGGCTCAAATTGGAAGTTTTATAAAATGAAGACATTTGTTACAATATTTTATCTGGGACATCCTGTATAAAATAATACGAAAATTTGTATGTTTTTGAATAATTTAATTTATTATTAACAACTTTCTTCTGTATTTTTTTATTTTATTTCTTACTGGGTGGCTCAAATTGGAAGTTTTATAAAATGGGGACATTTGTTACAATATTTTATCTGGGACACCCTGTATAAAATAATAGAAAAATTTGTATTATTTTGAATAATTTGATTTATTATTAACCGCTTTCTTGTGCGGTTTTTTTATTTTATTACTTACTGGGTGGCTCAAATTGAAAGTTTTATAAAATGAAGACATTTTTGACAAGATTTTATTTTGGATAAAATAATACGAAAATTTTTTGATGCATAATTTTTTTTTTCAGAAATATTATACAAGAAATTTTCATACTTATTTTTTTTTCCTTTCCAGTTAAGTCCTGAGATATATTTTGTAAAATAATACGAGTAATTTAATAGAAAACTAATATTTATTTAGTGGTACTATAAATAACTTCAAAGTACCTAAATTATTTTCCAGAAAAAAATGGAAAAATCTTAAATTATCTCAAATGGGGCTAGCTATTTTTTATGTTAGAAAATTTTAGAAAATAACTGTGTATTTTGACCAGTTTTATTTACAAAATGAAGTAAATAAAAATTCTTCTTAATCTTTTTTAAAATGAATTTAATATTTCCCTCAACCCCTTTTCGTCTTTAATGCATAGTCATCTAGGAATTTCTTCTAATTGAATGAAATAGTCTGTCTAAAAGTAATAAAGTCGTATCTCGACATCAAATTAGAGTAATTTCAACCCTTCTTCCAGCAACCGCGGAATGTGCATTGTCATTTATACGAGTATGGAATGGTTTTATTTAGCTCTCTTGAACCGTAACTGAGACCTCGTAGAACTTCCATCCGGGGATGCTAAGTGATAATTAAATAAAGTTATATATTAATAAAAAAAAAAAATGACATTTGCCCTAATTTTTTGCGTTCATATATAATCAATAACTTTATTTTTCATCAACAAAGTGGCATTTATGACATACCTCCGTAAAGACAATTGAAACTCAGTCCTCAACCACTTTAGCCACCAACCTCTAGCAATAACAGAAAACGGTATATAAATCGTAAATAATGGATATACGGAACACATACACACGTTCCTGGTGCCATATCTCAAGTAGGAACTCCAAGGTCGTCGGATATATCTTGATTAAGCCGCAGGAGTAGCAGGAGGGTGATGCAAGAAACAGAGACGCATCGTCGAGGGTAATTTCGTAATTAAAATTACATTAAGTTTTTTTTTAATATTATTTTATTAAACATAATAAAATATTTAAGTGCTTTAAGGATTGTCAATTTTTTTTTTAAACATTTCGTTACTTTATTATTATTTGAAAGATCATTGCAAATAATAGATAATAAAATTACTGAAAATTTTATATAATATTTTTTGATGAGTTAAATTAAATATAAATGAAATTGGTATAAATGCAAAAAGTTTTCCCTATGGAAATTTTTTTGTACGTCGACGTCCCTGACTTTATGAGTAAAAGGAAATATGGAAGGAAGGAAAAGAGCGACGTGCAAACGTGATGCGATCTTAGAAATATTTTACCGAATTGGGAATAAATCAATGTACATCGAACCGTCACAGATATGCCAGTTTATTACTCCCAGCCCGGCTGTCGACCATGATAAATACTGCCAGAAATTGGGACACTTTATCAAATGGAATGCTCGAATATGTGATCATTTACCAAAAGAACTATGCAAAAAATGACAATTATTTTTTTATAAATATACTTTTATGCAGGTTAAGTTATGAACGAAATTCGTTAACTGACAATTTTTTATATTTTATACATGTGCCATTCTAAGAAATGGATTTTAATTTTTTCTTTTCATACATGTCCCAAAAAACCAATTTTTCTAAAAATATATGTACAGTGCCTTCAGAAATGATTGTCTCCCACGTGACCTGGGACTCTAATCTTCACAGACAATGAATGACAATTTTCCTAAAAATGACGTCATTTTGGTGACTTGTCCTAAACGCAAGGCCTTAAAGGCGCATTTATATAAAACCAAAAAATTATCTAAAAAAACCGGCGGTGAAATTAGGAACGATATCATGAAATCCGTATTTTAAATCATCTTGAAAAATAGAGAAGAACAAGGTCAAAAAATGCCGGTTCCACTGTTAATATATGCGTTTGCAAAAAAAAATAGCAAAAAGAAAAAAAAAATTTGTTTCATATTTTTTTTCATGTAAATTAGATTATAATTTTTTTATCAATAACAGTAAAATTCCCTATTAATGCACTGTATAAATTAAAAATTTGTTCATTATACTTTCACCCGTTTGAGAAAGCTACTGTGTTAGCGAAACGCGTTACGTCACGGATCTATATTGAACTTAGTTCAAATATAATGAAGATTTAAACAAATTAAATGGTTTTATTTCATCGTGTAATCTTAAATTGTCGAAAATCTTCTAAAAATTGTCTAAATTAATAATAAAACTGTTTAAAGTTGCTTAAATCGTTCAAAATAATCTAAAATGGTCTAAAATTGTCCAAAATCTTCTACAAATTGTCTAAAGCAGTCTGAAGTTAGTCAAACTCAAATTGATCAATTATATAGTTCAAAATAATCTGAAATGCTTTAAAATTTTATAAATTAATAATAAAAACTTCTAAAGTTACTTAACTAAAATAATCCAAATTGTCCAACATCTTATAAAAATTGTCTAAAATAATAAAAAGCGGTCTGAAGTTACGTAAATTGATAGGAGAATTGTTCAAAATAATCTGAAATGGTCTAAAATTGTCCAAAATCTAAAAATTATCTCAATTAATAATAAAAAGGTATAAAGTTACCTAAAACGGATCAGAGAATTGTTCAAAATAATCTAAACTTGTCCAAAATCTTCTAAAAATTGTCTAAAACGGTCTGAAGTTATTTAAATTGATCCGATAATTGTTCAAAATGGTCTAAACATTTTCTAAAATAGTAATAAAACGGCCTAAAGTTGCCTAAATTGATCAAATAGTTCAAAATAATCTAAAACGGTCTAAAGTTGTCCAAAAACAAAGTAAAATAATAATAAAACTGTCTAAAATTACTGAAATTGGTCAAAGAATTATTGTAAATTACTTAAATTGTGGAAAATAGTCAAAAATTGTCCTAAATGGTCTAAAATTGTCCAACAATGGTCTGAAATGGTAATAAAACATTTTAAAGTTACCTAAGTTGAACAAAGAATTGTTCAAAATAGTCTAAAATTACCTAAAATTGTCCAAAATAATCTAAAATGGCATAAAATTGTCCAAAATGGCATAAAATTGTCCAAAATGGTCTAAAATTGTCCAAAAATGAACCAAAGTTGCCTAAATTAATCAGAGATTTTTTTTAAATAATCCAAAATTATCCAAAATGGAGAATTGTCTTAAAATGGATTAAAATAATAATAAACGGTCCGAAGTTACATAAATTGATCAGAATTGTAATATTTTCAAAAATTTCAATAGAAAAATTATAAAAATTTTAAAAAACGGGTTGTGTCGCCCCAAAACTTTTGTATCAAATGATTTGTAAAAACTTTCCTGTAATGCGGGCATCGTAAATAAACAATATTGAATTTCTTTAAAATTTTTCATATATTTTTATAATTTTTTACAAATTTTTATAATTTTTACAATTTTTTTTGAATTGTTTTATATTAATGACATTTTTGAAATGTTTAAAATGTTCTGATTTTTGTAAATTTTTGCAATTTTTGCAATTTTTGTAATTATTGAAAATTTCTGATCATTTATTTAATGATTTTTAAAATTTTTAATATATTGTCGAAAATTTATTAAAATTCAGTTTTTCATTAAATTTTCAATTTTTTCTTTTGAAAAATTTGATAAATTTTTGAAGTTCTTAAAACAGTAATATTATTGTAATTAAGATTTTAAAATTCTCGTAATTTTTAAACTAAAATTCTCAGAATTTTTGAAATTTTGACATTAATATATTTTTAACTTTCCGTCATATTATCAAAATTTTTGAATTTCTAGACATTTTTATTTATTCATTTTTTAAATTTTTGAATTTTTTCATATATTTCTTAAAATTTAGTTGTTTTTTTAATTTTTAAAAGTTATTAGAATCACGTTTATTAATATTTTACTCGCGTTAAAGAGTTAAAGTTTCAAATTTTGAAATTTATTTATTTTTGACAGATAACAGTCGGAAAAATAATTTTGACTGTTCTGAATAGAGTTTTTCAAGATCTTTCAAATGACATATTCCAAGTCAAATTCCGTGACATATTGAATCTATCATTTTTTGATAGTGACATTTTCATTTGACAAATATCGTGAGTTCTTTTGACGGGTAACCCAAACACGTATACCAAATTTCAACTCAATCAGATTAAACGCAGACAGACAGACTTCCGTCTGGAAATGGAAGACTCAAAAAGGAAGTGACCATTAGACCTTAAATGGTGGTGGAAGAGCAATTCTCGATGGAAAAACTTGATCAAAATAGAGAACCAAATAGATAATAAATCTTTAAATAAATAAATAAATAAATAATAAAAAAATCATTAAAACTTATTTTCAATAAATCCAATTTCAAACTAATTAGATATCTTCTTAATATATTCCAGTTTATTAGGAATATAGAAAAAAATTTTGTTTCTATTTTTTCTTTAAAAAAAATATGTATCTAAATTTTTGTGAAAAAAATTTTGAATATTTTAAATATTTTAGACTAGTCTTCAACAACAGATGTTTCCTTTTCTTTGAGATAATCATTGGCTTGTGCCCAGTTCTAATTTCCATATTCACCAGAATAATTAACTATAGTAGTAAGTAAAAAAAAAAAAAAAGAACTGGCCTCGTACTATAATATATTCCGACCAAAACGAGACCAAATGATATTATAAGTGATCTCCAATATAACTGCTTCATCATTGTGCTCAACAAATAAATAAATTTACATAAATGGTCGAACATAACAGACAACACATTGAAAATGTGAGGTTATAGTGATAGTAAAAGTAACGACTCCATGATAATAAATACCTATTCTTTTCTCAGACGCAAGATGAATGAGTTTCAGTACAAACGGTTATGAATGAATTTCAATTTTAAATGCTTTTTGATGAATATTTATTAAATAGTTTTAAATAAAAAATTCGATGTTATCTACTTTGTTTGTTTTAATAGTATAACTAAATGTATAGTGCTAGCGGTTGATGTTGAAAATTCATTACTGGAAATGGCTAGATCGGATTCTAGTTGGTAAAACTAGTTTGTGAAAGGCTACCATATTAGTGAAGAGGCGGACTGAAGGTCAAGGGGTCAAAATTTGACACTTTTAACTTTGGTATATACTTTTAGAAGATTTGATGCGTTAGTAATATACAGGAAAAAAAATATCAAACCAAATAGAAAAAAAAATTAATTACACATAGTACAGGGTATTAAAATTATTTTACTGTTAATAAGACAAATAAATTATAATAAATATTATTTTGAGATAAGAGGCTGTAATTTTATATTTGAGTGTACCTAAATATTATTTTTAAATAAAGTTTTCTATATTTTTTTACTCTTGAACTGAATTCATATTTTCTGACTTTTCTCGTACATGGTATTTTTTACTTTCCCGACCATTTCCAGATGGAAGTCTGTCTGTCTGTCTGTTCGTGTGTATTTTTCCACGATAGAGACCACACTTTTAATCCGATTGAGCTGAAATTTTCTATATCGCTTTGGGTTACCCATCAGAAGAACCGATTAGATTCAGAATAGTTATAATTATTTCACCAACTGTCACCTGTCAAAAATAAAAAAATGTCATCTGAAAAGGTATTCGTGGATACTTGTCAGGAAAGTTTTGGGGCGGTACAATCAATTTTTTAAATTTTTGATTGAAACTTTTGAAATTTTTTACAAAATCATGTGTTGTTCTGGTTTTTTCAAATTTTTGCCATTTTTTCCATATTTTATTTGTTTTCCTCAATTTTTTTCCAATTTTTCCTCGTTTTTTTATTTTTCCGTATTTTTCTCTATTTTAATCTAATTTCCATATTTTTTTATTTCCTCATATTTTTTCCCATTTTTCATTATTTGTCCGTATTTGCCCCTGTTTTTTATTTATTTTTGCATATTTTTACTATTTTTTCCTATTTTCCCATTTTTTCACTATTTTCCTATATGTTTCTCTATTTAATTTCCCTATTTTCTTTTTCTGATTTTTTCCTATTTTTTCCTATTTTTCCCAATTTTTCCCAATTTTTCGTATTTTGAGTATTTTTCATTATTTTTTCGTGTTTTTAAAATTTCTGAAATCTAGATTTTTTTATTGAAATTTTTGAAATATTTAGATATTTTTTAGTGACATTTTTTAAATTTTTATAAAATTTCCTGAAATTTTTAATCTCAGATCTTGAAATTTTTGAAATCTTTACAAAATCTGGAATTTTTTTAATGTTTTTAAAATCCTTATAGATTTTTTATTGAAACTTTTGACATTTTTACAAAATTTTGAAATTTTTACACGTTTTTAAAATTTTTGATATATTTACAAATAAATATTTGTTTGAAATTTTTGTAAAAATTCCTGAAATTTTTTATTAAAATTCTTGAAATTTTTTAAATCTAGATTTTTTTATTGAAATTTATTAAAAAATTAGAAATTTTTGATCGGAATTTTTTAAATTTTTATCAAATTTCCTGAAATTTTTGATAACAGTTCTTGAAATTTTTGAAATCTTTACAAAATCTGGAACTTTTTGGAAAGTATTGCAAACGAGGTAAAAAAAAAATTTTGAGATAAAGATGGAAATTTTCATTTTGAGGTCAACTGAAATCATTAAGACCATTTCCAGATGGAAGTCTGTCTGTCTGTCTGTCTGTCTGTGTGTATTCTTCCACGATAGAGGCCACATTTTTAATCCAATTGAGATGAAATTTGGTATATGGGTTTGTGTTACCTGTCGAAAGAACCCATTAGATTTTGTACCATCCGGAAGTGTCACTATCAAAAAATGACAGATGAACTATATCACGGAATTTGACTTGCAATATGTCATTTGAAAGCCCTTGAAAAACTCTATTCAGAACAGTTAAAATTATTTCGCCAACTGTCACCTGTCAAAAATAAAACAATGAGAAAATTTGATACTTTAACATTAAATATTTGAAAAACTATTCGTGGATACTCGTCGGGAAACTTTTCCTTATGGTGCAAATTTTTTGGGACACCTAATGTATATACAGCGTGTTTAACAACTCTCGAAACGGTTCTGAAATTCAAAAATTACTAATGATAAATTGTCCAAATCCTGGATTTAGTAATGACAAGTCTTTTTCACATTTTTATGTGCTTAAAATTCAAAACCGCTCATTTGTTTTTGCAACAGGCGGCCATTTTGAATTATTTTAAAAGAAAACTCTTTGTTAGGCTTTCGGTAATCTTTATTAGCATCCCTTAGAGCAATAAAAAGGGGGGCTACAGTCCAAACTAGTAAAAACCTAAATGAAAGGTTTGGTTAAAAATTAGAGAAGTGGGGAACGAAAGAACAAAGGGAAATTAGAGAAATGGGGACGCTGGAGGTGTCGTTTTAGTTGTTAGACAATCTATAACATGGTGTTACGTTTTCTTGTACCACCCTGTATTTTCATTCTTATTCTACTCTGTACATTTTATAGTTTCATATTCGCTTGATGTTCCCTTTATCATTTCTTCGCGTCATGTCCCCAATTCTTCTCTTGCCATTCTTATAAATTGTCTACCCGTGCTAAGAACGTAACAATGGTCTAGTTAATTGTAATTTAGATCACAGGACTGACACGGTATGCAATAGATTACTGTGGATTTCTGCATCGTATCCACGGGATGTTTTATTTTGGAGTTAAGAGAAACTAGGGGTTTGTTGTATTTATAGAAAAACTTTATATTGAAGTCTTTAAAAATGTTAAACCTATGAAAGGAAGAGAATTTGGCTTCGACTCAAGTTATTGGTAAAAGTGATACCTGGGTTACTATATTTTTTGGATAGGAATTTTCTAGGAGAATGGTTCGGACTTTGTTTAGACCTTCCTGTCTGTGGCTTATCTACTCTATTCGTAACAGGATGGTAAGAGTTGTAGTTGATGAATCTATACACATTGAGTTTTTGTACTACGATGTGCATCGATCTGGTTTTCTGTGAACCATCATATCCAAGAATGGAAAACTTCTATCAGATTCCGGTTCTACAGTAAATTGCTGATTCGTATTGAATCTGAAATAATTTGGCCGAAAAGCACTGCTAGAATAAGGTCGTCAACATATCTTTTAATGAAAGAGATGATGTTCAGTGAGTATTGGACATAGTTAACCAAAATGGAAGAAATTTTGATCCCACAGGGGTACTAAAAATTTGTTTGCAAAATACACCCTCAAACACCAAATGTTCCCAATTGAGGTTAGAGAAATTTTTTATATGGTCCCAATGTTCGTGGATTTTAGGAAGACTGTAAAATCTGGGATCAATGGAAATATAACAGTGAAGACTTGTTCTTTTACAAAATTAGAGATCAAGTTGTTAGACTTCTATTGAAGCATCTTTTTGTAATATTTTATAAGTAATTCAAAAGATTTTTCAACTTATACATTCTTGTACATAATGATTGTTACATTTTCTTTGTCACTGTATATATATAAATATATTTAATTATGATTAGGAGACTGCGCTGTTAAAATTGCTCAAAATACTAGTAAGTGTATAAGTAACATGTCTCTATTAAATTTGACGCATGACTGATGACTTAACTAAGAAAATACTAGCCCTAAGGTTTTAAATTAACTTTAACTTAGTTAAAATTATACCCTATTTGTCAGAAACAAATACCGCATTGTTTATTTTATTCATAATAATTTTTCTGTCAATTACTATGTATTTTTTTCTTTATACAGAGTGTTATATATATATATATATATATATATATATATATATATATATATATAATTTTAAGAAATGTTAGAAGAAATTTTTTATTTATAAACTTCTTGGATTCAAAATAAACTAGAAATATTTAAAAACAACAATTACTATATACACGATTATTTTACCGTGCATTTTATCTTGATACTGAAAAATGCTTTACTGGCAATTAGGAATAGTTATTTTGTGACACCCTGTAGAAAAATACAAGTTAAAATATCGGGTAAAAAGTACTTATAATAGAACACAATGTATAACTTATCTTAAATAAATGCGCAAAAACCAACATGACAATGTACCACTCCTTGTCGTGAATCACAAATATTTAATGAAAAAAAAAAGTTGTTAAGAGAAGTGATAATAATTAATGTATTTATAATTAATATCAATTTATAGATCTATAATAATAAATTGCACTTAATTATTAAAATATTTATCAGCTATACAAACACTGCAATAGATTGAAAAGTGTAAATCAAGATCGATTAGAAATGAAAATAAAAAAAAATTAAGATTCCAAAAAAAAACTAGATGTTTTTTGTAAATTTTTCAAAACCGAAAATTATTAACGAAAATTTAACAGATTCCTATCGTCGTAGAATTTGGAGAGATTCTCGGGCCCAGTTTATCAATAGGGATTCACACGAGACGAGATAAGGTGAGAATTTCAAAAATCTCGTCTCGGTCTCGTTAGTCTCGGTTTCGTCTCGTAACCGTTTGTCATCTCGTTTGTCTTTCCTGTGAAATTATTGTCTTTTCTGCTAATTATTTTTTCTTCTTATAGATTTTTTACACGCTAAACAAGTCCAAAATTATAAAATAAATTATTTCACAGATGGTCATACCAGATTTTAGATTTCATAAATGTATCGTAATCTATGCAGATCTTTTTCTATTATAAAAAAAATTAAATGTTTATACTGCTTGCTAGTTTATTTGTCTCGGAAATTCAGAAAAAAATCTGAAGAAATATGAACGAGACCAGAAACGAGACTCTAATTTTCAAAAAGGTCTCGTCTCGCTCTCGCCTCGGTTTTACGACACGAGACGAGAAGAAAAAAGTATTGTTATCGTGTAAAGCTCTATTTATCTATAAATCTTCATATTTTTGACATAGGATTCTTCAGCCTATTACTATTGAAACAAATAAAATTATATTCGTAGGCTTATTCGACTAGGAATGATGTTGTCTAAAAAAATATGGGAACATTTTTGCACATAAAAATTACAAAATAAAGATTAGAAAAAAATGAATCCAGTTTTTTCCAAATATATCAAAAACTAAAAGAGTAATGGTGAAATCAACTGAGTCGTATATTTTTTTATTAAATACTTGTAAATTTAATTTCAAAAAGATTTAGATAAATACAAAGAAATAAAACATTTAAAAATGTTTCAAAAATTCTGTTTTTTTTACCAAAACCGTAAATTCAAAAATGGTCAAAAATATTATGACACTTGTTGTTTTAGAATTTTCATTTACATTCAAAATCGGATAATTATTAAATTATTTAGAGACCTTAACTTGGTCTTTTCTATTAATTTCCCGACCCACCTCCGAGAAGGGAAAGTATTGTGAGATAAAAATGGAAATATCCATTTTGAGGTTAACTGAGATGATTAAGACCATTTCCAGATGGAAGTCTGTCTGTCTGTTTGTCTGTCTGTCTGTGTGTATTTTTCCACAATAGAGGCCACACATTTAATCCGATCGAGCTGAAATTTGGTATATGGATTTGGGAAGAACCCATTAATTTTTGTACGGCATCTGTCACTTGCAATATGTGATTTGAAAATCCTTGAAAACTCTATTCAGAACAGCAAAATTATTTCTCCAACTGTCACCTGTCAAAAATAAAAAAAATGTCAAAATTTGAAAATTTAACATTAAATATCTGATTTTTTTTTTATTTTTATGTTTTTTACTGATTTTCTTTTGATTTTTTTCAGATTTTTTCAAATTTTTTTTATGATTTTTTTCAATTTATTTTCTGAATTTTTCAAAAATTTTTATAATTAGTTTTTTTCTGATTTTTTTGATTTTTTATTTTTATATTATTATTTTTACTTTTCCTTATATATTCTTTTTCATGATTTTTTTCTGATTCTCTTGTCGGATTTTTTCTGTCATATGTATAACCTGTAAAATTAAGGATTTTTGAATAATAATAATCCTGAAAAAGATATTTTTTCTGATTTTTTCAGTTATTTTTTATTTTTTCTGTTTTCTCTGATTTTTCCTGTTTTTTTTATCATTTTTTTGTATTATTTTTTCTGATTTTCCAATTTTTTGTTTTTTTTTCTGGTTTTTTTTGTCTTCATTTGTTTCTTATATTATTTTGTTATTTTTCTATTTTTTATTTGTTTTCTAATTTTTTCTTATTCTTTTGATTTTTTGTAATTTTTTTTTTGGGATTTTGTTGCGATTTTTTAGAAATTTTTTTATTCCTTTTTAATACTTTTTGGGATTTATTTCAAATCTTTTGATTGTTTTCTTTTCCTTTTATTATTTTTTTTTTTGGTTACAATAGTTTCCGGTTTTTGGTTGTTTTTTTTTCGTTTTTGGGGTTTTTTGCGATTTTTGCTATTTTTGTGATAAATTTCGATTTTTTTCGTTTTTTTGCGAATTCTTTTTTGCGATTTTTAGAGTTTCTTTCGTTTTTTTTATTATTTCCGTATTGCACAATTTTATTTTTTTTAAATATTTTCCGATGTTTCTTTCAATTTGTTCCAATATTTTCTATTTTTTTCTTATTTTTTCTGATTTTTACTTTTCCGACCCACCTCCGAGAAGGGAAAATATTATGAACGAGCTAAAAAAAATTCGACACAAAGATAGAAATATTCATTTTAAATTTTGAGGTCCTCTGAGAGATTTAAAACCATTTCCAGGTGGACTGTCTGTCTATCTGCCTGTGTGTCTGTCTGTGTGTAATCTTCCATGATAGACCACACGCTTAAACCGATTAAGCTGAAATTTGGTATATGGGATTCGGTTATACATTGGAGGAACCCATTAATTTTTGTACGACATCTGTCAAACGGAAGTGTCACTATCAAAAAATGACAGATGCAATATTTCACGGAATATGTCATTTAAAACCCCTTGAAAATCTCTA
Source organism: Neocrepidodera transversa (assembly GCA_963243735.1). Taxonomy (NCBI): domain Eukaryota; kingdom Metazoa; phylum Arthropoda; class Insecta; order Coleoptera; family Chrysomelidae; genus Neocrepidodera; species Neocrepidodera transversa. The sequence continues at coordinate 994,380 of OY725345.1, read as the reverse complement.
TTCAGAACAGTCAAAATTATTTTTCAAACTCTCACCTGTCAAAAATAAAAAAAATTACATTAAATATTTGAAAACTTATTCGTCTCTGGATACTCGTCGGGAACCGATTTTTTTTTTAATTTTAATTCGTCTGTTATTTACTTCTCTGAGAATATCCACATTCCTCTTTAATTTTAAATTTACTTAAATTAAGAGTTATTAAATTATCTTGCTTTCAAATTGTATTTTTTTTTTATTGATAACGACAAAATTTACGATCATTGAATAAAAGTAAAAACAAGCAAAACCAATTGGCATTTTTTTTGTTAGTTATAATTCTATAAATTATGAACATTATCGCTCAAGTTTTTTCTTATGTAATACGAAATTGCTCTGAATCACGCACCTACCTGTCAATTAAAATGTAAATAGATATGGAAATTTTAAAAACAGTAGCACCTATTAAATAATGTTTACGTTTTACTTAAGCGATCAGCATGAAATTTGAAAAATTTCAATTTAACTATGTAAAGTATAAAATTATACTATTCGTTAAAACCGATTTCTCACCTATTAATAAAGGAAATAATTATAGTATTAGTAGTACTGGTATACCGTATTTAGCTATATTGGACCGTAATTATTTTCTTGTATGATAATGAGAGTCAATACAGCTTTAATTTGTACCAAAACAATATAGTATAAGAGGTTATATAAATTATAGAAATTAATTTAATCGTAATTTATTTATTAAATAATTTGGCATTAAAAAATTACATAAAGCAATAATTTATTTCCACAAAGATCTACTAGAAATTATTAACTAATTCTGACAAAATAAATGGAACAGAAGATGTTTAAATTTTTAGCTAGAAAAAATAATATAATCCACTTTTGTATCAGAATTGCAACGTTAACAAAATATGCAAATAATGATCTACTAATATTAATATCGATTCATTATGTACCAAATTTTTTAACATTCTCAAAAAAGCAAATACAGTTCTTCCACCAAAGGCGTATATATATGGAAGGTAAAGGGGATAAGTACCCACCCCAGGATACCAAAAAATAACACAAAAAGAAGAAATAAAGTATATAAAATATAGAAACAGACCAACAAATTTGATTACTCTCACTCCCCCCAGTAAAAAATTAATACCGCCCAAAGGAAAAAAAGGTATCTACGCCCTTGTATACAGCCTGTTTCACAAGAGAGTTTCATAGCGAGGGTTAGGAGAAAATAATCAATCAGATAATCACTTTCGCAAATGAAAGTTTAGATACAATAATTATAGAATCACTATTGGAAAAGATCGGGGAAAAAATGAATGAAAATTAATGGAAAACTCCGAAAATCCAAGAAATAAACGCCGAAAAGTATTTTTCCGTAGAAAATCAGAGAAAAATGATATATAAATGCCCCCACAGTTTCCAGTGGCAAAAATGCACTTTTCCACAGTTAAAAATGAGCAAAAATGCATTTTTCCACACTCGAATTTGAAAAAAAAAAACAAGCAGGAATGCATTTTTCCACAAAATTTGAAAAAAGAAGCAAGAATGCATTTTCCTGAGTTAAATTTGAAAGAAAATTAGCAAGTATTCATTTTTTTACACCCGAATTTAAAAAAAGGAGCAAGAATGCATTTTCCATAGTTTAATTAGAAAAAAAAACAAGAATGCATTTTTCCACACTCGAATTTGAAAAAAAACAGGAATGAATTTCCACTGTTAATTTTGAAAAAAGGAGCAAGAATATATTTATCTACACTTGAATTTGAAAAAAAGAAACAGGAATGCCTTTTTCCACTGTACATTTTGAAGAAAATAGCAAGAATGCATTTATCTACACTCGAATTTGAAGAAAAGAAACAAAAATGCATTTTTTCGACTGTTAATTTTGAAAAAAAGAAGCAAGAATGCATTTATCTATACTCGAATTCGAAAAAAAAACAGGAATAATTTTTTCCACTGTTAATATTGAAAAAAGGAGCAAGAATGCATTTATCTAAACTCGAATTTGAAAAAAGAAAATGGAATACGTTTTTCCACTGTTAATTTTGAAAAAAGAAGCAAGAATACATTTTCCACAGTTAAATTTGAAAAAAATAAGCAAGAATGCATTTTCCCCCACTCAAATTTGAAAAAAGAAACAAGAATACATTTTTTTTACTGTTAATTTTGAAAAAAAGCAGCAAGAATGTATTTTTCTATACTCCAATTAAAAATAAAAAGCAAGAATGCATTTTCCCACACTCGAATTTGAAAAAAAACAAGCAGGAATGCATTTTTTCCACTGTTAATTTTGACAAAAAGGAGCAAGAATGCATTTTTTCATACTCCAGTTGCATAAAAGAACCAAAAATGCATTTTTTCGACTGTTAATTTTGAAAAAAAGAAGCAAGAATGCATTTATCTATACTCGAATTCGAAAAAAAAAACAGGAATAAATTTTTCCACTATTAATTTTGAAAAAAGGATCAAGAATACATTTTTCTTCACTCGAATTTGAAAAAAATAAACCGGAACGCATTTTTTCTTTTTCCACTGTTAATTTTGACAAAAAGAGCAAGAATACATTTTTCCACACTCGAATTTCAAAAAAAAGAAACAAAAATGCATTTTTCCACTATTAATTTTTCAAATATGAATTATGGAAAAACATGAGCATTTTTTCCTAAAAAAAATTGGAAAAAAACTGCAAAAATCCATTTTTCCATACATACAGGAAATTGAAAAACAAAGCAACAATGAATTTTGATCTTGGAAAAATTAGAAAAATCTGAGTATACAATATAAGGTCAGTGGTACCAGTTGAACCTTCGCCTGACAGATGGCGATACTCGCGTCCGTGCTTTTTAGACGATTCAATCCGTTATCAGGAGTGGCAGTGGCAGTCCGATTTCCAGTGGCAGTTCAGCCGAGCTCGCGCTATTTAGAGATAGGTCAAGATGAAGTTAATTTTAATTGTACCGTACCGGAACCGTCAATTAGACCACATCATGATAGCCTACAAGACGTGCCTGTTCCATTCATTATGACACAGAAAAAACCATGTTACACATCTTTCATCTTCCGGAATTTGGGTAATTTAAAATAAATGGTTTTTATTTACTTTGTTGATTTTTTTGATCCTAGGACCAATTCAATTGTAGTATAGGCTGATCTGACAGATTTGCAGCAATTTCTCCAAAAATTAGTGGGCACTTTCTTTTGAATTCCTATCATTTCATGTGAATTTTCGACCTAATCAAATAAAATAAGAGGTAAGTAATATATTTTCGTTTGACAACAATAATAATGGTTGGCTGAGAAAAATTACTTCTCGACCTTGGTCTATAATATACTATTATTTAGTTTTTTGAACAAAAATATACAATATTTATATTATTATTAATTGAAAACAAGTACTAATCCCCTGTCGTGATTTAACCATGGTAACTGGATTTTAAATAGCAAAACTAACGTTTATTACTTGTTACGCTGCTAAAAAAAAAATGTATTATTAATTGAAAAGTGCTGACAAACATTATGAGCGAATTAACAATTAATATACGACACTTGTCAAAGTCATTAAGAACAAATAAAATAAAGAGATCTTGGAAATCCCATCTATAAATATCATAAATAACAAGCGAGTAGGTTGCATCTATACTATTTAATGATAATGGATTAATTATGTTACTTGTAAAAAAATACACAAACAAACCAGGTATATATATATAATAGCCGTATTATGACTCACATTATTTTCTAATATTAATTATATTTTTGAAGGTCACATAAAAATTAATTAACAAGAGGGTTGTACCTAAAAATCTAAAAATATTTTAAATTTGGAATTATAGGCAAAGGACTGTTGATAACCCTTCTTTGTTAGTACTAATTAGATTTGTATTTTTACAATAAATTTGCAGTTTTTTAATGTCAAAAATCAGTAATTTTGTTTCAGACCACAGACACATTTACTTCAATTTAGAACAATTGTATATAAGAAACTTATCGCAACCCACGGAAAACAGACTGGGACGCATATGAAGCAGATCAAATTTAATTTAAGGTGGGTTAAAACAGAGATAAGAAACTGGAGATAACAGCAGACCAATTATAAGAAGCTGTATGGCCTACGAAAATAACTGTCGCCCTGTAAGGAAAAGTTCCAACAGGAATGTGCCCTGGTGGAACAACGATCTTGCAGGATTAAGAAGGCAAGTTAGAAAAAAATATGATACAGCAAGGAATGATTCAAGTAAATGGGATGAATATAGGAAGGCCCTAACTAAATAGGAAAAATAGTTCTTGGAGAAGGCACTGTGAGGACATAAATGGTACTCACGAATGTGCCAGGCTCCAAAAAATCCTGTATAAAGATCCACAGAGGTAAATAAACACTCTCAAAAAAGATAACGGTGAATACACCCAAACTGGTGAGGAAACAATCGAAGAACTGTTAAGGGTTCATTTTTCAGAATTACGATCAATATACCTGTCACAAGAGAACTGGCAGAATTTAGAGCTGGAGAACTGGAAGGTGGCAAAAAAAGGCAATTGACGTGGACCATATAAATCGCCAGGACCAGATGACATTTATCCCATACTCCTACAAAAGGGAGGCAAGACTCTGTGCGCTACTCTAAGAGCAAGTTTGGCTCTAGGGTATATACCCACGACCTGGCGACTTATTAGAATTACATGTATACCCAAGCCTGGAAAAATTGGACAGGATACGGCAAAAGATCTAAAACCAATAAGCTTAATGTCTTTTGTACTAGAAAAACTGCTAGACACACATATCAGGGACGGCGTATTGGCTGAAAGACCTATAGAGACCAATACGCCTATAGAGAAGGCGTGTCTACAGAAATAGCATTGTAAACAGAGCTGAAAATACCATGGAAACGAGAGAAAAGTGCTACTCGCAATCTTTCTGGATATAGAAGTCAAGGAACTTAGGTATTGATGCAACGTGCTGCAGGTGGATAGATTGCATGCTACTGAACAGGCTAATATATACATATCTGATGGGGGAGAAAAAGGTAGCTCATGTGTCCAAAGGTTGTCCGCAGGGAGGAGTACTTTCTACTCTGCTATGGAATCTGGTAATGGATGGACTGCTGAGAATCTTCCAAGAGGAAGGGCACAAAAACACTAGGATACGCAGATGACCTTGTCATATTATCCTAAGGAAAAATTAACACTACGATTAGGGAACGACTTCAGATGGCCCTAAACGCAGTTACACTCTGGACAGAGCATGAGGGTTTGAAAATAAGTCCCTCCAAGTCCAATATAATAGCATTCAACAAAAGAAGGAATTTAGAGGGCCTTCGCGATGAAGAGGTAAATCTGAAGGGAGGGGTAAAATATCTTGGTGTAATGCTAAATCCGACACTCACCTGGAACCTTCAGATTCAAAAAATACATACGAAATCGATTGCTTCTTTAATGATATCTAGACGCACGTATGAGAAAACATGGGACTCAATCCAAAAATGGTACAATATGATAGTCCTGCCTATGGTAACATATGCATCTTTGGCCTGGTGGCCAAAGATAAAACAACGGACCGCTATCTCCAAATAGGCAAGATATAAAGACTTGCCTGTTTGGGAATTGCGAGGAACATAAAAACAACACTCACAGCTGCCATGGAAACCATCCTTCACCTCCCGTCATTACAATACGTTATAATGGGGGAGGCTGGAATGGTTCTACGACGGCTAAAGAACTTACAATTCTATGAAGGAAATCATAGACTGGGACACACAATGACTACCAAATCCAGCTTCAACAAATATCTGAGTATAATAATTAAGAATTGAAATGAGTTGAATACAAGCACAGATTTCAGGACAAACCCTAACGGAATTACCTGGTACATAGACGGGTTAAAAACGGAAGGGGGAACTGGTATATACTGCGAACAAAACAAGTAATAAAAGTGCTTCTCTCTAGGAAAATATACATCTGTATTCCAGGCAGAGGTCAAGGGAAAAAGAATCATAATCTACTAAGACAGTCAAGCAGAAGTTGAGGCCATAAGGAGCCCAAAGGTGTCATCTAGACTGGTACCAGAATGTGGCGAAGAACTTAGGGAACTGGCGACTGGGGGCTACCAGGTCGCTGGAGACAAAAATGCTGACCAGCTCGCAATAAGCGGATCGCCAACCCCACTAATTGGTCCAGAACCAGCGATGTGAGTAGCAAAACGTACGTATAGGAACCATATAAAAGACTGGATTAAGCGAGAACACAAATTGTACTGGGACAATGTACCCGGACTCTAAACAAAATAGGGCGACCTTAAATGCAGACAATTCAACAAAGGGACCGAGAATGCACTCCACATACTATGCAACTGTGAGGCGCTGGACCACACAAGGCAAAGAATATATGGAAAACCTAAAATAGATCCAGAAGATTACTACAAACAGCCAAGGTTGATGGACTGAGTGAAGTAGACAGAGACGGGAAATAGCGCAATAAGCCCACGAGGCTGCAGTGAATCCGGTTGGAAAGAACAGTTCCGGAAGAAAAATCAATAGTTTCGGTGATATGGAGCCATTAGCGTTTTTCAATATGGCAACCGGAAGTCACCACATAGCAATTTTGAATTGTGAAGCCGGGAATCTTTTAAAGACACCTCACCGGATTCTCCCCTGATAACTCTGCAAGCAGAGTGAGGGGTATAACTGCTAAACCCTCCTCAATTATTTTTCCAGTTTTGGTGATGTTTCCTTGTACCCTCCTGTAGGAAAAAAGTTACTCCTTTTGAGGGATACATTGGGAGTTTATTGTTTTGAAAAGGAAAGAGATTAATAATAGTAGATATTTCATTGGAAATATTGGTTGATACTTACGACACTCAGAGCGGAGTCGAGCTCATCAGATGCTGAGTGGAGCATCCTTCAATAAATCTTCTCTTGCTTTGCTAATAGCAGTCATGCACGCTCCGGTTTGCCTGAGAGGTTTGCCTGCACAGTTTTGCTTTATGTTACCACACATGTAATGATAGAACTGTACAGTTAATTTAAAAAATCTCAGATTCGGAGAGTGACCTAATGGGTGTCGTAGCACTTGAAATAATAAGAAAAATACAAACGAAAAAGGCGACAAATATGGAGTAAGAACTGGTTGTTAAAACAGACCGGCCTCTATCTTGTAAGCTTCTATAAAATCTTCAATTACTCTTTTTGGTAACGTTTAGACATTTCTAATAAAATAAGTACATTTTTCGATATTCACTCCGGTTAACTGGACAGTCCACAATAACTGTGCAGGTTTTACGATACACGTTACAGTCGGACTGCACAGGCCAGACTGTGCAGGCAGACCTTTCAGTCAAACCGGAGCGTGTATGGCCGCCTTAAGGATTCTAAGGTTGGGCTAGGTAAATTTCTTGATGGGTCTTCTATTGGATGCTATCAAATGGTCTATTTAATCCTTAGAAGTTTCTTGGGCGTGGGTGTTAGTGCTATCCAATCTTCTCCTGACGTATCCCCTTCCCTTTGAAGTTTCTTGAATCTAGAAATGATAGGTGGGATTTTAGTTTATTCGTAAATTGAATTTTTAAAAACGTCAAAAAAATTCATGTACAAAATGGCACTCTTAGAAAATTAATTTTTTTAATTTTTACACTCAAATGAAATTAAAACAAAATCAAATTTTTCCAGAATTTTTTCTTTTGCAAATTTTCATGTGTAAATTTTTCACTTTCACATTTTTTTTTTCTTTGCAAAACACACATTTTAGCATCTTTGATAGCCGCATAACACAGTAAGATCAGTAATGAAGGCCTGACTGGAGCGCCGTTTAACGGTCAAAACCAGTGTTGTCAAATGTAGTACAATTGCTCTAACAGTGTCACTTTTAGCTCTGGAGTAACACTAGAGCAAGCACTATTGAAAAATAGACAAAAACTAGTACTATTTCGTTCTATGACGTTTTTTACCTGCAATGAATTTGTTATGGAATATATTTCTTGGTTCAAAGATGGCCAAAAATTTATTTATTATTCAGAAATGTTTGAAATTAAGCGCAATTGTAGTGGGTCTAACAAAAAATGCATGTCACTACTTCTAGTTCAGTTAAATAGAATTTTATGACGTCATAAACCATTGAGCACTATTTTTTGACAAACTTCAGCACAATCAAAAGTTATTCCATGGTCAGAACAGACTGTTGTCCACTATTAGCGATGGCCACATTTTCCGGGCGACTCCGGAACATTATTTTCGTTTTTAGGATTATAGGCGACATTGAAAATATTTGAAAATAGTATTTTTTAGATCCCGACTGTTATACAAAAATTATAATAATACTGTCTACCTATTTTTTTTTGACACATCATCACTGCGTACCTTAACCAGATTTTACCAGATTTTAATGCCAAATAAGTCCTAAAGACACTCTGTATAGATAAAATATGAAAAAAAGTTTGATTAATTTCAATCTAATCAAAAATATATAAAATTGTATAATATAAATGTTGTCTGTTTTTGGAAATATTATGCAACGAAAAACATATTTATTTGTTTTTATTACCATTCGAAATTAAGAGAACAGGACGTAGGTTGTGTTGGTTGATACCAGGTATAAAGTATAAAACCGTGTTCTGATGTTCTGTTTCCTCCTCATTAAAAATTCGGAGTAATTTTCTGGCCAAGGTCGACACGACTATATATTTGTTACTTTATTATTCGATTCTATTTACACCTGAGAATTTTAAATAAAAAAAAGTTTTTCATCCAGTAAAATTAATAAATTTTTTTATTAATTAATCTTTCATTTTTATTATGTTGTTTTTTTGATAATTCTAATTCACGATAGATCATTTAATGTATGAGAAATTTTTTTTTTTTAAATTTAGTAAATTTATGTAAGATAATACTGAAGTAATAAGAGTTTCTGGTCTTTTTATAAGTACGGCATCCATAACAATAAACAATTGTTTGCATAAATCGAGAGGATTGCAAATTGCATAGACGTATCATAAGATTATTTTCAATTTTTTCTATTAGATGTAGTAAAAATCCTTAAACAATCTGGAAAAATTCCTAATAAATCCTTGTAAAATTATTGGAACAGTCTTGAAAAATTCTTAAAAAAACGTTATAAAGTCGTTGAAAACAGCTCCTAACAATTCAAAAAAAAATTTTCAAAACTCGAAAAATACAAGAAAAATCCTTGATAATTCCTCGAGAAATACAAGAAAAATCGTTAAATAAAATTCTCAAACAATATTTAGCAATTCCTGAAAAATCCTTTAAAAAAAACCGTTAGAAAATCGGTAAAAACTTCTCGAAAAATACAAGAAAAATTGTTGGAAACTCCGCAAAAAATTCAAAAAAAGTCCTTAAAAATTCTCGAAAAATACGAGAAAAATCCTTGAAAACTCCTCTAAAAGTACAAAAAAAAAATCCTTAAATAAAATCTTCCAACAATCTTGAACAATTCCTGAAAAATTCTTGTTAAATTATTGAAACATCCTTGAAAAAAATTTAGAAAATCGTTATAGACTCCTCGAGAAATACAAAAAAAAAACCTTTAATAAAAATCCTTAAAAAAAACGTTAAAAAATCGGTAAAAACTTCTCGAAAAATACAACCAAAATTGTTGAAAAATCCTCGAAAAATACAAGAAAAATCCTTGAAAATTCCTCCGGAAATACGCGAAAAATCATTAAATAAACTTCTCAAATAATCTTGAACAATTCCTGAAAAATCCTAGTAAAATTATTGAAACGTTCATGAAAAATCCTTAAAAAAGCCGTTAGAAAATCGGTAAAAACTTCTCGAAAAATACAACCAAAATTGTTGAAAAATCCTCGAAAAATACAAGAAAAATCCTTGAAAATTCCTCCGGAAATACGCGAAAAATCATTAAATAAACTTCTCAAATAATCTTGAACAATTCCTGAAAAATCCTAGTAAAATTATTGAAACGTTCATGAAAAATCCTTAAAAAAGCCGTTAGAAAATCGGTAAAAACTTCTCGAAAAATACAACCAAAATTGTTGAAAAATCCTCGAAAAATACAAGAAAAATCCTTGAAAATTCCTCCGGAAATACGCGAAAAATCATTAAATAAACTTCTCAAATAATCTTGAACAATTCCTGAAAAATCCTAGTAAAATTATTGAAACGTTCATGAAAAATCCTTAAAAAAGCCGTTAGAAAATCGGTAAAAACTTCTCGAAAAATACAATAAAAATTGTTGAAAAATTCACGAAATATGCAAGAAAAATTCTGGAAAATCCCTTCAGAAATACCCGAAAAATCCTTAAATAAAATCCTCGAACAATCTTGAACAATTCCTGAAAAATGCTTAAAAAACTTTAGAAAATCGGTAAAAACTTCTCGATAAAGACAAGATAAATTGGTAAAAAGTCTTTGAAAAATACAAGAAAAATCCTTGAAAACTCCTCGGAAAATACAAGAAAAATTCTCGAGAAATGCAAGAAAAATCCTTAAATAAAATCCTCAAACAATCTTTAACAATTCCTGAAAAAACCGTTAAAAAGAAAACGTTAAAAAATCGTTAAAAACTTCTCGAAAAATACATAAAAATCCTTGAAAACTCCTCGACAAATACAAAAAAATTCTTAAAAACTCCTCGGAAAATACAAGAAAAATCCTCGATAACTGCAAGAAAAATCCCTAAATAAAATCCTCAAACAATCTTGAACAATTCCTGAAAAATCCTTAAAAAGAAAACGTTAGAAAATCGGTAAAATCGAAAAATACAAAAAAAATTCTTAAAAACTCTTCGGAAAATACAAGAAAAATCCTCGAGAAATGCAAAAAAAAATTATTAAATAAAATCCTCAAACAATCTTGAACAATTCCTGAAAACTCTTTGTAAAATTATTGAAACATCCATGAAAAATTCTTAAAAAAAAACGTTACAAAATTGGTAAAAACTTCTCGAAAATACAATAAAAATCCTTAAAAAATACAATAAAAAAATAATCAAAGGTACAACAAGGCATTTTGAGTTGACAGGTTTGACAGGTAAAACAATATATTTTGTTTTGTATTATCTGATTTTTTTCTTCTTCTTTTTGAAGATTTTCTTTAAGTTCTCAATTATTATCCAGTACTTAACATAAAATACAGGGTGATCTATTTAATAAAATGATGTCATCTTAAATACAAATATACTGCCCAACAATTTTGATATTAGTCAAATAGAAAATTTTAAAAACAATGAAATATAAAATTTTTTGTACAAATGATTTCGACTTAGTTTATTTTTCAGTATTAGTATTTTTAACTGTTTAGATGTTTACCTAGACGGGCCTGATGTCTATCGCCCATTCTATGGTACCTACGACGTTAGCAAACTATTAAAAAAAAAAAAAAAAAAATGTTCAAATGGAATGTAGTGGTTGCGTAAGCATTTCCACACATCCATGTGCCCACGTAAACAATGACATAGAATTGTCGAGGAAAACTGGTTATGGAGCACCGAGTGGCCTTATTCTACTCGACCTCCGATCTGATCGCTATACCTGCGGTAGTGTATCAATTGCACCAAATCATATCTAATTAATTTTTTTTCTATTAGATGTCATCGATCATTAGATACAATTTTTTTTTAAGTTTGAAATTGATTAATGTTTATTAAATGTAAAACTGTTACAAAGCCTGATAATAATAATATAAATAAATTGAAATTGTGATTGGGTAATTATAAAAATGGCTCTACTTGAGTTATATAATTTTTCGCCAGGTTTCAAATAATAATAAGGTACTTACCCCAATTTTTGGACACAATCCTGGCTTCTAAAGTTGATATGGTCTGGAATATTTTCCTTTCAATAAAACCCGCCACTGCAAGTCACAGATAATCTTGGCCAATCAAAAAATAACAGGAGTAGGGCTTTAAACGAGACGAAATAAGGCCGGAATTTAAAAAAAACGAATACTTTTTCATGCAGATATTTAATGTTAAAGTATCAAATTTTGACATTTTTTTATTTTTGACAGGTGACAGTTGGACAAATAATTTTGACTGTACTGAATAGAGTTTTTCAAGGACTTTCGAATGACATATTGGAAGTCAAATTCCATGACATATTCCATCTGGAAATGGTATTAATCATCTCGGATAACCTCAAAATGGATATTTCCATCTTTATACCGAAAAATTTTTTTATCTCGTTCACTATACTTTCCCTCCTCGGAGGTGGGTCGGAAAAGTAAAATAGGAAAAAATAATGAAAAACATAAAAATTTGAGAAATAGGAAAAATCTTGAAAAATTGGAAAGAATTGGGACAAATATAGAAAAATAGGCAAAAATAGGGAAAAAAAAGTAAAAATTCTGATAAATACCGACAAATGGGGATATATACGGAGAAATGAGTATAAATATCGAAACTAATGAAAATCTGGGAAAAAACAAAGAAATGGGGAAAAATAGGAAACATAGAAAAATGGGTAAAATGTAGAAAAAAATGAAAAAATAGTAAAAAATAGGAAAAAACTGGAAAAAATAGGAAAAATGGAAAAATATGAAAATATTAGAGGAAAATGGATAAAAATATGGAAAAATAATAAAAAATATGAAGATTTGCAAAACAGAAAATAAAGGAAAATAGGGAAAAATACGAAAATTAGGTAAAAATAGGGAAAAATATGAAAACCTAGGGAAAAATAAAGCAAAATTGCAAAAAAATAAGGGAAAATAAAGAAAATAGCAAAAAGAATGGGGAAAATATTTAAAAATCGGGTAGAATAAAGAAAAACAGGAAAAATTTAATAAATAAAACAGAAAAAAAATTTGACTAAAATAGGAAAAAAATGTAGAAAAAATCGGAAAAAATAAAGAAAAATAGTAAAAACTACGGAATATAGGAAAAAATAGGGAAAAAGGGAACTAACAACGAAAAATGGTAGAAAATAAAAAAAAGCAAAAATTAATGTAAAACTGGAAACGATGAAAAAAATAAGATCAAATGGAGCAAAAAGAGAAAAATAGTAAAAAAGTATCGAAAAAATTTGAAAAATGGGAAAATAGAGAAAAAACGAAATTTAGGTGAAAATAGAAGAAAACATATAGAAATATAAGAAAAAAACTGAAAAAGTAGGGGAAATGGCAAAATATGGAAAAATAGAGGAAAATAGGAAAAAAGTAAAAAATTATAAAAAATAAAAATAGAAAATAAATAGGACGAAATAGCGAAAAAATAGGAAAAGATGGGACAAGATAGAAAAAGAAATGGAAAAAATAAGGGAAAACGGGAAAAATAAAGAGAACTAGAGAAAAATCTAGAAATATAGAAAAAACAACTGAATTTATGGAAAAATTGGAAAATATTGGGGAAAATATGAAAAATGGTTAAAAATCAGTTAAAAATGGGAAAAACAGAAAAATATTTTACACAATAGAAAAAAATGTGGAATAAAATAAAAATAGAAAAAATCAGGAAAAGAATAGGATAATATGGAAAAATACCGAAATTAAGGAAAAATAGGAAAAATAAATTAGTGAAAAATGGGGAAAAAATATGGAACAGTAAGAAAGATTTTAGAAATTGAAGAAAAATATGAAAAAAGAGAAAAATATTGGTAAAAATATGGAAAAATACGGAAAATTAAGAAAAAATGGGAAAAATGGGCGAAAATAGGAAAAATTGGGGTAAATAATGAAAAATAGGGAAAAGGGGGGAAAAATACAGAAAATGTTTCGAAATAGGGGAATCGTGAAAAATTGAGGAAATTTGGAAAAAAATAAGACAAAATAGGAAAAAACTGGGAGAAAGATAAAAAAAATGGGAAAAATATATGGCGAAATAGGGCAAAATGGGGAAATTAGAGAAAAATATTAAAATATGGGACCGCCCAAACTTTTCAAATTTTTTTTTCTAACTTGAGTCTTTGAGTTTTTTTCTTATTTTTTTCCTGATTTGGTAAAATATGGAAAAATTACGAAATTTAGGAAAAAATTGGAGAAAATTGGGAAAATGGGGAAAAATGATAAAAGTTTAGCAAAAATAGGAAAAATATAGAAAAAGTAGAGGAAAGTACGAAATATCGGGACAATAGAGAAAAAAAAATCGGGTGTATCACACCAAAACTTTACCGACGAGTATCCACGAATACTTTTTCAAATTTTGACATTTTTTTTTATTTTTGACAGGTGACAATTGGAGAAATAATGTTGATTGCTCTAAATAGAAATTTTCAAGAGCTTTCAAATGACATATTGCAAGTCAAATTTTGTGTCATATTGCATCTGTCATTTTTTGATAGTGACACTCAAATACATATACCAAATTTTAGCTCAATTGGATTTAACGTGTGGCCTCTATCGTGGAAGAATACACACAGACAGACAGATACACAGACAGACAGACTTCCATCTAGAAATTATCTTAATCATCTCAGGTGATCTAAAAATGGATATTTCCATCTTTATCTCGAAAATTTTTTTTAGCTCGTTCACAATACTTTCCCTTCTCGGAAGTGGGTCAGAAAAGTAAAATCTTGTCTCGGTCTCGTTAGTTGAGAAAAAATAAATCTCGTTTCAGTCTCGGTCTCGTCTCGTAACCATTTGTCTCGTCAAGATAGTATAAAACGAGTTAATTATTAATTATATTGTAATAAATAAATGCTGATTATTTATTTATTTTTGTTTTTTATACAAATTACAATTATAAACATTGTCCTAAAAAAATCGAAACGTCACGGCATTTTTGCCATAACTTAAACCCAAAATTATAAAATAAAATATTTCACAGATGATTACCAGATTTTAGATTTCGTGAATTTATCGTAACCTATGCAGACCTTTTTTTTATTATAAAAAAATTAAATGTTTAGACTACTTGATAGTTTATTTTTCTCGTAAATTCAGAAAAAAATTCTGAATAAATATGAACGAGACCAGACTTTTTTATTTTATGAAAGGCAAAAGTTTTTAGTATTAAAAATCTAATAAGATACAATTGTTACACGACAACGAATTTACTTGTGGATTTTTTTAGTACTCTGTTTCCTCTATAACTTTCTCGTCAAAAGAAATGTCATAAAGTAAAAAAGCTGATTTTTTTTTATTAACAAACATCTGTTTAAATAATCAAGAACCTACCTAAGAACACTCGCTATAAAAGACGTTATTGTTTAGTAAAGATGTAAAAACAGATATGTTTTTTTTTTTTGTTTTATACAATTAATTTATTAAAGTGAAATTCGATGAAGTACTGGCAGATGTTTTCTTTTTCGAACAACAGCTATTTCATTTTGATACGTTAGATTTTAAGTCCGGTGTACTTTTTTTCTGAAAGTGCACCTGTCTCAGGGTCAACGAATTTTCGAACGATTTACTTCAAAAAAAAAAAAAAAAGTCATTTCAACAAAAGAGATCATCTAAATTGATAGTACTAATCATGTATATTAACTTTATGGATGACTTTTATGGTTTTTATTTGTATAAAATTATAAAAAAATTATACAGCAAAATTTTTTTCGAAAATAAAAGTAAAAATAAAATCAATTATATATCAAAAATTGCTAATTGTAAAATGAAAATTAGACAATCGAAAATAAACAATTTGGAAATATATAAAAATAAAAAATAGAACAAATCATAAAAAAATTCCAATAATAATATAATTAAAAAAAATTACAAACGAACAACATTAATACAGAGATAAAAAATTATTTGAATCAACAAAATTATATTTTAACTGAATAAATATATTATTTGGATGTATTGAATAAAACTTATTTGTTTTAACAAAATTATTTATTTAAATATACAAAAAATGATTTATTTATAAAAATACTATTAAATAAAAAAATGTTTTGTTGGATTAAAAAACAGTTTTCTGGCTTAAAAAAAATGGGAAAAATAGAAAAAATATGGTAAAATAGGAAAAAATAGTGAAAAATAGAAAGAAATAAAGGAAAATAAAGAAAAATACTACAAAACTAGAAAACTAAGACAAAATAATGAAAAATAGAAAAAAATCAGGAAAAAATAGGAAAAAACATACAAATAGGGAAAAATAGGGGTAAATACGAAAAAATAATGAAAATTAGGAAAAATTAGGATAAACGGAGAAAATGGGTAAAAATAATGAAACATGGCAAAATAAAGGGTAACTAAGTGAAAAATTGGGTAATATAGAAAAATAAAGGAAAAATAGATATAAATGGAAAAAAATAGAGAATAATAGGAAAAATGGGGCAAAAATAGGGAAAATAGTGATAAATAGATAAAAATAGGCAAGGATAATGAAAAATAGGAGAAAATAGGAAAAAATAATGAAAAACATAAAATAAATAAATAGAGAAAATAAGTAAAAATAGAGAAACATGGCAAAATACAGTCAAACTTGGAGAAAAATTGGGAAATAAAGAAAAATATAGGAAAATTAGGGATACATGGGAAAAAATAGAGAATAATAGGAAAAAGTGGGAAAATTATGAAATATCGGATAAATAGGGTTAAATAGGAAAAAAGCAAAAATAGAAAATAAATAAATAGATAAAATAGGTAAAAATATGGAAATATATCAAAATAAAGGAAAACTTAGGGAAAAATATTGATAAATAGAAAAAAAATAGATACTTATGGGAAAAAATAGGAAAAATAGCGATAAATATCTAAAAATAGACAACAATAATGAAAAATAGGAAAAATGGGAAAAAATAATGAAAAATAGGGGAAAATAGGAAAAATAATGAAAAATAGTGGAAAATAGAAAAAACAGGAAAAATTGAAAAAATAGGGAAGCATGGCAAAATAAATGAAAAAAATGAGAATTATCGAATAAACAGGGACAAATACGAAAAAATAGGGAAATAATGATAAGTAGATGAAAATAGGAACAAATAGTGAAAAATAGGATTTTAAAATATATGCGTTGTGATTTTTTATCACATTTTTCAGGTGGAAAGTAAAAAATGGAAAGTACCGTTATGCTCTTATAAACAAAATTATTTAATAATAATATTGTCCACTCATCTTATTTTAAAAATGACAGTCGTAATTACAAAGTAATATCATCTCATAAGTAATTAATAATAAACTTGTACTTTTACATTTATTAATAAATATTTATTAATCAATTTCCAGGTGCTGGTATTTTGAATAATCAGTAACATATTTGTTATTAATTGGAATATATTAATAATAAATATTTGTTAACATTCCATCAAATGAAAATTATGTCATACGTAATATAATTTCTTGGTGTTACCATTATTTTTAATCCATTTATACTTATGCTAATTTCGTTTGCTTTATTTTATCTATTGTACAATACCGGGTGTTTAACTATATTATTCCATACATTTAAGTAGGGTCGTACCTTTTATTAAGTTATAGAGGAAATGAAATTATAACTTCCGGTTAGAAAAAATAAAAATGAATCCATCCATTTCAATTCTCATAATCCAGTTTTTTTTTTAAAATGGGACAAATTATTAATTATTACTTTTGGTTTAATATTTGAGGCCTAAAATTTTTACAGTAGTAAAATTTTCCTTGAGGAAATGGTTGGGGCAAGAAAATTTTCAAAATTGGAAAATTTATAATTCACATTTCAATTTTATTTTTTACCGCGATTGTTAACAAATTATGATATAATTATTTCTCTATTTATTGTATTAATCTAGTAACAAGATATTTTGAAATTTAAACTTTATGAGTGCAGTAGATTTTCTTCCCGACATGACATTCTCCTCTTCCCCGTAAACACCTTTCTATACAACCATAGCCAGTCAGTCCTCTGCACATGATTACATCACCTTTGGCGACAAATTCAACTACAACTCTTTAAAGATTTTTATTTAGTGTCATTTAATCCTATTAATTTCCTTATAACTACTAATTATTAATTGAGTTTCGGAATAGAGACTTCATGGGCGTATCTTAGAAATCGCCACAACTAATAATAATATAATTTTCATAGCATTAAAAATAATAAATAAAATGTTATGGCAAGGAATTTTTAATTTTGGTCTCTCCCTTTTCTCAAGGTCACAATTTTTGGTTAAAAATTTTGAAAAAATTCCCACATATAGAATATTTTATTCCCTTTTCCAGGGTATTAAATTAATTTTAATATATTATTTAGTTTTTTTTTTGTTATGGCAGGGAGAGACCTCAACTGTAAGGATTTTTTAATTTTGGTCTCTCCCTTTTCTCAAGGTCGATATTTTTGATTAAAAATTTTGAAAAAATTCCCACTTATAGAATATTTTATTCCCTTTTCCATGATATTAAAATAATTTTAATATATTTTTTATTTTTTTTGTTATGGTAGAGAGAGACCTCAACTGTAAGGATTTTTTAATATTACTCATTTTGGTCTCTACCTTTTCTCAAGGCCGTAATTTTTTTAAAAGTTTTAAAAAAATTCCCACTCATAGAATATTTTATTCCCTTTTCCATGATATTAAATGAATTTTAATATATTTTTTAGTTTTTTTGTTATGGTAAGGAGAGTCCACAACTGTAAGGATTTTTGATATTACTCATATTGGTCTCTCCCTTTTCTCAAGGCCGCAATTTTTGGTTAAAAATTTTGAAAAAATTCCCACAAATAGAATATTTTAGTCCCTTTTCCATGGTATTAAATTAATTTTAATATATTATTTAGTTTTTTTTTTGTTATGGCAGGGAGAGACCTCAACTGTAAGGATTTTTTTATTTTGGTCTCTCCCTTTTCTCAAGGTCGCAATTTTTGGTTAAAAATTTTGAAAAAATTTACACTCATAGAATATTTTATTCCCTTTTCCATGGTATTAAATTAATTTTAATACATTATTTGGTTTTTTTGTTATGGCAGGGGGAGACCTCAACTATAAGACTTTTTTTATATTACTCATTTTGGTCTCTCCCTTTTTTCAAGGACGCAATTTTTTATTAAAAATTTTGAAAAAATTCGCACATATAGAATATTTTATTCCCTTTTTCATAGGATTAAATTAATTTTAATATATTATTTAGTTTTTTTGTTATGGTAGGGAGAGACCTCAACTGTAAAGATTTTTTTATATTACCCATTTTGGTCTCTCCCTTTTCTTAAGGTCACAATTTTTGGTTAAAAATTTTGAAAAAATTCCCACTTATAGAATATTTTATTCCCTTTTCCATGATATTAAATTAATTTTAATATATTATTTAGTTCTTTTGTTATGGTAGGGAGAGATCACAACTGTAAGGATTTTTTTATATTACTCATTTTGGTCTCTCCCTTTTTTCAAGGACGCAATTTTTTATTAAAAATTTTGAAAAAAATCCCACTTATAGAATATTTTATTCCCTTTTCCATGGTATCAAATTAATTTTAATATATTATTTAGTTGTTTAATAGACAATTTACTCTTTTTTAATTTTAATAACTACTTTTTTTATAAAATTGATACTAATCGAGATATTTGCCAATATTAGAAAAAAATACATTTTTTGCCATTTTTCAAGCATAGCGGCTAAATCCGGGCCTGTCTGAAAATGCAAAATTAATAGGTTAAAGGAAAACAGATTAAAATTTATTCGAGCTTATCCGAACAAATTTTTTTCTATAACAAATTTTTACACTTTCTTTTTATTCGAACCTTTTTAAGCCCATAGTTAGTACGCCACTGTAAAGAGGCTTAAATATATTCCTGAATTATGAAACGTCTCGTTAAGTTACAGTCTAACCTTCAATTATAACTTTTTTTTTATAAGTTCACTAGAAAAAAAATTAAATTATACCTAATGGAGATATTAAAGGTATTGAGCAATAAATTCAAGGTATTTGTAAAAGGCAATTTTTTTAAAAAAATTATTAATAATAACCACTGTATATCGTCTTTTGTTTGGAATTTTTAAATCTATGTAACTAATCTTAAAAATTCAAGTAATTTATTTTTCTTTTTTATATTACAAATTACAAATCGCACAATTAATTTAACCAACAACTACATTCATTACCCATAAAGTTATTTAAACGCGCCATAATGATTACACCATAAAATAAATAAATAAATAAATAAAATGTACTTTTATTGTCTTCATTCAACACATCAAAATAGCGAGCATGACTAAAATGCATCATTTGCATAATTTCAACTATCAAATCATAAATAAGAAAAACTAATTGATGTCTTAACTATAAAATGGCGCGTACTTCGATGTGAATAGTTTTGAATAAATCTGAATTTATGAGTATTTAAATAGTGAGGATTTAATGAGTATTTTATTGGTGGTATCCAGGTAGTCAATCAAAGCTTGACATAATTCATTTCAGTTAGAGAAGTAATTAAGATATGAATTTCAAGATTAACTATGACGTTTGAGTATGCACTGAAGATGACCATGACTTTCTAAATTACTACGAAAAATCTTTTTCTTTTGAGACAATAAATTTGTTAATAAAACGTATAATTAGGTGAATTTAATAATTTAATTGAGTAATTTAATTGACTGAAATCGATCATTTTTGTTTTGAGTAATAGCTACAGGATTAGAGTAAATTAGGATTTAATTGTGTCAATTATAGTATAATTCATGTAATAGGGAATTATAATTTCTTTAATTAATTTTGTTTAATTAAAATATACTAATTATACCAATAAAGGCATATAAATATCAAAATAAATTATTACAGTTAAAGCGGAATGCTTTAATTATAAGAAAAATGTTATTGTTGATCTAGAATTAAGGTTTTTTTGATTATAATTTTAACATTTATTAGCGGAACCTTTATTTAAGAAAATAATCAATTTTTCTTTTTTTTCCACATATAATAGATCCATAAAAAATATTTATATTCTTCACAAAATATAACCAAGTTAAAATTCATTTTATACTATGTATAAAAAAAAGTAAAATAATGCTAAATATGCAAAAAAAACCCAAAAAAATAAAAAAATACAAAAAAAAACGAACAAAAAAAAGTGGAAAAAATGCAAAAAAAATACAAACATATACAATGAAATGCACAATAATGCATGAAAATCAAAAAATGTTGTTCTAAAAAAACTGAAAAGTTAAAAAAAAAGCGATGAAGGAAATTGTAAAGAATGTAAAAAAATGATAAAAAAATCTAAAAAAAAGTTTAAAAAATGCTAAAAAAAAGTAAAATAATGCCAAAAAATGCTAAAAATGAAAAAAAAATGCTAAAAAATCTATAAAAAGTAAAAAAATGTTGAAAAATGTTGAAAAATGCTAAAAGTGTAAAAAAACCCGAAAAAGAAAAAAAAATACAAAAAAAAACGAACCAAAAATAGTGGAAAAAATGTAAAAAAAATACAAACATATACAATGAAATGCACAATAATATATGAAAAGCAAAAAAATGAGCTAAGAAATGATAAAAATTCTAAAAAAAAGAAAAAAAAGTTTAAATAGTGTTAAAAGAAATTGTAAAAAATGTTTTAACAAATGCCAAAAAAATCCAAAAAAAAGAAAAAAAATGCTGAAAAACGAACAAAAAAAATGAAAAAAATGAAAAAAAAAATGCAAACATACAAAGAAATGCACAATAATACATGAAAAGTAAAAAATTAACAAAAAATGTTAGTTGTAAAAAAACTGAAAAGCTATAAAAAAAGTGATAAAGAAAATTGTAAAGAATGTTAAAAAATGCCAAAAAAATAAATAAAAAGTTTAAAGAATTCTGAAAAAAAGTAAAATAATGCTAAAAAATGCTAAAAATGAAAAAAAAATCTAAAAATGTTAAAAATGCCAAAAGTGCAACAAATACCAAACAATTAAAAAAATGCCAAATGTGAAAAAAAATACCAAACAATTAAAAAAAAATGCAAAAAGATGCCAAAAAACCAAAAAAAAATCAAAAAAAATTCTGAAAACATTAAAATAATGCTAAAAAAACGTTACAAATGCAAAAAAATCCCAAAAAATCAAAAAAAAAATGCAAAAAAACGACCAAAAAAAAGCGGAAAAAATGTAAAAAAATACAAACATATACAATGAAATGCACAATAATATATGAAAAGCAAAAAAAATAGGCTAAGAAATGATAAAAATTGTAAAAAAAAGCAAAAAATAGTGTAAATAATGTCAAAAGAAATTGTAAAAAATGTTTTAAAAAATACCAAAAAGAACCAAAAAAAAGTAAAAAAATGCTGAAAAAAGTAAAATAATGATAAAAACGCTAAAATTGCAAAAAAATGCAAAAAACGAACAAAAAACGGAAAGAATGAAAAAAAATCCAAACATACAAATAAATGCACAATAATGCATGAAAAGCAAAAAATGAGCTAAAAAATGTTATTCTAAAAAAACTGAAAAGTTATAAAAAAGTGATAAAGAAAATTATAAAGAATGTTAAAAAAAGCCAAAAAATCTAAAAAAAAAAGTTTAAAAAATGCTGAAAAATAGTAAAATAATGCCAAAAAATGCTAAAAATGAAAAAAAAAAATGCAAAAAATACCAAAAAAAGTAAAATAATGTTAAAAAAAGCTAAAAGTGCGAAAAATACCAAACAATTAAAAAAAATGCAAAATTCCAACTAAACTAAAAGAAAGTCTAAAAATACTGAAAAAATTTAAATAATGCTAAAAAACGTTAAAAATGCAAAAAAATGAAAAAAATAAATATACAGAAAAGAAATGCACAATAATACGTGACAAGCAAAATGAGCTAAATAAAAAAAGTTTAAAAAGTGTTAAAAGAAATTGTAAAAAATGTTAAAAATATCTGAAAAAAATTATCAGGCGTACTAGAAGTCCCTAAAATCACGATTTCCAAGCTGATCTTTGACGGTTCTGGACTCCAGTACAATTAGAATTGGCTTCGCTCCCTTCATCTGATCTGTCTCCAAAGATCGAGGGACTGCCACTGCAACTGACTGATCGACTTCGGCTTCCGTATACCATAAGGTCGGTTGGGTATGCAAAAAAAGTGCCGTGCGTGATTTGTCATTGCCATTTTGATATTACTTGCAAATTAATTTCACACTTTTCTTATTATTTTTTGTTTATTATTATAAATTTTTGCGTCTAGTTATATGAACTTTACTAGACAGACAGTATCAATATAATATTCTTGTGAAACCTAACCCATCGAGTAGTACCCTTGACAATGAACTCCGTGAATTATTTTCTAATAGATACGTCATAGGTGATAGTCCAAAGATACAATTCAGTTGTCACATGAATAATGATCTTTGGAATCGGTTAAAACATCTCTTAACAAATGAGTTAACGAGCATGCATCCGGTGATAATCCATCTAGTAGTCGGTGACATATACGAAATATCATAGGCGGCTGGGTTATGCCCTGACGACGCGCAGGCAGGTGTTTTCCACGGCCACCGTAAAATGTTCGCCGTTTGTCTCATCGATATTATCAGATAATATCGGAGTATTCAATTACAGGTCATGCTAAGAAAAGCAACCAAGAATTATTGTTATTACGTAGCAGGCCTCTCGAAAATATATGCTTACTTAACGGTTTTTAATGAAGGGAGATGATTTTTCGAACAAATCAACCCTCACGTGCTACTTAAAAACATAACATAACTGGTTATTATTAGTCTCTAGATCATTTTTTATGTAATATAATAATAAAAATAAATATTATTTTAAATGAAGTTTTATGTTTTATATAAAAAAAAGGAAAAATCCGGTATAGTTGATAAAAACCCCGTGACGAATTCAAATATAATTTCGCAATTTCCAGTGGAGGCCATTTTCCAAAATTTTTTACATAGCAAAATATGGAATTCACATTTTTGTGATAATTTTTCTCTCCTCTTGTACTTAAATTATGGCCTGATGATGGTTTTTGAAACGAAACTAGTCGTCTACCAACTTAATTTTACAGTACAGTAAAGGAGCTCCACCGGTTCTATAATCAAAACCCTCATTTTTACATGTAAATCTCCATAAGAAAATCTAAGGTCCGTTCTGGAAATTTTTACTCTAAAAGTAGTGAGGGTAAAATTCATGCAATCAGCGCATGCGCTACGTCATTGGAAAGCTAATGCCACGAGGAGGATTTTTATTTAAATATATATCCTGCGTCACATTTCAAATATACTGCCTTTTTTCGCGCGCAATTTTGACCAATAATAACGAAGTTTGACCTTAAGGCCCTTTAGTCTTTACTTCTGCCCATGATTTTTGTTTACGTATGTTTGTTACGTATGTAGTAAAGGAGCTGCAACAGTTCTAAAATCAAAACTCTCATTTCTACATGTAAAGCTCCATAAGAAAATCTAAAGTCCGTTCTGGCAATTTTGGCTCTAAAAGTGGTAAGGGTAAAATGCATGCAATCTGCGCATGCGTTACGTTATATTTACAATACAAGGGTAGCTACATTTTTCTCTAATAGTAATACAGTAGTGCATTCGACTTTCATGTTTTTTCGTCGTTTTTCGCCATTAAAATGTTTTACTACATTATATTGTAAATATGACGTAGCGCATGCGTAGATTGCATGAATTTTACCCCCACTACTTTTAGAGTCAAAATTGCCAGAACGGACTTTAGATTTTCTTATGGAGATTTACATGTAAAATTGAGGGTTTCGATTCTAGAACTGTTGATGTGTTTTATTTTTTAAAAATTTTGATTTAAAAAAAAGTGTCTCGGATTTCCTATATCTTGTCGAATATTTTAGTTTAATATACAGTGAGTTGTAAAAAGTTTTCAGCATATAGAAAACTTTTTTATTATCGATTGTCAGAAGATTTTATTATTGATAAAAATTGATGCTTTGTAGACAAATTCTAATATAAATAAATTTCATAATGTTAAAAATAAGGGTAGTATACTCTTGATCTAAATTCTTATTTTTAAATAGATCTGTATTTTTAGTCAATTTTTTTTTAAATCAAAAGATAATTTTTTGAATTATTTCTTTTTTTTACAATATTTCCGATAAGTTTTCAATTTTTCTTATTTTTCTGATTTTTTCGATTATTCTATTTTTTTCTTGTTGTTTTCGCATTTTTCTGACATTTTTGTTTTTTTCTGTTTTTTATGATTCTCATTTTTTTACCATTGTTCTGTTTTTTTTTTCTATTTCTTTCTTTTGTTTTTTAATTTTTTCTCATTTTTTTTATTTCTCTGATTTTTTGCCATTTTTTTTTTGAAAATTTGTTGCGATTTAGTTGCATTTTTTTACGACTTATAATTCAATCACATTTTTTCATTCTTTAAAAATTTTTATGAGTACAATTGTGTCCAGTTTTTTGTTTTTTAGCGATATTTTATAATTTTTCGCCATCTGTTGTTTTTTTTTTTTGGTTTTTTGTTAATTTTCTTGATTTTTTTTTCAATACTTTTTGATTTTTCATTCAATTTTTTCCAAAGTTTTCAATCCCAACTAATTTTTTCTGATTTTTAAGATTGTTCTATTTTTTTTTTCTTGTTGTTTTCTTATTTTTCTGACTCATTCTTTTTCTGTTTTGTCTGTTTTTTTTTTTTAAATTCTTTCTCATTTTTTACCATTGATCTGGTTTTTTTCTATTTTTTTCTTTTGTTTCCTAATTTTTTCTCATTCTCTTTCTTTCCCTCATTTTTTGCCATTTTTTTTTTGGAAATTTGTTGAATTTTTTAACGATTTATAATTCAATCAAATTTTTTCATTCTTTCAATTTTTGTTATTATTACAATTGTGTACAGTTTTTTGTTTTTTAGCGATTTTTTGCCATTTGTTGCGTTTTTTACATCGTTTTTTTGGACAATTTTTTTTATTATTTCTTTTTTTATAGTTTCTGATTTTTCATTCAATTTTTGTCATTTTTTCAGATTTTTCTGATTTTTTCTCGTTGTTTTCGCATTTTTCTGACTTTCTTGTTTTATTCTCGTTTTTTCCGATTTTTTTTTTAATTTATCGTCATTTTTTACCATTGTTACGTTTTTTTCCATTTCTTTGCTTTTTTTTTCTAATTTTTCCTCATTTCTTTTCTTTCTCCGATTTTTTTGCCATTTTACCATTTTTTTTTTAGAAGTTTTTGCAATTTTTTGCCATTTTTTTGCGTTTTTTTTTTTTTCGTTTTTTTTTTTAGAATTTATTGATTATTTCTTTTTTTCCAATATTTTCTGATTTTTCACTCAATATTTTTCAATGTTTTCATTTTTTTTCTTATTTTTTCCTATTTTTCTGATTTTTTCGATTGTTCTTTTTTTTCTCCTTGTTTTCACATTTTTCTGGATCTTGGATCTTTTGTTTTTGTTTTTGTTTTTTCTATTTCTTTTCTGTTTTTTTTTATTTTTCCTCATATTTTCCATTATTCTGTATTTTTTTATATTTTTCTTTTATTTTCTACTTTTTTTCTTATTTTTACTTTCCCGATCCACCTCTGAAAAGGGAAAATATTGTGAATGAGCAAAAAAAAATCGAGATATCGATGGAATTATCCATTTTGAAGTCCCCCAAGACGATTAAAAACATTTCCAGCGTATGGTCTGTCTGTGTGTCTGTGTGTAATCTTCAACGATAACTGCCGAACCGTTTGACCAATCAAGCTGAAATTTGGTATGGAGGATCGGTGTGTGCCTAGAATACTACCATTGGTTTTTGGTTTATTGGTTTAAATTGGTACAGTAGAAGGTCCTCAAGACCGACATTGATTAAATACACATGTAACAATTTTTTACTGTTTTTAAATTTTAACTACAAATAATACACTTTACTGCAAAGTATTGTAGTACAAAGTTTTAGAGCAAAAAATTCTCTATAACTTTTGTTTCAAACTTTTTCCAGAATTTCCAATAGTTGCGCCACTAGAGGGCGCGTAAAAAATGTGCATGAAGGTTTTATCTAGTTTTTCTTGATTTTGAGGATAAAAAATACACTTTAGTGCAAAATGTTGTAGTACAAAGTTTTAGAGCATAAAATTCTCTATAACTTTTGTTTCAAACTTTTTCCAGAATTTCCAATAGTTGCGCCACTAGAGGGCGCGTAAAAAATGTGCATGAAGGTTTTATCTAGTTTTTCTTGATTTTGAGGATAAAAAATACACTTTAGTGCAAAATGTTGTAGTACAAAGTTTTAGAGCATAAAATTCTCTATAACTTTTGTTTCAAACTTTTTCCAGAATTTCCAATAGTTGCGCCACTAGAGGGCGCGTAAAAAATGTGCATGAAGGTTTTATCTAGTTTTTCTTGATTTTGAGGATAAATAATACACTTTATTGCAAAATGTTGTAGTACAAAGTTTTAGAGCATAAAATTCCCTACAACTTCTGTCTTAAGCTTTTTTCAGAATTTCCAATAGTTGCGCCACTAGAGGGCGCGTAAATATGTGCATGTATGTTTTCTCTAGTTTTTTTTATTTTGAAGATAAACAATGCATTTTAGTGCAAAATTTTCTGGTGCAAAGTTGTAATGCATCAAATTTGCTTTAACTTTTATGTTTAACTTTTTATCGAATTCCTTAAAGTTTTGCCGCTAGATGGCGAGAAAAATACGCATTTAGGATTTTCCATTTATTTTAAATTATGCTCTTTAGTCCAAAATGTTTCAGGGCAAAAGTTGTAAAGCATAAAATTCCCTACAACTATTGTATGAAAAATTTTTCCCGAATTCCCAATAGTGTTCACACATGATTTTAGGAAATCCTAATTGTAGCAGTGTGATATACAACGTGCGCATGCGCAGCTTATGTCATTATCAACATTGAAATATCAATTCGGTAGATTTATTCTTCATCGGCTCGCTATTTTTAATAGGTTCAATAAATTAATGTAATGTATAGTATTTTGTAATGAAAATAATAATAATAAATAACATATTTTCTACGGTCGAGCCGGGAAACTTCTGGAGTGACACAGCTGATTTTTTTATTGTCTTGGATACTTGTAATTATATAGTTTTTTTTTAACTAAAAAAATAATGATTTCTGCGTTGGGCATATATCTAGGAACGGCTCTGAGACCGTGAACAGGACTAATGCAAAAATGAAACAGTAGCAGGACCTGGTTTACCCACGCATATCCCATCTCAAAGTAAACCTGCGAGCCAACATAGAAGAGATCGCCATTCGCAATCATCGCCCTACATGACCGTTCACTGAACACTCATGTTCTCTCGCTTTAGATAAACCAATAAAAATAATCAGCGGATGAGAATTTATGCAACTTTGCCACGGTTGCCTCTTTACTTACATCTTAATGCTCTTAAAACTCACTAATTGACAATTAAGGTCTGGATTCTTTCTTTATATATCTGCGAGGCTGATAGGTTCGTGAAATAGTGGGAGAAGTATTGGCTATTTGGATTTTCACCATGAAAAACGTCAAGGAAGCTACAATTTATTTGCTAATTAGGTTTTACCATGGACAAGTCAATATATATAATTTCGATATCTTCATTATTTTTGTTTGTAGGTGTTTATTTTGCTAAATACATTTTTATAAGAAATACTTAAAGTCTAGATTATTTCTACACATACAGCAAAGATGTTGATAGGTTCATAAAATACAAATAATGAGACTAGTAATCTGAAAGAAAAACAAGGAAATAAATAAAACGAATATAATCAAAATAAAGATATAAATGATGGAAGTCGTAATGATTGTAGTAATCCAGAAAAACTAAAGATATTAATAAATAATAGAGTGTCTAGAGGTCCATCTAGCTGGACGTTAACTTGAAGATTCATCACTATGATACGGTGTGGTCTAATAGAATCGTGTGTGCGTTACATATAGAAGTTCCTGGTTCGATTCCTGAGGATATCTTATTTTTTATTTTTTTTAGAAATAAATGGAATTTATTTCTTTTTTTTTTAACACAGGCTAGATTTAGATAGTCAAGATTTCTATTAATAAAATAAATTAAAATACACAGGTTAATTACGTTGGCTCCTTAGACTCTTGTTTTATTTTTTCTTATAGTTGTTTCAAACTAAATCTTAACAGCCGATTGACGGACCTTTAGACACTCTAAATAAATAATATAAATTTTAATAATTAGTTGCTGTAAAAACGCAAATTACAAATTTGGTATATTTGACAAATAATAACTAAGAAATAGATAAAAATATATGATACAAATCTTGGTATAGTTCTTTCTACAATAATTAGATAAAAAAATATTTCGGTCCGGAAAGGAAGTATTATAATCATAAAAAAATTTTTTTTGCTTAAAATTACTTTTCACGACGTTTTGGGCATTCTACTTGTAAGTGGGTGGAAACTAATTATTAAAAATATGGAAACAAGTCATAAGACTTTTTTCTTGTTTTAATTTTTATCAAATTAATTCGCTAATTTTTACAGATTTTTAAAAAATTGTAAGGATAGGAAAAAAATGGAAAAGTCGTGAAAAATGGTAAAAAATGGTAAAAAGCTGTAAAAAATCGTAAAATCGTAAAATTCGTAAAAAATCGAAAAAAAAGGTCGTAAAAAACTTCTAAAAATTGGTAAAATTTCGTAAATAAAGCTAAATAATCGTAAAATATGATAAAAATAAACGTAAAAAACCGTGAAAAAGCGTAATAAACCGTGAAAACCGAAAAATCTGGAACAAATGGAAAGAACAGCAAAAGGACCGTAAAAACCGCTAAAAAATAGATAAAATGAGTAAAACATCATAAAAAGTCGTAAAAATCCGTTAAAAATCGAAAAAAATCGTTAAAAATCGTAAAAAAACGTAAAAAGTCGTAAACACTCGTAAAAACGGTAAAAATCGAAAAAAGCAGTAAAAAATCCATAAAAACCGGTAAAAAACAGAGAAAATCCGTAAAAAATCATAACAAATCGTAAAAATCCGTTAAAAATCGAAAAAAAAAAACAGAAAAAAATCGTAAAAAAACGCAAAAAACGTAAAAAAACTGTAACAAGTCGTGAAAACCCGTAAAAAATAGTAAAAACCAAAAAAAATAGTAAAAAAAACAATAAAAACAGGTAAAAAACAGGGAAAATCCTTAAAAAATTATAAAAAATCGTAAAAATCCGTTAAGAATCGTAAAAATCCATTAAGAATCGCAAAAAATCGTAAAAAAAAACATAAAAAACCATATAACATCGTAAAAAATCGTAAAAATCGAGAAAAATTATAAAAAAATAGTAAAAACAGTAAAAAAACCATAAAAACCGATAAAAAGACATAAAAATCGTATAATATTGTAAAAAATCGAAAAAAACCGCAAAAAGTCGTAAACAATCGTGAAAAATGATTAAAAATAATAAAAAACCGCAAAAACTTGCAATATATCGTAAAGAACTGAAAAAGTCGTGAACACCCGTAAAAAATGTTAAAACCCGTAATAAATGGTAAAAAAATCGCAAAAACCGGTAAAAAATAGAGAAAATCCGTAAGAGATAATAATAAATTGTAAAAATCCGTTAAAAATCGTATTAATCCGTTAAGAATCGCAAAAAATCGTAAAAAAAATCATAAAAAAACTGTAAAAAATCGAAAAAAAACCGTGAAAAATGATAAAAAATAGTAAAAAACCGTAAAAACTTGCAAAAAAATTGTAAAAAACGAAAACAAGTCATGAACACCCGTAAAAAATGGTAAAAATTCGTTAAAAACCGGAACAAATCGTAAAAAACCGTAAAAAATCGTAAAAACCCGTGAAAAACATCATATGTTTTTACCACGTGTAATATTTTTGTTTTGCCAGTTTCTCGCTATTTTCATGAATCCTCTAATTATTTTTTTCTTCTTTTTTTCTGGCAATCTCCAATTTCCTATTAATAAATTACAAATTATTCCAACCCAGACTAAACATTTTTAACTAGACATAAATTCCCATTTACCCGAAATTAATTATTTTTCTCTATTAGTCGAATTAGATTTCTTTTAGCAACTAAAATAGCGAATAATAAGATAATATTTCAATAAAGACTTGATCAGGCCCTTAAAAAAAAAAAAAAAAAAAAAAAAAAAAAAACTAGCAAAAACTCAGAAAAGAGAATGCGATAGCATTGAAATCTTGCAGCTTTCGTATGGTCAGTTTTTTTCTTCTATTCCAGACCCTTATTTCTACATTATCCTGACAAATAAGACAGATTATTTGTCCGGTTCGCCCTTCCAATTGATTTACATCGATGACCGACACTTTGTTAGATCCTTTTTTTTGTTAGAATAAGGGCAATTTTTTATTCCATTCCGTACAAATAAAGTGTCACTAGCAATTTTATCAATTTGAATCTATAAAAGAACAGTAAGAAAAAATAATGATATATGGGTAAGAAAATATTTTGTTGAATATATTAGGCAGTCCTAACTAAGGAGTGGAAATGCGATTCGTTCACCAAAAAACGTCAAGTCATCATAAGTGGGAGGGACTATATTAATATGGACGAATAAACGCTTAAGTATAGAGATAAAGCATATTTAAAATATTCAATAACAATAACATTTATTTGTATAATAATTAAAACTTGATTACCAGAATTTAAATTTACTTTTTTACATTTTTTTATATAAAAAAAAATTTTGTATATTATGTTCGTAAAAGGAATAATGCATTTTTTAATAAGAGGAACAATGATTTTTTCTCTATGAGGAATTCTGCATTTTTGCGTAATCGAAACAATGCAGTTTTCCCTATCAAGAACAATGCATTTTTTTGTAAAAGGAACAATGCATTTTTTAATAGGAGGAACAATGCAAAATCCTTAAAAAATCCTTGAAAATTCCTTAAAAAGTACTTGAAAACTTTAAAACATCTTTAAAAATCCATAAAAAATTCTTGAAAAATCGTTAAAAAAATCCTAAACAATATTTGTAACTTATCCTTTAAAATTTCTTAAAAAAAATTGCAAAGTCCTTAAAAAATCCTTGAAGAATCCTGTGAATTTTTTTGGAAACTTTGAATTCCTAAAAAATTCTTAAAACATATTTAAAAAGTCCATAAAAATCCTCAAAAATCGTTAAAAAATCCTAAAGAATTGTAAATTTTCCTTTAAAACGTCTTAAAAAACTTTGCAAAATCCTTAAAAAATTTGAAAATTCCTTAAAAAGTACTGAAAACTTTAAAGCATCTTTAAAAAACCATAAAAAGTTCTTCAAAAATCGTTAAAAAAATCCCAAACAATATTTGTAAATAATCCTTTAAAATTTCTTAAAGAAATTTGCAAAGTCCTTAAAAAATCCTTGAAAATTCCTTAAAAAGTACTTGAAAAATTTAAAACAGCTTCAAAAGTCCATAAAAATCTTTAAAAAATTATTAAAAAAATCCTAAACAATATTTGTAAATAGTCCTTTAAAACGTCTTAAAAAACTTTGCCAAATCCTTAAAAAATCCTTGAAAATTCCTTAAAAAGTACTGAAAACTTTAAACAATATTTGTAAATAATCTTTTTCTTAAAAAAATTTGCGAAGTCCTTAAAAAATCTTTGAAGAATCCTTAAAAAATGTTCGAAAAAATTTAAAACATCCTCAAAAAATCCATGAAAATCCTTAAAAAATTGTGATAAAAATCCTATTCGTAAAAATCATGAAAATTAGGGACAAAATAGGGAAGAATGGTGATAAATAGGGGAAATAAAAGAAAATCTGGAAAAATAGTGAAAAATTGAGATAAATATAAAAAAATTGGAAAAATAGGGAAAATCGAGAAAAATAGTGAGAAATTGGCAGAAATCGGAAAAGTGAGGAGAAATATTAAAAAATTTGTAGAATCATAAAAATTAAGAAAAATTGGAGAAAATCTGGAAAAATAGTGAAAAATTAGAAGAATTTGGGAAAAATACTAAAAAATTGTGAAACATAATGAAACGAGAGGTAAAAAGGGAAAAATCTGGAAAAACAGTTAAAAATTGGTAAAAAGAGCAGAAAATAGTGAGAAATAAAGGAAAATCTTGACAAACGGTGGAAAAATAGTGAAGAATAAGGGAAAAATCGGAAAAATAGTGAAATATTCGGAAGGTGAACAATTGTGGAAAGTCTGGAAAAATTGGGATACATTTAAATGAATACGAAAAAATGGCAAAAATTGGAAAAATTAGTGAAAATTAATGAAAATGTGTAAAATTGGGATAAATTAAAAAAAAATAGTGAAAATTAATGAAAATGTGTAAAATTGGGATAAATTAAAAAAAAAAACAAAAAACTGGGAAAAATAGTTAAAAATGCGAAAAAACAGGAGAATTTCGAAAAAAATTGATGGGAAATGTAAAAAAAAATTGTGAAAAAAGTTAAATAAATATGAAAATTAGGGAAAATAGTGGAAAACTACAAAAATAGTGAACAATTTGGATACATTTAAAAAAATATGAAAAATTGGAGAAAGTCTGGAAAAACAGTGAAAACATGAAAACTTGAGAAAAAGGTGAAAACTGGAAAAATAGTTAAAAATTGGGAAAAATAGTGAAAAACTGGGAACAAGTAGAAAATCTGGAAAAATAGTGAAAAAATCGGTTGTGTCAGCCTAAAACTTTCCCGACGAGTATCAACGAATACTTTTTCAGATATTTAACGTTAAAGTTTCAAATTTTGACATTTTTTTATTTTTGACAGGTGACAGTTTTAGAAATAATTTTGGGCTTTCAAATGACATATTGCATGTCTAATTCCATGACATATTGCATCTGTGACACATCCGTTTAACAGATGTCGTACAAAAACTGATGAGTTCTTCCCACGGGTAACCCAAACCGATATACCAAATTTCAGCTCGATCGGATTAAACGTGTGACCTCTATCGTGGAAGAATACACACAGACAGACAGACAGACAGACTTTCATCGGGATATAGTCTTAATCATCTCAGGTGATCTCAAACTGAATATTTCAATTTTTATCTCGAAAAATTTGTTAATATACTTGAGATGTAGCACATAAAATCTCTAACCGCTTTAGGTCCTTAGGATAAAATAAATTTTTCCTCTTTAATAATAATAATAATAATAAGGTCCTCTAGCCACATTTGCTGGACTACTAGTATTAAAACGTATTTTTCTTTATCACAATATAGTTTTCTTTCTATTATTTTAATTATATTACGTATCTATTTTTAGTCGTCCTTTTACCGTTTTATTGGAAATTAGGCTCATAAAGTAAGTGAGAACTGATTAGACTGGTAACACTGTAGCCATACGCTGATGACCGGCTCACTAATTAACGTGAACAACTATCTAAACCGTCTTTGGCTTATCTCTTCTGATATCGTTTGATGAATGAACATGCGCAGTGTCTGGTCTCATTAAGACACCAGCCAGAGTAGCACGATCTTCCCCGGCTACTTGGTATATACAATGTACACAATAAAAAAAATAAAACGACCATCATTATAATTAGAAAAAATAAAATAATCGTTAATATTATAAGTAACCTGTCATACATTTATAACCCACATATTTGATCAGGAATAAATATTTTATTAGAATTATTATTAAAAAAACTTAATGAATAACTTGTCTACGATATTTAAATTCCCAGTAGCATGTGCTATCATTTTTCTAATTATCATAGGCCACCAGAAACCGGTATGATATATGTCGATTAGATCACAACCCCCATAGTAATAGAAGTAGTGTATATACAGTAGGCATATTGGCGTGCACTTTTAGTAATAAATAACAAATTAAAGATCTGCCGGTAGGTAACGCTTGTAAGAAATGCTACTATTATTTTTATTAATCATGGAATACACCGGCAAAATGACTTGGTATATTTATTTATCATGAAATATATATAGTACAGGTAATTTTTAATCCATATGTTTTAAGATTTGTTATAATTTTTTTAATTCTTACGGATTGGGTTAAATAATCTATAATTAAGAAATCTATTTTAGATGGATTAATTACTAAAAATAATTTCTATATTTATAAATCCAAAATTATTCAAGGATAACAGGACAATTATTATTCAATGGCAAGGACATTTTATAATAAATAAATACATTAAAAAATGTGATGAAGATAATCAATTTTTATTTATAGATTTTGTATGATTAGGTATAGGTTGATATAATATAATAAATATTTAAAAAATTATATTTTATAGACAATAAAATAAATAATTGATTTATTTTTGCATAACTATAACTTAAATTCTCAATAAAAACCAAAGTCTAGTTTAGAATGATATTTTTACACTTTTTTCTGATTTTAATGATGATTTAATAAATGAATAAAAATATTAAAAATATTACACGGAGAAAAATATGATGTTTTTAGTACTTTGGCCCGAAAAATTCACTTTAACAATAAACACAAGAACTATACGCAACACGACAGTTTTCATTAGATACTGAAGAAGTATTGTGAAATATAACAAAAGTGACCTGCAAAAAAATAAAAAAAGAAATATAACATATCATCCAATTGTGGTACATGAATCCTGTTTATGATAAAAAGTTTTGATTCTGTCAGTCAAGATTCAAATTTTAAGAACAAATTGATTTTGTTATACATTTTTATTGAAATTAAATTTTTTAGTGTTTTTCTTCCTATTTTTTTTTTAACTTTTCCTCTTTCCCCATTTTTCCGTCTGTTTTTTCCAATTTTTTACGATTTTTTTTATTTCGGTTTATTTCTTTTTAATTTTTTTCAATATTACTCCTTTTTTCCATTTGTTCCAGATTTTCCAGTTTTTTTCGGGTTTTTACGGGTTTTACCATTTTTCACAATTTTTTTACAATTTTTTACGATTTGTTACATTTTACGATTTTTCACAATTTTGGATGATGTTTTACGATTATTTAGTATTAGTTACGAAATGTTACGACTTTTTACCAATTTTTTACAATTTCTTATGATGTTTTACGATTATTTAATATTATTTACGAAATGTTACGATTTTTTACCAGTTTTTTACCAATTTCTTTGAGATTTTTTACATTTTTTACGATTTTTTAAGATTTTTTACAATTTCTTACGATTTTTTTACGGTTTTTAACAATTTATTACAATTTCTTATAATGTTTTACGATTATTTAGTATTATTTACGAAATTTTACGACTTTTTACCGGTTTTTACCAATTTTTTACAATTTTTTAAGATATTTTACATTTTTAAGGTTTTTTACGATTTTTCACGATTTTTTACAATTTCTTACGATTTTTTTTACGATTTGTCACAATTTTTTACAATTTCTTATAATGTGTTACAAATATTTAGTATTATATACGAAATGTTACGACTTTTAAGAGTTTTGACCAATTTTTTACAATTTCTTAAGATTTTTTACATTTTTACCATTTTTCACGATTTTTTACGACTTTTCACAATTTATTACAATTCCTTATGATGTTTTACAATTAGTATTATTTACGAAATGTTACGAGTTTTTTAAGATATGTTACATTTTTTTGTTTTTTCACGATTTCTTACGATTTTTTTACGATGTTTTACGAATTTTTTACGATTTGTTTATGATTTTTTCACTATTTTACGATTTTTTACAATTTCTAATGATTTTTACGATTATTTAGTATTAGTTACAAAATGTTACAACTTTTTACCAGTTTTTTTAACAATTTTTTTGATTTTTCACGATTTTTCACAATTTTTTACGATTTATTCTTAATTTTCTTAATTTTTTAAAAATCCCCAAAAAATCGTAAAAACCCGTAAAAATTAGCGAATTAGTTTTATAATAATTAGAACATAAAATAAAAGTTGTAGAGAGTTTAATTATTATATGTAAAAATATCCCTGTTAGTTTTTTCTTCTAAATACATAATTTTACCGGAAAATTAGAAAAACGGCGATAAACCCCAAAATTTTTATATACAGGATGGCGCAAATTTAATTGAATTGAGAGGGGTAATAAAAAGGACAAATATTTTTTCATTGACAGACTTGAGTAGTAAAAATATAAATTTTACATGGACAGGTTAAAGGCGAAAAATTTCAAAAATTACAAAAATTAAAAAAAATAAACGACTATTCTAAAAAAATTAAAAATTTCAATTTTAAAAAATTAAATAAATCTGAAATTGTAAAATGAACAAATATTTTCACATGGGCAGGTTTAAGGGACAAAATTCAAAAATTTTAAAAAAATTCAAAAATTTCAAAACCAAGAACTTCAAAATATTCAAAAAATTAAAAAATTCAAAAATTTGAAAGATCAAACATTTTCAAAAATTTCCAAACATTTAAAAAATTTCAATAATTTAAAAATATGTTCTATTTAGTTTTTATGTCTCTATAATTATAATTAAAAATTATTTCAATAGTTTTACAATTTATTACGATTTTTCACGATTTTTTATCCAAATTTTTATGTCCAAAAACAAATGAGGTCATTTTTGACCCCCGTTGGTCATTTGTGTATAAAAAAAAGTAAATGGTGCACTCAGTACTTAAAATAATTAATTAAAGTTTAATTAATTTAAAACTATGTTTAAATGTATATACTTAAAAATAGTTTTTTATCTACCATTTTTATTACACTATCAAAATTTTATTAAATACATATTATAGACTTAATCTTCTCTAAATGTTAGAGATTCACTTTTGTTTCAAGAACAACAACATTATATATCTGAAAGACTGAAAGAGAACCATATTTTCCTCTCCGACCAATTTAACCAACTTCTTACATAATCCTCCCAACCCCTCTTACTACACTCCTCCCTATGTCCCTCATCATTCACCTGTTCTTATAACTTCCCTTTTTCTTTAAATTGATTGTTTTGTTCTTTAAGTTTAACATAACCTATACAGTATTTTCTTTTCTTCTTTAGCCACTGTCACTTGTAATCTGTCAATTTACTTCTTTTTCGTCATGGCCTGTACCAAGTCTCCCTTATAGCTATTGTATGCCTATCAGTACTAGTTATCAAATTTAATTTAGGTCATTTATACTACCATTTATTACTTCCTCCTAGTGTCACTTGTCAAGTCATTTCCGGTCACGATTTACGTAGTTATTACGACTTATTTGTCATTTCGGTTAATGTCGAAAACTTTGAATATTTTGCTTTCTAAGCTTATTATTATTAATTAATCTTAAATTATATTAGTATTTATAGTAGTAAATTAGGTTCAAATTTGTTATTTATTTCTTCTTTCGTACGATATATTTATTTTAGGCCTGAAGATGGATTTTTGGTTGAAACTAGTTGCCTCCAACCCTATTTTTTATATTGTGCTACATGAGTTTCATTTACTGATTAAAATTTTATTAATTAAATAAATAAATAAAATTATCATGGCTTGTCATTTGCTACTCCAAAATTGATAAATCTTCAAAACAAATTATTAATTTTTACGTTATTTTTATCTACATTACCTGTGCTAACAACAAAGTAATAAATTGTATCATACCGTGCAAGTATGTTCTAACGCCTATAAAAAAAAAACTGTAGCAAAAATTACATAACATTTTTTTGTGTTTTTTTGTTAAATCGACGCAGAAGGATATGGGATATTATTTCGCAGCTGTAAGTAACTTCTAATTGGTAAATAAAATTTCTAAGACGAAACTTATGAACCATAAGGGTCCACAGTTGCATATCAATGACCCAGATATAATGCACTATAGACATGCCGGTATTGAATAATAATAATAAGCACCAATACAAGCAATTAAAAACCAATATGAGCGTTTCAACGTGGAACTACTTATTTATGTTTTAACTAGTACCTAATTCAAAAAAATTGGTATAGTTAATTGAAAGCGGAAAGGGCATTAGAGTTATTTGTCACACGAGTTGTCTCTTTTTTTTTAATATAAACCGCCTTCATGTATAAATTAAATTGATAAAAAATATGTTGTCATTAATACATATTAATTTTATTTGTCACAATAATGATGAGTGTTTGTTATAGTTAATTAAAATGTTATAAAAAAAAGGCTTAAATATTACTAATGCGCAAGTTTTTTTAAGCATTACATAGCGTTTATCCTATCAAAATCCTACTAATAACAAAAGCTGTTAGAAGTGAGTGCCCTTTTGGTAAAGATGATTTTTCTTTTAATATTTAATATACAAGGACCCATTTACAATAATGTTCTTGTCATTAAAATCGGACCAATAATAAGGAAAGTACTCTTTTACTATTACTAATGCGCATGCTTCTGTTTACGTATTTATTCAAATTTTCTTTGGTTATTATTTTCGAAAAAACTTACTAGTCAAAGGAGGAAACTTCAGCATTAGTCTTTGGACAATACCTACAGAAGAGATCATTATTAATATAGAAGCCAGAATTGGAAAACTACTTACTGATGTCAAGGAAGAGGTACGGAGTAAATCTGCAAGAATTCAATGAAGATTAAATTATCATAATTCATTCAGTAGATAAAGGAAATGCAGCAGTGACCATAAACACCTACAAGAACAAGTTTAATGATCTGGTAAATTAAAACACCTAGAGAAAATTACCGAAAGATCCAACCAGGAATATCTTAAAAAAAACAAACGCCCTTCTATGAACAAATTGATGAAGTCGTCATGGGAAAATCCACTTGTGGCCAATTTTCTCTCTCAATCATAGATCAGACAGAATTATGACGTCATTAACGTATTTCTTACCTAATGTCGACGTGAATGTTATTTATTACTTTTGACAGTTCAATTCAATTTTCAGTATCAAAATGCCTTCACGGTATAATGAGAAAGAGCACGGTTGAATTTTGAAGTTAATTAATTACTTTTCAAGAGAAAGAGATGCTGGAATACCGCTTTTACCGTTAAATGCAGTCTACAACGTTTAGGTTCACCTGAAAAATATAATCAAATCATTCATTTTTAATAGGTATTAGTAGTTATTCTATGCCATTCCTACTCCATCCGGTTTAGATAAGGGACTGTGGGCTGTGGCCCCTAACCAGTAACGTTACGGCGTTTTTGATAAGGGATTGTGGACGTTTTTAATGATCGCATCTAATTGTTCCTCCTAGCCCTTTTGTGTACCTTACAGTCAATCCTTTTCTTTCTTATTTCCCTTTCATGTTTCCTAATTTTCTTATTGTTTAATTTTTTGTTCCCTTCTATTTATAATCACCCCCTCTAGATGTCAATTGTCTTTTCTTCTTCTTTCCTCATACTTACCTGACAAGACATTCTTCTTTTCCTTCCTCCTTACTCGATGGCCTTTACCTGTATCCACACCCAGTCTCTTACAGTTATATTATTGTTCACATTCCACCTTATTATTTAGATATTGTCTCTAATTCTGTATATAATTATATTTAATTGGGCCACCCTTCAGGCTATGGGAATCCCTCTCAGTTCAGTTGTGGCCAATTTACTGTAATTTACGTAAATAATAAAAAATAATAGTAGTCAGTTTATCAACTATTGGTTAAAATTAAAGTGCCGAGCAAACCTGCGCTTAAACGAGATACACGATGGTGTTTTTTCGGCGACATTTTTCATTTTACTCTGCTCAGAACTTGTGTGTTTTTTAACAAAATATATCTCCCAAAAATCCAAAAACTGAAGGTTTACTCTTATACTGATAAAAATCAATATATATTTAATTGTGTTAAATTTCTCTAATATTTTTCTCTACTTTAACACTATCTTAGTTATTTCTATTCATAAATCTACTCTATTTACAATATCTTTGATTTCCTCATTGACAGAGACTTAAATCGCTAGCGGCGTCTAAATACCCGGTGGCTAAAAAAATATTTATAACCGTGATAACAGTAGTTGATTTTAAACGAATACCACCCAGTTATTAAACAATTGACGCCATTAATTTTCATCGAACAATAGCGCTATTAGTTATGTTATTATCGGTTATCAAAAGTAAATCTAAGAAAAGTTGTTGCGGTCGAAACCAATGACGTTCATCAAAGCGGGAATTTAACACAATTAAATCTATTTTTGTATACCAATAGTAAAATAATTGTTATTATTCTTCTGAACTTTTTTAATACAGTATTATTTTTCTATATTTCTTTAACGCCCTCTAGCGATGAAACTTGTGTAATATTTTATTGCTTAGTCATGACCTAATCATTTTAAATGCAGTTGTTCCTTTCTACCCCTTAATTTGAAACATATTCAATAGTCAGTAACGCGGTGGCCAGTAGTTTATGCAGAATGACGTCACTAGTCTTAATATGGCAGAAAGACGAGCTTTTTTTTCATAAATACTAATTTCTTTAAAATCAGCATATTTTTTTAAATAATTTTATGTATAGGTACAATTTGTAGTTATTATACTGTAGACCTTATTGATAATAATATTCACTGTAATATAAACTGTATTTTTGTGCCAATAAAAAAAACGTATTATTATTATTATTAATATTTATACAACGTTTAACAGAATTATAATGTAATATTTAAAATTACATACTTTGCATTGTTTTTTTTTGGAATTTCCGATCTTATTATACTAATTTTCTAAAAAATCATTTTATTTTTTTCAGATGGCTGAAGATTTTGTCCTACCCAAAAACGTGTCCCACTGTTTCCACCTAACCCAAGAATTCCGCTACTTGTCGAACCACAAAGACACATTAAACATCAAAAACATCATCTATCACGCCGTTAAAGATTCGCTTTCGCCCTTAAGTGCAATAATAAATCGACATCTGAATGAAGGTAAGTGA
Organism: Neocrepidodera transversa; assembly: GCA_963243735.1. Taxonomy (NCBI): domain Eukaryota; kingdom Metazoa; phylum Arthropoda; class Insecta; order Coleoptera; family Chrysomelidae; genus Neocrepidodera; species Neocrepidodera transversa. Next base: position 952,996 of record OY725345.1, on the reverse strand, counting down.
AAAAGCATTTTTGAAATTTTTATTCCTACCAGGAGAGCAGAAACGCAATAGGGTAAATCAGACAAAACTACAAGTGATAAAAACTTGTGAGAATAAACCTAAGTATAACATTTTAAAATAACTTACAAATTCAAAAATTAATTTAATAACGTCTATACACTAATAATATATCACACATGTTTACACACTTTGAAAGTACTATAATTACAAATACAAAATAAACAATAACAAAAAACATTTTGTAGTGGGAACTTTACAACCTATACAATAAAATTAATTTATATTCATCATTACAAATATTGGTTACACAACAAAAAATAACTAAAGTAATGAGGCAGAATTGGGGCTTTTATGAACCTTTTTGTATTCTTACAAATATTTTACTATTAACATAAAAACTAAACTTTCATTAAAGTATTTTAGAATTTTCTTTTGTGGGTTTTTCAATAGTGGGTCGGAGACTTCAATTTATTTGACGGATTCTTGGGTTCTTCTATAGGTTTGTTTGTAGCCTGCTTTTCAGCTAGTTTCGCTTTAGCTTCCTTGTCCTTTTGGAACCCTTTCTATGAGATCCATTAATTCGTCTATTTGTTTAGGACTAAGACTTTTTCTATTATTTCAATTACCTAAACAAAATTAATGTTAATAAAATAAGAATAAGAAATCCAATAATATTTACCTTTTAAGCATTCTTCTACCTTGTCCTTGTCATCGTCCATTTTCTTTAAAACAGTTCTGATCTGTTCAATTTTAGTATGATCTGGAATATCTCTAATTTTATTAACAACAGCAAAAATATCATTCAATATTGAATAATTCTTCTTCTTATCTGTACCTTCAACTTCCAAAAATTTTTTTTAATTGTTTCTCTTTTTTCTTCAAATGTAATAAAATTTGATCTAAATTATTAATTATTTTATTGACGCTCTTAAATAAAAGTTTTGGTCTTCTTTATAATCCTCCATTTTCGACAATAAATTTTTTATCTTTCGATATTGTCGATCACAGTTTCGATAATTTCGAAACCCTTGTATCTTTTTCCTTTTCGGCTTTTTCCCTACTTATTATAAGTGGATCTTCCAAAACTGGAATTTCTTTTTACTTTAGAAAAAAAACGTCTTGGCCCAGGAAAAAAACTTCTTGGCCCACAAAAAAACTTCTTGGCCTAGGAAAAAAACCCTAAAAGTTTACATAAAGGTAATATCAGATTAAATATGAAATACAAAAATAATTAAAATGAATAAAATTTTAAGACAATTTGTAAAAACAAATTAAAAAAATAGGTTCTCTTTTTGTATGAGACACACAGACATCAGATAATTTATAATATTATAAATGATAAGATATGAACTTTTAAGTAAATAAAAAACATATACCGGCATTAATAGAATTAAAAATAACAGTAAATAAAAGTTAAAAGCGTCAAAATAATTAATAATGACATCAAAGAATTTTAGCGAAAATATAATATAATATAATAAAAACTTACTCTGTAAAATGAGGGTTAGAAAAAGAGAAGATTATAGGAAAGACATTTTATAGGAATACCGAGAGAAGAGAGGGACATAACGCGAGGAAATAAGAAGGGGAAATTAAGAGAGTATGAAACTAAAATATATTGAGTAGAGGAATAATGAAAATACAGGGTGGCACAAAAAACGTAATATTTAATTAATAATCTCGTTAAACTTCTCATTCGAGAAAAAAAGATTCTCTAGATAAATGGCTATTATTACTAATTACTGTAAATCACTCTTTTAGTATAAAAAAAGGCATGATAAAATGGATTTATAGTAATTTTAATTTATGTATTGTTATGATTTGAAATCAATTTTTGGAGTGAGTTCTATAAAAAAATTAAAAAAAATAATTACATTACAAAAAAAAAATTAGATCCTGGTAACTACCTCTTCTTGAGTCTCCTCTGACAAATTCACCTTCTTTTATTTATTTATTCAACCTTTATAAATCTTTCCTCCCAAATTGGTTCCTTTTAAAAAAATCTTCAGTTAAACTTTTGGAATTTTTTCTTATTTTCAAAATCCGTTGTAAATTTAACAATAGTCCTATTTTTTATTGGTAAATAATTTTTTTACTGTTTGCAATCTTTTTGTATTAATAAATTTCTATAAATTATTGTGATATATTTATTAAAAGATTAATGACAAAATATCAATTTTTATCTGACCCCTGTTTATTATCTTTTTTAATCTATTTTATTAAAAATTTTATTACTAGATTAATTAAAAAAAAATTAAATTGTGCCCTTTATATTATTACTTAATTTGTTTTTATATCATTCAAAAATTTTTTTTTAACAATAAACTTTGTTTATAACATTCAAAACTATTATGTCATATATTAATACGCAAAGATAAAGCAAACGGAGGAGTGTGAGATTTTGCATAGTTAAAGTTTATATACAGAAGCAGTGTAGAAAGCTAAAATTAATATATAATATGTGTTAAAATATTTTTTTATATTTTTTAATATTAGTACGATGGGCAAGTGGGCTAAGGGTTGATATTAAATTGCCAGATTCGATTCTAGTCATGTCAACTTTTTTTTTAATTTTCTTTTTAAACAAGTTTTTACTTTTGTTTATTATAATTTTATTTTTGCAAGTTGGACGACTTTTAGATAGGTTAAAATTAGGAAGAAATAAAAAAAAATAGAAGAAATAGGAAACAATTGGGAATGGGAAAAAATGGGGAAGGAAAAAACTAGGAAAAATAGAAATAAAAAGGGGGTAATCCCACCCAACTTTCCACACACTCCTAATAAAATAATTGTTTAATCAATTATTCTTCTGAACCTTTTTAATACAGTCTATTATTTCTATTTTAAAATGATATTTTTAATTTTCTCTAAAAAATGGACGCGAAAGCTAAATACAGACAGAATCTACAATTTGATTTTTTTGTAATTTTTCATCAAAATGCATAATTTAGGCAATTTAAAAAAATATGAAATAAATTAACTTTTTGATAAATCGTTAACCGGTTGTAAAGAAATTTCATTATACTTTGTTGCACAAGATTTATAGTTTAATTTTTTCATTAAAATAATAATTCTTACCTGACCCTTTAATAAAAATTTCTATGCACGTCATTGTCACACTATCGTTTATCAAAACTAGATCTAGGTAAAGCAGTCGTGGCAGAAACAAACGTTACTTGTAATATGCACCCTAGAGCAATAGTCACTTATTACTTTAACTGCAAATCAAGTACGCTACGATCGGACATCTTAAGGCACCATTATTAGTGGACTTATACATGTTAACGATAACATCGATAATTCTCATTTGGTATGTTTGAATTACAGTTCCCACACATTACACAGCAGCTCCGTGCAGACACGACATCGATATCGATAATCAGCTATCTTAATTTAATAGTACGCCTGATCCCCTGATCGTCCATCGGTACTTACTAGCCGTGGTCATGGAAATACTTAAAAAGATTTGGTGGTGGTCTTATGTCTTTTTTGTAGATCGGGTGATTCCGGAATCCCATGATTTCCTATATGTTTTATTTTACGATATAAACATAGGTCAGACTTTAGAATTGGTTAAAACTAGAATTAAGGAACATAAAATATGATTTCATTAGCATAAGGATATAAAATATAGTACGAAATATTTTTATTTCCAGTTACTGATAATGGACCCGTATACAGGGTGTCGTAACTTTTATAGAACACTATTGGAATTTCATAAAGTTGGTTAAATGGAGTATTTTCAAGAACGGTTTTTTCAAAATTAAAATATCAATACTGGTTTCCAAGATATTTGGGAAGAACGAAAATTGACGATTTTTGCGTATCCAAGTTATGTTTTTGAAGGACTTACCTTTTTTTCCGGGACCTTTCTTTACAACCGGATTCACTACAACCTCATAAACGTATTCCGTCTCTTTGTCTACTGCATTAAGTCGATTACCCTGTTTTCTGTTCTAGTTTGTACAGGCTCTTTATTGGTTGTTTGTGTAGTCTTCTGGATCCATGTCACATATATTCTGATTTTTCCTTTATTCTTTGCCTTCTGTGATCCAGTGCCTCGCAGTTGTATAGTATGTGGAGTGAATTCTCGGTTTTTTTTTTATTGCATTGTCTGCATTTAAGGTCGCCTTTATAGCATAATTTTGCTTAGATGCTCTCTGATGCTCCCGTGAGGAGTCCTGTAGTAGTTCGTATTTCCTAGCCATTAAAAGTAGTTCTTTTGATAGGTTCTTTGACTTTTTCCCGTCTAGAAGTTCTGGAATATTATCCCATGTTCTTACTTGATCCATTCATTTATATGGTTCCTGAACGTACGCTCCCATCGCCGGTTCTGGATCAATTAATGAGGCTGCTGATCTGCTTCTTACCCGTGTGTCCTGGTACCCACGATAAAGTTACCTTATAGTAAGTCGCTAGGTTTGCTATCTTTATAAGGCTTTGCAGCCTCTTCACAAGATTTTCTCTGGGGAAAGCCTCCTGTGTATTTTCTGTCCCCAGGAGGTTGTACCTCCAGCGTATAAGTGCTTGACGCTGTATAGGCTATTTCCTCCTCCTCATTACCTAGTCTACAGATGGATTTCTATTGGTAGATGCCCATTTTGTATAGGTGTTCCCTAAGGTGGCAGTGTCCAGTTATTAGTTCCGTGACATGCCTTATTTGATTTTTGCTTAGCTGCAGAATATTGTTGGTTAGTGCTTTTGATGGATTTTTGACCATCAGTTTACTGTTTTTATAACCTGGCACGAGATTCCAGCTTGTCTGATGTTCTTAGGCAGCCCATCTAGTCATCCAGAGTCGTACTCAGGATTTCAGAATACCAAACACGGGCTCGGGGCCCGTAAATTTGGTCACTGAGGCTTTTCGTGCCAGAGCGTCAGCTTCCTCGTTGCCTGTTATCCCCTTGTGTGCGAGAACCCATTTAAGTGTTACCTTGTTTTGGTATGCCAGACCAGTTTCAATTTAATTGTTTTTTATGCTAGAGCTTGTAGAGCTGCCTGACTATCGGAGTGAATGAGGATTGTTTTCCCTCTGTAATCCCTTTCAATGTTAGACATAGACATAGCTCTATGGCATGTACCTCTGCTAGGAATACTGATGCGTAATTGCCCAGTGACGCATATTTTTTGCATCTGGGTTTGCCGCCATATGTTCCAGCATCTGTTCCATGCTAGGCATGTTGTCTCTCACATGATCTAATTTTATGTGTCCCAGTCTATGATTTTGTTCATAGAATGGTGAGTCCTGTAATGACAGGAGGTCACGCAGGTTTCCATAGCGGCTGTAGGTGTTATTTTTATGTTCTTCGATATTCCCAAATAGGCAAGTCTTTATATCTTGCCCAATTTGGAGATAGCGGTCAGTTGTTTTATTTTTGACCACCAGATGAGAGATGCATATGTTACCATAGGTAGGATCACCCTTAACTATTTTTTTTACATGTAACAGGTTATCCATATCCCAAATGTGGTGTTCAATAAATGTAATGAAATTCAAAGTCTTGTACCACAATGAATTTAGTATATATAAATAAAATGAAGTAATTGAATTTCAAATTGCAAAAATGCATAAAGTTGATGCGCATGAAGGAAAATTTGGGGAGGGAAAAATTTAAGTTAAGGGCACATGAAATAGAAAGCGAAAGGTTCAAAGAGAACGATAAAAATGATTAAAACGGGTGTTTAAAACACATTTATCAATTGAAGTGTATGATAATGAAATATGGGTGCAGGCCACAGGACGTATATTACAAAAAAGAAGAAGACGAAAAATTGACAGTGACATATTTCAATAATGACAAGTATAAAAGAAAGTAGGGTTAGGTCGAACTTAAAGAACAAACTAAAACACGAGTATAAAGTAAATAAGGGTAGATAATAAGATAGCAGCGAATGAAGCAGAAAGAGGAACGATAACGGAGAGGAACAATGAGAAGGTTGACCAAGAAATGATGTTAACAGATAAATTGATTAAACTGGAAGATGGGGTATTAGTGAGTGATTCCGATTAGTCTTAAAAGCAACATTGATATTATGTTTTTGAAAAATTTTTGATAATTTATATGTAATGAAATGTAATGAACCAGTGAAAGTTTTTTCCTCTTGTGATATTTTTTTTTAATGTTGAAATCCCCATTTTTTTCTCTACCCAACCATGAAGAATAATTATTTTTTTTTAATAACTGTACTACATATTCCTTTAATTAGCTCATTATTTTCGCGGGCACCCTGTATATATTAAATATTTAGTGCATCAAAGTTGGCAGATAAGGATTACTGCTATTTCTTTCATAATTCTATTTTTGTATTTTTTTTTAGTATTTAAATCTTCCGATTGAATTTATTTAAGAAAAAGACATGTGAAAAATCACCTTTCGACTAACATTAACTCAATACTAAATAACAAGTATCTACGAACGATTTTGTAGCGCTTGTAAAAGAAAATTTATCACCCCAACGACATCCTCGCAGATTCTCATGTAACCACATTTCTGTTACGTATTTGAGACATAATCCTGTCGACCGGAATATTGAGTTTTCTCCATTTATAAATAATATTTTTAATTGAGTCTTACTCCAACTGGGCTGATCGTAAAAATGAGAGTTTATCTTCAACATTGATTTTGACAGTGGCGACAAATTTAGTACAAACAGGCCGCCATGTTTACGAGACAGGTCCCATAAACAACGGACAACTGGATGGGGCAGCGCCCCGTTGTCGCGTGAGCTAAACACATCTCTGAAATTATCGTCAAGATTAAATAACTTTACATGTAAAATTAACTTCACAATGGCCAGTTCGTTCTGTGAACAAGAATTTGACTGTGAAGTGGAAATATCTGCTCATAAACTTATCTGATAGATTTTCCAAAAAAAAAAAAAAATTTTCATTTTCAAATTAAACTAATTCATCTCAAGAACATCTTCCATCTACAAGATATTCATTAGCGAAAAATTACATTTCTTGATATTTTAAATATACAGGGTGTCCCATAAAAGTTACATATTTTTCTATAAAACATACTGAATTTAGTTAGAAATAAGATCAACTTTTTTCAACTAACAATGGCGATTTTTATTTTGGAAAATTTGAGGTATTAGAAAAAGAAAATTTAATTACAAAAAAATTGTAACGCTAGGGCATCTCTCAGGAACATTAGAAGGGTGTGCAGCAAATCTTGGGGAATGAACCCTAATAAATTTACTGGATTTATCAAACGGTGATCAAATCAATGGTCATATATGGCGCAGTAGTTTGATGGACGAAGGGGCTCCAGATTGTGTGGCCTTTTGACTAGTGATGAGATCAGTAATACTTAGAGTCAACACTCTAGTCAACGAGAGCAGCTCACGCCGTTTGCAGAATCATAAAGTAACCAATGCAGACAGTCTATTCCGCCTGAAGGGGATCATCAGGTATCCAACGCCAATGACCTTTCAGTCCACAACAAGGAATATCTGGTATGCAGAATAAAACTCGAAGTGCCAAAAATCGGAAAGTTACCCCTGGAAAGGCTCTAAATGTTATTTACTCGGTACCAGTTATTACTCCTTCGACTCAAGCAGAAAAGAAATATTATCAGAATACATTTGGTACCGAAAAGAAATAGCTTTAAAAAAAGTTTGGAGGAAAATAAAACACGAAAATCTGAAAAAAAAACAAAAAACAGTAACCAAGTGACAAAAAATCCTTTTTAAAAAAACGACTTGATAAATCCTGAAAAAACATAAATAAATCCAGGAAAATTCTTTGACAAAATTCAAAAAAATTCCTTGATAACCTCAAAAACGAAAAATCCCTAAAAAAAGCTTTAAAAAATCCTTAAAAATCACTAAAAAAAAACGACTTGATAAATCCTGAAAAATCTTGACAAAATTCAAAAAAATTCCTTGATAACCTCAAAAACGAAAAATCCCTAAAAAAAGCTTTAAAAAATCCTTAAAAATCACTAAAAAAAAACGACTTGATAAATCCTGGAAAATTCTTGACAAAATTCAAAAAAATTCCTTGATAACCTCAAAAACGAAAAATCCCTAAAAAAAGCTTTAAAAAATCACTAAAAAAAACGACTTGATAAATCCTGGAAAATTCTTGACAAAATTCAAAAAAATTCCTTGATAACCTCAAAAACGAAAAATCCCTAAAAAAAGCTTTAAAAAATCCATAAAAATCACTTAAAAAAAACGACTTGATAAATCCTGGAAAATTCTTGACAAAATTCAAAAAAATTCCTTGATAACCTCAAAAACGAAAAATCCCTAAAAAAAGCTTTAAAAAATCACTAAAAAAAACGACTTGATAAATCCTGGAAAATTCTTGACAAAATTCAAAAAAATTCCTTGATAACCTCAAAAACGAAAAATCCCTAAAAAAAGCTTTAAAAAATCCATAAAAATCACTTAAAAAAAACGACTTGATAAATCCTGGAAAATTCTTGACAAAATTCAAAAAAATTCCTTGATAACCTCAAAAACGAAAAATCCCTAAAAATAGCTTTAAAAAATCCTTAAAAATCACTTAAAAAAAACGACTTGATAAATCCTGGAAAATTCTTGACAAAATTCAAAAAAATTCCTTGATAACCTCAAAAACGAAAAATCCCTAAAAAAAGCTTTAAAAAATCCTTAAAAATCACTAAAAAAAAACGACTTGATAAATCCTGGAAAATTCTTGACAAAATTCAAAAAAATTCCTTGATAACCTCAAAAACGAAAAATCCCTAAAAAAAGCTTTAAAAAATCACTAAAAAAAAACGACTTGATAAATCCTGGAAAATTCTTGACAAAATTCAAAAAAATTCCTTGCTAACCTCAAAAACGAAAAATCCCTAAAAAAAGCTTTAAAAAATCCATAAAAATCACTTAAAAAAAACGACTTGATAAATCCTGGAAAATTCTTGACAAAATTCAAAAAAATTCCTTGATAACCTCAAAAACGAAAAATTCCTAAAAAAAGCTTTAAAAAATCACTAAAAAAAAACGACTTGATAAATCCTGGAAAATTCTTGACAAAATTCAAAAAAATTCCTTGATAACCTCAAAAACGAAAAATCCCTAAAAAAAGCTTTAAAAAATCCATAAAAATCACTTAAAAAAAACGACTTGATAAATCCTGGAAAATTCTTGACAAAATTCAAAAAAATTCCTTGATAACCTCAAAAACGAAAAATCCCTAAAAAAAGCTTTAAAAAATCACTAAAAAAAAACGACTTGATAAATCCTGGAAAATTCTTGACAAAATTCAAAAAAATTCCTTGATAACCTCAAAAACGAAAAATCCCTAAAAAAAGCTTTAAAAAATCCATAAAAATCACTTAAAAAAAACGACTTGATAAATCCTGGAAAATTCTTGACAAAATTCAAAAAAATTCCTTGATAACCTCAAAAACGAAAAATCCCTAAAAAAAGCTTTAAAAAATCCATAAAAATCACTTAAAAAAAACGACTTGATAAATCCTGGAAAATTCTTGACAAAATTCAAAAAAATTCCTTGATAACCTCAAAAACGAAAAATCCCTAAAAATAGCTTTAAAAAATCCTTAAAAATCACTTAAAAAAAACGACTTGATAAATCCTGAAAAATAAATCCTGGAACTTCTTGACAAAATTCAAAAAAATTCCTTGATAACCTCAAAAACGAAAAATCCCTAAAATAGCTTTAAAAAATCCTTAAAAATCACTTTAAAAAAAACAACTTGATAAATCGTGAAAAATAAATGCTGGAAAATTCTTGACAAAATTCAAAAAACTTCCTTTATAACATCAAAAACGAAAAATCCCTAAAAATAGATAAAGAAAATAGTTCTGGGACTACAGTTTTTTTTTGGACCAAACGGTTTTTTTTGAAACAAGTTTGTTTTGAACAGAACATTTTCTTTTTGGGATTACAACTTTTTGGAACAATTTTTTTTGGACCAAACATTTTTTTTGAACAAGTTTTTTTGGACACAATATTTTCTTTTTGGGACTACAAGTTTTTGGGATAACAGGTTTTTTTTCAGCAATCGATTTGGTCAGTTCAACTAGCTTACCTACTATTTTTAGTAACCTAAATCAACTACAACTGTCTGTCTGTCCGTCTGATTGCCAATCCATCTGTCCAAGTGATAACTCGATAACTGTTTCGAATTTTGGAACTGTGTTTTCAGTAATCGATAGTAGATCACCGTAGCTTTACAACCGCCTGTCTGTCCGTCTGTCCATAGCTGAGCTACTTGGATGATACACTTAGTTTGCTGGGTTTATTATTTTTTCTGATTGTAAAATTTTTTATTCAAACTCAATTCGATGAAAATTTTATCTAATTATACAAAAAATGTCTTGTAATTAGCCACTAAAACAGTCCTTAAAAGGCAAGTTTCCTGGCTTCTAATCGCAGGACGGCGAAAGGTCACGTTCCGCGACGGGCCATTGAGTGGCAGGATTAACCAAGCGAGGAGCGTTAGCGAAGAGCAAAAATTCGGGACGTTTTCTCCAATTACAACAAATTTAAATATAAACATAACTCGTGTGATCCTCGGGGATTTCTTCTCGACTCGCTCATTAATTGCTTTTAATGTGTTGATTCGGAGCCTGTTCTGAAACAGGGATTAGAGAAAGTTGAAAGTTTGGTTATCGTAGAAGAGCTCGATGTCAAGAAATGTAGCAACGTAGATCTTTATTTTAAGTATTTAAAGTTTTGTTTTATGGGTAAATTAATCGATAAATTAATTGGCTGGATAATTTGTCTTTGTTAGCAAAAATAAGGTAAATGTAAACCAAAATAATTAAAAAATATTACAATAAATTTAATAATGTTTGATTATATATAACATTTGGATTATATAGATTAAATAAAAAATAATTGGTAACATAAAATTTTATAAATTTGATGAATTTAATGGTTTCTGAACTGAAAGCGGTCGCCATCTCTCTCTAAGAAATAAAATTCAGTAGTGTCATCGAGAAAATTTACTACTTCGATATAAATCACACCAAATGAGCACTAAAAACACAAACGAAAATTTATAACTCGATTACAGTGGCGTACCATAACAAAGAATAATAATAACATAAGAGGGAGAAATAACCCGACCAATTGTAGTAAATTATGTTTTTTTTATCCAAATATGATGTAGTTAAAGTCAAAATTATTCCTGCTAAATATACCGTATAAAAAAAAATTTTTGAGTTTTTTTTTATATTTTCAGGCGCACTGAGACAAAAAAAATAATTTGTATGATGTGTACAACTAGTAGCTGGTTCTATATTAAAAAATCATTCAACATATATAAGAAAAAAAAAAGTAAAAGTGGTCGGAAGAAATTATTTTTTAAGTGTCTAAGTCAACCGCTGGGGAGCGCAAGCGCAATTACAAAAACAATATTTTTTTAATTGGAATACCCTGTATATTTTAGAATTTTTTATATTAGTGAGAAATTTTAAAACAAACCACATGCAAAATATATTAAGTCAAGAAAGAAATAATTCGGTGCACACGAATTGCAAAAATACTAATACTTTAATCCTATTGCAAAAAGTAATTAAAGGTAAATTTTAATGCACAAAACCGTTATATTTATATTTTCTAAGAATATATTATTCATTTATTTTTGTTATGGGATATAAAATGCATTTTTTTCTTTAAATTTTTAGTTTTCATATCGTTTAACCCCTGTAACACAAAAACTATCAACGTTATGAAAACTTACTGACTGTTGATAGAAAGAGAAAACCATATTCTATTATTAGGATTTTTTTCAAAATTTTAGATAAAAAAATGTGGTTGTGAGAATAGGGAGAGACCAAAACTTTAACAATTTTGTAATTTCCCCTCTTTTGGTTTCTCCATTTTCTCAAGGTTAGAATTTTTGCTGAAAAATTTTGAAAAAATTCCCATTTATAGTATTTTTTTATTCCTTTTTCAGTAGGATTAATTTCATTTTATTATATTATTTATTTATTTTTGTTATGGGATATAAAATGCATTTTTGTCTTTAAATTTTTAGTTTTCATATCCTTTAACCCCTGTACCATAAAAACTATCAAAGTTATTAAAACTTACTGACAGTTCATAGAAAGAGAAAATCATATTCTATATTTAAGAATTTTTTCAAAATTTTTGATAAAAAAATGTGGTTGTGAGAATAGGGAGAGACCACAACTATAACAATTTTTTAATTTCCCCTCTTTTGGTTTTTCCCTATTCTCAAGGTAACAATTTTTGCTGAAAAATTTTGAAAAAAATCTCATTTATAGTATTTGTTATTCCCTTTTCAGTAGTATTAATTTTATTTTAATATATTATTTATTTATTTTTGTTATGGGATATAAAATGCATTTTTGCCTTTAAATTTTTAGTTTTCATATCGTTTAGCCCTTGTAACATAAAAACTATCGTCGTTATTAAAATGTGCTGTTAATAGAAAGAGAAAGCAATATTCTATATCTACGAATTTTTTGAAAATTTTAGATAAAAAATTGTGGCCGTGAAAATGGGGCTAGACCATAACTCCAAGGATTTTTAAATTTCCCCTCCTTTGGTCTCTCCCTTTTCTCAAGTTCACAATTCTTGCCAAAAACTTTTGAAAAAATTCTTATTTATATTATTTTTTATTCCCCTTTCAATGGTAAATCTTTCTTAAACGGTTTTAATTAAATTATTTTATATGTTAAAGTGATACTATATTTTTTATTGGTCAAAAGTTTTTTGGGTTGCTGAATACAATTCTGAAGTCAAAAATGGATTTTGATATAATGAAAATGTCTAAGTGACTGAAAGTTTTTCTGCTTTTATATTGTGATAAAATTCTAAAAGATCGAGATCCCCTGTGGATCTTAGATATGACGTCAGATATCCCTATTATAATTCAAGATAACCGTATTTACAATGTTTAATTAGATATTTATTTTACGTCACATTCTAATTGTTATTAACGAAGTTAAATAGTTTATAAAAATATATTGAGTTGTTTATTTAAAATATTTGACTTTAGTTTTAAAATAAAGTAAGTTCTTTGAAAAATTATATTTTTTTTTATTTCAGTACGTACCTGATATATGTACTATTTTATAAAACCTGGGTATAATAATTTTATTTAATAATAACTTAAAATGACTTATTATGGTTTATAATTCGTTTGAACTTTTATTAAATAATATTGTTAATAATTCTTATTATGCAAATGATTCTAATTCATTTATTAGAGGTCTGCATATTTTTTTCTCGATTTCGATTTTTTTTTTAAAGCAATTTAGACAAGTCATCCTTTTACCTGGGCTATTTCGTGTCCCGTAAATATGGGCGCTGAAACCATCAAGAAATCCGGTTATAGCAACACATATCACTCGTATTATCTAACCAGTTTGACAATTTTGTGGTCCATTTTAAATTCTTTATTTTTTAAACGTATTTAACCAATTCTATATGTAGATTTTTTTTTGTCCCTAAAATCTAATAATCCTGATTTTAATTATTACACTGCATAATCTCTTAATTCGTAATAAACTATTAAAACAATTCTCTATACTTAAACTTTTACTTAACTAAGAATGAAGTGTACTTCTTAATAATCCAACAATTTGAAAGATTTGCTGATTTTCTTTAGAGCGTTTTAGCTCGGATGCAATTAGCGAGTCAGTGGGGCAGAATCGGCTAACATCTTACTTTAAATATCCCTACAACCCTTTTTAGTCTTAATTTTATTGCAATCCTCTGCTCAGCCCTTCAGCAATAAAATGCTCACTTTTAAGGCCTACTATTTTCGCTGATTAAGAGCTATTGTTACATCTGTGCCACATGGTTCAAAAAAAAATTTATGCAGATTTTAATTAAAAAATGTAGAGAAGACAGAAAAAATTATTTTACAGTAGCGTAGTCACGAATATATTTTTTTATTCATTGAATTAACTTAAAAAAAATGTATTTTACTGTTTTAGTTTAAATATATAGGATGTTTAATTTGCAAAAAATATTAAATATGATACTTAAAGTGTTTATGATTTTTATTATTAACGGGCATTTTAAATTCTGTTATAGGTGGGACACCCTGTATATAGTTTATATGTGGATAGGATTCACTCATACTTAACCCCCTTATAACTGAGATACAGGGTGGTTTTTTTATCAATTTTCTTCATTTCATTATTGCCTCATAAATTTTCAACCACCCTGTATATTTTTAGATACACTTTGTCTTGCGAATTGAAAATTAAGTTACAGATCCGTACTTAGATATTTGATTTAGCTTTACTATATCCAGTATATTGATTTTTCTTTGCCAATAGCAAAAACAGAAAAAGTATGAAAAATAAGAAAAATTGGGCAAAATAAGAAAATACTGAAATATAGGCAAAAAGAGAAAAAAATTTCAAAAAATAGAAAAAAACAAAAAAATAGTAAAAACAAGAAAGAGGAAAACATATAGGGAACAAATAGGGAAAAATATGAAAAGTCATGAAAAAATAGAAAAAACCAAGGAATAAAATGAAATGAGGTTGAAAATAGGAAAAAATTGGAAAAATAAAAAAAACGTAGAAAAATGGAGAAACATTAAGGGATATATGAAAAACAGGAAAAAATAGGGAAATTTGAAAACAATAGGGAAAAAATAATGAAAACTGGAAAAAAATATTGAAAAATAATGAAACATAAGGAAAAATAATAAAAAATAGGGGTAAATAATGAAAATTAAGTAGAAACATGGAAAAATAGAGAAAAATAGTGGAAGATCTGGAAAATGGGAAAAATTGTGAAAATTTGGGAAAAATACGAAGAAAATAGGTAAAAAAGAAAAATAGAGAAAAATAAGAAAAATACAAACTAATAGGGATAAATGGGGAAAAACAGAACAAATATGAAGAAATATAAAAAATTGGGAAAAACTGGAAAAAATAGGAAAATTTGGGTAAAATAGGAAAATACTGAAAAATGGGTAAAAAGAGAAAAAATGGCAAAAAACATAAAAAATCAGGAAAAATAATAAAAATTTTAAATAAGTCGCAAATAATTATAAAAAAAATCTTGAACAAAAACGGTAAAAAGCGTAAAAAATCGCAAAAAAAACCGCAGAAAATGGCAAAAAAAGTTCTAAAAAATCACAACAAAAAAACTAAAAAATCACAAAAAATTGACGCGCAAAAATCGGTAGAAATCCAAAAAAATCGAGAAAATAAACATATAAAATCGGTTGTGTCACTCCAAAATTTTCCCGACGAGTATCCACGAATATTTTTTCAGATATTTAATGTTAAAGTTTCAAATTTTGACATTTTTTTATTTTTGACAGGTGACAGTTGGAGAAACAATTTTGACTGTTCTGAATAGAGATTTTCAAGGACTTTCAAATGACAACCCCATATACCAAATTTCAGCTCAATCGGATTGAACGTGTGGCCTCTATCGTGGAAGAATACATACAACACAGACAAACAGACAGACAGACAGACTTCCATCTGGAAATGGACCTCAAGGTGACCTCAAAATGGATATTTCCATCTCTATCTCGAAATTTTTTTTTAGCTCGTTCACAATACTTTTCGGAGATGGGCCGGGAAAGTAAAAACAAATAAAAAGTGAAAAAAATTGGAAATAAACTGGAGGAAAACCATAAAAAATTTTTACCAGAATTTAAATATGAGAAAAATCGAAAAGAATTGCAAATAAATGGAAATAAGTCGGAAAAAATTAAAAAAAAAATGAAGAAATTGGGAAAATTGGAAAAATGGGGAGAAATAAGGAAAAATTAGAAAAAATTTTAACGAGATTGAAAAAAATTGAAAAAAAAAGGAAAAAATTGAGATAAATTGGAAAAAAAATTGAAAAAATTGGAAAAAAATTGCAAAAACTGAAAAAAATTGGAATAAATTGGAAAAAATTGAAAAAAAAATGGAGGAAATTGTAAAAAATTGAAGAAACTAAAAAAAAATCGGAAGAAAATCAAGAAAAATTGGAATAGTCGTAAAAGTGGAAAATATAGGAGAAATCGAAAAGAATCGTAAAAATGGACGCTATTGTGAAATATAAGTACGTAATTGATTGATTTTTAATTCTAGTAGGTCCTTGAAATTTTCGGTATCAAAGCAATCTTTTAATTTTTGAGAAAAAACTAGTTTTTTAATTAAGTGATTTTTCCCCTATTATTTATTTTAAGAAAAAATGTTATTCTTTATAAAATGTTCTGCATAAAAAATATTACCATTGGACATCAAATTTTTGGAGTCATATTTGTAAAAAACTGTGATTTGTTTGAAGAAAAAAAAAAAAAAAAAAGGGGTACTGGAGAGATAAAAGTTTAGGAATCATCGATCTAGAGTGCGATTCCCAACTATATATCATCTTTGGATAGCAGTGGAGTAGTAAATATTATCATTTTTATAAGTAATAATTATAAATAAAAACCCAAAATGATGTACCATAATTACATGTATTAAAAAATTTGAAAGACAACTAGTTTCGGTTAAAATAACCATCTTCAGGCTATGAATAACACTTGACCACATTTGAGATATGGATAATTTATTGGATTTATTTTTATTAGTAACTTAGTTTGTTGTTTCTATGAAACTTTAAGCTGAGTGTGAATAAATTACTTACAGTGTTAGTTACGTCATATGAAACTAAAATCAAATTATTTTTTAATACAAAAATCGTCTATACACGTTGAACCATTACGGCAATATAGAGGCATCGAAATTCAGAATCCTAAAGTATACGGCATCGGCAATAGCCATTGTATTCCAGATTCCAGGTCACGTGTAAACCATTAGGGTTTCCGGTGACGGTGGCGTAGTCATCATCATTGACAGCGTCTCCGGTTCTTCTTTTTCGGTGGAGCATCAGGATTTGAAAATTCAAATTCCGAACGCGTACACACTCTGTGTGTACCGTCGCATCGCGGCTACCGGCTACCGAGCGGCTACTGTGCACACGCCCACCCTGATCCGATAAATGCAGTGCTCGGTTTGTTTTGTTGTTTTGGATATACAGCGACCGGTCATTAGACGCACCGGCTACTGATATCACTTATTACCACCGGTGATGCTGGTTTCAGCCTGAAAGCCAGCGCTCCTTCCATCTCTTCTTTTTAGGCCAGGAATCGCAGACTTCAAAAATTATTATACCCAAAATAATGTCACATAATCAATAAGAAGTCCAACTTATTAAATTATTGTAATAATAGCTTACAAATTAAAGAAAATATAACAAAAATTGTATATGAATGCTAACCCATACAAAAATTAAGTAAATTTTTAGATGGGTGCCGAACGGTATAATAGTAGAATAGCAATGATAGTTCTGGGACACTTTTTATGGAAAATAATGTGGGAAATTGCAAAGGTGCCTTCTGGTAATTTTTGGTACACGTCAAAGTTTCAATCTGCGCTAGACGAGTCTCGATCCGCTTCTGATAGTTCCAATCTGGACTAGACGAGTCTCGATCCGTTTCTGATGGTTCCAATCCGAGCTAGACGAGTCTCGATCCGCTTCTGATAGTTCCAATCTGAGCTAGATGAGTCTCGATCCGTTTCTGATGGTTCCGATCGGCGCTAGACGAGTCTCGATCCGCCCCTGAAGGTTCCAATCCGGGGTAGACGAGTCTCGATCCGTTTCTGATGGTTCCAATCTGGGCTAGACGAGTCTCGATCCGCCCCTGAAGGTTCCAATCCGGGGTAGACGAGTCTCTATCCGCTTCTGATAGTTCCAATCTGGGCTAGATGAGTCTCTATCCGCTTCTGATAGTTCCAATCTGGGCTAGACGAGTCTCGATCCGTTTCTGATGGTTCTGATCGGCGCTAGACGAGTCTCGATCCGCCCCTGAAGGTTCCAATCTGGGCTAGACGAGTCTCTATCCGCTTCTGATAGTTCCAATCTGGGCTAGACGAGTCTCGATCCGTTTCTGATGGGTCTGATCGGCGCTAGACGAGTCTCGATCCGCCCCTGAAGGTTCCAATCCGGGATAGACGAGTCTCGATCCGTTTCTGATGGTTCCAATCTGGGCTAGACGAGTCTCGATCCGTTTCTGATGGTTCCGATCGGCGCTAGACGAGTCTCGATCCGCCCCTAAAGGTTCCAATCCGGGGTAGACGAGTCTCGATCCGCTTCTGATAGTTCCGATCGGCGCTAGACGAGTTTCGATTCGCTTCTGATTAATTTTGATCAGATTTCGTACCACTTCTCTTTAGGTTTGATCAGCTTTCGATCCGCTTCGGATCAGGTTTGATCCGCGTACGTAGAAGCGGATCAGAAGCTGATCAAACCTAATCAGAAGCGGATAGGAATCATCAGAAGCGGATCGAGGCTCATCTAGCGCGGATTGGAACCTTGACGTGTACCAAAAATTAACAAAAAGGACCTTAGCCATTTTTTCATTGTATAATCAAAAGATTTATATAGGGTGATCCTGTCATATGCTACGAAGTAGTACTGGATAAGTTAAGACAGGGATTGATTTATCAGATGTGCCTTGATTCATAATTTATCTTTTTTAAATAATATAAAATTTATTTAAGTTAAAAAATGTATTGTTTTAATACTGCCAACAAAATGTAGGTATTAATTTAAAATTACAGTTTGTTTAAAATTTCAGACAAATATTTAGTTGGTTTGGTTTATACGATTTAATGAAACATTTGTTAAATTTAAACAACGATGTGTTTAATTTAAATAACGATTTTTTTTTCATTTAATCAACGATTTGTTTCATTTAAATTACGACTTGTTCTATTCAAATAACAATTTATTTTCTTTTAATCACAATTTTTAATTTAGATAACGATTTGTTTCACTTTAGTAACGATTTGTTTAATTTAAGTTTGATTTTCTTCATTTAAATAACAATTTTTTTATGAAAATGATAGATAGTCACGACATCTATCGTAGGTTAATAGGTACCAACCGGATATAGTCACTTAATAGATTAAAATCCTATGTAAAAGCGACGAACCAAGTACAACTTAGTAGTGCCGATAGATGATGGAACTCATCCGCCATCATAATGCCTTATACGCAATTATTCGCTCTGTTTTTGAACAATTTGTTTAATTTATACAACGATATATTTAATTCAATTGAAGATTTGTTTCATTTAAATAATGATTTATTTAATTCAAATGGTTTCATTTAAGTTGTTTTATCCGGTTTTATGTCATTTGGCCGGAGCAATCAAAATATGGTTAGAAATATTTGAAGGTTATCATCAGAATGATGTTTTACAGCGTTGCCAAAAGTTATTTATAATATATTGTTATGAAATAATTTTAATGAGTTTTGAATTTTATAAACAAAGTTTTATTAAAAAAAAGGTTTGATTTTTAAAGAATTTATTAATGGTAATTGGTATATATTATAAATCAACAATTGTGGAATATAGTCTTATTTTTTTTGGGAGCACATTATTTTTTTATTATTATTATGAAAATAAAATAAAAATTTTAGAAATGATGTAAAAAAAATTTTTAGTAATAATGCTAAGGGCAAGATTTTAATTTTTTTAATTAATCAAGTAAAAAAAGTTTAATTTGGGAGAAAAAAATAAATGAAGAAAAAATAGTCATTAAAATTTTGAATGCTGTAAAAAAATAAAATTGAAAATTATATACCAACAATTAGAGGATGAATTTTATTTCATAAATTCAAAAAATGAAAAAAAAATAAATAATATTTACAAAGTGAGCAATATTTCTCAAGAATAACTAAATCGAGAACAGCCATAAAATATGAAACCCAATATAATACATGCTGACACAAGAATTTTGGTGCCTTAGTCCAGGTTTCGGATTGCCTGGGGCGCTATTTTCAGTTTATAGTGTGAACTCCACTTGCACGAGCAGCGTCAGTGGAAAATAAATAATCCAGGGGTCGTTACGGTATCAACCAAGGCGTTAACTACCAGAAGAGTGGGCTTTACTTGTTCGACTTAGTTGAGTACCTGGGTATTAGCTGCTGGGATAAAGTAAAAACAAAAATACAGGCACGACTCGTGGGCTGGTAGTGTGGTCCTGTACAGCTACAATGGAACTTGGCTTCGCTCTCTTCAGCTTGTCATGTCCCTAAAGATCTAGAGACTCTGCTACTGTTACTCCAATTGGGTATGCCACAGCAACTGAACTGATCGAGTCTAGCTGCCGTATATCATAAGGTCGGGTGGGTATGCAAAACAAGTTCACAATTAAGTAATTTCGTTACAAATTGAATATCATTTTCTCAGAAAAACTAATGAAACTGGCTACTAAGCAGTATGCCAATCAGAGGACTTATGACGTTAGAATATTTTTTCACTATATTTTAACTACAAGCACATTCACATTTGAATAAAATTTACGCCTATTGTGCATAAAATTGACTTGTCCCAGCATTTTTGATAACTTTTTCTGATATCTCCCATTGTCATACTGTATATGTAGCGAGGCAGTAATAGGGTATAAATAAATCTTTATGCCCTGAGAGCGACGATCTTACAAACTCGAGGGTCTCCGGCCCGAGGGTTTGTAAGTCGCCCAAGGGTATAATCACCTGTTTATACCCGCGGTGCACATACAAACTTTTATGTCATACAAGTTGGTTATTGTATCCACAATATAAGTATAAAAAAACTATTTTTTGTTTTTATGCCCGAGCGGGCCATAAAATTAAGCTTGCGAGCCATAAAGTTTACTTTGCTCGCCATAAAGTTCACTTTTCGGGCCATAAAGTGTACTTTATACCCGCGCGGGCCATAAAATTCACCTTGAGGGCCATAAAGTTCACTTTGCTCTCCATAAAGTTCACTTTGCGGGCCATAAAGTGTACTTTATGCCCGCGCGAGCCATAAAATTCACCTTGCGGCCATAAAGTGCACTTTGCTCGCCATAAAGTTCACTTTTCGGGCCAAAAAGTGTACTTTATGCCCGCGCGAGCCATAAAATTCACCTTGATCGCCATAAAGTTCACTTTGCGGGCTATAAAGTTCACTTACCGGCATAAAATAAACTTTTATTTAGTTGGTAATTAAGCAATAATGAACTAGTATGACATAAAAAATAGTTTTGATATAAAATTGAGTTTTATCTTGGTAGTACTGGCCTAATTCTGATCACAGCTTCACCACCACCGGGCCCGTTCGATGGGCAATAGTTCTTACTTACTCTCTCCTGTTTTCGTTCTTGGTTCGGCTTGTTATTGCTACCTACGTACCCTGTAATCTAGATCCAAGTAACAATCCACTCTCGAAATTAAAATATTCGCCTCCAAATTAAAATATGTGTGCGTTAATACTAATTGAGGGGCGTTAGCGTGTTTGGCATACTTGGGAAAATTAAATTTCTTGCCTACCAATCTTTGCCGTACCTGACCACAATCTTTTTAATGATAGTTATTTTTATTATCTTTTTTTTTGTCAAAGAAAGTTGCTACTTCTCAGAAGATCGAAGCATTTGTCGTTGTATTTAAATTTGGTTAAAATATAGGTTGTAAACCTTCGAAAGAATTTATACAATTCTGAAATTTTGTATACCTATTCCTGATAAAGTAATTATGGATAAATTCGATAATAATTGATTCAAGTAAAATGTGAAATGTAAA
Source organism: Neocrepidodera transversa (assembly GCA_963243735.1). Classification (NCBI taxonomy): domain Eukaryota; kingdom Metazoa; phylum Arthropoda; class Insecta; order Coleoptera; family Chrysomelidae; genus Neocrepidodera; species Neocrepidodera transversa. Next base: position 931,458 of record OY725345.1, on the reverse strand, counting down.
AAAAATAGCAGCGGAAATTTAATAGCAGCAAAACAAGTCATCAAAAATAAGAAAAAACAATAAAAGAAACATGTGGTTTAAAAAAGAAATAGAGAAAAGATAGAAAATTAAGAGGAGCAAAAAAAGATGGAAAAATTAATGAAACTCTCGAAGTAAAATGTTTTCCCTTTCGTTTTACATATATGTCTATTAGATAATAAGTAACAAGAAAGTAATGATACTTCTAAATATAGCTACTACCAATCGCAATTTATTATTAATTTCCTACTGAAGCACATACCTACAATTTATAGGAGAATTATAAAAGAAAAACGGATAGTAAAAAATCAAATTCAATGAACATATAATTGCCCATTGATTATTTATCGTATCAATTGGATATAGTACAGTTCCTTTTAGTAAAATATCGATAAAATTTGTTACAATAAATAATAATAAGAGCTGTCCCTTCCCTGTATAAGATTTGGTTTATAGGTTATATGGGTGGAATATAAGGGAAGCAATATTATTATTAAATATTTCAGAGTAAAGAAAAATTATAATTTAAATGGTAAAATAGAAAAACGACATCGGATAAAAGTAAAAATGCTTATAGGATTTGCGATAGAAAATGATATAAAACTTGTGTGGTTATGAATGAATTTTGTTAAAAAAAATTTTTCAGGTTACAAAAATATACCATATCAAAGATTAAAAAAATACGTTAATATCGATATTAGAATTAAAAAAACATTAAATGATTTAACAAGTTTATACAGTTTCTATTCCACGACTACAAATGTATCATTTACGTACCTCAGCTAATTTTTTGGTTATTTTTCAAATTTTTCCATGTAAAAATTAGCCACAAATTGTCTTTCCATGGCAACGCCGTCAATTTGTTCATAGAACGTTTGATTCTACTGAAAGTATGTTGTGAACGTTTTTGGATAACTTCCAGTAGAGCCAAAAAAGCGCGCGCTGTCACACAGTCGAAGCGAAGGAGGTTTCAGTTTCAGTTGATGCGTCACGAAGAATACTTCATCCATGCCAGAGAAGATGGCTGACGTAGTTATAGTAGAAACGTTTAGAAGTAACAACCAATTAGCAAGCCTATATTCTTACATTAAACTAAAAGTGTATGTATTAGGTCTAAAGAAAGTTATTTAGCAAGTTCTTTTCTATATTTAGGGTAAAAAAATCATCAAGGATATAGAAAAAAAAAATATCTGATTATTTTGATAACATATTAATAAATTAGAAATTTTACAGGCATAACACTTTTACTAGAAATATTGTTAACTTTTATCTTATTTTTTCCAATCTAAACTAAAAATGTAACTAAATTAGTCGTAGATAATTGTTCCGAACCACATGTTGATTTTAATAAAAAAAGTGGTAGGTGGAATTGACAGCTAAAGTGCATGGATCCATCACAGAAATTAGTTCAATTTTGCTGAATCATCTCTTAAATACCTGAATGATTTACTAAAGAGCTACAAAAAAAAACCGTCTACACTCTATAAGTAGCAACAAAATAAATTTTTAATCCTGTATTTAATTTTTATTCTAATAATCTAAACTCTACAATTTACGTTATAAATATATAATAATTGTAAAAATCAAGTATACGTACAGTAGCTATCAATTAAAAAAAAAAAGCGGTAGCAACATTTACTTCTCCTACATTTTTATACCGCTTTCAAAAAGACTCCTATTTAGGTCTCCAAAGCTTGAATGAATGTAAAAAAAAAAGAAAAAAACAATATCGTATACCGGCATTGGAAGTTTTTCGATAGAACTCTTTTGTTTTATCGACCGAACAAAGATTCATTATTTTTTAAAGGTATCAATTTATCTTATATCGATGGTATAGGATGTATTCTAGATGGGCCATAAATATTGAACGGTAGCATTCCTCGGCGGACAGCGGGGCTGTTCTTGCATGTCGCACGTCAACTGTTCATAACGAATGAGGACCTGATTCTCTGATTCTCGAACTGAAACATAAACAGGGCCGAAGGAATCACAGGTAAATTAGTAGTTCCTTGAAAATTTTTCTTAATATGTTTGCAATCTTGTTCTTTATTTTTTTTTTTTTATTGGAGATATTCAGACGCTGCAAGATATAAAATATGAAACTGGTCGGTTTTCTTATTCTGACACTGAATACTTCTTTAATAATTTTATTCCCAATGAAATTCCTATAGGTTAATATATAATATATAAATAAATTAGATTTCCCTCTTAAATATGATTTTGTATTTTTTTATGAACTGTTAACAAATTATGAAAAAAATTACAGTATTAGTCCATTTCACCGATTGGAAGATTTTGGATCATTTTTATACGATTTCGATATATTTTGGATGAATTTTGAATGATTTTTGGATAATTCTTGAAAGATTTTTGGATGATTTTTTGAAAATTTTGAAAGATTTGTATAATTTTTGAAAGATTTTATATGATTTTTGGATGAATTTTGAATGATTTTTGGAAGATTTTGATAGATTTCGATGATTTTTGGAAGCTTTTGATAGATTTTTTATAATTTTTGGAAGATTTTGGATGATTTTTGAAAGATTTTGAAAGAGCTTGGATTATTTGAATGATTTTTGGAAAATTTGGATACTTTTGAATCATTTTTTGAAGATTTTGGATGATTTTTAGAAGATTTTGGATTGTTTGGATGAGTTTTGGATGATTTTGAAAGATCTGGATGATTTTTGGAAGATTTTGGATCATGTTCAAAAGATTTTGGATAATTTTTGGTAGATTTTAATAGATTTCGATGATTTTTAAGTGATTTTGAAAGATTTGTATGATTTTTGGAAGATTTTGATAGATTTTGTATAATTTTTAGAAGATTTTTTATGATTTTTGAAGATTTTGATAGAAATTCGATAATTTTTGGAAGATTTTGGATCATTTTTGGAAGATTTTGGATGATTTTTAAAAGATGTTGATAGAGCTTGGATTATTTGGATGATTTTTGGAAAATTTGGATGATTTTGGAAGATTTTGGATGCTTTTAGGAAATTTTAATAGATTTTTTATTTTTTGAATGATTTTTGGATGATTTCGAAAGAATTGAATGATTTTTGAAAGATTTTGATGGATTATGGATAATTTTTGGAAGATTTTGGATCATTTTTGGATGATTCTTGGAAGATTTTGATAGACTTTTAATTATTTAAATGATTTTTGGATGATTTTTGGAAGATTTTGGATCATTTTTGGAAGATTTTGGAGATTTTTGGATAATTTTTGGAAGATTTTGGATCATTTTTTTATAATTTTTGGATGATTTTGAAAAACACGGATGATTTTTGGAAGATTTTGATAGATTTTGGATAATTTTTGGAAAATTTTGAATCATTTCTGATCATCAAAATAAATAAACATAAAGTATGATCAAAGTACAAGTTTCCACCAACATAAAATTAAATAAAATAAATATTTCCAAGACACTAAGCACAAAGTCACCTAACATAATTATTTAATTTGATTCAAAAGCCAACTAGTTTCGGTCACAGACCATCATCAAGGCTATAGATACAGAACGTTCAAATTAATGATATAAATAAACAAACAAAGATCAACCTAGGATTATGAGTAGTTTCTATCGAGGGCAAAAAGTGAGACCCATTAAACGTAAAGAAAAAAATTATGAATAAAACATCTGTACGTAATTGACAAAATAAAAAAGTTTAACTTAAAACTAGGTAGAAATGATTAATAAAAAATCCTGTCGGTAGGGACAGGGGAGCTAGATTTCCCTTGTCTAAATTTGAGACTTTCATCCTTCCCCACCAGAAAATTTCAAACGAATAAATTTTGTAATAACTAGAATATGAAAAAAGTCTAATAACCTGTTTCAATATTTTCAAAAATAGCGGAGATATGAATTTTTTGAAATTTCAACCCCATCCAGTTCCATCCCCTTAGGTCGGATCGAAAAAAGTTTCAGACAAATTAATTTTATAATAATTATAACACAAAAAAAGTCTTATGACCTGTTTCAATATTTTTGAAAATGGCAAAGATATGATTTTTTTGAAATTTTAACCCCCTCCAGTTCCACCCCAGTGGGTCGGATGAAAAAATAATTTCAGACAAATTATTTTTATAGTGATCAGAGCATAAAAAAAGTCTCATGACCTTTTTTAATATTTTCAAAAATGGCCGAGATCTGATTTTTTTGATATTTTAACCCCCCTCCAATTTTTCCTTAGATCTAGAATGTCCATTTTTAACACGCAACGAATTACTGCCCCAAAGAATTTTTGACCAAAATTTGCTGTCGATTAGACAAAAATTGCGAAAATAAATATCTATATAAGTATATAATGGTATAAATAGGACAGTAAAAATAGGTTAAAGATTAATATCATTTTTATGGTTTTTAACGATGCTCAATCGATTGCCATTGTCCGTTTGGAAGAATAAAGAAAGACAGACACACAGACAGACATACTTCCATCTGTAAATGTTCTTAATCATCTCAGGGAACTTTAAAATGGATATTTCCATCTCTATCTCTAAAAATTTTCTTAGCTTGTTCATAATAGTTTCCGTTCTCGGACGTGGGTCGGGAAAGAAAAAACAAAAAAAAAGGTATCGTTTAGGTACATGAGTGAATAATAATCCGTTAAAAATTTTTTTTCGCAATTTTATGCAAGTAATTTTTATAAATTGTAAATCATAAAAATCCCTTTAAATTTCAAAATAAAAATCTCTGTCTTCAAAAAAGATTCCCGTATATAAACTTGTTAAATTTTGATTTTTTACTTTTATATTAAAAATTGAACAAATGAAACTATTAAAAAATTAAAAACTTTTTTTACTCTAATTGTTTAAAAACTTATTCCGACATTATCAAAAATTTATTTTTAAAAATTTGATTGATAAAATAACGCTTTTAAGGAAAAAATAGTTTTATTATCCGTACCATATTTTTTAGTTAACACAAAAAAAATAAAAACAACCGTGTATGACTTTCAGAGAAAAAAATTTTCTTATATGAATCAAATATTGTCATTATTTTATTTATCACTGCAGTTCAATAATAAATAAATTAAATTAAAAAAATTTTTTTAATTACATACGTTCTAAATTTTTTTTTTTTTTTTAAATGACAAATAATTTCTATATTTAAAGGTTTCGTGTAAGATACAATTAGAAACCCCGATACCAATTATCATAAAACATGCTTCTTGTATAAGCTAATTCACTTAAATTCGCTCTAAATTAAATTGAAAGTCATCTAACTGAGGAAGTTGTTTCCAAGATTATAATATAAATATACCCGATAATTGCGTACTTTTTTTTTATGCAATTTCACAACAAAATACTTCATAATAGGCAAGAAAATTATCACGAGACAATTTTCTACTTGGAATAGTTTTTAAATGGTTTGGAGACATTTACACATGCACACTTTTTCATATATTCCAATTAAGATTGAATGCTTCCTGTTTTCTTCGCTATCTAAGTAATTAACGCCTGTTTTCATTTAAAATGTGATTACAATTACTTTTTATTAAATTTATTACATTAAGTGGAAGATATTTATTATTTATGAGATTACAATAATTTTTTTTTAACGAATAAATATCCAATCTTGCCTGATATGGTTTTTGGATAAGCGCTTCGTTAATATTATAGATAGGAAGCTGCAGTTTTTACCAATTCATTCTTTATTTGATTCTTAAGAGCGTGTCTGTGACACTTTTTTTTAAATTAATTTAAATATCATGAAAAAGCGCATATTTGTAGTTGCTATATTAGGCGAGATCTCGTCCAATAACGTATAATTATATTTTGTAGCACTCTAACATATTCTGCACAGATGAAAATTAACTAGAAGGTAGGATTACTTAACATTAACTGGAAAATACTAAAAAATATTTTTTATATCCAATTTATTAGAATACAAGTATATTTTTCTCTAAGCGGCAACCACATGGTGTGATTGCGCCAAAAAACCCATTTCAGAAAATAAATATTTTTAGTCAATTATATTAGTTAATGCTAAAAAATATATTAAAAATGCCATATTGTATCACTGGTCATATACCTTTAAAACTTTCAATAGTGCCATCTGAGTATCGAAATCTCAGGTACAAATGTCATTTTTTTTAATTGAAGGGAGGGTTGCAAGGGGATTAAAATAGGGTAGCTAAATAGGGTACGTTAGTTATAAAACTAGTTTACAATAGATTGCGCCACTGTATTAAATCTTAAAGATTCTATATTCTATATTTTTTTTCCACTACTAGTATTAGAAGATATCATTATTTATGCTGTGTCCTACAAGTAGGTAATTTTTTATTATTTACTAGTAATAAATAATAAAAACAATTGAAGACTAAACGTGAGAGGCGATCTTAGTAAATCTTTCAAATTAATTATACGTAACTGTTATCGCGTTTGTCAAAAAAGTTTTTTAAAAAATTCTTTTAAAAAATTCGACAGTACTTTCTTTTGAATTCCTATCATTTCTAGTAAATTTTCGATCTAATCAAATAAAATAGAAGTAAGTAATTCTTTATCAGATATATTTTCGTTTGAAACAGTTCAAGGTCATGTAATAAATATTTTGATATCGATTAGTTATGCAATAATATACTTATTCTAAAAGTAACCATTTAGTTATATGTTACCTCTTGTTTGTAGCCCATCTTTTTTTTGATTGGCTGGAAATATATGGAATGATTTCACTCTCAAGTACTTTTTAAAGGCTTTTTATTGAATGAATTTAGAAAAAGGAATGTGAAATTTTATTTTGGATTATTCTATAAGGTATGCAGGAATAAAATTAAAATGTATTAAAATATACTACTTAATTTTAAAGATTATTTCTGATTGAATCAAATTTTTTTCGAATCTTTTTGGTTTAACCAATCAATCGTGCTAGTTGGTTTGTCTAACATAGTTTTAGTCTTATATTCTCGTTATTCGCGCCATTGTTTTTTTACTAATAGCTGAGATTTCAGTGTTCTATTTTTTTACAATCAAGCACGCGTTTAGTGTTTATCTTAATGTAGGAATAAAAATAACAGAGATATTTTGATATGTGTAACGCATTGGCCAGAGTAGTTTCCAAGATAAATTATAAGTCTTCAAAGAATCAGAGAAATTTTCATTTAGTACACGTAAATCTTGTGAATTATTCGTTACTCTTCCTTGTTTGTAATATGTAAGACTTCACACTACAGCAGAGTCACAAACTACCCCTTTCGTCTAGAACCCTCGAAGAAGTGGAGGATCAGAGACGTTAATTCTTTATAAGACTGACCGACGTGATCAGTAATAACAACTCTTGTTTCAGTTTCCCAGTAATTCAATCATTATCATCACTAAAGAATTACCAATATTCTGTTGCTATGTGTTTTGTCTCTCTTCTGATATTTTTATCACTATAGAAGTGATTAGAATAGGCATATTGCCCATCACCACACTGGTCAGAAAAACCATTTAAATCTCCCATTCGGTATAAAATCCCTTTTCGCGCGGAAAGTGATATTAGACATTCATTAGCTTTTTAGTTCTCGGATTGAACAGTCGATCATGGAATGAAAGCTCTTCATTAAAATGACGGCATGGCCGCTCATTTGTTTTAATAAAGTAGTAATCATAATGTTCTGAGATGTCACAACTTAATGTAATTATTTTATACAGTGAAAGCGAGTAAGTGACAACAATTGAGTTGATATCTTTCACAATGTTATAAACCTTTTATAATTTTATTATATTCATAATAAATGGATGATAAAATAACCCTTACAATTTTATTCCATAATAGTTTTCGTATTAAAATCCTTCAACATGGTTGGTCCTTCGATAATTAACACGTCGATTACAGTATTGCCTTTAATTTCTCTCTTAAGGTGTCACTGTAGATATGCGTATGTGTGGCTGTATTCTAATCCGGGTTTCTTGTGTAGGTTTTTGATTTTTGGCAAGCATTAGAATTAAAATAGTATTGGTGGTTTTGTACATAAGAGCAAAATTTGAATGATGGAGATTGTGAAGGGGAAAGTGGTGGTGAATCTGGTCCCCAACTAAAAGGCTCTAGAAATATCGATATTATTTTGACAATTATGTTACGTTTCTTTGTGCCACCCTGTAATTTCATTATTCCTCTACTCAATATATTTTAATCTCATACTCGCTTGATATCCCCTTCTTATTTTTTCGCGTTATGTCCGTCTATTCTATTGGTATGACTATAAATGTCTTTACCATGTTAACAATGTTCTCTTTGCCTACTCAGTCTAAATAACTGACTTTATATCGTACGAGTCGCTTATTGAAGATTTCTTCTTTTTTTTTCTCCCTCATCTTATAGGATTTTTTCCTGGGCCAAGAAGTTTTATCCTGGGAATTATTTTTTTTCCTCTGGACTTCGTTTTTTATTAGGACCAAGTTTATTGGACTATAGTTTCTTCAGTTTTTCCTTTGGACCAAGTTCCTTGGACGACAGTTTCCTTTGGAGAAGGAAGACAAGAAAAACCTAAAGAAAAGCTAAGTCTTTTTTTAAAGAAAAAGTAAAAAAAAAATCTCTAGAATCTCATTTTTTGTGAAATATAACATTTAATTTGAGTTTAATTTCCTTAACCCGAAAAAGAAGAAAGGACGGATTTTGAAATATATCTTAGTTTTTTTGTCTATTGTTTCTAATTACATAAAAAAACAATTTAACTGGAGTCCAAATTTTTTTTTATTTAATATTCTACTTCTGATATATTTCAAATTCTATTCGTGGAACGAACAAATAATAAAAACATTTGAACTTAATCACATTAATTATTTATTATTAATAAAATAAAGTAACGTTTCACAAATTTGGCGATCCCAACGTGGGCCACGAATTTTTTTTTAAGGTTTAAGAAAATATTGAATATTTGTAAAGGTTCTCATTTCGTTTAAAATTTTCAAAGAGACTTTTTTTCTTTTCTATTGTTCATTTTTTACTTTACGGTTAGTCATATTATCTAAATTTATCTAATTTTTTTGCTAATTCTGAACAAAACATGGTTAGTGAAACCTATAGAAAGGGTTATCTTATTAAAATTTTATCTTTACATTTTATGTCTTACGTCACGTTTGCAATCCACCTTTCGTTTAATGTATATTTTACCCTTTTTTTGTTTATTTTGTTGAGGAACATCGCATAATACTATTAGGTCAAATTTATATAGGTCGTATCTGAATTCAAGGAAACATAATAATATAAAACTTCTAACTGATAATTAATTATAAATAAAGTATATTCTTCCCAAATATATTCTCCCCCTTTGTACTTTTTCTTTCTTCCTTCTTATATCCTTAAATATTATCTTTCTATTTTTAACTAATGTGACATCCTTTAATATCTTTATATATTTATTGATGAATATTTGCAATTTTTTTTATCTTTTTAATTAGCTTCCTTAATAAGGGTTAATTGAATTTAGGTCATCAATATCCTAATGAATCGAATTTGTTGTAAAGTTTATTATTATTCATTCATTATTAGTCAGCTGAACTTCGTCTTTTTACTACCCCTTATTATCTTTATCTTTTAACACGTAATGTATTACGTTATATTTTGATGTTTGGATGTGCGCAGTCCAAACAACCTTTTTATCGAGCAACAAAGTTGTTGCTATTTATCTTATCTTGGACACATATATAACGTAAAGGATTTAAGAGAATATATTTCCCTATCATATATTAATATATATGCTTATATATCAGTTTTGGTTTTTTTTTTTGAAAATCTGTGTTTACAATATCGTAAAACTTCGGTTTTGGTTTTTTTTTTTATCTATATCTAAAATATCTTAAAACTTTTTATCAAAATTTACAATTCACTGTTTAACATCTAACTTTAATTTAAAATTTTATAATTACCTTTACCTATATTTATACTTAACTACTTACGTTTAAGCATTTATGTAGTTTCTTTCTCAATCTTTTTACGTTGAAAGTTTATCTTCTTCTTTTCTTTTTGAAATATAGTCCATGTTTTCCTGGTATCATGATAAGGTTTTACTTCTTTCCTTTATAATAAAAGACGTTTGTTGGCTTTTTTTTTGTTGTTCTTTTTTGGTCCAGTGACCTTCTGTCCTGGTACTTTTTTTTAATGTAGAGTCACCATTTTAGAGTTGGCGTGCTTAAGATAGCTGGGACCCAACCAAGCTGGGATTCCCTACCCTTAGGTTATCTAATTACGGATCATTAAATTAGCCTGCCTTTGTATCTGTACATCTGTACATTTTTTTATTATCTATTCACCCTCTATATTTCCCTTTAATTTTTGAAATTTTTTTTATTAACTTCTACCGGTTCTCTTCTTTTGCTGCGGCAATTGTTTTAAGATTTTTTATTTCCCAGGTACATTTCTCTTCTTTCGCAATTTTTCTTACCGACTTTTAGTGGTATGTTCTCAATTAATGTAAATAATTTGACTGTTAACGTGGAGCAAAGATTGGATCTTGCTAGATATCTATATTTTTTTTTTAAACAGAAGCTTGACTTAGCTGTTATCCATTGTAATTGTGTACTTAGTAATTTGTAAAAACCCGTCTTTAAAATAATCGCCCTAATAAACGAAGAACGCGTAACCGTCAAACTATACTTTATTACCGTGGCTACTTCAAAAATTAACGACCATCAAGGTATACACTTTGCTTAAATCTCTGATTGATATGGGCTTTAATGTCCGTATGGGACATAACCGTTCGCGATGTAAGATAAAAGGTTCTTAATTACACAATATTATTTTATGTGCGGTTATATAAATAAAAGTAATTTGCCGAACAAATTGCTGGAGAATCGCAAAGATATAAATAAGAAAGACATTAAATTGTTCGTTCATTCATAAAATACTTAGAAGAATTTTATTTTATTTTTTTAAGAATCTTAATTAAATAATTTTTTTTTAATCAATTATCTTGTATATTCAAAATAAACTTTATTTACTGTTTCTAATAAATAAATCAAACGATACAAGAATAGTAAGAAATGTAAACATAAATTGTTAAGACTAATTGTCGATTTCATGTTTTCACTTTACCTTAAAACTAATAAATTCTAGAATTGTCTGAGAATAATGGGTGGAAAGTAAAGACTGGACCTTGTTAAGAAGTCGATTCTGACAGTTTAATTGGTAGTAAGTGTGAGAAATGTAATGTTATAGAGGAAAAAGAGGTCTGCTTAAGCCTCATTCTAATGCATCAATCAATCAATATATCAACTATTATTCAACAATAATTAAGTCAATTAAGTTATTCCGCTGAGTTATTTTAGAATATTTAATCAGATTGAGCTACTAAATTTTACTTTCTTGCTTATACATATATAACTTTAATATGTTAACTATGCGTGTGGCTTAGCAATAATCTATGTTTAAATAATTATAAATTAATTAATTATTTTTACTTTCCCGCTATATACTATAGTGTATATTATAAGTATTGTAGTACACATTTCTGTTTATTTTATTACTTCAATTTTTTTTGATTTTATTATATTATCTACTTAATTTATATTATTTATTTTTATCATATTTTTTTTTTGTTTAATTTGTTTAAGTGTACTACTCGTTTTTATTTCGTACCTATTTTCAGATACGATATTCTTTCTTTCTTTTCTCTCTCCCTCTCTCTCTTTCTCTTTCACTTTCACTTTATTTTTCTAATGTATGATTTGTACAATTCCCTATTGTTATCTATTTCTCTTCTACATTTTTATTTCCTTGGTTCTATTACATAATTTTTACATGTTTTGTTATTCTTCTGTTTAAAAAATTCACGTCATGTATAAAAAACAATCGGTTGTGTCGCCCCAAAACTTTCCCCACGAAGTATCCAGAGACGAATACTTTTTCAGATATTTTATTTTATTTTTTTTATTTTTAACAGGTGAGAGTTGGAGAAATAATTTTGACTGTTCTGAATAGAGATTTTCAAGGGCTTTCAAATGACATATTGCATGTCAAATTCCGCGACATATTGCATCTGTCATTTTTTGACAGTGACACTCCCGTTTGACAGATGTCGTACAAAAATTAATGGGTTCCGCCAATGAGTAACCGAAACCTATATGCCAAATTTCAGCTTAATCGGATTAAGCGTGTGACTTCTATCATGGAAGAATACATAAAGGCAGACATACAGGCAGATAGACAGACAGTCCACCTGGAAATGGTCTTAAACATCTCAGGGGAAAAAATTTCAAATGCATATTTCCATCTTTATTTTGAAATTGTTTTAGCTCGTTCACAATACTTTCCCTTCTCGAATGATGAGTCGGAAAGTAAAAATCAGAAAAATCAAAATAAATCAAAAAAAAATCAGAAAAGAAGAAAAAACAGGAAACATTGGAACAAATTGAAAGAAACATCGGAAATATTAAAAAAAAAAGAAAAATAAAATTGTGAAATACGGAAAAAATAAAAAAAACCGAAAAAAAACTCTAAAAATCGCAAAAAACAAAACGAAAAGTAATTCGCAAAAAACGAAAGAAATCAAAATATATCACATAAAATAGCAAAAATCGCAAAAACCGCAAAAACACAAAACAACCAAAAAACTGGAAACTATTGTAACCATAAAAAAATAATAACAGGAAAAGAAAAAATTCAAAAGATCGCAAAAAATCTCTAAAAATTAGCAACAAAATCCAAAAAAAATATTACAAAAAATCGCAAATAATTACAAAAATAATATTAGAAAAAAATTAAGAAAGATTTTAAAAAAAAATCCAAAAACACCAGAAAAAAAAACAAAAAATCAGGAAAACTCGGAAAATCAGAAAAATAATTCAAAAAATCAGAAAAAACCAGGAAAAATCAGAAAAAAACAGAAAAAATAAAAAATAACAGAAAAAATATCTTTTCCAGAATTACTAGGATTCAAAAATCCTTAATTTTACAGGTTATACATATGCTATAGATCTGTAAGGAATCAGAAAGAACAGAAAAAATCCGACAGGAGAATCAGAAAAAATCACAAAAAATAAAATATAAGATAAAGAAAAACAATAAAATAAAAATAAAAAATCAAAAAAATCAGAAAAAAATTCATTATAAAATTTTTTCACAAATTCAGAAAAGAAATTGAAAGAAATCATAAAAAAAAAATAAAAATTAAAAAAATTAGAAAAAAATCATTAAAAACTAGCAAAAAATCTGAAATAAATCAAAAGAAAATCAAAAAATATCGTAAAAAGATTTAATGTTAAAGTTTCAAATTTTGACATTTTTTTATTATTGACAGGTGACAGTTGAAAACATAATTTTCACTGTTCTCAAGGGCCTTCAAATGACATATTGCATATTAAATTCTGTTACATATTGCATCTGTCATTTTTTGGTAGTGACATTTTCATTTGACAAATGTCGTACAAAAACTAATGGATTCTTCCGACGGGTAACCCAAACCCATATACTTAATTTCAGTTCAATCGGATTAAACATGTGGCCTCTATCGTGGAAGAATACAGACAAACAGACTTCCATCTGGAAATGGTCCTAATCATCTCAGTTAACCTCAAAATGGAAATTTCCATCTTTATCTCGAAAAATTTTTTTAGCTCTCACAATACTTTCCAAAAAGTTCCAGATTTTGTAGATTTCAAAAATTTCAAGAACTGTGATCAAAAATTTCAGGAAATTTGATAAAAATTTAACAAATTTCAATCAAAAATCTCTAAATTTCAATAAAAAAATCTAGATTTCAAAAATTTTAAGTACTTTAATAAAAAATTTGATGAATTTTGACAAAATTTTAAAACATCTCAATCAAAAATTTGTAAATATTTTAAAAATTTTAAAAACGTAAAAATTTCAAAATTTTGTTCAAATTTCAAGTTTCAATAAAAAAATAAGAGACTTTAAAAAGATGTAAAAAGTATCAGATTTTGTAGATTTCAAATCAAAAATTTCAGGAAATTTGATAAAAATTAAAAAAATTTCAATAAAAAATATCTAAATATTTTAATATCTAAATATTTTAAAAATTTCAATGAAATCTAGATTTCAAAAATTTCAAGAACTTTGATAAAAAATTTCAGGAATTTTGACAAAAATTTAAAAAATTTCAATCAGATATTTGTAAATATTTCAAAAATTTTAAGAACATGTAAAAATTTCAAAATTTTATAAAAATATTAAAAGTTTCAATAAAAAATCTATAAAGATTTTAAAAACGTGTAAAAAATTCCAGATTTTGTAAAGATTTCAGAAATTTCAAGAACTGAGATCAAGAATTTCAGGAAATTTGATAAAAATTTAAAAAAATTTCAATCAAAAATCTGTGGATTTTTTTAAAAATTCCAATAAAAAATCTAGATTTCAAAAATTTCAAGAACTTTGATAAAAAATTTGATGAATTTTGACAAAATTTTAAAAAATCTCAATCAAAAATTTGTAAATATTTCAAAAATTTTAAAAACGTAAAAATTTCAAAATTTTGTAAAAATGTCAAAAGTTTCAATAAAAATCTATAAAGATTTTAAAAACATGTAAAAAGTTCCAGATTTTTTAAATATTTCAAAACTTTCAAAAAGTGTAATAAAAAATTTCACAAAATTCATAAAATAATAATATAATAGTGAATTAATTACGTATTTATAAAAGGAAGCGCCTAGACTAATAAATATCGCGTTAACAATCAACTATGCAGAAAATAAATAAAGAATTTGTCAAGTGTCGTTAATTCGCTTCTCTTTACAGGAAATATCTTATTAGAATAATTGTAAACTCGGTACCTGCATATACACACTCGAAATTCTTCGTATATATATATATAATCACCACGATTTCGTCAGACACGCTTCATCAGCTTCAATTACCTGCGGCGAGTTGATTTTTGAAAATACACAAGAATCTGAAGCTTTTCACATTTAACTTCTATTATTTAGCATTTTTCATTTTTATTCAATTTCTAATTGTACAAAAAAGTGTAAATTACTTTAATCCAGATAATCTTATTACTTTCCATTAAAAAAATTTTTGTCATGTTATTTTTTCGATTTCCATCGGTTTCGAAAATTTTGGTCATATTTGTCCTCATCATCTTAGTTTTTATAAAATAATTTAGTTAATGTATTTCCTTTTCATTATTACCATTATTTTAATCATTCTAACGGTAACAAATAAAATAATACGAATTTCCAAATCTCAACTTTCACCGATCAATACCACACAAGAAAAAAAAAACCAAAGTTTTAAACATGTACCTACCCACTTAATGACAAATTATTTTTTATTCTTATTATATCGATGTAAAATACATCATGAAACTGAAACTTAAATGATTCAACATAAAATAAACAAATAAAAAAATTGAATGAAAGAATAATAGTGTTATCCCACGTAGTTCCCGTCAGTTACGCCCCTGCCAGTCGAAGCCCAAAGTGAGGCCAGGCAGGCAGCGTGCTGCGAAGGCGAGGTAAGATAGGTGCGATGTTGTCGTTTTTACTAGAATTGTTTTTGCGCAGAATCGGCAACAACTATTGGACTCAATGGCGCGAAGATTAAAAAAAATTTCTATAATCTATCCAGAAATTTTTTTTTAATAAAATCACGTTTTAAGTAAAAAGTAGGTACACAAAAATGTATTTCTAAAAAAAAAATTCTAGAAATCGATGGAAATATTTATTTTGAGATCCACAAGAATATTAAGATCCATTTACATCAGCAGGAGTTTTTTTTACACTTGTTCAAAAGTGTATATGTAGGACAAAGATAGAGACGCATTAGCACAGTTGAAGCGAAAGAGGTTGTCCAATCCTAAAGTCCAATGATGATATAGATAACCTTCCCAACTCCATAGGCACCACCATATCCCAAGCCCTGGATGATGCTATTCCCCAAATAACAATAAACACCGCCCAAAAACCTCCCCCCTCCTCCATATAATATCCAAAATCCGGCCGAAGCGCAAGCTTTATCTCGAGTTTGTTAGAACCAACGACCGAGTCCTTAAAACCGAGTGGAACCGGCTGAATGCCCTCATAAGGCTTCAGATTAACACGTATGGTCAAGATAAGTGGGTTTAGGTCACTTCAGACCTTGATCATAGGAACGGGTCAAAATTCTGGCACAAACTGGTGGTACTCACTGACGAAAAAGCCAAATCCCACTCCCATCTCCTTGTTGATGGACAAATCCTCCACACCTCGGTCTTCAAGGTCCACCTCCAGAACACCCTAATTAATCCCCCAAATGCCAATTTACCCCCTCTTCCAGGAGGACACATACCTTCTACTAGAGGACATTTTCACACTCTCTATCCCCCTATCCATCATCCAATACTAAATCCATTCACTCCTGAGGAGATTGCCTCGGCATGTTTCCTAAGGAAAAACTCCGCTCCTGGCCCGGATCAAATGAAAAATCAAGCCCTTAAAAACCTTTCCGAAACTATTTTCCCTATCCTCACCATCCTCATGAACTTCTGCCTTCAGCGCTCCCACTTTACAATCTGCTGGAAATCCGCCCACACTATCCTCATCCCTAAACCTCAGAAAGACCCTACATCCCCCAACTCCTACAGACCTATATCCCTGTTAATATTCTGGGTATACACTACTCAAGGAGCGTATCTGGGACTTTCTGGATGAAAGGGAAACGATTCCCCAATTCCAACATGGATTCAGGTTTAATCACTCCACCTAAGATGCACTAGTGAGACTTCACACCCTAGCATCATTCTTTTTTGCTCTTTTTCCAGTAACTACCTTAATAAACACCTTTTTTACATGTTTTTTTTTTGTACTTTATTTAGTAGCTAGCTCAATTAATCACTTTTTTATAAGTTTTGAAATGTTTTAAATTTTACCGCACTTTGTAACTTCAATTGTCATTTAACTTTGTGTAATTTCTGTCTCCGGACCAATCATTTCACGTCGTATGGTACACCGAAACAGCCATCGGCTTTTATAAAACTTTTTCTTTTCTTAAATAATTTACCTGTATCTTTACATGAGCTACATTTGTAAATTCTTTTATATTTTGTTGTTATTAGATTTTAATTTGTACCATTTTTTCACTATGTTGCAATTTTGGATACCAAGTTTATAATTTTGGATACCAAGTTTAATTTTAAATTTATTTCGTACCTCGTTGAAATTGTGTTATATAAAAAAGTTTAAAAGTGTTAACTAACGTCGAGAAAGAGATGCTGGAGTATCGATTTTACCGTTAAATGCAGTCTACAACGTTTGGGTTCACCCCAAAAATATAATCGTATAATACATCTTTTAATATATATTATATAATTCGCTATTTAATCACGATTCGATCATCCGTAATTTTTATTGAATTTTTGAAAAAGTTTCACTCGTCGTTTTACAAATTTTCACTTTTTTCGAACGTTGTAAGTTTTATAAATCAATTTTTTACTGCTTCTTATACTATTGTAATTTGTAGCGTCTGAAGATGGATTAAGGCCGAAATATGTTTCGATTCTACCTAATTGGTACCCTTTCAATAGTTTGAAATTGCCATTTATTATTTTATTTTATATTTTTATTAAATTGTGGTATCGACTTCGAGTTTCTTTCTCTTTTGAATCTCTTTTTCTTAATTTTCTTTTTAAATTCGATTATTTTTTCAAATTTCTTTATAAATTACCACTTCAGAAATTACTTCTTGTTCCTGACAAACTGACACAGATCATCTTAATATCAATATTGTTTCCCCTTTTTTCTCAATTTTTAAGTACTTCTTTCTTCTTTTCAATAAAAAGTCCCCCATTTCTAATTTCACACTTATTACCCTCGATTTTTTTCACTTTTTCCAAAGAAAAATTACTCCCACAAATGTTCTTCATGTTTTTCTGTTTCAAATTAAGCATCCATTTTTTTTCTCAATTTTGAATTTTCTAAAAAATTACTGCTTTTATTACAATTTTGCTCTTTTTTCAAAAAAAATTTGTGTAAATTTTGTACTTTTTCTAAATTGTCCATATTTTTTTAATAAAAGAATTACCCTTTTTTTTTAAATTTTGTTACATTTTTCTAAATCTTGCGCGTTTTTAAAAATTTGGCATTTAAAAAAAATACTCCTTTTTTTCCTAATTTTACACTTATTTCAAAAAAAAACTTTTTTTCTAAATTTTGCACATTATTTTTTCACGACTTCTTCTGCACATCTTTGGCAATCTTCTTAATGTTCAGTAAGTACTTTTTTCCAGACACTTTTTACATTAAATAACAAAAAGTGGAAAAAACGGCAATATTTTTGCCGCAATTTCGAGGTTTCGAAAATTTAAAGTTACGAAAATAAATTTCTATAAAGGTAGAATTTAACCATCCTCTGCCATTACGTCATACATTGTCCAACTTGATCTCTCAATCATGAAATAGATGAGACGAAATTGTGACGTCATTAACGTATTTCTCAACTTATGTCGAGAAAGAGATGCTGGAGTATCGATTTTACCGTTAAATGCAGTCTACAACGTTTGGGTTCACCCCAAAAATATAATCGTATAATACATTTTTAATATATATTATATAATTCGCTATTTAATCACGATTCGATCACCCGTAATTTTTTTAATCTAGTTAAAAATCATCCTCAGGGATTTTAAACATCCCCAAGCTAGAAATTTGAAACAAATCAGTTAAAAAAAAACGGAGGTTTCAAGTTAAAAAAATTACTTAATTATATAAAATAGTACTCAACGCATAAAGCAAAATACACGAAAACGAATGAAAAGAAATAAAAACAAATAAAAATAAACGAAAACAAATGAAAATAAATGAAGATAAACGAAAACAAATGAAAACAAATGAAAATAAATGAAAACAAATGAAAACAAACGATAACGACTGAAAATAAATATATATGTCACTGACGGAAACTGACAAATGAATAACTCGTTAACGAAAAAATTCGCTAACCTTACAGACTGCGACCTCTGGTGGCTTTTATCAAAATCGAGTTTCTAAACATTAATTTGGAAGAATTAAAAATCCTTAAGATTATAAATTTCGTGTTTTTATCGGCAACGTCGGATAGGTAGATACCTACCTAAAGAAAAAGTGAAGGCGTCTAAACCTGTTGGACGGGTGTGAAGACGCGTGGGTCGACTCCTAGTGCTCGTTCTTTCGATCGCTGGCTCGCTAGTCTGGCTATCCTCCGAAGGAGACAGGTTGATAGAGTCTGCGGAAATCGGCCACCAAGAACTCACATGACATCGCCCAAGGACGATGAACTGTAGATTTCTTCGGTGTTGAAAACAACATACTTAAATTTTTTTGAATGTCTAATATTTACTAAGAAAACGTACCTACCAGAGCTAGTTGTTCGATATACACATGGGATAATTTGTTTTAACACGTTAACTGCGGCTTAAATAATAGCATTGTATAAAGTTGATTAAAAAAAATATTAGGGTTACTTTTTATTATTGTGGCGCTAGATTAAAACTATGTAAATTTATCCATATAGAACCTGCGTTTTGTCCCTCTCGTATAATTTAAATATTTTAGAGACCTGCTATTATTATTATAATTAAATTCAAATTTTGCAGTTAATTGCAGGTAGGTCTTTATGTCGGAAACATTTTGTGGTTTATTCAACAAGTTTCTATTGATTCCCATTCAAGCCGAGTCCGGTACATCTGTCCCTTTCTATACGAGGGCCACAACAAAAGTTAAAAAATAAAAAAAAATTTAACAATTGTCATTAATTCTTCTAAATGATATTTAAATATAAAAAAATAAATAATTTCAGTGAAATTAATGAGTATTAATTAATTTGCTGAAAACTGTCTTTCAGATCGTGTTAAGGTCAAGCGCAACTATAAAATTATATAATTTAGATTAATCACGGCTGCTAACACTATGTCGAATATATAAATCTTGAAATGATTATGTATCGTTTAAAAATTTCCTTGACACACCTTTGTATTTTGTACCAATTAACTAACCGAGAAATAAAATTCCTACTAAATAAGTACTCATATATAGAGTGTATTAAAAAATATCGAACAAACAAGGCAGAGATATTTATTGTTAAAGTATCAAATTTTGACATTTTTTTATTTTTGACAGGTGACAGTTGGAGAAATATTTTTGACTGTTCTGAATACAGTTTTTCAAGGGCTTAGCATCTGTCATTTTTTGATAATGACACTTCCGTTTGACAGATGTCGTACAAAAAATAATGTGTTTTTTCGACGGTTAACCCTCAGCCATATACCAAATTTCAGCTCAATCGGATTAAACGTGTGGCCTCTATCGTGGAAGAATACACACAGACACAGAGACAGACAGACAGACTTCCATCTGGAAATGGTCTTAATCATCTCAGGTAACCTCAAAAATGGAAATTTCCATCTTTATCTCGAAATTTTTTTTTAGCTCGTTCACGATACTTTTCAGAAATTTCCAGATTTTGTAAAGATTTCAAAAATTTCACTAACTCTGATAAAAAATTTCAGGAAATTTGACAAAAATTTAAAAAATTTCTATCAAAAATTTATAAATATTTCAAAAAATTTAAAAGCGTGTAAAAATTTCAAAATTTTATAAAAATGTCAAAAGTTTCAATAAAAAATCTATAAAGATTTTAAAAACATATAAAAAGTTCCAAATTTTGTAAAGATTTCAAAAATTTCAAGAACTTTGATCAAAAATTTTCAGGAATTATGATAAAAATTTGAAAAGTTTCAATCAAAAATCCAAATGTGTAAAAATATCAAGATTTTGTAATAATTTCAAAAGTTTCAATAAAAAATTTAAAAACATCTAAAAATTTCCAGATTTTGTAAAGATTTCAAAAATTTCACGAGCTGAGATCAGAAATTTCAGGAAATTTCATAAACATTTAAAACATTTCAATCAAAACTATCTAAATTTTTTAAAAATTTCAATAAAAAAATTTAGATTTCAAAAATTTCACGAAATTTGATAAAAAATTTCAGGAATTTTGATAATCTCCCTATTTTTTGTTATTTTTTCGATTTTTAATTTTCCTCATTTTTCTCATTCTGTTTTAGTTTTTATATTTCCTTCTATTGTTTTCTGATTTTATTTTTTCTATTATTTTTTTCATTTTTTTCAATTATTTATATAGTTACAATTTTTTTCGTTTTTTTGGTTGTTTTTTTGCCATTTTCACCATTTTTATCGTTTATTTTTTCCGATTTTTGCGCATTTGCATTTTTTGGTGATTTTTTTTTCGATTTTTTTAAAAATTTTTTAGCTATTTTCTGCGGTTTTTTGTGATTTTTTGGCATTTTGTTTCAATTTTTTACGCTTTTTTTACCGGTTTTGTTTGTTTCCGGGTTTTTTGTATTTTTTACGAGTTGTTTGCAATTTTTGCTATATTTTTCGATTTTTTTTGCGTTTTTTTGCTCTTTTTATGTTTTTTCGGGTTTTTACAATTTTTTGGATCTTCTCGTATTTTTCAATTTTTTTTCAATATTTCCTGATTTTTCTAATGTTTTATTTTATTTTTGATTGTTTCCTATTTCTTTCTAGTTTTTTTTCCTCATTTTTCAATTTTTTTCCCATTTTGTTCTGATTTTTTTTTATTCCAACTTTTTTCGATTTTTTCCTAATTCTATTCTCATTATTCTGTTTTTTTTTTATTTTTGTTTTCTGATTTTTTTTAGATGGTTACAATTGTTTTCAGTTTATAGGTTATTTTTTGCGATTTTTACCATTTTTTGCGTTTATTTTTTTGCATTTTTTTGGCATTTTGTTACAATTTTTTACGCTTTTTTATCGTTTTTGTTTGAAATTTATTTGTAATTATTTGCGATTAATTTCAAATCTTTCAAATTTTTTTAATTTTTTTCTTTCCGTTTTTTTTTTTGCATTTTTTACAATTTTTTGCATTTTTTTGCGATTGTTTTTTGTTTTTTATGGGTTTTTTACAATTTTTTTGGATTCTCTCGTATTTTTCGTATTTTTCAATTTTTTTCAATATGTAAATTTTTCAAAAATTTTAAAAATGTGTAAAACATCAAGATTTTGTAATAATTTCAAAAGTTTCAATAAAAAATCTAAAAAGATTTTAAAAACATATAAAAAGTTCCAGATTTTGTAAAAATTTGCAGAGATCAGAAATTTCAGGAAATTTCATAAAAATTTAAAAAATTTCAATCAAAATTATCTAAATTTTTTAAAAATTTCGATAAAAAAATCTAGATTTCAAAAATTTCAACAACTGTGATAAAAAATTTCAGGAATTTTGATAATTCCATCTTTATCTCGAAATTTTTTTTAACTCGTTCTGAATACTTTCCCTTCTTGGAGGTGAGCAGTAAAAATGAAAATTTTCAGTTCAGTAGAATTTGGGAGGGAAGATTTTAATCATTAATCTTGCCCCACGTTAGTGGATATGGTAAAACATTGTTTTTTCATAAAAAAAATTGATGTAAGTTCGAAAAGAAATAAGGTAAGTTCGGGAAAATATAAGAAAAGTGCGAGAAAAAATAGGGTAAGTTCGGAGAAAAAAAAAGTAAGTTCAATAAAAATTGAGGTAAGTTCAGGAAAAATATAGTAAGTTCTGAAAAATGAAGAAGGTTCGGGGAAAAATAAGATAAGGACAAGAAAAATTGATGTAAGTTCGGGAAAATAAGGGAAATTCGGGGAAAAAGAATTGTAAGTTCGGGGAAATATAAGATACATTCGAGAAAAAATAAAGTAAGTTTGGGGAAAAAAAGAAAGTAAGTTCAGGAAAAATTGAGGTAAGTTTAAATAAATGAGAGAAGCAAATGAGCAAATAACATTGTTGCCAAAGTTCCAAAAAATAAAGAAATATTAAATATCATGAAATTGAGATTGAGGTAAAATGTAGAAAAAACTTATTAGATTCTGACGTTGCCAGGTTAACCAATTTTCTTAGAGTTGGGGAAAAAACCGTAAACAAATTTTTTATTCACTAAAATGTATAAAAATGTAAATATTGAGACTTAGGTAAAATGCAGAAACAAAAATTGTTAGATTTTTACATTATTGCCAAGTCTAAAATGTTTCTTATACTTGAGGAAAACCGCGAAAAAAATTTTATTCAATATAAAGAATGTTTTTTTACTGCCCTTAAAGGATGTCACATATATGTGCCTTATTCTTTGTTGATGATGGTCAGTGACCGAAACTAGTTGACCCCTATTAAATTTACATTCTGCTTTATTTGGACCACATTTGAAATATAAATAATCTTTGGGATTTATATTTGTGTATGTTTTTTTATTATTAAAATATATTTAATTTATTCACTATAAGGAATAAAACATTATTGATTCAAAGGCGTTACAAATATTTTAGTAGAGGGTTAAAATAATTTTCCCAATTTATATATAGTATTTTACTACAAAAATATATTTGGTATGATTTGGAGAAAATTTTTATACTATTAACAATTTCGTGTTTAAAGTGAACGTATTTTTCTTTAATAATTTTGTAAGTACCAATTTTACTTTTATATAATTTTTTGTTTATAAACGTTTTAACACAATTAATTATTAATATTTGTTTAATCTGTTAAAGGGCTGATTTTTTGTAGTTTATGCAGCACTTTTAACCCTATACAAATTCAAATAGACTTCAGCTTGCATGACAACAAAAAATATAAAAAATGAAATTGGTTAATTGGTTTAATTAGCTAAAAAAATATTTGATACTTTAGGTACTTCATCTATAGTGGAATATTTTTGATTCGTAATTTTGCATTATTCCGTCTTTTACATATTCCCACCAAAAGTAATTCGTTATAAAGAACCTTCCAACGATATTTCATACAAAATAACGTTCTAAAAATACGTTACAAATAATTCGTCAATGTATTAATCTCAAAAATTGTAACCCCAACTCTTTCGATAACATTTATTTAGTCTAAACGGAAAAATGTCTCAAATTTTGAAACCCCCAAAGTCTCCCATATCAAACCATACACATGATATTTATACTATAAATAAATAAAGATACATTTGGACTACTGGAATTAATTTACATTTTCTCATAAGGGCTCTCAGGTATATTCAAATAAGAAAATCGAATATGCATAATAAATATCATCAGGTTCGATTATTTGATTCAAACAATTCGGTCAGGTAGGAGGGTAAAGAACTAACCCTTTTTTTATTTATTTTGATCCCTTTTGTCGTATTACACACAACCAATATCGAAAAATAGGAAGGGAAATTTTCTAATCCTAATGGTCTAAGGTCTCGATACAGAAAGGGAAGGTGCATATAGGGGGTTAACCATTTAAATGGGTGTCCTTTACACTTAACATTCATGCAGGTACTCTGCATAAATTCGCATATGATTAAGCAGGTAGGTAAAAAATACTTCCTAATATGTTCCTGTATCAAATTAAAATTTCAGTATTGATATATACCCTTTCCCTATATTACTCATATGGGATTTGATGTTTTTTAATTGTGATTTTGGAGGATGGATGAGAGATTTAATTCTGTTTAGACTTTACCTGAGAACTACTTGATACCTGATTCTAGGATGTTCCCAGATGCAAATTTAGGGCCAGAATCTTTATTCGAATTATGCATCGCTTTAATTTGAATAGCTTTGCGATTTTTCTCATGGAAGGGTTCGATGTTGCTGGAAAAAACGGTTTTTTTTTTAAACCGATTTATTAAATTAACCGTTAAAATCGAACGCGCCAAATATTGTTAATGCGTTTGTGTGACAATATTTTCATTAATTGTACTAATAATGCAAATTATTACATAAATTATCATAGATTTATTAATATTCGAATAATAACAATAGACGATCGTGAATTCATTAAAATATATTATTTTTTTTATGTAGTCGTGCACTTGATATTGAAAACAAGTGATGATTTATTTATAAATAAGTACGTTAAACATTAAATGACTGTGTTTATTTATATATTTTGTTTTGTTAGATATTTTAATTTTTTAAGATTTCTGTATGCGATTGTTATTATTACATTCATTATAAATGAATCACCAAGTACGGGTGGTCAAAATAATTTTGTTATTTTTTTTTTATTAAACATTAATACGTGTTTGTATCGATAAAATCGATTGATAGAAAAATATCCTTAAATTAGTTTTTTTTTCTATTAACAAATTGTAGTATTCGTTGTACCGCAAGGTTTAAATTTGTAGCCTTTGTAGTTTGATAATTGATCGTAAAATGACTGGATAAATTTCACTGAAAAATTATCCAGAATTTACAATCCTAGCCACGTGTTTTTAAAATCAAATATTTAATACCGTATCAAATTTTTACTTTTCCTACGAGAAGGGAAAATATTGTGAACGAGCTGAAAAAATTTTTCGAGATAAAGATGGAAGTATCCATTTTGAGGTTACCTGAGATGATTAAGATCATTTCCAGATGGTAGTCTGTCTGTCTGTCTGTCTGTGTGTATTCTTCCACGATAGAGGCATCACGTTTAATCCGATTGAGCTGAAATTTGGTATATGGGTTTGAGATACCCGTCAGAAGCACTCATTAGATTTTGTACGATATCTGTTAAACGAAAAGGTCACTATCAAAAAATGACAGATGCAATATGTCACGGAATTTGACTTGCAATATCTCATTTGAAAGCCCTTGAAAAACTCTATTTAGGACAGTCAAAATTATTTTTCCAACTGTCACCTGTCAAAAATAAAAAAATGTCAAAATTTGAAACTTTAACATTAAATATCTGGAAAAGTATTCGTCTCTGGGTACTCGTTGGGAAAGTTTTTGGCGACCCAATCGATTTTTTTCCATTTTTTCCCAATTTTGTCCAATTGTTTCATTTTTTCCATTTTCCACCAATTTTTCTCAATTTTTTCCGACTTTTTCGAATTATTTCCAATTTTATTGAGATGTTTTCATTTATTGGCAATTGTTTTCGATTTATCTAATTTTTTCCAATTATGTAGGATTATTTACGATTTTTTCAGGTTCGTCCAATTTCTTCCATTTTTTCAGATTCTTTCAGTTTTTTTTTTCAATTTTTTCACTCTTCAATTTTTTCGATTTTTTTCAATCTTTTTCAATTTTTTACAATTTTTTTTCAATTGTTTCTAATTTTTTTTCAATTTTTTCCAATTTTTTTTAATTTTATTGCATTGGTTCATATTCTTCCAAATTTTTTCTCACTGTTTTCCATTTTTTCCCGTTTTTTGTGCAATTTTTTCCATTTTGTTTCAATTTTGTCCAATTTTTTCCATTTTCTTTCAATGTTTCCGACTTTTTCGAATTATTTCCAATTTTATTCAGATGTTTTCATTTATTCGCAATTGTTTTCGATTTTATGATTTTTTCTAATTTGTCCAATTACTTCCAGATTTTTCCACTTTTTTCAATATCTTCCTTTTTTCCCAATATTTGTAATTTTTTTTTATTTTTCCATTTTCTTCCAACTTCTCTCAAATTTTTCCGACTTTTTGCAAATTTTTCCAATTTTAATCAGATGTTTCCATTTATTTCACAATTGTTTCCGATTTTTATGTTCTTTTCATTATTTAGGATAATTTATGAATTCACTAGTTTGTCCAATTATTTTTTCCATTTTTTTTCCTTTTTTTCCAGAGTTTTAAAATTTCTTTCAATTTTTTTTCAATTTATTTCTAATTTTTTTTTTAATTTTTACCAACTTTTTCCAATTTTTTTTAATTTTTACCAATTTTTTCTGATTTTTTCCATATTCACAATTCTTTTTAATTTCTCCGATTTTCTCCACTTTTACGACTATTCCAATTTTTCGTGATTTTTTTTAAATTTTTTACAATTTCTCTTCAATTTTTTTTTTTCAATTTTTTCCGACTGCTTTCAATTCTTTCCATTTCATTCCATTTTTTTTTCTAATTTTTTCCAATTTTGTCCGACTATTTTCAAATTTCTTTCCAATTTATCACAATTTTTCCCAATTTTTTCCAATTCTTTCCAATTTTTTCCATTTGTTTCCAATTTTTTCCATTTATTTGCAATTCTTTCCGATATTTTACAATTTGACGACTGGTCCAATTTTTGTGATTTGATTTTTTTGTCCCTATTTTTCCCAATTTTTTTCAATTTTTTCAAATTTTTTAGATTTACGATTATTCCAAGTTTTCTTGATTTTCTTCCGATTTTTTTTTAGTTCCTTCAATTTTTTACAATTTCCTCCATTTTTATTTCAATTTTTTCCAATTTTTTTCCAATTTTTTTCCAATTTTTTTCAATTTTTGCAATTTTTTAAAATTTTTTTAATTTGTTTTCAATTTTTCCCCAATTTTCCCCATTTTTCCAATTTTCCCAATTTCTTCCTTTTTTAAATTTTTTCCGACTTACTTTAACTATTTTCATTTATTTGCAATTCTTTTCGATTTTACTCATATTTAACTACTGGTAAAAATTTTTATGATTTTCCTCCGGTTTATTTCCAATTTTTTTCACTTTTTATTTGTTTTTACTTTCCCGGCCCATCTCCAAAAAGTATTGTGAACGAGTTAAAAAAAATTTTCGAGATAAAGATGGAAATATCCATTTTGAGGTCACCTGAGATGATTAAGACCATTTCCAGATCGAAGTCTGTCTGTCTGTCTGTGTGTATCCTTCCACGATCCAATTGAACTGAAATTTGGTATATGGGTTTGGGTTACACGTCGGAAGAACTCATTAGTTTTTGTACGACATCTGTCAAACGGAAGTGTGACTATCAAAAAATGACAGATGCAATATGTAACGGAATTCGACTTGTAATATGTCATTTAAAAGCTTTTAAAAAACTCTATTCATAATAATTAAAATTATTTCTCAAACTGTCATCTGTCAAAAATAAAAAAATGTCAAAATTTGAAACATGAAATATCTGAAAAAGTATTCGTATATACTCGTCGGAAAATTTTGGGGCGACACAACCGATTTTTTTATTATACTATAAGAAAAATTTTGGTAAATTTTCCTAATTTAAAGTGAATGTGTTTTATATAGTAATTAAAATTCTTGTGAAGGAAAAATATCACGCTACTAAATTTATAAATTTAAATTGATTTTCGATTAATACATTTTATTCTTCATAAACACACTGTATAAATATTTTAAACCTATTGTTGCAAAATTTTCTTCAAACACGACAAACAGTGGGAGTAATATCATAGCAAACGGGAATACCTCAAGGATGAGAACGAAGGAAGTGACGAAATATGTAATTGTCGATAAGCACAATTGTCAGTGTATGATTCACACTTACATTTAGGTCGAAGGAAGGTACTCAATTAATTGCTCTTCTCTATGTAGACACGGCTTGTGTTTCTTTCTCATTGTTATTGAAAATCTTACAACACCAAACCATAATTATACTCTGAAGGATTGGCACGAAAAATAACACACCTATACGCCTCGTTCCCCGGGAATTGCACTCTTTATCAATTCCACTTTGATATTATTATTAGGTGTGTGGTAAGGTAGAACGCTCTGTTCACCGTCTGTATTTATGACTGTGTTCTTAAGATGAAAAAAAAAAAAAAAATCGCGGAAATTAAATACTGATGCACTGCGTAAACTCTTCTTTTATGAATGGGTTTGTAAATGTGTGGGGTAAACAATGATCAACGCTTTACAGTGGCGTATAGTTAAAAATCAACTTTATTTTTTAAGGGATACTAACAGGTATAATTCATTATAAATACACCATTATATTAGATTTAAATAAAATTAAAAGATCATGTATGCACCAAAATAAAAAAAAATGTTCCTGTAGTTTTAATACTAATAGTACAAGATTAAGTTTTTATTTAACAAACTGGTCAAAAAAGAGTCATTAAAGAAAGGATTAATTTTGACACTGGTTTAAAAATTTATAATTTTGAGTCTATAAAACTAGTAACCAAATATCTAGCAAAATTTTGTAGAAATAAAAATCAACCTGATTCTAAGGTATGGGAAAAATTAACTATACATAGAAATTGATGACCTAAAAGAAAAAAACAATGGGCGCAATAAAAAAAATTAAAAATGAAATCGATAATCTAAAAAATTTCGTAAACACGAAATCTTAATACCGGAAACGAAAAGAAAAACAATGAAGAAAACAAAACTGCAAACAACGGAAAATATATAGTTGAAAAAATCGGTTGTGTCACCCCAAAACTTTCCCGAAGAGTATCCAGAGACGAATATTTTTTGACAGTCAAACTTTCGTTTGACAGATGTCCTACAAAAACTAATGGGTTCTTCTAAACCTTTATACCAAATTTCAGCTCAATCGGATTAAACGTGTGGACTCTATCGTGGAAGCATACACATAAACAAATACACAGACAGACAGACACACAGATAGACTGACTTAATCATCTCAGGAGATCTTAAAATGTATATTTCCATCTTTCTCGAAAAAATTTTTTAGCTCGTTCACAATACATTTTTTCCACACTCGAATTTGAAAAAAAACATCAAGATTGCATTTTTTCACAAAAATTAAAAAAAAAACAATAGAAGCAAGAATGCGTTTTCTTGCACACGAATTTGAAAAAATAGAAATAAAAACACGTTTTTCCACAAAAAATTCCAAAGTATGTTTTCACAGACGAATGTGGAAAAAAACGAAAATGCGTTTTTTCACATATAAATAAAAGCAAGAATGCATAAAAAACTAGAAAAAAAAACAAGCGAAAATGCGTTGTTTCACACATACATTGGGGAAAAAGCAAGAATGGATTTTCCACATAAAAATTGGAAAAAACAGCATACTTTTACTTTTACCCAAATTTGAAAAAAAAACAATAGCATGAATACATTTTTTCTTATTCAAATTTAAAAAAAATGCAAAGTGCATTTTATCGCACACAAATTTAAAAAGCAACAAGCAACAATGCATTTTCATACACGAAAAACTATAAAAAACAGCAGAAATGTATTTTTCACTCATGCATTTTTCCACACAAGAAATTGAAAATAACAGCAAAAACTGACTTTTTTTTCTACAAATTGGAAAAAAACCAGAAGCATTTTTTCACATATAAATTGGTAAAAAAGCAAGAATATATTTTTCCACATAACAAACTAGAGAAAAAAAGCAAATATGCGTTTTTTACAAATAAATTGAGAAAAAAGCGAGAATGCATTTTCCCACACAAGAAAACTAAAAAAAAAACAGTAAAAATGCATATTTTCACAAATAAAATAGGAAAAAAGCTAAATAATTTGATATAACAAGAATGTATTTTCTCTCAAAAGAATTTAAAAAAAAATCTGTCATTTTTTGATAGTGACACTTCCATTTGACAGATATCGTACAAAAACTGACTTTTTCTTCCTATGGATAACCCAAACCCATATACCAAATTTCAGCTCAATCGGATTAAACGTGTAGCCTCTATCGTGGAAGAATACACACAGACAGATAGACAGACTTTCATCTGGAAATGGTCTTAATCATCTCAGGTGACCTCAAAATGGATATTTCCATCTTAATCTCGATTTTTTTTTAGTTCGTTCACAATACTTTCCCTTCTCGGAGATGGGTCGGGAAAGTAAAACCAAATAATAAAGACAAAAATGGATGTAGTTTAAAAAAATCGAAAAAAGTTAAAAAATAAACCGAAAAAAGTTGAAAAAATCGAAAAAAAAAACTGAGATCAAATTGAAAAAAAAATGGGATAAAACAAAAAACATCGATAAAATCCAACAAAAATCGATAAAAATAGACGAAAAACAAAGACAAAGGAAAAAAACCGAAAAAAAAACTGAAAAAATATTATAAAAAATTCGGAACAAAGTAATATAATCGAAAATAATCGAATAAAAACCCAAATAATAGCGACAAAATCAATAAAAATCGAATAAAATCATATAAAATCGAAAAAAAAAATTGAAAAAAATCGAAAGAAAAATCTAAACAAAATCGATAAAATCAAATACAATCGACCAAAATCGCAAAAAAAAACAACAAAATCGATAAAAATCGAAAAAATCCAAATAAAATCGAGAAAAATCAAATACGATGGAAAAAAAACCAAATAAAATTTACAAAAACGGATTAAGTTTGAAAAATTCAAAAAATGTTGAAAAAAATCGGAACAAATTGAAAAAAATTGTATAAAATTAAAAAACATCGGAAAAAACTAAAAAAAAAAAATGAAAAGAATGAAAAATTTTTTAGAAACTAATGGAAAATATCGGATAAAATTGAAAGAAAATGGAACAAATGGAAAAAATGGGATAAAATTAAAAAACATTGAAAAAATAGTCGAAAATCAAATACGTTCCCAAGAAATCGGATTAAATCGAAAAAAAGAAAAAAATTGAAAAAACTGAATACGATAGAAAAAAATCGGATAAAGTAAAAAAAATTGATATACTTTTTCAGATATTTTGACATTTTTTTAATTTTGACAGATGACAGTTGGAGAAATAATTTTGACTGTTCTGAATATATTATTTCAATGGTTTTCAAATGACATATTGCAAGTCAAATTCCGTGACATATTGTATATGTCATTTTTTGATAGTGACACTTCCGTTTGACAGATGTCGTACAAAAACTAATGGGTTCTTCCGACTGATAAAGCGAACCCATATATGAAATTTCAGCTCAATCGGATTAATCGTGTGACCATCTAGAAATATAAAAAAATAATGATAAATAGGGAAAAATAGAGAACATAGGCAAAAATAGGGAAAAATGGCGAAATATAAAACACGTTTAGAGTTGAAAAAATTATGTAAGGGACTTCGTTCCTGATTGGGATCCCCCAATCGCATACTTTTAAAAAAAATTTTTACGAAATCAATTTCTAAATCATAAAACAATAATAATATCATGAAAACTGTATTTGGGGAGATAAAAAAAAGAATACAAGATGCATTTCAATCAATCTTAAAATATTAATTTTTGACTTTCATATCCAAGGCCATAAAATATTTCTGTCACACCAAAATTGTTGATAAAAGTGATACCACGTTTTTTATTTTTATTAGAGTTATATAGTTGCTTTTAATTATCCTTTTCTTCTATCGGTCGATTATGGTAATAAAAAATAGAAACTAATAATTATTTAGTAATATTATTTTTAGGTATAATTTTTTTTTAACTCAAAAATAATAGTTTTTCACATCGCTAAAAATTGATTTTTCTTTCCTGTACCTTTATTATATAAGGACATGACGTTTCGTGATTGCGGTTTAACAAGATCCACCCAAAAGTATTTATTAAAAAAATTTCGACACTTCATATCAAACTTCATGAGAGCTTTTTAACTTTACCCACAAATGATCAAATGTTGTGACCCAGATCATTTGAGAGAAGAGAAGAAATCGCTAATGCCCAAAAGCAGGGCACGTACACTCAAGATCTACCTTCGTTCTCATCACAGTTGAATGGGATTTATCAAGGGGCTTTGTAACCCTGCAATAAGTGTGACCTCAGTTTGTGGGGTAGAACTGAGATACAATAGATCGGGCAGGTAGCGGTTCGAAAGAAAAAAAGTATCCGAATACAACCATGAGATTCCCTGTATATTACATCCTCTGACAAGGTCGTAGCAGAAGGGGTGGTTAAGAGAGTAAAATTTTCAAATTTTATAAAATTTGGATTTTTTTAACAGTAACAATTTTTCACCAACTTCCCAATTAGCTAGAATTTTGAAATTTTTGGCTCTTTTGTACATTATACATATTCATTTGCCTTCAATTTCGGGATCTGGACAATCTCAGATTTTTTGTTTACATAAAATAATGAACCAAAATATAAAAAAAAATATCTTACAACTTTCAACTATATTTTTTTCCAACTTATTCTTGCTACAATCTGGTCAGTAACTTTTAATTAAAGAATAAGTCATTTTATCATTGTGCTTTGGACATCCTGTAGTTTTGATTTATCGGAAAATTTTATCCTTGACAAAAGTTTCTTAATCCAATTAACTTTATTAATATTAAATTTTGTTTAAATATACACAGTGATTAAATAAATATATAACTTTTAATTAAAGATTGAGTAATTTTATCATTGTGCTTTGGACATCCTGTAGTTTTGATTTATCGGAAAATTTTATCCTTGACAAAAGTTTCTTAATCCAATTAACTTTATTAATATTAAATTTTGTTTAAATATACACAGTGATTAAATAAATATATAACTTTTAATTAAAGATTGAGTAATTTTATCATTGTGCTTTGGACATCCTGTAGTTTTGATTTATCGGAAAATTTTATCCTTGACAAAAGTTTCTTAATCCAATTAACTTTATTAATATTAAATTTTGTTTAAATATACACAGTGATTAAATAAATATATAACTTTTAATTAAAGATTGAGTAATTTTATCATTGTGCTTTGGACATCCTGTAGTTTTGATTTATCGGAAAATTTTATCCTTGACAAAAGTTTCTTAATCCAATTAACTTTATTAATAATAAATTTTGTTTAAATATACACAGTGATTAAATAAATATATAACTTTTAATTAAAGATTGAGTAATTTTATCATTGTGCTTTGGACATCCTGTAGTTTTGATTTATCGGAAAATTTTATCCTTGACAAAAGTTTCTTAATCCAATTAACTTTATTAATATTAAATTTTGTTTAAATATACACAGTGATTAAATAAATATATAACTTTTAATTAAAGATTGAGTAATTTTATCATTGTGCTTTGGACATCCTGTAGTTTTGATTTATCGGAAAATTTTATCCTTGACAAAAGTTTCTTAATCCAATTAACTTTATTAATATTAAATTTTGTTTAAATATACACAGTGATTAAATAAATATATAACTTTTAATTAAAGATTGAGTAATTTTATCATTGTGCTTTGGACATCCTGTAGTTTTGATTTATCGGAAAATTTTATCCTTGACAAAAGTTTCTTAATCCAATTAACTTTATTAATATTAAATTTTGTTTAAATATACACAGTGATTAAATAAATATATAACTTTTAATTAAAGATTGAGTAATTTTATCATTGTGCTTGGACACCCTGTATTTTTGATTCATCGGAAAATTTTATCCTTGACAAAAGTTTTTTAATCCAATAAACTATATTAATATTAAATTTTGTTTAAATATACAAGGTGATTAAATAAATATATAACGTTTAATTAAAGATTGAGTAATTTTATCATTGTGCTTTGGACACCCTGTATTTTTGATTTGTCAGAAAATTTTATCCCTGACAAAAGTTTCTTAATATAATAAACTACATTGATATTAAATTGTGTTTAAATATACATGGTGATTAAATAAATACATAACTTTTAATTAATGATTAAGTAATTTTATCATTGTGCTTTGGACACCCTGTATTTTGATTTGTTAGAAAATTTTATCCTCAACAAAAGTTTGTTAATCTAATAAACTATATTAATTTTAAATTTTGTTTAAATATACACGGTGATTAAATAAATACATAACTTTTAATTAAAGAATAAGTAATTTTATCATTGTGCTTTGGACACCCTGTATTTTTGATTTGTCAGAAAATTTTATCCTTGACAAAAGTTTACTCATCCAATAAACTGTATTAGGATAAAATTTTGTTTAAATATACGAGGTGATTAAAAAAATACATAACAAAAAAAAATGAATAAAGTTTTTTTTTTATTAAATAGTGCTAGGACAAATCGATTACAAACTTCATACGCGAAAATTTTTTTTTAAATATAATAGTATGTCCTCCAAAAAATTTTTTAATTATCCGGAATATAACCAATTTTTGGTTGTTTGTTCCAAAAATTTTTTATAATGTTTAGTAATATATCTAGAGATTTTTTTTATAACGATTTGTATGTTTTTTTTTTCGAAAATATTGATTTTTACCGGACACTTTGTTTCATATTCTTACTCTTTTTAAAATTATCATTTTTTTATCCAAATTTTTTTTATTTTTTGGCAAATATTTTACTTTTAAGGAAGAATTTATTCTCTTGTCCGTGAAATTTAAAAAAAATTAAGCATAAATTTTTATACGTTTTTGAATAGTATAAATACGATTAATTTATTTTATATTTACATTTAGGAAGAATTTTCATCTTTTTGGGGTTGGAGTATAAAAAAAATTACATCTTACTGGATGTTTATGTTTTAATGTCAAAATTTGTTGAAAAAAATACTTTCAGATTTAGGATACTCTTGGGGATGAAATCTTAAAAAATCCCCACTTAGTGGATATCTACATCATTATCATAAATATGATAGATTTACCCATTTATAGAAATAAAATTTGTGTACAATAAAAAAATACTATTATATGTGAACAACTAAAATTAAAGTTTATTTAGACATTTTTTTTCACATCTTGGGAGAAAAATTAAAAAAACTACTTTTTAGTAGATTCTTTCAAAATTAATTTAAAATTTGATTAACATTAAAGTTTTATAATTTAAATGATAATAAATATAAATTCAACAACAATAAACATTGTTTTAATTCTCATTTAATAAATAATAATT
The DNA here is from genome assembly GCA_963243735.1 of Neocrepidodera transversa. Classification (NCBI taxonomy): domain Eukaryota; kingdom Metazoa; phylum Arthropoda; class Insecta; order Coleoptera; family Chrysomelidae; genus Neocrepidodera; species Neocrepidodera transversa. Next base: position 896,095 of record OY725345.1, on the reverse strand, counting down.
TCAAACAAATGTAAAAAAAAATTTTGTTTATAAAATTTGAATACTACACAATAAATTTTATAAAATAAAATACTTTAAAGTAGAAACAAATCAATAAAAATATAATTAACGCAATAAAACTTAAAAATAAAGTTATCCATAAAACGTTCACATGATTATATTTATTTTTGTACCTGTCCTAAAAATATTTAGGTACGCCAGTGTCTCGTGCGACAGTCAAAGTTATCGGATGTAAGAGATGTAACAATGAGGAGTAGAAAAATGGGGCACTAAAAGGATATTTAGGATCGAATAGTACGTGTGTACTAAATGCGTAAGGACAACTGAAGAATGAAATCGAAAGTATCAAATGTTAAGGCAATGCTTTTAATCTTTGCGAATAAAGAAATTGTTTTCTATCATTTTATTTTGTAAACTATAGGAAACGTTGTCAACTGACAAGGTGGTCCTTAGGAATAAAAATAAGTCTGGGATTTTTACTTTTTAATGGATACAATTTATTATTTTAAAAATTTATAGTAATCCTCTAAATATTTTATGATTAATAAAAATTTGTGTTTATAGTTTCTAGATACATATACAGAGTGTTGGAAAAGGTAATGGGAAAAATGATAATTGCAGCCATCTTCAGTGGCGTGGACGAAGTACTGTTCGCGACATATTAACTGAAACTAAAACCTCCTTAGAGAACACTTTTTCGTACAAAAAGTAAATGTGTACCTGTGTTATCTAAGCTCCCGGCCGGCCAGTTCCAAACTTATACCTAGGCCAACTCAATACCTTCCATTTCTTTATGTAATCATCTAATTTTTGTTCGTGGTCGCCTATTTTCAACCCCCGAAAAAAAAATATTAAAATTTATTCGACCGTTACGAAAAACTACTTTTAGATTCTTGCAGTTGGACCTTTGGGGGAAATATATTTTAAGGAAAAATTTTGTTTAAATAATCCTTCCATTTCTCTATGTAATCAGCAAATTTTTATTCGTGGCCGCCTATTCCCAACGCTACAAAAAATATAAACAAATTAATAAAACGAAAATATGAGTAGACCCCAAATCGGCTGAATGAATTTTTGAAATTAATTAACTGTGGTGGAAAAGTGATGCTTGAAGCTGGCTGGCCGGGAGCCAAAATCACCGAAGTCAAATTTGTAGATACTTTCACATAATTTTTGTTACTCTATGTATAGTTTATTCTGAAACATTCTGTATATAAAAAAAAATTGAATTACATCAGTAATAAACTTAAATTAATCTTTTATCATATTTTCGATTTTTTTTAAATAATTATCAAAACCTTAAGGAAAGAATAATAATTTCTTAGAATAATATTTATTAACGAAAATTAATAGTCACTACTAATGTTAAAAAAATATTTTTTTGTATACATTTTACAATGATCGTTTTCTATAAAAAAATTTAGGTGTGATCGTCGGGCGCACCCATTAGGGTTTTGTGTTTGGGTAACAACCTCTTCTCTTGCTGACGCGACTGGATTTTTAAGTGGGCGACTATAAATGAAAAATGGTTAACGCTTCGCGAATTGAAATTGATTTCGATTAAACGAATATCCAAATTTGTAATACCAAAATATAATATTTAATTATATACTAGATGCATAAAAATATTAAAAAAGGAAATAAAAATCGAACCAAACTTTTCATCTTGTCCTTTTTATCGGAAATTAAACTTAATAGGGTAAAAAAATCACCCCAAAACTTTCCAGGCGAGTATCCAAAGACAAATAATTTTTCAGATATTTAATGTAATTATTTTTATTTTTGACAGGTGACAGTTGGAGAAATAATTTTGACTGTTCTGAATTTTGAATTTCAAGGGCTTTGAAATGATATATCGCAAGTCAAATTTCGTGAGATATTCCTTGTGTCATTTTTTGACAGTGACACATCCGTTTGACAGATATCGTACAAAAATTAGTGGGTTCCTCCAATGTGTAACCGAAACACATATAAGAAATTTCAGCTTAATCGAATTAAGCGTGTGGCTTCTATCATGGAAGAATACAGACAGACAGACACACAGGTAGATAGACAGACAGACTTCCAGCTGAAAATAGTCTTAAACGTCTCAGGGTACATCAAAATTTAAAATGGATATTTCCATCTTTATCTCGAAATTTTTTAGCTCGTTCACAATACTTTCCCTTCTCGAATGAGCAGTCGGAAAAATAAAAATCAGAAAAATCAGAAAAAAACCAAAAAAAAATCAGAAAAATAAGAAAAAACAGAAAACATTAGAACAAATTGAAAGAAACATAAGAAGATATTTAAAAAAAAAATGAAAAATAAAATTGTGAAATACGGAAAAAAATTTAAAAAAACCGAAAAATACTCTAAAAACCGCAAAAAAACGAAAAAGAATTCGCAAAAACAAAAGAAAATGAAATATATAACAAATAATAGCAAAAATCGCAAAAAACCGCCAAACCAAAAAACCGGAAACTATTGTAACTATCCAAAAAATAATAACAGGAAAAGACAAAATTCAAAAGATTTGAAATAAATCGCAAAAAGTCTTAAAAAATCGCAAGAAATCTCCAAAAATTAGCAACAAAATCACAAAATAAAAATCGCAAATAATTACAAAAAATCAGAGAAATAAGAAAAAATTAGAAAACAAATAAAAAAATTAATAAAAAACAAAATAATATAAGAAAAAAATGAAGATAAGTTTTAAAAAAATCGAAAAGAACCAGAAAAAAAGAACAATAAATCAGAAAAAATCGGAAAGTCAGAAAAAATAATACGGAAATCAGAAAAAACTAGGAAAAATAAAAAAAAAACAAAAAAATTAAAAATAACAAAAAAAAAATTCTTTTCCAGGATTATAGGATTCAAAAATCCTTAATTTTACAGGTTATACACATATGACATAAATCTGTTAGGAATCAGAAAGAACAGAAAAAATCCGACAGGAGAATCAAAAAAAAAATAATACATAAGAAAAAATAAAAACAAAAACAATAAAATAAATATTAAAAATCTGAAAAATTTTTTGAAAAATTCGGAAAATAAATTGAAAAAAATAAAAAAAAATTTAAAAAAATCATTAAAAATTAGCAAAAAATTTGAACGAATATCAAAAAATATCATAAGAATAAGAAAAAAAATTTCAGATATTTAATGTTAAGGTGTTAAATTTTGACATTTTTTTATTTTTGACAGGTGACAGTTGAAGAAATAATTTTGACTGTTCTGAATAGAGATTTTCAAGTAATTTCAAATGACATATTGCAAATCAAATTCCGTGACATATTGCATCTGTCATTTTGTGACAGATGTCATACAAAAACTGATGGATTTTTCCGACAGGTAACCCAAACACATATATCAAATTTCAGCTCAATCGGATTAACCCTTTAGGTGCGGCTGTCGTATATGAATTAGTAAAAATTCATCCCAAAAGAACCATTTTGTATATTTTGGGATTTCCCTGAAAATTTTACATTTTTTACAAATTTTTTACAAATTTTTCACAAAAATAAATTTTTACGAATTTTACAATTTTAGAAATTTTTGAAATCTCCAAATAATTTTATAATAGTTTTTGAAACTTTTGACATTTTTGAATTTTTTTTAATTAATCGAATAATTTTGTTTTTTTGAAATTTTCGATATATTTTAGAAATTGTTGAATATTTTGACATTTTTACAAATTGAAATTTTTGAAATTTTCGAAAAAAATTACATAGTTTCAAATTTAGATATATTTTAGGAATTTTTTGAATATTTTGACATTTTTACTATTTAAAATTTTTGAAATTTTCGAAAATAAAATGCACAATTTTAAACTTTTTTTAAATTTTTAAAATGTTTTAGAAATTTTTGAATATTTTGAAATTTTCACTATTTGAAATTTTTGAAATTTACACAAAAAAATTGCACAATTTCAATTTTTTCTTAAAATTTTTTAAATAGTTTAAAAATTTTCGAATTTTTGACATTTTTACTATTTGAAATTTTTGAAATCTTCGAAAAAACATTACATAATTTTAATTTCTTTTTAATTTTTGATATATTTTAGAAAGTTTTGCATTTTTACTATTTGAAATTTTTGAAATTTTCAGAAAAAATTGCATAATTTCAATTTTTTTTAAAATTTTTGAATATTTTGACACACAATTTGAAATTTTTGAAATTTTCCATAAATTTTTGAAATTATCGGAATTTTTGAATTTCTAGATCTTTTTTTTTTGATTTTGAAATTTTTTGATATATTTTTGAAATTTTTGAATATTTTGAAATTTTCACTATTTGAAATTTTTGAAATTTTCACAAAAAAATTGCATAATTTCAATTTTTTCTTTAAAGTTTGATATATTTTAAAATTTTTCGAATATTTTGACATTTTTACTATTTGAAATTTTTGAAATTTTCGGAAAAAATTGCATTACTTCAATTTTTTTTAAAATTTTGAATATTTTGACACACAATTTGAAATTTTCGATAAATTATCGGAATTTTTGAATTTCTATATATTTTTTTTTGAATTTCGAAACTTTTTGATAAATTTTTAAAATTTTTGAATTTCTTAAAAATCAGCTTTGTTTTTAAATTTTTCAAAATTATTACAATCAAGATTATTGATGTTTTATTCATATTTTTCAACATTTTTGTCTCTAGAGCGTTTAGCCCTCCAAAATTTTGCCCGCAGTTAAACGTGTGGCCTCTATCGTGAAGAATACACACAGACAGACATACAGACTTCCATTTGGAAATGGTTTTAATCATCTCAGGTGACCTCAAAATGGATATCTACATCTTTATCTCGAAACATTTTTTTTTGCTCGTACACAATACTTTCCCTTCTCGAATGATGAGTCGGAAAAGTAAAATGAGAGTTTTGTGCTAGAATCGGTTAGTTCTCTGGAGGTTTTTTTTTTAGTCAGACAGAGTCGTACTAAGGATTTCTAAATGCCAAATCATGGTTCGGGGCCAATTAATTTAAAATTTGTTTATTTAACGTTTTTCCTTAATATATATTTTTGTTTCTTCTTATAGGGATAACCGCAATTTTTACAAAATTAAAAAATAACTCATAAAAGTGTGACTTAAATCAATAAATTCTTTATAGCCGATAAAAAAAAATAAGATAATTTAGCATAACAGTATAACTGACCCTCGTAAATAAGGGTGTTTGAAATCAATAGGAATTTGAATGGGACATCACCTGTTGGGTAAACCACAGAACACAACATTTATACGTATATAAAAGCCTACCTGCCAATTAAGTGCAAAATTTGAATTAATTAAAATGATAATAGCAGTCTCCGAAATGATTTAAATAAGACAAGGGACATCGGTATACGAGGTGCATTTACATAATTTTTAGTGGGGCGCAGTCTTCACCGGTCCGATGCCCATTAATCTTTCACTCAGAATTGTGTGAGGAACTGTGTCGAACAGTAAAGTACTTTGCTGATTAACATAGTTTAACATAAGCGTGCTCAAGAGTGTTAATATATTCTGTCTGTTATTAAACGCCACATACCTAATACCGATTATTGTTTATGTACATATATTTGGGTATTCATAAGTTGTCATGAATTAAACACATTAGTTTTGATTATTATTTAATATTCCTAATGATGGCTTTTCATTCAAATTTATTTTATGATCATATAATATATTGACATTAATAAGCTTTTAATCTCGCCGATTTTCTACTAATAGTTTTATACCTTTTACGTTTATGTAATTGTTTTTATTTTATTTAAATGTTTCAGTCGCTAGTTGTTTAATTTCATTAATTTTGTATATATAAGATCATAAAAAATATACAATTCAAAAAAAGTCATAAGTTACAAAAATAACAATACACCCTTTTTTGAAAAGTGCCTTAAATAAATCTTATAGTAATAATGAACCACTATAATTTTTATATTAATTTTTTAAAACCGAATAATAACATAAAAATGAATTTGAATTTATCATTTTACATTTTCGCGCAAAAATGCTAACCGCCATGTTTACTAGGTTCGTGACGTCATCCTTATAGTAAATAAAACGTGTCTTCAGTGTAAAGTAAAAAAATAATAATATTTTCTGGTTAATAACGGTGGAAAATTACAGACAGATACACAGACAGACACGCAGACATACCTCTCTATGGTAATGGTCTTAATCTTCTTGGGAGACCTCAAAATGGATATTTCCATTGTTAACTCGATTTTTTTTACTATACTTTCCCTTTGATGAGACCGGGAGTTTTATTTTTTCTTTGGAGGTTATGCAAGATTTCCGAATCGAATATCTTAAATTTTTTATGAATGACGTAAAATTGAATATTTTTTATTGTTCTCTATGATGAATAGAACCTGAGATATTCGCAAAAAATTGAAAAAAAAAACCTAATAAGAGCTACTTTTTTTAAATAATGATAAAATGAAGAGGGAGTAATCCCACCCAACTTTCCGAACACTCCTAGTAAAGTAATTGTTTAATCAATTATTTTTTAATACATTCTATTATTTCTTAAAATGATATTTTTAATTTTCTCTAAAAAATAGGCGCGATCTAGATATATTTCCTACACGCCCTCTAGCGGCAATACTATTCGGAATTTGAAAAAAAATACCAAGAAAATTTGTAGAAAATTTTATGTTCTATAATTTTGATATCTTGTAATTTTTCATAAAAATCCATAATTTTGGCACAATATCTGAAAAAAGGCGCTAATGCCTTTGTACATTTCTTTCTCGCCCTCTAACAGAGATACTATGCGGAATTCGAAAAAAAAGTGCGAACAGAATTAGTATAAAATATTATGTTCTATAATTTTGGTATCTTGTAATTTTTCAAAAAAATTAATTATTTTGGCTCAAAATCTAAAAAATAGCGCAAAAGTCTTTATCTATTTCTTTCACGCCCTCTAGCGGCGAAACTATGCGGAATTCAAAAAAAGTACCAAGAGAATTTGTAGAAAATTTAATGTTCTATAATTTTTATTTCTTGTAATTTTTTAGAAAAATCCATAATATTCTCTTAAAATCTAAAAAATGGCGCAAAAGACTTTATATATTTTTTCACGCTCTCTAGCAGCGATACTATACGGAATTCGAAAAAAAAGTACAAACAGAATTTGTGGAAAATTTTTTGTTCTAGAATTTTGTTATTTTGTAATTTATCAAAAAATCCGCAATTTTGGCTCAAAATTTAAAAAATGGCGCAATAGTCTTTATATATTTCTGCTACGCCCTCTAGCAGCGATACTATACGGAATTCGAAAAAAAAGTAGAAACAAAATTTGTAGAAAATTTTATGTTTTATAATTTTCATATCTTGTAATTTTTCAAAAAAATCCATAATTTTGGCTCAAAATCTAAAGAATAGCGCAAAAGTCTTTATCTATTTCTTTCACGCCCTCTAGCGGCGAAACTATGCGGAATTCAAAAAAAGTACCAAGAGAATTTGTAGAAAATTTAATGTTCTATAATTTTTATTTCTTGTAATTTTTTAGAAAAATCCATAATATTCTCTTAAAATCTAAAAAATGGCGCAAAAGACTTTATATATTTTTTCACGCTCTCTAGCAGCGATACTATACGGAATTCGAAAAAAAAGTACAAACAGAATTTGTGGAAAATTTTTTGTTCTAGAATTTTGTTATTTTGTAATTTATCAAAAAATCCGCAATTTTGGCTCAAAATTTAAAAAATGGCGCAATAGTCTTTATATATTTCTGCTACGCCCTCTAGCAGCGATACTATACGGAATTCGAAAAAAAAGTAGAAACAAAATTTGTAGAAAATTTTATGTTTTATAATTTTCATATCTTGTAATTTTTCAAAAAAATCCATAATTTTGGCTCAAAATCTAAAGAATAGCGCAAAAGTTTTTATATATTATTTCACGCCATCTAACAGAGATACTATACGAAATTCGAAAAAAAAGTGCAAACAGAATTTGTAGAAAATTTTATGTTCTATAATTTTGGTATCTTGTAATTTTTCAAAAAAATTCATTATTCAAAATCTAAAAAATGGCGCAAACGTCTTTACATATTTTTACGCCCTCTAGCAGCGATACTATGCGGAATTCGAAACAAAACGTACGAACAGAATTTGTAGAAAATTTTGTTCTATAATTTTGCTATCTTGTAATTTTTGATAAAAATCCATAATTTTGGCACATCATCTGCAAAAAGGCTTAAAAGCATTTATATATTTCTTTCACGCCCTCTAGCAGCGATACTATGAGTAATTCGAAAAAAGTATTAACAGAATTTGTAGAAAATTTTGTGTTCTACAATTTTGATATCGTGTTATTTTTCATAAAAATCTGCAATTTTGGACCAAAATGTAAAAAAAAAGGCAAAAGTCTTTACATATTTCTTTCACGCCCTCTAGCGGCGATACTTTGCGGAATTGGAGAAAAAAAGTTCCAACAGAATTTGTAGAAAATTTTATGTTCTATAGTTTTGATCTCTTTTAATTTTTCATAAAAATCTATAATTTTGGCACAAGAACTGAAAAAAAGGCGCGAATGCCTATATATATTTTTTTCACGCCCTCTAGCGACGTAACTATGTGGAATTCGAAAAAACAATGACAACAAAATGTGTAGAAAATATTATGTTCTACAACTTTCATAAATAGTAATTTTTCATAAAAATGCATAATTTTGGCAATTTAAAAAAAATATGAAAAAAATGAACTTTTTCATAAATCTGGCAACATTGGCAAAAGTTTTTGAACTTTTTAATCATCTCAAATTAAATTATAATATATATACCTAATATATGGTAAAGTTTTATTGCCATCTTGTTTAGTAATGACGTCATCACTTATATCAACTGTCACTTCCGGTTGTCCGATTAACACCAAAATCTATACAGGTCGTTTCATTGCTCCCCTAAATATGTATATAAAATTTCATCTAAATCGGTTTAACTGTTTAGACGCTATCGTGTTTACGTACACACAGAGACACACAGACACACACACAGACAGACATCATGCTAAAAATGGTATAAATGGATTCAGGTGATCTCAAAACGTAAAGATCCGTTAAAATCTGGGTATGGCCAAAAATCATGATCGCAATACTTCCATTCTATACAAATTTGTTGGGTTCGGAAAGTAAAAATGTGAAGGAAACGGGAAACCCAGGGATCTTTTATTTACGTTGCCTTTGGTCCATTCCCCCCAAAAAAAATTTTACTCTTTGTAAAGAAGACCTTTTTTCCTTTATCATATTTGTTTAGCAGTTACCTTATAATCATTAAAAAATAAACATGGTTATCGTTAGTAATTATTAATCAATTATTTTCTATATTTAAAAAAATACCAATCCAAAACATAATTAAAACAAATTATTGTAATGCATATGCTCAAGAGTGTAAATTATAATTAAGTTATAGGCATGAAGTCATTTTAATTGATAGGGTAATGTTTGTTTGCTTACTTGTAAACTAACGTAGTTAAGAAATAAAAATGTGCGACCGTTTAATTGAACTAAATATGCGTAGGTAGTAAATATTTATCCTTGGAACAAACTATAAAAGTTAAATACAAATATTTATTACTATTTTTTTTTTCAATGATATAAAAAACGTCAAAGCGGAAAAATATCTATTATAAAATATCAACAACAGTCTTGCAGAAAGCGAATTCAATAAGGCGTTCGACAAAATTCCATTGTAACAAATAACAATAAAATAATAACAGTTAATTTATTTCTAAATTTGTTATTTTACAAAATATGGTTAAAATATAAAACTTAAATTTATTTATTACAATAAATTCTTAACAATAATTTCATTCAATTAACTTTAGGTTGTGTATATAAAAATATATATTAAAAATGCTTATGAAATAAAATAAAATATTATCCAATAATTATCCAAAAATACCCAAAAGTGAGAAGTTTTCCACAAATCGGCAACACTGTAGATTACTTTCTTTTCTAGGCATCTAGATTTCTATTAAGGCTTAGTTGAAGATATTATAAAGGTGATTTTATAATAAACAATAGAAGAGAATAAATTTGTATAAATATTGTTAAATTTTTGTGAAAATTATAATTTATATAAAATATTTTATTGATTTTTCCTTAATTCCAACAATTTAAGAAACAAAAGTCCTAAAGTGCAGCAAATATACTAAATTCTAGAAACTCTAAAAACAGTGGTGCATCGATTTGGGACTTCGGCCCATCGGTAACCGGAATGGCTAGTACGATCCTGGCCAAACTTCTCAAATACCTGTATTATAATTTTATACAGTATGTCTCACTAAGTTGGAATCAAGTAGGAAACTTTTTTATTATTAATTTTAGGAAGAAAACTTCAAAATACCCTTAAATTTGACAAAATCGAAAACAGTTATTCAAAAAAATTGATCAGAACTAAAAATTTACATTATCAAAATAAGTTTTGTGTTGTTTAATATTTTATTTCTTGTGATTATAAAAGTCATGATAACCTTCTCGTTTCTTAATGTTTTCTAACAATTTTGCAATTTAAACAATTAAATTTGCATTGTTATTGTACCTAGAATACATTTTTTTCAATTTAAATTGACGTAATTGCATATTTGAACTTAGTTTTTAGTTATGATTAATTTTTTTAAATAACATTTTTCGATGTTGTCAAATTTAAAATTCATATTTTTTGACAAACCTCATATACTGCTGGAAAAAATAGATATCTGGTGATTGTATTTTAGAACATGTAGAGCTTTTTATAAAGAATAATTTTATTTCCTAAAATTAATAATAAAAAGTTTCAACTTACTGAGATGTATATGATGTGACGTAGAAAAAGTTCTAAAAATTTTGAACTGGAAAAAAGTTTTCCTATGCAAAAAACACTTTAGTTTGTTTGGGGCGTACAGGAAGGGCAGGCCCGATCCTGCTCAAGTAAATTAACTAGTTAAGTAAAAATTGGAACTTGATCTGAGCTTTTGTTCGAGAATTATAGTGTTTGCATATAGACAGACGTCCAGGGGGAGTAGAAATGATGAGAGAAAGTAAGGTAAAAGTAGGCGTGGCTCCCCGAAACTGAAAATAATGTAAACTTCAAAATATTTCTTTCAGCTGCAAATTCTACTGGTCCCAAGTAAGAGAAAATAAAAATGATAATGGAAATAACAAAACATAAGCTAAAATAAAGTCAAAACCGTGTTTTTTTGTCCCATATTGGAATCATATCATGAATGATGATGTGGAGGCAATTGAGGATCTCCAAATGGGTCAGGATGTCTTCTAACCAACAGACCCATTTTTATTATCTGATAGAAAATTTATGCAAAAATGTTTAGGCTCTCCAAGGCTATGGGAACCTTGCGCCAAGCACTTCAATCTTTTTTGGCCCCATTCTTGTAAGTTCTTGCCATAACTCTTTAGATTGTTTTTTTGTAAAATCTGGTGAAAATTTTCCAGTATAAAATTTTGGTCTGGCATAATTATAATTAGTAAATATAAACTCCAAATATGTAAATTTGGCCCCAAATATGTCAAATAAAGACGCAATTATGGATGCAATATTTTTCACAAAAACAAAAATTTAAAAAAATGGGGTTAGAGCAAAACAACCTTGGTTAGTTGTCTATCAAGAGGGGGTCAATTGTTTGCATTTCTGAATGGTCAGAATTTTCTACTAACATTTATCATCAGTGTTCGTTTTTTCTCTCACCCCTTTTCACTCCCTAGTTTCAAGAATACGGCTTTTTAATATCAAGAGAAATTTTGAAGTCAGGGAGGTCCCCGGGGAGTAAAAAATTCTCTCGATTCAAGAATGAAGTTCCACACAGGATTTTTTTGCACTTTCATATTTTGAGAGCTCGAAAACGTCGTTAAAAGTGATAAAAAGTGTGGGTAAGTACCCACTTCCCGGAAGCTTTTGTTTTGAGACAGTAGCATATAAAACGAATTTCTATCTCTCTCAAAACAGTATTGTATAGTTCACATGTTAGAGACCGAACGTATACGCCATCTCTCTCACAAAAATATTACAGTTATATAAAGCTTAGGCACGTCCATGAGTATATGTCAATAGTCACAATATCATAACACTGTGACCAGCCACACGTTAACCAGTGGATAATTTTAGAAAATAACCAATAAATAATAGGTTTGTACATATTTAAGCATAAGCTCTGGTAGCCACGTGACATAGTGGGCCCGGGAATCGAATCCCACATAACCTTTTATTGTTTTTTTAACACAGCTAGATTCAGACTTTTTTTAATAAAATAATTATTTTGTTTGGGTCAGATAACCAAGTTTAATGTTTTAACGTATGGGTAATTTCTGAAATTAACCACAGGTTAACGTGTGTACAGTCTGGGCCTTTTTTTAAATGCTTAAATGTCAAATTATGTGATCTGATTGTTGAACTTATCTACGACATTCCGTATGTCTGTCTTATCTGGTTTACATATGCTACTAAGACAAGCATTATGTAAGCTAAAAAGTGGACTTAGATATTTTTAGTAAGGTCATCAAAAAGTTAAAGGGTACGGCTTACATCAACCTGACAGCTGTAAAAACATTTTTTTTGAATCACCAGATTGTAAAATGGAAGAGGATGATCCCAGATATTGAAAAAATACCGTTTTTAGTACGAACGAACTGGTGAAAGCAAGAGATAAAATCAAATAGAAGAAAGCGCCAGAACCTGACCAATTATCAGATGTAAGAAGATATTCGGATAAATGTAATGAAAAAAGTGAAAATTTCCTAGAGAATGGAAAATAGAAAAATTGGATGGAAAGTGAATTGGGAACAAAATAAGCAATATCTTCCTATATGTTTGTTAAACGTCTTCGGGAAACTTCTTGAACGTTTCATTTTTGAGAGGTTTGAAAAAGATGTGGACAAATAAGGGTCGAGAAAAAGATACATGCTGATAAGTATTGACATTCATAATGCATTTAATTCAGCTCGGGGAAGAATTTTGAGGGGATTAAGAAGGTGGAAGGTATCTCTGTCTCTGTCTCGAATATATAAGAGTCATCATAGGAGCAAAAGGAAAGATGTTTAGATTAACTCATGCCCAGTATCAGTTAAAAATTAATGTTCAAATTAATAGTCTGCTCATGGGGGCAATTTTGAAGGAATTAAGGAGGAAGGCAGCTCCATCTACCTATAATGTGATAGCCAGTTATCTTGAAGTTATAAGGCACATTATAGGAGCAAAAGGAAAGGTGATCAGTTACTACTGGCTAAACTAATAATGTCAATTTTCGTTTGTCCATTATAGCCTTGATGGAGATGGACAGGATCACACTAAGGGGTTAAAAGTTATAATACCATATTCAATAGTTACTTAATGGTTAATTAATTAAAATAATTAAAACTTTACAGTAAAAACATTTTTGTTTTAATGCATAATAAATCACACTATACTAAAAATCATAGTTTGACATTGAGATTAAACCAATCGTTCGCTAATTACCTGCTAGCTATAATTAATCCGAGGATAAACAATTAAAAGTGAAAAATTATCTAGTTCTAGACAAAGTTGCTACTTATTCTAGGTGTATTTATAACTAATATAGTTAATTAACTAGGAAGCAATTTTAATGTAAATTATATGCCAGTATCAATCAATTTTTATTTTGTTAGTATTATTTTTTCTTTTACTGATATATTCTTGTTGTAGCATTCTACTATTTTCCTGTTATTTAAAATAAAATCTATAGAATGATAAGAATTAATGAAATAAAAACAAAAACAACTTGAAAAAAAACTGTTCAATAACCTGTTAATACATAAATGGCAACTTGCTTTTAATTATAAAATCAAAAAGTGAAAACCAATATTCGTCCAGCACGTAGACTATATAACATATTCGTATCAAATAAAATTTAATTAATTACTATGGAATACAGATATTTTCACGTTCACAAGGAAGTATATGTGCCAATTAATTTTCGAATTGATTTATTTGTTGTCTGTTGTCTCGTGTGAATTTGACTTTTCCAACGAGAAAATTGTCATGAAAACGGTTAGGCGCTATCGCTAATGAATGCAGTGATTGATTTCGATTCCGACGGTTAACTGTAATCATTAATAAAGATACTGGCTTTAAGAAAATATATTTATTATGTTTAATGAGGATAACGTAATGGTAATAGTCAATATGGAAAATCGTAAGAATTATAATAAAATAAATTAAAAAGAAACGAAGAAAGGAATAATAATTGAATTGACAAAAAGAATAACGGAAGTAGAGAAACTGCAAAAAAAATAATGTTGTGAAAGAGATTAGGTTAGGTATTTAATGATATTGGGGAAAAAATTGTAAAATTGACAACATTGCAAAAACTTTTCCAAAAATATTAAAGTAAAAATTGCAAAATTGTCATTTTTGTAATAAGATCGCAAAAGAAACAAAATTTTTAAAGATACTGATAATAACATTGGCAACACTCCAAAAAATCAAAATTTTTTGTAAAACTCAACAAAAATTGTAAAATTGACAACATTGTAAAACTTTTCCTAAAATATTGAAGAAAAAAATGTAAAATTGTCATGATCAAATTTTTCAATGAAAATGAAAAAAAAATGGTATATTAACAACATTGTAAAAAAAAACAAAATGATATTGATAATAACATTGTAAAGTTGGCAACACTGCAAAAAATCAATATTTTTAATGAAACTAAACAAAAATTGTAAAATTGACAACATTGCAAAAAAAATTTCTAATGATATTGCTGAAAAAATTGTAAAATTGACAACATTGCAAAAAAATTTTTCTAATAATATTGAACAAAAAATAGTAAAATTATCATGGTTGTAATAAAATCAAAATTTTCAATGAAAATGAAAAAAAAATCATATTAACAACATTGCAAAAAATTTTTCTAATAATATTGAACAAAAAATAGTAAAATTATCATGGTTGTAATAAAATCAAAATTTTCAATGAAAATGAAAAAAAAATCATATTAACAACATTGCAAAAAATTTTTCTAATAATATTGAACAAAAAATAGTAAAATTATCATGGTTGTAATAAAATCAAAATTTTCAATGAAAATGAAAAAAAAATCATATTAACAACATTGCAAAAAATTTTTCTAATAATATTGAACAAAAAATTGTAAAATTGTCATGATCAAATTTTTCAATGAAAATAAAAAAAATGGTATATTAACAACATTGTAAAAACACAAAAAATGATATTGATAATAACATTGTAAAGTTGGTAACACTGCAAAAAAATCAAAATTCTTAATTGAAACTAAACAAAAATTGTAAAACTGACAACATTGCAAAAAAAAATTTCTAATGTTATTGCTGAAAAAATTGTAAAATTGACAACATTGCAAAAACATTGTTTAATGATATTGGAAAAAAATTTGTAAAATTGACAACATTGTAGAAACTTTTCCTAAAATATTGAGGAAAAAAATGTGAAATTGTCATGGTTGTAATAAGATCGAAATTTTCAATAAATATGAAAAAAAATGTTATATTAACAACATTGTAAAGAAAACAAAATTTTTAATGATATTGATAATAACATTGTAAAGTTGGCAACACTGCAAAAAATCAAAATTTTTAATGAAACTAAACAAAAATTGTACAATTAACATTACAAAAAAAAATTTAAATGATATTGCTGAAAAAATTGTAAAATTGTAAAAACCAAAATTTTTCCAATAGAAAAAATTGTCAAATGAAATTAAAAAAATATTTTTATTTTATTGAAAAATAAATGTATATTTAGAATTATTTGAAATATAAAAAAATGGGCTAGTATGGATCCCGTTACTTTGGAGACCTCCTCCACTTTTCTAAAAGCTGAAGGAAACCACGATCCTATTGGTAAGAGAAAGCCACGCCCTGAATATTTTTAAGGACCCCAATTTAGGACCCCCAATTTATTAACCCTGAAACGACCCCCAATTTAAGACCCATAATTTAGTGCCACCAATTTAGAACCCCCAATTTTAAGATCCCCAAAATATTTGGACATGTTACCCTTTAGACCCGCCCATTTAAATCCATTTTGGTATCGCGAAAATAAAAAAATATATGATTGGTGCCCTTTATTCCTGAGTCCTGAAAATTGATGGTCTTTTCAATTCGGGGTCCTTAAAAATATTCGGGGTCCTAAAATTGGGGGTCCTTTCGGAGGTTCTAAATTGTGGGTCCCTTTGGAAAACCTAAATTGGAATCCTTTTGGAGTTCCTAAAATTGGGAGTCCCTTTAGGGATCCTTAAAAATATTCGGGGCATACCTTCCTTCGACCAATAGGAGCTTTTCTTCCCCACCTTTTAGAAAAATGGAGGGGGTTCTCCAAAGTACCAGAATCTCTACTTGGGCTACTAGTAACTTGATCCTGCTTTATTGAAATTGAAAAAGCAAAAAATAAGTGCTTGATTGTTTTTTTTTTAATTTGTCATTGTTTTATATTAGAAATATTTATGTACCCGTTATTGGAATTCCATATGGTCGTTTTAATTATTATCCCATATGATAAAGGACAATATCAATCCTAGTTATAATAATGAATAATTCTGACTACGCCATTGGTGTCTCATACAGAATGAGACAAACGTGAAAATTACTCACGAAGTATACGATAGCAAAAAACGTAAATTATTTAATTCTTACAATTTCTTCTTCTTTACGTTCTTTTAAAAGTGTTAAAGACTAAGCATCGAATTCCGGTTTTGTCCTTTTGTTAACAATAACGCCTAAAATGTCGTTAGTACAAACCTATACGTGAAAATTAAGCTTCGTCAAAAAAAGTGCAGGAATGTTAATTGATTCTTAAAATTTCTTTTGGTAAGCAAATACAAACGTTAAAGTGTTAAGATAAATCGTCAATTATAACTCAACGCAAAAAAAATAATATGAGTATTGGATTTTAGTTATTAAAGAACAATAAGTGCTTTTTTTTTAGGTACTGATATTAATTTAGATAAAAAACTTAGTAATATATATTCGCATACAGAAAATGTAATTTCTTCACGAATATTAAACTAATGGATAAAAATTCAGAAGAGATGATATCACCAATTAAATAATAATAATTTTTAATACTATTATTTTCTATAATCCTTTATAATGAAAATCTTCATTATAAATAAAGTACAATTATTTTGTTATTTTTTACAGTAAAAAAAATTTAAATGTAATTATTTAGTAATTTAACACAACAAATATATTGATACCAAATTATGGAGAGATATATATAATATAATCTACGTCACATTTCAAATATACCGCCTTTTTCCCCTGTCGATTTGGACCAATAATAACGAAGTTTGACCTTAATATCCATTAGTGTCGGTTCTGCGCATGATTTTTGTTTACTCCTATATTCTACGTCACATTTCAAATATACCATCTTTTCCGCGTTAAATTTGGACCAACAATAACGAAGTTTGACCTTAATGCCCTTTAGTCTTTGGTTCTGCGCATGATTTTTGTTTACCCGTATAGTCTGCGTCACACTTCAAACATACCACCTTTTTACTTTCCCGACCCACCTCCTAGAAGGGAAAGTATTGTGAACGAGCTAAAAAAAAATTTCGAGATAAAAACGGAAATATCCATTTTCGGGTGCCCTGAGACGATTAAGACCATTTCCAGATGGAAGTCTGCCTGTCTGTCTGTCTGTGTGTGTATTCTTCCACGATAGAGGCCACACGTTTAATCCAATTGAGCTGAAATTTGGTATAGGGGTTTGGGTTACCCCTCAGAAGAACCCATTAGTTTTTGTACGACATCTGTCAAACGGAAGTATCACTATCAAAAAATGACAGATCAAATATGTCACGGAATTCGACTTGCAATATGTCATTTGAAAGCACTTGAAAAAATCTATTCAGAACAGTTAAAATTATTCCTCCAACTGTCACTTGTCAAAAATAAAAAAATGTCAAAATTTGAAATTTTAGCCTTAAATATCTTAAAAAGTATTAATCCGATTGGACTGAAATTTGGTACAGAGTTATCTTTAGGTTTTGTACGACATCTGTCAAACGGAAGTATCACTATCAAAAAATGACAGATCAAATATGTCACGGAATTCGACTTACAATATGTCATTTGAAAGCTCATAACAAATTCTATACAGGACAGTCAAAATTATTTCTCCAACTGTCACCTGTGAAAAATAAAAAAATGTCAAAATTTGAAACTTTAACATTAAATATCTGAAAAAGAATTCGTGGATTTTTTTCAATTTTTGCAATTTTTTTACAATCTTTTCCAATTTTGTCAATTTTTTTTTTTTCAATTTGTCCTTGAGGTTTTTTCAAGTTTTTTGATATTTTTGAGTTTTTTTGAGATTTTTGATATTTTTAGAGGTTTTTTGAGATGTTTTTCGATTTATCTCGCTTTTTCTCATTTTTCTGATTTTTTTCTGTTTTTTTTTTGTTTTTTTAATTCATTCACATTTTTTCTTACTCCTTTGATTCATTATGATAATTTGCGATTTTTTGTAATTTTGTTGCGTTTTTTTGCGATTTGTGATATTTTTCGATTTTCCGTGTTTTACAATTTTATGCTTCATTTTTTCTAATTTGTTTCCGAGTTTTTTTGTTTTTTAAAATTATTTGTTTTTATTATTTTTTCCCTTTTTTTCTGATTTTTTCGATTCTTTTATTTTTTTCTCGTTTTTCTCATTTTTACGATTTTTTGTTTTTTTTTTTCTGTTTTATTTTTTATTTTTTTCCAATCTTTCCTCATTTTTTCTCATTGATCTGTTTTTCTATTCTTTTTTTGTATTCTAATTTTTTCTCATTTTTTTATTTTATTTGTTTTTTTTGTGATAATTTGCAATCTTGTCATTTTTTTGTGATTTTGTTGCAGTTTTGTGTGAGATTTTTCGGTTTCTTGCGTTTTTTCTGCGATTTTTAGCGTTTTTTTTTCGGTTTTTGATTATTTCATTTCTTTCGTATTTTACAATTTTGTTTTTCATTTTTTCCGAATATTTTCTAATTTATTCTCTTTCAATTTTTTCCAATGTGTTTTGTGTTTTTTTTTTATTTTATTTTTCATTTTCTTTGTATTTTTTGGATTCTTTTCTCGTTTTTTTTCTTCTCATTTTTATGATTTGTTTCTTTTTTTGTTTTGTTTTTTTATTTGTAAAAAAAAATATTAAAAATGGTGTCTCGAATTTCGAACTTTGAACTTTACTCACCATAATTTAAATACTAAAAGAAACTTAATTTTCATTAGGTATTATACTAAAATAGTAATTTTAGCAGCATTTTAAAAATATTGGAACAAAGACATAAATTTTCTATTAAAATTACGAATTTCCTTTTTTCTGCTACTTAAAAATATGACGCCAACATTGTGTTACGTAGACATGAATTATATACCCCAAAATAATTATTTTGCAGGTGGCGCCATCTATCTATAAAAAAGTACGTGAACTGTATGTGAGCATATAAGATTTGTAAATGAAAGCAAAAAATGAAATATCTCGTATGTACCGTCTCTAATGGAAATAGTTTTTATATCGATTTTTGAAGCCTTTTTTGAGGTTATTCAGGAACTAATTTAATACCATTAGAACATTATAAAAGCAAATCCGCATATATTTATTGCCTGGATAGTCCGTTTTATTTGTTCAAAATAAAGATGTTTGATATAACGAAATGTTTAAAATACATAAAAATTTTTGTATTTTAATTTCTAAATCGATTTTTTTCGATAACGTAACGACCAAATTTTTGACAAAACGTACTAAAATAAAACATTTCAGTAAAATCGCATGTTTCTAACCAGAACAGTTTTATTTAGACAGTTAAAATAAGGGAAAACATTAAACTAAATTTTATTAATTTATTTCATAAGAAAACATTCCCTGAAACAATTTTACGTGATTACTAAAATCGAGTCTCATTCATAAAATTATAGAACAGACATTAGTAAATTTAATTGTATAAATAGTGGAAAGGACAATGACCCTTTCCTTCGAAAAAAAAAAATATATAATAAACATTTGATCATGACCTCACAAGATTATATCTACATGAATAACTAAGAATAAAAATTATCTTTAGAATCCATTGATAATACTTCCAAACTGAGAGAAATCGAATATGGTCGGTCACACCCTCAACGACCAGACACAATGAATGAATAGGTAATTTTCTGAGTACTTATAATTTAATAACACGTGTATAGAACGAATACTTCACACTTCATAAGACTAGATATTTGTCGTCTGAAGATATTTTTGAAAGGAAAAGAAGAAGACTGATGTACTCACAGGATGGATACTATTTACGATAAAAATGCAGGTGTGATGGCATAAGACGGATTATTTTTTGTGCATATTCTTCAGGCCCACGCTGTATTGAAAACCTTCAATTGATTATGTGGATGGACCAGGTAAGGTGTGACACACCCATGTCTTTATATAACAGTGGCGGGACGTCGTATTACTCGATCCCCGCCAAAATATAGTTCATAATATACTATAATTTGTGTTAAAATTGGCCGTACAACAAAATGTTTCAAAACAAATACGACTAATAGTTCAACACCCGCCAACATGATAGTGCATATTTTATATGTATATAGAGTATCATAATTTATATGTATATTTATATACAAAATTATTAATAATATCTTAATTATATTTTATTTTTATTGGACTATGTTCAAATTTGAATAGATAAAAATTGCTATTTTATTTTAAAACCTAATTATATAATTTTTTTTTTACCAATTCAACTAACCTATATATATATAAAAAAATTCGCTTAAATTTTATGTAATTATTTTTTCTTAAGAAACAACGTTCAATAAACGAATTCTAAAGGTATAATTGATTAACCGTGGAATTTTTATTACCGATTGGTTTGATGTGTCATGTTGCCATGTTTGTGTAGATTTGGCGATACGTGTTTTCTATACACGCTTACGTATGTGTGATTTCCCTCTGTCCATAACAGAGTACGAGTGTCAAATTGTCGAAAAACGATCATAAATATATACAGTGTGTTAAAGAAAAATTGTAGCGTATCATAATATTAAAATTAAAAAATATACTGCTTTCAATTTAACGTTAATAATACCAATAATGGCTTTGTGCAATTTTTTTTGTTCCATCCTAAAAACTTACACTCTATACAGGGTGTTTTATTAAGAAACAGGCATACGTTAACTGCAGATAGGGGGCACCTAGGTGATTCTAAATAATTACCATATGATGGATCGATCTAGCGGTCTTTATAACCGAGATATACGTGTTTTATCTATTTTCTCTATTTCTTTAATGGCCTATAACCTATTGTATATTTTTTTTGATATTTGGGGTACACATTCTTCATAAGTTGCCAAATCGATTGAGACATTCATAAAAAAACAAAATCCAGGTCCGATTTAAAAAAAAATGTACAAATTTGTTCATCCCTAAAACAACATCCTGTATTCCTGAATTCAAAATGCTTGTTTCCATATTCAAAAAGAGCGCAAAAAAATGAATCTAAAGATGTGCCTCGATAAGCTAAAATATCATAAATTAATGGCGATTTCTTGAGCTAAAATAACATCAATTAATGGTGATTTCTTAAGCTAAAATATCAAGAATTAATACTGATTTCTTAAGCTAAAATACCATGAATTAATAGTGATTTCTTAAGCTTAAATATCATGAATTTCTTAAGCTAAAACATCATGAATTAATACTGATTTCATAAACTATACCATGAATTAACAGTGATTTATTAAGCTAAAATACTATGAATTAATACTGATTTCTTAAGCTAAAATACCATGAATTAATAGTGATTTCTTAAGCTAAAATACCATGAATTTACAGTATTTTTTTTTTAACCAAAATATCATCAGTTAATACTTATTTGATAAGCTAAAATCGCATGAAATAATACTGATTTCTTAAGCTAAAATAACATGAATTAATGGTGATTGCTTGAGCTGAAATATCATGAATTACTACTGATTTCTTAAGCTAAAATACCATGAATTTATAGTAATTTTTTTTAAGCCAAAATATCATCAATTAATACTGATTTGATAAGCTAAAATCGCATGAAATAATACTGATTTCTTAAGCTAAAATATCATGAATTAATACTGATTTCTTAAGCTAAAATATTATGAATTAATACTGATTTGTTAAGCTGAAATATCATAAATTAATACTGATTTCTTAAGCTAAAATACCATGAGTTAAAAGTGATTTCTTAAGCTAAAATATCATGAATTAATACTGATTTCTTAAGCTAAAATATCATGAAATAATACTGATTTCTTAAGCAAGAAAATCATGAATTAATACTAATTTATTAAGCAAAAATATATCATGAATTTATACTGAT
Source organism: Neocrepidodera transversa (assembly GCA_963243735.1). Lineage (NCBI taxonomy): Eukaryota > Metazoa > Arthropoda > Insecta > Coleoptera > Chrysomelidae > Neocrepidodera > Neocrepidodera transversa. Next base: position 873,806 of record OY725345.1, on the reverse strand, counting down.
TTCTTAAGCTAAAATATCCAGAATTAATACTGATTTCTTAAGCAAAAATATCATTAATTAATACTGATTTCTTAAGCTAAAATATCCAGAATTAATACTGATTTCTTAAGCTAAAATATCTAGAATTAATATTGATTTCTTAAGCTAAAATATCCAGAATTTATACTGATTTCTTAAGCTAAAATATCTAGAATGAATACTGATTTCTTAAGCTAAAATATCATGAATTAATACGGATTTCTTAAGCTAAAATATCATAAATACTATTTAATATAAAATAATTTACATTAAAATGAAACCAAATGTAACCAATTCGATGGATTTCATTTTGAATTCCCAAAAATTCTAATAAATAAGCAATTTGAATATAAAATTGAAGTAGTAAACAATTCTGCGCAAACTCCAAAAGCTTATCTTTAGATTCAGTTTTTTACGCTCTTTTTGAATATGGAAACAAACATTTTAAATTCAGGAATACAGGATGTTGTTTTGGGGGTGACCAAATTTGTACATTATTTGTACATTTTTTTTTTAATAAGACCTGGATTTTGTTTTTTATGAATATCTCAATGGATTTGGCAACTTCTAAAGAATGTGTAGCCAAAAATAAAAAAATATGCAGTATGGATCGAAAGTTATAGGCTATTAAAGAAATAGACAAAATAGATAAAACACCCTGTATGTCGGTTATAAAGACCGCTAGACCCGTCATATGTAACTGTATAATGTTGTTAGTCTTGGTATTAGAATTTTTCTTTTGATAGATTTTTCGCTTTTATTATGGCTGTATAAATTTTTTTTTTTTCTAAGAAAACAGACTCCTCAATTTCATCCTTCAAATTCCATGTTTTCCAGTTTCACTTATTCTTACAATTTGCTTTGCAGTTCCGTTTCCCTCTTCTGATTTTGTCAAACAATAATTTGTAAGTATTATTAAGTGAATCATCCTGTAATATACAGTTTAATCTAAGTAGGTATGTAAGGAGTGTCCATCACGTATTTGGTGACATTGTGGGGAGTTTCAGGACACAAAAGTTTCACACCGTGCATAATAAATACGTCACGCACATGGAAGCCGCGATGCATCCGAAGGTCGTCAATAAATAACATTCTTCTTCAAATGGACGATAATATACATTTGCAAAAGTGTCGAGGATTAACCATCCGATTCGGTTTACTACACTTTTTTTTTACCAATTATCCCAAAAATGTCATTACAGAGAATAATATTAAATTGTAGGTTAAGACAGTAGCGTAGGTATACGAAAAGCTTAAAGTATTGGTAATACAAAAAATAAATAAATTACAATACAAACATGTTTGGAAACATTGTAAAAATGTACTCATTGGAAAAAAAAATATTGCACCGAGATATTTTTTACTTTATTAAAAATTTCCAAGTTCGTCTATATGATACTACCGATAATTTTTCCTAGTATTGAATATTAATTATTTTGATTTATTATAACTAATTAAATTTTCTTGACGTCATAAAATTTTTATTGTAAAAATCCTTTATTTCGTAAGGAATTTTATTATATGAAAATGTGTTTTTTTTTCTAAAATTAAGTTAGCTGTAACCTAGTGTTATTTGACGTTTTTATGAGAGTTTTCAAAACAAGAAACTCTTTTGGCTCTGGAAAATGGATTTTCCTGAAAATCACATTATGGACTTATTTGGGTACGTGGAAAACGAATCTGTTATCGGTTCTATAAATTACCAAAAATCTATACGTCATCATACGATGTCGCCATATAACTTTTCCTACCAAGTTTTCTACGAGAAAAACGAATTTTCTATCGATAATTCTATATAGTGACGACCGAACCGGTTACGGTCAATTTTCCTGTCCTCGGACGGATTCAGACCGGTTTTAGGACCGTATCAGACGAAAAAAATTTTTATTGCAATTTCTGATTACTCCAATCATTTTTATAGCCTAAAATACCCAATGACACGTAGTTTTATATTTTTCAGATTTTTTTTAGAAACTTCGATTTTTTCGAATAACAAAGTATCGACCTCGACCGAGAAAAAAATTCGTCACTACGGAATACCGAGGCGTATATTTTTTTTTAAAGGTATCGTTCGATTCAGAATTGATGTAGCTATGTGATGTAAAAATTTCAGATCCATAGCAGGTCGCAGGAAAATTTGGCGTCGCTTCAAACAGAAACCATCAAAATTGGCGATTTTTACCATTTTTTCCATACATGGAAAAAATTGCGATTTTGGCCGGAAAATGGATTTCCCTGAAAAACACATTATGGACTAATTTGGGTACGTAGAAAACGAATTTGTCATCGGTTTTTCGCTTAGACGCTCCCTTTTCCCTCAAAATCATCCTAAATAAGGTATTCGCTAACGAATTTTTGACGTCCGTCGACTTTGGAATTTTCTCGAAACGTTAATAGTGAGCGAAAAGGGTTTTTTTTTGCTAATTGTAGGAAATTTCTTCCTGAATCGATTGAGTACTCGTAAACAATCATGCGACAAAGCGTTTGTCAGCTGCAAAGGTTTAAAGAGGATCGATGCAATTTTTCGCGATTTCTATAAATTACCAAAAATCTGTCCGTTTGTAACAAAATCCAACTCTTTGACATATGAAGTCAAGGTCATTTTAAATTTTCAAAAACTCGAAAAATTAAGGCAACAATATTGTCGTTTTTCATTTGTTCAAAGTAGGACTATCTACTTTAATTATTCAATTTTTGAATCACTGTTTCGATACCTTTTTACTTTCTAGATACATTAGGTAAGACTCATACAATTTCTATACCGAAACCATAATTCTAATAAGAAACTTGCATCAATTTTAAAATCTTTTATGGAATTCGGTTAAGAATGTTCTAAAAGTAATATAGGTTAAAAAAGGTATTACTTTTGGCTGAAGTCATTTTAAGCAGTCTAACGAGATTTATATTTTTCCGCGCCAACATATGACTACCACTGTTGCCTTTTTTATCTGTCAGTAAAAATAACATGTAAAAAAACAAAACGCCTAAACAAAAAGCATGTTCGCAAAATTTACCGAAGGTTGGTTTGGACATTATTTGTTAAAAATGGGAGGCCAAACTGTTGACATTTCATAAATAATTTTTTTTTTGATAACAATCGTTATTGCAATGAATTACCGCTAGATGGTGACACATTCTAGCACAAAATGACGTCACGGCCGTTTCAATCTGTACTTTTTCCTGCCATATGCTACTTTCAGATAATAAACTGTATCAATTACAAAAAAAAATCATGAACAATATTGAGCAAGTCCTAACTTCTTTAAGTAAGATATCGGATAAAGAGAAGAGAGACTAGGACATATCCTTGAGGAAAGCTATTATTGAATCGGTTGGATATTCTATAATAATCTGAAAATATCTAGGATTTATCATGTTAATAATTAGATGGATGGTAGTCCTGCAAGGAGTTATCTTAGTATGCTTATTTAGTGCGCGTTATTAGTTGGATTAGATCACGGTTGTGGATCCAAACAAACCGTAGAGATCATTATTTTGACACAAGTGTAATATTATTCATATTATCTTATTATATTATTTCAATCCGGAGCCCAATAAATAATTACCATAGCTACTTGGAAGTTGGATTAGAATAAGAAGTTCATTAGTAATAGTAATTTGTTAAAGATACATAGTAAAAATTGTTAAAATTAAAAGAATAAGTAATGTATGAAAAAAGCACATGGACAATCACCCATAGCGAAATCCGTATTGATCACTGTAGTGCAAATGATAAAAACGCAAATCCAAGGGTTCCATACCAAAAACGAAAAGAAGAATAATCATTACCTAGCAATTGATAAGAATACCGGTAACTAAAATTAATTTATGATAAAAAATAATTGAGTACTACCCACTGAATGAAAATTGACATGTGTCAATGAGATTAAGCCAACAGTACAAATAGGTGAGACAAAGAAGACTTGGAGAGTCAGCTAAGAAATCTTGAATTTGTAATTATTTGATAAAGTAATTTTAAAGAATTTTTTATAGAACAGAAGACATGTCAATATCAAAGTCAATGGTTGTCAAAAGAAGAAAAAGAAGAATAGACTTAATCTTCCAGTTCATGTTAATGTCTATTATTGTATATTTTAATATTTTATAATCTAAAAATATATTTAAAATCAACACAATATTATTCTATCTTTCTCTCAGACTTATGTCTGTCTACTTGCAAATTACAGTTAACAAAAACATAATTCATAAGCGACTGTTGCTATGCAAGCTTATCTTTCTCTTATTATCCCATTATTATTATATTATAGATATATTTCTTCCCGCTAAGATGCTGAATTCATGGCCATTTACATACCACGTCGCATGTCTCCTATCAATAAAAAAACCACCTACCCTACTCTCCGTTAAAATTCAGAGCAGAATCGCTCTCTCGCATACCGACTGTGAACGGATACAGTCGCATTCAAAAAAGTTTCTTCAACTAATTAAAATGGTGCGTAATTAATCGCACCCAAAAAGTTTTCTGAGTTTTTATAACAAAAACATGTAAATATTTATGTTTCGGTTTCATAATTTAAATTAATGTGCCTTTATGATTTTTCTGTTCATGTTCGTACTTGGAAAAAATGGATTAAAAATTACATTCCTATTTCAAATACTGTTTTAATTTAACATTCATATTGGTTTAACTTCTACCTAAAAAGGTTGGTCCTTCGAGAAAATCTAAGAATTTAAAAATAATGCTCACAGTCTAGTGTTCTTTCAATAGATATTGATACTAATATTCATAAATCGTTCAATCATATATGCTACGCTAGATACGGTATTATGTAGTATTTGTTGGGTAGGTGAGGGGTAATGTTTACAATGTACTATGAGTCGGATACTGATTTCTCATTGGTCAAACTATATCGAAATTTGAAAACGACCAATCACTGACATAGTACACTAAACCCCCCCCCCCCCCCGGACCTACAAAACAAATAACCTACATGCCGTATCTAGCGTAACGTATATGATCTAAGGTTAGACGAGAAGGAAAAGGTTCAGTATTATAATAACAATCGGAAATTATCAGATAGAAATATGTGACGAAGTTGTGAGACAAAGTATCGTGTCATTATATAAAAAAGAGTTAATTTCAAACATATCTAAAAGATTCAGCTGGGTACCTTTATGGCAATCATGCAGGCGTACAGAATCGGAGATACGAGAAATTATGATTGAAAGAGATGATACGGTTAGCGAAAGAGGATGAAGTGTTGGTAATATCAAAGTTTTAATTGACCGACATACACTGCAATGCAATATAATAGCATTCAACAAAAGAAGGAATTTAAAGGATCACTATGGCTTCGTGGTGAAGACTTAAATCTGAAGGGAGGGGTAAAATATCTTGGGGTAATCCTAGACCGGAAACTTACCTGGAACCTTCAGATTCAAAAAATACATACGAAAACGGTTGCTACTTTAATGATAGCTAGACGCACATATGGGAAAATTATGGGGGCTCAATCCAATAATGGTACAGGTTGTATAATATGGTAGTCCAGCAATTGTTGTACTACTATTTTGTAAGTAAAATCATATTTAAGCATAATTTTTTGTAGTTTAACTATTGTTATATTTATATTATAGGCCTGATGATGGTCATCGTTTGGCCGAAACATGTTATTTACCACATTTTAGTATGGATAATCTTTTGTTTTTGTTAGAATTGGTAAAGATTTAAAGTTTTTTAGTTTTATTTAATTTGTCCGAACGATCGTAGCATTAAATAAATGAGACGTCTTCTATTTATCTCGCAGTTGAAATGTTTATATGACAAATGGCACCTTTTCGGAAAACTGGTTTAATAACCAAAGAAGTGTCTTTTTGTTCTTCTAACCAGAACTTGTTCTCTCCGTATAGAATTTATCTGTAAAATATCAGTAGGGTTTTTTTTATTCTCAGAAAGAAGCCAAATGAGTTATTATAATTAATAAGCAATTTTCTATCAAACATAAAACTGTAATGTTAATAGTTTAACAATTTTTTTTCATAATTAACATAGAAATTAAAAACTGCTAAAATAAATTATAAACAAAGTGATGATTTTAAAATCTCGCTGGTATCTTAATTTTTATACATATTTTTAGTCCTTATGAAATTTGTTTATACAACTGTTCCTATTCGAAAAATCTATTACGATACGGTTTGTTTTGCGTCAGAGAAAAATTTTTAGCTATTCGTTTTAAATAAATATTTACACACTAGCCAACAAATAGTAGGCGTTTGCTTAAGGAACGAAGAAAAATGACATTGAATTTGACCCAGTATTTACAACAAAGGACACCTACTGTATGTCACTCGATTGCCACAGCTACTAAGTACTTTCGAGTGTTTTATTTCTCATTTCAAGAAGTTTTTCGTGTTATCGTGATATTGCGATTAGTGTCATGTTAAGGTTAAAACAGAGAGTACTTACAGGTCAGGACATTAAATTAATAAATATAAGGACCTCGAACTGCCATTTGAAGCTACCCACTATAAACAGTTATATAACTAACATACAGAAAAATAGTTTTCCTGTTTTAAAAAACCATCTACTACAAGTATTGAATTATTACTTATAATCTCCCTAGAGCATGAATTATTGGCGGAAATTTTTTGAGTACATGAATTTTCTTTAAAAATTTCCCGCCAATTAATTCAAGCACGTGGGGGATTCAGTGAGAAAATGTCACACCGAAATATTAAAAAAATACTAGGACAATGACGGTTTTCGATTATAAATGAAAATGGAGGAGAAAAATTTCCGGAATTTTTTTTAGTTGCTATGGTAACGATACAAAATACACATTTTTAATAGGTCGAAAATGTTATGTGTAAAATTTTTTATTGAATTTTCTGATTCGTATTCTATTTTTTCAGAAGTTTAAGATTCATTTTGTTTGACTTGTTTACAAATTTTTTCTTTCTATTCTTCTAAATCGCAAACTATTATAGAATTTTTTTGTTCATAACCAATGAAAAAATTTATACATTTTATAAAGATTATTATGATTTAAAAAAATAATTAGAAAAAAAAAATGAAAATCAAAATTCTATTCAGACTTCTATTCATGAAGAAAAAAATTCCGAATAAAAAAATATTTTAATAGATGGCGATAAAAAATTTAAGAATTTCGTGATTAAAAACTTTTTCTGATTTTTTTCAAAAAATTTATGTATGTATAAGCATAAAAAATCTGCTCAAAAAATTAAAGCATAAAAAATCTGCAAATTAAAGTGGTTTATCCCTACTTCTTTCACTTTTCTCGACGTTTCTAAGTTCCCCGAATCCGCAAATGCAAAAAAAATATTCTGTCCCGGCGTCTGAATGTCTGTCTATCTGTCTGGATGTAAACACTGTAACTTTTGAACGAAAGCTCCGATCGAATTCCGTTTTTTACTTTACACCTAGTTAATTTTGTCCAAGGAAGAACCCTATTGAATTTGAGCAGGATCGGACCGGCCCTTCCGGTATCCATCATGCAAATTAAAGTGGTAAACATTTTTCCAGTTCAAATTTTTATAACAAAATGTCAAACGGAGTTTATGAAATGGATGGGGATGTTGCAGAAATTATTGACACATTGTTTGATTTTAGAGATATTTGTTTAGTTTTTTTTTTTTTTGGCTTTTTTACAATTTTTTTGATTATTTTCGTTTTTTCCGTATATATCATTTTTTTTTCTTTCACTCTTTCCTGTTTTTTCATTATTCTGACGTTTTGTTTTTTTTTCTGGTTTTTCGGTCTTTTTTTTTTCGATTTTTTCTAATCTTATCTTATTTCTTCTCATTGTTCCGTTTTTTTATTTCTTTTTCTTCCGTTTTCTAATTTTTTTGTAATTTTATGATTATTTTATAGAAAGAGATATTTTATGGTTTTTTCTCATTTTTCTGATTTTTTGTTTTTTTTTTTCTGGTTTTTTCGATGTTTTCTAGTTTTGCTTCCTTTTTGTCATTGTTTCTTTTTTTTTCAATTACTTTTTTTTCCATTTTTTTCATTTTCTAATTTTTTTCTCATTTTTACATATTCCTTTAATTTTTTTCGATTTTTTTTGTAATTTTGTTACGATTTATTTCAATTCTTTCATTTATTTTTTTATTTCTTTCTTTTGTTTACAACTGTTCCGGTTTTTTATTGTTCTTTACGATTTTTTCGAACTTTTTCCAGTTTTTGCTCTTATTCTTCATTTGTTTTCAATATTTTCCAATAATTTTTGTTTCTTTTTTGATTATATCCGATTTTTTCAGAATTTTTCGATTCTTCTAATTTTTCCTCGTTTTTCACAAAATTTTTTTTTCATGTTTTATTCTAATTTTTTTGGTTTTTTTTCTCATTGTTCAATTTTTTTTCTATTTCTTTCTTTTATTTTCTATTTTTTTGCTTTCCTCTGATATTTTTTTTATTTTTCGGCTTTTTCAAATTTTTTTCTCATCTTTCTGATTTTTTTTTGTTCGTTTTAAATTGTTTCTATTGTTTTTTGACGTTTTTCAAATTCCTTCAGTTTTTTTTATTTTTCTCATTTTTTCGATTTTTGTTGATCTCGTTCGATTTCTTTTGGATTTTGTTGATTTTTTTCGATTCTTGACGATTTTTTTCGTTTTCTTTTCGAAGGAATTAAAAGAAGAAACTTATTTCTTAACGGGGATGCCCCAAACGCACAATTTTTAATAGATTTACAGTATTTATTTACAGTATTAAGAAAAAGATGTTACAGTTTTTTTTGTTACTAGTTTCCACGGTCCTGATATTAACACAATTGGTCTACTTCTTTTAATAAATAATCGTGATGGCGAAAAAGATTTCTTATCCCCACTTTTTATCACTTTTCTCGACGTTTCCAAGCTCCCTGAGTCCGAAAATACAAAAAATCTTGTCCGGATGTCTATCTGTCTGTATGTAAACACTGTAACTTTTGAACGAAAACTTCGATCGAGTTCCGGTTTTCACTTTACCGAGTTAATTTCGTCCAAGAAAAATCCTATTGAATTTTGAGCAGTATTGGACCGGCCTTTCCGGTAGCCGCCATACAAATTAAAGTGGCTTGCATGGAAAACCTTTTTTCAAATTCAAATTTTTTGAACTTTTTCCGCTTCACATCATATATAATATTCAACGATCCATAAAAATCAAGTTCTCAAGTGATAAACCAGTATCGCACAAGTAGCCTAAGTATAGCGTTAATGCTTCACAGGATAAAAAGTGTTCGCTCGATGGGCCGAAGTCCCGAAACGGTGCACCACCGTTTGAGCGTTTCTAGAATTATTTTTTGCAAAGAAAATATATTAGTTTTTGGTGGTTAAGAATGAACTCATTATATTTATATAAATTTTTGAATCAAATAGAAAAATTAGAGTAACCTTATATGGTCATTTCGATTAGCGCACGTTTATTAATTAAACAATACAAATCATGAGTTTAAAATCTATAAAAAACTGATTATTACTGCAACTGTTGATCACTTTTCTTCAAATCTCTATTTCTTTTATTACATTTAGCTTAATTTTTGTCTTATTTTACAGTTTCAAATATGTAATAATTTTATCCCACACATTCTAGTCGTAAAATGTATAGAATCAATAAAAACACATTTTGGTATCTTGCCAACTAAATTATTAGTCTCTCAAGTGTGTAACAATATTTTAAGATCATCTTCAGTGAAATAATACATTAGTAAAAATATTTTATGGAGAATATAAATTTATTCCTTTATCGTACATATCTGTATCGGTGACAAATTTAAAAATAAGGATTTAGTGGATTTTTATTTGAAGACAATGGATACTTTTTACATGTCCAAATGACAATTAACAGGTGACAGTTAGAGAAATAATTTAGACTGTTTTAAATCGAGTTTTTCAAGCGATTTCAAATGACATATTGCAAGTCAAATTCTGTCATTTGACAGATATAGATTTAATAAAATAATATTTAAAATAAAAGATTTAAAAAACCCAAATTTATGGAATATCTTAAATGTCATGAAATTATAAGAAGATACTATATTTTTGTATTCATTTACGTATAGAAAAACCCAACGAAATTTCCAATATGGAAATGTCTTCTTTATAATAATTATAACCTGGAAAACACCCTTTACATAATCAAAACAGGTTTTTACTTAATTTAGAATACGAACAAAAACAACAGATAAGCATCAAATTCCGCGAACCATTTATTACGATTTAGTATCACTATAAAATAAAATAACATTTATACCCGTTTTTATATAACAAATGTGAAAAAGAAAAAAAAAATCTAGTAAATATTTTCATGCCAGCTAATAGGTATATAGGTACAATTCCAAAGCGGTTTCAAGTAAAGACAAGGTCATTTAGATAGTTATTGATTATCTTATATAATTTCTAGGTCAGCAAGATTACACGCGTCTTAGAACGTTTAATTTTATAATGTTTACTTCTTGATGCTATAACTATGAAATTGAATATACGGCAACCATTAAGGATTATTTATTGATCTGGAATAAATTCGATGAAGATGACTGCACCGATAAAAACGATTACTTGCTTCATCCTACAATATATATATTCAAATAAAAAAAAAATTGTATGGAGAAATCAAAATAAATAAATAATTTTTTTAAATATTTTCATAGGTACCCTAACAATTGCACCCCTATAATAAAATAAAAATAAATAAAAACGATTTGTATAAAAATAGTTGTTTATTTCCCAACAATTTGATTATTATTTCATTGTAATATATCTAATTGTCTCAATAATTAAAATTTATATAGAAACGATAAAATTTTATATAAGGAAGTGTGATCTCCCACCCCTGGCCTGTTTATCTCATGAAAAAGGCAAGTACAAAGTAACAAATCGATGGCCATTTCGGTAAGAAACTACCGTACTCAAATGTATCACAAAATATACTTGATCGTCTGGTATTGTTAAATTAGGACCCACGTTGTATTTAATCATCGTAGTAGTAATAATAATAGCATTATTATCAATAATTGTAATAACCCCAGAAATTCTTTTAAAGTTTGATGAACATAAATCAAAACACAAAAATCTCAAGTAAATATTTATTCATTAAGAAAATTTACTGAAGAATGATGGCGCCATTTGGCATAAATGGTATAGGGAAAACCGGACAACCGGAAACACCTAACGACCATTGTAATGAATGTATTAATTATAAATTAACCAATTGTGTTGACAATAAATAAATTGTAAATAGCGTTTTCGGAGGTTATAAAAACTCCATCAAATGAATACCTACCCCCGGGACATTTATCAATGAATATGTAGAAAAAGTTCTTATAATAACTTTAAGTAAATACCGAAAATGTAATCACATTGCTCTTTTAATGGATATCTGAGATATCATCTTTTGTATGGACAATCCTACTAGATTGCGACCGGATCAATACCAACGTTGCAACCCTTATGTTCAGACTGAATACTCGTTGGACAATAATTTAGAAAAAGATAATGTAATTGACACAATACGCCTTTGCGTAACACTGACAATATATATTAGAAAAATATATGATAAAAATTGTTATTTAGGATGGTACAATTAACTGATAAATGACACCCTCCCACGCGAACAAACGAAAGATGGAAATCTTATAAGCTAGTTCAGTCGATATGTATTTAACCCTTTCACTGCGGATAAAAGTATTGAAAATACATTAAAAAAAACATTATGGAAATAGTTGAATTTTGAGTCAATTTAAATAAAAAATCAATAAACTTGATTGTAATAATGTTCAAAAATTTAAAAACAAAACTGAGTTTAAATAAATTAAACAATTTCGAAAATATAAAAAAGATAAAAAACAAAAAAAAATAAAAATATCTAGAAATTCAAAAATTTCAACAGTATATCGAAAATTTCAAGAACATATCAGAAATGTCAAAATGTTAAAAAATTTCTAAAATTTATTCAAAAATTAAAAAAAAAATTGAAAAATTCAAAAATTTGAAGAAGTAAAAAAGTCAAAATATTCAAAAATTTCTAAAATATATCAAAAAATTAAAAAACAATTCAAAAATTTCAAGAAGTAAAAAAGTCAAAATATTAAAAAAATTCTAAATTATAAAATGTATAGAGGATTTCAAAAAACATAATATTATTCGATTTATTAAAAATATTTCAAAAATTTTAAGAATTTTAAATATTTCAAAAATTTCAAGAATTTTAAATTTTCAAAAATTTCGAATATTGTAAAATTTGTAAAATTTTGAATCAAAAATGTCAAATATTCAAAGATTTCTAAAATATATCCAAAAATTTAAATCCAATTGGTGTTTTCTTCTCTTTTTTTCTCTCTTCTTCAAAATTTTTTAAAGTACTTAATTCTTTAAATTCATATAAAAAAAATTAACCCCACTTTATTCCATGCCGCATGTTACAACCTTCGCAATAATTCTGTTCCTTAAAACTTTTTAATAATTAATTTTGTTTTTCCTCAATGTTATCTTATAGAAAGACTAGCTTTTGCCCGCGACTTCGTCCGCGTTGATGTTGGAATATATAAAAGTTTCCTTCTTATATCTTTTTCCTTCCCCTACTTTTTAAACTCTGTGATGAATATTGTATTGAATATTGAACAAATATGCAAAAAAAACCCGAAAAAATGGAAAAAAATACATATGCAAAAAAACCCGAAAAAATGGAAAAAAATACAAAAATACGAACAAACAAAATGGAAAAAATGCAAAAAAAAATACAAAAAATTGCCAAAATACCTAAAAAAAGTCAAAAAATGCTGAAAAAAATAAAAAAAAAGCAGAAAAATCCCAAAAAGTAAAAAAAATACCAAAAAAACAAAAAAAATGCAAAAAAATGAAAATAATACAAAAAAAATTACAAACATATGCAAAGAAATGCACAAAAATACATGAAAAGCTAAATGAGCTAAAAAATGATAAAAATTCTAAAAAAAAGCAAAAAAAATTTAAAACATATCGAAAGAAATTGTAAAAAATGTTAAAAATATCTGAAAAAGTGTTTATGGATACTCGTCGGGAAAGTTTTGGGGCGACAAAACCGATTTTTTTGTTTTTGACAGGTGACAGTTGGAGAAATAATTTTGACTGTTCTGAATAGAGTTTTTCAAGGGATTTCAAATGACATATTGCATATCAAATTCCGTGAGATATTGCATCTGTCATTTTTTGACGTTTTGTCTCTCCGGGACCACCATCAACTTTATTTTTTAGATACGGACCTGTCTATTTTATTTAATAGTTCTAAATCGCTTTTACTACATTCAACGATAATAACACTTGATTATTCTGTGACGTTTTGCCTGATCAATGACATACGTGGTCTTACGTATTTTCTGAGGGGAAGACAACAATATACCTATGGACAGGTCCGTATTTAAAAAGATAAATTTGATGGTGGCTACGAAGAGACAAAACGTCAGATTTAAAATTTAACTTTGGTAGTTTATAACCATGTTAGAATACAACAAAAACTTTTAATAAAGTTATCCCAAATTTTGTATAATAACAGAGCTTTGGCAAAAAAACGATTTTCCACAAATTCGGATAATGTCGTTTAACTCCGGAACCAATAGGAATATTTTAGGTTTCAAAAAATCGCTTTTTCTATTTTTATATTTCTCACATTTTTCCCCATTTAACCATAGGGAATTCAAAGTGTTAGAGAGAGAGGATGCATCTATTTTTGTTTACATATATATTCTACGTCACATTTATACTACAATGCCGTTTTCCGCGTGTAATTTGGACCAATATTACCGAAGTTAGATCGTCTTTTGTATTGCATATTTTTTTATTTAGATATTTATTCTACATTACATTTATAATACAACGAAGTTTTTTTCATTAAAATCGGACCACTATTAGTGGATATATACGTTTGTGCCTTTTTGTCTTTCCTACTTCGACAATTTTTTTTACGTAATGATTCTACGTCACAGTTCAAATATAGCGCCGTTTACTGCGTTCAATTTGGACCAATCGCAACGAAGATATATCGATATAACACTATTTCGCTCTTGTATACTGAAACTCTGCATCGTCTCTCTCTAACACATTGAATTCCCTATACCTGTACTAGTAACGGCCTAGACTATCTACTCTTTGAAGCCATGGTCCGACATAGGGGTTATAAATAAGTCCTTAGTATGGTTTTTTGGGGCTTATAAGGATTTCTATAATTTTTAAAAATATGTAAAATTTGTAATTTCATCTTCCTTTTTGCACTTCTTATTTTGACTTAACTAATAATTAATTATTCACATTTATAATTAATTTTATGACATTTTATTTTAATCATTATTACACACTTCAAAAGTACAAATCTACGTTTTTTATTCCAGAAAATGAATTGTTTATTTTCATTAATTAATTAAAATTAATCAAGTTATCTACTGATAACAAACTAAATGATGAGGTGCATCGGTCCTTATCCCCTTTCCCTGTTTTTCCGGCACCATGGAAAATTCATTTTGTTCCCTATGCGGTGCGCTCTTCTCTAGGGACAGATAAATACTAACGAGATATCTTTCCTCTTCTATCAGCCCTTCCTTATCATTTTTAATTTGTTTCGTTGTTTAGATAGACTGTTTTTCCAATTTCACACAAAAAATATCTTTCGGTTTTTATTGTCATCATAATAATGATTTTTTACAAATTATAGACATATTTTCGCAATATCTGATTTTATAGGAAAATAATTACCTGTATCGTTTAATAAATTATTAAACTCAGCGGATTAGATATCAAACTGACTAACAGTATCCTGTGTTTAAAAAAGCAGCTCTACAACATTTTTAGATAAATAACAGTACCGGTTTGATGTAAATTTTTGTCCAAAAACTATTTTTTGTAAACAAAGTTTATTTAGTAAAAATATGGTGACAAATAATTTCTATGAAAATATCCAAAAATTAATTATAACTATACAGTATGTTCCATAAAATAGTATCATAGTTTAAATTAGATTTCTGTTCGCTTTTCCATTTCAACATTTTAATATTTTATTAAGTTATACCGAGTATTTTAAAAGTTATGACCAATTTCATCAGAAAAATGCACAATCAAATATTTTCTTCTCTGAAACATTTTTTTATAATGCAAATTTTAATAATTTTTAGAAAATTTAGATCTCTTTTAAATGCTATTAAGAACATTTTTTTATCATTTTTAATTTACGGGTAAAAAAATGAATTTTGATTCGTTACACAATCAAATTTTGTCTTCTTACCGCCGCCTCTGGAACATTTTTTTAGCATACAAATTTTAACAATTTTGAGAAAATTTAGATCTCTTTTAAATGCTATAATGTACATTTTTTTATTATTTTTAATTTTCCCGTAAAAAAATGAATTTTGATTTGTTACACAATTATATATTTTTCTTCATACCCGCCGCCTCTGGAACATTTTTTTATAATGCAAAATTTTAAGAATTCATAGAAAATTTGGATCTCTTTTAGGTGCAAAAAGGGACATTTTTTTATTATTTTTAATTTTCCCGTAAAAAAAACGAATTTTGATTTGTTACACAATTACATATTTTTCTTCGTACCGCCGCCTCTGGAACATTTTTTTTCATCATGCAAATTTTAAGTATTTATAGAAAATTTAGATCTCTATTAGATGCTATAAAGAACATTTTTTTATTATTTTTAATTTTCCCGTAAAAAAACGAATTTTGATTTAATGCACAATCAAATATTTTCTTCATACCGCCACCTCTGGAACATTTTTTTTAGCATGCAAATTTTAATATTTTTTAAAAAATTTATATCTCTTTTAAATGCTATAATGAACATTTTTTTATTATTTTTAATTTTCCCGTAAAAAAATGAATTTTGATTTGTTACACAATTATATATTTTTCTTCATACCGCCGCCTCTGGAGCATTTTTTTTATCATGTAAATTTTAAGTATTTATAGAAAATTTAGATATCTTTTAAATGCTATAATGTACATTTTTTTATTATTTTTAATTTTCCCGTAAAAAAATGAATTTTGATTTGTTACACAATTATATATTTTTCTTCATACCGCCGCCTCTGGAGCATTTTTTTTATCATGTAAATTTTAAGTATTTATAGAAAATTTAGATATCTTTTAAATGCTATAATGTACATTTTTTTATTATTTTTAATTTTCCCGTAAAAAAATGAATTTTGATTTGTTACACAATTATATATTTTTCTTCATACCGCCGCCTCTGGAGCATTTTTTTTATCATGTAAATTTTAAGTATTTATAGAAAATTTAGATATCTTTTAAATGCTATAATGTACATTTTTTTATTATTTTTAATTTTCCCGTAAAAAAATGAATTTTGATTTGTTACACAATTATATATTTTTCTTCATACCGCCGCCTCTGGAGCATTTTTTTTATCATGTAAATTTTAAGTATTTATAGAAAATTTAGATCTCTATTAGATGCTTTAAAAAACATTTTTTTATCATTTTTAATTTTCCCGTAAAAAAATGAATTTTGATTTGTTACACAATTATATATTTTTCTTCTTATTGCCACCTCTGGAGCATTTTTTCATCATGTAAATTTTAAGTATTTATAGAAAATTTAGATCTCTGTTAAATGCTATAAAGAACATTTTTTTATCATTTTTAATTCATTAAAAACAAAAAAAATAATTATTTTTTTTTTTGCAAATATTGATTATAGATGTTAATTTAGTTTTATTTAACATTGAATATGGGGGAAATCAAAACAACAAATAGATAAAAATAATACTTTTATCTGACAAAAACCATTTTTATAGTTAAACTAAAACAAAAAATGTATATATAAATATATATAAAAAATATGAATTTTTTTTTTTGGTCCCTAAACAAAATGCCGATCCTGCATACACTTATACATACGGCATTTTAGCTGGGTTCATGATCACCTACGTCACCGAGTATCAAGTATCACAAAGTCGGGTTTTAGATAACATTCTTCCAAACTAGGAAGGTGCGTCTTCAACCAAAGTAGCCTAAATTATAGTCAGTTAAAAAAAAAAAACGGTACCTACCGAATATAATGTGTCATAATGACACACCCTGTGTATTGTTTCAATAATAATAGTTAATATGGATCGTAAATTTCGGTTATATAAATTAAGTACTTGAGTAGTATTAATATTTTTATATAATATTCAAGTTCTTTTGTATTGTTTCAGTACAGTAAATGGATGGATTAAATGGAATTGATTTTATCCAATATATCATAAATTATTAGTTTTTTTAATATATTTTTAAGTCTGTCTATCAGACTGTGTAAATATGTCACACAAATTGAGTTTGCGTTTATATCATGATTAGCTTTTGCCCGCGACTTCGTCCGCGTTGTTGTCGGAATAAATAAAAAATTATTTTCTGTACCCGTTTACTTCCCTCCGGTTTTTCAAACTTTTATGCCCATTTTTACACCTCCAAGTGGAGTTACTAAATTAAATGCAAGTTCATTGTTTGCAAATTTCAAAATATTTTTTTTTACATAATCTTATTGTTTTTTAATAATTTTATGTGACCTAATTTTAGATTAATGGCGAAGTTTTCAGATCGTAGTAATTAATTCATATCGATAGATATTTATCTATATTTTATAGGAAAAATATAATTAGGTATCCAAATTTAATTTTTGTGACAATAATTAATCGCTTTAAAATCCGTAGACATTAATTTGAGAGAGATAATTCATTTATACTGTCTCTCCTTTTTTTTTAATTAAATTGCTTGGAGACAAATACAAAAAAATATATATGAACTTTCTCAAGGGAGAGCCACCCTCCTCTAAAAGAATTACCCTGTATGTTTTACTTTCCCGACCCACCTCCGAGAAGGGAAAGTATTGTGATCGAGCTAAAAAAATTTTCGAGATAAAGATGGAAATATCCATTTTCACACGAAATGATTAAGACCATTTCTAGATGAAAATCTATCTGTCTGTCTGTCTGTATGTATTCTTCCACGATAGAGGCCACACGTTTGATCCGTTTGAGCTAAAATTTGGTATAATGGTTTGGGTTACCCGTCGGAAGAACCCATTAGTTTTTGTACGACATCTGTCAAACGGAAGTGTCACTATCAAAAAATGACAGATGCCATATGTTACGGAATTTGACTTGCAATTTGTCATTTGAAAGCCCTTGAAAAAATCTATTCTGAACAGTCAAAATTATTTCTCCAACCTGTCAAAAACTAAAAAAATGTCAAAATTTGAAACTTTAACATTAAGAAAAGTCTTCGTGGATACTCGTCGGGAAAGTTTTGGGGTGACACAACCGATTGTTTTGTTTTTATTTTGACCCTTTTTTCCTTTTTGTTTTTTAACTTTTTTGCTCCTTTTTTAAAAAATTTTTTGATTAACTTTTTTTTAACCTTTTTTGTCTTTTTTGGTTGCTTTTTTTCCTTTTTAAACCTTTTTTTGTCTTTTTAAAACTTTTTTACCATTTTTGCTTTTTTTGCCGCTATTTATTTTGGCTTTATTTTGTTTTTTTTTTACCTTTTTTTTTCATTTTTTTGCCTTTTTACGCCTTTTCGCCCGGTTTTAATTTTTTTTTTACTTTTTTGTCCTTTTTGCCTATTTTGTTGCTTTTCTACCTTTTTTGTTGCTTTTTTACCCTTGTTTGCCTATTTTTGAATTTTTTGATCATTTGGCTTTTATTTTCAAATTATTTTGGTTTTTTTACTATTTTGACGTCTTTTGCCGTTTTACCATTTTACTTTTTTGGACATTTTGAATTTTGTTTTTAACCTTTTTTCCATTCTATGACTTTTTTACACCTTTTCTTTACTTTTTTGCCTTTTTTACCATTTTTATTTTTTGCCGCTCTTTAGTTTAGCTTTATTTTGTTTTTTTTACCATTTTGTTTTCTTTTTACGCCTTTTCGCCCGGTTTAATTTTTTTTTTTAATTTTTTTTCTTTTTTGCCCATTTTGTTCTTTTTTACTGCTTTTTTGCCTATTTTTGAATTTTTTGGCCATTTGGTGGCTTTTATTTTCAATTTTTTTTTTTTACTATTTTGACGTTTTTTGCCCTTTTACCCCTATTTTGACTTTTTTGGACATTTTTAATTTTGTTTTTGACCTTTTTTCCGTTCTTTGACTTTTTTGCACTTTTTAAATTTTTTTTGGATTAAGTTTTTGCCTTTTTGTTGCTTTTTTTATACATTTTTTGCCTTTTTGCCTTTATTTTCATACTACTTTTTTGCTTATTTTTTTTTTACTTTTTTAGCGTATTTTGGTTATTTCCCTTTATTTGGTATATTTTTTGGACTTTTTTAAACT
Source organism: Neocrepidodera transversa (assembly GCA_963243735.1). Taxonomy (NCBI): domain Eukaryota; kingdom Metazoa; phylum Arthropoda; class Insecta; order Coleoptera; family Chrysomelidae; genus Neocrepidodera; species Neocrepidodera transversa. Next base: position 854,530 of record OY725345.1, on the reverse strand, counting down.
TTTTTGAATATTTTTTTCTTTTTTGGTGTATGTTCCTTTTTGCCTTTACTTTGTCTTATTTGGCCTTTTTTTCGACTTTTTGCTGATTTTTTCCCTTTTCCCTTTTTTTGTCATTTTTGCCTTTATTTTTCCTCTATTTCGCCTTTTTTTATTTTTTTTAACTTTTTTGGTGTATTTTGTTTTGAGTTTTTGAGCTTTTTTGATCATTTTTTGCCTTTATTTGGCTTCTATTTTGCCGTTTTGTTGTTGCTTTTTTATCCCTTTTTGCCAATTTTTTTGCTTTTTTAAAACTTGTCTTGCTTTTTTTTACTCTTTTTTTTAACTTTTTTGACGAATTTTGCATTTTTTTCTCTTTACTTTGTCTTATTTGACATTTTTTTTGACTTTTTGTTACTTTTTCCCCCTTTTCTTTTTTTTTATCCAGTTTTTTTTTTCTTTTTTTTTTCTTTTTTTTATTACGATTTTAATTTATGCTGAAATTTAGCAACTCTTTCATTTTTAACAATATTTTGCCATTTTTTGAAATAATTCATTATCTTGTTGGTATTTAATAATAACAAGGTGCCATTTTAAGTAATTTTTACCGTTTTTCATTTTAATTAATTTTTGTGCATTTTTTCCAGCAATTTATTCATTTTTACAACTTTTCCATTCAGAAATTTTCTATTTTGTAATTAAAATAATCTCATTCATCACACCTGAGCTGGGAAAGTTCTAGGATGACACAACCGATTTTTTGGTTGACGCATTATTCCTCCACTCAATATATTTTAATTTCATACTCCCTCGATATCCCCTTCTTATTTCCTCGCGTCATATTCCTATAAAATGTCTTTTCCATGTTAATAATGTTCTGGTAGTTGTAAGCTGAAGTATTTTGTAAATTTGCATAAATAATCATTATTCTGTATGTTAAATTAAATTTTCAAAATTTATCCACACATCATAAATCTTATTGTCAATATTTTTTATGTTGATAATAAATAATATTGAATGTCTAAGAATTCTTTAATATTCCATATATAAAAATATCAAGAAAAATAAAAATTAACAATGTAATGGATGTAGTTTTGTACATATTTTCCAACATTTTAAAAGAAAAATCCAGAGATATATGAGTCTATAGTAGTTTCTATAAAAATATATATTTTATTGAATGTAATAAATCTTTTTTATGTTCTAAATTTTACAGTTAAGAATTTTACTAATTTTGGGATATTAACATATCAAATGATTTTAATAATTTGTTTTAGTGTAATTAATTTATATATTTTTTATAAATATAAATAATAGTAGCTTCATTTATTATTATATATTAAAAATAATCGATACCATGTGGTTCACCATACATATTTTTTTTCGTAACGTAAATTTTTCGTGATGTAAATTATAATAAATTAAGAACGAAGTGACCCATTTACCTCGACAAGTCTAATTTCGTTGCCCGACTCGGACTCTCTATTAGGAAATATATTCAATAAACGGAATTTTTATATTCGAGATCTATGACAAAATCTCACCATATTTCACAAATATTTACGAGTCGTTCGCAGTGGGACACACATTCTCCAAAATCTTAAAAAGAAACCTAAATTAACACGTGGTTGACCTCACCGTTTTTATACGCCGACAAGGTGACATTTTTACATTGGCGCCTAGAGGGGGGAACAAATATCCCTCCAAATTTAAAAATTTCTAAAAATTGATGCTTCTTATTAAAAAATAATACCAAGGTTAATAATTCATTATTATATCAAATTTAACCATTGTTTATAGATATTAAATAAAATAAAGGTATACAAAAAACGATTTAGATTATATAAATAAAAATAAGATTTTGTTATAACTTTAAAATGTTTTAAGCATTTTTTGTGAAAATTTATACAAAATTTTAATACGATTTATGTTATCACCGCTTTTTCATTATTCGTTAAAAATGTATAAAACAATATATATTTGCAAAACTCAATAAATGCGTTCTGAAAACTTTATACTCGTGCCATAAAGAAAAAAAATGAGTTTTGTATCTGGAAGCATTTTTTTTGTAAAAATTTCATTGAAAAATTTATTATTTATTAACTGCTTCAATTTCACTTAATGTTTCATCTAATCTCGGCCTTTTATTAGGATTAACATTAGTAGCACCTGAAGTCCATAATTATAAAATAAAATATTTCACAGATAGTTACCATATTTTAGATTTCGTAAAGGTATCGTAACCTATGCATACCTTTTTTGTATTACAAAAAAATTAAATGTTTATACTGCTTGCTAGTTTATTTTTCATACAAGTCTAATAGAAAAGAAAATCTCTAAATCCATTGATGAAGAAGCTATATTTTAAATGTAGCATGAAGTAATCATGCTAAATCATGGACTCTTAAGAGATATCTCTCAGGAATTTGATGTAATTATACACTCAAAAAGAAGAAAATAGTATACCTAAACCTACAGTCTGCCAAAAGATCTGTTTCCCCAATGACACATTTTTAAATCTATACCTATAGCATCTAAGACGATTTGAAGGAAGAAGCAGATTCTGAAAGTACCTCGCAATAACCTGAAACCAGCAAACAAATGCAGGCTTCAAGTGATTTCCTTAATACAAAGTCCCAATTGTTTGGTTCCATACTACAACAATAGAAATATGTCTCAGAAAATCAAGTACAAGCCCGAGTCCCCAAGGCTCTGTATTAGTTATATACGTACGACACCCCCCACCTCCTTACCAAGCTAAAATATTCAGGCTTTATGCTGAAGGTACAGCACAGCACCATCCACAAGAGCTCTGAATAATCAAACCCAATAACTCCTCAATCACTTCTTTCAATGAAGGGTTAATCTAAGATCTCAAAAACCCCAACTTATTATTTTCAATCATCCAAAATGTACTTTAAAAGCCAATCAATATCTCAATAAAATCAATCTTAGGATCTGAGGAGATTAAAGTTACCTATTTGGGAGTATTCTAAATTAGGTGACAGAAGTCCAAAAAACTCTGGGTGGACAATTTGGAAGATGTAACCATCAAACACAGCTACACTCCAGCAAAATCTACATTCTTCCGATAATAGACTACAGAGCTCTGAGAGCATTTAATTTCTCCTCCCTGACTCCTTCTCTCTCACGCCATCACGGCAACTGAAAGGAGGATTCTCAGGAAATACTCCTACTTTTCCTCCCAATATATACATGAACATACTAACCTAACACCTATTACTTCCAGATTAAAAGAACTACATTGGAAGAAGAATGGCCAACATACACTCCAAAGAAACACAGAAGAGAAAAAAAGAAGCTACCCTAACCAACCATTAGGATTCTTCGAGAAGCCAAAGATTTTTCGGAAGAGCTTCTAGATCTCATGGAGGACGCACCAATGCACAAACTCCCTTCTAAGAAAGCTCGTAAGAATCAATACAATATCCCTATAAAAAAAATATCATTTGAATTTTAGACCAACAAATTCCTACAGCAACCCTAAAAAGGAGTATTTTACTCTTATAGCAGGGTTAGAGGAACAACAAAAGTCCATGGAGGAGGGTTTAGCAGGTATGCCCCAGAACATAGCGCCAGGTATCAAAAGATTCTCGCTTCCACAGTTTACTAGCTGTAATACAAAAATCTATAAAAAAAAAACAAGTACTGAAGCATTTCTACAACCCTTAAAGTAACACCAATGGTAAGTAGATTTTTCAAGGTGGTTATATTAATCTCTTCTGTTTTTGCGTGAATGGAACAGCAGAAAACTAAAAAACCAGTACAAAGTGAAAAAAACAATAACACAAATCCTTTTTTAGGAGAAAAACCAATATCCTTCTCCCTGAAATATTGTTTTAACGCAGTAACAATTTAAGACCCTTTTATGTTTTATAGTAGTGTCAGTAGTCAGTACGGAATTTGGAGGTTAGACTCTCCTAGTACTGATACACGTGGAGAAGCTACAGTGACAATAGAGTAGAGAAAGACGCTTTTGTCAGTACTCCACTTCTCGGAGCCCACAGATTAATGGTAGCTGCGCAGGATGCTGTACACACTTCACTCTCGACGCGCGTAAATTTAAATGTACAGGGTCCCAAAAAAAAAGGAAGATGAAGTGATTGATCCGAATTACAGGGATTGGACAGGATTAAAAAAATTTATCCACCCTCACCGTGTTCAGCGTCTTCGAAAACTGGGAGGGGATATACATTTGCCGCGGATATATAAAAAAAGTAACCCTCTTGGGGGCGAGTATTGGTCAGTGGAGGGATTGGACGCTCAGCATCCTCGAAAACAGGGAGGAATATGTTTTCCGCTGATATTTAAAAATATATAAAGATTCATTTATTTCGGGGATGAATATTGGCCGATGGAGGGGTTGGAAGGGACCGGAACCGATGTGCAACACCACCTCAACATCTTGAAAATGGGAGGAAATTGTGTTTCTCTGGAGGGAAACCTCTTGAAGCGCGTTTAACCCATCTAGGGGTGTTTTTTCATTTTTTAGGGGTTTCGCAAGCCCAAAAGAGAAATTCTAACGCCTCCAGCATGCTCAGCATCATCGAAAATGGGAGGAAATTGTATTTCTCTGGAGGGAAACCTCTTGAAGCACGTTTAACCCATCTAGGGGTGTTTTTTTCATTTTTTAGGGGTTTCACAAGCCTAAAAGAGAAATTCTAACGCCTCCAGCATGCTCAGCATCATCGAAAATGGGAGGAAATTGTATTTCTCTGGAGGGAAACCTCTTGAAGCACGTTTAACCCATCTAGGGGTGTTTTTTTCATTTTTTAGGGGTTTCACAAGCCTAAAAGAGAAATTGTAATGCCGCCACCGTGCTCAGCATCTTCTAAAATTAAAGGAAATTGTGTTTCTTACAGGGAAACCTCTTGAAGCACGTTTAACCCATCTAGGGGTGTTTTTTTCATTTTTTAGGGGTTTCACAAGCCTAAAAGAGAAATTGTAATGCCGCCACCGTGCTCAGCATCTTCTAAAATTAAAGGAAATTGTGTTTCTTACAGGGAAACCTCTTGAACCCCTCTAGGGGTGGTTTTTGGCCGTTTTGAGGGGTTGCGCAACACCAAAGAGAAATCCTAACGAAGCGCCACTGTGTCACCCAAATTGATGTATGCTCCTTAGGTTTGGGCCGTTTGAGGTGATTTTTTTTTTAAATATTATTCATAAAATTCCCTATCGATCCCTATTTCTCGATTTTTGCTTCAGGTCTTCATTTTTGAGGAATTTGACTCCAAAAATAAGTTTGAATGGAAAAACTAGATTTTTCACACAAAAATGACCCTACGGAATAGGAGATTGGGATTTTGCTGTACTTTTTTATGGGGAAATGCTCGTCTTGGAAAACCCTATAAGAATTTATACATTTTCATCAGAAAAAATCAAAAATTTCTCATTAATAATGAACTATTGTATCCAAAATGACCACTTTTGTCAAAAAATTGGATTCCCAAAAAAGTCTTCAAAATCATTTATCGAATCTTTCTCACCTTTTTCAGAATTACGAGAAAATTATTAAAATCTCTGTATGTGGCAATTTTTTTGAATGTCCAAAAATGTGTGAAAAAGTTCTGGAACATTTTTTGCGGATTCCCCGAATGTGTACAAATAGTTTTTGTCTGATGAGAATTTTTTTCCAATACTTTCCCAGTTTTCAGTAGAACGATTTCCGATTTTTGAAAATTTTTGGATGATTGTAGGGTTTTCCAAGACGAGCATTTCCCCATAAAAAAATCCGGAAAAATCTCAATATCGTGTTCCGTAGGGTCATTTTTGTGCGAAAATCTAGTTTTTTCCATGTAAATCCATTTTTGGAGTCAAATTCCGCGATAATAAAATCCCGAAGGAAAAATCGAGAAAGAGGAATCGATAGGGAATTTTATGACGAACATTTAAAAAAAAAATCACCTCAAACTGCCCAACCTTAAGGGACGTGTGGGGTTTTTATTGTCATAAATCACAAAATATATTTATTAAATTTCAATGTGGAAGTTTTTTGTTATACTTTATTTATCTCAAAAGAATGAAATACAATAGTTGTTTATTTTCAAATTCAATTTCGTCATCAAAAAGAAGAGACCACATGATTGTCATAAAAAATAAAATTAATGACATAAAAATGAAATCAAACTTAATGGCGTGAAGTGTCAAACATATAAATAATCAAAATGGAAGTTAATTTGTGTGTTCCTCAAAATAAGCACGAGCATCACAGGGCTTCCAAAAATGTTGTGCCATCGTGTTCAGCATGCATCCTCGAAAACAAGGGGAGGAGGTACTCTTGTTCCGGCTGGAAAATATTTCCATTTTTCGTCCTTTTTTCTGACTCACAGGCACTACTATTATATAAAAGATTAATATCCTGAAATATTCAAGGATTTATTTAATCCTGGACTAAATAACTTTTTTCAATTTCAAAATTTATTCCGGCGTTTAAATTAACCAAAACGGGTAGGAATTATTATAATAAATATAATGACATTTCCTACGCCACTGTACTTTTATCTGTTGATCGTTGATGTTGTGCAATTTTCTAACCTGTTTTATTATTTTATTTTATTCGTATAATTAATGTATTTATCGAAATGCTATAAAAATTTTGATATCCTTCCTGGTCAATATAGATGGATAATTTATGCGATACTGCCAAAATATTAACAAGTTTAAAAAAGGACCTACACCAATTAGAGACCCCAATAAAAATACAGTTATATTTCTACACGATCGTTATCGATTTATTTATAAATATTTTTAGTACAAAAATATTTGTTTTAAGTCATATCTTTCTAATAGATGTTTAGAACTAAATCTAAAGGCAATAACTAGGTCAGTTTTTGGTTTACATGGTTCCTTTTTTAAATTTATGAATACCCCACGCAAGGATTCATACATATTTTCACACCAAATATACATTAAGAAATAAGTTAAACGTTTAAAAAGTAAAATTTATAGATCTATAACTAGTCAATAATTTGCATAAACAAATTTGAGAAGAAAGTTCTTTTTAAAGGTGCCAGAAGCAAATTTCCATGTGTATCTATAAATAACGAATAGTTTTTTTAGAATACCGTGGGAATATTTAAAAATAAATAGGAGATATTTGTTTATTTTATTAGTCAAAAATCAAAAGTGTCAAAATGTATAATATGTTCTCAGGGTTATTTAAAACTATATTAAAAGTTATCTTAATTATTAGAAAGATTCAATGAGTAAAATTTCTTTATAAAAATTTAAATTAAATATTTTGGTAACCATAACAAAAAATTATTTACAAGAATTAAGTTATTTTTAAGCCAATAGAAAAGAAATATAATAATTATAAAATACTGGATTGATTAGCAATGGAAGTAGCGATTTGTATTCAAACAATTTGAAAACTTGAAAAGTTTGTTCGCTATACTTTTGCAGTAAAGCACTTTTTTTTAACCGTAGGATATAGCATACATAGGCGAGATAGATATTTTAAAAATTGTACAAAATTGATATAAAAAATTTCCAGTTCAAGTTTCGAATTTTGCCATAACTTTTGAATCCTTCAATGTATCGACATGAAACTTTCACCATTTTTTAAAACCCACGAGTATTACAGTTCAATAGAAAATGAACGGAATCGGAAAATGATTAAAGTGGGCTTTCCGGGTTTTTCTCCCTTTTTTTCTAGTTTCACAGGAAGCACGCTGCAGGTCGTAATTTTTGGGCAAACCGCTTGAAATTTGGGAAAAAGATACCTTGAAGTACTGTTACGAAGCGAAAATAATAATCGGAAAATGTCTTGTAGGTTTTCCGGGATTGTTTATCCGAAAATGATATCATTTTAAAAAATTCGATATATCCGAATACGTAAAAGATTTTCAAAAAATAAAAATAGGTAAATGTAGAACTGAAATAGCTCAACAAGTATCATTTGAAGTATTTTTCTTTTCAATTTTTCCTGGATTAATCGATTTCACTCGATGTCATCAATTTTTTTGACGATTTTTCCAAGTTTTCCGATCTTTTCGATTTTTTCCGAATTTCTCAATGTTTTTTTGTTGATTGTTTCCGATTTTTTCAGGGTTTATTCGATTTTATTTTAAATGTCTCGATTTTTTTCGATGTCTTCGATTTTTTCAATTTTTTCTAATTTTTTTCAAATTTTTGTCTAGCTCCCATACATTTCCTCATTTTTTCCAATTTTTTCATAATTTCACTATTTTTTCAATTGTTTCCAATTTTTCCATTTTTTCCAATTTTTTCCAATTTTTTCAGATTTTTTCAATTTTTTTTTATAGATCTTTCAATTTATTTTATATCTTTTCCGATATTTCCTGGATTTTTCGATGTCCCTTGATTTCATCAACTTTTTTTTCGATTTTTCCAGTTTGTGAATGTTTGTTTTTTTTAACTTTTTCCGCTTTTCTGGATTTATTCGGTTTTTTTTTAAATGTCGATTTTTTCGATTTTTTCAATTTTTTATCTATTTCATCTATTAACATATATGTTTTAAAACTTGATTTGAAATTATTGTTATTAATTGTTGATAAAATTTATTTATAGGGTGGACCAAATGTAACATTCAGATTTGTAGATGATCTGTTACCAAACTTAATTTAAAGTGCTGTTTTTTATTCTAAATGCAGTGACACTATATTTAATTTATGATATAAAAAAAAATAATTGATTCTGCATTTTGAGTAAAAATAATTATTGTCATTAATTTTTTTTTTATTATTTTTTTAAAGGAAACACACCCCGATTTTTGTTTAGGTATTCTTCGGGATATTATCAAGAATATACCGGCGATTAAGTTGCACCCTTATATATACAGTGTGACTCAAAAAGTCTGCACCATATGGGAAAAATTTTTATTATTCATTTGACAGAAAATTTTATTCTTGATAAAAGTTGGTGCATTGCGTAAAACTGTTATTTCAAGCGTCAAATTTTCAATTTTCTAAATGGTATACAGGGGCGGGCAAAAAATAGGAATTCTGACCAAGAGTCAAGTACCCTTATTTTGTAATTATTATATTCTTTGTTTTTATTTCAACTTTAAAAAGCTTAATCTTGTTTAGTTTAGGTTTGATTTTACACCTTTAAGATTAATAACCATTATTTTGTAATTTTTATTTTTTTTTTATTTTAATTTTCAAAGCTTCATTTTATTTAGTTAATTATTTACATTTTAGTACTAAAAACGTTTGGGTATCATTTTTTACCCATTTTCTTCAATTAAATCATAATGGAAGTTTTTATGTACCGGTCTACAGGGTGAAATTTCAACTTTGCACCAAGAAAAAACAAAAAAATCATAGAAATTTTAAAAAAAGGCCGAGAATGTTGTAAAAATAACGAAAAAAACTAATTTTTTTTAACCAAAATGTAAAGTGCATCCGAAATGATATTATTTTGAGCTAGGCTAAAAACATAAAAAATGGATTTTTTGCGTAGGAGGCTGTGATTTTAAATCTGAGTGTATTTTTAATTCTAAACAACTTTTCTAAATAAATTTTTTTTGATATTGTCAAAAATAAGGGTACTTTACTCTTGGTCAAAATTCCTATTTTTTGCCCTCCCCTGTATACCATTTAGAAATTTGAAAGTTTGAAGCTTGAAATAATATTTTTTGGATTTTTTTAACTTTTTACAATATTGCCTATAACTTCTACAAATATTATTTTCAAATTATGAAATAATTCACACATTAAGTACTTTTTAATTCCTTTCAGACACTTTTTTTATTTGTTTTATAATATTGGATTAAATATAATTAAAAAAAATGAAAAAAAAATTAATTTGGTTATAACAATTACAATTTGAAATTCGAAGAAACTAAAATACGTTGTAAATTTAAAGTTTTATGAAACCTTTCGAGTGGTAACAATTCCATTTTAATATCTTCAATATTTTTAAAGTTGTTCAATTATTTTTTAAAATCGTAATCAAATTTCTTTAAACTATTTTTTTAAAAATTTCATTATTTTTGTAATAAAATTTTGAAAAAAATCAAAAATATACAGTTTTTATAAAAAATTTAACGGTATTTCTTTTAAATTTTTAATAATAAATTTTAACTACAAAAAAATAATTTAATAAAATACAAATTATTTCCAAATTAAAATAAAGACTGGTTTCAAAATTATAAGGAATTAAAAAAAAAAAAGTAAAAACAGGATTTGTAGCAAATTTTATGATTTATAATTTTGATTTCTTGCAATTTTTTATAAAAATCCATAATTTTGGCTCAAAACCTAAAAACCGCAAAAGTCTATATATATTTCTTTCATATAGCGGCCAAACTATGCGGAATTTGAAAAAATAGTAACGGCAAAATTTTATGTTATACTATTTTGATTTCTTGAAATATTTCTCAGAAAAATCCATAAGTTTGGCTATAAATCTAAAAATAAGGAGCAAAAGTCTATATAAATATATTTTTTTCATGCCCTCTAGCGGCGAAACTATGCGGAATTGTATGTTCTACATCTTTGAAAATTCGTAATTCTTCATAAAAAAGCATAATTTTGGCAATTTAAAAAAATGTACAAAAAAATGAACTTTTTGATAAATCTGGCAAATTAGGTTTATTTTTTATACAAGACAATTTAAAAAGCGACCTCTTTAACTCACAAGAATAAGCAACTGAAGTAGATTAATATATTTTTAATATAATATGCAATTTATAGACATCACTACTAACTCTCAGTTACTGGATTCTAAAGCATATCTTTAATCTTTAAATATCTCATTTGTCACCTACATTTCATAAAATACTATGTAAAAAAATTTGTCCATACGGTGATTTGTTCATTCGGCGTTTTGTCCATTCGGCAATTTGTCCGGATATATATTTCTCAACCACTAAATAAAACAAACTGCTTTAAACCATCCATTAAAAATCTCTAAATTAAAATAATAAGTTCATAAAATCTTATAGAATTAATTTTATTTTCCAAGGATCTTACATCAGTGGTTTTTTACAAATAAATATATCAAATTTTATATATCTTGTAATTTTATTGGAAGATTAAGATTTGTTTATTACCTAAGTGCAATTGTTAGGATTTCTAAATCCTATGATACATTTTCTCACCGAATTCTAACTTTACTATACATTAAGATTATGGATGCCAACAAATTTTACTTTATCTTATACAATCAAAACGGTCAAAAAGTTATGTTATAGTTATTTTAACTATTGCATATAAAAATAAATATCCGAGGAAAAAATTTCGAATTTGTTATGGACTGTGTCTTGCATTTTGGAAAGTGTCGCGGTTACAACATAAAACACGCACACAACAACAAACAGTGTTTCAGTAAAGTGTGTTAAGTGTTTCTCTAGTCAGACCATTACGGCTTCACACTAAACTTTTTTACGAAGAAATCGTAAGCTCAATTGAAAAGGTCAACGACAAAAAAATACTTTTGAGACAATAAACAATAGAACATTAAAGTATTCTCGAGGTAGGCACAGCGCGCACAGGTGCGAGTCGGCGGCGAGCGGTGACATTCTTCGTCAATACCGGAAGTGGACCAACAATGGCCGATACGTGCAGTTGCATTTACGTTCTGGCCCTCCGACCGTCCCCTGCTATCCCCTAGTCGGGACCATCCCCATATAGACGAGCAAATACGTGAATGTGCATAAATCAAAATGAAAAAAAAAATAATATAATGTGTGGCTCACACTTTAGCTAAATAGAAAAATTAAGCTGGATTTGGTCGGGGTCGGAGACACTATTCAACTCGTTCATTGATTGTAATCCCAAAGATTATTTTCATTTTTTAAAATATTAATTATTACCAACATAATACTTTCCCACCTTTCGTACCCGCAAGCTCATAAATTTATAGTTAATCTATAGTGTAGTTTTGTTTTGTTTATTATCAAATCCTGATGATGTAAACATAATTATCAAAACGTACGTTCAGTGTTTTTTTTAAAAAAAGTGTAGTTTTGGTTTTTGTTGAAATCAAAATTTAAATACCGTGCAAAATTTATGGGTGTTGTTTTATACAAGGTCGAAGCAAAATTTTTTTATTTAGGTGAAAAATTGTAATAAAGTGATAAATAATACAAAAACCAAAATTTTTATTAAAAATCTGGAGCTTTTAATACTAAAGCATACGTTTAACATATTTTATAAAGATCCGCGAATTACGGAAAAAAAAATATTTATTTTATTAAAAGAAGTCTTGACTATCTAAATCTAGCCTGTGTATATAAAAAATATTTATTATTTAAACGAATCCTGTTACACGCAACTCGCCGATCTTTATAAAATATGTTAAAGGTCCGAAATTTGCTGGTCTTTATCCACTCCCATTTTTTAATCCAACAGGTTATCCAGTTATCAAAATGTTAAATGGAACTCAAAATCATATACCGCAATAATATATTTTATAGGAGGTTGGACACAACTAGTTTCGAGTAACAAGTCATCTTCAATTTTCAATAACTCTTTTTACTTGAAGATGGATTGTTATAGCCGAAACTAGTTGTCTCCAACCTTTTATAAAATATATTATTGTGGTATATTATTTTCGGTTTCATTTAATACATTTTACATTCCTGACCCACCTACGAGAAGGGAAAGTTAAAAAAAAATTTCGAGATAAAGATGGAAATATCCATTTTGAGATGATTAAGATCATTTCTAGATGGAAATCTGTCTGTCTGTCTGTCTGTGTGTATTCTTCTACGATAGAGACCACACCGGTTAATCCGATCGAGCTGAAATTTGGTATATAGGTTTGGATTACCCGTCGGAAGAACCCATTAGTTTCTGTACGACATCTGTCAAAAAATGACAGATGCAATATGTCATGAAATTTGACTTGTAATATGTCATTTGAAAGCCCTTGAAAAACTCTATTCAGAACAGTCAAAATTATTTTTCCAACTGTCACCTGTCAAAAATAAAAAAATGTCAAAATTTTAAACTTTAACATTTAATATTTGAAAAAATCTTTGTCTCTGAATACTCTGGATCCACTATTTTTCCAGAATTTCACCTTTTTTCTTTGTTTTCCCAAGTTTTTAGTGTTTTTCTCAAATTTTCCTGTTTTTTAATAAAAACCCCAATTTTTCACTATTTTTCCAATATTTTCATATTTTTTTAAATGTATTCAAATTTTTCACTATTTTTGTAGTTTTCCAGTATTTTCTCCACCTTTCATATTTATTTAAATTGTTTCACTATTTATTTATATTTCCCACCTATTGTTTTCGAAATTCTCCCATTTTTCCGCATTTTTCCAGATTTTTCCCAATTTTAACCTATTTTTAATATTTTTTTTAATGGATCCCATCTTTTCATTGTTTTTACAAACTTTCCCCAATTTTTTATTATTTTTTCAAATTTTCCCCTATTTTTTTATATTTATTCAAATATTTCACTATTTTTAAAGATTTTCCCCTATTTCTCGCTTTTTGTCACCATCTTTCCAGATTTTCCCGATTTTCCCAGCCCCCAATTTTTCGGATTTATACCTATTTTTCCCAATTTTTCGTATTTTTTTTTTAATTTATCACAATTTTACAGTATTTTTCCCAATTTCTCCTAATTTCTCATTATTTCTCCAGATTTTGTCCTATTTTCCTGATTTTCTTCAATTTTTCTTAATTTGTATGTTTCTAAATTTTTTTTAATATTTCTCAGTCCTTTTCCCGATTTCTGCCAATTTTTCACCATTTTTCTGGATTTTCCCTATTTTTCCTATTTTTTTTGTGTTTATCCAAATTTTTCACTGTTTTTCCAGATTTTCTTTTATTTCCCCTTTTTTTCACCATTCTTCCCTATTTTGTCCCTATTTTTCATGATTTTTACTAATTTTTTTCCAAATTTTTCCCGTTTCCATCTTTTTCCTTTTTTCACTATTTTTCCAATTTTTATCCTATTGTTCAATATTGTTTTATGTAGAAAATCTATTCTTGCTTTTTTCCCAATATATTTGTGAAAAAACGCATTTTTGCTAGTTTTTTTTTCAAGTTTTTTATGTATTTTTGATTTTATATCAATTTATATGTGAAAAAATACATTTTCGATTTTTTCCACATTCCTCTGTGAAAAAATATCTACTTTTGACTTTTTTTTGTGAAAAAATGTCTTTTTATTTTTTCAAATTCGTGTGCAAAAACCGCATTCTTGCTTCTGTTGTTTTTTTAAATTTTTGTGAAAAAAAATGCAGTCTTAATGTTTTTTTCAAATTCGAGTGTGGAAAAAATGTATTGTGAACGAGCTAAAAAGTTTTTCGAGAAAGATGGAAATATACAAGATCCTCTGAGATGATTAAGACCATTTAGTCTGTCTGTCTGTCCGTCTGTCTGTGTATTTTTATGTGTGTATGTTTCCACTATAGAGCCCACACGTTTAATCCGATCGAGCTGAAATTTGGTATATAGCTTTGGGTTATCTATCGGAAGAACCCATTAATTTTTGTACGACATCTGTCAAACGAAAGAGTCACTGTCAAAAAATGACAGACGCTATAAAAATATTCGTCTTTGGGGTAACACAACCGATTTATTTAATTTTGTGGCTAAAATAAAAAGAACTAAAATCAGATTTTTCAATATTTAAAAAATATCAGTTAATTTTTGTTATATCGGAAATTGATATTAATTTTATAAAAAAACATAAGGCATAAAAAAATTCTTGAATCCGTCTCTGATGGGCAAGATCCTAACGGCTTTAAACGGCGCCTCGTCTATTTTAGGTATCAAATTAAAAGTTTTGAACTCACGGACCAAAAAAAGTTAAAAAAAAGTATAAAGGTGGTCTAAATTATTAGACAGACTCTAAGAACGGATTTTAATGAAGGACTATTTGGCAATCTCCGGCGTCTTGTCGTTGGTATTTTAAAGGTTTTTGGTAAAGGGGTAGAACGAGTACCTAATTACAAAAATATAGAGGTTAGTTTAAATTATAGGAAATTTTTGAACTTATAATCATAAAATAAGTATCAGTATTAGAAACTTAAACTAAACATTTTTTAAAAAAATTAGTAAATGATATATTAAAGTAAACTGTGGTTTGTGGTGATATAAATTTACTTATTAAAAGATCATCAGTTATTTAATGTTGTATAACGAAAAAAATAATTTGCTTTTTATATAACTTTTTTGTGTTCAGAAAATAAAAATCTGATATGGCCAGCACGTGATCTCTCGCCATTTTTTAATCACAAATTTACACGTTGGCACAAAAAAGTATGAAAAAATTAACTTTTTTGTAAATCTGGCAACAATGGCAAAAGTTTTGAAATTTTTAATGTGCTATCTGCATCAGATTTTTGGTTATTTCTGTTTTTTTATTCAGATTTTTTCTAATTTTTCCTTTTTTTCTATTTCTTTCTGTTGTTTTCCGTATTTTTAATTTTCATTCTAATATTTTTAGTTTTTTTTTTTGAACCATTCTAGGTTTTTCTAACTTGTATCTTTTTTCTGGTTTTTGTCGATCTGATTTTTTTCGATTTTTCTGATTTTTCCATTTTTTTGCTCATTTTTCTTTTTTTTGATTTTTTCGAATTTTTCCAGGTTTTTTTCCAACTTTTTCACTTTTTTTTTTGATTTTTGTTCAATTTTTTTTTTTGATTTTTTCAAATTTTTCATTTTTTTTTCTATTTCTTTCTTTTTTCTGATTTTTTTTTTCTTATTCCTCTGAATTTTTCGATTTATTTCAACGATTTTTTTCATTTTTAAAAAATTTTAATTACAATACAAGCTTTTTTTTGTCTACAGTTGTTTCCGGTTTTTGGAATATAATTTTTTTACGATTTCTTTGCAATTTTTTTCAGATTTTTTGCAATTATTTTTTTTGTCCTATTTTGTGATTTTTTCCGTTTTTATAATTTTGTTTGGATTTTTTTACAATTTTTTAAGATTTTTTACTTTTGAAAAAAATTTAAAAAGGGGAAAAAAATTGCAAATGCAAATATCCGAAAAAAAAATGTCAAAAAATTGCGAAAAATAGCAAAAAACGACCAAAAAAAACCGAAAACAATTGTAACCGTCTAAAAACTAAAAAAAAAATAATAAATTCGACAGAATTGAAATAAATCAGAAAATAATAGAAATAGAAAAAAACAACAAAAAAAATTAGAACAAACCAGAAAAAAAATTGAAAAATGCCAGAAAAATCGGAAAAAATCGAAAGAAAAAGAAAACATTGGTAAAAGTTGAAAAAATTAAAAAATATTAGGGAAAAATGAAAAACAAAATTTTAAAATATGAAAAAGTGAGAAAATCAAAAATACTATAAAAAACCGACAAAATAACATCAAAAAAGCAAATAAAACGCTAAAATCGCAAAAAATGAAAAAAAATTTAAAAAAATTGCAAAAAATCGTAAAAATCCGGAAATTTTTTTTTTAAAAAAATCAAAAAATTTGAGACATTTCATGAAAATTGCAAAGAATTACAAATACATCTAAAAAAAACAGTAAACAATCGAAACAAAATCCCAAAAAAATTGTAAACAAAAACCGCAGAAAATAACAAAAAATATAAAAAAAACAAATAAAAAATCGCAAACAAATGCAAATGCAAATGCGCAAAAAAATCTCGAAAATAATCGTAAAAAATGATAAAAAAATCGTAGAACACAACCACAAAACCGAAAAAAATTGTAACCAGCTAAAAAATTAAAAAATATTTTAAGACTTGAAATAAATCGAAAAAAGTTTCAAATTTTGACACTTTTTATTTTTGACGTGACATTTGGGGAAATAATTTTGACTGTTCTGAATAGAGTTTTTCCAGGGCTTTCAAATGACATATTGCAAGTCAAATTCCCTGACATATTGTAACCTAATACCAAATTTCAGGTCAATCGGATTAAACGTGTGGCCTCTATCGTGGAAGAATACACACATACACACATACATACACACAGACAGACATACACGAAATGTGTAGTTTAATTCACTGAACGTTGAGACTCGTAAAAGCGAGACGAGACGTTTTTGAAATTTTTTTAAGCGAGACCATAAGAGTCTCGTTCATATTTCTTCAATATTTTTTCTGAATTTACGAGATAAATAAACTAGCAAGCAGTATTAACATTTAATTTTTTTTATAATAAAAAAAAGTCTGGGTAGGTTACGATAAATTTACGAAATCTAAAATCTGATTACCATCTGCGAAATATTTTATTTTATATAAAATGACACTCTCAATCTGTTTAGAATTTTTAAGGACTTCCAAACAGTTTGAGGGTAATAAATTTTTATGACCCAGTTAATTCTTAGGTACCTAGAAACTACATTTGTTGTTGAAGGTTGAAGGTATGTGTGCAGAATAAAACATTTTAAATAAAATTCTTAACCCCCATATAAACGAATTAACATTTATCATTAACGAAATGTAAAATGTATGTTAGCGAAAATATTGTAACGTGTATGAATGGAAAAAAATTTTATTTTACTATATGTATAACAATATGTTTATAATTATAATTTTGTAATAGATTTAAGACGTGAAAAAAAAAACAAAAATTGAAAATGGTTATTTTTCAGTAAGACCTTCAAGGTTTTTGCTATTCATTAAAAACACACTCTAGAATTTTACATCGAAATGTCAGCGAGATGGAATGTACAATCAACTAAAAATTTATTGCACGATTGTATAATTGTTACAAAACTTCTCTTCACGATGTGATTCTTATTACAGTTTTATGTCTTTTAAAGTGTCGTTTCTTGAATAAATTACTTACTCGATACTACTTGGTTGCTCACATGTAAATTTTAAAGTAATTTGATATACAATATGAATAAATTAACAAGTAAATATTTGTATAACGTTTAACAATCAATTAATACAATGTTTAATATTTTATTTAAATAATTATCGTAATAAATTCAAAATAATATAGTTCATCTTTATATATGTTTATATTTATACCGCTGATTAAAAATATTTTTTTTTTATAAATTATTATTTTTATAAATTATAGCTCAAAAACGAAGATATGAGAAAAATATATTATATGAAGACGATGACTGAAAAATAAATACAGAAATCTAAGAAAACTGAAAACTAATTTTATCATTTTTATATTATATTTTCATTTATTTATTTTTATTAACTGATCGTTCCATATTGTCTTGGCCCTTCCTTCAATTCTTCTAGCTTGTATAAGGCTTCATAAGGTGAGAATTTCAAAAATCTCGTCTCAGTCTCGTTAGTTGGAAAAAAAAGTCTCGTTTCAGTCTCGGTCACGTCTCGTAACCGTTTGTCTCGTTTCGTCAAATCTCGTTATTGCTTATTTCTAAAATAGTACAAAACGAAGTAATGATTAATTCTATTGTAATTTAAAAATGCATGTTTATTTATTTATTTTTGTTTTTGATTTTATTTTATTATCTATATTGGAGCTTCCTTAATTCCAAAAATTAGCCTGTATTTGTATTAAAGGTACCATGAGGAGCACTCCAACCGCGGCTATGAAAACCATACTAAACCTCCCGGGAAAAAGAATCATAATCTACTCAGATAGTCAAGCAGCCCTTAAGACTATAAGGAGCCCAAAGGTAAAATCTAGACTGGTATGGGAATGTGGCGAAGAACTTAGGGAACTGGCGACCCACAATAAAGTAACTTTATCGTGGGTACCAGGTCACAAAGGTATCGCTGGAAACGAAAAGGCTGACGAGCTCGTAAGAAGTGGATCGTCAACCCCATTAATTGGTCCAGAACCAGCGATGGGAGTACCAAAACGTACGTTTAGGAACGATATAAAAGACTGGATCAAGCGAAAACACAAATTGTACTGGGACAATGTACCCGGATAAACAAAATAGGGCGACCTTAAATGCAGACAATTCAACAAAGGGACCGAGAATGCACTCCACATACTATGCAACTGTGAGGAGCTGGATCACAAAAGTCAAAGAATATATGGAAAACCCGAAAGCCTAGTACAGGCAACATATCAGAGCTGAGGCAAAAAGGGGGCGTCCAGATTGGAGTGCAACGGTAAGTGGTGTCCAAGTGACCAACCAAGGATATAACAGTGTAACATAAATCACGAAAACATCCATATTCAGTTAATATGGTATGGGAAAGTGAAGACATAACCAACTGACGAGATGATAAACCCGTACATAAAAACTATGCGAATCACTGGGAATTTACGCATCAGTATTCCAAGCAGAGGTACATGCCATAGAGTTATGTTTGAGAGAGAACATAGAAAAGAGCTAAAAAGGGAAAACGATCCTCATTTACTCCAATAGTCAGGCAGCACGACAAGCTCTATCATGCAAAAAAACAGATCAAAATTGGTCTGGAACCCTGATTGTTTCGGTAAACCAAAATAAGGTAACACTTAAATGGATTATCTAATCTGATCCTTTCTTTCCTTGCACTAAATTCTTGTTCATACCCTTATTACATATTTTTCTACAAGCGTGCGGAAAAGTATAATTTTCCGCACGCATTTGAGTTCCGAAATTTGTACTTTTCAGCACTAGTGCGGAAAAGTTACTTTTCGCACTGATGTTATAAATGCTAAAATGATTAACAAATTAATTCTTGCTTGGTTACTATGATTACTTTCAGCCTAATGTTTTATTTATTAAGAAGCACTAAGAAAATTTTTGTTTAATGACAAAAAAAATATTTTAGCTAAAATTTTTTTTTAATTCTATTAGCTTGTAGAAAAAATATTGTTCCCAACACTTGCGTAAAGTGTCTTTTCCCCACTTAATTGCTTGTTAGGAAAATAACTATTTCGTTGAGTATGCTTTTACTTTCCCGATCCACCTCCGAGAAGAGAAAGTATTGTGAACGAGATAAAAAAAATTTTCGAGATAAAGATGGAAATTTCCATTTTGAGGTCACCTGAGATGATTAAGATCATCCACTGTCTGTCTGCCTGTCTGTTTATGTGTATTCTTCCATGATAAAGGTCGCACGTTTAATCCGATTGAACTGAAATTTGGTATATAAGTTTGGATTAAATATCTAAAGAACCCATTAATTTTTGTGAGACATCTGTCAAACGAAAGTGCCACTATAAAAAAATGACAGATGCAATAAATATGTCACGGAATTTGACTTGCAATATGTCATTTGAAAGATCTTGATCAGAACAGTCAAAATTATTTCTCCAACTGTCACCTGTCAAAAATAAAAAATGTCAAAATTTGATTTTTTTATTAGTTTATGCTTGTAGCTCTTTGTGTGGTTTGTGAAAAAATTTAAAAACTTGGGAAGTGTCTTCGATATGGTATCTGTATGTGCAGGAAACCAATTTTGAATTTTATCGACTCTATTCAAAATTGGTATGTGGGATTTATGGAGTCGGACATTTTGAAGTTTTTGTCAAAATTAATAAAATCAAGATGGCCACTCCAAGATGGCGGACAATGTTTTTGATTATTTACTGATTCTATTCAAAATTGGTATGTGGGGAAAACCAATTTAAATTTTTTTTACCATGGTGTTGTTCCAACAATCCTTTAATATAACTCCAGGCATTTTCAATATTATTATTTTCGAACTTATAGTAGTCCGTCTCTGTTTTTTTTTTGTGATGCTGAATGTTAAAATACACCACCGCCTTACATCACATTATAACATTAATGTTCCTTTAAATGGGTTTTCATATGTTCCAGCTAGGATTGTAGGTACCGTTTAAGGTGACCTAAAATTTATGTTAATTTACCTTGAAAATTATACCCGAACCCGAAGAATAGTCATATTATAAGAGGTTTTTGTACTTAACAGTCTCCTACCTTTTTTGACTGAAACTATATAACCATTTATGAAAATTATTCAGGTATATCATTTCTACTGCCTCCAATTACTTTTTATAATTTAGGATTATTGTTAGGCGTGTCCAAATAATTCTAACCGTTAAAATATATGAGGATATTTCAGAAAGTTTTATTATATCAATTCTGAAAATTTAATGGATTATTATTATTACGAAAAAACTTATATTTGTTGAAGAATATCGTCATACCACTAACTAAAAATACACTTTTTAAATACTCTACGTACGTTTCGCTAACTATGTTAGCATCATCAGGAGTTGATGATCAGTGTATTATTAATAGTATTTTAGGGTGCATGTAATCTGAGGACTAAAATTCAGATTTAATTATTGGTACATGAACAAGCACATGTAAACTGAGGAACTGAAAAAACCGGTTATCTAAGAAGAAACCGAAAAAAACGCTAAAAACGCTAAAAAGTAAGAAATCGATAAATATTACAAATTATCGCAATTCAGAAAAAAAAAAATAAGAAGAATCGAAAAAATCGAAAAAAATAAGAAAAAACAAATAACTTTGGAAAGAATTAAGAGAAAAATCACAAAATATTCCGAAAAAAATGAAGAATAAAATTGTAAATTACGGAAAAAACGAAAAAATTAAAAAAATTGTAAAGAAGACGAAAAAACCGCTAAAATGCAAGAAATCGAAAATTATTGCAAATAATCGCAAAAAAAAAAGCGAAAGAACAGAAAAGAAACAAAAAATGAGAAGAAGAAAACGAGAAACAATCGCAAAACAATTATAAAAATGAGAAGAAAAAAACGAGAAAAAATAAGAAGAATCGAAAAAATCGAAAGAATAAGAAAAAAACAAATGACTTTGGAAATAATTGAGAGAAAAATCCCAAAATTTTAGGAAAAGAAAAATGAAAAATAAAATTGTAAATTACAAAAAAAAACGAAAAAATGAAAAAAATTGTAAAGAAGCCAAAAAAACGCTAAAAAAACGCTATAAAATGCAGAAATGGACAAATATTACAAATAATCGCAAAAAAAAACGAAAAAACAAGAAATTGTAAAAATTAGAAGAAGAAAACCGCTAAAATGCAAGAAATCTAAAAATATTAAAAATAAACGGAAAAAAAAAACCAAAAAAACAAAAAAAAACTAAAAAATCGTAAAAATAAGAAGAAAACGAGAAACAATCGCAAAAAAATCATAAAAATAAGAAAAAAAACAAATAGACAGAAGAAATGAGAGATAAATCACAAAACATTCGGAAAAAAATAAAAAATAAAATTGTAAAAAAGCCGAAAAAAAAAGCTAAAAATCGCTAAAATACAAGAAATCGAAAAAAATCATAAATAATCGCAAAAAAAACGAAAAAACAGAAAAAAAAATCGTAAAAATGAGAAGAAGAAAACGAGAAACAATCGCAAAAAAATCATAAAAAAGAAAAAAACGAGAAAAAATAAGAAGAATCGAGAAAATCAGAAAAAATAAGAAAAAAACAAATATCTTTGGAAAGAATTGGGAGAAAAATCACAAAATATTCGGAAAAAAAATGAAAAATAAAATTGTAAATTACGGAAAAAACGAAAAAATAAAAAAAAATGTAAAGAAGCTGAAAAATTCGCTAAAACAAAACGCTAATTGCATGACATCGAAAAATATTACAAATAATCGCAAAAAAAACGAAAAAACAAAAAATCGTAAAAATGAGAAGAAGAAAACGAGAAACAACAAAAAATCATAAAAATTTCTCTATTTTGCCCTAATTTTTCCGTATTTTCCTCAAATTTCTGTATTTTACTCAATTTTTTGAAAGTATTCCCAATTTTTCACTATTTTCCCCTATTTTTCTCATTTTTTCTATATTCTCCCTTATTTTTCACTATTTTTGAAATTATCGATTTTTTTAAATTTCTAGACGTTTTTATTTTAATAATTTTAAATTTTAGAATTTTTTAATATATTTTTGAAATGTTCGACATTTTAAATTTTTTGAAATTTAGTTTTTTTTTTCTAATTTTTAAAAATTAACGCAAAATTACACTGATGCCATTTTTTCGTCCCTGTTCAACACTGCAAAATTTTACCCTTATATAAAGGGCAAATAGCTTAGAAATCATAAACAGACATTTAACACGTCCGCATCGCAACAAAACTTGACCTGACCGAGTTTTTTTCCAAACAAATGAGGTCAAAGCTAAAAAAAAGCACGTGCCTTGTATTTAGTGAACCACACTGTAAACAATATTATTAAATCAAGGTAAAAAATAATAATAAAAAAAATTAGACTGCAACAATTTAATTCAATAAACATAATTCACTAGACAAGTTGTTAATTGCAATTAAATATGATTATTAATAAATTTACGCTATTATAAATAATATATAAACAAATTTGTGATTTATACAAATTACCTGAGAGTAAATTGGCAATATATATTTAGAAAATGTATTAGAAATGATTTTATTTAAAGTGGTGAAATATTGATAAATTATTATAATTAAACAATTAATAAGTATTTATAATAATTATTTAGAAAAAGTAATAAATTATATATGATAATAAATTTTTTACGTTTCGAATTTTGTTAGTAGCAAATCATTTTATTGGTACAAAAAAATACACAAATTTTTTTCTACGATTTAAAATTTTTGTATATTGTGACAAAGATAAAATTTATTATGTTGAAAACCTACAAAATTTTATTATCGAAACGTCTAATAAAAAATAGTATTAAAATCTTCATTACAACTTTATTTTTATTGAATAAACAATTTATAGGCTTGGTCAATAGGAGAAGGTTAATTTCATAAAGCAATATTTTAACCAAACCTGTTGATATGTCAGAAACGCGAAAAAAAAAAAAATAGAAATCTTCGTCGTAGAACAAAAATTAAAAAACAAACTATTACGATCGACATCCAAACACACAAATCGGCGAAAATCAATGCCAACTAATGAATAATGAATGAGAAAAGTAGAGGCAAAGTTGCACTTGACGAATACAAATCGGTAAGCAATTGAATCCGGTTTCGCAGAAATTCGCGGAAAAAATTCTAAGGGTAATACACATTTATACAAGTCCCATTGTTTTATAAATTTATAAATAATAATAAAAAAAACAATTGTAAATGGTCTAATTGTTTATTACTTCAATAATATTTTCGTAATAAATATAAAATAGCGGAATATGTAAATTCAGGACTAAATCCCTTTATGACATGTAAAAATTCCGAAATTTCCCAAAATTTCAAAATTCTTGAAATTATTATAATTAAATCTTATTTTTTCCAATTTTTTCGATTACGATTTTTTCTCGTTTTTTTCTTCCCATTTTTATGATTTTTTTGCAATTATTTCTCGTTTTCTTCTCATTTTTACGATTTTTTGTTTTTTCGTTTTTTTTTGCGTTTTTTACCGATTTTTTCGGCTTCTTTACAATTTTTTGAATTTTTTTCCGAATATTTTGTGATTTTTCTCTCAATAATTTCCAAGGTTATTTGTTCTTCTTTATTATTTTTTCTCGTTTTTTTCTTCTCATTTTTACGATTTTTTTCTTTTTTCGTTTTTTTTGCGATTATTTGTAATATTTTTATATTTTTCGATGTCATGCAATTAGCGTTTTTTTAGCGATTTTTTCTGCTTCTTTACAGTTTTTTGAATTTTTTCGTTTTTTCCGTAATTTTTAATTTTATTTTTCATTTTTTTCCGAATATTTTGTGATTTTTCTCTTAATTCTTTCCAAACTTATTTGTTTTTTTTTTTCTCATATTTTCGATTTTTTCGATTCTTCTTATTTTTTCTCGTTTTTTTCTTCTTATTTTTATGATTTTTTTGTGATTGTTTCTCGTTTTCTTCTTCTCATTTTTACGATTTTTTGTTTTTTTCGTTTTTTTTTGCCATTATTTTTATAATATATTTGAATGTCATGCAATTAGCGTTTTTTTAGGCTTCTTTACAGTTTTTTTAATTTTTTCGTTTTTTCCGTAATTTACAATTTTATTTTTCACTTTTTTTCCGAATATTTTGTTATTTGTTTTTTTTCTTATTTTTTCGATTTTTTCGATTCTTTTTATTTTTTCTCGTTTCGTGGTTTTTTTTGCAATTGTTTCTCGTTTTCTTCTTCTTATTTTTACCTTTTATAGGGGAAAATATAGAAAATAAGAAAAAAATAGGAGAAAATAGTAAAAAATTGGGGAAAACAGGGAAAAATATGAGCACGCAGGGCAAAATGGGAAAAATAAAAAAAAATGGGGAACAATTGGGAATACTTGGAAAAAAATAAAAATACAGAAATTTGGGAAAAATACGGAAAAAAAAGAAAATTAGGGCAAAATTGAGAAATTTATAAAAAATATGGAAAACAGGGAAATTAAAGAATAAATAAAAAAATCATATGGGAAAAAGGTGAAATATAGGGGAAAATAAGGAAAAGTGGAAATAATAGAAAATAATAGACAATAATGCAAAACAGGAAAAATATGAAGAAATAGAAAAAATAGAGAAAAATAGCGAAAATTGGGGAAAAATAAGAACAAATAGGATAAAATAATGGAAAATAAGAAAAAATAGAAATAGGAAAAATGGATAAAATAAAGAAAAATAGTGAAAATGGGAAAAAAACATGAAAAAATAGTCACAATAATGGGAAAACATTATGAAAATAAAGATAAAATAGGAAAATTAGAGATAAATATAGAAAAATATTGAAATATACGGGAAAATAGTGAAAGGTGATAAAAAGGAAAAATGGTAAAAATAAAAAAATAGATAATAATAGGGACAAATAGAGAAACACAGGAAAAAAGTAATGAAAAATAGGAATAATTGGAGGAAATAGGAAAAATAGGGCAATTAGAAAAAACAAAAAAAGGCAATAATATCAATAAATAGAAAAAATAAGGTTAAAGTAGAAAAAAATAAGAAAAAACGGGGAAATAATGGGGAAAATTAAGTAAAATTAAAAAAAAGCAATGAAAAATAGGAAGAAATTGCCAAACATAGGAAGAGTAGGAAAAAATAGTAAAAAATAGAGTAAAATACAGAAAAATACTGAAAAATAATAAAAAAATTAAAATAGGGAAAAATAAGTACAAATAGGAACAACTAGAAAAAAAAATTGAAAATATAGGATAAAATAATCGAAAACAGGAAAAAATAGAAAGAAATAGGAAAAATGAAAAAATGGGGAAAAATAGCGAAAATAACGGAGCAATGGGTCTGTGGAGACTTTTTGTCATCATTTATATAATATCCTCGAGTATCAAACATTTTAACCGTGGGCCATTTTTTATTTGTTCTGTACTGGGTCATTTCCAAAGTTTTAAAAATTGCTAAATAAAAATTTTAAAAATTCATAAATTTTAAAAATTTCAAAAACTGAATTTTAAAAAATTCAATAATTTTAAAACTGTATTGAAACCATCAAAAAAAATTTAAATATCAAAAATATATCGAAAATTTGAAAAATCACATAAATATAAAAAAATATTGTTTGAAATTTTCAAAGATTGCAAAGATTTAAAAAAAAAAACCTGGGCTAGCCCAGTTTGGTGGAGCCCCATTTCAAACATAAAATACCTCAAGTTTGACCTCACCAATTAATTGCTAATGAAGAAAATTTTGTTATCTTTCAATCGGCGAAAACTGCACAATTCTTCCTATAAAAATCTATTTAATTTCGACTACTTTAAATATCCCCCAAAAGGTCACAGTTCTACTTGATTTAAAAAAAGTATCAACTTTTCCCTTGTAAGAAGTGCAATACCCGATAAAGCAATTTAATTATATTTAGTATGTAAGTAAAAACTAAAATTAATTAATCTTAATTATTTAAATCCATAAACGGAATATATTTTCTTTGATACAGCACTGATCAATGATCGTTGACTAGTTAAACTAGTTTCTACTCTTACTGTCGTCGAAGATATTTTTTTTTTTAATTTTATATACAAGACAGATATATCCCTCATTCGTACGGGATTGTCAATTTTTATTTCTGATTTTAATTGGATGTTAGGAAGTATAAATAACTAGATATGGACTTGCTAAAAAGTTGGAAGCTGTTATATAATAAGATTAGAGCTAATTAAGAAAATTGGATAATTGTAAAAAACTTTTTGGATAATATTAGTTTATTATTATCATGATTTTGCTAACATTAATAAATATTATTTAGTTAATAAATTAATATTGGTAATTGGTTATCAATTCAAATGTACCAATTTATCTATAGTAATTAGTAGGAAGATAAATTAGAATCCAAGTTTAACCTAAAAACTTTTCATTCATCCCTGCGGACCTCTACGCTCCTGAATTAAATACCTTCAATCCATTTCTCTCCATCTTACCATTTATCTTAGAGAAATTATAAATTCTTCATTGAACAGATTCAGG
This sequence comes from Neocrepidodera transversa, assembly GCA_963243735.1. NCBI lineage: Eukaryota > Metazoa > Arthropoda > Insecta > Coleoptera > Chrysomelidae > Neocrepidodera > Neocrepidodera transversa. Next base: position 827,422 of record OY725345.1, on the reverse strand, counting down.
ATCGGACCTCATATAAATTGGTAGAAAATAAATATTTGTTTTTATCAATTTAAATATTTTATTGCCACTGCAGTTTACCTGAGAATAGAGGTGGATAATTATTTAAAATAAACGGAAAAAATTCTCATTACAATAATTATTTATATACAATATTTTTAATTATATACTTGATTATTCTAATTAATAAGCGAGAATCATAAAGTAATTGAAAAGAAATGTAGATAACTAAAAGAATTGTGGTATGTTGTTTATCCATGCCACTTAAAGTAATGAATTTGTAACTAAGTTACTTAATTACTGAGATAATTAAAATATATTAATTATATAGCGCGCGGCACTGGACTAGAATTATTTTTGAATATAAGTTCAGTAACCCCCGCCAAAAGTTGGAGTCACTCTCGTACGGGTTTGGCATATCCAAACAACATTATGGTATACCGCAGCCGGAGTAGATCTAGTTAGTTGCAGTGGCCTTCCAAATTCCATTTGCAGTTCGAGTAGGTGTACTGATTCATCGACAGAGAAAAGAACCGTGTTGCACACCTTTTGCTTCTTCGCCACAGTTTGAATTGAAATGACAGTTATGTTTTACTTAATGATTTTTATTTATTGTGATACCAGCAACAAATATCCAGGTACTCAATCCAGTAGCCCTTCCACCCTTCCGATCAAAAAGGGTTTTATTGACTTTTATATAATTGAGCCGATGATACATTATTAATTTTTTTTTGACTTTCAGTAGACTGGTAGCAAGTCTCAAGAGTAACTAATTCATTAGAAAAATTGATATTGTGGTGACATTAAAAAAAATTTGGCTGTGTCACTCCAGAACTTTTCCAACACGACTGTAGAGAATAGGATTATTTTAAATACAAAATGCTAAGCATTACATTAATTGATATTTCAATGTTTATAATGACATAATCTGGCGCATGCGTACATTGTATATCACACTGTTACAATTATGATCTTAAAATCATATGTAAAAACTATTGGCAATTCTGGAAAAATTTTAATACAAAAGTTGTAGGGAATTTTATGCTCTATAATTCTACACTGAAACATTTTGCACTAAAGTGCATAATTTATTTTCAAAATTAAAACAAAAAAAAAGTGAAAATTCTAAATATGTATTTTTTCGCCCTCTAGTGGCAAAACTATGAGGAACTAGAAAAAAAGTTAAATACAAAAGTTGAAGAAAATTTGATGTTTTACAACTTCGCATCAGAACATTTTGCACTAAAATGCATTGTTTGTCCTCAAATCAAGAAAAACTAGGGAAAACCTACATATACATTTTTTGCGCGCCCTCTAGTGGCGCAACTATTGGAAATTTTGTAAAAAGTTAAATACAAAAGTTGTAGGGAATTTATGCTCTACAATTTTGCACTGAAATATTTTGCACTAAAGTGCATAATTTCTCTTCAAAATTTAAAAAAATGAGAAAATTCTAAATAGGTATTTTTTCGCCATCTAGCGGCGGAACTATGAGTAATTAGAAAAAAAGTTAAATACAAAAGTTGAAGAAAATTTTATATTCTACAATTTCGCATTAGAACATTTTGCACTAAAATGCATTATTTGTTCTCAAAATCAAGAAAAACTATTGGAAATTTTGTAAAAAGTTAAATACAAAAGTTGTAGGGAATTTTATGCTCTACAATTTTGCACTGAAATATTTTGCACTAAAGTGCATAATTTATCTTCAAAATTTAAAAAAAAGGAGAAAATTCTAAATAGGTATTTTTTCGCCCTCTAGCAGCGGAACTATGAAGAATTAGAAAAAAAGTTAAATAGAAAAGCTGAAGAAAATTTAATGCTTTACAACTTTGCATCAGAGCATTTTGCACTAAAATACATTGTCGTGAAAATCAAGAAAAACTCGGGAAAATCTTCATACACATTTTTTACGAACCCTCTAGTGGAAATTCTGGAAAAAGTTTAAGACAAAAGTTGTAGGGAATTTTATGCTCTATAACTTTGCTCTAAAACATTTCGCACCAAAGTACATTGTTTGTCCTTAAAATTTAAAAAAAAGGCAAAAAATCTTACGTGTTGTCTTGAGGACCTTCTACTGTAACAATTTAAACCAAAAAGTAAAGGTCGTATTCAAGCCACATACCAAGAAAGATTACACATAGACACACAGACAGACCTTACTTTGGAAATGGTTTCAAACTTTTTTTGATTTCCTTTTGATGGGATTGGGAAAGTAAAAACTGACCAAAATTGAACTTTTATTATCTTCACTGTGAATATAACAGTTTTAAATATATATAAATATTTTTTCATTCTTGAAAATATATCCTCAAAAAAACTATATATTTTTTTTTTCATGAACTAAATGGTTTATAAAAAACAAAATAAAAAAATTTAAACAACTGTAACAAATGTTTTATACATTGATGAAGCGAAATATATAATTAAGGTTTAAAAAAAAAAATTTAATGTTAAAAAATCAATTTGTAAATGAGTATCTATCCGATTGTATTCTTACGCCAGTCCAAGCCTGTATAGAAAGGAGACAAACGTTCTACGATTTTTAAAGAGTGACAAGAACAGCAACTACTTGTTCTTACATTCCAAACACGTCCGCGTTATTTCTTCGATAATATTTGATCGAGCAATCATCGACAAACTAATCCGGTTTCGGTTCGTTCTCTATGAGTATATCGACAATGGACGTACGTTTGTTATAACTTCGTCTGGTTTATTTCCAGTAGCAATAGCTCTTAGCAAATAAAACTGGTTGACCAAGGGACTATTTATGTGATATAATACCCCGAGGTAAATATATTTTTTTTGGTAAACTGGATTCAGATGTACAGTAATGGTAAAATATTTATCCCTTCAAGCTCATGCCAATCAGTAATCAACGTCGGCAATTTTGCTCTAAGTAATTACAAGAAGACTACAGGCTGTAATTTTGTATTTTCTTCTTAGTGGAATTACTTTTCCACGCCTATTATTAATGTTACAAATTTGAATAATTTTGTATGGGCTTTGAAAAATCACGCTATTACCGATTTATTGCGAATATTTAAAACGGCTTTTTACATTTTATTAAATTTCATTCAATAAAATTGGAATCATCTAAAAACTAAATAGTGACCGAAAGAAAACTTGATTGTAACCAAATTTTTTCAGGAGTTAAGACAAAAACTCTTGTAATGATAGACTCACTTATATGAGCCTGAAATCTATGTTATCTATCACTACTTTTTTCTATCCAATCAATCAAAACTCGCTGACTCGTACACACCAGGAACTTCCAACAATAGTTAAAGAGAAAATTGGACAAAAACGAAAAATATGGCAAACTACAAGATAAAACAATTATAAATCAATTTATGCGGCAGGTTAAAATCTTGTTAAATGAAGAAATTTATAATTACCTTCGAGTGACAGGTACACAACTAATCGCTGTGGAAAGCCACTAAAAAGTTGAATCGACCACAATCCATCTATTCGTAAATCCAATGGAGATTGGGCAAAAACCAACAAAGAAAAAGCTCATCTATTCTAACCGCATCCACCAAAAAATAACGATAACCAAGAAGATGAAATGCTGCAATCTCCCTATTAGTTAGAACTTCCGCTAGACAAATTTACCATTAACCAGGTAAATAAAGTAATTCAAATGAATTAAACCCGAAGAAATCTCCAGGGTATGACCTTCATAGGGGTAAAATCCTTAAGGAATTGCCAAAGAAAGGAGTAGTAGAACTGGATACTTTGCCCTTTTATGGAAAACTGCAAAAATTATTTTAATCCCCAAACCTGGTAAACCAACAGAACAAATTACTTCATACCGACCAATCAGTCTACTTCCAATAATGTCCAAAGTCTTATATTATTAAGACTAGAATCACTACTTTCAACCTAATACCTGCTCATCAATTTGGTTTTAGACCTTAACATGCTACCATAGAACTAATCCCTAGACTATACCAAAACATCAGTCAAGCATTAGAAGACAAAAAGTACTGTTTTGTACCATTCTTGGACAAAGTTTGGTATCTCTGGCTTCTACTTCCTCATCCTAAAATCTTACCTCCAAGATCGCCACTTCCTTATAGCATACCTGAATAAGAGTACACAACTGTTGTCAATAAACGCTGGAGTTACGCAAGGCAGCGTACTTGGGCCTGTATTATATTTACTATACACATCTGACCTACCGACAAATAAAGACATCACAACTGCCACAGATTATATCGCAGTGTTGTCAGACCATGAAGATAAAAGAATAGCATCACAAAAATTACAGGACCAGTATTAAAAACATGGTCAACGAAACGAAATCCATTTATGTTACCTTCAGCAACCGAAAAGGCGATTGTTCACTAGTTCCATTAAATAATCTTCAACAAGATGCTACATACTTCGCAGATTAAATTGGAAAAAACATAAATTCATGAAGAGGAAACAGCTCGGACTCAAATTTGACAATCTATATTGGCTTACTGGTCGCAAATCATAGCTGTCATCTTCTAGTATATAAGGCCGTACTTAAATCTGGTTCTACATGGGCAACTGTATGAAACTCAAATACTATAGTTATTTCAATCGGAAATACTCCGGATCCTAACAAATGCTCCATGATATGTCCCATAATAGGAGATATTGAACTGTTATCTTTCAAGATAAAACTTTAGTGTAAAAAATACATAATTTATTTATTGTAGCTTGATCTACAGATTGTAAAGAAAATGGGCTGTTAAATAAAAAAAAAGAAACGGCTGCTCTTCATGTACTGTGGTACTTTTCGAGCAGTTTTTTACCTTGGTGAATCTTTTTTCCTTTTGGGAGAAATACTGAGCGCTTACGTCTATATGCTCTCTTTGTTTAGTGCTTAAGTAAGAGTTTTTTGCTATGTTTCGTCATTTTTGTGCATTTCGTATATATATGCATGTATTTGACTGTTTCCTTTTTTCTTGAATCGTTTTTTGCATTATAGGTCTTTTACTGAACTGTATAGGCGCTCACCTTTTTTGGCTCTGTAAACAGAGGCCTGGATATACTTCCTCGCTTCTCGGGTGATGCCTGTTTCCGCAACCTTGTTATAGTATCTGGAATCCTTATCTTGGTTAGTACGTATGCTTATTTTACATAAAATAGTTAGTCCAACTTAAGATATTTTATTGAACTTAAGGTTCTGCTATTTCATATGTTACATGGTGAGCTTTCTAAAAGTTGGTGGGATCTTCGTTGGGGCGTCAGGGCGTCGTCGGCTCATCTGATACTCAGCCTCCATGAGATTTTGGAACGCGCCCGGAAGATCTTTAGCTTGTTGTAGAATCCTGATGTTGGTTTGAAGGAACTTGCATAGATAATATAGAAGGAGATTTGCTTGTTAGATTTATAGTCTATTGAACAAATGCTTTTTGGGACAAACTTTTTTCTCTGAATCCGAAAAATATTAACGAGACAAAAACACAAATACAAATACAAGAATGGTTTAATTTTTTCCTATTAAGGTATGAAATCAGAAAACATAAAAAAATTTAGCTGCTACAAAAAGATTAGTACATGACAGGATAATATGGAATTAAAAGGATAAACCAATTAAAATGATAAAATAAGTTAAATAAAGAAGTATTTAGATTTTATTTAACTACACCAATGTCCGATATGAGTGAAATTTCAAGATAACCAGACGTTTATGAAGAGACACTTGGTTCACGTAACCATTGAGCGTATATGAAAGAAAGCTGACTCACAGATATGTAGACATCGGTTTCTTTTCAAGAAAAAAAAAACTATTCAGTCATATGGTAAAACATGCTTGCGTCAATAAATGAACGGCTCATAATTTTTATTTTTCAACTCGGGTTTGAAGAGAAAAGAAATGAAAACTGGAAGAGATTTTAATCTAAAATAAACACGTACCTAAGGAGAGACAAAAACAAGCTATATTCTGTTAGTTACAATGAAATTCCACGAAATTGCCTTAAAATCAGTTTGAAAATCGAATAATTGTCAACTAAATATTACATGGGATAAAAACATATGATGTTTTTAATACTTCGGAACCGAAAAATTCACTTTAAAAATAAACATAAGAACTATACGCAACACGAAATTTATGGATATAACGCTATACATTTTAGTATTTTAACCAGACGTAATTCGAATGGCATTTTTCATTAGCTATTGAACAAGTATTGTGAAGTATAAAAAAAATGACCTGCAAAAAAATAAAAAACAGAAATAATAATTATGGTGCATGAATCCTTCAAGTAACGTAAGTAATCGTAATAATTTAAACAGTCCTATGGCTGCGATGATCTATTTATGACAAAAAGTTTCGTTTTTGTCAGTCCATATTTAAATTTTAAACAAAAATTAATTTTATTATAAATTTTTTTATTGAAATTTAATTTTTCTTCATATTGTTATCCCATCTTTCCCTATTTTTTTCGTATTTTTTTTTGTTTTTTCCAATTTTTTTCGATTTTTTATTATTTCCTTCGATTTTATGTTTTTTTTTTTGATTTTTTCAATTTTTTCTAATTTACTTGCGTTTTTCGATCTTTCCCGATATTATCCCTATCTTTTTCATTTGGTAAAGATTTTTAACATTTTTTTCGGTTTTTTACTGTTTATTACGGTTTTTTACGATTTTTTATGATGTTTTACGATTATTTAGCAATAGTTACGAAATTTTACGACTTTTTACCAGTTTTTTACGATTTAAACAATTTGTTACCATTTTTTACGATTTTTACGTTTTTTTTTACGATTTTTTACGACAGTTTACGTTTTTCTACGATTATTTACGATTTTTTAAGATTTTTCCAATTCTTTCTCTTTTTCAATTTTTTAAATTATTTACGACTTTATGACTATTTTTTACGATTTTTTTACGATTTTAACAATTTGTTACCTTTTTTTACGATTTTTACGTTTTTCTACGATTATTAACATTTACGATTTTTCACGATTTTTTAAGATTTTTCCAATTCTTTCTCTTTCTCAATTTTTTAAATTATTTACGAAATTTTACGACTTTTTTACGTTTTTTTTACAATTTTTTACGATTTTTTACGATTTTTTACGATTTTTTACGATTTTTTACGATTTTTTACGATTTTTTACGGTTTTTTACGATTTTTTACGATTATTTACGATTTTTTACGTTTTTTTACGATTTTTTACGATTTTTACGATTTTTTTCATTTCTTTATATCCTTCTTAATTTTTTAAATTATTTATGAAATTTTACAACTTGTCTGTTTTTTACGATTTTTTTACGTATTTTTCACGATTTTTTTACGATTTTAACAATTTGTTACCTTTTTTTACGATTTTTACGTTTTTCTACGATTATTAACATTTACGATTTTTCACGATTTTTTAAGATTTTTCCAATTCTTTCTCTTTCTCAATTTTTTAAATTATTTACGAAATTTTACGACTTTTTTACGTTTTTTTTACAATTTTTTACGATTTTTTACGATTTTTTACGATTTTTTACGATTTTTTACGATTTTTTACGATTTTTTACGGTTTTTTACGATTTTTTACGATTTTTTACGATTTTTTACGATTTTTTACGATTTTTTACGATTTTTTACGTTTTTTTACGATTTTTTACGATTTTTACGATTTTTTTCATTTCTTTATATCCTTCTTAATTTTTTAAATTATTTATGAAATTTTACAACTTGTCTGTTTTTTACGATTTATTTACGTATTTTTCACGATTTTTCCCATTTTTTTCTCCTTCTCAATTTTTTTAAATTATTTACTTTTATGTACTCCTAATTAATTATTCAACTGCTTTTGAGCCATTAATAGGTTTTTTTTATGGACTTTATGTCATTCAGCCAACTGCATTGTAGTGAGTTATTATAACTCTCTGAAATCATACTATAATTAGGTCTATAAATGGTGTTCAATAAATTCTTAGAAAATTTAAAGCCGATAAATACGTTCCATTGGCGTAGAAATTTTACAATGATGATAAAAGATTCTTCTTGAAATTTACTATACACTATTTACGAACAGAATACCAAGGTGGTTCTGTAATGTCACTTAATATTTTGTAAACAAAATTCTTTCTCTTTATTTGTACCTTAGTATTTATTGTTATTGTCGTAGATAAAGTATAGTATTCAATTTGTGGTAATGGTCATAACTCACTTAATGAATCACAGCACTCGCTTACGGCTCGTGCAATTATCTAACATCTGTCAACCATTTTAACTTAATAAAAAAATATGTCTTATAAAAATTGATTTTTTTCGAAAATTATATAATTTGAAGGTTAAACCCACTTAAAAAAAAATGCAACATAGCTAATAAAAATCTTAAAACAACTGACGTAGTAGGTGCAGCGATTATTCAAATAAATAAACAAACAGATTTTTGTAATTAAATAATTAAATATTAATTACCTTTCTTCTAAAAATATATTCTACATACAAATAAATAACATGATTCACATATCCTACACATTTTTATGCGGTTTTATAATATTTCTGTTTCTTAACGTAACACAAGGCAAACGTGACGTTCTCGGTATAAATATTAAAATTATCGCGTTAATCGATGAAAAAACGGATTAATAAGTTATTATCACGGGGAAATTTTCGCAGTCACGTTGAGGTATTTTAATCAATGTGGTTTTCTTGTGTTTGACTCATTATTTTTCTATCTTTGTATTTTATATTAAATAAAAATTTAATAACGATTTTTTTCTGAAAAGGAGATTTTGAAAACAACTTAATAATGATTTTTATATTTATATTTATTATTCTATCATAAAAATATTTTTTAAATGCTTCAATAGTTGATTATTCTTTCCGTATGCGCCACTTTATAATATACAAAAAATCGGTTGTGCTATTTTTTTATTTTTGACATGTTGGAAAAATAATTTTGACTGTTCTGAATAGAAATTTTCAAGGGCTACCAAATGATATGTTACAAGTCAAATTACGTGACATTTTGCTTCTGTCATTTTTTGACAGTGACACTTCCGTTTGACAGATGTCGTATAAAAATTAATGAATTCCTCCAATGTATAACCGAAACCCATATACCAAATTTCAGCTTAATCGGATTAAGCGTGTGGCTTCTATCATGGAAGAATACACACAGACAGACGCACAGGCAGATAGACAGACAGTTCACCTGTAAATGGTCTTAAACGTCTCAGGGGATCTCAAAATTTAAAGTGGATATTTCCATCTTTATTTGAAATTTTTTTAGCTCGTTCACAATATTTTATCTTCTCGAATGATGAGTCGGAAAAGTAAAAAATCAGAAAAAATCACAAAAAAAATCACAAAAAATAAGAAAAATACAGAAAACATTGGTACAAATTGAAAACATCGGAAAATATGAAAAAACATATGAAAAATAAAATTGTGAAATGTGGAAAGGATAAAAAAAAATCCGAAAAAAAAACTCTAAAAATGGTAAAAAAACAAAATGAAAAAATATTCGTAAAAAACGAAAGACATCGAAATATATCACAAAAAATGACAAAAATCGCGAAAAATCGCAAAACAAAAAAACAAGCAAAAAAAAATAAAACTATTGTAATCAAAAAAAAGTTATAACAAGAAAAGAAAAAATTTAAAAGATTTGAAATAAATTGCAAAAAGTCTGAAAAATCGAAAAAATCTCTAAAAATGGCAATAAAATACCAAAAAAAAAAAAATACGAAATAATTACAAAAAATCAGAGGAATAAAAAAAATTATAAAAAAATGGAAAAATAATAAAATAATATAAGAAAAAAATGAAGAACAACTTTAAAAAATCGAAAAAACCAAAAAATAAAATAAAAAATCAGAAAAAATCGGAGAATCGCACAAAAATAATACAAAAAATCAGAAAACTTATTTTTTCCAGGATTATAAGGATTCAAAAATCCTTATTTTTGCAGGTAATATATATGACATAAATTTATAATTAATCAGAAAGAACAGAAAAATCCGACAGGAGAATCAGAAAAAAATCACAAAAATAATACATAAGAAAAAGTAAAAAGGAAAACAATAAAATAAAAATAAAAAATCAAAAAAATCAGAAAAAAACTCATAAAAATTTTTGAAAAATTCAAAAAATAAATTGAAAAAAATCATAAAAAAAATTTGAAAAGATCAGAAAAAAATCATTAAAAATTAGCCAAAAATCTGAAAAAAATCAAAAGAAAATTAGGAAATATCGTAAAAATAAGAAAAAAAATTTCAGATATTTAATGTTAAAGTATCAAATTTTGACATTTTTTTATTTTTGACAAGTGACAGTTGGAGAAATAATTTTGACTGTTCTAAATAGAGTTTTTCAAGGGCTTTCAAATGACATATTTTAAGTCTAATTCCGTGACATATTACATCTGTCATTTTTCACATTTAACCCAAACCCATATTCTAAATTTCAGCTCAATCGGATTAAACGTATGACCTCTATCGTGAAAGAATACACACAGACAGACAGACAGACAGACAGACAGACAGACAGACAAACAGACAGATAGACAGACAGACTTCGATCTGGAAATGGTCTTAATCATTTCAGGTGACCTCAAAATCTGGAATGCATGCTCCCTTTTTTCTCAATATGTACGTAAAAAATACATTTTTTCTGGTTTTTTATGTGGAAAAATGTATTCTTGCTGTTTTACTAATTTATATGTGAAAAAATGCGTTTTTGTTATATTTTCCATTGTTTTTTATGTGAAAAAATATTCTTTTACGGTTTTTTCCAAATTCGAGTGTACATTCATACTTCTGGTTTTTTTTTTCGAATTTGTTGAAAAAAATGCGTTATTGCTGTTATTTTCAATTTTTTGTGTGGAAAAATGCATTCTTGCTTTTTTCTTTTTAAATTTGTGTGAGATAAAATGTACTTGGCATTTTTTCAAATTTGAATAAGAAAAAATGTAGTCGTGCTTTTGTTTTTTTTTCAAATTTATGTAAAAAAAAAAGGATGCTGTTTTTTCCAATTTTTATGTAGAAAATCCACTCTTGTTTTTTTCCAATATATATGTGAAAAAATACATTTTCGTTTTTTTTTTCGTCTGAGAAAAAATACCTCTGAATTTTTTTCTAGTTTTTTTTTTTGTGGAAAAATGTGTTTTTATTTCCATTTTTACAAATTTGTGTGCAAGAAAACGCATTTTTGCTTGTGTTGTTTTTTTAAATTTTTGTGAAAAAAAATGCAGTCTTGATGTTTTTTTCAAATTCCTTGTGGAAAAAATGTATTGTAAACGAGCTAAAAAAGTTTTTCGAGAAAGTTGGAAATATACATTTTAAGATCTCCTAAGACGATTAAGACCATTTAGTGTGTCTGTCTGTGTATTTGTCTGTTTAATCCGATTGACCTCAAATTTGTACATCTGTCAAACGAAAGTGTCACTGTCAATTAAACAATTTTTATCAAGTATAATTAATTCTCAAAAATTATCCATATGGTACAAATTATTTAGAACACACTATATATTTTTTGGATATTTAAAATTCTTTCATCGAAATCGATTATAAAACGTTTTCTGAGTTATGTGGAAATACATTTTTGGAAATTTATAACATAAGGAAATTATTTTATTATCTTATCAGTTTGGAAAACTAATTGTAGTAAAACCTTAAAATGCCACAAATACTTGTAATACTACTTATTAAATTAATAATTGTAAAAACCATGAAATATACGTAATGATATATCCAAATAGTAAATTTTTTTTATTGAAAAAAAAAATGAACCACTCATATTTTAATTCATATATATGTCATTATTCAAGGAATTATTTGTCTTCAATTAAATAAACACTACCACATTGATTTTTAACAATAGGGGCAATGGGGGAACAAAAAAACATTTGTATCACATTTTAACACTATTATCTAATAAATGACAATTTTATTGAAATATATGTTTTAGTTTAGATGGAATTTTTTATCCAATTATTAATAAATTTTAGTGTCAAAAAATAAATTTATTTCGTTTTCAACAAATAGAAATGATAATAAAGTTTTTAGTGTATATTTTTGGTCATTATTAATTTATTTTTAAATGGATTATTTCAAAGTAATGGTCAATTTTTTTATACACACACACAATACGAAATCCTTTAAGCCGCTTCAAAAGCGATTCGCATTGGATTTGAATCGCTGAAGATTGTACTTCCTGGGGAATACGGTTTCAGGATAATTATTCTAGATTATTACAAATAATGGATAGGTACGGGGAAAAAGATCCCTAATTTTACAGTAAATTAAACCTTTTAAAGGTGGAAATAGACAAACATTTGATCTAAGTTTTTATACGGTAATTTAAAATGTTCAATTTTGGTTAATTTTTGTTACATAATTAAAAAAAATCGATTGTGTCACCTCAAAACTTTTCCAACGAGTATCCAGAAACTAATATTTTTACAGACATATTGCAAGTCAAATTCGGGGACATATTGCTTCTGTCATTTTTTGACAGATATCTTACAAAAACTAATGGGTTCTTCCGATGGATAACCCAAATCTATATACAAAATTTCAGCTTAATCGGATTAAACGTGTGGGTTTTATCGTGGAAGCATATACACAGACAGACGGACACACAGACAGACAGACTAAATGGTCTTAATCATCTCAGTGGATCTTAAAATGTATATTTCCATCTTTCTCGAAAAACTTTTTTAGCTCGTTCACAATAAATTATTTCCACACTCGAATTTAAAAAAAAAAAACATCAACACTGTATTTTTTCACAAAAATTTAAAAAAACAACATAAGCAAAAATGCGTTTTTTTGCACATACATTGGGAAAAAGCAAGAGTGGATTTCTACATAAAAATTGGAAAACACAGCATATTTTTTTTACACAGATTTGAAAAAAAAACCAAAGCAAGAATACATTTTTCCTTATTCAAATTTGAAAAAATGCAAAGTGTATTTTATCTCTAACAAATTTAAAAATAAACAAGCAACAATGCATTTTTCTACACGAGAAAAAAAAAATGCATTTTCACACATGAATTGGGAAAAAAGCAAGAATGCATTTTTCCACACAAAAAATTGAAAATAACAGCAATAACGCATTTTTTTCAACAAATTCGAAAAAAAACCAGAAGCATGAATACACACTCGAATTTGGAAAAAACCGCAAAAATATATTTTTCCACAAAAAAAAATTGGAAAATACAGCAAAAACCCCTTTTTTCATATATAAATTGGAAAAAAAGCAAGAATACATTTTTCCACATAAAAAACCAGCAAAAATGGACTTTTTACACATAAATTGAAAAAAAAACGAGCGTACATTTTTCCTCACAGGAAAACTAAAAAAACAGTGAAAATGCATATTTTCACATATAAAATAGGAAAAAGCAAAAAAACAAGAATGTATTTTCTCTCAAAGGAATTTGTGTCCAGAGACGAATACTTTTTCGGATATTTAGTGCTAATGTTTCAAATTTTGACATTTTTGATTTTTGACAGGTGACAATTGGAGAAATAAGTTTACCTATTCTGAATAGATTTTTTCAAGGGCTTTCAAATGACATATAGCAAGTCAAATTCCGTTACATATTGCATCTGTCATTTTTTGATAATGACACTTCCGTTTGACAGTTTGAAAATTATTTAGAGACCACATACCCGAGAGTCTCGTTTCTGGTCTCGTATATATTTCTTCAGATTTTTTTTCTCAATTTCTGAGAAAAATAAAGCAGTATAAACATTTAATTTTTTTTATAATAAAAAAAGGTCTGCATAGGTTACGATACATTTATGAAATCTAAAATCTGGTATCTGTGACAACAATATAAATTCCGTGATAAGACATTAATTTGTAATATTATTAAACATTTATGTTTTAATAATTTTTTAATTTACTATCCTTAATTGTTTAGATCGAAGGACCAACCTTAATGCAGCATATCAGGATTTAGTATATTAACAAAAATAATCATTTAAGTGAACTATAAGGGCTATTTATTCACCCGTTTATTATTGAACAAACTTAAAAAATTTTTACATTTTTATATAATTTATTATTTTTATAGAGTAACTGTTCTCACTTACTATCACTATAAAAATAAAATTTACAATTTTAATTGATCTAAAACCTCATAAAATATACTGTTATAATTTTAGGGTGCGGTCAACCGCCTTTTTTATAATTTCCAGACATTTTATTTCAATTAAACTCTTCGAGAGATGATAAGATAATGATGTGGATTATTTGTTAGAGTGGGGGTTGTAACGGTTTTATTTTCTTTCTAGTATGAAAATGGACTCGCCTGGTGATCAGATTTACATCTGCACTTGTCGCTCTTATGGCGCTTAGAGAGAGAGACAAGTGTTCTTAGCAACATAAGGATAGAGTGAATAATTTTTTACAAGCTGTACTTTTGCACACGTCTCTAGGGCAGTGATATTTATTCAGGTGTCACATTATCTGAAAAACTTTTCTCCTTGTAAAGTACTAAATTGTATTGATTACTAATTGATGAACGTTTGTGCCTATAAACCTGATGATGGTTAGTTACCGAAACTAGTTGCCTGCCTATTAAATTTTTATGGTACCTGACTTTATGCTTTATTTCTTAAAAATATTTCAAAGTATTTATGTTGATGTTAAAATTTCAAACGTTAAAAAAATTTTAGTTATTATTTATTTAATAATTCTTAGATTGTCGATAAATATGCATTAAAACGTTTTATTTCAAATTCTTCACATTTATTCATCATGAAAACATAATTACATGAAATGCCTGACTGAGAGAGTCGAATTTCACAATAGCAGCGTACCCTTGAGGTAAATACAAAATAAATGCTCTTCTTTTCGATCTTGCAATTTTTCTTCACGTTTTTTTCATTTTAATTGCGCTTCGGAATGCCGAGATTTGCGTTTATGCAGATCGATATATCAGAACCGTCTCAATAAAATTTAAAACGTCAAATCTCAAAAAATACTGAATAATAATTATCTCAAAAACTCAAAAATTTGATCAAAAAAATCAAAGAAGTCAAAAAATTTCAAAAACTGAAAAAACCTTAAAAAATTTCATAAATAAAATCTGGAAAAACCTTAAAAAAAAACAAAAAATACCAAATAATCTCAAAAGAGTCAAAAAATCCCAAAATTTCTTTAAAAATCTCAAAAATTCTTTAAGAATCTTAAAAAAACCCAAAATTTTTTAAAAATTCTCAAAAAATTTTTAGACGCTTCAAAAACATCTCAAAAATCTCTAAAAAATCTAAAAATTTACTGAGAATCTCAAAAAATTTAAAAAGTCAAATCTCAAAAAATTCTAAATAGTAAGTATTTTAAAAACTCAAAAATTTGATCAGAAAATCTTTAAAAATTCAAAGAAGTCAAAAAATTTCAAAAACCTTAAAAAAATTCAAAAATAAAATCTGGAAAAACTTTAAA
The DNA here is from genome assembly GCA_963243735.1 of Neocrepidodera transversa. Classification (NCBI taxonomy): domain Eukaryota; kingdom Metazoa; phylum Arthropoda; class Insecta; order Coleoptera; family Chrysomelidae; genus Neocrepidodera; species Neocrepidodera transversa. The sequence goes on along the minus strand of OY725345.1, from coordinate 812,033 downwards.
AGCCAAAAAATACCAAAAAATCTCAAAAAGTCTCTAAAAATCTCAAAAAAGTCAATAAATCTAAAAAAAAAATTAAAAATCTCATAAAATCTTTAAAGATTCTCAATGAATCTCAAATGATTCAAAAAGTCTCAAAAAACCAAAATGAATTTCAAAAACATTTCAAAAAATATTAAAAAATCTCAAATATATATCAAAAAATCTTAAAATACTTCAAAAAATTATCAAAAAATCTATAATATTTAAAAATCCAAGAACTGCCAAATAATTTCAATAAATCTCAAAAAACCTCTCGAAATCTCAAAAAATCTCAAGAAATCTCAAAAAATCGCAAAAAATCACAAAAAATCACAAAAAATCTCAAAAAATGTCAAAAAATCTCAATAAATCTCAAAAATCACGAAAAATCACAAAAAATCATAAAAAATCACAAAAAATGTCAAATAATCTCAAAAAATATCAAATAATCTAAAGAAATCTCAAAAAATCTCCAAAATATCAAAAAATTTCAATAAAAAAACTCAAAAAACCTCAAATAAGCTTATAAATTTCAAAAAACCTCTCGTAATCTCAAAAAATCTAAAAAAATCTGAAAAAACCTCAGGAAATCTCAAAAAATCTCAAAAAATTTTAAAAACTCTCAAAAAATCACAAAGAATCACAAAAAATCACAAAAAATCCCAAAAAATCACAAAAAAGCTCAAATAATCTGAAATAATCTCAAAAAATATCAAATAATCTCAAGAAATCTCAAAAAATCTCCAAAATATCAAAAAATTTCAATAAAACTAAAAAAAAAAACTCAAATAAGCTTAGACATCTCAAAAAACCTCTAGAAATCTCAAAAAATATCAAAAAACCTGAAAAAATCTCAAGAAATCTCAAAAAATCTCAAAAATTTTTAATAAATCTCAAAAATCTCAAAAAATCTCTAAAAATCACAAAAAATCTCAAAAAATCACAAAAACTCACAAAAAATCTCAAATAATCTCAAAAAATATCAAATAATCTCAAGAAATCTCAAAAAACCTCTGATATATCAAAAAATTTCAAAAAAAATCAAAAAATCTCAAATAAGCTTAAGAAATCTCAAAAAATCTCAAAAAACCTTTTGAAATGTGAAAACATATCAAAAAAACCGGAAAAAATCTCAAGAAAACTCAAAAAATCTCAAAAATTTCAAAAAAACTTAAAAAAAACACAAAAATCTCAAAAATTATTAAAAAGTCAAAGAAAAATTGAAAAAAAAATTGGACTAAATTGGAAAAGAATGTAAAAAAATTGAAAAAAATCCACGAATACTTTTTCAGATATTTAATGTTAGTTTTTTTTATTTTTGACAGGTGACAGTTGGAGAAATAATTGTTACTGTTCTGAATAGAATTTCTCAAGGTAAATGACGTATTCCAAGTCAAATTCCGTGACATATTGCATCTGTCATTTTTTGACAGTGACACTTAACAGATGTCGTACAAAAACTAATGGGTGGTAGAATACGTATAGACTGACAGACAAACTTCCATCTGGAAATGATCTTAATCATCTCAGGTGACCTCAAACTGGACATTTTCATCTTTTTATCGAAAAATTTTTTTAGTTCATTCACAATACTTTCCCTTATAGGAGGTGGATCGGGAAAGTAAAATGATTAATTTTTATTAGGGTTAAAAAATATAAGATTCCGACCCTGAAAAGATTCAATCAAATTATATATAGCTCGCAATTGGTTATTTACATGAACCTTTTTCTAACGAAAACACCGAAAGACCCCGAGGTGGTCCTATCAAATATTTCGTTAATATCGTATCAGAAAAATTCTTAGACTGATTGCGCTGCTTATAAATTCTAATTGCTCCATGTTCGCAATTGAGTGATATTGCGTGAAATGAGAAATTAGACCGAAATTCGGCTAGCAAATCGTGATAAAATTCCAGTGGATAATACAGACAGCATAACAGGGATCCTCTAATCAATATATAATTGGAAATTTATGAATTTTTAAGTACTAAGTATGTAAATTCTTTTGCTAAAACTATTACAAGTAAGCACGAATCTTTAGATTTTTGTGGATTTTTAAACAGTACCTCTGGGTGTGTTAGAATTAATTTATTTTAAATATGGAGTGATTACGCAAATTTAAAAATGTATATAAATCTCTTTATATTCAAATATAGATGAACATTTTAATAACATAAACGCTAGTACAAAAAACTATACTTTCATTGGCAGACATATATTTTTTTTTTCTAAACTTTAACATGATTCTCAAGCCGTTAGTTAAGTTAAAAAAAAAAATCAAGTGTTGTTTCTTTCTTATTTATTGCATTAACCTCGACTTGTCACCCACACAAAATATAAATTACGTATGACTTAATGTTTTCTGCTGTATGTATTGTACAACTGTTAAGGAGTATTTATTGAAGGCTTAACTCTTATGCCAATACTACAAATTTTCCACTCCTGACGTACCTTCATTTAAACGATATTAGAAAAAAAAAATATTCTTTTCCATCTCTAAACCAAAAGCAATTTTTTTTTAATTTGACCTTTCTAAGTTTAGATTTTTTGTTATTGGTGTCCGTTTACCACAACGAGACCTGAATATATTTAAATATTAAATAATATATTTAAATATTAAATCAATCAAAAGGGACGTCAGCCATTTTTAAATTTTAGTGTCTATAAATAGCAAAAATAAACAAGTGTCAATTATAACAAAAAATTGCTTCCTTACCTGTGACATTAAAAATTCAGAAAAATTGAACCAAAAGAAAAATAATAAATTAACATTGATGCCCATATTAAAAAGGTTACTAAAAAAAACATATTTACCCCCCTTATCCTGCGCCTATTAAAATCCAGAAAAACTTCAAAAATAGATAATTTTAAATAAATAGAAGTACACAAAAATTTTAAAAAGGACTAAAAATAATTTTAAATAAAAAATACACAATACTAAATTTGCCCTATCCTGCGCCTATGAAAATTCAAAATGTATTTTAAAATTTTTCAAAAGTTTAATTAAAAATAATAAAATGGGAAATTTGCATTTAGGAAAAAATAGAGACAAATAGATAAAAATAGGAAAAATAAAAAAAAATAGGAAAAATAGAAAAAATAAGGAAAAACAACAAAAAAATACGAAAAAAAGAAGGAAAAAGGGAAAACAATAGTGAAAAATAATGACAAAAAAAAATTGGGAAAAACTAGGCAAATATAGAAAAAAAGAGGAAAAAATACGAAAATGAGAAAAAATATTAAATAATAGAAGAAACAGAGAAAATGGAAAAAATTGAGAAACATATAGAAAAATGGCGAATAATAGAAAAATACAGAAACATAGAGAAAAATACAGAAAAATATAAGAAAATTGAGAAAAATAAAGAAAAATAGAGGAAGTAGAAAGGAATTAATTTTTACTTGTCTTTGGTAACAATTTTATTTTTAAAGCCAAAAATTTCTCTAGGCGCTTTGGATATTTTTGGATAGATAAAAATTGGAAAAAATAGAAAAATAGGAAAAAAAGAGGAATATAGAAAAAATTTGGAAAAATTGTAAAAATAGGGAAAAATGTGTAAAAATAAGAAATAATAAGGAAACATAGAGACAAACTCGAAAAAATAGGAAAAATAGAAAAAAAAATAGAAAAAAATGGAAAAAATAGGGAAAAATATGGACAATAGAAAAACTATAAAAAACTGGGCAAAAATAGAAAAAAAAAGGAAAAAATAGGAAATAAGAAAAAAATAGGAAATAATAGAAAAAACAGAAAAGCTAGTGAAAAATAAAGAAAAATAGAGAAAAGCAGAGAAAAATGGAGAGAAATACAGAAAAATATAAGAAAATGGACAAAAATAAAGAAAAATACAGGAAATAGAAAGGAATAATTTTTTACTTTTCTTTGGTTGCATTTTTATTTTTAATTGAAAATCTCTATAGGCGCGGTTAATGATTTCTGGATAGATAAAAAAATAGGAAAAAATAGAAAAATGGGAAAAATTGAGAAAACTAGAAAAAAAAGAAAAAATTTGGAAAAAGAAGGCAAAATGGAGAAAAATAAGAAGACACAGGGAAAAATAGAGACAAATAGTAATAAATAAAAAAAAAAGAAAAAATAGCAAAAAATATGAAAAAAAGAAGGAATAATGGAAAAAAATAGTAAAAAATAACAATAGAAAAACTGGGAAAAACTAGGCAAACATAGAAAAATAGGAATTAACAGAAAAAATAGTGAAATTAGTGAAAAATACAGAAAAATGGAAAACATAGAGAAAATAGAGAAAAACAGAGAAAAATAGAGAAAACTACAGAAAAATATTAAAAAGTAGAAAAAACAAAGAAAAATAGTAAAAATTAGGTATGAACATAAATTTAAAAATTTAATGAATTATGGTTGAATTTCAATTGGTTTAATTAAATACTAGTTTTTCCTACTTTTTATTCATATTTTTTTAATTATTTTATGAACGTGTTTTATATAAAATTTAGTCAATAAATTTGACTAACATATACGTAATCGATTCAAAAACAACCTAAAATTCAATTAAAAAAAAATAAAAAAAAAAAAAATAGAAAAACATTCGTGAGAACCTAATATATTAGGTACATGTACCGAAAAATCCGAAACACGTTTCCTTATAGGTATATTTAAGTATCAACTAGTAAATAACTTTTGTTTCACTGCTTCTCGGACTTTTACTGCCGACAGCTGTACCATTTTCCACCCAGTACATATTTTAATTTAATTAAGATGAAGAATTTCAATTACCATTTTGATTTTGAGTGTTGTGTAATTAATTTTTTCGACATACGTCGACAAAATGACTTCTGTTTGTGACCGTTTTATAGTGTCATTTAAATAAAAGTATTTAAAAAGGCGTTAAAATTATTGTTTGGTTAAATTTAAATAAATAAGTTTTACTTCTGTCCTACCCCCTTTTCTAAATACGCACCTGTCTTATACAAGTATGTAATTTATTGCATATATATATTATTTTCTCAGTCTATAAAATGCAAATAAGTAATTAATTACTCTTCTGATAAGATTTGTTGTTTTTTTTTTTTTTAATTTTTTTTTTTTCGTTTCGCTCCATTTTCTCCGCCAACTTGGTATTTAAACAGTCGCGCCAGTGGCCATTAGGCTTTTAATCAATTATTTAAGATAATATAATTAATAAAGTACATAGGTGTTTTTTTTTTTTAATTTTGATTACGTAACCGTTCATTAGTGCTACTGTGAGGTAGAAAGTATGTTTTTATCAATTTTCGTTATACAATAACAGACTGTTCTAAATATTAATATAATTAATATGAGTATATTACTAATTAATAATTTTCCAAAAAATTTTATGTAGAATGTTTAGTTAGTTCCTGAGAAAGCAGAATAAGAGGACTAAAAATTTAAACAACTTTTTAGTCTGATTGAATAAACATTCTGGTTATATTTGTATTATTATTATTAAATTAATTATAAATAAATAATTAAAAAATGAGGGGGTAATCCCACCCAACTTTCCGAACATTCCTAGTAAAGTTATTGTTTAATTAATTATTTTAGTTTTCTTGCTTCAAAATTAAAATTAAAAAAAAATTTATTTTTTGTAAAAAACTTTTTTAACTTTATAATATTCGGATGTACTATTTACTTTTTTCATTTTATTTTCTTTAATATTTTTAAAGTTATTCAATTTTTTTTTAACTTATATTAAATTTAAAAAAAAAATACGAATTCTACAATTTTTTAAATAAAGTTTTGAAAAAAAACACAATATCTCATTCAATTTTATTCAAAATGGGAAACAGACCTAAAGTTTAAAAAACTAAAAAAAAACAATTTTTTTGTCAAAAATTCGTTAAATTGTTTAACTTTTTACATTTTTTGATATAATTTTTACAAAAACTGTGTTAAAATTATGAAATATGCTATGTACTTTTTTCGTTTATTTTATTTATTTTTTTCATAAAACGAAATAAGAAAAAAATTAAAAAAAAACCTTGATTTTGGCTATAATAATAACAATTCCAAATTCTAAGAAACTAAAATACATTTTAAATTTATAGTTTCGATTAATAAAAATCCCATTTCAATAACTTTAATATTTTAGAAGTTATTCAATTTAGTTTAAAATCGTTATATAATTTGAAATTTTTAAAAAATTCCACAATTTTTGTAATAAAATTTTGAAAAAAATTATAATTATAAAATTAATTATTACAAATTTAAATATTTTTTTTAAATTTTTAATATTAAAATTTAACAAAAAAAATAATTTAATAAAAATTGCTTTAAAATTAAAATAAAATGCGGGACTCGAAAAAAAAGTAAAGGCCAAATTTGTTGAAAGTTTTATATTCTACAATTTTGATTTTCTGTAATTTTTCATAAAAATATATAATTTTGGCTCAAAATCTAAAAAAAAAGTCGCAAATGTTTATATATATTTTTTTAGGCCCTCTAGCGGCAAAAAAACGGTACTGACAAAATGTGTAGAAAATTTTATGTTCTACAACTTTCATATCCTGTAATTTTTCATAAAATTTCATTAATTTGGCAATTTAAAAAAAAAGAAGAAAAAAAATTACTTTTAAATAAATCTGGCAACAATGGCAAATTTTTTTGAATTTTTTTAAAATTAAACTCTACCATATAAAAAATATATGTGTATAACTTTATTTTCATTTTCTTTCGTTTGTTTTCATTTGTTTTCGTTTGTTTTCATTTGTTTTCATTTATTTTCATTTGTTTTCGTTTATTTTCGTTTGTTTTCGTTTGTTTTCGTTTGTTTTCGTTTGTCTTCATTAGTTTTCATTTGTATTTGTTTATTTCCATTTGTTTCCATTTGTTTTCGTTTGTTTTCGTTTGTTTTCGTTTGTTTTCGTTTGTTTTCGTTTGTTTTCGTTTATTTTCGTTTGTTTTCGTTTGTTTTCGTTTGTTTTCGTTTGTTTTCGTTTGTTTTCGTTTGTTTTCGTTTATTTTCGTTTGTTTTCGTTTGTCTTTATTAGTTTTCATTTGTTTTTGTTTATTTTAATTTGCTTTATGGCTAAAAAATCATGATCGCAATAATTTAATTCTATACAACTTTGTTGGGGTTGGAAAATAAAAATAATAAAGTTGTTAACTTACCGATAGGTGAAAATATTTGAAGATAGTTGAACACATGTAGTATCAGAAGAAATCTAGAATTAGAGAAAATAATATTTTAAATATCCTCTAATCAAAAGTTAAAATAATTATTTTATAAATAGTTGAAAACTCCTACTTACACTTTGACATTTGCAAAAAAATTTAATAGCAGTTTGATGGATACATGTTTAATTTTATAAATAATTTGACTTAATCTAGTTTTTTTTTTTGTAAATCAGGATTTAAATTACACAATTCTAGAGACGCTCAAACGGTGGTGTATCGTTTCGGGACTTCGGCCCATCGAGCGAACACTTTTTATCCTGTGACACATTATGCCGCGATATACATGTAGAACATTATTATACATAATCTGACATAATTTTTTTAAATTTGCTTTGTAAAAAAATTTATCCCATGAGAACTTGAAGCTTTTCACATACACATAGGGGAATATTATACATGATCTAAAGTGGAAAAGTTCTAAAAATTTGAATTGGAAAAAAGTTTTTATTTGTAAGGCGGGTCCGATCCTGCTCAAATTCAATAGGGTTCTTCCTTGGAAAAAAATTAAAACCAGAAGTCGATCAGAGCTTTCGTTCAAAATTTACAGTGTTTATATCCAGACAGACATCCAGATGTCCGGAGATGATTTTTTAGCATTTTCGGACTCAGGGAGCTCGGAAACGTCGAGAAAAGTGATAAAAAGTGGGGGGTAAGAAATTTTTTCGCCATCACTAAATACTGAGGCTTTTGAGTCTCAATAAAAAATTAACTTTATTTTTTCTGTTTTTTCTGATTCTTTACAGATTTATGTCATATGTATAACCTGTAAAATTAAGGATTTTTGAATCTTAATAATCCTGGAAAAGATATTTTTTCTGTTATTTTGATTTTTTCTGATTTTTTCTAATTTTTCCTGATTTTTTCCGATTTTTTGTATTATTTTTTCTGATTTTCCGATTGTTTGTTTTTTTTTTCTGGTTTTTTTAACCTTTTCTTTATTTTTTCTTATATTATTTTTTTTTGTTTCCTAATTTTTTCTTATTGCTGTGATTTTTTGTAATTATTTGAGATTATTTTGCAATTTTTTTTGGGATTTTGTTGCGATTTTTTAGAGATTTTCTGCGATTTTTAAGACTTTTTGAGATTTATTTCAAATTTTTTGAATTTTTTCTTTTCCTGTTATTATTTTTTTATGGTTACAATAATTTCCGGTTTTTTGGTTGTTTTTTGTTTTTGCGGATTTTCGCGATTTTTGCTACTTTTTGTGATATATTTCGATTTTTTTCGTTTTTTGCGAATTCTTTTTCGTTTTGTTTTTTTGAGATTTTTAAAGTTTTTTTCGTTTTTTTTTTTATTTTTTCCGTATTTCACAATTTTATTTTTCATTTTTTTTTATATTTTCTTATATTTCTTTCAATTTGTTCCAATGTTTTCTGTTATTTTCTTATTTTTTCTGTTTTTTTTTTGATTTTTTCTAAAAAAATTTCGAGATAAAGATGGAAATATCCCTTGTAAATTTTGAGCTCCCCTGAAACGTTTAAGACCATTTCCAGATGTCTGTCTGTATGTCTGTCTATGTGTCTGTTTGTATGTCCATCTGTGTGTCTGTCTGTGTGTATTCTTCCATGTTAGAAGCCACACCCATTAAGCTAAAATTCGGTATATGGGTTTCGGTTATACATTGGAGGAACCCATTAATTTTTGTACGACATCTGTCAAACGAAAGTGTCACTGTCAAAAAAAAACGACAGAATCAATATGTCACGGAATTTGACATGCAATATGTCTGTAAAAATATTCGTCTCTAGATCCTCGTTGGAAAAGTTTTGGGGCGATACAACAAATTTTTTTCACATTTTCATGCTCTTAAAATTCAAACATTTTCTTCTATTCCTATATTTTCTTTACCATTATATGCATTCTTTCATGTCTTACTTTAATAAGTGCACAATTTTCGCGTATATTATAATTGTAGTTTATGCAACAAGTGTGGATATTATGGCCATATCGCACGCAGAAGAAGTGCGAACATGAGTTGAACAGTACATTTCTACAACCCACAAAACTAAAAAATAAAAAATATTATAAAAAAAAAATACAGTCACTATGTTTCAACCGAGGACCTTCGTATCTCAAAGCGAGAGCGTTAACTCTACGCTATCACGGGCTGTCATGGACTAATTATAAAATCATATAAAACTATAATAGGCACTTTCTATTTTTAAGTAGGTTATATCCATATTTAATTTTTGATTTTTGGGGTAATAATATTATTATTATTATTACATCTTTATAACTAAATGAATATTTAGTGAAGTACCATTTATTAAGTCATCACTCTAATTACTCATTTTTACAAATATGTTTCTTTATTAGTATAAAAAATTCTGACAGTTGTTTTGGCAGGTTATTTAAAATAAAAAAAAAATAATAATAAAATTATATCCGTTCACTACACTGATATTGTCTACATATTGATATAGTTTTTTTTTTAATAAAAAAAAAATTCTTATTATCAGTATTCAATAAATTTAAAAAAAAATCAAGTTAGATATACAGAAAAAAAAACAAAATAAAGGAAATAATAAACAGTTTTGGTTTTTTGGAGTTTTTTTGGAAATTGTCAAAATAAAAATTATAGGTTAATTAGAAGGATAATAACGGGAAAGAATTGTTATAGTTCAATTTGGAAATATTGAGACAATTTTATCAGAAAGAAATATAAGTATAAAATAAGTAGGAGTTAAAGGAATATTAAAAGTTCACAGAAATAGTAGCAAATAACATCGAAGAAGACAAAGAGGAAACTGGAAGTGAGACAGAAAAACAAAAATAGAGGGAGATTAAAAAATACAGAAAACAGAAGAAGAAATCAACTAGGAGGTAATATAGGAAAAGAAAAGCAAGAAACTGATTAAAAGAGGACACAAGAGAGAGAGAGGAACCAGAAGAATTTTAAGGCGCCAAAATTATATTTTTTTTTAAATTTGTTTTTGTAATGTTTATTTTTTTTTTTTTAAGAAACCCAACCAAAAAAAGAAAGAGAATTACATAGATAATTCTAATATAATATACATGTTGTAAAGTGGGCGTAAATATCTATGAGGGTGTAGAAAATTGTTGTGTGCATTATATTTCTGTAGGTATGTATGTTTTACAATTTTTTTTTTATTTTCTACCTTCCATATAGATATTAAGTCATCAAATTACAAAAAAAAATTTTTACTATATAACTGTGTCATAAAATAGCGTTTTAAGTATAGACTGGTTCCATATCTATGTATATATCACATAAATTTGAAGGACACGATTGCCAAATAACTAAACAACCTTCTACGAGCGAGATTTTAACGGTCCCACAATTTTTCAGAAAGAAACTAGTTATATTAGATATTTTTACGGTACAGATGTCATTACTTATTAGAAACTCGTTTCGAATCTTTTTTTGATTAAAAATACGATTTATACAGAGTGTCCAAGCTAACACATCCTTATTTACAGAGCTGCGAGTAACGAAACTAATACGTTATTTTTCAGTAACGCGTTACTAAATGTTCGTTACAGTAACGCATTCCTGCAAAAGTAGCGCATTACTTTTTAGTAATATGTTACTTTAACACTAAGGTTTTTCTGTTTTGTTTCTGCTGTTTGATGTGAAATAATGTTTTTATTATTTTAAAAAATCATGGAACTTTTATTTGAAAATTTTGCTTGTATATGCAATAATAATGGCGAGAAGACGAGAAGACATGGAACAAGAAGAATACAGAAAAAAGTAATGCTTTATTACTTTAAAAGTAACGCGTTACTTTTGGAAATTAACGAATAAATCGTTACTTTTTAAAAAAAATTAACGGTAACGTTTATCTAACGCATTACTTTTTAGCAAAAGTAACGGTAAAGTAATGCGTTACTTTTGAGTATTATAAAAAAATTTTGAAATTTAATTTTTTATACAATATTTATTGTTATGAAAGTTCAAAAAAAAATAATTAAAAAAGAACACTCTGTCAACTTTTTTATTTTTTTAGAAACATGTGTTTACATTTTTTTATTGTAATTTTATTTTTTCTAAAAATGTATGAAATTTTATTTCTGGAAAAAGAGAAAATGGGAAATAGATTGGGAAAAATAGGAAAAAATATAAAAATAATTTTTCTGTGAAAAAGCAAAAATAGGGGAAAATCGCGAAAATAGGGAAAAATATGAAAAATCTAAGAAAAACAAGAAAAAATATGGAAAATTAGCTTACAGGAAAGATGGCAAAAATATTTTCTCCGGAAAATGGGAAAAAATAATTAAAATTAATGAAAATATTGTCCCTGGTAAAATGCGAAGGTAGGAAAAATAGGGAAAAATATTTTCCCTGCAAAAATGAGAATATATGAAAAAATAAGGTAAAATAGGGAAAATGTTTTCAATAGTAATATGACCAAAATAATAAGGGCAAATGGGAAAAGTAGAAAAAAATTGGAAAAACGGGATAAAATAATAAAAAAGATAAAAAAATAAAACAAAATAGGAAAAACAGAAAAAAATAGGAGAAAATAAAGAAAAATAGAATAAATAGAGAAAGTTAGAAAAAATAGCGGAAATGGGAAAAACAGAAAAATATAGTAGAGAACAAAAAAAAATAGAGGATATGGGGAAATTTAGAAAAAAAATAAGGGTAAATAAGAAAAAACAGGAAAAATAAAAAAAAATTAAGAAAAATAGAAAAAAAAACGGATGAAATAGGAAAAAATAGAAATAGTTAAAAAAAAGCCGAAAAAATAGGAAACAATAGAAAAAAAAATAGGAAAAACCGGCCAAAAAAAAAAAACAAAATTAGGAAAAATAGAACAAATAGAAGAAAATAAAGACAAATAGAGAAAATAGAAAGTAAAAAAAAATACAGGAAAATTGGAAAAAATAAAAAAGGAAAAGAAAAAAGTGGATAAAAAGTATGGAAAAATAGGAAGAAATTTATTTAAACACTCTGTAGTGACAAAAATTGCGAAGATAGGAAAAAATAGGAAAAAATAATATGGGAAAAAATAAGATAAAATAGGGAAAATGTTTTCACCAGTAAAATGCGAAAATAAGAAATAATTGGGCTAAATGAGAAAAGTAGAAAAAAATGGAAAAATAGGATAAAATAATAAAAAAGACAAAAAAATAGTACAAAATAGGAAAAATTAGGGGCAAATGGTAAAAAAAGAAAAATATAGTAGAAAACAAATAAAAATAGAGAAAATCGGAAGACTTAGGAAAAAATAGGGGAAAATTGGAAGAAAAAAACAAAAAAATTAAAAAAATAGAGCACAATAGAGAAAAACGGGTCAAATAGGAAGAAATGGAAATAGTTGGAAAAAATCAAAAAAAAAATAAAAAATCTACGGAAAATGGAGAAATAGGGAAAATTAGCATATACGTTTTCTGTGAAAAAATGAGAAAATAAGAAAAATATTTCCCCAGAAAATAGGAAAAAATAATGTAAAATAGAGAAAATATTTTCCCTGGCAAAATGCGAAGATAGAAAAAAATATTTTCCTTGGAAAAATGGGAATATAGGAAAAATGGGAATATAGGATAAATGGGGTAAAATGGGGAAAATGTTTTCACTATCAAAATGCGAAAATAAGAAATAAATAAATGGAAAAAGTAGAAAAAATTGGAAAAATAGGATAAAATAATAAAAAAGACAAAAAATAGAACAAAATAGGAAAAAACAGGAAAATAAATAGTAAAAACAGAAAAATTGGAAAAAATAAAGAAAACTAGAAAAAAATAGAGAAAGTTAGGACAAAATAGGGGAAATGGAAAAAACAGAAAAATATAGTAGAGAACAAATAAAAATATAGAAAATGGGGAAAGTTAGGAAAATAGGAAAAAATTATAAAAATAGAGTAAAATATATAACAATGGATAAAATAGAAAAATTGGGGAAATTTAGGAAAAAATAGGGGAAATAGAGAAATAGGAAAAATAAAAAAATTGAGCAAAATAGAGAAAAACGGGTAAAATAGGATGAAATGAAAATTGATGGAAAAAATCTAAAAAAAATGGGATAAAATAAGAAAAGGTAAAAAAAGACAAAAAAATAGGAAACAATAAAGAAAAAACAGGCAAAAATAGGACAAAAAAATAGGAAAAACAGAAGAAAATAAAAATAAATAGAGAAAATAGGGAACGTAGAAAAAAATAGAGGGAAATTAGAAAAAATAGGAAAAGATAAAAAAAGATTGACAGAAAAAAAAAAGTATGAAAAAATAGCAAGAGATTCATTTAAACACTCTGTAATGAAAAAAATTGCGAAGATGGGAAAAATATTTTCCCTGGAAAAATGGAAATATAGGAAAAAATAAGGAAAATAGGGAAAATATTTTCACCTGCAAAATGCGAAAATAAGAAATAATAGCACAAAATAGAAAAAGTAGAAAAAAATTCAAAAAATAGGATAAAATAATAAAAATGACAAAAAAATAATAGAACAAATTAGGATAACACAGGAAAAATTAGGAAGAAAATAGGAGAAAATAAAGAAAAATACAGAAAGTTAGGAAAAAATAAGGGAACATGGGAAAAACAGAAAAATATGGTAGAAAACAAATAAAAATAGAGAAAATCTGGAAAATTAGGTAAAAATAGGGGAAATAAGAAAAAAAAATAGAGAAAAACGGGTAAAATAGGAACAAATTTAAATAGTTGGAAAAAATGGGATAAAATAAGAAAAAGTAAAAAAATCGGTTGTGTCGCCCCAAAACTTTCCCACGAAGACTCTTTCAAATTTTGACATTTTTTTATTCTTGACAGGTGACAGTTGGAGAAATAATTTTGACTGTTCTGTATAGAGTTTTTCAAGGGCTTTCAAATGACATATTGCAAGTCGAATTCCGTGACATATTGCATCTGTCATTTTTTGATAGCGATACTTTCGTTTGACAGATGTCGTACAAAAACTAATAGGTTCGTCCCAAACCCATATACTAAATTTCAGCTCAATCGGATTAAACGTGTGGCCTCTATCGTGGAAGAATACACACAGACAGACAGACAGACAGACAGACTTCCATCTTTAAATGGTCTTAATCATCTCAGGTGACCTCAAAATAGATATTCTTAGCTTGCTCACAATATTTTTCCTTTATTGAAGGTAAGTGGGGAAGGTAAAATTTGCATTTTAAAATTTTCCAAAAATAGCGCAGAAGCTCATAAATATATCAGGCATTAAACATTTATTCTAGATAATTTTCAGGTACAACATTGTATCTAACCTTATCTTCAAAAATCTCTAATAATAACAATTTGTCTTAAATTCTAAGAATACTAAAACACTACAAAAACATTATGAATTAGCTAAAAGATTATCTGTGGAATCGCATTACACACATTTTAATAATCGTTTATTATAACGTTGTTCCAGTCTAGTCACAACCTCTACTAAAGAGCGGCCCACCAAAAAACATGGGCCCGTAGCCCTAGGGCCCTCTACTACTTTACCATCGAGTTATTCGTCGTCTTTTGGTCCACGCAGAGTTTCGAAGATTTGTTGTGTTACCACTTTCGATAAAAGAAAAAAAAAAGAAAAATATACACGAAGAAGGTAGCCATGGAGATATAAACGGAGATAAGTAAAAGCTGGGTCGAGTGAAGTAAGTGATAAAAATTCCGCCAAAAAAAATTTAATATCTGATTCCATTCGAATGGAACCAAATGATTATTTTTCGGTAAATTTTTTAAAATATTTTCTGTATTATTTTTTTTTTATTGTTATCTGTGAGTTGAAGGTAATCGATATCGGTTATATGAAAATTTCCTGTCCGTATAAATATTTAAAATTTATAATTGGTTTTCCATTTGAACAGGTGATAACGTTTCATATATTCATAGATGGGTAATTATTGATTGAAATTATAGTGATAAGGTGAAATTATGGTGATATAGTGCATCAAAATTAACAGTGATTTGTTTAAATAATCATAGATTAACACAAGCAAGCGGCAATGGCAACGTAGGTGTAAAAATGGTAGGTCAGTGAAATTTCAATGGTAAAATTTTACATAATTGTTTTTAATTTCTTACAACCAAGAGATCAATTATATTTTGAATAAATATATTATTTTAAAGGTTATTGATACTAAATTATTTATACATCAGTTTTATTAATATAAATAAAATATTCGTAAATGAAATATTATAGATAATAATAGTTTTTTTTATGCTATTGTGAAATTTTTTTTTCACTACAGAGTTTCTTCCTATTTTTCACTACCTTTTTTTATTTCTTTCAATTTTTTCCTATTTTTTTCCAATTTTCCTTTATTTTTTTTTCTATTTTCGCTATTTTTTCTATTTATCTGTATTATTTTCTGTTATTTCTATTTTTGTCTGTTTTTACTATTTGTTTTCTAGTGTTTTCTTTTTTTTCCAACTATTTCCATTTTTTCCTATTTTACCCGTTTTTCTCTATTTTTTTATTTTTTTTCTTATTTTCCTCTATTTTTACCTAATTTTCCCGATTTTCTCTATTTTTATTTGTTTTCTACTATATTTTTCTGTTTTTCTCATGTTCCCTTATTTTTTCCTAACTTTCTGTATTTTTCTTTACTTTCTTCTATTTTCTTCCTAATTTTTCCTGTTTTATCCTATTTTGTTCTATTTTTTGTCATTTTTATTATTTTATCCTATTTTTTGAATTTTTTTTCTACTTTTTCCATTTTGTGCTATTATTTCTTATTTTCGCATTTTGCTGGTGAAAAGATTTTCCCTATTTTGCCTTATTTTTTCCTATATTTCCATTTTTCCAGGGAAAATATTTTTCCCTATTTTTTCCCATCTTAGCAATTTTTTTCATTACAGAGTGTTTAAATGAATGTCTTGCTATTTTTTCATACTTTTTTTTATTTCTGCCAATTTCTTTTTATCTTTTTCTATTTTTTCCAATTTTCCTCTATTTTTTTCTACGTTCCCTATTTTCTCTATTTATCTTTATTTTCTTCTGTTTTTTCTATTTTATTATCCTATTTTTACCTCTTTTTTCTTTATTGTTTCCTATTTTTTCGTCTTTTTTTACCTTTTCTTATTTTATCCCATTTTTTCGATTTTTTCCATCAATTTTCATTTCATCCTATTTTACCCGTTTTTCTTTATTTTTCTCAGTTTTTTTATTTTTTTCCTATTTCTTCCACTATTTTTTTCTAAATTTCCGCAATTTCTCTATTTTTATTTGTTCTCTACTATATTTTTCTGTTTTTCCCATTTCCCCTATTTTTTCCTATAACTCTCTCTATTTTTTTATTTCTGTTTATTTTCTCCAGCTTTTTTTTGGTTTTCCTTTTTTTTTCCTATTTTGTTCGATTTTTTTGTCTTTTTTATTATTTTATTATTTTTTCAATTTTTTTCTCCTTGTCCTATTTGCCCTATTATTTTTTATTGTCTGTCTGTCTATCAAACGGAAGGGTCACTATCAAAAAATGACAGATGCAATATGTCACGGAATTTGGCTTGCAATATGTCATTTGAAAGCCCTTGAAAAACTCTATTTAGAACAGTCAAAATTATTTTTCCAACTTATCACCTGTCAAAAATAAAACATGTATAAAATTTGAAACTTTAACATTAAATATCTGAAAAAATATTCGTGGATACGTCGGGGAAGTTTTGGAACGACACAACCGATTTTTTCTTTATTTTCTGATTTTTATAGATTTTTCGATTTCTTTCGTTTTCTTTTAATTTATTCATTTCTTTTTTTTCTGTTTTTCCTTTTTCTTTCATCATTATAAAACTTTAAAAAGTGAAAAAATAACGTAAGGAATTTTGTTCCTGCAGGTCAATCGACCTCATAATTTTTTGTTTTATAGTAATTTTCTGTTTCTGTATCCCTTCCCTGAAACAGTTTTAATATTATCTCGTATTTTTTTTTCAATTTTTGGCCATTACTCTACAATAATCGCATTTCGTAATACCTAATATGCCCATTTCCAATGCTTCAAGAATTCGTTTTGATGTCCAGATTTCATTACATTAAATTTCACAGAATTTTTAAAAGTAAAGGCAAACTTCCCATTTTTCGATGTAAAAAAAATATTTTTTTCCAAAAAATGTTAATATCTTATGAACTAAAAAAAATTTAAATTCCAGACAAAACAGTAAATTTAAAGGACTTGAAAACATACTTTTCACCAAAAAACCGGTTTTTTTACCATTTTATCGGAAATTTTGAAGTTATGTTGAAAAATGGTTTGAAACAAAATTGTAGATTTATATATTATCTACAACTTTACTACAGAAAAATTTTTGATTGGAAGTCACACTACGCTGGAAATTGCAAAAAAAAAACCATTTTCAACCTTTAAAACTCACCCTTTTCGACATATGCAGGGCTGCATTTTTCTTCCTCTTTTTGTAATAATTTTTACCAACAATTCTCTCTATCGCTATCCTGGTAGAGAATTTTCTTTATCTATTACTAATAAAATAACTAATTTCTTATTAATTTTAATTCAATTTTCTGGCTCAACAATATATTTGTTAATTTTATTAAAATATATTAAGTAACAAGAAAATTATTACTAATAATTAGCAACTAATATCCCAAATATTATGTTTATTTATACATGATCTTAAACAGATAAAAAAAAAATAAACTAGAAAATCTTGTGTCCACCCGACCTACAAACTATTGTCTATCGCTATTCTGGTTTTATTGAAAGAAATCGGTTATAGTTCGAGTTTTATACGGTCCACCTAG
This sequence comes from Neocrepidodera transversa, assembly GCA_963243735.1. Lineage (NCBI taxonomy): Eukaryota > Metazoa > Arthropoda > Insecta > Coleoptera > Chrysomelidae > Neocrepidodera > Neocrepidodera transversa. The sequence goes on along the minus strand of OY725345.1, from coordinate 794,169 downwards.
ACTAAAAGATATTAGGGGAAATCGGACAATGGATGTACGGGAGATAAAATAAAATAACCGTTGGTCCAGATCCCTATATACACCCTGTTGCATGGGATACTTGCCCCGATGCCGCCGATGTCCTCGTCCTCCGAAGTCTTTTGAGGGATAAACTCAATTTGTTACATTCAGACCAGCCGTTATATAGAAAATATTACGGGACCGGTCCAGTTTTAGTTTTCGATTGTTTGCTCTTAGAATTGAATCGCTAATAATTGAAAATTAAAAGCTTTCTGCTACTTTTATTTCCGAAACTTGTTTTTCTTTGATTTTAGGTACAATGCGTTTTGGTCAGTTACATTGTTTGATTTGAAAAGTAGATTTATACTAAAAATGGAATTTATATATTTTAACGCATGGGAATAAAATATATTTAAAAGATTTAAATACGCTGTAATGAAATTTATTATATTCTATGTAAACCAACTTAATTTTTTTCTGTGGTCTGTATGTCTGTCTGTCTGTATGTCTGGTTATCGTCCTCAAAACTTAAAAATGTCTTAACTTTGGAACACTTCAATGTATCGACATGAGATTTTCTCTTTTTTTAAGACAAACAAGTACCTACTACATTTTGTTACAAAATGAGCAAAATGGGAAAATGAATTATTGGAGTTTTCCGGGTTTTTCTCACTTTTTTTGAGTTTCACAGGAAACACGCTACAGGTCGTGCAAACCTCTTCAAATTTGGTGGAAGTATACCCTGAAGTACTTTTACGATGCCTATTAAAAATGGGATTAATCGGAAAATTCTTTTTGGGTTTTCCCAGGTTGTTTTTCCTAAAAATGTCATTATTTTAAAAAATTGATATTTATGAAAACGGGACACATATTTAAAAATACAGATATGTAGGAATTGAATAGTTCAGCAAGACTTATTTAAAGTATTTTTCTGAAATTTGTTGAGAATATTGAGAAAAAAATTAAAATTTGAAAAACTGAAATTTTATTTATTTTCATTGTTTGATTTTTATTAAGATTATGGCACTTTGCATTGTTTTGAAAAAAATTAAATTATTTAGCATTATTTGCGAAATTTTACGCCTTTTTACTAGATTTTTGTACGATTTTTTTTACAATTTTTTACAATTTTTTACAATTTTTTACAATTTTTAACAATTTTTTACAATTTTTTACAATTTTTTTCAATAGATATAAATATACATTTTAAAATCCCTTGAGACGATTATGACCATTTAGTCCGCCTGTCTGTGTGTCTGTCTGTCTGTCTATTTGTCTGTGTGTTTGCTTCCACACGTTTAATCCGATTGAGCTGAAATTTCGTATATGGGTTTGGATCATCTATCGGAAGAATTCATTAAATATTTTCCCTGGAAAAATGGGAATATAGGAAAAAATTAGGTAAAATGGGGAAAACGTTTTCATTAGCAAAATGCGAAAATAAGAAAAAATAGGGCAAATTGGGAAAATAGAAAAAAATTGGAAAAATAGGATAGGACAATAAAAAAGACAAAAAAATAGAACAAAATAGGATAAAACAGAAAAAATAAGAAAAATGAATAAATAGAAAAAGTTAGGAAAAAATAGGGGAAAATTTGAAAAACAGAAAAATACAGTAGAGAACAAATAAAAATAGAGAAAATGGGGAAAGTTAATAAAAAATAGGGGAAAAAAGAAAAAAATTGGAAAAAATAAAAAAATAGATCAAAATAGAGCAAAACGCGTAAAATAGGAAAAAATGGCAATAGTTGAAAAAAATCGAAAAAAGGATAAAATAAGGGAAAGTAAAAAAAAAGACGAAAAAATGAGAAACATAAAAAAATAAGAAAAAAAGGGAAAATAGGAAAAAAAAATTGGAAAACCAGAACAAATAGAAAAAAATAAAGATAAATAGAGAAAAAATCGAAAGTAGGAAAATTGGAAAAAATAGGAAAATATAAGAAAAAATTGAAAGGAATGAAAAAGTAGGAAACAATTGGAAGACATTTATTTAAACACTCTGTAGTGAAAATTTAGGAAAAAGTAGGGGAAAATAGAAAAAAAATAGAAAAAAATTTTAAAAAAATAGAGCAAAATAGAAAAAAACGAGTAAAATATGAAAAAATGGAAGTTTATAATATGAAAAATCTAGGTAAAACGAAAAAATAGGGAAAATTAGCATATACGTTTTCCGTGAAAAAATGAGAACATAAGAAACAATAAAGAAAAATAGGAAAAAATTATGTAAAATAATAAAAATGCGCTGGCAAAATGCGAAGACAGGAAAAAATTGGGAAATATATTTTTCCTGGAAAAATGGGAATATAGGTAAAAATAAAGTAAAATATGGAAAATGTTTTCACTAGCAAAATTCGAAAAAAAAAATAGGGCAAAATGTGAAAAGTTGAAAAATATTGGAAAAATATGAAAAAATAATAAAATAGACAAAAAAATAGAATTGGAAACACAGTCTTGATGTTTTTTTTTTAAATCGAGTGTGGAAAAAATGTATTGTGAACGAGCTAAAAAAGTTTTTCGAGAAAGATGGAAATATACATTTTAAGATCCCCTGAGACAATTAAGACCATTTTTTCCGTCTGTCTGTGTGTCTGTCTGTCTATGTATTTGTCTGTGTGTATGGTTTCACGATAGAGGCCACACGTTTAATCCGATTGAGCTGAAATTTGGTATATGGGTTTGGGTTATTTATCGGAAAAATCACATCTGTCAAATGGAAATATAACTGTCAAAAAATGACAGAAGCAACATATCACGGAATTTGACTTGAAATATGTCTGTAAAAATATTCGTCTCTGGATACTCGTCGGGTAAGTTTTGGGGTAACACTACCGTTTTTTTTTCAAAAAACTATAACCCCCCCCCCTAGTTCTGACAGATACTGAATAAAAAATTGCATAACTTTTTTTTATTACTTGAAATTAAAAAAAAAAAATTATGCAGACTAATGAAAACCGCATCTCGACATCTTCAATAATTTCAAAGTTATAAGCATTTAAAATGTACCAAATAAAGGTCAAGAATTAAAAAAAAAAAAAAAATTTTAATATCAATTGTTAAAATTCATTGCGGATATCTAAACTTCCTAAATGACGTTAATTACGTTCTCACGTTTCCTATAGATGCAAATCAAAATTCAAATCGATAATAACTGATTAAATAAACATAAGTATTGTCTGTCTCGTGTCGGAACAATTTTTTAAATCGAAAAAATTACCATCATGAAAATCAGTAGCCGGTAATCAATATTCATTAAGCTCATATCCACAAAATTAACACTTCTTGCAGCACAAGCAGACTGACTAAGTGATGGTTACTGGATTCTCTCATTTAAATTCTAAATTTTTTTTATGTGCGTTTTAATTTTTTTAAATTATGCTGTCCGAAATATCAACGGTACACAAGAGGAAATTGATACTTACAAGGTTTTTTACATCTCATTAATTCTATAAAATTTTTAATTTCATTATATTTTTACTTTCTGAACCCAACAAAGTTGTATAGAAGGAAAGTATTGCGATCATGATATTTTGACCATAACGGATCCATTTATACCATTTTTAGCATGATGTCTGTCTGTGTGTGTGTGCGTCTGTATGTGAACACGATAGCGTCTAAACGGCTGAACCGATTTAGATGAAATTTTATACACATATTTAGGGTGGCAAGGAGACGACCTATATAGATTTTGGTGTTAATTGGACAACCGGAAGTGACAGTTGCTATAAGTGATGACGTCATTACTAAACAAGATGGCATAAAGTTTTACACATATATTTTTTATACGTTATAGTTTAATTTCAAATAAATAAAATTTTTAAAAACGTTTGCCATTGTTGCCGGATTTATCAAAAAGTACTTTTTTTCATATTTTTCTTAAATACAAAAATAATGCATTTTTATGAAAAATTATAGGATATGAAAGTTGTAGAACATAAAATTTTCTATACATTTTGTCATTACCGTTTTTTTAAATTCCTCATAATTTCGCCGCTAGAGGGCGTCAAAAAAATTTATATAGACATTTGCGACTTTTTTAGATTTTGAGACAAAATTATGGATTTTTATGAAAAATTATATATGATCAAAATTGTAGAACATAAAATTTTCTACAAATTTTGTTTTTACTTTTTTTTCGAGTTCCGCATAGTTTCGCCGCTAGTTTTTATTTTCATTTTTAAGCAATTTTTAACTTTATTAAATTATTATTTTTTAGTTAAATTTGAATATTAAAAATTTAAAAAAAATATCTTTAAATTTGTAATAATTAATTTTATAATTATAATTTTTTTCAAAATTTTATTACAAAAATTGTGGAATTTTTTAAAAATTGGCTAAGAAACGTTTAAAATTATAATATGATTTTAAACTAAATTAAATAACTTCTAAAATATTAAAGTTATTGAAATGGGATTTTCACCATTCGAAAGATAATATAAAACTCCAAATATGAAATGAATTTTAGTTTCTTAGAATTTAGAATTGTAATTATTATAACCAAAATAACGAATTTTTTATAAATTTTTTGTAATTTCGTTTCATCAATAAGTATAAAATAAATGAAAAAAGTAAATAGCATATCCGAATAGGATCTAAAATTACTATGTGTGTAAATTATTTCATAATTTTAACATGGAATTTGTAAAAGTTATAGCAAAAAATGGAAAAAGTTAAAACAATTCAATGCATGAATTTTTGACAAAAAATTTGATTTTTTTTTGTTTTTTAAACTAACTTTATTAATGCATTTTGATCCCGAAAATATAAAAAAAATGGTTTGTTTCCCATTTTGAATATAATTAAATGTGATATTAATTATTTATTGATTTTAAAATTATTCAAAAATAGGTTTTATTTTTTTAAGGTTAATATTAATATTAAAAATTAAAAAAAATACCCTTAAATTTGTAGTAAGAAACTCTATAATTGCGATTTTTTTCAAAATTTTATTCAAAAAATTGTAGAATTTATAATTTTTTTCTTGAAATTTAATATAAGTTTAAAAAAAATTGAATAACTTTAAAAATATTAAAAATATTAAAATAGGATTTATACCATTCGATAGGTAATATAAAACTCTAAATTTAGAAAACATTTTAGTCTTTTCGAATTTAACATTGTAATTATTATAAACAAAATAAAAAAAAATAAATTTTTTTGTCTTAAAAAAAATTATAAAAAAATCGAAAAAACGCCAAAATACAAGAAATCGAATTATATGGCTAAAAACCGGAATAAGTTGAAAAACCGCATAAAGAACAACCAAAAACCGGAACAATTGTAAACAAAAGAAAGAAATAAAAAAATAATGAAAAATATCGAAAGAATTGAAATAAATCGCAACAAAATCCCAAAAAAAATGTCAAAAATCAAAGGAATAAGGAAAAAAGAGAAAAAATTTGAAAAAAAATTAGAAAAAAAAGTAATTGAAAAAAAAAGAAATAGAAAAAAAAACGAAACAATGACAAAAAAGAGGTAGAAAGCATAGAAAAAATGAGAAAAGATTAGAATAAACCTAAAAAAAAAACAGAAAAAAACAAGAAAAAAAACAAAACATCAGAATAATGAGAAAACAGGAAAAAAGTGAACGAAAAAAAAATTGTAAAATATGGAAAATAACAAAAACATTTTATGTTTTTATCTATTTTGTTCTATTTTCCAAATTTTTCAGTAGTTTTTCCCATAATTCCCTATTTTACCCTATTATTTTCCCATTTTTTCTATTTCTTTCTATTTGTTCTTTTTTATCTATTATTTTATGGCATTTCCTTTTTTTTTCTATACATCTCTACTTGGATATTTTTTCCCCATTTAATCAGAGTATTTTCTATTATTAAATATTTTTATCTGTTTCTTCTATTTTTTCCTATTTTCCCTATTTTCTTTAATTTTTAATATTTTTCATAATTTCTTGTTATTGTTTCCTATTTTTACCAATTTTTGTACCTAATTTTTCCTGCTTTTTCATATTTTCTCCTATGTTTCACTATTTTCAGATATATGTTTCTGTATTTATCTGTAATTTACTTATTTTTTCTTTCTTTTTTTAATTTCTTCCTATTTGTTCCTATTTTTCAATGATTTTTTCTATCATTCCTTCTTGTTGGCAAATTTTACTATTTTATCCATATTTATTCTCCAATTTTTCGATATTTTTTCCTATTTTTTATTTTTTTCCAATTTTTAAACACTTTTCATTATTTTTTCCAAATTTCCCTATTTTGCTCAATTTTGACCAATTTTGTCCAATTTTTCTTTATTTTTTTCCTTAATTTTCATTATTTTTTGTAAATTTCTCTATTTTTCACAATTTTACCCTATTTTTTTCTTTTTTCCAATATTTTTTACTATTTTCTCTATATCTTTTTATTTTTGTTTGTTTTCCATTAGTCTATTTTCTTTATTTTTGCATATTTTTCCTTACTTGTAGTTATTTTTTCCTATTTTGTCCTATTTTCCTTACTGTTTCCCTATTTTCACCTATTTTTCCAAAAATTTCAATATTTTTCTAAAATTTTCCTATTTTTCTTATTTTCTATTATTTTTTCCCAATTTTCTCTACTTTTTTTTCCATTTTTTCCTTATTGTTCAATCAAGTTATAGAAAAAAAAATATAAAAGTTAAAACAATTCAATGGTACCCATGAATTTTTTGACAAAAAATTTGATTGTTTTTTTCGTTTATTAATATAAATAGTATATCCGAAAGGGATCAAAAAGTGTGAAATATTTCATAATTTGTACTTGTAGAAATTATCCAAAATTATAAAAAGTTAAAAAAAAATAATTTTTTTTAATTTTTGTAAACAAATTTTATTAATGTATTTTGATGCAGAAAAACTAAAATAATCGATTAAACAATTAATTTACTAAGAGTATTCGGAAAGTTGGATGGGATTACCCCTAATTTTTTTTTATATAAAAACAATTTAATAAAAAAAAACGATAAATACAGTAATTGTTTCTCATGATCTAAGAAAAGACGAAAATAAAAACCGCCAGTGGCGTAGTAGACGGGGTTTCTAAATTACACTTTCGGGGTTGAGCAGGTAAGTCGTTTTTGGTGCATCTGCATCTGCAGTAGATATTACCTTGAGAAAATTGTTCTCACATCGGCGAACGGTTACTTTTTGATACACGAAATGCTTCCAGGCACTGCGTTGTCTCACGCCACCTCGTTTTCAGACCCTGTTTGACTGACGACTGCAAAAATTACTTTATTTTTTTTTTATGTTTTTGTTGTAATAATAGATGCCATATTTAGAGTTATTGATGTAACGTTGAAAATTAAATCCTGTTGGTTATTTTTTTGTTAAAGCAATTCAAGGCAAGAATAATTCATTTCATAAACATAATTCTAAAAACCAAACTCTCTTATAAATAAAAAAAAACTTTCAACTAAACAATTCATAGTTTAAGTTTGAAAGAATTAAAAATTGAAAAATCTATATTGAACCTGTAGAAACGAATATAAATTGATCTAACAATGCATAAACTTATTATAAAGGTCGACTATAATAAACTACCTACCCTTAACCACATTTAACAATGGTTCAACCTAGTTTCAAAGCTTAGACAGCTTTCTGGTCCGTATTACAAATTTTGTTTTTAAAATAATATACTTAAATTATATTGTATTAACTGTTAAGGTATCTATTATTTTCCAAAAAAAGACTGTAATTTTAATTTTCTGGAAAATTAGATAGGGTCGATTTTAAAGTAATTAAAATTAATTAATTTTTAGCAAATGGCAAACTCATTTTTTTACTATTAAAATGATGTACATAACAATTGTTTTGTTTATAACAGTTGTCTATAAAGAAGTAAAACCCTCATAAAATACTCATAATCGCTCGTAAAAGATGCATAAGTCAATCTCAAATAGCGCTTTCACTTACTATAAAAGCAATTTTTTGTATATTTTTTTCATATTTTTCTTATTTTCCCCAATTTTATATTATCTCGTTTTCCGTATTTCTAACCATTTTTCCTGACTTTTCTTTATTTTGCTGTATTTTACCTACTTTGCTCTACTTAGTAACTATTTGTGCTATTTGTTCCTATTTTTCCTATATCTTTCAATTTTCCTTGGTTTCCATTAGTTTTTCCTGTTTTCTTTATTTTTCTCATTTTTTCCTATTTGTACCTATTTTTCCCTGTTTTTCTCTATTTTTTCCATATTTTCCATGTTTTTCACTATTATTCACAAATTTTAATATTTTTCCTATTTTCTCTATTTTTTTATCTTTTTCCCCATTTTTCTTATTTCTTTCTATTTTTTCCTATTTGTCCTTATTTATACTTATTTTTCTCTATTTTACTCTATTTTTTTCCATATTTTCCCCTATTTTCCACTACTTTCCCATATATATGAAAATTTTCCTGATTTTTCTGTATTTCTCTCAAATTTTTCAATTTTTTTCTTATTTTGCATGCTTTTCCTATTTTCCACTATTATTTGCAAATTTTCTTATTTTCCCCTATTTTTTCTTTCTACATTTTTCCTATTTCTTTCTATTTTTTCCTGGTTTCCAATATTTTATCCTATGTACCTGTTTATCAATATTTTGCCCATTTTTCTATATTTTTCACTTTTTTCCCATACGTTTCACTATTTATTTTTCTTATTTTCCTCAATTTCCTATTTCCTCTTGTTCCCTATTTCTAACTTTTTTTCCCATATATTCATATTTTTCCTTATTTTTCCTTATTTTTCAATATTTTGCCCTATTTAGTCCCTATTTTCCCAAAATTTGCTAATTAGTACTCATTTTTCCCTATTTTTCTCTATTTTTTTATGTATTTTCCATGTTTTTCCTATTTTTCACTATTAATCACCAATTTTCCTATTTTTCCTCTTTTTCCCTATTTCTCACTATTTTTCCAATGTTTCTGTACTTTTCTTTATTTTGCCCTATTTTACTCAAAATTTGCGCTATTTGCTCCCAGTTTTCTCTATTTCTCTAATTTTTTTATGATTTTTTCCTATTTTTCCAAAATTTCCGTTTTTCTAATTTTTTAATGTTTTCTTCATATTTTTCCGAAATTGACCTTTTACTATTTTTCTTTGTTTTTTACTATTTTTCAGAAATTTCCCTGTATTTTTTCAATTTCTTTCCCATTTTCCCTTTTCCCCATTTTCTCTATTTTTTTTGCATTTTTCGCTCTTTTCTCTATTTTTCACTATTTTATTTGTTGTTACATATTTTAGAAATTTTTTACAAATTTTACAAATTTTACAAATTTTCGAATAATTTTTTAATGTTTATTTGAAACTTTTTGACATATTTGAAATATTTTCAATTAATCGAATAATTTTGACTTTTGAAATATTTGATATATTTGAATATTTTGACATTTATACTTTTTTAATTTTTCGGAAAAAATTGCGAAATTTCAGAATTTTTCGAATTTTTTGATATATTTCTGAAATTTTTAATGTTTTTTTGAATCTGGCATTTTTGAAATGGTAAAAATTTTTAAAAAATTTTGAATGAATCGAATAATTTGATGTTTTTTGTAAATTTTGAATATTTTGGTATTTTAGCTTTTTGAAATTTTTGAAATCTTCGAAAAAAATTGCGAAATTTCAAATTTTTTGAAATATTTCATATATTTCTAAAATTTTCAAAAAATTTTTTAATGTTTTTTGAAACTGAAATTTTCGATATGGTTAAAATTTTTGAAAAATTTTGAATGAATCGAATAATTTGATGTTTTTGTAATTTTTAACTATTTTGGAAATTTTACTTTTTGAAATTTTCGCATAAAATTGCAAAAATTTCAAATTTTTCGAAATTTGATATATTTTTGATATTTTTTAAACTACCGAAATGTTTGAATTTCTAGACATTTTTATTTATTTTATTTTTTTGAAATTGTGGAGTTTTTTGGTATATTTTCGAAATTTTTGAATTTCTTGAAACTGTTTTTAACCTTTTGAAAATTATTACAATCAAGTTTATTAATGTTTTATTTAAATTGACTCAAAATTCAACTAATGCCAAAATGTTTTAATACATTTTTCAATATAGGTCAATATTTATGTATCGATAAGGTTGAAAAAAAAAATTATAAAGTAGCGTTTTAAAAACGCTCTAACACAGCAAAAATTCAACGACGGATTTAATCGTCAGAAAATAACCTCTAGCGGCACATTTCGAAAGAAGTTTATCTACCTCTTGTATCCCATAAAGGTGCACCCAGGGATGTATTTTAGACAAGGTTATTTATTGCCTTGAAACGACTGTTTAGTCACCTACAGAGTAAAATCATTTATTTATATTTTCTACCCCATTATAACTCATTGACGTATAAATTGTAAATTAGTGCTGTTGTTATTGATGTTATTTTTTTTTTTTACTATTGTCAATATTGTTGTGTTTGTAGAAAGTAATAATAATAATAATATCAATAAATGACAGGAGTAATGCAACAAAAGAAAGAAATGAATATACTTTCATTCAAAAAATAAAATAGAGTAAACAAACTAAAGTCCTATTACTTTTCTTGTGACTGAGGAATTTTAATTTTTCCTTTTAGAATACTGGCTAAATTTCACTTTTCCCCGGATTACATAAAATAGTTAAATATGTATTTATTTCTTTTTTTATCAGTATAAAAGTATAGTTATTTTCCTAACAAGTGCGGAAAGTTATACTTTTCCGCACGCAATTTTAATTTTTGAGCAAACACCTTCAAATTCGGGAAAAAGATACCTTGAAGTACTGTTACGAAGTATATTGAAAATCTAAATAATCGGAAAATTTCTTGTCGATTTTCCCGGGGTGTTTTTCGAAAATGTCATCATTTTAAAAAATCGTTATCTATGAAACCGTGATAGATATTCGAAAAAGAAAAAAAGCTTTATTTGAAGTATTTTTCGAAAATTTGTTGAGAAAGTTTGGAAAAAAATTTAAAAAAAAAAAGAAATTTTTCGAAATTAAATTCCGAAAATCTCGGAAAAGAGGGGGAATGTCGAAAAATGTAAGGAGTACTTTTTTGTTGTAGGTACTTGAAAAGATCATATGAAATGAAAAAAAAATTGAAAAATGGGGACAAAATTATGAAAAATTGAGAAACATATAATGAAAAAATAGAGAAAAAATAATGAAAAATGGGAAAAAATATATTTCAAAATGGGAAGAAAAATGGAAAATGGGAAAAAAATAATGAAGAATTGGAAAAAAATGTGAAAAAATAATGAAGAATAAGAAATAGGAAAAAAATAATGGAAAATATGGAAAAAATAGAGAAAAAATAATGAAAATTAGGGCAAAAAATATTGGAAATGGGGAAAAAATATTGGATAATAGGGAAAAAAATATTGAATTCTAGGGAAAAAATTATGAAAAATAGGGAAAAAAGTAATGAAAAATGGGGAAAAAATATTATAAAATATGGAAAAAAAATAATGAAAAATAGGGAAAAAAATTATGAACAATTGTAAAAAAATAATAAAAAATAAGAAATAGGGAAAAATATTGAAAAATAGAGAATAAAGTATTCAAAAATAAGAAAAAATAATTAAAAAATTGAGAAAAAAATAATACAAAATAGGGAAAAAAATAATGAAAAATATTGGAAAATAGAGAATAAAGTATTCAAAAATAGGAAAAAATAATGAAAAAAAATGAGAAAAAAATAGTACAGAATAGGGAAAAAAATAACGAAAAATAGGGAAAACATATTTGAAAATGGGGAAAAAAATAATAAAAAATTGGAAAAAAATTATGAAAAATAGGGAAAAAAAGGTAAAAACTAATGAGAAATAGGGAAAAATTTTAGAAAATTGGATCAAAAATGAAAAATAGGGAAACAAATTATGAAAAATAGGGAATAAAATAATGAAAAATAATGAAAAAATAGACAAAAAATAATGAAAATTAGGGCAAAAAATATTAGAAAGTAGGGAAAAAATATTTTATAATAGGGAAAAAAATATTGAATTCTAGGGAAAAAATTATGAAAAATAGGGATAAAAGTAATGAAAAATAGGGAAAAAATATTATAAAATATGGAAAAAAAAATAATGGAAAATAGGGAAAAAAATAATGAACAATTGTAAAAAAATAATAAAAAATAAGAAATATAGAAAAATATTGGAAAAATTGAGAAAAAAATAATACAAAATAGGGAAAAAAATAATGAAAAATAGGAAAAAATATTGGAAAATGGAGAATAAAGTATTCAAAAATAGGAAAAAATAATGAAAAAATTGAAAAAAAAAAATACAAAATAGGGAAAAAATAATGAAAAATAATGAAAAAATAGAGAAAAAATAATGAAAATTAGGGCAAAAAATATTGGAAAGTGGGGAAAAAATATTGGATAATAGGGAAAAAAATATTGAAATCTAGAGAAAAAATTATGAAAAATAGGGAAAAAAGTAACGAAAAATGGGGAAAAAGTATTAGAAAATATGAAAAAAAATAATGGACAAATAGGGAAATAAATAATGCACAATTCTAAGAAAATAATAAAAAATAAGAAATGGGGAAAAATAATGGAAAATAGGGAAAAAATCGGAAAAAATAATGAAAACTAGAGAAAAAATTTTGTAAAATTGAGAAAAAAATTATGAAAAATTGGGAAAAAAATATGAAAAATCGTGAAACAATAATGAAAAATAAGGAATGGGGAAAAATAATGGAAAATATGGAAAAATAATAATAGGAAAAACAATATTAGAAAATAAGAAAAAAAAATAGTGAAAAATAGGGAAACAAATAATGAAAAATAGGTAATAAAATATTAAAAAATAGTGAAAAAAAAACAATAAAAAATTTCTATACAAAATACAAGAGATTTATCGTACTATTAAAAAATACAATCTCATACAATGCGAAAAATAAATACACTAAAAAACATTCAAAATTTGATAATTAAATTTTTTCAGAGATGCGTTGTTTATGAAATCGCAGGTGGCTCACATATTTGCTCGGCACTCTAGTTTTAACAATTAAAATGTAAACTCTTTTATTCTGGTTATGCAGGTAACAAACTTTTGTTGGGCGTTTTAATTTTACAATTATTATATACAACCAATAGTTAATAAATTGACTATTTATTATTAATGATTATTAGATTAACAATTTTTATTATTGATAACGTGCAATAGAAATTTCTTTGCAAAGACTATATCTAATTTTTTTTTCTTATTATTCTGAAAGTCTTCCTAACAAAGATTATAATAATAATAATATTAATACTACTATTCATTTTTCTTATTACTTGGTTCTTGAATATCTTTTTTTAATTCTTCTTTGTGTTTCTTTTATCCTAGAATGTTTTTTTTTACTTATTTATCATTTATTTTCTTCATATTATTTTCTGCTTTCTTGCTTGCTTCTTTATTACTCTTCATTATTGCTTGTAACATTATCCTGACTATTATTTCCTTTATTATCTCCTCCATCATTATCTAAAATTTCTTTTTCATTGTCTTCTTGATCTTCTGACCTAATTTGTTATCCTTCTTTATTATTTTCTTTATTTTCATTTTCAGTTTCGTAGTCTTGACAATCTTTTAAATTTTGTCTTTAATTTTTTTTATCTTCAATATTTTTTTCCTGGTTTTCATGATTATCAATTATCCTTTATCTTATTAAAATTTAACAAAAGAATAATCATTTAACTTTTAATTTGTTAACATTAATATTTTTATTATATCATTGGCTATATACCTAACTACAACCTTTTAAATTAAATAATTTACCTTTTTCTAATAGAATCAAAGCAGGTCAGAACTAATATCGTATTATTTAGTGGTTATGTCGTAAATATAAACGCTCACCACATCAGAACTTTTTTTCGGACCTATGAATCACAGTAACCAATGATAGGTTAGAGAACATCATGATTTTTATGGCTTTACGGCATTCAAAAGTTGGAGTCGGAATGCACGTAGCTTTATCTTAGAATACACTCAAAAAAATTGATTGTATCTTTCAATTACAACGTTGTCAAAGTTTTAAAAATATTGTGAAAAATTGAATTTAATAAAAATAATATATGTCAGATTCTTTAAGAAAATGCTGATATCAAATTTTCAACCAATGATTTAATGAAAGGTAAGTCAAGAACTCAACACGTCTTCTCGGGAAAACTAAATACATTTTTAAACACATCTACAAAGAAATTATTAGACTCAACGCGTTTACTGCTTCAGAAAATAAAAAGAGAAGGACCAAAAATTCGGTGGACCAAATACTGAAAGATATCAGAAATATGGAAGTAGAAGAAATCTTAGATCAAGCGAAAACAATAACATAGAAGAAAAAAATGATAAAAGGGATAAAGGATTAATTAACCAAAAATGAAGTCAATATTATTTTAATGTACCACATTTATAACAAAAAAAAATTTTTTTTTTCAGTGTAAGTGCCCGACTGAGGTGTCTCGTTGTACCCTCTTTATGGGGCGTAGTTGGTCCGTCATTCACCCTGCGGGTGGCTCTCACAAAACACGCCAGCCACGCACCTGCCGCTCATCCTTGTATACTTTTAAATCTCGACTCGACGTCCGAATTTTGCCTGGAAGCGTTCTTCTTCTTCTTTTCTCTTAATTTTTTTTTATTCATAACATACCTATAGATTGGAATTTTTTAAAGATTTTTTTAAAGGCGGCCGCTGCCGTTCAACGATCAGTTAGTCTGATATGGTCATCTTGCTCCGAATTCGGCGGTAGCTATATTTTTTTTTTATTATTTTTAATAATCGAACAGAAATTAGAAGATATAATAAATGTTGCAATCACAAAACACAAATATGTATTCATGAAAACCAAATTATTGTACGTTAACTTGAAAGTTTGATTAAATATCGCTATACGGGGTGTGGTACAGTGATAACGTGTATGCGTGTATGCTCGAATCCCGATGAAATATGTTTTTTCTTAAATACACAGGCTAGATTTAGATAGTCAAGACCTGTTTTAACCCTTTAAATGCGAGCAAAATTTTACAGCGCGTTCAAGGACAAAAATATTGAAAAATACATTAAAACATTTTGAGTGAATTTAAATAAAACATCAATAAACTTGATTTTAATAATTTTCAAAAGTTTAGTAACAAAACTGAGTTTTACGAAATTCAAAAAAATCCAAAAATTTCGAAAAAAAAAATAATAAAAATGTATAGAAATTTCGATAATTTCAAAAGTATATCGAAAATTTCAAAAAGTAAAAATGTAAAATAGTCACATCTGTCAAAATTATTGTTTAATATCTTTGTCACTTGGAGCGCTACAGTCGCGTGCTGTCCTGGATCGAGGGGTACTGATTTGTCATTGGTCAAATTATGTCGATACTGATTTCTCATTGGTCATACTATGTAGAAATTTTAAAACGACCAATCAGTGACTGAGTGACAAGTAACCTATATGCCGCGTCTAGCGTAGCGTATAAAATCTAACTGAAAAATCACGTACCGCGAGATGGCACTACAAAATGTCGAATTGAGGTGTGAACAACAAATATTCCGTCATTTGATCTCTTGTATAAATATAGTTTTCATATATTTGGTTAGAAAGTCAAGAAACATAAAAGAAGAAGAATTTTTTCAGAGATTTCAGTTGATTTTAATTTTTTACGATGGACTTATCCAGTAGGAATGAATTTATTGATTTTATATTAATTAATGAATAGCTTACAGAACCTTATGTTGATTTTCATTGTTCTTATAATATTCATTAATGAATAAAAATCAATAAAAAGTAATTAATATATTTTGAAAGTGGCACTGCTTCTTGACCAATAATGAACGTTTTACTTTCTACAACATTGCCAAGATTCTAGTTTTATTCATTTGTGGAAACATTTGATATACTTCTTTCCTTTTTTTAATCATAACAAATGAGAACACGAGAGTTGCCAGTTTTATAGATATGAGAACATAGTCAAATATAATCTGTTTCAATTGGGCCACGTCATAAGCCACTATAGCCCCGATAATCAAAATTTAAGAATTAATTATAGCCGCAGGATCGGTCTCAGAAGAGATGGATCCGGTACTATGTGTTATGGTAGGCAAAAATTATAAAATAAAAATATAAAAAAAAATCACTGGATGAGTCCATTGACCTACATATCGCATCTAGCGGAGTATCAAAGGGAGAAATCACCTACCGCGAGATGGCATTGCAAAATGGTAAAATGTCGAATTGAGGTGTGAACAACAAATATTCCGTCATATAGTTTTCATTAGATCGTATTTGGTCATAAAGTCAAGAAACATAAAGGAGGAAGTGTTTTTTCAGGGATTGTAGTTGATTTTAATTTTTTACAATTGGATCAAAAGTTCGTTTAGATATATAAATTTCAATACATAAATGGCTTAACATAACATAAAAAGTTCAATTTCCGCTCAGATAAACAAACGCAACTTATTTATTGTTCACACCTCGAGTGGTTCTAACGGTCAAAGATAGATGTCGCCTACTCCATGACTTTTCATATTTTCTATTTAAGATTTAAGCTCTTGTTGTATACATTAATACACCCAATTTCTAATTTTAGTCTTCACACAGAACATTTTTTAGTAATTGGCGCCAATCGAAAAAACTACCCGCCGGAGGCGTAGGGGGGAACACCTCTGACAAACACTTCAAAATGTAAATGGGTAAAATGCGGGTATTTTGAAATTCCAGTCTGGTAAAATCGGTAAAAATTGGGAGTATTTTGTTGATTTGTCATTGGCAACACTGTGTTTCATCTTATGCCGTTGTCAACTTAGCTTTAGCTCTTACCATTTGTTCGCTGAAGCTGGCTACACCCCAACAGACGGACAGACAAAGCCAAAATATAAGACTTCGACTTCGTCGACGTTTATTTACAAATCTAAAAGGAAACTAATAAATTACTAACAATCTTTTATTGAATTTGATACTGGTTGATTTTAATTGATTATTTATGATAATTCTTTGATTTATTTTGGACTATTATTATTATGAAGAGTTTCAAGAATACGTGGACTAGAGGATTATTTGTATTAAGTTTCCTAACTTATACAGCAAGCGCCAACTAAGAAAAGGTTGCGCGTATCCTCAAATGAGTCCTACTCCGCCCATAATGCGCGGCTTAATCACTTCCTAGTTGGCGCTTACTCTACCTTCTAGTACTTTTCATTTGGTCATTTGGTTAATTTTACTTTTATATTATAACTATAACTATATTTATTAGTGTCATGATAACCTCCTTTTTAAATTTAATGTTACTTACGTTTACCCCTTAACCAAAAAATTTTATCTCACCATTGAGATGATGTTTATGGCCTGATGATGGCGGAAGCCGAAACTAGTTGCAAATTTCATTTTAAAACTATAATAACAAATATATTACTTTGTGTGTTTCATTACTCATTTAATTAATTACTTCGGACCGCACCGGAAGTATTAAAATCATGAAGAAGATTTGAAAATTTTTTTTGATTTGAAATTTTTGAAAAATACGATCTCTCTGATTTGTATGAAGATAGTATAAAGTGTGTTGATTTCGAAAAACAAGGTAGTTTTTCTTAAAAAAATGTATTAAGGGAGTTATCGATTTTTTTAAATAATGCATGATCGCGCTCTCACCATTTTTTTAAATTGTTAATAACTACCAAACTATGAAGAATTAAGAAACGAAACTGTACACGTTTATAATATCCGAAATACACTAGAAGATGCATTATACAGGGAGAAGATTAAACAAATGAGTAACTGGAAAATTCAAAGTATTTTCCAAAAAAAAAAAGATAAAAAGAAACAGGTAAGGTTTCCACATTCTAATTGTCATTCTCTATACATTCCTATAATTTCATCAAAATCAGAAGGTTAACCCCTTTGAAATTTTTGAAAAATACGATCTTTCCGATTTCAATGAAAATTTGACATTTTGAGCTACCGATTAGGTAAAAAAATTTAATGTTTGTCGGTCTGGATGGCCATTATACCTGTAAGAGGGTGGAAACTGAAGGGGTTGAAATTTCAAAAAATTCATATCTCCACCATTTTTAAAAATATCGAAACAGGTCATGAGACTTTTTCATGTTCCAATTATTATAAAATTAATTCGCTAAAACTTGTTTCGATTTGACCTTCATGGGTGGCACTGGAGAAGGTTGAAATTTCAAAAAAATCTTATCCGACATGTTTAAAAATACTGTACCAAGTCTTTACACTTTTTCATATTCTAATTATTATAAAATTAATTTGTATATAACTTTTTTTATCCGACCTACGGGGGTGAAACCGGAGAGGGTTAAAATATCAAAAAAAATTATATATCCGCCAAAAATCGTAAAAGATCTAAAAAAACCGTAAAATATCATAAAAATCCGTTAAAAACCGTGAAAATCGTGAAAAATCGTTATGTCCATAAATTTAGTGTTGCGTATAGTTCTTGTGTTTATTGTTAAAGTGAATTTTTCGGGCCGAAGTACTAAAAACACCATTATATTTAAATTAGTAAATTAATTTCTGTTTTTTAATTTCTTTATTATCTGAAAAATTGGGTTCTGAACTTTTTGCTATTTATTTCTCTTTAGTCCAATCTTTTATGATTCTTCTAACCAAAAATTTAATTATAAAAAGAAATAAAAATGTTTTATTTACATGCAGTTATAACATTCTACCTGGAAAATATTCTATTGTTTCCAAACACCAATATACAATAACTTTGTGGAATTTATATCAATTCTGGTAACAAAACTAAAAATGAAGTTCCCTACTGTAGTGATTTATTGAACAATACCTGTCAAAAATCTTGACTAGGAACGCCCTTGGATCCATCCGAATACCAAATGATTAATAGTTATTAAAACGAAGAGAAGCCAAGACATTATAGAAAAACAAGTCGTCACGTTAGTATTTGTTTGTTATTTTTGAGATCTATCATTTGTCTAATTTTGCGGTTTTCATATACAATTTATTTTTACTAACTTAATATTGGACCAAACAAATTATTGATATGTCATATGATGGAGTCATATTTTTATCAAATGTGGTATGAATTTTAATTTGTATTCTTGAAATTAGAAATGACATAATAAAACCTTCTGAAAAATGTATTATCCAATTTCTTTTTGTGGTTATAGGTACTGCACTACCTCAGTAGCAAGTATATTTAAATGTACGTGGTATAAATTAGATTTGTATAGAATTTTAATTAGCGGTTAATCATTAAAAATCCTTATCACATACCTATAAATATTTATAGATAATAAATATTCATAATGGTGACTGCCAAAATTTTAATAAATACCTTATTATGTTACCCGATTGTTTAAAATTTAAACCAATAGAAAATAAGGTGTACAACTATTATAAAAACCAGTTGTGAGAATTCGTGTGTGAGAAGTTAGTCCCCCATATTTCGAATTTTAATATTTTGAATGTTGTTCCAAATACAAAGGCCGGAAAACTCAAAAAACCATTTTAGAGCTAGCCCCCCCCCCCATTAAATTTTTTAATTTTTTTTTTGTTGCACCAGATTGTTCTAGTTATTCTGAATATTTTTCCAAATTTTTATGTCTTAAAAAATTATTTCAAGGCAAATATCAATAAAAACCATTAGGTTCCAGTCCCCATAATTTTTTCGGAGTATGTAAACTCAGGACTAAATCCATTTATGACATGTAATTTGAGGACCAAATAAAAGCAGGTAAAAATTGCAAAATTTCTCATTATTTCAAGTTTATTGAAATTATTATAATAACATTTTAATAGTATAAATATTATTTTTTCCGATTTCTTCTTATTTTTTCTAGTTTTTTCTTCTCATTTTTATGATTTTTTGCGATTGTTTCTCGTTTTCTTCTGCTCATTTTTACGATTTTTCGTTTTTGTTTTCTGTTTTTTTTGCGATTATTTGTAATATTTTTCGATGTCATGCAATTAGCGTTTTTTTAGCAATTTCTTCGGCTTTTACAATTTGTTTCATTTTTTCGTTTTTTCCATATTTACAATTTTATTTTTCATTTTTTTCCGAATATTTTGTGATTTTGCTCTCAATTCTTTCCAAAGCTATTTGTTTTTTTTTTCTTAATTTTTCAGATTTTTTCGATTCTTCTCATTTTTTCCGATTTATTTCGATTTTTCTTATTTTTTCTCATACTTTTCTTCTCGTTTTTTTATTGGCGATTATTTGTAATATTTTTCGATGTCTTGTATTTTTAGGGTTTTTTTAGCGGGTTTTTCGGTTTTTTTTTACAATTTTTTGAATTTTTTCGTTTTTTCCGTAATTTACAATTTTATTTTTCATTTTTTTTCCGAATATTTTATGATTTTTCTCTCAATTCTTCCTGGACCATCATTTCCTGGATAGTCGTTTCTGAACAATCCTTTCTCGTACAATCCATTACGGACACTTCTTCCTGGATAATCCTTCCTGGACAATTTTCCCCATGAAAAATTTCCTCAATTTTTCCGGGATAATCCTTCGTGGACAATTCTTCCTGGATAATCCTTCCCGGACAATCTTTCCCGGACAATTCTTGCTCACGACAATATTAACAAAAGGACTATACAATGCAAACCAGTCACTATGTGTATCTAAAGAGAAAAGACCATTTTCGTAGAATTATAAATATTAGGAAATATCTAAAAAGTACAAATATTTGTTGTAAAGAATAATTGTTGGTAAATTGTCTTAGGGAACGATTGTTTGAAAAAGGATTATGGTGAGAAAGAATTTATTTTCCGAGACGGCTTGGCTAGGGAAGAATTTTTTGGGAAGGATTTTCCGGGAAGGATCTGTTTGCAAGATTAGCATTTTCTCATAAATATAATTCCTGAAACCATTTTGTTTGACCTAATACAATTTTTTTTTAAGTCAAACTCTTTTACTACGTCAAAACGAAACAAATACTAATTATTTATGCTATCAATCTTTTTAACAATTAAATAATAATTAACTTATAAAATATTATTAGATTAGTATTTATGATATTTAAATATTTAAATGTAGAACGAATGTACAAACATTTTTGTTTAAAAGTTTGATTAGCCTCCCCCTCCTCCAGAAAAAAAGTTATATACACACTTGATAGTGCAAAAATAAATTATACACCCTTACATCAAAATATTTTACTGAATTTATACGGCACTATATTGATAATTTTTTTTTTAATTAAAGGGTTTACTGATAGTTTATTTAAAAGGTATCAATAAGTAGAGAATACCTTAAAATCCTTAAAAAAATGAGCGACCATCTTGATTTATTAATAAATGATAAATAGCTTAAAATTATTTACAATGATTGTAATTTGTTAGACTATAATTTTATTAATTTAACTAATGATTTTAGTTACTATTTTTTACATAAAAATTCTTATAATCAGTATGAATCTGTGCCACTTTTTGTTTTGTTTTGTTTCTAATTAAAAAAAATACTGTTTTGTTTTATTTATACCAGTATACCATAATTCTATAGAATTCAGCCAAAACTATAATTCAATACTGCCTGTCTACCTTTCCATTCTTCTGTTTTTTTTTTTTTTTTTTTTTTTTTTTTTTTTTTTTTTTTTTTTTTTTTTTTTTTTTTTTTTTTTATATTATCGGTTAACGTAAAAGAATTTCGATGGTGCGTTAGGACTGGCCATATATATATATATTTTTAAAACCTGGCGAAGCTTCTAATAGTTAAAGATCCCAGTCTCCTTTTTATTTATTTTTTGTTTGAAACGTCGGTCTTGACTGATCCCATAGCTCCGGGCTATATAGTCAGTCGGCCGGTTAGCACTTTCGATTTGGGGTGAATACCCTTCAAAAAAATGTTGACAACTAGACAAGTTGATGCATAGAAGATAAGCGAAGAGAATCAATCTTTTAGAAAACCATCGGTAGGTGAAGGTTTTTGACATATGTAGTACTTCTGGGGATTACTATTATCAATTGGATAATGCTAAAGCGTGTTTATGTTGATATTTTTTTATATTACGAAAAATAATATATGTTGGTTTATAATCATCTTTTTCTTCAGGTGAAACGTCATCGAAAATTTGAGTTGTTGTATATTGAAATAAAAATGTTAATAGAAACTTAAAAACAGGAAAAAATACTTTTTTGTACCGCAAAAACTAAAACATGCATTTGATTCCCTCATTTTAAGGACTAAAGTGCCACTTTTACTCCCTTGGTAGTAAAATATTCCAAACAGTTATCGATAATCTCAAATGTGGTCCACCAATGAAGAAATAAAAATCGAAGTGGTACTAAACATTGATTTTTATTTTTTCATTACAATATATAATAATCTGTATATAGAGACTAAAGTAATACTTTTACTCCCTTGTGAGCCTAGTATGTGGTATGTATAGAAAGCCTGTAGAATAAGCTTTCTAAATATTAAATAATATACAGGGTGTTTCATTTAAAAAAAAAACAAAGATTTTTATAATTACAATTTTGAAATTTTAATCTTATATTATGAACACCCTGTACATATTTAAATAATTATGAAATATGGACGAGTTACATCCATATCTAAACTAACTTTAACCAAAGTTTTCATTTTTAAATACATTAATTTTTGAATGATTTTAAAATGTAGATTTTTCAGAAAATTTAATAAAAATTTGAATATCTTGGCAACGCAGCATCCGATTTAAAAAAATAAAATATTGTCATAAAGGCCACTAAAGTAGTAATCTAAAAATGTAAAAATATATAGGGTGTGTCATTTAAAAAAATTACAATTTTCCTATTTCTTCTTATTTTTTCCTATTTTTCGCAGTTTTTCCCGACCCATCTTCTAGCAGGGGAAAGTATTGTGAACCAAATAAAAATGGAAATTTCCGTTTTAGGTGGCCTGCGATGATTAAGACCATTTCCAGTCTGTATATCTATCTGTCTGCCTGCCTGTGTGTATTCTTCCGCGATAGAGCCCACACGTTTAATCCGATTGAGCTGAAATTTGGTACACAACTGATTTTTTTAAGTATACAAAAAAAAATATAAAATATACCATTTTCTTTTTCTTTTTGTCTTCTACAAACCGATCCATTATACATTATTCTATTTCTTGAATTTCACATTTTCTTTCCTTATTTCTTCTCAACTTTTTTCGTTCTTGATTTTTTTAAGCCGTAATATTTTGTATCTTCAATCACTTTTCAATTCAATTTTTGAATCACCTTGTATATTGACATATTGTTATGTTCTATTTCTTTTTTCTCATCTTCTAATTTATTGTATGTCTGTTCTTTTCCATTATTTTTTTTTCAGTTTCTTATTTGTTTTAATTTTGTATTCATTTAGTTTGACTTTTCACTCCATTTTCCATTTTTCTAAGATGGCAATTTTCTATTCCTATTTGGACTTTTTTTTTCTTGTTTTTTTCCAGTTTGCCTTATTTTATATTAATTCTTGTGATATTTGTATTATTTTATTCCTCAATACTTGCATTTCGACATTCTTCTTTATCTTTTAATTTTTTTCTAGATATTATGACCACTATAAAACTTTCAACACTTTTCATTGGTTTATCGGTGCTTCCGGTTTTTGTCTCGTATTTGCTAAGACTTCATAAAAATTGGTTACTCTTTATGCAAATTTAATATCTTTACCCATTATAAAAGCAATTTTCCATAGTTGATAAATTCAAAAAATTAATTTCCTGGTTAATTTGTACCTGTTTTTTTAAAATTTTAATAATCATAATATCTCTGAAGTAACTGCTGTCTGGAAGCTGCTAAATTAAAAAATTACCTTTGATAAAAAAAGCGTTTATTTATTTTTAAATTAATTTTACCTCATTTGCGTCAACAGAGCGCTTAAAGTGTTATTAAAACAACCGTTTATTATTACTTTTACAATTATTATAAGGAATTTTAATTGTCCAAGAACGGATATAATATAAATGACAGTGATGCCGCCAAAAAAAAAAAATTTAGCTGCATTATTATAAAGTCAAGTGGGAGTTATAGATGCTAATTTTATTTGGTTTAATTATTCAATATTTTTCTTTTACTGATAAAATCAAAAATAGATAAAAACGTAAAAACGAGAATTAGAATTAATAATCAGTAATAAAGAAACAAGTAAAAGTGAACAATGAAGAAAAAATTAAAGTGAAGAATAAAAAGCATGAGAAAAATATTGATATTATTCACCCTGTATAATTCTGAATGGTTTCACTCTGAAATAAAATAAATATTTAAAAAATTTGATGGTAATTGTGTTTTTATTTCTTCTATACTTTTTTTATAATAATTTTCTTCCTCTTTGTCCAATCACTATTTTTCATTCTTTGTTTTATAACTTT
This sequence comes from Neocrepidodera transversa, assembly GCA_963243735.1. Taxonomy (NCBI): domain Eukaryota; kingdom Metazoa; phylum Arthropoda; class Insecta; order Coleoptera; family Chrysomelidae; genus Neocrepidodera; species Neocrepidodera transversa. The sequence goes on along the minus strand of OY725345.1, from coordinate 769,930 downwards.
TTTATTTTCCCTTAGGTTTAAATTTCTCTTCCTGTATTTTTGAAGATTTAACTCTTCCTTAATAATTTTCTCGCCCTCTTGACTGCTTTTTCTACATTTAAGTGTTTTTTTTTGGGTTTTTTTTTTTAATCTTTTTTCGGTTTTTTACAATTTTTTTGATTTTCTTGTAATTTTCGTATTTTTCTATTTTTTTTCAACATTTCTTGTTTTTTTTTTCAACTTTTTCCATTGTTTTCATTTTTTTTTCGATTTTTCCAATTGTTTTGCTTTTATTTTTGCGATTTTTTTGCACTTTTCTTTTTCGAGTTTTGCTCATGTACAATTTTTTGTCATTTTTTTTTCGATATTTTTTTCTCTCTGGTTTTTTGCAATTTTTTGTCATATTTTTCGATTTGATGCGTTGTTTTGAGATTTTTTTTTTGTTTTTTTTTGTGATTTATAAGCGTTTTTTTTGTTTTTTTTTTAAACATTTTTCGTTTTTTTACAATTTTTTTGATTTTCTCGTAATTTTCGTATTTTTCTGTTTTCTTTCAACATTTCTTGTTTTTTTTTTCAACTTTTTCCAATATTTTTATTTTTTTTCGATTTTTCCAATTTTTTTGCATTTTTTTTTTTCGAATTTTGCTCATTTACAATTTTTTTGTGATTTTTTTCCGATATTTTTTTCTCTCTGGTTTTTTGCAATTTTTTGTCATATTTTTCGATTTGATGCGTTGTTTTGAGATTTTTTTTTTTGTTTTTTTTTGCGATTTATAAGCGTTTTTTTGGGTTTTTTTTTAATCATTTTTCGGTTTTTTTACAATTTTTTTGATTTTCTCGTAATTTTCGTATTTTTCTATTTTCTTTCAACATTTCTTGTTTTTTTTTCAACTTTTTCCAATGTTTTCATTTTTTGTCGATTTTTAGAATTTTTTTGTGTTTATTTTTTGCGATTTTTTTGCACTTTTCTTTTTCGAATTTTGCTCATCTACAATTTTTTGTGATTTTTTTTCTCTCTGTTTTTTTGCAATTTTTTGTCATATTTTTCGATGTCATGCGTTATTTTCCGATTTTTTTTTGTTTTTTTTTTGCGATTTTAAAACGTTTTTTTTTGCTTTTTTGTGTTTTTCCGTTTTTTACAATTTTTTTGGTTATCTCGTATTTTTCGCATTTTTCAATTTTTTTCCAATATTTCCTAATTTTTTCAACTTTTTCCAATGTTTTCATTTTTTTTTCGATTTTTCCAATTTTTTTGTGTTAATTTTTGCGATTTTTTTTGCATTTTTTTTTTCAATTTTTGCTCATTTACAATTTTTTGTGATTTTTTCCGATATTTTTTTGTTTCCGGTTTTTTGCAATTTTTTGTCATATTTTTCGATTTCTTGTTTTTTTTTTCTCTTTGCGATTTATAATCGTTTTTTGCGGTTTTTTGTTTTTCCGCTGGTTACAATTTTTTTGATTTTCTCGTATTTTTCAATTTTTTTCCAATATTTCCTAATTTTTTCAACTTTTTCCAATGTTTTCATTTTTCTTTTCGATTTTTTCCAATTTTTTCTCGTTCTTTACTCATTTTTCGATTTTGTTCTGTTTTTTTTTTCGATTTTTTTCTAATTTTTCCTCATACTTTTCTCATTGTTCTGTTTTTTTTTTGTATTTTTATTTTCTTATTTTGTTTTCTGCTTTTAGTTGTTATATGCCATTTTTTCCAATCACTATTTCTCATTCTTTGTTTTATAACATTTTTACTTTCCTTTTCACTTAAATTTCTCTTCCTGTATTTATGGAGATTTAATTATTTCTTAATAATTTTCTCGTTCTCTTGACTGCTTCCCCTTCCTCTTTTTATCTTAATTTTTTTGTGTCACAGTTTATCTCTTTATTTACTTTTGTCCTCATCAAAAAAAAATTTTTTTCTACTTGATAATAAAAATTTTTAAGATCCAGAACTGAACCCTAATCATATTTAACTAGACAAAAAAAAAGAAGAATATGTATTTTCTAATTTACTTGTTACTCATTTTTTTTATCTTGTATAAAATATCTATAATGCGGTAGCAATATTTCTTCGTATATTAAACTAGAACGAAATATATTTTTTTGTATAGGTTGCGTGTAAAGTAGCGATATATTTAGTTTAAATAAGAATTAGTTAAAACGTTACAGATAAGTTGTGACCTCATATTTCAACAAACATTTTCGTTTTGTAATAATTTTTTTAATCCAAGTAATCCACTTTTCTATAGGCCATTCATTTTTTTAATCAAGATTTAAAAGAAAATTTTCAATGTCAGCCAAGGTTTTTATATATAAATATGCAATAGATCATATGCAAATAATAATAAAAAAAATCTTTAAAAAAATTTACATAATAAAGTCAGTAAATAATGATATAATTTGACAATACAATGCAAAATAAATTTAAAAATAATTAATTATTATTATTTTGTATTTACATTTTTGAGAAAATGTTTACAATAAAAAAAGAAAGAAAAAACTAAATGTCTATTTTTTCATATTTATTTGTATTTCTTTTCTTTTTTTTATTTTTTCGTTTTTTTTATTTTCTCCATTTTCCTATTTTTGACAATATTTCCCCCTTTTTTTTTATTTTTTTTTTATTATTATTTTTCGGCTTTTTGGTTGTTTTTTTTTCCAATTTTTGAGCATTTGCATTTTTTGTAATTTTTTTTCGATTTATTGGTTTTTTGTGATTTTTTTGGCATTTTGTTTCAATTTTTTACCCATTTTTTACCGTTTTAAATTTATTTGTAATAATTTGCGATTTGTATCAAATATTTCAAATATTTTCAATTTTTGTTTCTTTCCTGTTTTTTTTTGCATTTTTTACGAGTTTTTTTGTAATTTTTTGGGATATTTTCCGATTTTATTTGCTTTTTTTATGTTTTTTCGGTTTTTAACAATTTTTCTCGTATTTTTCAATTTTTTTTCAAAATTTTCAGATTTTTCCAATGTTTTATTTTATTTTTGATTTTTTTCAATTTCATTCTCGTTTTTTTCCTCATTTTTCAAATTTTATCCTATTTTGTTCTGATTTTTTTCGATTTTTTCAAATTTTTCCGAATTCTTTTCCAATTATTCTGTTCTTTCTCTATTTTTGTTTTCTGATTTTTTTAGATGGTTTCAGTTTTTTGGTTAGTTTTTGCGATTTTTACTATTTTTTGCGTTTATTTTTTTGATTTTTTTTCAGATTTTTGCGCATTTGCATTTTTTCGATTCGTTTGCGATTTTTTGAAATTTTTTTGCCATTTTATGCGTTTTTTTTTTGGCATTGTGTTTCAATTTTTTACGCTTTTTTACCGTTTTTTTTTTTAGATTTATTTGTAATAATTTGCGATTTATTTCAAATCTTTCATTTTTTTTCAATTTTTGTTTCTTTCCGGTTTTTTTTGCATATTTTACGAGTTTTTTGCAATTTTTTGCGATATTTTCCGATTTTTTTTGCTCTTTTTATTTTTTTTCTGTTTTTAAAAATTTTTCTAGATTTTCTCGTATTTTTCAATTTTTTTCCTAATTTTCTGATTTTTCCAATGTTTTATTTTATTTTTGATTTTTTCCAATTTCTTTCTCGTTTTTTTCCTCCTTTTCAATTTTTATCCTATTTTGTTCTGATTTTTGTTTATTCCGACTTTTTTCGATTTTTTCAAATTTTTCCTAATTATTTTCTCATTATTCTGTTTTTTTCCATTTTTGTTTTCTGATTTTTTTAGATGGTTTTTGGTTGTTTTTTGAGATTTATACCATTATTTGCGTTTATGTTTTTGAATTTTTTTACAATTTTTGCGCATTTGCATTTTTTGTCATTTTTTTCCATTCGTTTGAGATTTTTTTGAAATTTTCTGCGTTTTTTTGCGATTTTTTAACGTATTTGTTTGAGATTTATTTGTAATAATTAGCGAATTATTTCAAATCTTTCAAATTTTTTCATTTTTTCCAGTTTTTTTTGTAATTTTTGCAATAGAAATTGAATTCTTGCATTTTTTTTTCGTTTTTTGCGACAATTAAGTGTTTTTTTTTGGTTTCTCTTAATTTTTGAATTTTTCAATTATTTTTTCAATATATCTTGATTTTCTCAACTTTTTTCAATGTTTTAATTTTTTTCGATTTTTTCCAATGTTTTTCTCGTTTTTTTTCAATTTTTTTTGTCTTTCCGGTTTTTTGTAATTTTGTGTCATATTTTTCGATCTCTTGCGTTTTTTTTCTTTTTGTGTTTTTTAAGCGTTTTCTGCGATTTTTTTACTTTTTTTCCTGATTTTTTCAACTTTAAATGTTTTTATTTTCAATTTTCCACCTTTTCTGCCTTTATTTTTGCGATTTTTTGTCCATTTTTTTTTTGAATTTTTGCGCATTTACAATTTAATTGTGATTTTATTCTTATATTTTTTTTCCGGTTTTTTTGCAACTTTTTGTCATATTTTTCGATTTCTTGCGTTTTTTTTGCGATTTTTTTTTTGTTTTTTGCGATTTATAAGAATTTTTTCATTTTTTGTTATTTCCGTGATTTATATTTTTTTTTTCCATTTTCTCGTATTTTTAGTCTTTTTTAATGTTATCTGTTTTTTCAACTTTTTCTGATGTTTTCTATTTTTTCGATTTTTTTCAAATTTTTTCTCGTTTTTCGATTTTGTTCTATTTGTTTTTATTCCGTTTTTTTCGATTTTTTTCTAATATTTCCTCATTCTTTTCTCATTGTTCTGTTTTTATTTTCTATTTTTGTTTTTATGATTTTGTTTTCGGTTTTTGCCCTTTCTTTCGATTTCTTACGTTTTTTTCTTTTGAAATTCTGCAATTTTTTTTTTGGGATATTTTCAGATTTCTTGTGTTTTTTTGCAATATTTTTTCTGTTTTTAGTCAAATGTTTAACACAAACAATGAATATTTTATATAATATTAAATTTAATTTATTTTGAATTTATTTCTAATACATATTATATATTAATTTTACCTTCCTATACTTTTCCTGTATATAAACTTTAACTATGCAATATCTCACACTACTCCGTTTAGGAATTACGTTTAAAAACTGATCAGATATTTTCTCTTTGACCTAAATTAGCATTCTCATCTGTTTTAGTCCGCCACTGTTACCGGTAGAAAGGAAATTATGCAAATACAATAAATATAAATATTTATAAAGATCTTAATGGAATGTTGTTAACACAAATATGTTATATGCAGCGTTGAAGAAGCCGTTTAATTGTTTAGACAAATACGGCAAAGACCCTTCAACACGTAAATGGTTCGCAGACGACATACGTATGCCTAACTGTATTCGGATTAAATATTTTTATTATGGAATTTAATTAAAAAAAAAAAAAGTTGATCAGTTCTGCTTGTTATTTTATACAATGTAACCAGTTGACAAGTTTAAATATAATGGCTCCAAAAATCGTTTTTTGTATCGATATACGCGATAAAAATAATAAATCAATAATTGATTTTTTTTTTGAATAATAATTATTATTATTCAAAAAATTTACCACTCGGATAATAGATTATAATTAATTAAACTCGGCACAATAATAGATTAATAATTTACAGAAAAAATGAAAAAAATCCTTATTAGAGAAGTGATTTTTTTGTAAAAGGATAAAATCAAACTCTCAAAATGAAGTGAGATAACAAGCTACGATTGATCAAGGGATATAGGTCTAATATTATTTTCAACAAAAATTATATTTACTTTGATATATCGGTAAATTTATTTGTTATGCAAAATTTTTCTACTTATTTTTACTATATAGTTTTTATTTCTATACCTATTTTTCTATATTTTTCTCCATTTTTCTTAATTTTTTCCTATTTTTTCTACTTATTTTGTTTTTCATGTTTTTTATATTTTTTCCTATATTCCAGTTTTTTTTTTCTGTTTTTTTTTATTTTTTATTTCTATTTTTCTTCTATTTTCCCATTTTGTTTTAATATTTTTCCTATATTTGCCTATTTTTCCCTGTTTTTCCTACTTATTTATATTTTTTTTTAATTTTTCTCAATTTTTTCCTATTTTCCCTATTTTGTTTTTCATGATTTTTATATTTTTTCTTACTTTTTCCTATTTTCCTGTATTTTTTTGTTTTTTATATCAGTTCTATTTTTCCTATTTTATTTTAATATTTTTCCTATATTTGCCTATTTTTCCCTGATTTTCCTACCTTTTTAAATTTTTTTCTAATTTTTCTCAATTTTTTCCTATTTTCCCTACTATTTTATTTTTCATGATTTTTATATTTTTTCTTATTTTTTCCTATTTTCCTGTATTTTTTTTTTGTTTTTTATATCAGTTCTATTTTTCCCATTTTATTTTAATATTTTTCCTATATTTGCCTATTTTTCCCTGTTTTTTCTACTATTTCATATTTTTTTTCAATTTTTCTCAATTTTTTCTACTTTTCCCATGTTTTCCTATTTTTTCCCGATTTTTCTTGTTTTCTCTATTTTTTCTACTTTCCCTTTTTCTCATTTTTTCTATTTTTCCCCATCCTATTTTCCTTTTTATTTCCAATTTTCTTTTTACTTTTTTTCCAATTTTCCTATTTTTCTTATGTTTTCTCTTTTTACCATTTTTTTTGTTTTTCTGATTTTTCAGGTTTTCCCATTTTCCCAATGTTTTCCATCTTTTCTACCTTTTTGTATTTTTATCATTTTTCCTGTTTTTCCCATTTTTTTTTATTTTTTCCCATTATTTCATATTTTTTTGTACTTTTGCCTATTTTTCTTATTGTTTCCTATTTCTACTATTATTTCCCATTTATTTTTCTCATTTCAATATTTTATCCCCATTTCCTATATTTTTCTGTTTTTTCCTATTTTTCTCTATTTTTTCAATTTTTTTTTGTTTTCCTATTTTTTCCCCTTTTTCTCATTTTTCCTATTTTTCCACATCCTATTGTTCCTTTTTATTTCCTGTTTTTTTTTTGCTTTTGCCTACGTTTTTCCAATTTTCCTATTTTTCTCTTTTATTCCCATTTTTCCCTTTTTCTTATATTTCTATTGTTTCCTATGTTTTTCCGGTTTTTACCATTTTTCCCGTTTTTTTTTCTTGTTTTTCTTATTTTTTCTCTATTTACCATTTTTTCTTTGTTTTTCCGATTTTTTATTACCTTTCCCATTTTTCCTAATTTTTCCTTCTCTTTTATATTTTTCGATTTTTCCTCATTTTGAATATTTTCCCTATATTTCCTTATTTTTACCATTTTTCCTATTTTTTTCCATTTTTTCCCATTATTTCATACTTTTTTTCTATTTTTGCCTATGTTGATGCATATTTCCCATTTTCTCAATTTGTTCCATTTTTTACCATTTCTACTATTATTTCGCATTTATTTTTCTCTTTTCCCTATTTTATCCCCATTTCCTAGAGTTACCCATTTTTTCTATTTTTCTTACTTTTTCTATTTTTACTATATTTTTCAGTTTTTCCTGTTTTTTCCATTTTTTCGATGTTTTAGTATTTTTTCCGATTTTTGCTGTTTTTCTCTAGTTTTTCGGACTTTCCCTTTTTTCTAGTTTTCATTTTTATTTCCTATTTTTTTTTTACTTGTGCCTACATTTTTCCAATTTTATTATTTTTCTCTTTTATTCCCATTTTTTCCTTAGTTTTTCTTATTTTTCTATTGTTTCCTTTTTTTCCGGTTTTTACCATTTTTTCCACTTTTTCTTATTTTTCTTATTTTTCTCTTTTTACCATTTTTTCTTTGTTTTTCCGATTTTTCATAAGTTCCCAATTTATTTGCTTCTTTTCTATCATTTTCTATTTTTCCCCATTAAGCGTATTTTCCCTAAATTTCCATATTTTTACCATTTTTCCCATTTTTTTTTCAATTTTTTTCTTTTATTTCTTAGTTGTTTCTGCTTTTACCTATTTTGACGAATATTTCCTATTTTCCTCTATTTGTTCGATTTTTTCTTATTTTTTTCCTATTTCTACTATAATTTCGCATTTATTTTTCTCATTTCCCTATTTTATTCGCATTTCCTACAGTTACCAATTTTTTTCTATTTTTCTTAATTTTTCTATTTTTACAAAATGTTTTTGTTTTTTCTAATTTTACTCTAATTTTCCTATTTTTCTCTTTTATTCCTATTTTTTCCTTTTTTTCCGTATTTTTCCTATTGTTTCCTATTTTTTTTCCGATTTTTACCTTTTTTTTCCTGTTTTTTCATGTCTTATTTTTCTCATTTTTTCTCTTATTACCATTTTTCCTATTTTTCCCATTTTTTTCATATTTTTTCCCATCATTTCATATTTTTTTCTACTTTTGCCAAATTTTGACGCTAATTTCCTATTATCCTCTATTTGTTCTATTTTTCTTATTTTTTCCTATTTATACTATTATTTCCTATTTATTTGAGTCATTTCCCTATTTTATTCTATTTTTTTTACTTTTTCTATTTTTCTGTTTCTTCCTGGATTTCCTATTTTGGCTATTTTCATCATTTTTCTATTTTTTTCCTATTTTTAGCAAATCCAAAAATCATCCTAGACAAGTTTTTTATTCAATAATAAAATTACAATAAAAAAAAAGTAAAAACTTGGGTCTAAAAAACAAAAAGAAAAAGTTGACATGGTTAGAAAATTCGAACCCGCCCACTGCATATAAACTTTAACTATGCAAAATCTCACACTTCTCCAATTTTTTTTCTTTTTACATAGTAATAAATAGATCAGAAAACTAAATTCATTTCTTATTGCAATTTAGCAAGCATTATTTTGTTAAAATATATTAAAAAAAAATAAATAATTAAAATACTACAGCGTAGTATTTTATAAATAAAAATGATTATGTTAATATAATTCAAATCGTTTTTTTATACAAACATTATGAAATTTTTATTTCTAAAAGATGAATACTTTTTATAGTATTTTTATTCGTCAGCCAAATTTATGACTATAAAAATTCTATTTTTCACCATTTTAGCAACTGGCCTTGTCAAATGACATATTAAAAATTAAATTTCTAATCGAAAACGATCATTCATATTTCAAGTAACTACTAATTCCAAAAAATTTAGTAGCTATGCACTAAAATAAATAACGAAGATGTCAAATATCCATTCGAAACATTAATTGCAAATTTATGTTAATATAAAAGCTGGTAGACATTTTATCAGTGAAATTTTTTATATTATATATGCAAATCGGCGTATTTTTTTTCGAAATATTAGATACGAGGTTAATACCGGTAACTATCGAGCCATGAACGGTTTTTTTTTTATCAAATTAGGTTATTTCGAAAAGTCGAAATTTTCTTTATTTAAATTATATTTATTTAAATTTTTTCCTTGTATTTTATATATTTTTTCAAAACGAAACCTACATTACCTGACTGTAATTTGAAAAAAATAATATTTAAGTTTCAAGTAAAACTTTATTAGAATTAGAAATTAGTTATTTTTATTTAAAATTTTAAAATTCCAAGATTTGCATTCAACATAAAAAAGTCAATCAAAAAATTGATTTTTTTTTCATGTTTATGTAAAATTTTCAATTTTGATTTCAGATTTAGATTTAGTAAAAAAATGTAAATAAAAGTTTCTGTCTTGGATAAATTTCACATAATTTACCCATAATTTGATAAATTCAATTTTTATTCAAATCATCTTATTAAAAACTGTAGCAAATAAAACAAGTATTACAAGATTTTCTGCAAGTCCTAGCCTGCATATCGACGTCATTTGAATTTCTAGAATCTTCGAACATCCCTATGCAAATATGGTTATCTTTTTTCTAACTTCTATCTCTTTGTCATACTCGAAAAAAAATCGACTGTGTCAACCTAGAACTTTCCCGGCTCGGCTGTGTTGAAGAGGATTATTTTAATTACAAAATGTCTGAATAGGAAAATGAAATGAAGTAAATTTCTCAAACAAAAGTTAATAAAAATGGGAAAAAGTTATAAATAGCAACAAAGTAACGCATTATGTCAAAAAAATTGTTTAAGAGCAAAAATTAAAATTAATAAAACAAGTGTGAAAATTGGCAAAAATAGGCAGAAATAGGAAAAAAAGGTCAAATAAAGCAAAAAAAGAGGAATAAGGTAAAAAAAAGGGAAAAATTAAAAAAAAATCAATAAAAAGTAAAAAAAAATGCCAAATACGACAAAGTAAAGGGAAAAAAGTAAAAAACGCCAAAAGAGTAAAAAAAAAAGGCAAAAAATGTTAAAAAAGATACATGAAAAAGGTTAAAAAAAATCAAAAAAAAGAAAAAAAACGTTAAAAATGATAAAAGAATTGTTAAATTTGAGCAAAAATTAAAACTAATAAAAAAAGGGTGAAAATTTGTAAAAAAAATGCAGAAGTGGCAAAAAAGGAAAAAGGTAAAATAAAACAAAAAACAGGAAAAAGGTAAAAAAAAGAATAAAAGGGAAAAAAATCAATACGTCAAATACGATAAAGCAAGGGAAAAAAGCAAAAAAACAAAAAAGCTCAAAAAAAAGCAAAAAAGGAAAAAGTAGCAAAATAGAAGCAAAATAAGTTAAAAAAAACATTAAAAAATTTCAAAACATCAAAAAGGAAAAAAAATAATGATAAGGAATTGTTAAAGAGCGAAAAAATACGTATATACCAAAAAAGGAAAAAATGTAAAATAAAGCAAAAAAAAAAGGAAAAGGTAAAAAAAATGAGAAAAGGGTAAAAAAAATCAATAAAATGTCCAAAAAAAATACGACAAAGTAAAGGGAATAATGCAAAAACGCCAGAAAAAGAAAAAAAGCAAAAAGAGGGTAAAAAAGCAAAAAAGGAAAAAAAAAAGGATTCAAAAAGTTAAGAACCAAAATTAAAAAAAATAAGCCGAATAGGCCAAAAATAAGAAAAAAGTAGTAAAGGCCAAAAAATAAATAATGCTAAAAAAAGACCAAAATAAATATAGATAAGGCAAAAAAACGCCAAAAAAGTAAAAACAAATAATCGGCTGTATCACCTTTTCCGGCTCGACTGTGGATTAAAAAATAAAGGCAACATTAAAAAGGTTAAAAGAAACAAAAAAAGTAAAAAAGCGAAAAACGCCAAAAAAGTTTTAAAAAAAAACCAAATAAGAACAAAAAGGCCAAAGAAGGTAAAAAAGCAAAATAGAAGCAAATAAAGCCACAAAAACCATTAAAAAAGTTAAAAAATCGCACCCCAAAAAACTTTCGAGTATCCACGAATACTTTTTTAAATATTTAATGTTAAAATTTGACATTTTTTTATTTTTGACAGGTGACATTTGGAGAAATAATTTTGACTGTTCTGAATAGAAATTTTCAAGGGCTTTAAAATGTTAAAACTAATGGGTTCGTTCGACCGGTAACCCAAACCCATATACCAAATTTCAGCTCAATCGGATTAAACATGTGGCCTCTATCGTGGAAGAATACACACAGACAGACAAACAGACAGACTTACATCTCTAAATGGTCTTAAACATCTCAGTTGACCTCAAAATGGATATTTCCATCTTTATCTTGAATTTTTTTTTAGCTCGGTCACAATACTTTCCCTTCTCGGAATAATTTGCTCTAATGAGTGACACAGAAAAATCAGGCCACTATCAGCTAGCCAATGAGATACTGCCTAACTTATCTCTTTCTCAACGGTCGTACCTTTTTATTTTATAAGCTCTCTTTCTTCGTGTGATAAAACACCGGTAAAAATCTAAAATTTTCACACTCTTGTAAAACAACAATATAGTTGAAAATGTAAGTTCTCTAAGTTTTAGTAATTAAATATTTCGTAATGAATACGCCAGTGCCGGCTTTAACACGTAAATGTATTCGGAAAAGGTCACTTAATCCTATCCGTCAAACGGGCACTAAGATCAAAGACAAAGAAGTGAAAAATAAATTGAAAAATTTGCAAAACCTATAGTGGTTATGTATGAAACAAAAAAAATAACCAGAATAAATTTTATAAAATGTATCTGTTACACTACCAAACAATTTTTGTAATAAGTATTAATATGTAAATTTTTGTATAAATTTTTTGTAATATAATAATTATATTTTTTAAAAATGTAATAAATAAAAACATTTTGAAATATTTCTTGTTTTCTTTTAGTTTTTAAATATACTTTTTGGTAAATAATAATAACAATAAAAATAATAAGAATAATAATCATACTAATAATAATAGTATAATTTAACGTGTGATTTAAAAAAAATAAATTTGCAAATCTAATTTCAGTTTTTTTAAGCACACGTTCAAATGCAAAAGACAAAAGATTTTAATATTTTAATATATTTTTTAATTAAACAAAATAACTTAGACAATTGTAGATTTTAATAAATAATTTTTTGATTAACCCCTGTAATAAGAAAAAACTATCGATACTATTAAAACGTGTTAAATGTTGATAGAAAGAGAAAAAAATATTCTATATAATTGAATTTTTTAAAAATTTTAGATACAAAATTGTGGTTGTGAAAATAGGGAGAGACCATAACTATATTATTTCTAATTTTGGTCTCTCCCTTTTCTAAAGGTCACAATTTTAGCTTAAAAATTTTGAAAAAAATTCCCATTTATAGAATTATTTATTCTTTTTTTAATGGTATTAAATAGATTTTAATATAATTTTTAATTAAAAAAAATCGGCCCGGGACCCAACCGCCTGGTCCTTTAAAATTTTTTTTATAAATTATATCTAGCTTATAAGTGCACTCATTAATAATGTAACCAGTGCATTAATTCAATTTAATAATTTTAATTTTACTTAATTAACTGAATTAAATTTTTTTGGTAAATTTTGGATAAAAAGGGGAAATTTTGCCTAAAAAGGGGAGATGTAAGTTTACTTTTTTTGTGTGTTCAGTATTATATTGAAACCGATAGGGATGGTTTCAAAAATGGGAATTTCCTAATAGTTTAACAACACCCGGATAATAAGGGATTAAGAGATAATTGCAAATAGACACAACAGGTAGCATTTTAAACCAGGTAAATTTTATTAGAGGTCAGACTACAATTGTATACACATTTTACAATTTAAACCGATTTACTAATAATCCCTAAGATATAATTAAAAACATCGGTTGTGTCGCCCGATAATTATCCAATGACGGCTGGGAAATATTTTAAGTTAAAAATTTCAAATTTAACATTTTTTTATTTTTTAACAGGTGAAAAATAATCTTGACAGTTCTAATTTCAAATGATATTTAACAAGTCAAATTCCTTGCCATCGGTATAGTTCTGTCATTTTTTGACTAACACTAACGGTTTTTTTTTATTTTTGATAACTAAAATCTTTTTTAACATATTAATTATACGTATTTTGACTAGTAGAATCTAAATATGTAAAAATATACAGGGTGTTCCGTTTAAAAATTCAGTTTTTGCGTCAATTTCAAAGAAACCGGAAGTCCGCCATTTTGGATTTTTATATCACTTAATTTAAAATTAGGTCTTAAATGACCACTCCAAATTTTAAAATAATCCGTTTATTCGTTGTGAAGATATGAACTTGGCCCTATTTCCTGAGCCAACCGGTATAAAGGGGGGTAACAATATATACAGGGCGCGAAAATAATCCCTTTACCTGTAGTTGTAAAATTATTTTTGATTCTAATATGTAAACTGGGCGCAGGACTTTTCTTAAGCGGCTTATTGGATAATTAATAAAAATTGATGTTTTCTATCTTTTAGCCAAAATTTCGTATTTTTTGGACAAATTCTCCCCCTTTTGAACAAAAAATCTCAGTTTTCCGTTTTCTAACAAAATTCTTTTATTTTTAGTCAAAGTCCCTTGTTAATCTGAAATTTCCCATCTCCCCCTTTTTTAGCCGAAATCTCCAATTTTTTTAACAAAAATCTCCCATTTTTTAATCAAAATTTTTAGACTAAATTTTTCCTTTTCGAGCAAAATTTTTAATCACAATCCCCCTTGTTAAGTCGAAATCTCCACATTTTTAGACAAAAGCTCCCCTTTTTTAGATAAAATCTCCCCTTTTTAGTAAAAATATCCTATTTTATAGAGAAAATTTCCCCTTTTTAAGCAAAATTCCCAGTTTTTTAGTATAAATTTTCCCTTTTCTAGCCAAATTCTCTTATTTTTAGTCAAAATCCCCTTGTTAAGATGAAATTTCTCCATTTTTAGACGAAATCTTCCGATTTTTAAGCGACATTTCCCATTTTTCAGATGAAATCTGCCCTTTTTGCCGAAAACTCCCATTTTTTATCCAACATCTCTTTTTTTAGCCGAAATCTCCTATTTTTTAGCCAAATTCTCCATTTTTTAGACAAATTCTCACATTTTTGCCAAAATCTCCCATTTTTTTTAATCAAAATTTTCCTTTTTTGACCAAAATCTCCCCTTTTTATCCAAAATTTACCAAAAAAATTAATTCAGTTAGTTAAATAAAATTAAAATTATTAAATTGAATTAATGAACTGGTTACATTATTAATGAGTGCACTTATAAGCTAGATATAATTTATAAAAAAAAATTTAAAGGACCAGGCACTTTTCATATATGGCGGTTGGGTTCCGGGCCGATTTTCTTAAAATTTGGTACACAATCGAGTCATATGTATTATTTTACTTTTCCGACCCACCTTCGAGAAGGGAAAATATTGTAAACAATCTAAAAAATGATTAAGACCATTTCCAGATGGAAGTCTGTCTGTCTGCCTGTTTATCTGTCTGTGTGTATTCTTCCACGATAGAGGCCACACGTTTAATCCGATTGAAATGAAATTTGGTATATGGGTTTGGGTTACCCGTTGGAAGAACCCATTAGTTATTTTTGTACGACATCTGTCAAACGGAAGTGTCATTATCAAAAAATGACAGATGCAATATGTCACGGAATTTGACTTACAATATGCCATTTGAAAGCTCTTGAAAAACTCTATTTAGAAGAGTCAAAATTATTTCCCCAAATGTCACCAGTCAAAAATAAAAAAACGTCAAAGTTTGAAACTTTAACAATAAATATCTGAAAAAGTATTTGTGGGAAAGTTTTGGGGTGAAACAACCGATTGTTTTGTTTTTATTTTGACCCTTGTTTCCTTTTTTTGCCCCTTTCTTAAAATTTTTTTCGATTAACTTTTTTTAACCTTTTTTGTTGCTTTTTTATTCCGTTTTTGCCTTTTTTTTTGCTTTTTTAAAATTCTGGCCTTTTTTACAATTTTTGCTTTTTTGCCTCTCTGTATTTTGGCTTTATTTTATCTTTCTTTGATTTTTTTTAACTTTTTCCTTTTTTTTTTGCCTTTTTACGTGTTTTCGTCCTGTTTTAAAATTTGTATTACACTTTTTTGTCCTTTTTATCTTTTTTGTTGTTTTTCTACCTTTTTGTTGTTGCTTTTTTACCCTTTTTTGCCTTTATTTGATTTTTTTTGCCATTAGTCTTTTATTTTCATATTATTTTGCCTTTTTTTACTATTTTGACGTTTTTTGCCCTTTTACCCCACTTTGATTTTTTTGGACATTTTTATTTTCTTTTTACCCTTTTTTCCTTTCTTTGACCTTTTTGCCCTTTTTAAAAAATTTTTTGATTAACTTTTGCCCTTTTTAAAAGTTTTTTGATTAACTTTTGCATTTTTGTTGCACTTACATATAAGTATAAAAGGGAGTATAAAAGTTTTTTGGTACATAAAACAAGTGACTAAGTGACTGAGTACAGGTGCAGAAAATGAAGAATAAAATTATAAAAATTGAAGGACGATCGAGAAAAAGAATAGGAAAGAAGAAGTACAAACTAAAAAAGAAGAAGAGAAATAACATTATAAATAGGTTAGGGCCTGGAAATATGGTTTTTTTACACCAACGAAAAGTAAGTTACTAATTAAATCTGAAGTAAAAACAAGGAAGTCAAAAAAAGTTGATTGGGACATATAACAAAGCTTGAATTAAATAAATGAAGATCCTGGAAACAAAGAAATTTTCAAAAAAATTGTTTGACTAGTTTGATTGCTCCGAACCTCGCTGCGCTCAGCTCGAATTTATTTATTTCATTTATTGTTTTTTTTGACATTTCAATTTTTTGCTGTTAAACTAAGTCAAATTTTAAAATTCCGGCTTCATCACAACCCGGTTTATGTGAGTAGATAAACTAAGTGCATACGGGCCCATTTATTGATCTCAACAAGGTATTTGACTGTGTTGACTCTCTATCTCCGTTATTAGTAGCCAGATTTAAACGGGATAAATGTGACGTATAATAACTACGTACTTAAAAATCATGCGTATAAACAAAGACTAAAGGGCATTAAGATCAAACTTCGTTATTATTGGTTCAAATTGAAGGGTGAAAAAGGCGGTATATTTTAAATGTGACGCATAATATATACGTAAAGAAAAATCCTACGCAGAACCAACTCTAAAGGGCATTAGTGTTTTTGAACCAATACTAACAAAGTTTGATACTAATGCCCTTTGGCGTTGTTCTACCGCCTTTGTCACCGTTCAATTTGGAACAATAATAACGAAGTTTGATCTTAATGCCCTTTAGTCTTTGTTTCTACGCATGATTTTTGTTTACGTAGTTATTTTACATCAAAATGTCGTTTGTCCTGTTTAAATCTGATTACTAATAACGGAGATAGATAATCAACACACTCACTCAAATGCCTTGTTGAGATCAATAAGTGGTATGCACTTATCTACTTATGTGGTCAGTTAACTGCAGTAAAATTTCCATTGTCATAGAAACACTCCATAAGGAGTTTAATTTCGCAAACAAAGTTTCCAATCCGAGTCACGATAAAGAAAGCTCACTTGATAAAATAATATCTTAATTATGAATAAGTTGTTAAAAATTTATTTTTGGACGAAATAAAAAAAATTTGTTTACCAAAAATACGTCATAAATATCTACGTTATCTTCAAAATACGTTAAAAACAATTGTTAATTATAAACAAATGTGTACGTATATGTTAAATTTAGCTTGATAATTAATATCACCGGCTGTCAAATATTTAACCAATAAATTAAGGGTCAAATTGACTTTATCTTCATTGTACTTTCTTGACTGATACCCTGAAAATCCTTGAGACTACTTAATAGCCAGATTTGCGTCAAAGTAATTAAAAAAAATAATATTTTGATAGCCTTGTCAGGTGCTATCTTATTATTAAGGATGTTTATAACTTTTCGGGTAAAAATCCTGATTTTCCAGGTAATTTAGATAAAAAAATCATATTTATTCATAATTTTATGTGAATAATGAAGGTTTTATGTAAAATAAAAAAAGATACATAAATTTAAAATAAAAATAAATGATTTGGTATACAGTAATTATAAGAAAAATAAAAAAAAAATAGTATTTTTGAAAATGAAATATAGGAGCGCCAATGAGTGTTCATGGGCTTGTAAAAGTTCCTCCAACACCCATGAGTGTGAAACATGAAAATTACTTTCCAGAATGATATATGTGTACCGGCCATAAAAACCAGAGTTTGTACGTTTGGCTTTTAAATTAACAGAACAAGAGACAATTACCAGAGAGAATTATTTTATTTGAAAAACATAATTACTTTATAATATGTTCCATTTTTTTTTTTAGGTCGGACCAACAATGATTTATGATATGAGATCATTTACTTTCCGTTTAAGAACTACCGAATTAGTAATGGTGGTATCATAAATAAATATGGGAACTAGATTTTACTAAATATAAATAAAGTATAGATGCAAATCCGAATTTTAAAAAAATGATGATGGTTCCTCGAAAACGAAACGTTGAAAAGTCACTGCAGAGTGTTTCCTGTGAAACAAGAAAAAAGTGAGAAAACATCGGAAAAGCTTTACTCATTTCTCGATTCCGCTCATTTTCTATTAGAATGTAGTACTCGTATTTTTCCTTATTTTTTTCCATATTTTTTGTCTCTTTTTCCCCTCTTTTTCATTATTTTTTTCATATTTTTCATTATATTCATTATTTTTTTCCTAATTTTCCTGATTTTTTTCCCTTTTCTTTATCATATTTTTTCCCCAATGTTCATTATTTTTTCCATGTTTCATTATTTTTTTTCCATATTTTTCATTATTTTTTTCATATTTTTCATTATATTCATTATTTTTTTCCTAATTTTCCTGATTTTTTTCCCTTTTCTTTATCATATTTTTTCCCCAATTTTCATTATTTTTTCCATGTTTCATTATTTTTTTCCGTATTTTTCATTATTTTTTTCCATATTTTTCATATTTTTCATTATATTCATTATTTTTTTCCTAATTTTCCTGATTTTTTTCCCTTTTCTTTATCATATTTTTTCCCCAATTTTCATTATTTTTTCCATGTTTCATTATTTTTTTCCATATTTTACATAATTTTTTCCATATTTTTCATTAATTTTTTCCCTGTCTTTTATTATTTTTTCCCTAATTTTCATTATTTTTTCCATGTTTTTTTTAAAAATTTTTCATTATTTTTTCCATATTTTTCATTAATTTTTTCCTTGTTTTTTATTATTCTTTCCCTATTTTTCATCAATTTTTTTTCTATTTTTCATTGTTTTTTTTTGTTTCCAACATAATTTCCCTACTTTTCCTTATTTATTTCATTTTTTTTTATTATTTTTTCCATATTTTTCAATATTTTTTCCTAATTTTCCATGATTTTTTCCCTATTTTTTATAATAATTTTCATTATTTTTTTCACAATTTTCCGTACATTTTTTTAATTTCACAGGAACTTTTAAAGTACGGTAAAAAAGCTTTTGACATTTTTCGATATTCCCCTAAGTTTCCGAGATTTTCGGAATTTAATTACGAACAATTTCTTTTTTTCATATTTTATTTTTTTTCACAACATTCTCAACATTTTTCTAGAAAAAGCTTCAAACGGGACTTGTTGACCCTATTTAATTCCTACTTTTAAGTATTTTTATTTTTGGAATACCTTTCACGGTTTCCTACATATCGATTTTTTTAAATCATGACATTTTCGGATAATCAACCCGGAAAAACTCGCAAGGAATTTTCCAATTATTCTGATTTTCAATATGCTCCGTAACAGTACTCTGAGGTATCTTTTCACAAAATTTAGATAGATTTTCTCAAAAACTACGATCTACAGTGTGTTTCCTATGAAACTAGAAAAAAGTGAGAAAAACCCGGAAAACGCCGTTTATTCATTTTCCGATTTCTCGCTTTTTGAAGCTTTTTATCGCTGTCTGAAGCCTTTTTATCGCTGTGTGAAGCTTTTTATCGCTGTCTGAAGTCTGAAGCTTTTTATCGCAATTTAAGCTTTTTCCTCGCTGTTTGAAGCTTTTTATCGCTGTCTGAAGCCTTTTTATCACTGTGTGAAGTTTTTTTTCGCTGGCTGAAGTCTGAAGCTTTTTATCGCAATTTTAGCTTTTTCATCGCTGTTTGAAGCTTTTTATCGCTGTCTGAAGCCTTTTTATCGCTGTGTGAAGCTTTTTATCGCTGTCTGAAACTTTTTATCGCAATTTAAGCTTTTTCCTCGCTGTTTGAAGCTTTTTATCGCTGTCTGAAGCCTTTTTATCACTGTGTGAAGTTTTTTATCGCTGTCTGAAGTCTGAAGCTTTTTATCGAAATTTAAGCTTTTTCCTCACTATTTGAAGCTCTTTATCGCTGTCTGAAGCCTTTTTATAACTGTCTGAAACTTTTATCGCTGTTTGAAGCCTTTTCATCGCTGCCGGAAACTTTTTATCGTAGATTAAGATTTTTAATCGCTGTTTGAAGCTTTTTTAAACGGGTATTGAAGTTGTTTTATCGCTGTCTAAATCTTTTTTAGCTGATTGAACTCTAAAAGACTTTTTGAAGGTGTTTTATTGCTGCCTGAAGCCGTTTTGAAGTTGTTTTTTTTTTGATGATTTTTAAAGGTTTTTTGAAGTTGTTTTATCGCTGACTGAAACATTTTAACGATGCCTGAAACTTTTTTAAAGGCTTTTTGAAGCTATTTTGTCGATGCCTTAAACTTTACATCGCTGTAAGAAGTGTTTTGTCGTTGTTTGAAGCTTTTAAAGACCTTCTGAAGCTTTTGTATCGCTTGAAGGTTTTTAAAGACTTTTGAAAATGGAAATTTTTTTTTAGCTCGTTAACAATACTTTCCTTTCTAGGAGGTGGGTCGGGAAAGTAAATAGAAAAATAATAATGGGAGGCTAGCTCTAAGAGGTTTTAATTGATTTTGAGCTTCAAATAATTTTTTTCAGACAAGAAAATGCGGAACAATTCCAAGACCAACTAGAACAATCTAGTGCAACAAGAAAAACTTCGAAAAAAAAATAGGAGGCTGGAACCAAATGGTTTTTATTGATTTTGGGATTGAAATAATTTTTTTAATATATAAAAATGTGGAACAATGTTTAGAACAACTAGAACAGTCTGGTGCAATAGAAAAAAAATCGAAATATTAGAATTAGAAAAATGGGGGGGCTAACTTCACACACACTTAAAATTGAGGAAATAAATCAAGCTGGGTGAGGACGTGAAGAGAAAACATATCGGGATAGAGAGGTGAAGACTGTGCAGGAATTTAGAGAGGAAGTGGAATTAGAATAAAGTGGAATAAAAGGACAAATTAAAAATTTTTTATAATTTGTTATGTTTAGTATTTTTTTTAAGTTATAGAACCCACCCCAAAAATTGAAGTAAATAAGAAAATTACAATATATTTTAGTTTACTTTTGTATCATTAAAATTTACTATAAGATAAAAGTAATATTTTTTAAATTTTGAAATCAATAATTTTATAGCAGATTTTTTTTTGTATTCATTTTTTTTTTAGACCTACCGCTAAGTCTATTAAATAAAGAACGTATACTTTCCGTTTAAAAACAACCGAATGAATTTGTCCAGTTTATGTTGTTGGTTCTGTTGTGTTGAAATGATTGATGAAACAGGTGCATTAATCATTTAAGAATTAAAATGAGTTAATTCAACATTACTTTTAAAATGAAAAAAGAAAATGATCCTTTACGACTAATTATTTATCATTTAATTAATTTAAGGTTGCCGACTTCCAAATTGAATAAACAAAAATAATAGTTATTTGTTTAATTAAAGATTTACTATAGTGACTTGAATTTCATTGCCAACATATAGTAAATGTAATGTTATAATAATTATTTATGTATCAAGGGCATTATACTGATATTTATACTTATAGAGTAACGAGCTTTCAAATAGCCGAAGGAAATAGAGATCAAGAATGCTTAATTGTGCATACAAAATGTTATATTTCATTACCTTAAATTTAATAATTTATAATATCAACTACTTGATTAGTTTCTGGTTTCTATAGTTATTTTCCTAACAAGTGCGGAAAGTTATACTTTTCCGCACGAATATTTTTTTGTCATTAAGAGGAAGTGATACATGACAAACAGAAAGACCTGCGGGGCGTCGGGTGAAGCGGAGGTATATTATTCGCTACTGATAGGCGTGGTCCAGATGTTGATCAATGTCGAACACTTACGAGGGGGAATCTATAAATTCGGTATGGCGGTACCGTTTGGTGGAACTGTAAAATAATAAAAAATAAGAGCATGTTGTAGGATAGGAAGCGAACCGTTGGCGACTTTCGTATATAATATGCGACTGTAATAATGGCCATACGCTATTCTATTTTTTCTACTCCCATTATATATTAATTATCTTAAATGAAAAGGAACTTTTTTTACAACATATTAATTAATTAATCTTTTTTGTTTTTAACTTTTAAACAATTCAAAATATTTTGACAGTTGTCAAAATAACTGTCAACTTACCTAAAAATACTACTACATGTAGTGTGATTATAAGGAACAGAGGCGTTTTTATCGCTGTCAAAAGGACACATTTTATATAGGAGTTAATTTAGCATTGTGAACAAGTGCGTAATAGTGATACTTTTTTCACGAATGTGAATTTTGTTTGACAATCACATGAGCGAAAAAAGCACTTTACATACTAGTTGCATACAATATTTTTTCTACTACCATATAATATTTATGTACAAAAATGGATTGTTCATGAGAAAAAGCTATTTTGCAATTTTTTTAAGTTAACCAGTTTTAACTTTAACTAGATTTTTGGCACATAGAATCTTGGCAAGATAAGAAACATAAGGATATTGTAAAAAAATATCGTACACATGCGCATAGGCTATTTTTCAACTTTTCTTTTTTACTTTAGGTATGAGGAGATTTTTAAATTAAACTCATTTGTCACTTTTTATCTTTCTGTCTTTTATTCAAAAGTAGGATAAAATATGGAAAATTAGTAAAAAGTAGGAAAATTATGGCAAAATACGGAAAAACAGGTAAATTAGAGAAAAAAAAGGGAAAAACATGAAAAAAAAAATAGCGAAAAATATGAAGAAATATGGCAAAATAGGGAAAATAGACAAATGTAGGAAAAAATAGGGCAAAATATGGAAAATATGAAAAAATGGAGAAAAATAGTGAAAATAGGAAAATGAGGCAAAATGAGGAAAATAATAAAAATAAAGACAAAACGGAAAAATAGTAAAAAGTAAATTAATTTGGTGAAAAATAGGCAAAATAATACAAAACGGGGAAAACAGAGAAAAATGGTGAAAAAATAGAGCAAAATGGGAAAAAATACGAAAAAAATGTGAAGAAAATAAGAAAAAAAAAGAGGAGAAATGTAAAAATAGAAAAAATGGGAAAAAATAGAAAAAAATGAGAAAAAAATAGGAAAAAATTGGACACAATTGAAAAAAATAGGAAAAAAGGAAAAAAGGAAAAAAGGAAAAAAGGAAAAAAGGAAAAAAGGAAAAAAGGAAAAAAGGAAAAAAAGGAAAAAAGGAAAAAAGGAAAAAAGGAAAAAAGGAAAAAAGGAAAAAAGGAAAAAAGGAAAAAAGGAAAAAAGGAAAAAAGGAAAAAAAGGAAAAAAAGGAAAAAAGGAAAAAAGGAAAAAAGGAAAAAAGGAAAAAAGGAAAAAAGGAAAAAAGGAAAAAAGGAAAAAAGGAAAAAAGGAAAAAAGGCAGAAAGGAAAAAAGGCAGAAAGGAAAAAAGGAAAAAAGGAAAAAATATAAAAAAATCAGAAGGATATGTAAAAACGGATAAACCTGGAGAGAAATAGGGAAAAATAGGGAAAAGGTTAAAATATGGAAAAATAGGGCAAAATGGAGAAAAATAGGAAAGAGTAGGGCGAAATAGAGACAAATGGGGAAAAATTAGCAAAAAATAGGAACAAATGGTAAAAAATGTGTCAAAATGATAAAAAATATGGAAACGATAGAGTAAAACAGGGTAAAATAGGAAAAATAGGGGAAAATGGGGACAAATTGGAAAAACAGTCAAGATTAAAACTTTGGAAAAAAATAATATAATATAAAAAAAATAGAAAAGAACAGGAAAAACTGGAAAAATTTGAAAAAATCAATTAAAGCATGGTCGTACAGGTATTCAGCTAGAATTTAGTATAAAACTGTTTTATTTTTCGACACACGGAAAGTGGAAGAGGCCACGTGACTTGCTTTGTTGTCATTTAGAGAATTACCGAACGAAAATATTTATCAAAAGAGCGCATCTGTTCTACTTTTTTCAAATTTATCTAGAGAAAAAGTGGATAGTCGTATCACTTTTACTAAAAATAATTCTAAAAAAATACCATAAACGCGCTCTCAACAATAAAATACAGAATCGATAATTGAAAACCGCAGCTTCCTAGCTTTAATATTAACGGAGCGCCAGTCCAATAACTATTTCAGGCAAGATAATATTTTGTATTGGCACCTCTTAATAGGGGCATTGGCAAGTTTTATTAAATTGCAGTGTCGCCGCTGTGCTGACTATACGTTCTTTTCATAATTATATTCTTCATTGTGATCACATTGCAATAATTTTTTTTTTCATTTATTTATGACAAGTAAAAGTAGAATTGTGTGTGCAGCAAAAAATTGACCAAAACAAATATAAAAATTGTTTTCATCGGTTTCTAGCTAAATTCAAACGTAAATGTTTGGTCATGTATTACTTTTATTTTTATTATTTTGAGGTTTCCTGATTTTTTTTCTTTCCTATGTACGATATGAAATAATAATAATTTAATTTTTCACGAAAATTATAATTCTTTACCCTCGTAAACATTGTAAAAAGTAAATGAAGTTCATCTCTATTCATAAATGATTAATTCCTTTGAGTTCTGATAGCGGCGCCACTATCCAGATATAAAATGTTGTAATATGTAAGGATTTCGTAGTCCCTAACTTTTAAAGTTTATTTTTTATAATTAACGGATGAAAAAATTTGTACGTATTAGTAAAGATCTGATCTATGTTCCGTACACCTCAATTTTTCGAAATTTGATTTGGTTCTTTTCTAAAAAAAATGTGAAAATAGTCAAAAAACATGAAATTTTGCGATTTTTTTTTTGAAAAAACCAAATCAAATTTCAAAATGGTGAGTGGTAAGGAACATAGATCAGATCTTTACTAACACATACAAATTTTTTAATCTACTAATAATAAAAATTAAACTTTAAAAGTTAGGGACTACGAAACCTTTGCATCTACTGTTTTATAGTATAGTACAACTTCCTCTTAAACAAAAATTTTCTTAGTGCTTCTTAATAAATAAAACATTAGGCTGAAAGTAATCATAGTAACCAAGCAAGAATTAATTTTTTAATCATTTTAGCATTTATAAAATCAGTGCGGAAAAGTACAACTTTCCGCACTCAAATGGGAAAAGTATACTTTTCCGCACGCTTGTAAAAAAAATTATATTCTCTGATGTAGACAAAATGCATAGCATCCATTATGTTCTGGTACTTTCAGTTTTCAATGGTAAATGTTAGAAACAGATAATCAATAAATTATATGTTTATATCGATCAAAAATCAATAAACTTGTATCATTTGAAAATTAAGATATTTTTTCTTAGCTTGCACGACAATTGCCATAAAAGTAAAAGACGAAGTCCGGATCTGTTTAAACCGTATCTCGTATTGTATTGGCTCCGATGAAATATCCAGTAGCATTTACTTTAGTTGTAAAACGAGGAAACGCCAATGGCTCATATGAGAGATATTTTGTTCTTTTGCATTTGGAAACAATGCAGAAGCGTTTGCTGCTGGTGGTAGTGTGAGCTATCGCGACTCTGATCACGGCTACCGCGACCCATGTCGGTCCCATCTTCTGTTGCCCATTCAATGGTCTGCCAACAATGTAATGGGTATTATACTGAATTATGCGCCCAACCGGAGGCCGCCACAATGTTTTCTTATCGCTGAGTAACGTGCACAATGGGAAAACGTTCCCAAAGATTCTCTTACTTCTCCATATATATGCACGAACTGAGAGTACGAAGAGTATAAGAACTTCCAACTTTATCATCTATAACGAACTACAATTTTTTTTTTTTTTTTGCAGTTTATCAAATGGTACATGAGCTTTAATATTTTTAATCATAAATGAAATCAACTCAAAATTTAATTATACCAAAAATTTAACAGGTAACTAGTTTCGGATAACAAACCATCTTCAAGCCTTTATTTAATATGTAGGAAAATTTTTACAAAATAAAGATGACTTACCAAAAGGCTCCATGATACTTGCCAACGTGAACTTTTCAAACAGAAACCTTTTTCGTAGGCTTTGCGAACACACGTAACTGTAATCAATCTAAGTGCTGATCAACGGTGGGATTTGCGAACACGCTTAGGATTAGAGCTATAAATCTATTATTAATATATGATATTATTAAATTATTATTAAAAAAATGTTAAAGTCCAATTAATATTCCATGATATTGACTAGATAAAACGACAATTTTTTGATTTACCTAAATGATTAATAAAATTTATATTAAATATAATTTAACATAAAAACAATATAAGAATATATGATTATAAAATTCAAAAAAAAATTAAAATTTGTTCATTATATTTTTATTTAAGAAAATAAATAAATAAATAGACTAATAATATAAATATAAGAAATTTGTTATTAAAAGTCATTTTTGTTAAATTGATGCATAAAATATTAAATAATGCAACGAAAAACAGGACTGAAAAAATATTTAAAAAAATTTTGACTACGCAGGATTTTTCTAAAATGTAAATATCTAAACATTTATTGAATTACTTTTATAATTTTACCACCACTAATAAATCTTCAATATTTTGCTATTTTATTAAAATACAAAAATAAAGCCGAGACAAATTTAACTTAATAAAAAAATTACCTACACTGTTCGCAAACCCCACGATCTCCATAAACTTACCGACGGTATGCCAGTTAAATGTTCGCAAATCCCACATACCAAAATAACTAAATAATATGATTAAACCTTAAAAATTAGCATATTGCTAAACTTAAGGGTACTGTGAGGGGGAGGGGGTAAATTGTGAGGGATAATAACTATGGAGTACATGAAAGGTAAGTACAAGAGAGAAAAACAGTTAAAATTAAAATTGACAACTATTAGTTCAGAAAAAAACGGGAAAAAGTAAAATGGAATGTTTCTGGTAGGAAAATTTCCAAAAAAACTTCCACTTCCCTGTTTTCTCCTATTTTGGTCTATTTTTTTCCATTTTCTCTATTTTTTGCTGTTTTTTTTACGTTTTCCTATTTTTGCCCGTTTTTTTTATTTTTTATTAATTTTCCATTTATTTCTTTTTTTTCCTATTTTTTTAGGTTTTGCTTATTTTTCCCATTTTCCCCGTTTTCTGGTAATTTTTTTTTCGTTTTCCTATTTTTCTCTATTTTCCCCATTTTTTTAAATATATTTCCCATTTTTCTCTATTTTTGTCTATTTTTTTAGGTTTTGATATTTTTGCCCGTTTTTTTTTTACTAATTTTCTATTTTTTTGTATGTTTTCCCGTTTCTTTTTTTTTCACGTTTTTCGGTTTTGCTAATTTTTCCCTTTTTTCTAATTTTCCCCGTTTTCTCGTAATTTTTTTTTCCGTTTTCCAATTTTTCTCTATTTTCCCCATTTTTTTAAACTATTTTTTTCCCATTTTTCCTCTTTTTTCTATTTTTCCTCTTATTTAATTTTTTTTCCTATTTTTTCTACTTTTGCCTATTTTTTCTCATTTTTCCTACGTGTCTCTATATTATCTACTTTTTCCAACTACTTTCTATTTTTTTCCCTATTTTCCATATTTTTTCCCGTTTTAATATTGTTTCCTGTTTTTGACCATTTTCTCTGTTTTTCTCTAATTTTTCTTATTTTTTTCCTATTTCTTCCAATTTTTCCCATTTTTTTCTATTTTTTTCCATACAAAAAAACTAGAAAAAAATTCAAAAGTATTTTTCCACAGACGAATTTGAAAAAAAAAACGAAAATGCATTTTTTCACATATAAATTGGTATAAAGAACTAGAAAAAAAACAGCAAAAATGCGTTTTTTCACACATACTTTGTGAAAACAGCAAGAATGAATTTTCTACATAAAAATTGGAAAAAACAGAAAACTTTTTTTTCATAAAAATTTGAATAAAAAACAAAAGCAAAACTACATTTTTCCTTATTCAAATTTGAAAAAAATGCAAATTGCATTTTATCTCTCACAAATTTAAAAAGAAATATGCAACAATGCATTTTTCTACACGAAAAACTAGAAAAACCAGCAGAAATGCATTTTTCACAAATGAATTGGAAAAAAGCAAGAATACATTTTTTGACAAAAAAAAATTGAAATTAACAGCAAAAACACATTTTTTTTCAACAAATTTGAAAAAAAAACCAGAAACACTCGAATTTGGAAAAACCGCAAAAATATATTTTTCCACAAAAAAAATTGGAAAATATAACAAAAACGCATTTTTTCACATATGAATTGGTAAAAAAGCAAGAATACATTTTTCCATATCAAAAACCAGAAAAAAAAACAGCAAGAATGCATTTTTTACACATAAATTGAGAAAAAAACGAGCATACATTTTTCCACACAGGAAAACTAAAAAAAAAAACGTAAAAATGCATATTTTCACACAAAAAATAGAAAAAAAGCAAAAAAATTTGATACAACAAGAATGTATTTTCTCTCAAAGGAAATTGAAAAAAAATCGGTTGTGTCCAAAGACGAATATTTTTTTAGATATTTAGTGCTAAAATTTCAAATTTTGACATTTTTTTATTTTTGACAGGTGACAGTTGGAGAAATAATTTTGACTTTCAAATACACACAGATAGACAGACAGGCAGATTTCCATCTGAAAATGGTCTTAATCATTTCAGATGACCTCAAAATGGATATTTCCATCTTTATCTCGAAATTTTTTTTTTAGCTCGATCACAATACTTTCCCTTCTCGGAGGTGGGTCGGGAAAGTAAAAAAGATGCATTAATAGTGAAATAAAAAAATATATCAAAATACCTGCGTCGTGATTAAAAAATATTGATAGAGAATTTAACTTTTATGATCTCATTTGTGAAAACCGAGGTTGAAAAAAATTTATTATTTAACAATTATATAATTTTTTTGGAAAATGAACAAAAATATTTTTTCCAACGGGTTTTTATTCTTTAGAGTGTTCAGATGATAGCATAATTTTTTCAAATTTTAAAATCGATATTTAATACTACAAAACAGTATATTATATACCAAGGTCGAGAAAAATCTTCTCTACCGTGGTTTATATACTATTTTTTCCACTACTATAACATTTAATCATTTTTACAATGATATTTTTTGGATTTTTTTGATTATACATTTGAAAAGAATTTAAGGGAAAAGAAGCAGTTTGTGAAAACAATTGAATGAAAAATATTTATTACATAACCTTAAACTATTTCAGACAAAAATATATCTGATAAAGAATTACTTACCTTTATTTTATTTGATTAGGTCGAAAGTTCACTTGAAATGATAGGAATTCAAAAGAAAGTTTATATTTGCTGACGAATTTGTTATATTATTTTTTTTTTTAAGTTTTAACAAACGCAATGACAGTGGCGTATAATTGATTTTAAAGATGTCCTAAGATCGCCTACCTTTAATGTTTAGTAGAAAAAATATATTAGTGTTATGGAATATTTATTGTTATTAGTGAAGCATTTGTCATAGTTTTTCAATTTGCAAATATGAGTATATAAAATTGTTTTCATTTTTCTTTTAATTTTATACCTCAATAAAAAAAATTATATTTACTTATGCTATTTTTTTTTTGTCTATCTGTCAACTAAAATATAATTGTTAACGCAATTTACACAAATGATATTTATAATTATTTAATAATTTTGTCACAGTTCTTTCAACAGAAACTGCAACATCTGAAAACTATTTTCTACGGCACTAAAAAAAATAAAAAAAAAAAATAGTCGTGAGAAACTGATCCGTTGCCGTTTTGTTTTTGAAATACCGGCGTAACTCTTGTAACTCAGGTAGTTATCTCTTATATGATTAAGCATGATCTAAGAAAACAAAACCCAACTAGGTACATGAAGATTACACTCATTGCTTATCAGGTCATGCAAAATCGGCTGGTGCTGTAAATAATCCACCCAGTACATTTCAGTACTGGACTGACCCAACTTATAAAAAAAATATAAGATAGTTCAAGGTTGAACAAGAAGAATTTACAAAAATATTATTATTATTACTATAATAAAAAAAATTCTGTTAAGTGCTTTTCTCTTTCTTATATGCTGCAACAAATATTATATCGAAATGTGTTCATATTACGAAGCGTAACCCTAATAAAGTATCTAAATTGTTCACATCACTTATGTCAGCCAATCAAATTATATCTATAAATTGTGCAAAAGAAGTATAATTAAAGGGGCGTATACGAATTCCGCCAAAAAATCGAGGTAATTCGATTTACACAAGGGTTGGGGATTAGTACTACCTGTTTGAATAATTTTAATTACGCTAGTATCTTTTGTATATAATAAAATTACAAATATTGTAGTAGGAAAAAAATAAGATAAATTTTAAAGAAAAATTTATTTTTAAACGTTAAATTTTTATTACTCAAGAATTATTCTGATCATTTTTTGAATCTTCTAGATCGTTTTTTGTTAATTCTGATTATTTTTAACAGTCAGGAATTATTTAATGATCGTTTTTGGACAATTTTTGTTAATTTTCAACGCTCAAGAATTATTCTGACAATTTTTGGATCTTCTGGATCATTTTTTGTTAATTTTAATTACTTTAAGAGTCAATAATTTTTTCTGATCATTTTTTATTAATTTTGATTATTTTTAACAGTCAAGAATTATTTTATGATCGTTTTGGACAATTTTTGTTAATTTTTACAACTCAAGAATTATTCTGACAATTTTATGATCTTCTAGATCATTTTTTGTTAATTTTAATTATTTTAAGCGTCAATAATTTTTTCTGATCATTTTTAGAACTACAGGATCATTTTTTGTTAATTTTTACAACTCAAGAATTATTCTAATCATTTTTGAATCTTCAGGATCATGTTTTGATAATTCGAATTATTTTTATGACTCAACAATTTTTTTCTGATCTTTCTTGTTAATTCTGATTATTTTTAACAGTTAGGATGTATTTTATGATTGTTTTGGGTCATTTTTGTTAATATTTAAGCGTTCGCGGATTAAGAAAAAGGAATATAAATAATCCGAAAGGACGGATTAGAGCCAGTTGAATTTTGTACGTATTATTTGAAATAATGAGTGTTTAAATTCGAATGAACCCAAAGTACTTAAGTTATTATTTCAAAGAATTTTGTTTATAAATTGTAGTAATGACTTTATCAGGATCAATTATTATTTACCTGTATTTAATATAATCATTTTTTAACATGCAATTTGTGGCAGAATTCGCCCATAAATAATCCCCTACTTAATCCGCGGCAAAGTTCGATGTTTCTCAATTAAAGATATCGTTGTTTGGTCATATAAGAGCTCTTTAACATTAAAATAGTAATATTTTCATATTAAACATAACAGTCTCATTTATACAAATAAATGAGTGGTCCTTCGCAACAAGAATCTTCAAGTTTACTTTGAGATTAACAAACTATAAGTCTTAGCTGTCAATCTACCAAGAATTACAGGTAGAAAAGTTATAAAACAAAGAGTGAGATATAGTAATTGGAGAAAGAGGAAGAAAACTATTGTAAAAAACGTAAATAGAAGTAAGAACAAGAGATTCGTAAAAAAAGGTAATAGAGGTAAAAAAGATTTAGAAAACACACTTATAATGGTTGTTTTTTTTTTTAGTTGCAGCTGATAGGGTACATTTAGCCAATAATCAGGAACAGATTGAAAATTGTCAATAAAATCCTGGTTAAAATGGAACGAGAAAAAAAAAACAAAAAAAATGTTATTACTGTTTATAATACTGTATTAATATTTATTTGACCATAAGGGTCCCACAAAGATCCCATAGAGGTCTAAATAATTTACTACGGCAGACAGCGTGTTAACGCTGTCTAAATTTTCGAAGGACCACCTTAATACAGAGTATAAGGAATTAGTATGTTACCATAAAATAAATCAAATTATTTAAGTGAACTGTAAGGGCTATTTACTCACCCATTTATTAGAAAACCAAAATTATTAATTATTACATTTTTTATTACATTATTATTATTACAGCAACTGCTCTAACTACTACAAAACATATTTACAATTTATGTACATTTTTAGACTCTCAGAAAATTATTAAAACCGACCTGACCGGCGATCACAGGTATTTATTTCTGCGCTTGTCGCTCTTAAAAATATTATATCGCTTAGAGGGAGATGGCGATAGGGTGAATTTTGTACAAATCTTATTAAATTTAAAGGAAATGTAAGTTTATTTTGTGAATTCTGGATAATATTTCAGTGAAATTTATTCCAGTTCTAAAGTGGCTTTTCAGTGGTCCCAGAAAGGTTTTATATTGATCCTAAAAGGATTCTATATCGGTTCTAGAAACGTCCTATATCTGTCCTACGAAGGAAATTTTGTTCTAACTTGGGACCAATATCGAATGTCCAGGGAACTCCTTGATTATTAACAAAGTCTGTCTTGAGGACGTCCAAAGTCCTGAATTCTGAAAATGGACATCCCAAAGATGTCCGGGAAAATATGAAACTAGTCTAAATTGAGATTCCTGTTATACAGGGTGAATTATATCAAATGGAACCCAACATGAGATTTTCTCAATAACTAATTGACTGGAGAATAAAAAATATATAAATTTGTTAAGTTTTTTTTTGTTTTTATTCTAAAATTGATTTATAGTATATTAAACAATACAAATTTGAAGTATATTAAAAAATTAAACACAAGAACTATACGCACCACAAAATTTATAGAAAATCTTATGTTGACATTTTAGTGTATTAAACAAACGTAATCAGAATGACATTGTTCATAATTTTCATAGATGACTTAATATCTTTTTCCAAACTGGGGTATGGTTAAAATTTTTTTTAATATTCTAAAAATGGTAGTACCAGAAATTATGTACAGGCTCCAAAACAATATGACACGAGAAGACGAAAAAATTTTTGAAATCGGACATCTGGTTTTTGAGTAACTAATATTATCAAGGTGGGTTTACACGAGAACGATACTTCTCTCGTCTAATCTCGTATCTTCTCGTAAAACCGAGATGAGAGCGAGACGAGACCTTTTAGAAAATTGTTTAGTTTCGTTCATATTTCTTCAAAATTTCTGAGAAAAATAAACTAGCTAGCAGTACAAACATTTAATTTTTTAAATAATAAAAGAAATATCTGCATAGGTTACGATAAATTTACGAAATCTAAAATCTGGTAACCATCTGTGAAATATTTTATTTTATATAAGGGTAATAAAATTTTATGACCCAGTTAAGTCTTAGGTACCCAAAGAGTACCTAGAAACTACATTTGTTGTTGAAGGTATGTGTGTAGAATAAAACATTTTTAATAAAATTTTAAAGCCCTATTTAAGAAGACTCCATTGTAGTAATAAATCTAGAACAAACATAGGAATTTTATATTAGTTATTGTATGGCCTGAAGATGGATAGTAGCCGAAACTTCTTATGTCTGATGACGGCCTTTGTTTGACCGAAACATATCGCCCTTTCCCGCTTAATCAACTAATTTACAATATATTTTATGTGGTATGATTTTGAGTTTATTATTATTATTCTTTGAAAATTATAAAAATTAAAATTATTGTATTTATATAAAGTAAAATTTTTAATAGTCCAACACTGTAGTACCATCATCTTATGGAGGACTGGCTTGGCTTGCTGCGATTAGGCAATTTCTGGTTACGTCACCTTTCAGTGCTTTCAATTTATCTTGATATAATATTTTGATTTCATACCGCGAGCAACTTATAGTTCAACCGATAAAATCTCGATAGCTTTCGGTAAATCGTCTGAACAAGTGTTTTTTATTTCATTAGATTTTCTACTACACAATTAATTTTTTACGTGTGGGTTTTATTTTTTTATATATATATACACAACCTGTGGTTTCAAAAATTAATGCTAAATTACATTTTTTACTCATGTTTTATTTAATAATAAAATCTGATGTGGCCAGCACATGACCTCTCGCTATTTTTGAATCAAAAATTTACCCGTTAACACAAAAAAGTATGAAAAAAATGACTTTTTTGTAAATCTGGCAACAATGGCAAAATTTTTTAAAATTTTAATGATACAAAAATAATTTTTTTATGGTTATAATTGTTTTTTTTTGCGTGTTTTTTTTTAATTTTCCCCAATTTTCTATGTTTCGAAATTTTCCTATTTTTCTCTAATTTTTTCCTCTTTTTTCTATTTTTTAATGTTTTTTTATTTTTCCTATTTTTATCGATATATCTCTATTTTTTCGATTGTTTATAATCTTTCCTCGTTCATTTTTTTAATTTATTTCTTTCTATTGTTTTCTAATTTTTTTCTTATTCTTCTGATTTTTTTCAAACGAATTTTTTTCATTTTTTTTTAGATGGTTACAATTGTTGTCGGATTTTTTGGTTGTTATTTATTGGATGTTTTTTACCGTTCTTTGTGTTTATTTTTGTGATTTTTTTGAATTTTTTTCCGATTTTTGCGCATTTGCATTTATATTTTCAATTTTTTTTTCCTTTTTTCCTTTTTTCCGTTTTTTTTTCGAGTTTTTGAAAATTTTTAGCTATTTTCTGCAGTTTTTTTATGATTTTTTTGAGATTTTATTTCGATTTTTTACCATTTTTTTTTTTGATTTTCTCGTTTTTGTATTTTACAATTTTTTTCATCATATTTCTACAATCTTTTTCTGTTTTGATCTGATTTTTTGTTTTTTTTTCTGACTTTTTTCCAATTTTTCCTCATTTTTGTCATTGTTCTCTTTTCTTTTTCTATTTCTTTTGTTTTCTGATTTAATTTTCTTCTTATTCCTCGGATTTTTTTCGATTTATTTCAATTCTTTCGAATTTTTTAATTAATTTTTAAATTTTTTGAGTGGTTACATTCGTTTTGGTTTTTTTGATTGTTTTATTCTATTTTTTCGGCTTTTTTGCCATTTTTTGGAATTTTTTCCAATTTTTTATTGTTTATTTCTATTTTTCCTATTTTTCCGATATTTCCCTATTTTTTTCGATTGTTTATAATCTTTCATAATTACGTTGTTTTATCTATTTCTTTCTATTGTTTCTAATTTTTTTCTCATTTTTCTGTTTTTTTTTCGATTAATTTCAAATTTTCGGAATTTTTTTTTAGAAGGTTACAATTGTTTTCTGTATGTTGGATGTTTTTTACCATTCTTTGTTTATTTTTGAGATTGTTTTACATTTTTTTCCGATATTTAATTTGCATTTTCAATTTTTTTTTACTTTTTTCCGTTTTTTTTTCTAGTTTTTGAAATTTTTTTGTTATTTTCTGCGGGTTTTTTTTTCGATTTTTTTGGGATTTTGTTTCAATTTTTTCATGATTTACCGTTTATGTTTGAGATTACAAATCTTCAAATTTTTTAATTTTTTTTTATTATTTAATGTTTTTTGCAATTTTTTGTAATTTTCTAAAGTTTTTTTTTGCAATATTTTTCGATCTTTGTATTTTTTATCGATTTCAACGTTCTTTGAGTTTTTTTTTGCTTTTTTCCTTTTTTTTTCGGTATCTTATAATTTTTTTTAATTTCTCGTTGTTTTCGTGTTTTACAATTTTATTCATTTTTCTCCACTATTCTTCATTTTTTTTTCTATTTCGACCTGTTTTTTTGTTTGTTTTTTTCTGAATTTTTTCTAATTTTTCCTTATTTTTTTCTCATTGTTCTATTTTGTTTCTATTTTTTCTCTTTTCTGATTTTATTTTCTTCTTATTCCTCTAATTTCTTTTATTTCGATTTATTTCAATTCCTTCGAATTATTTAATTTACTTTTAAATTTTTTAGATGTTTACAATTGTTTTCGTTTTTTTGCAAATTTTTTCTGTTTTTTTTTCCATTTTTTGTGATTTTTTTCGCTATTTTCTGCGATTTCTTACATTTTTTCTGAGATTATTTTGCCTTTTTTTTGGGACATTTCGATTTTTTTGCGATTTTTACATTTTTTTATATTTTTTTATTGTTTTTTTTTTATTTTTCCCCAATTTTCTATATTTGTCCATAATTCGCTACTTTTCTATTTTTCACTAATTTTTCCTCTTTTTCCTGTTTTTTACTATTTTTTTTATGTTTTTTATTTATTTCTTTCTATTCTTTTCTAATTCTTTACTTATTCTTCTAATTATTTTTTTTAATTTCAATACTTCCGAATTTTTTAATTTTTTTTTAGATGGTGACAATTGTTTTCAGTTTTTTGATTGTTTTTCCCGATTTATTCGCATTTGCAATTTTTTTGTGATGTTTTACGTATTTTTTACGTTTTTTCTGAGATTTTTGTGCAGTTTTTTTTTGATTTTCCATTGTTTTGCCCTTTTTTTCAATTTCTTGCGATTTTTGCGATATTTGTCGATTTCTTGTGTTTTTAAGGACTTTTTTTCGTTTTTTAACGTTTGTCCCGTTTTTTTAATTTTTTCCTCAATTTTTTCTCTTTTTTCTTCTATTTGTCCCCTATTTTATCGGTTTTAATTTTTATTTATTTTTCGGTTTTCCCGATTTCTTCATATTTTTCCCCATTTTTCCTGTTTTGTTTATTTTTACTTGTTTTTTTTTATTATTTTTTAAATATTTTTTCCCAATATTTTACCCTATATTTTTCTGTTTTTTTTTTCTATTTTTTATCACAATATATTATATTGCAATAAAGAAATAAAGAGAAGCAAAAAAAAAAAAAATGGCATGCTTTGAGATAAACAATGAATGTTATATTATATCTAATTTAATTTATTTATAACACGTACTATATAATAATTTTAGCTTTATGCACTGCTCCTGTATATAAACTTTAACTATGCAAAATCCCACACACTTCCGTTAGCGCATTATTGTTAAAAAAGTTTTCCGAAGTTTTCTCTTTACGTATTAATATATAAGATATGATCACAATTGTTTATATTTACCTTGAACTTTTAAATGCCTTAAATTATGTAAAATATTAAGTTAGTACCTTGTATATTTATTATATACTGTAAATACTCAATCAATGGATTAATTTTGCACTTTTTCTTGTAATAAAATTAACTCATTATATTCTAAACAAATATAAAAATTAAATGTTTTATTGATCATCATTTCTATTTAATTAACTTAAATTGTAAATAATTCTTCTTAGTTTATATTTTTATTTGTGATTACGAAAGCAAAACGTCATTTAATTATCTATTTAAAAATCGTTTTGTGTGAGGTTAGGGATTTTTTTATCTCTTAATTTTGGTATTCTTATTTCTCACGTATATCACTTCCTGAACGTTTTGGTTAATTTATCTTAAATATTGGTTTTTGTGCATTACTATTAATTGTGTTATAATGCGTTAAATGATATCAAAAATGATAAAGAAAAAAATAATAATAGACATTAAAATTCAGAAAATAAGAAATGAAGAAATTCTTTCCTCTTGTATTTATTGAAGAATTAATTCAATATTTGTGCCAAAAATTCCTTTTCCATCAGGATTAAAGAATTAGTCACAATTTATCATTTCAAATCTGATTGATATCTTTGCGGCATTTTTTTTTTTTTTTTTTACTATTATCCATGTGTCAAGTGTTTGAGCCTTCGGAGATTCGGAACGAGCGTAAAGTGTGATTATCCATAGATACCATCATCGATAGGGACAAAATTTACCTGAAAAATAACCGTAAAAGAAGAAAATCGGGGTGTTGCGTTTTTTGAAATACCAGAAATATGTTCATTTTATGTTCGTAGAAAAACATTCAAAATTTAGGTTCTGACTATAGACTATTGAAATTTTATAATGGAAAAATAGGAAAAAATAGGGAAAAACAGGAAAAAATGTGCAAAAGTAAGGAAAATAGGGAAAAATAGTGAAAAATAAAAAAAATCAAATAAAAATGGGAAAAATAAAGTGAAATATGGAAAATAAAGCAAAATATACACAAATAGGAAAAAATAAAGAAAAACAAATAAAAATGGGGAAAAATAAACTAAAGAAGGAAAAAATAGGAAACAAT
Source organism: Neocrepidodera transversa (assembly GCA_963243735.1). Taxonomy (NCBI): domain Eukaryota; kingdom Metazoa; phylum Arthropoda; class Insecta; order Coleoptera; family Chrysomelidae; genus Neocrepidodera; species Neocrepidodera transversa. Next base: position 732,575 of record OY725345.1, on the reverse strand, counting down.
GAAAAACAGGCAAAAACACGGAAATTTGGTGAAAAAATAAAGCAAAAAACAGTTAAAATAGCAAAACAATAGAAAAAATCGAGAAAAAATAGGAAAAGAAGGGGAAAAATTGAAAAAATTGAGAAAAAATAATGAACAATAGGAATATTCTGAAAAAATTGGCAAAATTGGAAAAATTGGGAACAATACAGAAAATAGGGGAAAATATTGAATAAATACATACAAATAGGAACAAATAGATAAAAATAGGTGAAAATAGAAAAACATAATGAAAAATAGGAAAAAATTAAGGAAAATAGAGAAATAGTAAAAATGGAAAAAATAGGAAAAATAGAGCAAACAGCTAAAAATATGGAAAAAATAATGAAAAACAAGGAAAAATAGGAAAAAATGGAAAAATGGGAAAAAAAAGGAAAAATGCGTAAAAATAGCGAAATATAAAGAAAAAATAGTGAAAATATGGAAAAAATAGAAAGCAACAAGGAAAAATATTACAAATGAGAAAGAAAGGTGAAAGAGAGAGAAAACTAATGTAAAATAGGAAAAAATGATAAAAAATAGTAAACATTTAGGAAAAAACAGGAACAAATAGGAGAAATATAGGAAATAGGCAAAAGTAGGGGAACATGGAGAAGTATAGGGGAGAATAAGGAAAAAATGGGAAATATAATAAAAATAGGGATAAAATAGGGAAAATAGTGAAGAATAAAAACGGAAAAAATAATAAAAAATACCAAAAATTGGGAAAAACACGAATAAAAGGTGAAAAGAAATGGGAAAAATTGGAAAAACTGAGAAAAAATATGAAAAATAGGAATATTATGAAAAAATGGGCAAAATGGAAAAAAGTTGGGAAAAATATAGGAAATAGGGGAACATATTGAATAAATATATACAAATAAGGACAAATAGGTCAAAATAGGTGAAAATAGAAAAACAATCAAAAATAGGAAAAATAGGGAATATAAAGAAAAAGGCAAAAATAGAAAAACCTGTGAAAATATAATCGGAAAAATAGGGAATAATAGGGAAAAATATTGAAAAATGAGTAAAAATAGTGAAATATAGAGAAAAAATGGTAAAAATAGGAAAAAAATAGGAAGCAAAAGAGAAAAATAGGAAAATAGGAAAGCAAGGTGAAAAAGAGAGAAATATAATGTAAAATTGGAAAAAATGATAAAAAATAGTAAAAAATTAGGAAAAACTAGGATAAAATAGAAAAAAATAAGAGAAATAGAGAAAATGGGCAAAAATAAAGAAACATTGCGAAATATAGGAAATATTGAGAAATATAGGAAAAAATAGGAGATATAAAGAAAAAGTCAAAAATAGAAAAACCTGTGAAAATATAAAAAAAAATAGGAAAAATAGGGCACAATAGAAAAAATAGGGAAAAAATAATGATAAACATGGAAAAATGGGAAAAAATGAAAAAATGCGTAAAATACTGAAATATAAAAAAAATAGTGAAAATAGGAAACAACAGGGAAAAAAATAGGGAAAATAGTAAAAAATAGAAGAAATAGAGAAAACGAGCAAAAATAAAGAAACCTTGGGATATCTATAAAAAATTGGGAAATATCGGACAATAGGGAAAATATGGAAAAATAGGGAAAAATAGGGAATAATAGGAAAAAGTAATTAAAAATAGGGAAAAATAGGGTAAATTGTAAAAAATAGGAAAAATAGAGAAAATATGCAAAAGTATTGAAACATGGAGAAGTGTAGGGGACAATATTGAAAAATATGGAAATATAGGAAAAATAGGGAGAAATGGGGAAAAATAGTGAATAATAGAAAAATGTAGGGAAAAATAGGTAAAATAGTGAAGAATAGATACAAATAGGGACAAAAATTGAAAAACAGGAGAAAATAGGAAAAAATAATGAAAAATAGAGAAAAAAGGCAAAAATAGGGAAAATGGGGATATATATAAAAAATAGTTACAAATCGGGAATAATACAAAAAAATAGGTAAAAATTTACAATCTACTTAATAATATACAGTGCAATAAGTAAATGGTTTGATTTCTTGTTGAGTGGCATCTACTGTAAGAGGTCTTCTGGTCAGTGACGTTTTAGTCTTCTGTATACCATCTTCTGTCGTTACGTCATAATCGGTGACGTATTCTGCTGTTCTATATTATTTGAATGTTATTTTACACATAACCTCAAAATTAAAATATAACTAATGATTTATGTTAAGGTGTGTTTGTATGAATAAATTGGTAATGCCAAAAATTGTATTTTGATTTATGCATTGCGTACCTTTTTACATAATTTAGTAATTTTTTTTAACTTAGGGATGTTTAACGTCCCTAAGCATGATTTTTGACTAGATTAAAAAAATACAGATGATCGAATCGTGATTAAATGGCGAAGATTAATGTATTATTCGATTATATTTTTGGGGTGAACCCAAACCATGTAGACAACATTTAACGGTAAAAGTGGTTTTCCAGCATCTCTTTCACTTGAAAAGTAATTAATCAAGTTTAACATTAAACTTAGCTCTTTCTCATTATCCCGGGAAGATATTTTGATAATGAAAAATTAATTGAACTGTCAAAAGTAATAAATAACCTTTACATCGACATTAGTTAAGAAATACGTCATAATTCCGTCTCATCCATTTCATGATTGAGAAATCCAAGTAATATTTGTTTATATAGTGTGTTCTAAAAAGTTTGCACCATATAGAAAATTTTTTATTGTTAAGAAAAACAAATTTGGTACTTACTTAAAACGCAATATTTAATTTAAATATTAAAAAAATATATTATGTACTAATAGGGTAATCAAAAAATATAAATTTGTCTGTATAAACATTTTTACAGATGCAAATTTTATAAGAATTCTGTATTTGTGTAATAAAAAAAATTCAACAAGAAAATGTCAAACTTAAGTTATGAATTTTGTTTTAATTATACTTGGAAAAAAAATAATATAAAAATTTTAATACATCAAAAGTGAATTTTCTATAATATTTAAAAAATAATTCATAGTCAATGTGAGTCTAATAAATTATCTATATATTTTACTCTTTTAATCCATGATTTATTTTTATAGTAGCATCTGCGGCAGGTGAATCGTTGTTTTTTTTTCTAGACCTTATACGTGGTAGAAGACTTGATGTACCTACTGGAATGTATATTAGAAAATAATTATTTCTAGAAAAATATCAAATAAACGTTATTGATAAATACAACCGGTTTTTTAATTATTATTAATAAGTTCACTATATGTTTAAAAAAAATAGAAATTATTATAAGTAATATTTTTTTGAATATTAAAAATATTGCCTCGTAATCTTAACCAAAAATAATCATTTGTAACTTTCATATTTCCTATTAATAATTTTTTACCGTTTTCTAGCTAACGTAAAGTTATTTTTTACTTAATAATTACATATTTTTTGGTAGTAGAAAAAATATTGTATGCAACTAGTGTCATTGTAAAATTCACATTCTCCGTTATTAATAGTTATTAGTAGTTATTAGTACAAACGGCATTGTATTATAAATGTCACATAGAATAAATACGTGAACCAAAAATCATGAGCAGAATTAAAGACTAAAGGGCATTAAGATCAAACTTCGTTATTATTGGTCCAAATTGAACGCGAAAAACGGCATTGTAATGTAAATCTGACTATATAATAACGGAGATATCCCTCTTCATACTTTCCCTCGTCTCCGCGACACCCGCGGAGGTCCATTGTTCTCGTACTCTCTTAGTTTATCTACTGGCCACATTATATATTTTATTTTTCTTCTCGTCCTGTATATTTTAAATACGAATTTGCTTCTTTTCTGCTCATTATCACTAAATTAAACTTCCATCAAAAATCAGGTCCGTCCACACTATACTAACTTCTATTATCTGCATTAAAATGTTACCTGCCGTAACCTATGATAATTTGTTAAATTTACCCAAAGAATCAGGTTTTTTGTCAACAGACAAGTTTTTTGGTCAATAGACAAGTTTTTGATTAAGAGACAAGTTTTTTGGTCAATGGACAATTTTTTTGGTAAACCGACAACTTTTTTGGTCGACAGAAAAGTTGTTTGGTCAAACGACAAGTTTTTTGGTCAACCGACAAGTTTTTTGATTAACAAACAAGTTGTTTAGTCAACAGACAAGTTTTTTGGTCAACCGACAAGTTTTTGATTAAGAGACAAGTTTTTTGGTCAATGGACAATTTTTTTGGTAAACCGACAACTTTTTTGGTCGACAGAAAAGTTGTTTGGTCAACCGGCAAGTTTTTTGGTCGACAGACAAATTGTTTGCTCAACGGACAAGTTTTTTGGTCAACCGACAAGTTTTTTGATTAACATTCAAGTTTGTTGGTCAATAGACAAGTTTTTTGGTCAATAGACAAGTTGTTTAGTCAACAGACAAGTTGTTTGGTCAACCGACAAGTTTTTTGATTAACATTCAAGTTTGTTGGTCAATAGACAAGTTTTTTGGTCAATAGAAAAATTTTTTGATCGACAAACAAGTTTTCTGGTTAAAGGACAATTTTTGGAATAGACCATTCATTTTTTTCCTATCGGTTAATGGACCTCAATGGCTTTGAACACAATTGGAAACTAATTTTTGGGATAAAAGAACAAAGTATATGATAAAACATTAGGACACATTGGAAAATCCAGAGAGGTCTCTCAAGATCGATTCACATTATTTTGTCGACATTTTGTAATATAAATCTAATAAAATTTGTTTTTAATAAAGTGACTTTAACTTTTGTGAGAGTCTAATTTCCTTCAATGTAGAAAGAAAAATCGGTTGTGTCGCCCTAAAACTTTCCCGACGAGGAACGAAATTCACTACGTTATATTTCCATTTTTTTAAATTTTAAAATGAGAAAAAATAGGAACAACCGAAAAAATCTAAAAAAAAAACCGAAAAAATCCAAAGAAAACGGAAGAAAATAGAGACATCGTAAGAAATCAAAAGAAATTGAAAGAAAACGAAGGAAATCGAAAAAATCGACAAAAATCGGAAGAAAAAATCTACGGGCAAGATTTACGTTTATCACTCCACGGACAAGCTTAACGCCCCAACCCCCCTTCCCACGAGCCATTGTTTTTATCCCCCCACGGATAAGCTTAAGATAGCCCAGCACAATATTAAAATTATTGAGCAAAGCCTTTCTTCATTTATTTGTCAATTTCTTTGAAGATTTTTGAAGGTTTTTGAAGATTTTTGAAGATTTTTGAAGATTTTTGAAGATTTTTGAAGATTTTTGAAGATTTTTGAAGATTTTTGAAGATTTTTGAAGATTTTTGAAGATTTTTGAAGATTTTTGAAGATTTTTGAAGATTTTTGAAGATTTTTGAAGATTTTTGAAGATTTTTGAAGATTTTTGAAGATTTTTGAAGATTTTTGAAGATTTTTGAAGATTTTTGAAGATTTTTGAAGATTTTTGAAGATTTTTGAAGATTTTTGAAGATTTTTGAAGATTTTTGAAGATTTTTGAAGATTTTTAATGAATTTTGAAGAGTTATGAAGATTTTTGAAGAAAATTAGAAAAATGAGAAAAAATCGAACCGAAAAATCGAAAAGACCAAAAGTAACTTGAGAAATAAGAAAAAATGAAAAACTAAAAGAGAGAACCAAAAAAAATCGGTTGTATCGTCCCAAAACTTTCTCGACGAATACTTTTTCTGATATTTAATGTTAAAGTTTAAAATTTTGACATCAAATTTCAGCTCAATCGGATTAAAAGTGTGGCTTCTATCGTGAAAGAATACACACAGACAGACAGACAGACAAATTTGGACATTTTTTATTTTTAACAGATGACAGTTGGAGAAATAATTTTGACTGCTCTGAATAGATATTTTAAAGGGCTTTCAAATAACATATTGCAAATTAAATTCTGAGAAATATTGCTTCTGTCATTTTTGATAGTGACACTTCCATTTGACAGATGTACAAAAACTAATGGGTTCTTCGATGGATTACCGAAACCCATATACCAAATTTCAGCTTAATCGGATTAGGTGTGTGGATTCTATCATAGAATAATACACACAGACACACAGACAGACATCTGGAAATAGTCTTAAATAACTCAGGACACCTCAAAATGGATATTTCCGTTTTTATCTCGAAAAATTTTTTTAGCTTGTTCACAATACATTCCCTCCTCCTTGGATGATGGATCGGGAAAGTAGTAGGAAAGATTTTGTTATATAGCAAAGTTTTTTTTTTGTCAATTATTTCTATTTACAACAAAAAATCAATTGACTGGCGCCCTATTTTAATTAATTTCTAAAAATTGTATTTGCATATTTCGAAAAATATTGGTGGTAACGAAGCCAAAACACTTGAGTCACGAAAAAAAATCCGAAAATTTGTCAAAAATATGGGGATATTTTTCATTACATAGATTTCAAAGAAAATAAAATCATCTCTTGCTCGAGTTAGATAAGATCATCTCTCGCTCTCGAGTAAGAGCATTTCTCGCTCGAGTTAAATAAGAGTAGGTATCTCTCGATTGAGTAAGCTTTTTTTGCTCGAGTAGAGGATCTATCTCAGAATAGAAAAATTCTCAGAGACACGTAAAAAAAAACTAAAAAAAAAAATAAAGGCATCTTATTGGTTTTAAAGTAGACGTGTAAAATTTTATATAATATTTTTATTAGTATTAGAATATTTTTACTTATTTAATTTTTTTAATAAATATATATTTATTGCAATACAAGCCAAAATAAAATCAATTTAAAGTGACAAATTATTTTCTGTCCATTTTTAAAATTTAAAATTTCCTATCTATTTATTTTTAAAATATTCTCAATAATAGAAACGATTTTTTCGTCAACATTATCAGTAGAACCGTCACATTACTATTATTCCAAAAAATGTGAAAAGGCAGATTGCATCAAAGAAATGCTGGTCTCCCGTGTGACATCCATTGTCATATTCCTCTCGATAATCCCAGTTAAATAAACAAACCATTCTTCTCGTAACCAATAGGTTAAATTCTCTATCCATTGATCGTTAAATGCAAGACAAAAAACCCCTTACAGCTTTGCCACATACACAACACTAAAAATAACTAGGTAAGTGCAGTGGCGTATCAACATAAAATACATTTTGATCTGTAATAAATTTACTTTTTATGCTAAATTATTTCCCTATTTTTCTATTCGTATTTTTTCCGGATTTTATTTTTTTTTTTCTGTGCTTTCGTATTTTTTTATCTATTTTTACAAATGCTTACTTTTTTTTTCGTATTTTCCCTATTTTTTACTATTTTCCTAGATATTTCCCAATTTTTCCAGATTTTTCTCTATTTATCTCAATATTTTCTGATTTTTACCTGTTTTTTCAAGATTCCCCTATTTTCCCCTGTTTTTACCTATTTTGCCCAATTTTTCCTACTTTTTCAATTTTTTTCCTATTTTCTTTATTTTCCGCTATTTTTCACGATTTTCACATACGTTTCCCCATTTTTCTCTAATTAACCCACTTTCTCTATTTTTTTCCTTATTTTGTCCTATTTTCTCCAGTTTTTGCTATTTTTTTCCTATGTTTAGCTATTTCCCCCTACTTTTTATCTATTTTTAACTATTTTCTCTATATTTCCCTATTTTTCACATTTCGTTTTTTTATGTTTTCCAATATTTTTTCCAATTTTTTACCATTTAACCCTATTATTTTCTGTTTTTTCCTGTTTTCCCTCTTTTGCCGTATTTTTCACTATTTTCCAATATATTTAGGAATTTTTTCCTATTTTTCCTTATTTGTACTTATTTTTCCCTATTTCCTCTAGTTTGTCCCTATTTTTGCTCTTATTTTTTAAATAATTTTTGCTATTTCCCCTACTTTTTCCATATTTTTAACTGTTTTCCCCATTTTTGTCTATTTGCATTGTTATTCCTCAATTTTTTCCATTTTCGCCACTTCTCCATACTTTTCCTATTTCTTCGTATTTTTCCGGTTTTTCATTATTTTCTTCTGCTTCCCCATTTATCACTATTCGTTATGTTCCCAAAATTTTTTCAATTTTCACTATTTTCCCATAAGTTTCCCTATTTTACTCTATTTTCCCCATTTTATACTAATTTTTCCTATTTTACTCAATTTTTTCCCATTCTCTATTTTTTACTGTTTTTACCTAATTTCACTGTTTTCTCCTGTCTTGCTCTATATTTTCCTATTTTTCCCAAATTTTCACTATTTTTCCAATTTCCTTTCTTTTATCCCTATTTTCTCCAATATTTTACTTATTTTTCCCTGTTTTTCCCTATATTTTCCACTTTCCATACTTTTTTATATTTTTCCTTAATTTTCTCTAATATCTCTATTTTTCCTATTTAATCCTATTTTTAAATTACAATTCTAAATTGTACATAAATAAAAGAAAAATTTAACAATTTTAAAATTTATTAAATTATTTTACCCTCGTCCTATACCGGGTGGCTACGAGTCAATATTTTGGTTATTTTTACCTCTCGCCCTTCAGATAAGAGAGGTATAGGAATCATGCTAAAAATTGGGTAGTGAGTTTTCAATGAATAAACACGTTTTAGGGTCCCTAGAATACGATTTTAATATTTTCGCGATGATGTCTGTGTGTGTGTGTGTGTTAGTGTGTGTGTGAGTTAGTGTGTGTGTGTGTGTGTTAGTGTGTGTGTGTGTGTGTGTGTTAGTGTGTTAGTGTGTGTGTGTGTGTGTGTTTGGATGGATGTTGTAGTAACGATAACTCAAAAACTACTGAATGAAAAAATTTGAAATTTTGCATACAGGATTCTGATACCCTAGATTAGATCTGATTAGATTTTGGTGCCAATCGCACAACCGGAAGTGGCAGTTACTATGGGTGATGACGCCATTATTATACAAAACGGCAATAAAGTTTTACACATCTATTTTGTATACCCTATAGTTTATTTTCATCTCATTAAAATTTTCGAAACTTTTGCCATTGTTGCCAGATTTACAAAAATATAATTTTTTTTCATACTTTTTTTTGTCAACCTGTAAATTTTTGATTCAAAAATGGCGAGAGGTCATGTGCTGGCCACATCAGATTTTTTAATTTAAAAAATAGGTTTTTGGTACACATCAATAAAACAATAATAGAAATCTCACTTCCGGTTAAACCGGAAGTCACATCAAGTTTTTTTTCTCAAATGGAATGAATTAAGTTTTTTTGTTGGTTTCTCAATAAGCTCTACAAAAATAAGTGAGATACGAACAATTTTTTAATTTATTCAAAATGGTCGCGTCAGAATACGATATGAGAAAATTACTAAGTTGGCTATGGAAATTATTCTTTGAGCACTTGATTATTATTTTCTCTTGATTTTTATTCTACTCTTCCATAGTTGCTTTTCTGGAAATGGCGAATTTTTGATTTCTCTTTGATGTACTTATATTCCGTGTTTTAGAATCTAAATAATTTTTTTACACCTTCTTTACTATTTTGTACTTTTTGTCTATAATTTTTTTGAGGCAGTATTAAATGAAAAATATTAATAATTGTGATGGAGAGTTTTGAGAGTTTTTATCAATTTTTTTTCTTCCTTAAGAACCATCTTTTAGTTTTTGAGATATTTACAAAAAAAAATTTTTTTATTTATTAATCAGTTTGGCAATTGTTTATAGTGCGGATTTCCGATTTATCCCTTGACCATATTTAAATTCCCTTTAACTTTAATTAAATTTATGAACTAGGCTAATTATGTAGATATTTGATATATATATCTACGCCACTGTAAAGATGTTCCTCTTTCCTTTATTTTTGTTTCAAGTCTCCACACACACACACACACACACACATACACAAAACAACATTAAGATACGTCATTTGTTAACCTTCCAGGAATACCTAGTTCGGACCTTTCTCACTCTTTCTTTTATTTGAGGTGTGTTAAGTTAAGAGGATCGCAGTCCGCAGTCTGACCTGAGCTGCAGGCGATAATAACAAGATTTCGTAAAGGAGCCGATATGTATCAGAAAAAGTTCGATGGTCTAAATATATTTAAATTCTTTTTTAAAAATCATCTTCCTGGGCCGAACCCTCGCAGACACTCTCGAGAGTTATGATTATATCGGATTTTTTTATTTTTAGAAAATTGTTTAGGGGTGTCAGTTTTTTTTTTTTTTTTCGTTATATCGATATGATTTAGATTTTTATCTTAGTTAAAAAAAAATAATGATACATTTTCGCTATTGATGTTTATATAAATTATTAGTTATTATTTCATAAATATTATTGTCTTTTCGCTTAGGATTTTTTAATAGTTTTTTTCCCATAATCGGATTTTACCTATTTGAGTTATTATTTTACAAAAATTAAGTGTGATAACAATCGGTTTTAGAAATATAATAAACAAATCTAATTTCCTTCGGAGAGGTAAGAGTATGTCTGGGTTAACAATAAATTTATTGGTAAATCTCCAGCTCCGGGTATTCCAAAAGTCTATATACAGGATTGTTCAAAGTAGAAAAACAGAAAATATTGATACCTTCTTATCTAAATTTTAACCAGATTTTAGTATGACTACCCTGAAAAATGTCGAATACAATATATCATACTATTTATCCCATTTTTCCAAATTTTCCCCTATTTTCCCCATTTTCCCCATTTTTTTCTATTTTTCCCTATTATTTCATATTTTTTTTTGCTTATTCTCTTCCATTGTCCCTAGTTTTCCATATTTTTTCTGTGTAACTGAGTATCTATTTTTTACTATTTTTTTTTACGTTTTTGTATTTTTTCTATAATTTCCCATTTTTCCCATTTTCCCCTATTTTTCCCATTCTTTGCTATTTTTCCCTATTATTTCATTTTTTTTTTGCTTATTCTCTTCCATTGTCCCTAATTTTCCATAGTTTTTCTGTGTATCTGTGTATCTATTTTTTACTATTTTTTTTACGTTTTTGTATTTTTTCTATAATTTCCCATTTTTCTCATTTTCCCCATTTTTTTATATTTTTCCCTATTATTTCCTATTTTTTTTAGTTTTGCTTATTCTCTTCTATTTTTCCTAATTTTCCATATTTTTTCGGTGTTTTCCATTTTCTTATTTGTATCTATTTTTTTTATATTTTTCTTTTTTTTTTGTTTTTATCAATTTTTTCCATTTTAATATTTTTCTCAATTTTTTACGGTTTTTTTTTAAGTTTTTGTCTTTTTTTAATTTTTTCCCATTTTTCCTATTTTTCCCTATTGTTCCCTATTATTTCCTGATTTTCTCTATTGTTTTTCTACTTTTTCCTATTTTCTACTATTTTTTTCCTTTTTCGTTTTTTCTATTTTTCCCCATTTTGCCTATTTCTTTCTAATTTTTTCTATTTTATTTCTATTTTTATCTATTTTTGCCTACTTTTTTCCATTTTCCTTTTTTTCTCTATTTCTCACTATTTTTTTACGGTTTTGTCTTTTTTATTTTTTCACATTTTTCCTATTTTTTCATATTTTCTTCCATTTTCTCCCTTTTTTTCCTATTTGCTCCTATTTCTTTTTGTTTTTTTTTTTCTAATGTTTACTATTTTGATATTTTTCAAAAAAAAATTATTTTTTTTGCCCATTTATTTTTCATTTCTCTATTTTTCAATATTTATTTTACGTTTTTGTGTTTTTCCCATTTTCCCTATTTTTCCCTATTGTTTCCTATTATTTCAAGATTTTTCCTATTGTTCTACGTTTGTCTATTTTCTTCCATTATTCCTAATTTTCCATATTTTTCTATATTTTCTTATTTTTCTCTATTTTTCCCAATTTTCCTTATTTTTCCAATTTTATTTTCTTTTTTTACTATTTTGTGTTTTTTCCTGTTTTTTATTTTTTTTCATTTTTTTTCCTATTTTTTCCTATTTTTCTATTATTTTCAATTTTTTCTACAATTTCCCTAATTTTTCCTATTTCTTCCCATTTTCCTATTGGTTTTATTTTTTCTATAAAAGTGTGAATTATACATATCAAATGGCGCCCAACGTGCTCAATAACTGATTAACTTAAAGGTAAGATTAGAGAATTTTAGCACCTTAACGCTAAATTTGGTTAGCATATAAAATAACGGAATATAAAAAAAATAGAATTTTAGCAAAAACAATTGCGTTCTTCTGCATTTTAGGTTATGTCATGTGTCAATTATGACAATTGTTTTAAATGTATTTGAGTTAAGGAAACCCGCAAAATATCCCGCTTTTTCAGAAAATTTATGATATAACGCTATTTTTATTTTTACGTGAGCATGCGCAGTCTGCTCGAATACAGGTTAGCGTTAACGTTAACGTTAGATTAAATTAAATTTGTATATTCCATTTCGCAATGGTTTAAAAAAAATAATTGTTATTTATTTTATAAGTGTTTTAGATAATTATTTTTAACCATCCTATACCGTTACGTCATACATTGTCCAACTTTATCTCACAATTATGACGGAATTATGACGTCATTAACGTATTTCTTAACTAATGTCGACGTAAATGTTATTTATTACTTTTGACAGTTCCTCGGTATAGTGATAAAGAGCAAAGATTAATTTTGACGTTGATTAATTACTTTTCAAATGAAAGAGATGCTGTAATACAGCTTTTACCGTTAAATGCAGTTTACAACGTTTGGGTTCACCCCAAAAATATAATTGTATAATACATTTTTTTCGCCATTTAATCACGATTCGATCATTCGTTATTTTTTTAATTTAGTCAAAAATCATGCTTAGGGATATTAAACATCTCCAAGCCAGAAATTTGAAACAAATCAGTTAAAAAAATACAATTTTTGTTATTACCAATTTATTTACACAAACACACCTTATTGAAAACAATCCTTAACATATGTCATTGATTATATTTTAATTTTGAGGTTATGTGTAAAATAACATTCAAATAATATATGACAAACGTAAAAAAGCAGATTTTGACGTGATTTGACATGTTGCTTTGACAGTAGCTGTCACTTCCTCAAAAATTATTAAAATTACAAAAATATCGGCAGGCGTTGAATGGTTGCTATTTATTTTTCATTATTCCACTAGTGGAATAAAATAATTACATTATTCCACTAGTGGATAAATAGGTACTTTATAAGATTGGATAAAACTTCAATTATAAGGTGATTGTGAATAAATATAAGCAGTGTATAAAGTTTATATTTGAAAAATAAATGGCGGGTACTTCGTATATTTAAAAAATGTGCTCTTCTGTAATTTTCATTATTTTATTTAGCCCACCGTGTATTCACTTGCGCAGCGGTTGATGCTAACATGTTAAGTAATAGCCACTAAAAAAAAAATTAATATCATCAAATTATACTGTCATATACCGTCAATTTACAAGCTGCAGTTCCCAATTTGAAAATAATTAAAACATGCTTAAATTACAGACATTGCGCGGTTTAAGTTAACATGTCACCTTGTCTTAGACCACCTTGTTATAAATTCGTTTCTTTATATATATATTTACTCGATATCCAAGATTGCGTGTTTGAAAGAAACATCTGATGGCATCACAAGCATTTCGCCCCGTGTAATTGCCGAATCGGTATTTTGTAAAAAAAAAAAAAAGAACCATTTTGCTATATAAACTTGCACACCTGGAAATTTAATAATAAACCTGCACCAGGTGAAACCACCCGGTTTGCTTTTGCCCCAGTTTCCTTGTTATGATTTTTGTTACGACTTTTTTCTTTTGTTCATCGTTAATGCTACAAATATTTACTGTATCAATGAAATTTGATATTTTTTTTGTCACATCTTATTATTTATGATGACTTAAATATGTTTTTCTCAAATTATTCATTGATTTATTCACATTATATATTTTCTCCGATCTAAAAAAAAATCGGCTGTGTCATTCCAGAATTTTTTCGGCTCTTCTGTGGAGAATAGGATTATTTTAATTAAATAATACAAAATTTTTGAATGGGAAAGTAAAATGCTGTAAAAATGATGTAAATTGTTGGAAATAAAATGGAAAAATATTGCACAGATTTATTGAAATGAAAAACGTACAAAAGTTATTATAAATAGTAACGTAACAAATTATTTCCGAAAAAACGTGAAAAATGTTAAAAAAAAATCATTTGAAAATTGTTGAAAAATTGTTAATAAATAAATAAACCTTTAAAATACTTGAAAACGCCTTAAAAATGTTGAAGAAAAAAACCTTGAAATAACTTAAAACACCTTGAAAAATCCTTAAAAAAAAACGGGAAAAATCTTCCAAAAAACATTTGAAAATTGTTCACCGTAAGTAAGTTCTTCAAATTTAACTAAAATGTTGATTTGAAAAATCCTTGAAAAATCCTTAATAAATTCTTGAAAAATCCTTGAAAAATCATTAAAAAATCCTTGAAAAATCATTAAAAATCCTTGAAAAATCATTAAAAAATCCTTGAAAAATCATTAAAAATCCTTGAAAAATCATTAAAAAATCCTTGAAAAATTCTTAAAAAATCATTGAAAAATCTTTAAAATGTCATGAATAATCCTTGAAAACCTTTGAAATAACCTTGAAAAACCTGTTAAAAAAATTGAAATACCTTAAAAACCATTGAAAAACCCGTGAAAAATCTTTAAAAAATCATTTGAAAATGGTTGAAAAATTCGTGATTAATACCAATACCTAATAAATAAATAAACCTTTAAAATACTTGAAAAAACCTTGAAAATACCTTAAAAAATCTTGAAAAAAAACCTTGAAAAAACTTGAAAATAACTTAAAACACCTTGAAAAGGCCTTAAAAAAAAACCGTGAAGTGAAAAATCTTCTAGAAATTATTTAAAAATTGTTAACCATAAGTTCTTTGAATCTAACTAAAATGTTGATTTGAAAAATCCTTGAAAAATTCGTGAAAAATACTAAATCCTTGAAAAATCCTTAATAAATTCAAAAAATCCATGAAAAATCATTAAAAAATCCTTGAAAAATCCTTAAAAAGTCCTTGAAAAATCCTTAAAATGTCATTTGAAAAAACTTTGAAAAATCTTTTAAAAACGTTTAAAAACATTGAAAATACCTTAAAAGCCAGTGAAAAACTCGTGAAAAATCTTTAAAAAATCATTTGAAAACCGTTGAAACAACCTGTAACACATCTGAAAACACCTTGAAAAACCTTTAAAAAAATCCTGAAAAGACAATGAAAAAACCTTGAAAAAAACGTGAAAAATGTTAAAAGAAATCATTTGAAAATTGTTGAAAAATCCATGAAAAATTCATGATCAATACAAATGTTTAATAAATTCTTTAAAAATCCCAAAAACATCCTTGTAAAATCCTTTAAATTCTATGAAAAATCCTTGAAAAACCTTGAAAAATCTTTGAAAACCGTTGAAATAACCTGAAACACATCTGAAAACACCTTTAAATAACCTTTAAAAAAATCCTGAAAAAAACTTGAAAAATGTTAAAAAAAATCATTTGAAAATTGTTGAAAAATCCTTGAAAACTCCTTAATCAATAATAATAAATCCTTGACAAATCCTGTATAAATTCTTGAAAAATCCTTAAAAAATCCTTAAAATGTCATAAATATGCCTTGAAAAAACCGTGAAAAATTATTAAAAAATCATTTGAAAATTGTTATCAAAATTAACTAAAATGTTGATTTGAAAAATTCGTAAAAAATACCTAATAAATCTTTGATAAACTCTTTAAAAATCTTTGAAAGATCCCTAAAACATTCTTGTAAAATCCTTAAAATTCCATAAAAAAACCTTGAAAAATCATGAAAAAAACGTGAAAAATCATTTGAAAACTATTAACCATCAAATTTAACTAAAAAAATCCTTAAAAAAATTTTTAATGAAATATAAAATAACTGAAAAAAATCTATTAAAATAAAATATAAATATACAATTAATCAATGGTGCGTATGAAATAAATTCTTAGCGTAGGTTTTTGGTACTTTCTAATTTAAAAATATTACTAATTTGTCAAAATATAAAAGTAACATCTGAATTGTATGACATATTAATTTGTTATGTTTTTTGTTTAGGTTAAATATTTGAATAATATCTAGACGATATTTCTTTTTTATTGTGTATTATCAATCATTTTATTCAAAGGTTTTAGTAGCGCAGCTGAAAATTGAACATATGAGATATATAAAACGATTATAATATAAGATGTAATTTAATATGTATAAATCATTGAAGAAAAACGGATACACCTTAATTTATTTTTTACACTAACAAAAATATCGAGTAAAATCCTTAAAAAGTCTTTGAAAACCGTTGAAATAACCTTTAACACACCTTGAAAATACTTGAAAAAAACCTGAAAAAACTTTAAAAAAAAGGTGAAAAAATCGTCTTTTTAGGAAAAAAATTGGAAAGTTGTACGTTCAAGATTTTTTCATTGTTTTTTCAGGGATTTTTTAAGGTGTTTTTAAGATTTTTATGATATGTTAAAGGTTATTTCAACGGTTTTCAAGAATTTTTCATGGATTTTTCAACAATTTTCAAATGTTTCTTTAAAGAGTTTTCACGGATTTTTCAAGGATTATTTATGATAGTTAAAGGATTTTTCAAGAATTTATCAAGGATTTTTTAGTATTGATTACGGATTTTTCAACAATTTTCAAATGATTTTTTTAACATTTTTCACGTTTTTTTCAGGATTTTTTTGTAAGGTTTTTCAAGGTATTTTCAGATGTGGTACAAGTTATTTCAACGGTTTTCAAAGATTTTTAAAGGATTTTTCAAGGATTTTCCAAGGATTTTCCATTGAATTTTAAGGATTTTTAATGAATTTATCAAGGGATTTGTCAAGGATTCATTAGATATATTTCACGAATTTATCAAGGATTTTTCAAATCGTCATTTTTGTTAATTTTGAAGAACATACGATTAACAATTTTTAAACGATTTTTCAGGGTTTTTTAAGGTGTTTTTCAGGTTTTTTTTAAAGGTTTTTTTAAGGTGATTTCAAGGTTTTTTTAGGTGCGTTAAAGGTTATTTCAACGGTTTTCAAAGACTTTTTAAAGATTTTTCAAGGTTTTTCAAGGATTTTTCATGAAATTTTAAGGATTTTACAAGGACGTTTTAGGGATTTTTAAAGAATTTATCACTGATTTTTTTAAATCAACATTTTAGCTAATTTGAAGAACTTACGGTTAAAAGTTTTCAAATGATTTTTGGAAGATTTTTCACGGGTTTTTTTAAGAATTTTTCAAGGTGTTTTAAGTTATTTTCAAGGTATTTTTCCAGATTTTTTAAGGTATTTTCAAGGTTTTTTCAAAGGGGGTTTCAAGGTTATTTCAATAGTTTTCAAGGATTTTTCAAGACTTTATCAAGGATTTATTAGGCATCTTTCACGAAATTTTCAAAGATTTTTCAAATCAACATTTTAGATAAATTTACTTAACAATTAACAATTTTTAAATGAATTTTTTTAAACTTTTCACGGTTTTTCCAGTTTTTTCAAGATTTTTTTAAGTTGTTTTCAAGGTTTTTAGACGAGTTTTATCAAGTTTTTATTCAGTTTTATTTCAAGAGATTTTTCAGTAATTTTTCACCAATTTTTAAAAAAAATTTTAAAAAATTTTTACGGGTTTTTCAAGGTTCTTTCAAGTTTTTTTAGGGCGTTTTCAAGGGTTTTCAACGTTTTTAAGGTGTATTAAAGTTTTTTTCAATATTTTTAAAAGTTTTTTCAGGATTTTTCCAAGATTATTTCAAGGGCTTTCTGGTATTTTTCAAGGATTTTTTAAGGATTTTCAATGATTTTTTAAGAATTAATCAGGGATTTTTCAAGGATTTATTAGGCTTTATTAGGATTTTTTAATGATTTTTCATGGATTTTTTGAATTTATTAAGGATTTTTCAAGGATTTAGTATTTTTCACGAAATTATCCAATCTACATTTTAGTTAAATTTACTTACAATTAACAATTTTCAAATTAATATTTGAACATTCTTCACGGTTTTTTTAACGTTTTTTTAAGTTTTTTCCAGTTTTTTCAAGATTTTTTTAAAGTGTTTTCAAGGTTTTTAAACGATTTTTATCAAGTTTGTATTCAGGTTTATTTCAAAAGGTTTTTCAAGGATTTTTCAATGTTTTTTCCAAAGGTTTTTCAAGGATTTTTCAACGATTTTTCATGGATATTTCAAGAATTTTTTAAATCAACATTTTAGTTAAATTTACTTACAATTAACTATGTTCAAATAAATTTTTGAAGATTTTTCACAGTTTTTTTAAGTTCTTTCCAGTTTTTTCAAGGCTTTTTTTGATTTTTATAAGGTGTATTCAAAGTTTTTAAAGGATTTCTATTAAGTGTTTTATTTCAAGAGGTTTTTCAAGGATTTTTCAATGACTTTTCAAGAATTTTGAAGGATTTTTCAATGATTTTTCACGGATTTTTCACGGATTTTGTAAAAACAACATTTTTGTTAAATTTGACAAACATACGGTTAAATTTTCAAAGATTTTTCACAGTTTATTCAGGAATGTTTTTATGACTTCTTCAATGATTTATCAAGGGATTTTTAAGAATTGTTTAAAGATTTATCATGGATTTTTCAAGTCAACATTTCAGTTAAAAACAAATATTTTTCCAAAAAGGATTTTTCATGAATTATTAAAGATTTTTCAAGGTTTTTTTTTAAGAATTTTTTTTCAGAGATTTTTCAAAAATTTTTAGTTAAATTGAAGGACCTACGTTTAATAATTTTCAAGGGATACAATTAGGTCTGAACTTACTTCAGATCAGTAACTACGGCCTAACCAGAAAAAGGCCTGACGGTAATTTTGGACCGATCTGACCGTGGACCAAAAAATGAGAAAAAAAATTACTACTTGGCTGGCCATTACGAGAGTTATTGAGAAATGCTGACAGTATTTTTAAGTCCGATCTGACTCTAGGTCAATCGAATGGTATCACAGGAACTAGTAAAAAATTATTCACCAGTACCTGAAAACTTACGACCGCAGGAGTTATTGAAGATCGCAATTTTTCGGGTACTGAGGGTACCTAAAATGACCGACCAGCTAGGCGTCATTTTTATTCCTCACTTTTCAGCACTGACCCAAAGTTAGATCGGACCCAAAAGTTTTTTACTGGCCGCTACTTATTTTTGTTGCTAAATGTGTAATAATTAAAAATAGTTCAAAAGTGGTTATTTAAACCACTATAAAATAAAAATAAATCTAAAAATGACGTCAATAACCCAAGGTAAACGAGTAAATTTGGTAATATTTAAGTATTCAATCAAATAGCTAAAAACAAAAAATATTAGCTACTCAAATATGTGAAAAATAATCAAAATTAATTAAACAAAAATATAAAATTTACATTTTTTTGAGAATTGCTTCGGTAAAATATAATTTTTTTATTTCTCACTTTTTTTTTATAGTGGAACGGACTTTTTTCATGCTGGTAGGTAAACACTCAATGGTTGTTACTTTATTACTGGTACGTGGTCTGAAGAGGGACAGGTTTATTAGATTATTTCGCGTATAATTAATATTGTTCAGTCGTAAAAGAACAGCTGGTTTCCTCCTTGAAGTGTGTGTGCAGTGTGGTTGGTGTGACGAAAAAGAATTTACGAACTCACCCGCATTTCATTTATTTGATGCTTATTCCAGTCGTACTTTATTTGATCTATAGTGTGAAGAACAGCACCGGAAATTCGTTGCTGCTTATAAATTAAGTTCGCTTACTGTTTTATACAACGATTTGTAAGTGTTAAATTCTTATATTATTAGATAAACAAAAAGTTTCTTTTCACATATAAATATTACTCACTGAGGATGGATAAGTCAATGATATAGACAAAATATGAATTGCGATAATACATTAATAAATTTTTTTTCGGTATACATTCGGTTTGCGGGACTAA
This sequence comes from Neocrepidodera transversa, assembly GCA_963243735.1. NCBI lineage: Eukaryota > Metazoa > Arthropoda > Insecta > Coleoptera > Chrysomelidae > Neocrepidodera > Neocrepidodera transversa. The sequence continues at coordinate 712,771 of OY725345.1, read as the reverse complement.
AGTGCAACTTTTACTTCCTTGCGACTAAATTTTTTTAAGTTGTTTATTCTAATTTAATTCAGAACTGTCAAATACTTCAACAAAGGAGTATAGGAAACAATTTTTGGTAGTACAGTTTTTTCTTTTCTCCACCATTTAAAGAGATCGTCGTAAGCTTTATTATATATTTTTTACGATTTTTTTCTAAAATATCTTAAATGTGACAAGTCGCAACACCGATTTTTTTATAACTTTTTTAAGAGCCGGTATTTTATAAAAAAAATACGTAATTGAATATCAAACATGATTACTTAATCAGAAGTAGGAAACTTAAAAATAATAGAATTAATTGTTACGTTTAAATATTTATAAAATTAACAGGTAAATAATTATTTTTAAGTTATCCTTTTTTTTTCACGTTTTTGTCAAATTTTTCTAAAATTATCCATTTTTCTCATTTTTACTACTTTTTCGATTTAAATTTTCTCTCTTCCTCAAAAACTTCCCCTCGTTTCTCTCATGTTTTGTCACTTTTTGGTCTCAAATTTCCTATCTTTTCTCTTAAATTTTGTTAATTTTTTATTGAAATTACTCCATTCTCTCTCATTTTTGTCACTTTTTTGATCCTCCAAAATTTCCTCTCGTTTTTCCTAGGTTTTTTCTCTTTTTTGTCTCAAATTTTGTCACTTTTGTCCTGAAATTTTCTCTCTCGAACATTACCACTTTTTTATATAAAATTACCTTTTTTTTCTTATTTTTGTCAAATTTCCCTTCTTTTCTTTTAAAAATTCTTACTTTTTTGCAGAAATACACGTTTTTTAAAAAACTACCTATTTTTTCTAAAACTACCCCTTTTTTTTCTCATTTTTGTCACTTTTTGGCCTTAAATAGAATAGAATATACTTTATAAGTTTTTTAAATTGTGCAAAAACATATTTTAACCGACTAAAATTCTTTAAAAGGAGTTTTAGAACAAAGTTATATTAAAAAAAAATTATATTTAAAAAAAAATTATATTGAAATAATTATTTGAATTTTAAGGGGCGGTGTAAAAAATAGCGTATTTACCACAGGACTAAAGTGTCTTTTAATCCCTCAAGTGATTGTCTTCACCCTCGGGATCAAAAGATGCACTTTAGTCCCTTGGTATATAATATACTATTTTGTGACTTGCACAATGATTTTTTGAACGTGGGTTTATTTTATTCTCTACATTTTTTTTGTTTTATAAAGTAAAAATAAATTTTTAATTCTGAGCCAAGATATTTTGACCACAACTAAATTTTGTAATGCATGAGTTGATATTTTAAATAATATGAAGTAAAGAATAGGTAGGAACTTAAAAACTTTATTTTGAAATAAATAGAATAAAATTAATAATCCTGCTCGGTTTGCAAAATTTGTAAAATAAAATTTTTATTAATGGATTTTTGTTTCAGAAGAGTCTATAGAGAGCCAGCGTCCAGCTTGGAAGTTATTTCTTTTTTTTTTAAATACACAGTCTAGATTTAAATAATCAAGAGTTCTTTTAATAAAATAAATTAAAATACACAGGTTAGATTTATATAGTCCAGACTTCTTTTTATAAAATAAATTAAAAATATTACACGGGGTAAAAAGATATGATGTTTTTATTATTTCGATCCGAAAAATTCCCTTTAACAATAAACACAAAAACTATACGCAGTCCTATGGCTGCCAGGATCTGTTTATGACAAAAACTTTCTCTTCTGTCAATCGAGACTCAAATTTTAAGAAAAAATTGATTTTATTACACATTTTTATTGAAATTAAAGGGTTTTTGTTTCCATGTTTTTTTAACTTTTCGCATATTTCCCCATTTTTTCGTCTTTTTTTGGGTTTTTCCCAATTTTTTCCGTTTTTTTATGATTTTTTTTCGATTAAATTTTTTAGGGCCTTTCTTCCGATTTTTTTTTTAACTTTTCGCATCTTTCCCCATTTTCCCGTCTTTTTTTGTATTTTTTCCAATTTTTTCCGTTTTTTTATGATTTTTTTTCGATTAAATTTTTTAGGGCCTTTCTTCCGATTTTTTTTTTTAACTTTTCGCATCTTTCCCCATTTTTCCGTATTTTTTTTTGGTTTTTTTCCGTTTTTTTATATTTTTTTTTTTTTTCGATTAATTTTTTTTGGGGTTTTTCTTCCCATGTTTTTTTACCTTTTCGCATCTTTCTCCATTTTTCCGTCTTTTTTTTGGTTCTTTTCCAATTTTTTTCTGTTTTTTTTATGATTTTTTTCGATTACATTTTTTAGGGTTTTTCTTCCCATTTTTTTTTAACTCACCCCATTTTTCCTTCTTTTTTTTGGTTTTTTCCAATTTTTTTCCGTTGTTTTATGATTTTTTCGATTTTATTTTATTTTTTTCGATTTATTCTAATTTACTGGCGTTTTTCAATCTCTCCCGATATTATCCGTTCTTTTTTCATTTGTTCCAGATTTTTCCAGTTTCCTTTCGTTTTTTTTATGATGTTTTACGATTGTTTAGGAACATTTACGAAATTTTACGACTTTTTACCAGTTTTTTACGATTTTTTCAAATTATTTACCATTTTTTACAATTTTTTACGTTTTTGCCATTTTTTACGATTTTTCCATTTTTTTCTATCTTTCTCAATTCGTAAAATTATTAATGAAATTTTACGACTTTTACCAGTTTTTTACGATTTTTTCAAATTGTTTACCATTTTTTACAGTTTTTTACGTTTTTTGCCATTTTTTACGATTTTTTCCATTTTTTTTCTATCTTTCTCAATTTGTAAAATTATTAATGAAATTTTACGACTTTTACCAGTTTCTTACGATTTTTTCAAATTGTTTACCACTTTTTAACAATTTTTTACGTTTTTTGCCATTTTTTACGATTTTTTCCATTTTTTTTTCTATCTTTCTCAATTTGTAAAATTATTAACGAAATTTTACGACTTTTACCAGTTTTTTTCAATTTTTTACGATTTTTTTACAATTTTTTACAATTGTTTACCATTTTTACGATTTTTTGCCATTTTTTACTTTTTTTTCCATTTTTTATCTTTCTCAATTTTTAAAATTATTTACATTTTACTACTTTAAGCACTTTTTTACGTTTTTTTACGATTTCTTACAATTATTTACCATTTTTTACAATTTTTTACGTTAGCTTACCATTTTTTACGATATTTTCCATATTTTCTTCTTCAATTTTTAAAATTACTTACGAAATTTTACTACTTTTGTTTTTGTTTCACTGTAACTATGTTTAATTCATCGAATTTCTGTTTTTTATGTATAACTTCTGGTATGGCAATTATTTAACAATATTTTAGTTGAAGAATTTTTCTATTTTTTGCAATTTTAACACAAAAGTCCATTAGTTTACAATCAGCTAGTTGTCTAGCTACCATGATTTTACTGAGCAGCTAGTAAATTCGCCAATTAGCAACTTGCAAACTCCCTCAATGTCATCGAAGCTTAAACGGGTCCTTAGCGCAGATACGACTCTGAAAAAAATCAACTTACCTTCTATAGTAAGTTGGAAAAAAATTAATACTGCCATTTATTACCAATGAGTGGTTTAATTGTCTGTAAAGTGCGTTCAGTAATCCTATAAGAATGAATACAGGATGTTTCATTGGTACAGTACAACATTTATTTATTTAATGACTCATAACTTATGAACCACCCGGTATATTTTTAATATTTAACACCCAATTTAAGTCTCAATTGACATATTAATATTTCGAATAATAAAATTCAACAATAATTTTATGAAGAAATATAGAAATTTTTTTTAAATAGTAGGCGGCAACATGTTTCGGTCAAACTATGGCCATCATCAGGCAATTACATTATTTCTCAGATACAATAAACTGGATACTTATAAATTGGTATGAAGAAAATAACAAAATATGAAATTTTTTTAGGTTCCTATAATGCGGAACTGAAAAAAGTATACAGATTGTTTCTTTTTAAATTTTAAAACGGATTTTAGAAAATTTAAATACAGGGTGTTGTATTTTGAGCAAAAAAAATTATTAATTTTTCATAAAGACAAACCTGGATTTCGACAAATATTAATATGTCAATTAAGGTTAAAACGTGTGCTAAATATAAACAAAATTATGGCTCATTAAGTAAATAGGCAAAATTGATAAAACGCCCTGTATCTTCCTTATAACTATTGTAAGACCCATTAAATATCGTTATTTACCAGTGAAACATCCTGTATATATCTCATAGTAAACACTAGACATTTCTTTATATTTTATAATAACAATTCTGCATTCAGAGTCAAAAATTAATTATAATTAAGTGTTTTTTGGCCCTAATCCATATTTTTTCATTTTATTCATTAAAAATTTGACCTGTAACCTGAAAATTAAAATTTATTAATTTTCAATCTTTTTGTTAATTTTTTTTTTAAATATCTTTTTGATATTATTGTAGTTAAAATTAAGGAATTAACTTCAAATCAATCAATATTATTTTGATTGATTTTTCATATTCAATAATTTTGTACAAAAAGGTGACGAACAAATAAATAGTAATCATTGTTTTTATTTTGTTATTTAATAAGCTCCGATTTATTTACAATTCTTATTAGGATTTGCACGTGGGCATGAGATATAAATATATAATTAATACTAATTGAATAGACGATTTTTTTTAAATAGATTCAAATCTAAACGCAATACTACTTATTGTTGATATTCATTATGGAAATTTATGAATAAACAAATTCATTCAAACTAAATGTTTCTTAATTTTATTTATTCATTCATTTATATGGAAAATGTAGTAATAAAAAACAATTAAAATAAGTTTTAGCATTTATAATTTTAATCGATTAATTAGAATAATTTTAGAGATTTTTGTCTTAATCAATTAAATTTCTTTAATCGATTAATTAAAATAATTTGAGATATTTTTGTCTTAATCAATTAAATTTCTTTGAATTTCCAAAAACTATTTCATATAGTCTAGAAAAATATGAACGATTCGGAATAGCGTGTAGTTGATTTTTGAAAAAATTTCATAATCGCTTACAAAAATTGCAAAAGTTATAAACAATTAACTGAATAATATTAATGGTGTTTGGTTTTTTGTAAATATTTCAAAAATAATTTGACATTTTTCAAATTTGAAAAAAGATTCAAAAAGAGGAGGAAATTTCCAAAAAAAAAATATACCTTCCGGAATTAAATATTATTTAAACTTATTAAATATAAAAATTAAAAATTGAAAAAATTCAGGCATCTACTGGATAGATGTATGAACAAAATTCCGCGATTAAAATTTTTTTTCTCGATTTTTCAATTAATTATGCATTAGTTAATTAATAATTTTTTCCTACTTGAACATTAATATTGTAAATTCGATAATTGTTAAATAAAAAATCTGATTTATTTTTCCTTTTTTGGACCTATTTTTGAAAGGTCTCAGAAGCGATTCCCGTTGGAAAAATTAAAAAATTGTTATTTTTCAGCTTTAGAAACAAAATATGAATTACAATTTCTGGTAACATATTGTTTAACCCCTGTAACAAAAAAACTATCGCCGTCATTAAAAAGTGTTGACTTTAGATAGAAAGAAAAAAAAATATAGTATATATGTGAATATTTTCAAATTTTTTAATAAAAAATTGTGATTGTAAGAATAGGGAGAGACCATAACTGTAAGATTTTTTTTAATTTTTCTCATTTTGGTCTCTCCCTTTTCTCAAGCTCACAATTTTTGCTTAAAAATTTTGAAAAAATTTCCACTTACAGTAAATTTAATTACCATTTCAATGATATTAAGTTAATTTTTAATTTTACAAATTATAGCTTTAGAAACAAAATATGAATTATAATTTTTGGTAACATATTGTTTAACCCCTGTAACAAAAAACTATCGACGTTACTAAAAAGTGCTGACTATAGATAGAAAGAGAAAAAAATATACTATAAATGTGAATATTTTCAAAATTTTTAATAAAAAATTGTGATTGTGAGAATAGGGAGAGACCACAAGTATAATGTTTTTTTTAATTTTTCTCATTTTGGTCTCTCCCTTTTCTCAAGTTCACAATTCTTGCTTAAAAATTTTGAAAAAATTCTCACTTATAGTAAATTTAATTCTCTTTTCAACGATATTAAGTTAATATTGTAATTTTACAACTAATTTATTTTTATAGCTTTAGAAACAACATATGAATTATAATTTCCGGTAACATATTGTTTAACCCCTGTAACAAAAAAAACTATCGACGGCAGTATTTTCAACCCTCTGGAAAAATTATAAATATTGATCCTACAGTTCTGGGAGATATAATTTTTTTTGGTAAATTTGAATCTTTTTTCGAATTTGAAAAATATCAAATAGTTTTTTAGATATTTGCAAAAAAACCAAACCCCATTTTTTTTTCAGTTAATTGTTAATAACTTTTGACTCCGACTCGAATGACACCTCGTACATATTTTTGGGAGACGAAAAAAAAAAGTTTGGCCCAAAAAGCACTTGTTGACTTGATTTTTGATATTGTCTTCTCTTAATGAAACTTTGCATATTGCAACTTTTTTGTTTTTACTGTACTGACGATTTAACCAAAAATACCTACAACTTCTTTTATTTAAATGGGACATTCTGTATTGTTATACAAATATTAATAGACCTTTTTTTTTAACTGAGTTTTCGAAAAATACAGCGCTTCATATTTACAACGTGGGGTTTGCGAACAGAACCTTTTTCGTGGGTTTTGCGAATAAACATACCTGGAATTAATTAAAAATCTGATCATCGGTGGGCTTTGCGAACACGCTAAACTATTAATATGGGAGATTATTAAATTAATATTTAAAAATATTAAAGTCCATTAAAATATTTGAATAATTTAGATTTTTGTCAGAACTATAGAGAAAAAATTATTTTTTTTAATAAATATTTACAAATTCTTGAGTTATTTTATTAATTTTCAAAACTGAATGAATTTTTTTATTTATTCTCCTCAACTACTTAGAATCCCAGTTTTCTCTTTTATTTTTAGTTCCAAAACAATTATTTTTATTTTGTTCATTTAAATAACATTATATTTAGTTTATTCATTTTTGGTCCATACAAACACAATTTATTTCGTACAAATAATATTTGGTAAATACAACAAAATTACAATCAACCAATGTAATAATAATCCATTTATCTCTGTGTAATATTTTACTGTTTTTACTTTCCTGACCCACCTCCGAGAAGACAAAGTATTGTGAATGAGCTAAAAAAAATTTCGAGATAAAGATGGAAATATCCATTTTTTTAGTATGTCTGTCTGTCTGTCTGTGTGTATTCTTCTACGATAGAGGCCACACCTTTAATCCGATTGAGCTGAAATTTGGTATATGGGTTTGGGTTACCCGTCGGAAGACCCATTAATTTTTGTAAGACATCTGTCAAATGGAAATGTCACTATCAATAAATGACGGATGCAATATGTCACGGAATTTGACTTGCAATATGTCATTTGAAAGCTCCTGAAAATCTCTATTCAGAACAGTCAAAATTATTTCTCCAACTGTCACCTGTCAAAAATAAAAAATGTCAAAATTTGAAACTTTAACAGATATATATATATATATAGCTGAAAAAGTATTCGTTGGTTTTTTTCAATTTTCTACAATTTTTTTTTTTTCAAGCTTCTCCAATTTTGTCTATTTTTTTTTAAATGTTTCTTTAAGTTTTTGAGTTTTTTTGATGTTTCTGAGGTTTTTGAGAATTTTTCGAGATTTTATGAGATTTTTAATTTTTTTTAAGATTTCTTTGAGATTTTTTGAGGTTTTTAAAGAATTATTGAGATTTTTTGATGTTTTTGAGATTTTTTAGAGTTTTTTGAAGTTTTTTGACGTTTTTTGACATTTTTTTGGTATTTTTTGGATTTTTGAGGTTTTTTAAGATTTTTTCAGATTTTATTTTTGAAATTTTTAAGATTTTTATAGTTTTTGAGATTTAACGTTTTCAAATTTTTGAGATCCTTTGTCAATTTTTAGATTTTTTAGATGTTTTTGAAGAGTCTAAAAATTTTTTGAGATTTTTTTTGAAAATTTTTGAAATTTTGTGATGATTTTTTTGATTTTTGACATTTTTTATGGTTTTGAGATTTTTGAGATTTAAGATTTTTTGACATTTGAGATTTTTTGAGTTTTCTACTTTCCCGACCTAAAAAAAATTTCCATATAAAGATGGAATTATCTATTTTGAGGTCACCTGAGATGATGGTGTGTGTGGAAGTGTGTCTGTCTGTCTGTCTGTGTGTATTCTTCCACGATAGAGGTCACACGGTTACACCGATTGAGCTGAAATTTGGTATATGGATTTCGATTATCCGTCGGAAGAACCCATTAATTTTTGTACATCTGTCAAACGGAAGTGTCACTATTAAAAAATGACAGATGCAATATGTCACGGAATTTGACTTGCAATATGTCTGTAAAAATATTCCTCTCTGGATACTCGTCGTGAAAGTTACATGTCACCAGCAAGTCATTCATGAATCCTATGCGTTTTTTACATTAAAAAAAAATCACTTTTTCTCTTAGTAAATTAAATTTTTAGTAAAAATACGTTTATTAAAATTTGCAAAAAAATTTCCCAGGAAGGATTTTCAGTTAAATCAGTAATGGTAACAAAAAAAAAGTTGTATTAGATGCATTATGCAATATTAGAGTAACTTGCAGTTTTATTAATATCCATATTTTATCTTAATCCTGATTTATATATTTTTCAATTTATGATGAAAAAATAAATAAAATCAAACATTCGAAATAACGGTAGGAAACACTCAAAAATGTTATTATTTAATTAACCATTTTATTTATGTCTTTAATTTAAAAAAATTAAATTAAGAAAATTATGGACCATGAAGACCAATTAAAAAGATTCAACCACTATAGAAGTAATTTTGTATTAATAATATTTAAGATTTGTAACATTAGACGGAAAAATGTAATAGATACAAAATAAATCTGATTTATTGGATATTAAATTTTATATGTGTAATCAAATATAATGACAGATTAAATTGGAAAATAAATATCAAGTTTACAGACTGTTTGAATACAGATAAATTTTGATATAAAATGATTATCACTTTTTTAGTTCATTATTATTATTATTAACTTTATAGTAATTAATTAAAAAAATCCCATTATGTCAAAGTACAAAAAATAACAAGTTCATAAAAATGAAATTAACAGTGAGATGTGATATGTTATAAGGTGAAACTACATCTATTTACTTTTTTAATGTACACCTTGTATATGACATATTAGTGTTAATTTTGTAACGTATTATTTTAATTTTAATCATTTTTTTTTTAAATAAAATTGTCCAATTTCCCTTATTTTGCCGCTTAAAATGTATTTTTGAAAATTAAAATTGTCCAATTATTTTAGATTGTCCGTAAAAGTGTTCAAAAATTTTTTTTAAGTATTTTTCAAACATAAAATTCTCTATTTTTCTTTTTGATCATTAAAATGTTAATAAACTGAATATTAGTCTTTTTTTTACTTAAAATTGTCCAATATACTTTAGTTTATCGCTTAAAGTGTTCAAATTTTATTTTTAATTATTTTTTTGCAATATTAAATTGTCCAATTATCTTGGCCTGTCCCTAAAACTGTTCAAACATATAATTAAAATATTAATAAACTGAATTTTAATCTTTTTTTACTGAAAACAGTTCAATTTTCTTTATTTTTTATTTTAAAGTGTTCAAATTTTATTTTTAAGTATTTTTTTGCATTATTAAATTGTCCAATTATCTTGGCCTGTCCCTAAAACTGTTCAAACATATCATTAAAATATTAATAAACTGAATTTTAATCTTTTTTTACTGAAAACAGTTCAATTTTCTTTATTTTTTGTCTTAAAGTGTTCAAATTTTATTTTTAAGTATTTTTTTGCAATATTAAATTGTCCAATTATCTTGGCCTGTCCCTAAAACTGTTCAAACATACCATTAAAATATTAATAAACTGAATTTTAATCTTTTTTTACTGAAAACAGTTCAATTTTCTTTATTTTTTGTCTTAAAGTGTTCAAATTTTATTTTTAAGTATTTTTTTGCAATATTAAATTGTCCAATTATCTTGGCCTGTCCCTAAAACTGTTCAAACATACCATTAAAATATTAATAAACTGAATTTTAATCTTTTTTTACTGAAAACAGTCCAATTTTCTTTATTTTTTGTCTTAAAGTGTTCAAATATTATTTTTAAGTATTTTTTGCAATATTAAATTGTCCAATTATCTTGGCCTGTCCCTAAAACTGTTCAAACATATCATTAAAATATTAATAAACCGAATTTTAATCTTTTTTTACTGAAAACAGTCCAATTTTCTTTATTTCTTGTCTTAAAGTGTTCAAATTTTATTTTTAAGTATTTTTTAAACATAAAATTCTCTATTTTTCTTTTTAATCATTGAAATGTTAATAAACTGAACGTTAGTCATTTTTTTTTACTTAAAATTGTCCAATTTTTTTTAATTTGTCCCCAAAAGTGTTCAAATATTATTTTTAAGTATTTTTTGGAATTTTAAATTGTCCAATTACCTTAATTTGTGATTAAAATCGTTCAAACATTATTTTTAAGTATTTTTCAAACTTAAAACTCTCCATTGTATTTTTCGATCATTAAAATGTTAATAAACTGAATTTCAATCATTTTTTTTACTTAAAACTGTCCAATTTTATTTAGTTTGTCCCTTAAAGTGTTCAAATATTATTTTTAAGTATTTTTGATACTTCAAATTGTCCAATTATCTTAGTATGTCCTTAAAAATATTCAAACATTATTTTTAAGTATTTTACAAACTTAAAATTCTACATTTTATTTTTCGATTACTAAAATTTTAATAAACGGAATTTTAATCATTTTTTTTTAATTGTACAATTTTCCATAGTTTGCGGCTTAAAGCGTTCAATAATTAATTTAAAAGTATATTTGGAAATTAAATTTGTCCAATTATCTTAGTTTATCCCTAAAAGTGCTCAAACATTATTTTTAAGCATTTTTTAAACTTAAAATTGTTTATTTTTCTTTTTAATCATTAAAATGTTAATAAACCAAATTTTTTAAAAATTTTTACTTAAAATTGTCCAATTTTCTTTTAAGTATTTTTGAAACTTAAAAATTTTATTTTAGTATTGGAAGATTTTTTATTGAGCAATTTATTTCTCATTAATTTATAAAATCAATATAAGTAATCGTGCTGTACTTACTATCAATGTTTCTAAATAAACAATTAGTTATGCATTTTGAAACAATTTATTTTAACTTTCCAGTTTTTATTTGTGCAAAATAATTTAATTTAAAAAAAAATTAATTATGTAAAAGATGCAGTATGTAATAAAATATTTGCTATAATAGGATTTGATTTATCATAATTATAATAATTATATATTTTTAATGCGTTGTTTATATAAAAATAAAACAATATACTGTGAGATTTTATATTGTGATAAATTTGTTTTTATTATCGGCATTGTTGTCAAATTTATTGTTTATTAGTAACAAATTTTTAATAATTTACGTAAATATTTATTAAATGTTTAAAGAAACAATATTTTTTTTATTTTAAAAATTATATTAATTAAATAATTGATTGGTAAGTAATAAGGTGAGTGAAAATTATTTTTTTAATAAAGTTATGGTTTTTTTATTAAATTATAAAAATTATATTATTAAAACACATTAAACATTTTCTTTTGCTTAAAGTTTTTATTATAAATTATTCTCAATATAATTTTTGTTTATATTAATTATAATTTGTTTTTAATTAAAATAAATATATTAATAGAATAACAATTTTTTTAAAAAATTATCTTTTCAGATTATTTATTTTATAAATTAAATATTTTTTATTTACAGTTTTTACTTAAGGAGAAACTTAATTTTCGGAAAATTTTATTCCTAAATATTAGCACATTATAATATTAAATTTTTTTAAAGTGTATGAAGAAAGTAAAAAATATGAATTTTTTCCCAAGTATTTAATAATTCATGGGATATTAATGTTTTTCTAAAAAAAATTTAAATATAAAAATTGATCTTAGAAATTTTTGATTATTCAATTTTTCAGGTGATTCTAGGGACAAAAAATATACTAAAACATTTTGTTAAATTTTGAATCAATTGAAATAAAACTTCAATAAACGTGATTCTAATAATTTTTCAAAATTAAAAAAAAAAACTAAATTTTAAGAAATTAAAAATTTCGAATTGTTTGTAAAATAATTCGAAAATTAAATAAATATGTTTGGAAATTCAAAAATTTCGGTAATTTCAAAAATATAACGAAAATATTAAAATATATTCAAAATTTCGAAAATTTTAAAAATGGCAAAAATTCAAATATTTCAACTATTTAAAGAAATTCAAAAAATATTTCAAAATTTCCAAAAACAAATGTTAAAGAAATTAAAAACATCAAAAGTATATTGAAAATTTCAAAAATAAATCAAAAAATTTAAAAAATATTAAAAAATTATTATCAGAAATTTTCAAAAATTGCAAAAAGAAAAAAATTTCAAATATTTCAAGAACTTTAAATATTTCAAAAATGTCAAGAACGTAAAAAATTTCAAAAATTTGTAAAAATGTGTTTAAAAATTTTGAAAATTGCAAAAATTCAAATATTCCGATTGTTTAACAAAAATTCAAAAAACATTTCAAAAATTCCAAAAATAAATCAAAAAATTTAAAAATTATCATAAATTTTCAAAAATTGCAAAAAGAAAAAAATTTCAAATATTTCAAGAACTTTAAATATTTCAAAAATGTCAAGAACGTAAAAAATTTCAAAAATTTGTAAAAATGTGTTTAAAAATTTTGAAAATTGCAAAAATTCAAATATTCCGATTGTTTAACAAAAATTCAAAAAACATTTCAAAAATTCCAAAAATAAATCAAAAAATTTAAAAAATATTAAAAATTTATCATAAATTTTCAAAAATTGCAAAAAGAAAAAAATTTCAACTGTTTCAAGAATTTTAAACATTTCAAAAATGTCAAGAACGTAAATAAATAAGAAATAATTATTTTTTAAGAAAGTTGACTGTAAAGTCATATTTTAGCCCATGGCAAAGCTTTTTTGGAAAAAAAATGGAAAAGAAAAGATGAAAAAAAAGGGGGTAAGTTTTAAGGGTTAAAAATCGTTTATTCCAATTTCCGGGGACGTGTGACTTCCAATCAAAAAAATATATAGAGCAAATAAATAAATCTACAATTTTGGTTCAGACCATTTTTCAACGTAACGTGAAATTTTCCGATAATGTCAAAAAAACCGTTTTTTTAGTTTTTTATGTAGAAAAAATTCCAATGTACTCAAAATTTTGTCCTGAATTTCGAAATATTAACGTTTTTTAAAAAAAAATTAATGTTTTTAACCGTAAAATTGATGGTAGAAATTTTTGATTTTTCAATTTTTCAAGAGCTCATTTTTTTCGTTTTGAATCTAACCTAACCTAAACTTTAATAGAAAAAAATAAAAATACCTTTACATTTAAAAATCCTGAGAAAAAATAAAAATAGTGATAATAAATAAATCTACAATTTGGTTTCAGACCATTTTTCAACATAACCTGAAATTTTCCCAGATAATGTCAAAAAAAATCATTTTTTTTTTAATTTTTTAACTTTTCTATGTAGAAAAAATTCTTATGTAATTAAAATTTTGTCCTGGATTTTAAAATTTATAATCACGAGATATTAACGTTTTCAAAAAAAAAAATTCAATTTTTTTAATCATAAAATTGATGGTAGAAATTATTGATTTTTGAATTTTTCAAGGACTCATTTTTTTCGGTTTGAATCGAACTTTAACATTTAAAAACTTTATTAAAAATGTGAAAAAAGAAAAATAATGATTTACAAAAAACGCAATTTTTCAATTATGAAATTTTTGTGTTAAAATTCAAGAATTTTCGTTGTTTTTGAGCCAAAAAAAAAGGACTTTAACTAACCAAATTCATATTTTTAAATATTCATTATATACGTGGTAAAAAAATTATAAAATCTATTAATTTACTATTATATATTTTTATTAAGAATAAAATTTTCTAATAAATAAACAATAAAAAATTTTTTATAATTCAATATCGGACAAATTATTTTTTTTTCAAAAAAAAAATCAAATTTGGTCATAAATGTCATATAATACATCTTTTGAAAGACCATAGAAATAAATATTTAACAATAAAAAAATACGTTACTATTTTTATTTATCACAGCAAATATTTAGTTCGAATAATTTAAACCTAAGAAACTTTTATATTTTAATCTAATAAAACCCGTTTACTTTAAGTAAATGTAATAAAATAAATAATTTAAGTATCAATTATAATAATTTGTATGAATTATTGAAATTTATTTAATGATTAAAAATAAATTAATCAAGTACCTAAGAAATAATTTTTTCTGTATGAAAAAAAAAGAATAAACAGAGAGATGTCATAAAAAATATAAAATTTGTCACACTTTATATGTATCAAAAATATCCTTTTTTATATATTTTATTTAATAATTTCATATATTCAAAAACAGAATTTTATCCATACTCAAATGTGATAAAATATTTAATAAATAATAAAAAAAATTCCAAGTCATACCACAATAATTTTAATTAATAAAAATAACAAATGAAGCTACATATTTCGTCCATTCAATGACCATCATCAGGAAATTTGTAAATACAAAATTGAAAAAAAATTATTTTGTTTTAAATTTGTGAAAAATTTAAAAAATTAATTTTAAATTAAAGCCTCCAAAATAATTTTTTAAGTCGTCATATAATTAAAGTTTTCAATTTTGTATTTGCAAATTTCTTTTTTAATACAATTGGTTAAGTTTTTACCTGATGATGGCCATTGAATGGACAAAACATGTAGCTTCATTTGTTATTTTCAATAATTATAATTATTTTTTTTTATTTTATTATTATTATTTATTTTATAACCGAATTAATCAAATCTCACTTTATATTTAAACATATTAAAATTAAAAACTGCACCTTTTAGTTAGATAAAAAAAAATACTTTTTATATAACTTTTAATATATAAAAACTGGAAGTTGTTATATGTTTAATTTTTTTATATAAAATTGTAGACATTGTAAACTTTAAATTAACCCAATTAAGTAGTATTAAAAAAATAATCAAACACTTTAATCAATAATATTTTCTTTGATTATTATAAATTTTAATTCATTTTATTTTTATCTAAAATTTAATCATATGATCATTAACCATTTTTTTCATAATTTTATAAAATAAAAATTTATATTTATGACAAGATGTAAATTCCTGATTAATTTTATGATTTGTAATTTTTTAACTATATTCATTAATAAAAAATTTGATGCAGATTAATTTAGTTACTGAAATTAATTAAAATATTAAAAATAATAATAAGGAAAAAATTATTTTTAACTGTTAATAAAAATTTTAGAAGATTTGTTAAATATTTAAAAAACAAAAGATTATCCGTTATCAAATGTGATAAAATTATTCAAAAAATAATAGAAAAACTAGTCATACTACATATTGAATCTAGTTGAACAAATGGGCAACATGTTTTGACCAAATAATGACCATCATCAGGCAAAAAGTTAGATCGTTAACTGAACAAGTATTAAAAAAATTGAAAGAAAATTTTTAAAAATTTAAAAATCATTTGTATGGAGGTATCAAATAATAATTTTTAAAATTTTTTTGAATCTAAATATAAATATAAAAAAATTTGAAAAATTATTATTTGAAAGAAAATTTAAAAATCATTAGATATCTCCAGTGCGGAGGCCTGATGATGGTCTTTTTTTGGCCGAAACTTGTTGACCATTTGTTCAATCATATTCAATAAATTTTATGTGGTTTTTCTATTATTCTTAGAAATATTTAAAAAATCAATCAAATGGTTTGTGATCAGGACTACAAATTGAAATAAATAATTTTTTTCAATAAATCTTAAAAAATATAAAAAAAAGGTTTTATATAATACAAGTAAATTATTTTTGTCATATATTAACTAATTTTATTTATTTTTACTTTCCCGACCCATATACCAAATTTCAGTTCAATGGGATTAATAGTGTGGGTTCTATCGTGGAAGCATATACACAGACAGACATACAGACAGTTAGACTAAATGGTCTTAATTGTCTGAGGGGATGTTAAAATGTATATTTACATCTTTTTCGAAAAACTTTTTTTGTTCGTTCACATTACATTTTTCCACACTCCAATTTGAAAAAAAACATCAAGATTGCATTTTTTTCACAAAAATTTAAAAAAACAACAGAAGCAAGAATGCGTTTTCTCGCACACGAATTTGAAAATTTTGAAATAAAAACACATTTTTCCACAAAAAAACTAGAAAAAGAATCAAAAGTATTTTTTCACAGACGAATGTGGAAATAAGCGAAAATGCATTTTTTCATATATAAATTGGTATAAAAGCAAAAATGCATAAAAAAGCAGAAAAAATGCGTTTTTTTGCACATACATTTGGGAAAAAAATGGATTTTCTACATAAAAATTAGAAAAAACAGCATACTTTTTTTATACAAAAAAAAAACAAAAGCAAGAATACATTTTTCTTATTCAAATTTGAAAAAAGCAAAATGCATTTTATCTCACACAAATTTAAAAAGAAACAAGCAACAATGCATTTTTCCACACAAAAAATTGAAAATAACAGCAAAAACGCTTTTTTTTCAACAAATTCGAAAAAAAAACCAGAAGTACGAATGTACACTCGAGTTTGGAAAAAAAAACCGCAAAAATATATTTTTCCACAAAAAAAAAATTGGAAAATATAGCAAAAACGGATTTTTGACATATAAAATGGTAAAAAAGCAAGAATACATTTTTCCACATAAAAAAACTAGAAAAAAATACCAGCAAAAATGCATTTTTTACACATAAGTTGAGAAAAAAAGCGACAGACAGACAGACAGACAGACTTTCATCTGGAAACGGTCTTAATTGTCTGAGGGGATTTTAAAATGTATATTTTCATCTTTCTCGAAAAACTTTTTTAGCTCGATCGACCACAATACATTTTTTCCACACTCGAATTTGAAAAAAACATCAAAACTGCATTTTTTTCACGAAAATTTAAAAAAAAAAAACCAACAGAAGCAAGAATGCGTTTTCTTGCACACAAATTTGAAAAAATAGAAATAAAAACACATCTTTTCACAAAAAAAAAAATTGAAAAAAATTCAAAAGTATTTTTGTGGAAAAAAGCGAAAATGCATTTTTTCACATATAAATTTAAATAAAGCAAAAACGCATAGAAAACCAGTAAAAAAAACAACAAAAATGCGTTTTTTCACACATACATTGGGAAAAAAGCAAAAATTTATTTTCTAGATAAAAATTGGAAAAAACAGCATACTTTTTTTAATACAAATTTGAAGACAAACAAAAGCAAGAATACATTATTCCTTATTCAAATTTGAAAAAATGCAAAGTGCATTTTATCTCACACAAATTTATAAAAAAAGCAACAATGCATTTTTCTACACGAAAAACTAGAAAAACAACAGAAATGCATTTTTCACACATGAAAAAAAAGTAAGAATGCATTTTTCCACACAAAAAATTGAAAATAAGAGCAAAAACGCACTTTTTTTCAATAAATTCGAAAAAAAAACCAGAAGTACGAAATGCTCACTCGAATTTAGAAAAACCGCAAAAATATATTTTTCCACAAAAAAAAATTGGAAAATACAGCAAAAACGGATTTTTGATATATTAATTGGTAAAAAGTAAAAATACATCTTTCCACATAAAAAATCCAGAAAAAAATACCAGCAAAATTGCACATAAATTGAGAAAAAAGTGAACGTGTATTTTTCCACACAAGAAAACTAAAAAAAATGCATATTTTCACATTTAAAATAGAAAAAAAACAAAAAAAAAACAAAAAAAAATGATATAACAAGAATGTATTTTCTTTCAAAGGATTTTGAAAAAAATTAGTTGTGTCTATAGACGAATATTTTTTCAGATATTTAGTACTAAAGTTTCAAACTTTGACATTTTTTTATTTTTGACAGGTGACAGTTGAAGAAATAATTTTGACTGTTCCAAATAGAGTTTTTCGAGAGCTTTTAAATGACATAATGAAAAAATGCAAAGTGCATTTTATCTCACACAAATTTAAAAAGAAATAAGAAACAATGCATTTTTCTACACAAAAAATTAGAAAAAACAGCAGAAATGGATTTTTCATACATGAAAAAAAGCAAGAATGCATTTTTCCACATAAAAAATTGAAAACAACAGCAAAAACGCATTTTTTTTAAAAATTCGAAAAAAAAAACTAGGGAACCTCAACCATCTTTATATCGAAAAATTTTTTTAGCTCGTTCTCGGAAGTGAGCCAGGAAAGTAAAAAATAAAAATTTATAATCAAATTTTGAAATCTACGGAAAATATTTTTATGTTTCAATAAAACCTTTTTTCATAAATTTTTAATGAACCGATTTAATCCAAGAAAATATTATTCAGAGTGTTGAAGAAAAATTAAACTTTTCAAATTATGTCAATATTACATAAATATTCATACATCTTTAATTTAAATAAAATAATTGAAATAATTATATACAAGAATTAAAACAATAAAATCGCATCTAATTCAATAAATATTTACGATTTCAATTATAATGAATAAAAAGATATATAAATATTTAATCTGTAATTTTTAGAGTGTGATAGTTGCCCATTTAATTATTTATAAAGTTTATAATGCCCTTTTCGTTTATTTCTTTATCTATTTATTTGTTCGTCACCTCACTAATAAGGAATATTGAGGTGGTTAAAGAAATTATAAGACAATATAAAAACGAAATCGATTTAATGTCACACCGTACAACGATATAATTATTATAATAATTAATATACACATGAAATAAATCCTTGATTATTTTTTTTTTTTCAATAACTACAGTACGGATTGTAGAAAAATTAATTATTTAACTGTACGACACTCGAACCAAAATAATAACAACATAAGAACAACTTTTTATAAACAGGACATTCTGTACATTAAAAACTTATAATATTAATTTGTTTAACCATTTTTCGGTGTGTTTTTAAGGTATAAATCACGATTCTTCTATTGTTGGACCGGTAGTTAAAATCTTTATGTACAACGTAGCAGCTTTTTCCTATAATTTATAATACATAATAGCTACTCGTTTTTGGGCAACTTTATCACTCTTTTATTTACAACAAATATACAGAAGACAGAATAACCGCGATCCTTGTTTTTTTTTTTCTATAGTCTATATAGGTACTCACTCTCACTGTATACAGTGTGTTATAATTTATAATAACAGTCTAGTCGTCCAATTGTTTTAATTCCACTAGGACCTCCTCAACGACTTGGAAGTAGGACATATAAGATCCAGCCATGGCTTTGAGGTAGCGTGAAGAAAGTTTTAAAAGCCGACGGGTACCGGCCGTAAAGCGCATCTTAATATAGATATATTATCACTAGCCGTTGTCACTGTTGTGGAGTAAAGAGGCCCAGTGGGCCGGATGCTAGTGAGCCGTCAATTGATGACCCATACTTTGGGGAGATAACATTGGCGGACTGTGCGAATGCGAATGTTGACCCATCGGCGATCCGTGCATATCCTGATGATGACCGTAACTAGGATGCATATGGCTTCCTGGCGGCATCCCGTCCATCATATCACCGCCTAACGTATTCGGAGGCGTCATTCTTTTTTCTTTCTGCCTCCTATTGCAAAACCATACCCGGACGACTTCTTTTTCTAATTGCAAACTATCAGCGAGCGACGTTATTTCTTGAGCGGATGGTTTTGGTTGTTTATGAAAATGTTGTTCTAATGCACCTTTTACCGAGACTTCTATGCTAGTGCGTTTTTTTCTCTTCCTCCCTTGCGCCGCAATTTTGTCTATGGACGTGGGCGATCCCGTTGTCGAGTCGGCTTCTTCGAGCCATTTTTGGAGGAGGGGTTTCAATTTGCACATATTTTTGAAACTAAGCTGTAAAGCTTCGAACCTACATATTGTTGTCTGCGAAAAGACATTACCATAAAGTGTTCCTAATGCTAAACCGACGTCCGCTTGCGTGAATCCCAATTTAATACGTCGTTGTTTAAATTGTTTTGCGAACGCTTCTAAATCGTCACTCGTAGGCGTTTCGTCTTCGCCGCCGCTAACGTCTCTATCGGAATGTTGCGGATGATGAGGACTTTGCATATCCCTATGCAAGGGGTGGTGAAGTTGCGGTGCCGCTTGATGATGAGCTAACATACCGTTCATAGCGGCGTGATATTGTTGAAGGGGAGATCCAGCACCACCGGGATTATAGTGTGCCGACGATACAGGTCCGTGCCATCCGTGAGGTGAACCCATACTTTGTTGTTGCTGTCGTTGATGGTGCATCATATCAGACGGTTGCGATAATGGTTTAACGTCTTGATGGTGATGATGGTGAGCGTGATGCATCCCCATGGAAGCCGTCCACGGATCGGCTCCCGGTTGTAAACTCACCCATGGATTCGCGGATAAAGAAACGGCCGTATGTCCGCTAGGCGACGGCGAACTCGCCATATGATGATGGTGATTGTGGTGATGTTGCGGTAGGTATTTCATCTCGTTTGCGTCGGCGGCCGACCTCGGAGAGGCACTAGAGTGATAACCTCCAACAATATTCATTCCAACGACGTTTCCTTCTAGATCTGTCGTAACTGCACTGCTCGCCGGAAGATATGTAGTGGCCGCCATGCCCTGTAAGGGCCGCTCGTCCACACTGTCCTCGTGTTCGTACACTTTGCACTGTTTTTTTGTCACTTTCTAAACATATAGAAGCACCCACTTGTTTGTTATTATTAAAAACACTTTATTTTAGCGGTTTATAAATTGTTATTTTTGTTCAGGACTAACGCGCGTTGACGCGAATCAGGATAAAATGCTTACTTATGCTCAGATGTGATTCGTTATGCATATCAGACAACACGCACGCGACCCTGTTTGTATTACTGACTGTGTGTGTAGATTGGGAAACTGGTAGTCTCACCATCCAATCTCTCCCACTCTACGTTCCCCTCTATATTTTTAAAGGTATTGCGCGCGCCATTGGCACTCCTAAGTTCTAATTGAAATGTGACATCATAACTGTAGTGGAAACCATTGGTTGGAGCGGCGGGCATACCGCCTATGTTTAGTCCCTTCCATAGAGGGGAAGTGTTTACACTTCACGGGGTTTAGTCTCTTAGCAACCGTCTGTGCAGAGTTCATATAGGTAGGTATGGACAGAGAACATGACCGATATCCTGTTGTTTTTAGTGAATTTGTGAGAACTCTTTAATTTACAATATTATTTCTTTTACGATTTCAACCACCGCTTTGTTTCATAATTAACTAAAAATTTTATACCTATATTTATTTTGGTAATAAAACTATTATTTTTATACTGGGATGAATATAAAAATGAAATATAGTGTGTTTCATTGGGAAATGGGCATACGTTAACTGCACAGATAAGGGATATCAAAGGAAAAAAAAAAAAAAAAAAAAAAAAAAAAAAAAAAAAAAAAAAAAAAAAAAAAAAAAAAAAAAAAAAAAAAAAACCGGTCTATAACTTACGATCTACTCTGTATATTTTTTTATATTTGGGCTACACATTTTTTATAAATTACCAAATCCATTGAGACATTCATAAAAATAAAATCCAGGTCAGACTTCATAAAAAATGTGTAAAGGGCCTCGCACTTTTTAAATGGCTAATGGCTTTCGGTCAAATCTGATGTGAAGCTTTTATTGCACCAACAAAAAATAATGATGAGTTTTTAAGATACAGGGTGTTTAAATTAATGACCAATTATCAACATATTTTGATTAGCGTACATGTTACAAGAATTTGAAAATTTAATAGCAATAATTTTAAATTGCAACTATACAGGGTGAATTTTGTTTAAAATAAAAGAGATAATTTGAATGATGTAAAATATTGTATATTTTTATTAATTTAACCCTTAAAGGTTCAAATTGTGACATTTTTTATATGTAAATTAGTATAAAAGCAAAAATGCATAAGAAATTAGAAAAAAAAGAGCAAAAATGCGTTTTTTCACAAAAAAAGCAAAAATTTAGTTTCTACATAAAAATTGGAAAAAACATCATACTTCTTTTTCACAAATTTAAAAAAAAAACAAAAGCAAGAATAAATTTTTCCATATTCAAATGCAAAAATCCACACAAATTTAAAAAGAAACAAGCATTAATGCATTTTTCTACAAGAAAAACTAGAAAAAACAGAAGAAATGCATTTTTCACATATGAATTTGGAAAAAAGCAAGAATACATTTTTTCACAAAAAAAAACAGCATAAATATGTTTTGTACGCATAAATATAATCCAAACCCATATACCAAATTTCAGCTCAATCGGATTAAACGTGTGGCCTATATCGTGGAAGAATACACACAGACAGACAGACAGAAAGACAGACAGACAGACTTCCATCTGAAAATAGTCTTAATCATTTCAGGTGACCTTAAAATGAATATTTCCTTCTTCATCTCGAAATTTTTTTTTAGCTCGTTCACAATACTGTCCCTTCTCGAAGGTGGGTCGGGAAAGCAAAAATTGGAAAAAAAATTGAAACAAAATTGAAAAAAATGTAAAAATTGGCAAAACATTGAAAAAAAATTGAAAAAAAATCGAAAAAATTGAAATAAACTGGAAAAATGAAAATAAAGCTAAAAATGGAAAAAAACTGGTGATTGGAACAAATTGAAAAATATTGTAAAAAATTGGAAAAACTATTAAAAATGGAAAAAATTGAAGGGAGATGGAAAAAAGTTGGAAAAATTGGAAAAAAATGGAATTGGAAAAAATTGGAAGAAAAGAAAATATCAGAAAGAATTGAAAAAAAAATGGAAAAATTGGAAGAATCGGAAACAATTGGAAAAAAATAGGAAAAAATAGAAGAAAATTGAAAAAATTGTTAAAATGGAAAAAATGTAGGGAGATTGAAAGAAATTGGAAAAAAATTGGAAGAAAAGGAAAGATCAGAAAAAATTTGAAAATATTGAAAAAAAAACGGGAAAAATTGGAAAAAATTGGAAGAATTGGAAACAATTGAAAAAAAAATTGGAAAGAAATGGAGAAGAATGAAAAAAATGGAAAAAATTGGAAACAATTCGAAAAAAAAATAGGAAGAAAATTGAAAAAAATAGAACAAAATGGAAAAAAATTAGCAAAACATTGAAAAATATTGAAAAAAAAAATGGAAAAAATTGTTAAAAATGGAAAAAATGGAATTGGTAAAAATTGAAAGAAAAGAAAAGATCGGAAAAAATTCGAAAAAATTGAAAAAAAATATGAAGAATTGGAAGAATTGTAAACAATTGGAAACAGATAGGAAAAAAAATGGAAAAAATGGAAAAAAATTTGCAAAACATTGAAAAAGAAATGAATAAAATTAGACAAATTTGAAAAAAATTAGAAAAAATGGAAACAATGGAAGAAAATTGAAAAAAAAAATGGAACAATATGGAAAAAAATTAGCAAAACATTGAAAAAAATTGAAAAAAAAATGGAAAAAATTGTTAAAAATTGGAAAAAATGGAATTGGAAATAATTGGAAGAAAAGAAATGATCAGAAAAAATTCGAAAAAATTGAAAAATGGGAAAAAATTGGAAGAATTGGATAAAAATAGAAAAAAAAATTGAAAAAATGGAAGAAAATTGAAAAAAAATGGAACAAAATGGAAAAAATTGGAGGAAGATTGAAAAAAATTTGGAAAAATTGGAAAAAATTTAAAAAATGGAATTAAAAAAAAATGGAAAATATTGGAAGAAAAGGAAAGACCAGAAAAAATTGAAATAAAATGTGAGAATTTGTAATTGAGGAATTGGAAAAAAATTAGCAAAACATTGAAAAAAATTGAAAAAAAAGGAAATAGATGGTAAAAATGGAAAAAGTGGAAGATTAAAAAAAAATTGGTAAAATTGGAAAAAATTAGAAATAATGGAAGAAATTTAAAAGAATTGGAACAATAGGAAAAAAAATTGAAAAAGCAGGAAAAAGGGAGGAGACAGATAGAGAGAGAGAGACATAGATTAAAACACGTACAATAAATATCCCAACAAAATGAATATTTAAAAATCAATAATTATTTTTCTAAATTATTCATAATTAGCATAATCATGTCCATTTATTAATAATCTATTAATTTTATTCAAAAGATTAATACAATGTTATAATTATATTATATATGAATAATTAATTCAATTGTTTAAATTATGTTTATAAAACCTCAGCTTAGTACTTTATAATCATCTCACAAAATTGTAATAGATATATATATATAACATACCATTATCGATGTAGCTATGATGAGTGTTTACAACCAGATAAAACTAATTATTATCATTATTAAATTATTAATTTTGATTTAATGATATTATAATAGAATTAGGTTTTTGATGATGACAGTGAAATAGTGAAATCCTTAAAGGAAAACGACATTATTTAAAAAATATTTATACAAGAAACAATAGTAAAATGTTAAAAAAAAGTCGTAGAAAAAATAAAGTCAAGAAATTTTTCAAAGTTGTAATAATTACAAAAATAAATGAACAAAGAACCAAACTAAAGTCAACATTTGTTTTTATTATTTTTTAAGATCATAAGTATTCAGCTTTTTCCCTTTTTTTCCAATTTTTCATTATTTTTTCCTGTTTTTCCCTATTTGTCCCTTGCACTTTTTAAAGCCCAAATTTTTAATTAAAAAAAGGGAAAACATGAAGAAAATTTGTGGGGGGTTTCATTTAATAAAGGGAAAAAATTAAGAAAATTTATAGTTGTAATTTTTGCGTAAAAAAAGTGAATATTTGAGGAGATAAAATATGAGTTAAAAAAATAATGAAATAATGAACAAAAGTTATTTTAATTGAAAAAAGTGAAAAAATGAAGTTAATTTTAAGTCAAAAAAGTAAAAAAAAGTTGGAGGTAAAAAGAGGAAAAAAGTAATTAAAAAGTGAGAAAATTACTGTTTTTCTACTAATTTTTTTCGTATTTTTCCCAATTTTTCCCTATTTTTACGTATTTTTTCCAATTTTTCCAGATTTTTTAGTCTTCTTTGTAATTTTTCATATTTCATTTTTCATATTTTCATTATTTTTTACTGTTTTTCCCCTATATTTAAAACCTATTATTTTCTATTTTTTTTCTACGTTTTCCTTATTTTCCCCTATTTTTCATTAATTTCCTATGTTTCCCTATTTTTGTTTAATTCCCTATTTTTTACCATTTTCTCCTACTTTTCCCCATTTGCAACTATTTTCCTCATTTTCTTATTTTTCCCCAAGTTTTAGCTATTTTTCTCTATTTTTCCTGGTGTAGGTATATTTAAGTGGATAAAATTTGAGTTAATAAATAACGAACAAAAGTTATTTTCATTGGAAAAAGTGAAAAAATGAAAAAAAATTGGAGTTAATTTTAAGCCAAAAAAGTTAAAAAAAAGTTGGGGTTAATAAGTGTTAAAAGTGAAAAATCAAGAATAAAAAGGGGGTAAAGAGGAAAAAAGTACTTAAAAAGTGAGAAAATTACTATTTTTCCTTATTTTCCCCTATTTTTTCAAATTTTTCTCTATTTATTTCTAATCTCCCAATTTTCTCCATCGTCTACTAATTTTTTCCGCTCTTTCCCTATTTTTACCTATTTTTTCCAACTTTCATATTTTTCCCGATTTTTCAGTCTTCTTTCCATTTTTCAGTTTTCTTTCTATTTTTTGATAATTTCATTATTTTTTCCTGTTTTTCCCCTATATTTATCCCTACATTTTCTATTTTTTTCTTATTTTCCCCCATTTTTCGTTAATTTCCCATGTTCCCCTATTTTTGTGTAATTACTACTTTTTCCCTAGTTGCTACTATTTTCCTCATTTTTCACTGTTTTCTTATTTTTCCCCAAGTGCTATTTTCTCTATTTTTCTCTGCTCGATATATCTTAATTTCAGACCTTGATATCTCTTCTTAATTTCCTTGCGTCTTGTCTCAAGATCTCCCTCTCTTCTTGGTATGACTATTAAATGTCTTTCCCATGTTAAAAATTATCTCTCTTTACCTCTTCAGTCAAAACAATTGACTTCTATATCGTCTGTGTCTCTTATTAAAAATTTCTTTTTTTTCCCTCGTTATATATTTTCAGTTAGGTCCCCTGCTATCATTATTAATTATTTCGACGCTTTAACTTTTATTTACTGTTATTTTTAATTTTTTTATACCGGTATATTTTTTTGTTATATTTACTTAAAAGTTCACATCTTTTATAACAATATAAATAATCTGATTTTTATGGTGCTCTTTCAGTCTCAATTACAAAAAGAGAATCTATTTTTAATTTGTTTTTACAGATTATCTTAAAATTTAATTCACTTATCTTTTAATCCTATAATTTATAAGATTTTTGTTTTATATTTACTTTATATGAACTTTTAGGGTTTTTGGTTCAAGTTTTTTTGGAACAAGTTTTTTTGGACACAACATTTTCTTTTTGGAATTACAAATTTTTGGACTGAACAAGTTTTTTTTTTAGAACGAGCAAGTTTATTTTCCTCCTTTGGGACCAACGTCTTCTACTACCGGATCCAAGAAATGTTTAGAAGAAACTCGAAGACAAGCCAAAAACCAGAAAAAAAGAAAAAGTCTCTGAAAGATTTAAATTTTTCTTATAAAATAAAACAAATATAACGTTTAATTTGAATTTAATTTCCTTTAACCCACAAAAAGAATGATTGAACGGATTTTGAAATTTATCATAGTTTTTTTTGTCTATTGTTTCTAAATACATCAAAAAACGAACCCATAATAAAAAGAATTGAGCTTAAATCACATTTATTATTAATTATCAACAAATTAAAATAATGTTTCAGATAGCTAGACTTCACACATATATTTAATATTCAAAATTAAGAGTATTGAAAGCCAAAAAAATTACTAAATCCTGGTCTGTGCTCGTCAATAGGGGTAATAAACATATTAAAGTAAAAAAAAAAATGCAGACACCCCATTGAAAATCTTTTTTTTTTTTCGATTTAGGAATTATGGACCAATTGGCATACGATACCTTTAACACCTGTAAATTGAATGGATCTTTTGTGATTATTCACTCATGTTATTATATAATGTATATAGACTAAATAAATTAAAGATATTTGCTAGAAAATAATAGTTTTATAAATGTATATATAAAGTGTCGTTTTTTATTTATTACTAACCAAGTATATTACCTCTAATAAGACCGTTTAAAACGTTATTAATCTCATGTTATTAATAAATAGTATTATTACTCAGATTTATTATGAAATATTAGATACACTTTTTACTGACAGAAATTAACAGTCATAACTATAAACTATAAAAATACGTTATTATAGATTCCCATTATATAAAAAAAATATAATAATTTTATTGTCTTTACATTATTTAAAAAAATTCCATAACTATCATAAAGCTTTTTTAAACATTTTTACTTCTAAAATTGAAGTTTTGGCGATATCCTATTCCTATACATGAACATAACCTTCAAAAATAATACCTGCACAAAATAAAAGTGTAATTTAAAAATGAATAAAACTACATTTTTGGCCCTTTGAACTTTTTTGCAAAAATCAATTATTTTGGATATATAAATCACCGAAAATCCGGATTTAAGCTTCTCTGATAGCAGGATCTTTTAAAAGTCTGGAAAGGGTCCCGCTTGTTTCAAGAGTTTGGAAACTGTGATAAATGATCCAAATTCGGAAATTAGTAAGAATATGTATTTTTTCACATTTTTAAGCGCTTAAAATTCAAAACTAAAATCATTTGTTTTTGCCACAGAAGGCCATTTTGAATTATTTTAAAAGCAAATATGATGGTAAGACCGTTTCCAAACTTTTAAAAGAACCTGTATATTTCACTTATCCAAAAAAACTTAATTTTACTGGATTAAAATAAATGCGAGGAATAATGAGAATAAAGAACCGCGGTGCGTCGCTTTGTTTACAATCCCGTAATTAGGAGAGATGACGTCAGGTCACTGAATTGGCAAAGTGCTACTGTAAATTATTATAACTGTGTTATTTTTTTAGATATCTTAAATTTTCAGTTTCATTCATAAAAAAAAATGATAAACTGCCATTTATAGATAATATTGAACAAACGGTTATATTTTTGACTCAATAAGAACAATTTAAAAAAGAAGAAGACAGACTTTATCGTAATTATAGACACTCCGACGTGATAGCGATTTTTAATAAATCATTTTTATTGTCGACAAATTTTCATTTATATTTGCGTTAGTGGGATCTAATGAATTCCACTTTTTCTGGATAAAAGTGTGTTATTCTGATATTTGTTTGTTATTTCCCAAATCTTGTTTCAATTTTTGACGATAATCTTTATTTTCTTTTAATTGTTTTATTTTCTTTCTTATACCTATTTATTGTCCCATTTCTCTTCTTTCTCCTTTTTCGAAAAAAAAAAAAAATCTACCGCTTTTTGTACAACTACTGGTTTTTGCCCCCTCTGTTTTAACAACTATTATTTTTTTCTCCTAATTTTTCTCCCATTTTTGTCACTTGTGTTTTCTGTCCCAATTTCCCCTCCCCCGTTATATCTACAACTATTTGTTTTTACTTAATTCCCCTCCCCCCTTTTTTTTGTTTTTACCACTATTGTTTTTTTCCACTTGTGTTTTTCGACCCAATTTTTCTCGTTTTTTAGAGTTTTTAGAAATTTATTTTCGTAACTTTAAATTTTCGAAAACTCAAAATAACGACAAAAATATTGCTGTTTACCCCCGTTTGTTTTTACAACTATTATTCTGGTATCAACTTTTTCAGATTTTTTTCCTACTTGTGTTTTGTCCCCGTTCCTCTCCCTTTTTCATAACTATTGTTTTGTCCAATTTTTTACCTCTCGCCCTTCAGATAAGAGAGGTATAGGAATCATGCTAAAAATTGGGTAGTGAGTTTTCAATGAACAAACACGTTTTAGGGTCCCTAGAATACGATTTTAATATTTTCGCGATGATGTCTGTGTGTGTGTGTGTTAGTGTGTGTGTGTGTGTGTGTGTGTGTGTGTGTGAGTGTGTGTGTGTGTGTGTTAGTGTGTGTGTGTGTGTTAGTGTGTGTGTGTGTGTGTGTGTTAGTGTGTTAGTGTGTGTGTGTGTGTTTGGATGGATGTTGTAGTAACGATAACTCAAAAACTACTGAATAAAAAAATTTGAAATTTTGCATAAAGCATTCTGATACCCTAGATTAGATCTGATTAGATTTTGGTGCCAATCGCACAACCGGAAGTGGCAGTTGCTATGGGTGATGACGCCATTATTATAGAAAACGGCAATAAAGTTTTACACATATATTTTGTATACCCTACAGTTTATTTTCATCTCATTAAAATTTTCTAAACTTTTGCCATTGTTGCCAGATTTACAAAAATATAATTTTTTTTCATACTTTTTTGTGTCAACCTGTAAATTTTTGATTCAAAAATGGCGAGAGGTCATGTGCTGGCCACATCAGATTTTTTTTAACAGCTATTGGTTTTTGCCTCAATTCTTTTCCTATTTTTTCCCACACTGTTTCTTCCCAAATTTTTCCCGTTTTTTTTACAAACATTCTTTTTCCCATTTTCCCTACTTTGTTTTTTTAACTCTTGTTTTTGCTTCCAATTTTTTTACCCAATTTTTTGCCTCATTTTTTTCCCACTTGCCATTCTTCCCTAATTTTTTCTATTGTTTTTTCTCCATTTTTCCCACTTTGTTGTTATAATTCTTGTTTTTGCCCCAATTTTTTACAACTATTGCTTTTTGTCCCAATTTTTGCCTCCTTTGTTTTTACAATTATTGTTTTTTTCTCCATTTTCCCCACTTTGTTTTTATAACTCTTGTTTTTTGCCCCATTTTTTTGTCCCAATTTTTTCCCACTTGTATTTTTTGTCTAAATTTCTTCTCTTTTTATACAACTATTGTTTTCTCTCTAATTTCTCCATCCTTCGTTTTTACAACTTTTGTTCTTTGACCTAATTTTTTTCCTTATTTTTTTCGTTCTTGTGTTTTTCGCCCCATTTTTTTTCTCTTTATTTTCAACTATAATTTTTCCCGATTTTCCCTATTTTGTTTTTACAACTTTTGTTTTTTGTTCCAATTATTGCCTCTTTTTTCACAACTATTGTTTTTCCCCCTATTTTTACAACTATTATTTTTTGGTCTAATTTTTTTCCCATTTTTTCCCACTTGTATTTTTTGCGCCAATTTTTTTCTCTTTTTTCACAACTATTGTTTTTCCCCGTTGTTTTTACAGCTATTGTTTTTGCCATAATTTTTCCCCTTTTTCACATCTACTGTTTTAGCTCTAGGGGACAATTTTAAGTTTGAAAAGTGAATAAAATGAAGAAAAAAAGTGGTGGGTAATTTTTAAGTGAAGCTGAAAATTATGTTTATATTGAAAAACATGCGCGCGTTTATTAAATGTCGCCTAACTGAAATATTTTAAGTGATCTCGGAAATATTATTTTTTTTAATACCCTGAAATGGAAGATTTTTGAACAACGGTTTATAAAGAAAATTATTACCTTGTATATTTTAAAATTATTATAAAAATAAAATATTTGGCAAAAATAGAGGGAAAAAAATTATATTTTGTTAAAATTAAAATTGGACAAAGTTCTTTCATCTGTATTTTGCTTTGAAGCTTGAGACACACTTGATCAGGTTGGGTGCATAAATTTTGTTCGGAATCCCCTAAGGTCGTTGCTATTTACTACTTTTGATAGTTAAATGCGATTGAGATTAAAGAAGGGTCGTTAGCACTTTTCGATTTAATACAAAAAAAGTTGTTTGGTTAAAAATAATAATTTTTATATGTCTGACCATTACTCTCAAGGAATTCTGCTATCTATCAGATAAAGGTAATCAAATTAAAAAATATCTCGTAATGGGCAGTCGACGTATTAAAATAAAATATAAAAATATTAAATATTTTTTATTATGAATGTCAAATGATTATTTCATAAATTTATGAATTTTTAACGCGTCAACTGCCAACTATCAGATAATTGGTAATCAAATTAAAAAATATCTCGTAATTAGCAGTTAAAAAAAATGGTATGTCAATAGTTTTTTCCGGAATGAAAACTATTTTTAGATTTTCTGTTCAATTTAAAATTAACCCTTGTTACTTTTTCGTCTTACTTTTTTTTTCTCCATAAGGATAAGTAAATCATCTTCTCTGTTTTCTCTCTTAATGTTCTCACTTTTTAAGTACTCTCCCTCTTTTCACTTAAAAATTACCCCCACTTTTGTCTTGGAGCAAAAAACAATAGTTATAAAAACAAAGTGGGGAAAATGGGAAAAAAACAATAATTGTAAAAACAAAGGAGGCAAAAATTGGAACAAAAAGCAATTGTTGTAAAAAAGGAGAAACAATTGGGACAAAAAATACGAGTGGGAAAAAAATTGGGGAAAAAATTGGAGCAAAAAATTGAGAAAAAAAATTGTAGCAAAAAAGCAAAAAAACAAAGTGGGGAAAATGGGAAAAAAAACAATAATTGTAAAAACAAAGGAGGCAAAATACTTTCCCTTCTAGGAGGAGGGTCGGGAAACAAAAATTCAATTAACACAAGAAAAACAATATTAACCCGTTGCAACATTTAAAAGTGATCAATCATTATCGGCCATCAGTCATTTTTGACTGATCTTTTTTTTATCTTTACGTTCTAAAATTTCTGGGAATGGTTTTGGAAAAAGGCGCTATATAAAAAAAAATAGTTCCCCTCTTTTATGAAACTACAATAGCGAACCGTCATCAGTTGTATAGACGAAAAAGGATACGCCAGGATGCTGCCGAAAGGTAACAACTTTTTTGTCCTTTATAACGAGAAACAAGAAAATAATGAAGTGGTTCGCTGGGTATACATTGTACCTTGTTTCATCTTAGGAAAAGAATGTTAGATAATCGAGGGTAATACCAAAAAGAGCTACAAAATGTTTTGTGCTAGGAATAAGCAATAGAATTATAAACAAGATACCTTGTTTTCAAATTATTTTTGAAATAAAAATAAAACCCCTCAGGGGTCTATTAGTATACACGTATAAATATATAATATATTTTTTCAAATAATTATAAAAATTAATAAATTTTTAAACTTAAAAAAAATTACAAAACAAAAAAATGCACTCGAATGGAGAAATCGTACTCAAGTCTTAAAAAAATGCACCCGAGCTTTTCCCATTGTAAAAATTATACTGAAACTTTTTTAAAAAAAATGCATTCGAACTTTTCCCATTAGATAAATTGTACTCAAGCTTTTTTTTTAAACAAAATAAAAAGCGCATGAATTTTTTTCATTTTGGAAGGACACAACCGATTTTTTTAAATATAACAAAAAGCACTAGAATTTTTCCCATTGGAAAAATTGTAGTCAAGCTTATTTGGAGAAATTGTACTCAAACATTATTTGTTTTGACCGTTAACTGTTTGCATTGTATATATAATAATGTGACCTCACAAAAAAAATCAGAAGGGTTCAAGTATGGTGATTTTGGAGGCCACAAGGTAGGTCCATTTCAGCCAATCGAAAACTATACAAAATGCACAAATATTTTAACAACCTTGTAAAAAACGACCAAATTAGAAAGAACATGTCTGAGTGGGCAATACCTCGAGTAAGCAATAAGGCAACCGCGTTTTAGTCAAGAAGAAAAATTTAAAAAAGAAGAAGACAACTGTTTGTTTGTTTGTAGTAATTTGTATTGTCATAATAATAAAATATTATTTTATTATAATTCCAACAAAAAATTTTCGTTTAGGTACAAATCGAGGGCTTCCCCCTATCTCTCTTCTTCTCTTCGGTCACAAAGGCATCAAAAATTTGAGAGGTCCTATTTTGCATAGGCAAAAAGTTCTCTTGAAATGTAAACATCATTGCCTGATACGAGCATAAATTTAGTAGCCGTAGGTATTCACTTTATTTTAGTTTTAAAATCAAATTATGGTTGTCAGTTGAAAATGAATAAGTTTTGAAAAGGGCCATCGTATCATCGTCAGTCAAATTTTCCTAGTTATTAAAACTTTTCAGTAAATGACACGTGGACCATCAAGGGCGTATCGAGATTCGTTTTCTAATGGGTAAATATGAAATTATTTTTTGATAATTACTAAATAAAGTTTGTTTTTGTAATAAAATTAAATAAATAATAAAGTTTATTAAATATACTTAATCAATATATTTTAAATAATACTGTTTATTTAAAAAATATTATTTTAAAATCAGTACTTTTAATATTTCATAATATCTTAATTTACAAGTTTTGAGATTTTTAGACGAAAGGGCAGTTCGTGCTCTTGCGGTGTTAGAGAGTCTTCACCTTACAAACAGAATTAGGAGATGAGGAAGGTTTTTTTTTAACGTGAATATCAGTTAATTATTCAAAAATATTATTGATTCTTTTAGCTGGCTTCTGAGCCCTTACGTTTCCCCTTTCTCCCCCCCCCCCCTATTCGAAAAAAAAACCGGAATAAAAAAAAATCAGAACAAAATATCAAAAAATTGAAAAATGCCAAAAAAAACGAATAAAAATTGGAAAAAATCGAAAAAAAAGGAAACTTTGTAAAAATCAGAAAATATTGGGAAAAAAATTGAAAAATACGAAAAATACGAGAAAATTAAAAAAATTGTAAAAATCCGAATCAACGATATGGCAAAAAAAAGAACGCAAAAAACGCTTAAAAATGGCAAAAAAAAACAAAAAAAAAACAAAAGAAATTGAAAAATATCGCAAAAAATCGTAAAAAAATGCAAAAAAAAACGGAATGACAAAAATTGAAAAATTATAAAATATTTGAAATAATTCGCAAATTATTACATATAAATATCAAACAAAAACAGTAAAAAAAGCGTAAAAAATTGAAAGAAAATGCCAAAAAACTCGAAAAAAAAACCGCATGAAATGGCAAAAAAATTTGTAAAAAATTGCAAATGAAGCAAACAAAAAATCATAAAAAAAGCAAATGTGCATAAATCAGAAAAAAATAAACGCAAAAAATGGTAAAAATGAAAAAAATCAGAGAAATAAAAATAAAATCAGAAAACAAAAGAAGGAAATATAAAAACAAAAATAGAATGAGAAAAAATGAGGAAAAATTAAAAATCAGAAAAAAAAAACAATAAAAAATTGAAAAAAACGGTTGTGTCACCTCAGATATGAATATTGCAAGTCAAATTTCGTGACATATTGCTTTTTTGACAGTGACACTTTCGTTTGACAGATGTACAAAAACTAATGGGTTTTTCCGATGGATAACCCAAACACATATACAAAATTTCAGCTCAATCGGATTTAACGTATGGGCAAATACACAGACAGACAGACACACAGACAGACAGACTAAATGGTCTTAATCGTTTTAGGGGATCTTGAAATGTATATTTCCAACTTTCTCGAAAAACTTTTTTTGCTCCTTCACAATACATTTTTTCCACACTCGAATTTGAAAAAAACATCACAAAAATTTGAAAAAACAAGAGAAGCAAGAATGCATTTTCATGCACACGAATTTGAAAAAATAAAAATAAAAACACATTTTTCCACAAAAAAAATAACTAGAAAAAAATTCAAAAGTATTTTTTCACAGACGAATTTGGAAAAAAGCGAAAATGTATTTTTTCACATATAAAATGGTATAAAAGCAAGAATTCATAAAAAAACTAGAAAAAAACAGCAAAAAAACAGCAGAAATGCATATTAAGGTAATTGGACAATTTCAAGCTCCAAAAATTCTTTAAAATAATATTTGAACACCTTAAGGGATAAATGAAGGAAAATTGTACAATTTTAATTAACAATAAGACTAATATTCAGTTTATTAACATTTTAATGATCATAAAGAAAAACAGAGAATTTTATGTTTGAAAAATACTTAAAAATAGTTTTTGAACACTTTTAGAGATAAACTAAGATAATTGGACAAATTTAATTTCCAAATATACTTTTCAAATAATTATTGAACGTTTTCCACACAAAATATTGAAAATAACAGCAAAAACGCATTTTTTTCAACAAATTCGAAAAAAAAAACAGAAGCACGAATGCACACTCGAATTTGGAAAAAACCGCAAAAATATATTTTTCCACAAAAAAAAATTGAAAAATACAGCAAAAACGCATTTTTCACATATAAATTGGTAAAAAAAAACAAGAATACATTTTTCCACATAAAAAAAACAGAAAATAACAGCAAAAATGCGTTTTTTAGACATAAATTAAGAAAAAAGCGATCATGCATTTTCCACACAGGAAAACTAAAAAAAAAACAATAAAAATGCATATTTTCACACATACAATATAAAAAAAGCAAAAAAATGCTATATAACAAGAATATATTTTTCTCAATGAAATTTGAAAAAAAATCGGTTGTGTCCAGAGACGAATATTTTTTTAGATATTTTGTGTTAAAGTTTTAAATCTTGACATTTTTTTCTGACAGGTAAAAATATTTCCATCTTTATTTCGAAAATTTTTTTTAACTCGTTCTCGGAAATGGGTCGGGAAAGTAAAATTTAGCAAAAAAAATTATAATATATTGAAATTTTTGATGTTCTGAATACTTTCCCTCTCAATAATTTTTCTTCCATTAATCTATTTCTTTCTTCTTTTTAATGCTCGCCTTGTTTATTTCCTTCTCCACCTCGTCATTAATATTTTTTTTTATAATTTATTTTTCTTTATCTTGTAATGTAAATAATTTTTCTATATTTTTCATACAATGTCTTTTTATCTATTATTTTTGTTTATTTCTCCATAATAACTTTAACGCTCCTTTATTATTACAAATCAAAATTATTTGTATAAAAACGTTTACAAATTCCTTCATTTGAAAATTCCAAAATTAAAAAATTATCAAAAAATTGACAAAACTCAATATCTTTTTTTTTTAATTTCCACTTGATTATATATCTTAAATATGACATCTGACGTCTTTATATTTAAATTTTCTTATCAATATATTACTTTAGAATAAAAATCATTTTTGAAGAAAAAATAATTCCAAATGTGCTCAATTAAAGATTAAAGTTTTTCCTATGATCCTCTAAATATCTTTAATGTTACGGCATTGCCATTATCGCCATTCAAACTTTTGGTAGCTATTAAAACTTTTCAATAAACGACATACAGGGAACTAATGATTTATTCATGGGAGAAAAGTTGTGAGGAAATAATGGACATATATTTCAATATAAAAGTTTTTGTTTAACCGTTGAGTGACATCCGCGCATTTGGAAATTAAATGCATTTTATGATATGTAACTAACTCTTTAATAAAATTAAAACTTTGCAGACGATTGATAAAGCGTTTTAATGTCAATTAATAAAGCTTTGATTATCATATTTAAGTTCATCAAAAATAATTAAGAAACGTATATAACTTTTTTTAAATATTTCGATGAAATTAACATTGAATGAATTTATAATTCGATAGTCAACATTGTGCTTCCATCTAACAGTAAAATTTGAAAACAATTACATATGTTTTACAGTCTTCTGATTAGGGAAAAATTATAATTATAAAGTTTAGCTATTGTTCGATAGATGACGCGGAAAAGAAGAAAACATATTCAAGTTGCAATGAATTTTGTGCCATCCATGGGTTTACATAGCAGGTAATATAAGCGGAAGATAGAATAATATAAAAGCGTTCTTCTGACAAAATTTTACCAAAAAATGTAGTTTTGGGTTCATAAATTATAAGCCAGTGTAACATTTTTTTTTCTTTGTCGAAATTAACTTTCTTCATATTTTCTATAAAGGAGGAATTCTGCTTTAGTCACTATCCCATTGTAAGGTAGAATGATATAAATGCTTCTTCCTAATAATATATTTGTTAGAATTGACATTGATATTCTATATTTTATAAAATATTTTACAAATTAAATTACTTTTAAAGAATAATAACATTAAATTTAAAAGATTATCCATTATCTCAAATGTGACTGAATAGTAATGAAACTCAAAGTCGAGTACCACAAAAATTTTATTGTAAAACAGAAGATAGACAACTAGTTTCGGCTACAAGCCATCATCAAGCCTAGAATATAAGTACAGAGGTAGGAAAAGGACTTTTAAGAATTCTTATACAGTATAATAAATGATATTTGTTGAAAATTGACAACACAATTGTCAGTTAAAAGAAAACTTTATGGAAGTTGCATGTGTGCACTAGGGGAGGTAGAGGTGAAGGGGAGGTTGTGAGGAGATTAAAATTAAATTTAAAATAGTATTATAGGTGGACGTCCCAGAACTCCAACCATGTAGTTAGAGTGGCCTAACGTGGTAAATTTAAGGTATTCATGGCCAGGTACATCCAGAAGGGGCAACGACCCTTCGCGATCAACTCCACGTGAGTAGGTGAAGGGCCCCTTCTGGATGTGCTTGGCCATGAATACCTTAAATGTACCACGTTAGGCCACCATAACTACATGGTTGGAGTTCTCGGACGTCCACCTATAACTTACTATTTTAAATTTAATTTTAATCTCCTCACAACCTCCCCTTCACCTCTACCTCCCCTAGTGCACACATGCAACTTCCATAAAGTTTTCTTTTAACTGACAATTGTGTTGTCAATTTTCAACAAATATCATTTATTATACTGTATAAGAATTCTTAAAAGTCCTTTTCCTACCTCTGTACTTATATTCTAGGCTTGATGATGGCTTGTAGCCGAAACTATTCGCCTATCTTCTGTTTTACAATCAAATTTTTGTGGTACTCGACTTTGAGTTTCATTAACTATGAATAATAACATTTTCGGTAAAAAATATTCTGGCTGAGATACTGGTAAATTATTTTACCTTAATATATTGGTTCTTACTCTATTAATCTTATTTTTATTTAATAAATACTAAGTGCATATTAAGCCAATACAGTCCTGACGCTTCGGCTGCCAGATCTGGCCGCTAGCTACAGGTTCATGTTGATTGTGGGCAAAAAGATAAATTATAAGCTTGGTTCATTTTAGTCCAGGCATGTTATTTAACAATTCTTTCGTAATATGTCGTAAATATGTTTTGTAAATAAAGGTTACCTATACATCATATGAGATTTTTAAAACAATCTTAAATACAAAATTGAAAACACTTACCATGATTCTTTCTTCTTGAGCAACACCAGTGCCACCACTTAATCTACCACCTCCACCACCTATAGAAAAAAAAATCAAACAATAAAATTATATTCTATTTTATCACAGGTAGAGATTAGTAATAGTACCGAAAAAAATAACCCTCATTTTTTACTGGTGGAAATTTACTCTCAGGCCGGCCCTGTATATACTCTGATATATAAGAAGTATTTATATACAGTATATATAAAGCATTTACACGTCTGAACCATTTGAATTGTTAAAACACAAACGTACATTTAATTTAACCAAATTAGCACTTTGTGGTGGATGATTAGTCACTGCCAGTTCACAATTTATTCAAAAGTTTTGAAACTATTTGTTTATAATAAGACAGTTCATCATTTTTGTATATCAGTACAACTTGTACTGAATCAGAACTAAAAAATATACTTACAGCTTTCGTTGCAGACTGGGTTTCCACTGACGCTATTTGTACAACATGTCCGACAATCCTCAGTTATTTTCATTGAAAAGTTAACTTTTTTAGACACTTTCACTAAAGTTAGAGCACCAATATATCGTAAACTCGATTCATCTTATTTCCGCGATAAGTTATAAATATTTATACCGATAATTATACACAACGGACTTCTATTTAGTTTGAAACCTGATAGCGTCACTACGTTATCGTTTTTTTACTGAAGTTTTTTTTATAGCCCATAAAAAGAGATGAATAAAGTACATTCTACCAACATTTAAATCACAAAATTCCAAAAATATTTTATTGGTTGATTTAAATCCGCCAATAGCATTTGACAGAATTGACAGATCTCTTTTTTACATGTTAATATACATAGGCGTGTCTCGTATAAATGGGTAACAGGATATACGAACTATTTATTGCTAAAGAACTAATACAAAGAATAAATAGACAAAAGGAAGGTAACGATTCATTATTAAATGAGGCAATGTAAGTTCGTTGAAATTTTTTAAACATAAATTAATCTAGATATAAATAATGAATAAGCCATTAATTTAAATTTTTTTTAAACGGCACGCTACTGATTCAGTGGCACCGCTTGGTGCGGCTCATTTCACCTTGCATGTCCCTTCAAGAACCAAACGAAATGTACAGATACTACGCCACAGATCAGTTATTATGGTTTGCGAACTACGCACAAACAAGAAACTAAATTCCACTTTCTACTAAAAATCTAACCCTATCTACATCTACCGGAAATTTTATGAAACACTTAATTTCTCTAGTAGAAATTTAAATGTTTCGTAAAATTTCCGCTAGATGTAGGTGGCGGTAGTTTTTCAGTAAAATTTATAGCGAATTCGATTGGTAAAACTGGTGCACACTGAGTGCATAATTTGTATTCTGTTGGGAAAATTGGTGGAATTTTGAATTCGATTGGGGAACTGCATTCGAATTCGAACTTTGTGCAACATTTTGATGAGGAAATGATATACGAAGTAATTAAGTAGATGAGAATCAGATATCAAAATGTTTTCAATAATATGAAAGTTACATATTTGTTAATTTAAATATTTCATCACCATTATGATCAAGTCGTAATGTTAAGTTTATGATTTCATTATTCAGTTTGAAATGCAATCTCATATATTCCCAGGTATAGAGTCATTCATTTCTAAAATGTAAATAAAAATAACAGCAACCTTATATCCTTTTCGCACGAAAATATATCAACCTAACCTAAAATTTTGTATTCCATTGGAAATGAACTAGTGCACATTTTTCATGACCTTTTTTAGGTTTCAATGCAACACTAATGCAAAATCAGTGCAGAACTAGTTTTAACAATGGAATTCGCTATTAGTTTCAATTTTAGTAGTTTTTAAATGTTGGTAGAATGGTTTGACGTATGACATATGAATGATTTATTTTTTATGATTCATTCATTTATGACATTTTACGTCAATGATGTCATTTTAGATTTGAGGAATTTGTAAGCAAATTTTGAAATTTTACAATTTTTAAGTTTAAAATTTAGTATTGTTTTTAAAGCAGAAAAAAGTTTGATTACAATAAGACTCAAACGTGGGTAAAAATTTAAAATAAGTATAAAAACAACAGGTGAACCAATATATTATACCTGCCCTACCTCTTCTATAAAGGCCTACAAAAATGGGTAATGAAATGTCTTCAAGTGCCATGGAAAGTATCCTTTTTTAATACTAAAATATTCTTCGTTATTACCATATATAGGTTAGTATTCCGAAACTTTTGTGTATGACTTAACTCGTAACTGGTATTAGCAAATTTAGGAATAAAATTAGTATCCTGGGGTCACAGCAGATTTTTTTTTGAGTAAGTGGGTATATGTAAAGTATCTTTACATGACCTTTGCATAAATATAAAAAAAAACATGTATAAAACAAAACTTATAATTAGAAGATTATCTGCAATCTTTATTTATAAATAATTTGTACAGATTGTCCAAACAACTAAAATGACACCTTCAGAGTTCTTACTTGTCTAATTTTCCCTTTGATCTTTTGTTCCCCACTTCTCTAATTTTAAACGAAGAGGTCGATTTAGTTGTTGGATAAAGTTTACTGTTTAACTATGTAGGCTTTTACTTAATGAAAATTCATTATGATATTAATATGCCTATAATAGATGTGGTGATGTTGAAGAATATGGTAACCACTAACCTAAATTACACTTTTTTAGTGGTTAGTGGTGACCAATTCCCAATTTAAAAACTGACTTACCTAAATGGTTAGTATTATCCTTAATAATTGTTAGAGCACCTATTTAATCTAAAATTTGCTGTAAAAGAGCTCGAACGAAATTCAAAGAAATGTGAAAAAGAAGAAAAACAAGAAAAAGCTAAAACAAAACAAGCTATACAAAAAGGAAATATGGAGGTAGCTAGAATACATGCAGAAAATGCTATACGTCAAAAAAATCAATCAATTAATTACTTAAGAATGTCTGCTAGGGTCGATGCTGTAGCAAGTAAAATACAATCAGCAGTTACAACAAGAAAAGTTACAAATTCCATGGCAGGAGTGGTCAAAGCCATGGATGTAGCTATGAAGAGTATGAATTTAGAAAAAATTTCACAAGTTATGGATAAATTTGAACAACAGTTCGAGGATCTGGGTGTCCAAACTGATGTTCTTGAAAATACTATGGGACAGACAACTACTACACTTGTTCCAACAAATGATGTGGATTCCCTTATGCAACAAGTTGCCGATGAAGCTGGGTATGTTAAATTTATTTAAATATTTTTGGATAAAGTACAATAATTTTTTTTTCCAGTTTGGAATTAAACATGGAGTTGCCAGAACAACCTACAGGTACCCAGATAGGAACTGCTACTGCAAATCACGAACAAGATGAACTCACTCAAAGACTTGCAAGGTTGAGACAAACAGAATAAAACAAAGTGATGAACATTACAATAAATTAATATATTTGATCTATTTTACGTTTTAAAACGGTTCTATTCATATAGCTTCAGTTATTGTAAAAAAAAACATAGGATAGTTTGAGCTGCTATATACTTGATTTTAACAAAAGAAAATTATTTTAATTGTACTTTTTGTAATAAAATTTTATTTTTGTTATAATTTAAAATAATATATTCTTATTAGTTGTCGTAAAATATTTGATAATGGATGAATTGCTTCATGTTAAACAAAACCAAGTCGATAAGAGATAATTTTGAGGAAAATAGAAAAATGCATTTATTTAATACTTATAACGTGAATCATATAACTTACATGTTTTCACTAGTTTGGAATTTTAATTTTCATATATTGATTATCGATTATGTGTATAATGTCATATACATTAACAAGAATTTAATTTTGATGTGAATAGATAAAACAAAATGTGACTTGGATCACTTTAATGTGGAGTGATTCAATTGTACTTACATCTTTATTGATTTAATTCCATCGGATTCCCCTTAAAAATTTTTCAATTACAGGGCATATTAAATGAAGCCTAAGAAGGATTTATTTTTACTCGTATATTACTGTGATAGTATTGGAAAATTTTGTAAGAGCATAATTATATGTTATTGAATAGAACCTTGTGCAAGTTATTTTTATATTATCAAAATATTCTTTACATAAGTGAATATCTGTTAACACAGCTTTTATGTATTATAATATCTTTTATTGAATATACATTTTGCTTTAATTATGGCTTATGTTATATACAAGTTTTATAGATAAAATTCAAGAAATTGTTAATGTCTCGTCAAACATAGTCAAATTAACTGAAGTATAGCAGGACACGGAGTAGTATAATTATATTGTCAGGGACGCGCCAAATACAAAATAATGATATGAGCCTTTATATTTATTGAGCCAAAATTACCACCCAATCTCACACAGTTCAATTTGTGCGGATTTTACGTTAAAATCATTAAGCATTACAAAAAAAAATTAAAATAGCTTCAAGTGCCAGTGGCGTAACAAATAGGAGGAGAAAGGTGACATATTCTTCCAAATACATACCGCTGGACAATTGGACAATTTTATTCCCTTTATTTTTAATAATTCTCTGATCAATTTAGGTAACTTTGGACCATTTTACCAATATTTTAGACCGTGTTTGGACAATTTGAGACTATTTGGACAATTTTAGATTATATTGAACAATTTTTTGATCAATTTATGTAACTTTAGACCGTTTTATTATTATTTTAATCCATTTTAAGATAATTCTAGACCATTTTGAATAATTTTAGATTATTTAAAAAAATTCTCTGATTAATTTAGGTAACTTTGGTTCATTTTTGAGAAATGTTAAACCATTTTGGACAATTTTAGGCCATTTTAGATTATTTTTGACAATTTTAGGTACTTTTAGACTATTTTGAACAGTTTAGGTAACCGTTTTATTACCATTTTCAATAATTCTTTGATCAATTTAAGTAATTTTAGACCGTTTTATTATTATTTTAGTCTGTTTTTGGACAACTTTAGACCATTTTGGATTAATTTGAACTATTTGATCAATTTAGGCAACTCTAGGCCGTTTTATTACTATTTTAGATCATTTTTAGACCATTTTGGACAATTTTAGACCATGTTGAACAATTATCCGATCAATTTAAGTAACTTCATACCTTTTTAGAAGATTTTGGACAATTTTAGATTATTTTGAACAATTCACTGATCCATTTTAGGTAATTATACATTTATTGATCTTGTTCTTGTCTATTTTCGAGATGATTTAAAATCATGATATCGTTCCTAATTTTTATATAAAAATATTTTCACCGCCGGTATTGGTAGATAATTTTTTGGTTTTATGTAAATGCGCCTTTAAGGCGCGTCCCTGTATATATATTGTTCAAAAAATATATAAACAACTCAATTCCTAAAATTAAACTACAATATAATAATTACATTTTAAAATCACTAACAATTGCCTCTGTTCAGTTATTGTATTTTTTATTAAATTCTAAAAGTATTGTTTTTACTTTCACAATCTTTATTTTTTTATATTTTCATCATTTCGGCAATCGCAGTGGCGTATCTTGTAAACAAAACTAAATTTAAACATTTAAAAAACTAACAACTAGCGTAATAGCTTTTACTTACTACTTCAGTAATTATTTATGCCATTCTATACAGGGATGCAATAAGAATCCTGTTACAAATGAAAGCAATACGTATATTAGCAAATTAAATTAATTTTCACACGATGGCTTATGTCTTAAGTTTCATAAAAAATCAAAACTAATAAACATGAGAAATAAGGATAATTTCAGTGTTCCGTATAATCTTATGGTGAAAACTCAATAACCAACTAATCGTTTAAAGTTATACAGCTGGAATACCCAGTTTATGGTTTAAAATTATTGTGCTACATTTATTTTTGATCTTAGGAGATATGAATCTGTATCTTATAAATATCTAAAATAAGAATGAAAATACCATTAACCTTCTGTATAACTTTATAAAAAATAGTAAGTGGACCACAGCGCAATTTAAATCCTCTAAAAAGCATGTGTACCTATAATAAATATCTAATTCACATATATATATTCCAAAAAAATCACTAATTACATAATATGTTATACTTTTAGGTTAAATGTAACAACACTGAAGAATAAAGACTTATTATTTAAATGTTAAAAACCTAAAAACTTCATAATAATTAACTATTGTACTTGTACTTAACCTTACAAATAATCCTATTATATTTATTTTGGTAAAAAAAATTATATTTTATCTTTTGACTCGCCATCTGTTCTTGAAAAGATATACTATTTTTGATAAATTGACAAAGACATCGGTTATAGAAATGTGTTCGTTTGGTTTCAAAATGGTTTAAACTGGACTCTAATAAAGACAACAATTTTAATTTTTAAGTAAATTTAATATCACTGGTTTAACATTAAATAAAAAAAGAATAATTTTCAGTATTTAAAATCTTTCGTTTTAAACAAAATAATAATTAAAATGTTTGGACGTACGACTCAAAAACGTATTCGAACTAAATAAAAGAACTGTTCGATTAGTAAACCCAACCGAAATCAATATAACTTTGT
Organism: Neocrepidodera transversa; assembly: GCA_963243735.1. NCBI lineage: Eukaryota > Metazoa > Arthropoda > Insecta > Coleoptera > Chrysomelidae > Neocrepidodera > Neocrepidodera transversa. The sequence goes on along the minus strand of OY725345.1, from coordinate 668,060 downwards.
CGTCTTACTCATTTTACCTTGTTGCCAAGATTTAAACTGAGAGAGATAAATGCAGCATTTGGTTACATCCTATTGAAAGTGACTTGACCAATGAAAACACGTCTAAACCGGTTTCTATGGTTACATACAAACAAATATTAACCAATGTACTCAATGAAATGTATCATGTGATTAAGTTGTAGAATATTATTGGAGAATCCAAATGTTTTTAAATTTTCCGCCATTCCTTTAATGCATGTGAAACCACAATAATTAAGTTTGGCAACGTCGCGTGAAATCTAGCAACATAAGCTAGAAATTAAATTAATTCTTGTTAATATCTCGTAATTTAAGGTTTTTAATGAATTTTTGTTTAAATAACTATATTTTGCAAAAAATTCAAACGTACTATTAATATAAATGAAATTGTGATTGTACAGAACTGTTCCGAATTGTAAGCCGCACACAAGTCATCACGCCATTTTGCCGTTTGTCGATGTGTATCACATTTAGATTTTCCTTGTTACATTTAAGTTTATTCTCGTGTTGTGCATATAAGATGAAAACTAAATTATACTTTTAATTCGTGAATCGTGCAGGAGTTATATCCTAACCTAGAGTAATAGTAAGCTTTTGCGAGTTAATCAAAGATTACGGTAAGTGCTTTCAACAAACATCCAGTCGAATTTTTACAAATCTCGATCAAAAGTAATCTAGAATAATTTTGCAGGCACCATATCCGATAAACTGTTAAGGTTATCAGGTAGTTTAGTGGTGAATATTGACATCATGAGCCTAAGTGGTTAGTGAAATCACTACTATGGCTCAATCCCAATACTATGAAATATTAAACGAAAGTGACAAAAACGTTGAACAACAATATTTTACTAATGTAAAAGAGCAATCAGTGCAGTATGTGATCACTCCTGATAATACGAAAATTCAGTTTCAAAACCAACAGGTAAGTTAGCCAATTAAAAATCAATTAGTACTAACATGAAAAATAGAATTGAAAAAGTTGCATTCCTAAAATATTTTCTAATTGTTAGATAACGCAAGAGCAAATTCTACAGGCTCAAATTGTACAACAACCGATTATCCAACAACCTATTCAAGTTCATCCTTCTCAATTTGCAGTCATTAAAGATGGTACTCTTAGACAAGAAGGTCAACAAATATTCTTCGTAGAAAATGCCATAGCTGATGGTATTGTTATTGAAAATAAAATTCAATCAAACGAAATTACTCAACCAATCGTATTAAATCATCAAATAGCTAATTCTGTCAGGAGTCCAATTATTAAGACTGGGCTCAATCAACATGTTTCTTTGGAGTTGAACCAGGTGATTAACTTGTAGTATTTAGAACAAAAATTTTTATTGTATTTACTGTATTACAAATTATTTGTGGTTTTGATAGAAAAATCCTCAACAATCAAAAACCATGCATAGACCTTCAAATCCAAATCAACAGCAAATTCGACAAATAACACCAGGTATAACACAAATAAGACAACAAATTAACACTGCTGTCAAATCACCTAACCAAATGCACCCCCAAAATCCCAACCAACAACATGCCAGACTTCAACATCAACAAGTCCGTCAAACTCTAGTAAGAACTGTTCCACAACAGCAGTTCAGGCCCCTACAACATAATGTTGCTATAAGACAAAATGATCCTAATCAAATCAGACAAAATGTGAGACTTCCAAATCAACCTCAGCATCTGAGGCCCAATCAAATGAGGAGCCCAGGTATCATCACTCCAAGAGCCCAAGCAATGGCTGCTCAGCAGCAGCAACCTATCCAACAGATTCAAAAATTTAACAATTCGGGAAATAATATCAATAATACTGAAATGGTAAATATTGGAATAAATTTTAAGTGACAAAATCAATTTGTTTATGTTTTTTAGAAATCTGCTGATGACCAAGAAACAGTGACTTTGCCTGATGGTCAAATAGTTACTGTTAATGTATATAACAACATGTTAAGAGATCAGAAAACAAGGAATGTTCCGAAAAAGTGAGTAAATTAAAAATAAATTAAACAAAATCTGATAATATGTTTTCTAGACCAAGTCCAGTCCAACAGCCGAATCAAATTCAACAGAATTCACCAATACAGCAACACAACCAGATCCAAGTTCAGAATTCTCCTGTACAACAGCCAACTAATCAGTTGCAACAAAATAATCCCATTAATATCCCAAGTCCTCGACCTGTGCAGAATATACCTAAGAAAAGACCTGCTGCACCTCGTGCTCCAAGACCACCACCAAAAACTGGTCCGAGAGCCCAACCTCGATCTCGTGCTACTCAATCAAATATCTCACAACAACAACAACAGCAACAACAAAACAGCCCAGGTCATTTTTCTATGATAAGTCAACAGCACTCAAATAAAATTCAACAACCACAGCAGTATCAAAATCAAGTAAGTTTTTTTTTATTTTTTCTTTAATATATCATTTTAATGTATCTCTTTTAAATAGTCCCAAATTCAGTTGCCATCTCCGGTGCCTGTGATGCAGCAACAAAACCAGCATGCTACACAAGTGCAGCAACCACAGCCACAACCACAATTACAACAGCCACAAATACAACAGCCGCAATTACAACAACAGATGCAACAGCAACAACAAATGCAGCAGCAACAACAATTGCAGCAGCAACAACAATTGCAGCAGCAGCAACAACAACAGATGCAGCAACAACAACAGATACAACAGCAGCAGATGAGAAATAGGCCATCCCAGGCAAATTATGTTATTCTGCCTCCAAAGCTTAATCAGAAACCGTCGCAGCAGAGACCATTGCCAGCCTATATTCCTTCTAGTCAAATTCAAAAGATAATAGGTATAATTTATTTTTTTAATAACAAAGTATTTTAAAGTTTTATTATTGAGTAAAGTTCTTCAGCCAGAACCCTATTCTTAAGTTAAATAATAAATAAATAACAAATTATCAAAACATATATCTTTTTTGGGATTTCTTCAACTGATGTTATATTTTTTGTTTAATATATATTCAGGGAATTTAAAAGTTGATCTTTTTTTAATAGTAGTTGTAGAAACCTTAAAATTAAATGAAGAGTTCCATTTTTTTCAATTCAAGTATATTAAAGCTTATTGTCTAGATAATTTATCAACTGTTATTTAAATTTAGATAACGATACTATATGGATGTTTGTAGAAAATGATTACTTATAACTTTTATCTAACTAGGCTTGGAGGTATTACATAAAGTTTGGATTTTAGAGCTTCTCGCATTTTTTTTACTTAACTTCTGTTTGTAGGCTGTATACTAAAACTTTTTTGAAATGTACTTGTTTATCTTAAGGAGTTATTCTGATTCAAGTTGTCATTTACTCCTAATTGTTTAATAGTTTTATATTAATATTAATAATAAACAAACAAATCTATTATTTTTTTAGAGAGTACTCCTATAAGCAAAGAATTCTCAGACTCGATAAGAATGTTGGTGCTTCTTGAAAATGGCGAGCAAAGACTAATAACATTTACTTTGCCCAAAGAAGCTTGCACCATTCAAGAAATTTTGGAGCAAGTCAATGTACCTTTCCAAGTTGATACGAATATTCAAGTTATAGAGACGAATTCTGATGGGATAAATTATATTGTTACTGTTGGGAATATCCCGAATTTAAGTTTATCAGTAAGTGTTTTTATATATATGTTCAATTAATTATAACATCAATGGCTTTTTTTTTTCTTAACAGGAAGACGAGGCAGCTTCTTCTATTGTCAAAGATGAAAGACCAGCAGCAAGACCACCTTCGCCTGTACCTAAGTTACCTCAACAGGTACCAAAACCTGTGGGACAATCACAGCCTGCCCAGCCAAACCAACCTGCGGTTATACCGAAGACAGTCGAGCCTCCTAAAACACCATCCCCTGAACCACCAAAGGAGCTGCCAAAATTTGTACCAGGTATTTTATTTAATAATTGTATATTATGTCGTGAAAGGAATATTATTTATTTTTTTATTAGGAATGCTTGCACTTTGCGCTGCCTGCGGATACTTATCTGAAGATTTCAACAAGTGCATCAGATGTTTAAGAAAATTGCCAGATAATGTTAAATCGATCCCAGCTAATATGAAGAATGCGCCTGGGAATCCCAAGAGAGACATTGCAACTGTGGCTCAGGCCCAACAAGCCAAACATCAAGCCTTGTTGCAGCAGCAACAAAAGACGAATATAAGTAAGTTATAAAAATAAACTATTATTAAATGAATCAAATTGTCACTGATAATCTCCCTAGAGCGTGAATTATTGCCAGAAATTTTTTGAGTACATGAATTTTCCCGCAATTAATTCAAGAACGGTAAGAAAATTTCACACCGAAATATTTCGTTTTTTTAGCGATAACTCAGTTTTCTTTTGAGCTATTTCATTCATATGAAAACCATGTTTTGGGGAATTTCATGAGTTACAAGAGCATGTACATTTCAATATCTTTGGATCCTTAGCTTAAGAGAATTTTGAGTTTAAAGGGCTCGGAAAAGGTACTCTTCGCGCAAATTTAATTTTTATGCTACATAAATTAAAAAAAAAAAACAAGATACATTTTAAGAACGAGTTATTTTGAAAAAAATGTTAATTTTCAGAATAAAAAAAGGTAAAAAATTTATTTGAATCAACTTTATTCAAAATTTAATGTTTTCTAAATCATTAAAACTTCTGAATCATATTAGTAGTTCATATAAAAAGTGAATTATTCATGGGTTACGATAAATTTTAATTCTACTGGTAATAGCATTAGTTTTATTGCTTAATTTTTGTGCTACATTCTTCGTTTTCCGTTATTTAACGTTAAAATATTTTAATAAATTTACAGCAAATAAAAAGTTGTTGTCATAACTCTCTTTTTATTGTGTCTATATAATAAAGAAAATGAACAAATTTCATTTATTTTTTATAAGCTTCTTTTTTAATAGGAAACATAAGGTTTTTGAGTTATTAGAAAAAAACTGTTAAAAAAACGTGATTTTTTTCGACATTTTCAATCACAAATATCTCGAAAAATATTGGGTTATCAAAAAAACTTTATCCTAGATTTTTTGCTTAAAATTGGTTTATCTATCGTTTACCAGATTTATTTTTAATTTTAAAATGTACACCCCCCGGAAGGGGGCAGTGTTGGGCAAAATTAAATTGTTCGTACAATTAAAGATTAACAATTAATTAATTGTTAATTGTGAGTAATACAATTAACAATTAATTAATTAATTTTACATAAATATGTAAGTCAGATAACAATGCAATATTGTGGTGACATTTTTTTGTATGACGCAATACTAAAAGGTAAAAAATAAATTTAAGTAAAAAATATTTTTGAAGAACAAACTTTTATTTAAATGTTCTAAAAAAGAAGAAAATAAACATTTATGTATTTTTTACAAAAGAACTTTACACAGGAAAGTTTTCTGACAAGCTTTTATTTCATATAAAATTTTATAATTAAGAAAATGATTTGTTTGATTTATTTCAAAATGTATTTTCTTCTTTTTAGAACATTTAAATAAAAGTTTGTTAAAAAAATATTTTTTTACTTTTAGTATTTTTTCAATCTTAAATTTATAAATTTTGACAAAAATTCAAAAACAACCACATACCAAATCACGTTCGCCATCTTTAATTTATTAATTTTGATAAAAAAAATTAATCTTAAACCCCAAAAACCCCCACATTTTTTAATAGAATAGAACAATTACACTTTTCGTCCGCCATCTTGGAGCCCTCATTTTGTTTTAATCTATCAAAAATTAGAAGTTAGAAAATTCCCAAAAATCTTTCAAAATTTCGAAAAATTAAAAAAAAAATGTCGAAAATGTCAATCCAAGACTTTCAAAAATATAAAAGAAAATTTAAAAACAAGACAAAAAAGTAAAACATTCCGAAAATATCAAAAATTCGATAATTTTAAAAAAATCAATGATTTCAAAGAAACAATTTCACAGGAACTCCAAAAATTCTGAAGATTTAAAAAAAATGGTTTAGAAACCTTTATAAAAAAATTTTATGGCACCACGCATTTTCATAAAACTTTCAACGGACAGGTTAATTGTTAGTTTTAATAATTTTATATAATGATTAAAAAATTTAATTGTGATTGATTTAATTGAAAGTTGCAATTAGTATAGCTTAATTTAAATAAATTAATTGCAACGTGCAATTAACAATTAAATCCAATAGGTTATCCATAATCTCAAATGCGGTCCACCGATGAAGAAATAAAAGTCTAGTACCACAAATATTTACTAAAAGTTGGAATTGGCAACTAGTTTCGGCATACTAATGTCATCATCAGGTCAAAGAAATTTAACATTATAATGGAAAAGTTACTATAAACATTAAACTACAATTTTTTTTAATATTATGGTACAACAAAAGGGGGAACAGTACATAGTAATGGTAACGTTAAATTAATGAAATTTTTTTATTAAAAGGGAGGAGTGAAACCAGACATAAAATCTATTAGAACACGAAAACGGTTGGTTTCACTTCTCCCTTTTAATAAAATTTTTTTTCATTAATTTAACGTTATTATTACTATGTACCGTTCCCCCCTTTTGTTGTACCACAATATTAAAAAAAAATTAGTTTAATGTTTATAGTATAAACTATTTGTTGTAAAGTAACCAGTATTTAATTAATCAATAATTTTTCCATTATAATGTTAAATTTCTTTAGTCTGATGATGGCATTATTATGCCGAAACTAGATGCCAATTCCAACTTTTATTAGATATTTGTGGTACTAGACTTAAAATATTTCTTCAATTAACAATTAATTGTGAGTACTTTTAATTGATTGATGCCAAACACTGACCCCCGGGGTGGAGGCGCATATCGCGGCACTATATAACTTTTATCATTTTACAATAACTGTCAAAATTTCAAATCAATCGGTGCAGTTTTAAAGAATTCGGAGCGGAAAACATTCAGGATTTTTACAAAATTGGATTCCAAATACAAAAATTTAGCTTTATTATAATCTCTCATTTAAATAATGCTTTGTTTTTTTCTTAATTTTCATTTATCAAATCTTTCTGGTCTTTTATTTTTACTCATTCAATGTTAAATTTATTTTCTTTTTTTTTTTCTTAATTTGTTTCCACGTTTTGTGAAATTCTCCACAGATTGGCAACGCTGGTGGCATAGCAATAGGTTTGTTCTGGTTTCGAAAAATATCTGTCCGAGAAAGTAAGGCGCATGTGCAGTATAAAACTCGCGCTCTTATTTGTCCATTGCACATGTGCCTGACTTTCTCGAACCGATATTTTTCGAAACCTCGTGCCTCGTGGCGAATTTAATTCGAGCGAGATTCACGTTAGTGGCTGGTGTCGGTAGTTGTAAACGGAACGATGGCGGTGGCTTGGGCTTTGTAAATTCCGTAAACGGTGACGTTGTTGATGTATCAATGTTGCAAGTAAATTTGGTGGAATTTGTTATTTTTCATTTTGATGTAATTCTACAAGAAAACAAAAAAATTACTCATTACTGACAAAAATTAGATATATTCATATAATATTAATTGATATAGGTACTTTGTTGATAACAAAATTAAATGATTAATTATACCAATGTCAAATAATATATTACAGCATTTTAAAACAATATGACATTTTTACCTTATCAATGTTTACGTTTTTTAAAGCAAATAATCCACTTATACAAACATAACCTGTGATGTATGCATAATTATTAACGAAAATAATTTTGTTTCAAATGTAGTATGATAATTAGAATACATTTACTGTCAACTAAGCGAGGTAAAAATAGATCATTAATATTTTATTTTTATAATTTGTAAATACATTGTTATTTTTATTTTAATATTTTATTTCTTACTTTATAGATACGAGCGCTACTTCCGCTTCTGGAAAGATACCTAATGCATCCTCGCCACAAAAGAAAAAATCCACTAAAGCTTCGAGAGCAGCTGAACAAGAAAGTGTTCATGTCATCAGTAGCGATGAAGAGGAAGAAGAAAAACCCAAACTTGTAAGAATAATTTATTTATTATCAAAGTTCTTATTTTTACCATTCACATTGTTTTTTAAATTCTATTTATTTTTTATTACAGAATGAGAATCTTTTGCAAAAACTTGGATCCTCTGTCACTATATGTCCCATTTCAAAAGAACCGTCAACCATCGATATTCAGAGACATACTGCTTCAAAGAATAGTAGTATGTATCATATTTTTGCTACTAATATTTGGATTTTTCTTTTTAATATTCCATTTCTAACAGTATTTATGTTTTAGTTCCACCTAAGGTATTTGCAGAGAAGGATATCGTTAAAACTAAATTGAAATGTAGAACTGTCAGGATTGGATCCTATAGATGTGTCCCCATAGAAGAGGTAAATTTAAACTGTATACATTATTTTATATAAATCATGTACATTAAATGCTAAAATAGATAATTTTATTAAAACTAAATACAAGGACGGTTACTGCAAATAACACAAGATTATCTATACACTTTTATCAATCATTAAATAATCAAAGTGAAATTAAATAAATGTTTGATCCAAATGAGTATCTTATTACGAATAGTTTCTGAATGATTAAAAAATGTTTTTAATAAGTTCTTCTTTATATATGTCTTCTGTATTCTATTTTTTTAAATGTACCCAGAATAAGAAATTTAAATACAGATCCATTCGCCCAACTACGAACACGCTAATCATGATGACCAATTTACGTTTATCTGGAAATGTCAAATTTAAATTTTGCTTCTATACATCTGTAAATGATTCAATTTAAATTTAAAATGAATGTTTATGGGATTCCTGAGAAGGTACAAAATCAAAAGTCCTTTTTATTCAATAAATTGATTTTAAAATGTTGCATTTCTCACTAATATTGGCTTAAGGTAAAAATAAATAAATAAAAAGAATTTGTTCGCTCTAGGATTCGAAACCACAATCTCCGAGAATGTACACGCTATGACGGTATATAAATGATCATAAATTTTATATGATTTTTCCTTTATACAAAATATTGAATTAGAAATGTACAAATATTAAAAATGGGTGCGTACGCCACTGCATTTGTTTAAAAAAATGTGTAAATTTATAAAATTTGTTAAGTAGAAAATCGGAAAAATCGAGTTACAAAAAATTTACCTAAATAAGGGAAATTTTCAGACATGGCCAAAATTCATTTTTGTAATTTTTGAAATGTTTCAAGAATAATTTTTTTTTTATATATTAGGTTTATTTTAACATTTCCCTGTGTTTGATTACAATTTTTTGGATATATTGATTATAATTATTTTTTCTTAGTTTTAAAAAAGATTTCGATAAAAATAACTTTTGGTGGAACGTCTCTAGATTCGTGGATTTTTTGGAAACTTGACAACATGGCGAAAATGTAAATTTTTGTAATTTTAGTAAAGTTGCTAGATTTTTTTTTGGCCTAGTTTCTTAGGACCATAAAAGCAAACTTAACTAGTTCCTAGTCCTCAAAAACTAACTCTCTTGTTATTAAGCCTCAAAAACAAGCGGGATTAGTTCCTATGGTCTCAAAATCAACTGGTCCAGTTTCTGGGCGTTAAAAACGTACTAGACTAATCTCTAGGGCCTTAAAAACAAACTGAATTAGTTCCTATAGCGTAATTTTCCTAAATTTTATAAATAAATATACAAATTAACTCCAGATATTTGGAAACACTATTTTTGGTCCAAATATGTTATTTTCATTCTTAATTTGCATTTATTTACAAAATATTTAATATTACAAACGATTATGTTGTAAAATTTATAAAGGTATACTAAAAGGTTTTGCAATGATAATTAGAGACAAGCGTCAATTCGTGTTCGCAGTACAGTGAATTAATCTGTATAATATAAAGTTAAACAAAATGGTTCATAATTTATGAATTACATGTTCATATTGATTAATAATGAAACATTTTTTTGCATAAGTCTTAAATGCAAGCGAGTTGTAAGTCGTTTAATTCTATCAGAATTGCCATTGATATGTTTTTAAACTCTTATCAGTTTTTATCAAAGTAAATGATCTAATCAGATATTATTTTCTGTATTATTTTAAATATATTAATGTACATGTATAAAAAATATTAGATATAAGTGAATATTATTCATTATTCTGTTTTAATGTAATTTTCAAAAGGGTCCTAATCCACTAATATTTTGCAGGTGGTCATAGATACAACAAAAGTGGTCATGAATGTGCCACATCCCAATAAAGAAAAAGGAATAAAAACGTTAACAATAGAACGAGCAGACATCGTAAAAGTGTTGGCAAGCTTTAATAGTTCCCTGCCTGTCGTTTTCTATTACCTAGATTCCGGCCTAGCGAAGAAAGTGAGAGACGAATTGGACATGACTTCTGACAGCGATTATTATTTCGACCCTCTGTCATTGGAGGACGAGGCGCAACGTCGTATTACGATGTTGCCAGACGATATAACAGAAGATAATAAAAACATGTTTCAGTTGATTTACGGTGCTCCCATAAATATATTAGAAGAGTTGAATATTAAGGAAGCCAACGATATTTTGATTAAGACTTGTCCTAAGGAATTAGTGAGATCTACGCCTGGTTTTGGGTAAGTTTTGTTTATTTGGTTTTTTTAATATCCTTTCATTTAAAAACTCATTTATAATAAAAAAATCACCAAAATAAATACTCCTTAAAAGATAAAAAAACATCAAATATATAAGGTGCATTTAATTTAAAAATTGTATTTAGAGTATATGACATATAAACCAAAAAGTTATACTTGTACATTTTATTCGCAAAAGGAGGACAAGAATCACTGATATGAGTAAGAAGTTAAAATATTGTTTTTCGTTTTTTAGAACATGAAATACAGTTTTTCCACAAAATATTGCTCATATTATTTTTGATTTCTACCAGTGCGTAACCCAATAAAACCCAGTGTAGAAAAAAAAATCAAACAAAACCCAAAAAAGGCCAGTGGGTTAGGTTTTTTTTTTTAAACTGGGTTTTTCCAACCCTGATTTCTGCATAACATTAAATTTGTTATTTTGTAAACATTCTAACACCCTAAAATAATAAAATAGTTTTATAACTAATTAATCATTGTGCTATTTTTTAGTATAAAATGTACATAATTCAATTCCACAATACCAAAAGTATGTTAATGTTCATAATTTTCAAATACGACGTCATTTGAACAACTGTTGCTAGTCAATTAATATATACAAAAAAAATACAACTAAAATAATCTAAGAAATAGTCATTAATTCTGACACCACCTCCGTTTTCTTAAAAAAATTAATAAAAATCATACTGTACTTGATGAAATAAAAATAAATTGATAATTTTTAACGATTTTCTGTCTTTCTTTTCAGAAACTTTACCGAAATTAAACAATTGGTTACATATCCTCCAGAAGGTAGATACAGACTTACCATCAACACAGAAGATTACATATGCCTGGGGCAAGATCAATTTTTAAACGATGTGATAATAGACTTTTATCTAACATATTTGACGGAAAATTTGCCCACACAGCTTAAGGATAAAATCCACGTCTTCTCTACTTTCTTTTATCGAAGACTGACGACAAAACCGCTTAAAGCTTCTAGGTATGTCATTAAAGTATTTAAGGAAATAAAAACACTCACTATAAAATATTGTTTTTTAATTGAATTTGAAATTTTAAGGCAACATTGTACATCGGTGCATTTGAACTACTTTGTAGATATGCAAGCGTTGTAATCCCATAATATTGTTAAATATGATTTGGCAACATCGCAGCCTAAAATGGAGTATTTAAACATATACTGATTTTTTAAGAAATTTAGCAACAGCGTAATTTTTACAAATTTTTGCAAAAACGGTACTTTAACCTGGAAATATTCATTTATTTCTAATTTTTTATGGTATTTCTATACGATGAACATTTATTTAAAAACTAGATTTTGTGAAAAACTTGGCAACGTCGGTTATATACACATTTCTGTAACAATTTGTATTTTTTCAAGATTTGGCAACGTCGCGGAAAACCGGTTACTTTAGGTAGCAGTGCTATATCCGTAGGACTATGGTTTTTTATTATATTTGGCAACGCCGTTGAACGATTTATCTAGTGGAATTTTCACGGCGTTTGTGCTGTGAAAAGTAGGCACGATGTACAAAGCGGGTCAGTATTTCATTACATTTCAATGAATATGCGAAATTTAAGAGCGCGCGACAACTTCGCATTATCGGTTCTGTCGTTGGGAGCGTGCGCACGGGAAATAATATTTATATTAAGGAAGAACGTTTGAGATTTTATAGAGCTTGCAACAGCGGATTGTTAGTTTATCTGGTGAGAAATCATTTAATTTATGCCGTGGCATGTAGTTATTATGTATCGTAGGCGTCAGGAATTTTTAGACAATGTTGCCTTTTTTTATTTAAAAAATAATAATAGTTTTTTATTTTGTTTAAAAAAATGTACTTTGACCCCACCGCAAAATAATTATTTATATAAAAAAAATAGTATTTACTAAATTGTCAAATAAGAGAAACAAAATTAAAAAGTCTAAGTTACATATATATTTCTTACAATAATTCTAGATCCTTGTTGTAAAAATTGGTTTTAAAAAAATGTTCCAATTTTTTTTAAATAAAATTCCAATCCATAATTTTTTTGTTCGAACGTCAGCAGATCAGTAGATAATAATAATATAAAGGATAAATGAATAAACATGAATACTCATAGAAGTAGTGTTAAACTACGTATTAGAGATATAATAAATTGGGCAGTAAAAAACAAATAAGCAGTACAAAAGTTGTAGAGAATGATTAAAAACAAAATTTATAGAAAATAATACTAAAACTTGATTCAATCAAAAGATTGGCATTTTATCTCGATCTTAAAACATTGTTTAATACAGTAATGAGTAAATCATAATATTTTAAATTTTTGAAATAGGACACATTTTTATTTGATTAAAGGCAGATTCAGTTTGTTTATTTACGTTATACAATTGAGTAGCAGTAGCAGTTAAATATGGAGTATCCCAAGGATCAGTTTTTTTAATTTTTGAAAATGCTAATATAAATGTATGTTTGCCGATCATACTACTTTAATTTACTAAAAAAAAAAAATGAAATTTTAAAGAAATGGAATTGGTAAATTCAAATAAATTACTACCTCCCAAATTTTTATTGTAATTAAAAAAAGCGTTTTAATGAAAAAATGAACTTCAAAAATGATTTATGCTCATATAAAATATTTTTTATGGATTATAAATTTGATTTTCATTTTGTTGATTATAAACCAACTGGTTTTTAATATGTTGATTTCTAATAATTAGTATTTGTAGTTATCCATAGTATTTTTAATATATCTTAATCCACTTTTATAGTTTCTAAATTGTTATTTTAAAAATGAAAAATCATTATATTGTCAACTAGATTATAGGAAGCAACATATTAAGAAAACCTAAAGTGGCCGTTTTCATTAAATATTTTTTTTTTATGTTTAGAAAATCCCAACCAAGTGAATTGGACCCGACACTAACAGCGGCCCAAAAACGTCACGCCAGAGTGAAAAAATGGACGAAAAATGTTAACATCTTTGATAAGGACTTTGTCATAGTTCCCATAAATGAAAATGCCCATTGGTTCTTAGCGATCATTTGTTTCCCCGGCATGGATGGAACTCATACTTGGGATGACAAGCCAATTAAAATAGAAGTTAAATCGAGGAAAAAAAGTAAGTCTTATTAAAAAAAAAAAAATTGTTAAGATCCATAAAACCTGGGAAACAGACTGGTGATTCCACAGTAAGAGATTTACGAGTTTTCCAATATTGTAAAAATCAGATCCAATTTAAATTAATATTACAGAAAAGTTTCAAGATTTGCCGATACATCCAAACATCACAATTGATTTAAAAACAGTGAAATTTGAAAAACTGTCAAATTTATTAGAATACTATTTTCTATGCCCTAATTGTCTGTATAGGGATCAAAGAATATTAATACTAAAAAATTGTTTATTTACTTTCAGAAAAGTCTGGCGGACCAGTCGCAGCAGGAAAACTCACGGTGGCCATCAAACAAGAAAAACTAAATAAACCGATACCCTGTGACGATTCTGAACTGAGCGATAAAGACGAAGCGGAGGGAGACGATAGCGAGATGGAATCCGATGATTCAGAGGAAGTACCTCTTAGTCAAACCAATCCTCCAACTCCCACTGCTGCTGAAGCCAGCCCTACCGCGCCAGTAGTACCTCCATCGCCTACTCCTAAAGGATCTAAAGAACCTAGGCCGCCTATTAAACAGTAAGTTATTTTTAAATTTAAGTATCCATTATAGATTTGATCAGATTTCATATTTTAAGTATTTGCAAAATGTTTTAAAACTGGTAATGATTAACATTTACTGATCAAAAAAAATATGTATATCCAGTTTTTCATCCATATATTCCCTTTTCATTCAACTTTCATTTTCTAATGTTTCTTAATAGTACGGAACGCGAACAACCAAAACAATTTTTAGTTTTTACGGGCCTGAACCCGACTAGGTATGCAGTAACTGTCATTTCTGATGTGTCAAAAAAATATGCAGACAGTATTATTGTATTACGTCTGATATTCTAAATGTACATAGATTTTGTCATTTTATGACGAAATTGGTAGTTTTCAGAAATTTTTCAAGATCCTAAAAATACTGTTTTCAGAAATTTTCCAGGTTTCCTACAATCCTAAAAACGAAAAGAACGTTTCGACTTTGTTACGCAAGAACAGCTGTTGTTACCTCTCCCCTCGTTGCCTTCGTTTATACTAGGCAAGAGGCTGTTCTGATACAGGTCGTCTAGATTTTTTGACATTTTTGAAAATTCGGTCAGCCAATGTCTGATATTTGGTTTTTAGGGTTCAGGTTGATAGAATCAATCAGTTTTATACAGCTTTGACCGTATTTCTTTGAAGCAAAAATTATAGCTACTTACGATAAAAATTTATTAGTAAATTCCTTTTTTTCTTTTGTTCCTTAGATTACTAAGTACAAATCTGTACTAATATGAATATGAATTCTGTATCCTTTTGTCAACCTATAATTCTTGTTTTTGTTTTTTTTTTAGACCATGTATTTTAATTTTTGATTCGCTGTCTGGGGCGAACCGCTGTCGCGTCGTTGCTACTTTAAGAGACTATTTAACTTGTGAATATAAGGCGAAAATGGGCAAAGAGAAAATTTTCAATAAAGAAGTGATTAAAGGAGCGAATCCAAAAGTTCCTCAACAAAATAATTTTACAGATTGCGGATTGTATTTATTACAATACGTGGAACAATTTTTCAAGGTGAGATTTTTTTATAAAACTAGTATTTTTAGGTTAATATTTTTATTTTTTTAGAGTCCGATAAAGGATTTCCATATTCCTATAAAAGAGATACAAAATTGGTTTGAAGAACTTGTAGTTACCAAAAAGCGAGAAGACATAGCGAATTTAATTAAAAGTCTCATGAAAGAATATGGTAAAGATACCAGATTACTTCCAGATATCGCATTTCCCACCTATAATGGTAAGTGTACTAAATATATTTCATTTTTCAATTATTTTTATTGCTATTTCTTTATAACATCCCCTTCAGGATACTTTCTTCTGTTTTTGAAAGATGTTAAATCAACTCAATCAACTCTATTTAAAATTTGAATACGCTGTAAAATGTTACAGTCCAATTCATAACAAAATCCCATAAATTTTAATTATTTTGGACATTTAATGACTTACAGCCGGTAGATAGTACAATCACTAATGTTAAATAATCTGTAATTAATAACAAAGACAATTGGGACAATTGTTAAAAAAAATGGACACATAAAGTTTAATTCTCAATGTAAAATCAATAATTATTTATTATAAAGACACACTTATTTTTTATATCTCTTTACAATTGTATTTTATTTAATTGAATTTATATCATTTATAAATTAAATAAATTCTAATCCACCTTACCAGATTCTGTAGTTACTTATTATTTTTTTCATTTAATCTTATTGTTTAGGTAAAATCGTGGAAAGGGATATGGAGGAAGACGAGGAGGAGGAGGAGGGGGAAGAGGAAGAAGAAGAAATGATGGAAGAAGAGGAAGAAGATGAAGAGAGTTTTAATACCAGTCACTTAAACGACTCGGCTCTAAATTCATTTAATACGACGAAAGACTCACTTTCAGACAATCTATCCAATGATGGTATTAAAACTGATGATTCTTCGTCATCTCCGATAAAACCTTCCAGCGAAGGTATTTCTAGTGATTTTATTACACAAACCTCAGTAAATGCTAAGCCGGACTTAAGTGAATTCCCGCGACATACAAATAGAGACACGTTGTCGATTTTAAAGGCGAAACGGATTATTAGGCACAAAAATGCGGATGGACCGAGTATGAAGAAAATTCGAAGTGATCAAGAATAGTGCTTTTTAATGAGACTTGTTTTATTTTTTATTGTTAATTATTAAATTTAATATTGTATTAATGTTGTACATTTTCCATAAAAAAATAATACACAAGCTACTGCTGGAATGTGCATATAAATTTTTATTTTTATGAAACTTTTAGACATATAAGGTTAAATTTCAGTTTAATTTATTTTTCAAAATACAATTAGTGTTAAATGATTGTCATACAGAGTGTTGGTTTAGTGTTCGAATTAAATTTATTGATTAATTTGGTTTATTTATATAATATTTTAAACCAAGATTGTTAGATGCTTACCAGTGAAAGAATGAATAAATTTTTGATAGATTGGAACAACAAAAACTTTAAACCAAAATATGAATTAATCGTTTTGTAAATATGGAAAAAATAAAGTTATAAGTATTAAATATTTTCTATTAAACTTTATTTTTAAACAAGTGTTTAGGTAAAGGGAGGAAAGTAGTTTCAGGTAGAGTATTACAAATGATCTGTTTGAGAAGAAATTTTCTATTAAAATGTTTGCCAATATCGTTTTAATGAATCAACAAGTTTTTGCGAAATTTTTTTAAATTTTGATTACATTTTACCATAAATAATTTAAATATTTATTATGATTAATTGGCTTAATAGGTTCTTCAAACTTTATTTAATACTCCATTATACATACTATAGATATACAATGTTTATAACCCTAGCGATTTAGTTTTTCTGGAGCCGAAGCATACGTTTAAATTTTTATATACATATATAGTAACATTTTCGTGTTTTTAATATATAAATAACAGCGGATACAGGGGGGGTCATGACCCTCCCTATCCTGTGATGTTTTTTTATAGACACCTATGAATAACAATAAATACTATAGCCCAAAATTTTTCGGGAGGGGACCCCCCGAAGTTCTTCACGAGTTATGACCCCCCCTAAAGTGAAACTCTGGATCCGCCCTTGTATATAACTATATTGTTCTTTTGATTTTAAATAAGACTACCTGCATTTCAATTTATGATTTGCGGATGCAATTGAGATGGGGCGGCATTAAACTCGAGACATCCTAATCTTTTAATCATGCATTTTAAATTAGATATTTGAAACGATAAACTTTGCACACAGTTGTTAAGTCTGTTGAAAATTATAAGAATATCCTACTGGAACTATGGTAATTTCAACTCGATAAAATTATCGTTAACTACGATTACCGCCGTTTTTACAAAATTTTTGTTTTTTTTTCTACTGACTGACAATTAACGCACAGCCTAAACCAGATGTGATAGAGACGTGAAATTTTCAGGGTAGTTTCCTTTGGTAGTGTAGGGGAGCACTAAGAAAGGAATTTTGAAAATTCGCACTTTAAGGGGTTCAAAATTGGGGTTAAACAAATATAAACCCGCTTGAGTAAATGCGTCAACCAAAAACATACACTGTGATACTTTTGGAGGGGAGTGACTCTCCCCCTGCGGGAGTGCAATAGTATATTGTGTCACAAGGGCAGAAAATGGGCTTTAGCAGCCCGCGGCTATTAGATGCATGAGCGAGGGCTGCTAATGAATCATATCAACCCTAGAAATACGGATGAAAGTAATGTTTTTGCATCCCTAGGGATGCTAAAGTCATAGCAACACTATTTTGTAATTTTTTACTATATCTCGCTCGTGCATCTAATAGCCGCTTGCTGCTAAAGCTCATTTTCTGCCCTTGTGACACAATATACTATTTTGGAAAAATGTTCACGAAAGTTAATGCTTCGTGTTCGCGAGGCTTCGATTGCTCGCGAGCCTTTTGGAGTGCTCGCATGCACTAAACCCTTTTGGGTTTTCGAAGAAAAAACTTCTAAGATGGTTTTGTTTGAGTTAAAAGTTTTAGTAGCAAAAATGAGAGGCGCAGTTTTAAAAAACATGAATTCCTACTTAACTTTTTCCGCTCTTTTCGAATATACTATCCAATTTTTAAAATTCTGATTTACAGAGTGTTGTTCAACATGAAAATAATTTTAGTATTTTTTTTTTTGAAGCCGGACCTGGATTTTTATTTTGCTTTCTATATCAATTTAATGTACTAATAGACTCAAACAAGATTGCTAAATATGAAATAAATATATATACAAGGTGGTTCCGTAGAAACGAGGGTTAGAACAAAACACCCTGTAACTCACTTATGAGGCGGGTTAGACCCATCAAATACTAGTTTTTGGAATCACCCAAGTGCCCTCTATTTGTAGTTAACGTATGTCGGTTTACCTATGAAACACCCTGTATATAAACACCGATTTTAAAGCATTGTGCTCCCGATCACAAAAGAGCTTAGCAAAGCACAAACTCAGCGACAGTTCTACTTTTAAGCACACAAAATGACAATTTTTTTTGTATGTTATGATAAAATAAACCATTATAGTTATCACTTTATAATAAATGGCAAGCAAAATATTCTGGGTTCAGTTATATATTTCTCATATAATCTAGAAATCAATTACACGTTCTGATGAAAAGTAAAACACCTCGTTTGCTCGTTTACAATATCTCTTTATATAACAACTTTTAGTGGCACCATGTCAAATCTACCTTTTGCAGCTGAGAAGTGGCTAATGCTTTCAATTTTTGATTATGTCATTAACTTCGATTGTAGATAGATCACACTTTCGCTCTTATTTTTCCAGCTCCTGCGAGTACTTTATTGGTGATATCCTTTTTCCCGCTTGCCTGGAATCAATCGATTAAGGATATTTTATAAGC
Source organism: Neocrepidodera transversa (assembly GCA_963243735.1). NCBI lineage: Eukaryota > Metazoa > Arthropoda > Insecta > Coleoptera > Chrysomelidae > Neocrepidodera > Neocrepidodera transversa. The sequence goes on along the minus strand of OY725345.1, from coordinate 648,907 downwards.
CATTATCCAGTGTTTTTATTATTTTTGCTTCAGTCTCGGCTAAGTTTCTTGTAAATATATATTTATATTGACGGCGACCTAATTCTATGAAAAATTTAAAATTACTTAAATGTCCTGACGGAAAATACAGGGTGTTGATAAAATAATTTTTACGACAATAAATAATCCTTTTTCAAAAAATTGGTGGCCTTTATAAAAAAAAAATCTTTATTGAAAATAAGAATTAAATGAAAACAAAGTGCTAATTTTTATATGTAAAAATATACATTTTAACTTATAATTTTTATATAATATGATTTTTATTTAAAGAAATCAAAAATTTACTCATTAAATATTATGATATTAAATAATATAACAGTTTTCCTATTTTTTTTTATTTAATTTTTTCTGATTTATTTATAAATTATAAACAATCCGGTCCTGGTGTACAAGGTCGCACCCACTTCCTATGTAGCGTACGCTACTTTGGAATTCAATATGGCCGTTCCATTCATAAATTTTGTTTATCAAAGGAATGACTATACGACCAATCAAATAATTTTCTAGGAAATTATTTTAAAGTTGGTAGACCTGGGTATTTTAAGTTGGTACTACTCGACGTTACTTTTTTTTGACAGCTTAGCAACAAGTTTATTACGATAATTTAAATTTTTGCTAGTTACTTTATTAATCAGAAGTGTTTGTAACCCAAATTATATATTAAATTAGTGATCGAAGATTATATTTTATTATAAAAGTTGTGATTAGTTCGGATTAGTTGTGAAACGGTAATAATTTGTGCTTGAAATGTGAGCAAGCGAGGTAGGTTTATTTTATTAAAATTATGTATTATTTTAAATTGGATTTTTTAATAGGTTAGTGTTATAACCACCTAGAGTTAGTGAAATAAGTATCAAACATATTAATTGTAAGCTATAAAGCTGTTTAATGAAACTTAACCTAAAAAAAATAACTATTATGATTAAAAAAACGCTGTGACTGCAGGCACGCTAACGTGCCACGATTTATTAAATTAGGGGTACGTGAATTGCATCATTATACGTGCCACTAATTCTAATTTTAAAGGAACGTTAACAAAATATTTTTTATTTACCTCCGTTTTATTTTTTATATGATTTGGTTTGGTATACAACAAATAAATAATGAATGTCAATGATACTAGTAATGCAGGTATGTAGGTAGAAACTGTTTATATAGCTTCTATAGTATCTTATATCGAAAAATTTGTTTTATTTGTACCCCTTGGCAGTAAAGGTGGCAAAGGTCCAGAAAAATCTTTAGATGAGAACCAATATAATATACAGAGTGTATCTACCATATGAGAAACTTTTTTACTATTAATTTTACCAAAAATGTTATTATTCATAAAAAGTTCTGCATTGTCTAAAACTGAAAATAGAACCATCAAATAATAAATTTTTTGACCCGTATACGAGGTGCTTCAAAAAATATAAATTTTGCTCAAGAGTAAAGTACGCTTATTTTAAAAAATATAGAAAAATGTTACTGCTAAATAAATTTAAAAAATAAAAAGTTGAAATTGTTTATCCGGTCTGTTATGCTATGCGTATTCTTCTGTGGCTTTACTTCCAAACGTTTCGACTGGAGCTGTGGCAACCATCTTCAGCTGAGACTGAAACCTCCTTCGCTGGTGATAAGTCGTGAATAGTACTTAGTCCACGCCACTGAAGATGGATGTCGCAGTTATAGTCGAGACGTTTGGAAGTGATATCCAAAGAAGACCACGGCATAACAGCCCGGAAATAAACAAAGCCTACATTCTTACAAAATAAAAAGTTGTATGTATATAGTCCTTTATGAATCATTACAATTTTCAAAAAGTTTGCCATTGTTGCCAGATTTACAAAAAAATAAATTTTTTTCATACTTTTTTGTGTTAACGTGTAAATTTTTGATTCAAAAATGGCAAGAGGTCATGTGCTAGCCACATCAGATTTTTTACGTACAATTTATTAGAATACAAGCACATTTTCCTTGGGTAATTCCCTAACCGGCAAACACAAAAGTCACGTGGTGTAGGCCTCTTAAGAGGTCCGTACACCACGTGACTTACGTAATGGCCATTTAGAGAATTACCCAAGGAAAATATGTTTATATTCTAATAAATTGGATGTAAAAACTATTTTTCTGTATTTTCCAGTTAATGTTAAGAAATCCTACACTCTAATCAATTTTTTTCTGCGCAGAAATGGGTAGAGCGTCAAAAAACAAATATTCGTTTTTGGACGAGTACTCGTCTAATATAGCAACTAAAAATATGCAGATTTTTTCATGATATTTAAAATATTTAGTACAAGTGCTTCATACGCGCTCTATATAATTAAATACAGAATCAACTGGTGAAAACTCCAGCATCCTATCTTAAATATTAACGGAGCGCCCGTCCAAAGATTATTTCAGGCAAATATATGGTATTGGCGTCTCTTAAACTTATTTGTAGTATTTAGAATAAAAAAATTTGTGCGGTCGGGGGATCCCCGTCATGAACGAAGTTCCTTACGCTATTTTTCAACTCTAAACGTGTTTTAATATCTCTCTCTCCCTCTCTTTTCATTTTTACAGTGTCTTTCTATTTTTCCTGTTTTTTATAATTTTTTCCTATTTGTTCCTTTTTTCATATTTTCTCCTATTTTTGCCTACTTGTCCCTGTTTGTATCTATGTTCATATTTTCCATATTTTTCCCTACTTTTTCCTATTATTTCCTAGGTGTTTCATTATTTCTTCTATTATTTCCTGTTTTCCCTATTTTTCCTTTTTGTATTTTCTGTTTTTTTTTTCAATACTTTGCAATTTTTTCTGATTTTTTTCTTATTTTTCGAAGTAAAACCATATTTTTTTTATATGCTGATACAACAATTCTGACTTTACGTGAACTTCTATGAGTGAGCAACCAAAATTAAAGGTAAGTAAAAATCCATTTAATTGATTTATTACAATATTTATGTTAAAATATTGATGACAAAATATCAGGGATCAAATTGAATCTTATTCCAATGTCTTAACTGCTCCTTTATGAATCGATCATTGCTGTACTTGGTACTTTTTAAAACACCTGCTTTATTTTTTACTCATAAATAGTTTATCTGTTGATACAAAAACCAGCTAAAAACGCAAGATCGTAAGTAATCGGAGAAACTAGCGTGCTGAAACCAAGAACCACACTGTGTAATGGGGTACACTACAATGGTTATTTGTAAATGGTCAGCGATCGTACGGATGATAGGTAATCTCTACGCTGCATCCAACATTAAAAAATCAATGTCGATATATAGCAATGGCGAGCCATTGTATGTTAAATCAGTCGGGACAAGAGTCGCAGAGTCGGAATCTCGCGTAAGCCTCTCAGTTGCGACACCAATATGTTATTCTTCGCGATATCCTATTTTATCCTTAACACCTAATTGCTATGCGGCTATTCTGCTGTTCTGACCAAAGCAATATGTTCTGGTATTTAAATGGTCGAGTTTGTATTAGGAATTATTATTTACTGTCCTGCTAACACATTCTAAGCAAATTGAAGTAGATTTCAGATCATTTTAACACAGACACACGAGAGACAGACAGACTTCCATCTGAAAATGGTCTTAATCATCTCAGGGGACCTCAAAATGGATATTTCCATCTTGATTTCGAAATTTTTTTTAGCTCGTTCACAATGCTGTCCCTTCGAGGTGGGTCGGGAAAGTAAAAAAAAATTAGAAAGATGCGTCGCTGGAAAAGTTTAACATATACTAACTGTATATCTCAAAAATTACCTCGAGAGCCTGGACCTAGTAAATTTATGTCAAATAAATAGATTAAATTTCTGGATTTTTCCGATTGGCTCTGAGTTGGTGCTGCCTCAGTAAACTAATTTATTCTGATTTTTTGTAATTCCTGCAGGTTTGACTAATTTATGCTGATTTGACTAATTTCTGCTTATTTGACTAATATATGGTGATTTTCTACTGATTTTTACTGATTTCTGCTGATTTGCATAATTTTTAATAATTTCTGCAAATTTGAGTAATTTCTGCTGATTTGACTTTTTGCCAATTTTTACTGATTTCTGTTTATTTTACTAATGTCTGCTGATTTTTATTCATTTCTGTTGATTTTTACTAATTCCTGCAGATTTGACTAATTTCTGCTAATTTGACTTTTAGCTATTTTTTTATTGATTTTTGCTTATTTTTACTCAATTCTGTTATTTTTTTCTGAAAATTTAACACCCTGTAACTTCGTTAATACTCAATTTAAAAAATGGGTTCATCAAGACATTTGGTCTTAAAATTAAGTAAATATTCCACCGCCGAAGTTTGTCCCCTTTATTCTGGGACACCCTGTATACAGTATTCAGATTCTGTCAGACTCCAGGTCAGTATTTAAAGATTTTAATTAGAAAAAAATGTGTTTGTGTTATCATACAAGAAAGCTGATTTTGTTTTTATTACAAAAAAAAATAGTCATAATATTTTAAATTTTATGTATCAAAATAAATTAATTTCGTTTAAACTCTAATTTTCTAAACCGTTTTTCGCCGCGCTATCTTTTTAAAACACTGGACGTACCTTGGAGCATTTTGTATGTAGATTGACTCATACAAAATATTAAGCAAATATTGATTGTTAATATTTTTTTCAAAACAAATATTGGGATATTATCTAGTCCCACTGTTATTTTAGGTTTCAAATATGATTACTTCACGTATTATTTAACTTTAGCCCTTTAGCTAAGAGAAACAAATGAATAAATGCCAAAATTTAGTGGTAAAAACATAATATTCATAGATTTGGATAAAGAGTCATCAAGTGTAAACGAGAAAACAGCAACAGTGTCACCTTTTTCATAATCATTAATGTAAGAACAGTGGCAGTGGCAGTCGAGATTAGAAAAAGGTTACATTATCTGGAGAACCCCGAAATGAAAAACGAGGTCCATTAGTAGAGATGTGAATTATGAATGCACTTTCTGCGAAGATTAATCCGACAAAAAACGTTATCGTTATTGAAGTGGGGCACAATATAAGAGAAAGGACCAGGTGATTAGTAATCCCAATCCCGCAAGCCGGGCGAGAGAAACGAATGATTGAGGCGCGTCGAGATATGTGCGACAGAATAAACCGAATGCCGTTATCTTTGCCTGCAGCGTCGCACCAGCCTTTTAATCATCCCTTAACACATTTCTCACCTTATCTCCCTGAGACTTTTAGAGACATTTTCTTCGGCCGCTATGCCCCCGCGTATATCCACCATCGCTCCATGATCGACTATCCGCTTTTTAATTCATACCACTTTTACCAATTTATAAAAATGCGAAGCGAACATCAGACATTTCTTTGAACAGGAAAAATAGGATGAAGAAGTTTCATTATTTGAATAAGAACTTTGTCTAATTGAAGCTTTGTTAACATCATTTTTTGATTAAATATAATTATGTACAATCTAAATAATTATGAGCATATTTTATTTTTAAGAAGAGTTTATTATAAATATTTCTTAATATCTGAATATATTATACTGACAAATGATAGCAAAAAAAAAGACTAGGAAAATCTAAATCCATATTTGTTTAATTATTAACATAAATTTCTTATTCCTTAGCTTCCAACTTTCAAAACGGCTCCCGACCTATATTAAGATCTACGCTAACAATATTATTATTATTATTATTATTATAAAAAAGTTACTCATCTGGTTTCAAAAATTCCTTCACCAAAATTTAGGACCTTCAGGGTGAACGGGTCTATTATCCCGTTAAAAAAAGTGATTTTCATTGACAATTATTTTTCAACATAGAAAGTATGTTAGTGTAATAGACAAATTGATAAAATATGACCAAAAGATATATTTTTCAAAATTTTTTAAGAAATTGTCAAAAATTGTTTTTAAAGGAATATTTTCAAAGATGTAATTAAGTTTTCTTCAAGGATTTTTCATGACTTTAATTTTTGAGGATATTCAAAAATTATCAAAAATTGTTTTTTCAAGAATTTTTCAGGAATTTTCCACGACTTTCAGATTTCCACTAATTTAATTTAGGAATTTCTCAAAAATTGTTTTTCAAACAGTATTTAAGAATTTTCTAAGCATGTTTCAAGGATTTTTAAGGGATGATTCAAGAATTTTTTAAGGATATGTCAAATATTGTTTTTCAAGCAATATTCAAGGATTTTTCAAGATTTTTCATTGATTTTTCAAGAATTTTTCAGGAATCGTTCAAGTATTTTCCATGAAATATCTCAAAAATTATTTTTCAAGCAGTGTTTAAGGACTTTTTAAGGATTTTTGAATGCTATTTCAATGATAATTCAATACTTTTTTAAGAGTTTTTTAAGGATATTTCAACGACATTTCAATGATTTTTAAGAATTTTTCTAAACTATTTTTTAAGGATATTTCACGGATTAGTCACACATTGTTTTTTAAGCAGTTTCAAGAATTTGTTGTTTTTGATTTCGTATTCACGTTTTATTTGATAAAGAATTGGGGTATTTTAAGTCAATTTCTAATTTTTTGATTTATCCGAGAAGGGAAAGTATTGTGATCGAGCTAAAAAAAAAAAATTCGAGATAAAGATGGAAATATCCATTTTGAAGTCACTTGAGATAATTAAGACCATTTCCAGATGGAAGTCTGTCTGTCTGTGTGTATTCTTCCACGATAGGCCACACGTTTAAACCGATTGAGCTGAAATTTGGTATATGGGTTGGGGTTACACGTCGGAACGTCCCATTAGTTTTTGTACGACATCTGTCAAATGGAAGTGTCACTGTGACAGATGCAATATGTCACGGAATTTGACTTGCAATATGTCATTTGAAAGTCCTTGAAGAACTCTATTCATTCTCCAACTGTCACCTGTCAAAAATAAAAAATGTCAAATTTTAACATTAAATATCAGAAAAAGTATTCGTCTCTGGATACTCGTCGGGAAAGTATTGGGGGCGACACAAAATCGAATATGGAAAAATGCATTCTTGCATATACGGAAAAATGCATTTTTGCTTTTTTTCAAATTCGAGTCTTCAAGATTCGAGTGTGGAAAAATGCATTCTCGCTTCTATTTTATTTCAAATTTGTGTATAAACAAATGCACGTTTCCTTTTTTTTAAATTTCGAGTGTAGTAAAATACATTCTTGCCTCGGTTTTTTTTCAAATTCGTGCGTAAAAAAATGCATTTTTGCACTTTTTTAATTTTTTGTGCGAAAAAACGCATTCGTGCATTTTTTATAAATTCGACTGTGGAAAAAATGCATTCTTGCTTCTGGTTTTTTTGTCAAATTAGTGTGTGAAAAATGCATTTTTATTTTTTTTTTGTGTAAAAAATGCATTCTTGCTTTTTCAGAATCCATGTGTTAAAATATGCATTTTTTGCTTTTGTCTTTCAAATTCATGTGTGGAAAAAATGCATTTTGGTTTTTTTTTCTAATTTCAAAGACGGAAAAATGCATTTTGCTTGTGTTTTTTTTTCAAATCCGGTTGAAAAAAATGCATAATTGGTCCGGGCTCGTTGCACGACGGATTTTTTAAATATTTTTTATATCTTTTTTTTTAATGAAAATATCTTTACTTTTATTAAAAATTGAAATACCACAAGATGCAATTTTAAAATATAAATTTTAAAGGGTTTGGACTTTCTTATCGTTTCCTCTATGTATATCTTTTTATTTACATTTTTAAACTCTTCATTTAGCAGTGGCCCTTCAAAGACGAAACGTTGTTTTTAAAAATTATTAAGCGTTATTTTTCATTCAATGAAAAACTCTATTCAGAACAGTCAAAATTATTTTGTCACCTGTCAAAAATAAACAAATGTCAAAATTTGAAACTTTAACATTAAATATCTGAAAGTTTTGGGGCGACACAACCGATTTTTTTTTGGCTGTTATTTTGGTGAATATTAATGTTTTAAAAAAATAGAAACGGTGAAAAAACGGATTCAATAATTTATTAGTCAACGCGCGTTGTTTAAGACCAGTTCGTATTCGTTATATTAATAGAAGTATCTACCTACATTGCTGTAAACCTAATCGGAAATCAGCCCTGTATAAACCAATTGATAGGCATATAGTTTACTAGTCGGTTTCGATTTTATCTTGATCCACTTCTGCTACGGTAATGAGCTTCGTCTGGGTGCTGTCATCCGGTCCGATGTCTTGCCGTTCCTTCTGACCTTATCTGGCCCAGATATAGACTCATCCCACACTTTTTCTCTTTTAATTAGGGTGCCTCTTGCTCACTACCTTGCGCGCGTTATCCTTTTTCCAATCCATCAGATAAATTCGAAATTCATTTTTCCATGTACAACAATTTTGATTTTCAAATTGACAAGAATTCTGAGAATAAGCTACTAGTGCTGGAATAAAAAGTAACCGTTTTTAACTTTTCAATCTAAACAAAGTTATGAATTTTTTTTTGTTTTGAATCTGTTTTAACCATTTTTGGACTGTGTCTGTATACAAGTGAACACTTTAACCGATTGAGATACAATTTTGCACATAGGAAATGACAATATATGGTGAGATTATTATTTTTTAATTAAAATTATAAATATTTAGCCACTGTTTCCAATATTACTTAATTTCAATTGATTTGCATTCAATTTTAGCTTAGGGTATTAGACAGTCTTCATAAACAATATTATAATGTTGAGAAGATGATGGCATATTATGTAAAATTATTAAATATTTATTTATTAAAAATGAATCTTGATATAAATAAAAACTGTTAGAACCATGTTGAACTTAAAGTTTCTTTTTTATAATAATGTCATGTTATAAAACACTTATTACCAATCTCCTATTATACCATTTTATTAACCCAGACTATCTTAAATTACATTCAAACGTCTGTTAGTTTAAAAAAAGTAAAAAAAAAACATACAAAACCGTTTGGCAAATCCTCTAGACTATAACCAATGGGTCGCACTTATCGAATCTAGGTAATCTAAGCTTTGCCATGCATATATTCACATGCACCTAGATAACTTCGCTTATTTATTATTGCCTTATGCAAATTATGGTCGTATCTACAAGGAAAAATGCACGAGTGGTCGGACGATAGCGCGAGATACCGCCCAATATTTTGTACTGACACGATAAACCAAATACAAAACCGAAAATTAAACAAAAAGACGCATGAGAATGTTAGCCCAGTCGCTGAGGGATTTACTTTTTAGATTCTCCAAATAGTCGCAATTATTTGAATATCGTCGTTATTTTAAAGTAATTGTTCTACTAACAAGGATGCCCTTAAGAGGGGTTTAATCCTAATGTGATTGTAAGTAAAACAATGTACCGCAAAAATCAAACTACTCAGATTTTGGTTAAAAAATTCAAGAAATTTTTTTACTTTTGGATTACGAAAGGTTGGATCTAGGCATCTCTCGAAGTACTTTTTTTAATTTTTGAGAAAAAATTGACAAAATGGGCCAGATTCATTATTTTTTATCTCACAAAAAAAGTCTATTTTAAAAAAAGTACTCTGAGAGATGCCTCACTTATACATTTGCCTTTATTGATAAAAAAAATTGTTAAGATCTATCTAAAATTGGACCCCAATAAATGATTTTTGGAACCCCTGCAATTTTGGAGCATTTTTCATCACTGATTCAAGCGCTTCTATCGTGGAAGAAATACACACAGACAAACACAGAAAGACAGACACAGAGACACACAGACAGACAAATTTTTTTAGCTCTTTCACAATACTTCCTTCTTATTAATTAAAGAAAAGCTACGGAGCCAAGTAAAATGTAAAATATAAGAAACTGAACTAAAATACCATATCTTTGTCAGCCGGTAGGCGGTCACTTATAAAGGACTACTCGAAATGTGTTATGATTTTATTTCGCTCAGACGATCAGATGTTTACGATAATTTTACGCAAAAGCTGCATGACAGAGACACTAAATATATATTACTTTATAATCGGGCCACGCCTTTGTAGCTCTGTATTTTTACCTCGTCTTTCACCCCAAATATACTCTGATCTTTTATAAAAGGTTAACCCCCTCTTAAGAATTATTTCTTATCGGTATAAAATAAATGTCGTTGACCTAATATAAAAAACTTTTATATAAAAAAATGAAGATGGAACCATTTCACTAAACTTTTTTTTTTATTTATTATTCTTCTAAGAAAACTTATTTCGTTGTCAAAATCACTAATTTTTTTAATAAAATTTCAGCGTGTTTGTGTTTAATAAAAGAAAAAAAATAAACGTTATTTTTCATTGATTATTATGTACAATCAGTGACCAAAACGGCACCACATTCTCTTCTTTTACTAATATCTCGATAATGCTTCTTTGGAACAATATATGAATGTAATTTTCATTTTCAGCAATTTCAATTTTTTTTCCAATTATAGATACATGTAATGTAAACTATAGTGTAATAGTGTAATAAAAAAATATTTTCCAAACTGTAATTTATCGACCATTTTCATTTTGATTTAGAGAATGTCTCATTTATTTTAAATAATTTTCGGACAATCGGTTTTGCCTTTTCTATCCATACATGTATATATTTTTTAAGACCTGCCCTGGATTTTTTTAAATACTCATTACAGAATGTTTCGACCAAAAATAGACATAAATTTTTAATAAAATCCATAACTTAAATAAATTGCAAAAAGGTGAAGTCGGCAATGCAAAATTGATGTATTAACGAGATGCGAAAATTTGATAATGACAACGGTGGGTTCAGGACTGATAATGTACTTTTTGAACATGCACAAAGATTGGCACGTAGATTAAGATATCATAAAACACATATGTGTTTCGCTAGAAAATAACAGCATTTATACATACATGTTCGTTGTAAAATAATTTGTACAGAGTAAAAGATATTATTAGATATTAAGGTGAAAAATCAGGTTAATTGCTCAATTGATAAAAAGTTTCTACGACAATAACATAAATTCAATAACTTAATTTTGAAAAAAACATACAAATAACAAAATTAATTTTACCGACCATCAGTTTTTTAATAAATTTATCTAACGCTAGTTTTAATCAGGAAGAAAGTCAACTTTTAGAAAAAAATTTTAAACATGATTTACCTTCACTATATAGTTCTTCCTCTTTCTAATTTTCCGACTTTCTTACAATCTCTTAGATCCATTTTGTTCACTAGTATCAATAATAATTAACTTTTCTTTGAATAGTAATTGTCAAATTATATTATTAAAATTTATTATTTAATTAATTGAAGTTTTAAGATCCTTTAAAATAATCTTACCGATAGTTATCCCTGATGTGATTATTTCCATTATTATCCCAGATGAATTTAAATTTGGAAGAATCACTCAGAAGAATTTATGCCCAGATGACTTTGCGCCCCACGTTGGTCAGCCGTTATGTTATTTACAAACTCTCAAATTTTGAGTTGAATTCTGTCCAAAAAAAATAATAATATTTATTTAGTAATTACACCAAAGTACTGGTACCAATTGGGCAATCCTGATATTACATCTGATTATTTCTTAATTTTATTAATAAATTATAATATTTAATTCCGAAACCCTCAGAATTAAATTATATAATTTATTAAAAATTAACTTTTTACCAGTTAAAAAAAATATTAAAATTTAATTATGTTTCATGCATGATTAAACAAATAATTTTTTCCCGATAATTGGATAAAATTGAAATTATTAGGGCACGTTCATTACATATTTATAGAAGCGTGTATAAATAATGAACATCATAAAATAAAATGATATAACAATAATATAAATTAGCAATAATCTTAATGGGCGATTTACTCTATTTGGCTCAAATTTAAAAAAAAATCGACAATATGTTCGGTCCATTTTAGAGTACATCAACTCTGTAAAAAGGATTAAAAACGTCCAGAATATATTTCTAAGATATTGCGCCTTTAAACTTGGTCTAGCACTTATAATTACTCCACAATTATTGATTCAATTACCGTTCGTAGAATCTTGTTGGATCTGTCATTTCCTTAATGTTATAGAATAAAAAAAATGCTATAAAAACATCAAAGTCGGCAATAGAACAAATTCTAAAACAATTGGACACATATATGGCCACTTTGTTTTCGAGAACAAATATACTGTCCCTATATATCAAAATAAAATAGTATTTTGGCGATTGAGATTACTGTGCAAAATTTATAAGCAATAAAAGTAATGAAACTCAAAAGTCATATACCACAATGAATTTAATGAAAAAACGGCTAATTAGCCATCATCAGGCCATATAAGTAAAATGAAGTAATTGAATTACAAATTGCAACAATGCATAAAGTTGATGGGCATCAGAAATGATGGTGGAGATTTGGGAAAAATTTTTATATTACCAACGAGAAGATACTACTATTGAAGTAAATTCAGTTGTAAATTATTTTAACATAGAGTTCCAAGTTCAACTTCGGAAGTTGAAAACGTTATTGAGCAAACTTGAACAACATTCTGCTCCATATGATAGTCCCCCTAAAAGAAGCTCACATATAGCAAACGATACTTAGATAAGGCTAGACAGTCCAGATTCAAATCATTCAAATTCCAATTCACCCAAATAATAAACCTTCTAAAAACCCACATTGTTTCAATATTGTGTTTGTAAAGGAGAAATCTACCGAGCTAGAAGATATTACTGAGAGAGAACCATTGTGGTCGATAAATCTTCTGCACCAGATACTAGTCCTTTTAAAAAACACTTGAGATTTCTTCGGAAAATTGAAAAATCATAAAAACCACAGAAAGAACGTCCACCTAGTGCTATATCATCAAAGGCACGGAGAGATTTTTATGACAAGATGGAAAGAGAAAAGGAAGAAAAGGAGAATAACAAGGAAAAAAACAGGAACAACGACAACTTAATGCTAAAAACAAACCAAATTGAAAAGCTTAAAAGAATAATCTAGACCAAGAAAGATTAAAAGATATGACAAATAGGAAAAACCTAGTCAAACAAACATGCGGGACTTGTACAGGAGGAACTTTATAGTGATGCTGAAGAAGATTCAGAAAAAAATTTAGGCTGTGACTTGTTTCAGATCGTTTTTAGGGCAAATGTATGATGATGTTTCAACTAAAGATTTCCAATGTGAATTTTGTTATTTTTTAATAGGGTTTATTTTAAGTTTTTAATTATTTTTTATTTTCGCTTAAAAACAAATACCTATGTTAATGTTATAAAGAATATTTTTGTTTTGTTTGTATTAATATATTTTCAGTTTTATTTCTAAAAACTCGTACTACAGCATATATACACAATATAAGAATCATAATTTTCCATGACGGTCCTGTTAGAAATCGTACCTAATTTATATGGCTGACCATTAGTAAAGGCTTGGCCAACTACTGATTTTTAGTGGCCGACAACAGAGTAAAGTGCAGCATATTTTTGGAAGAACAAAATTCAGATTTACTTCCAAAATAAAAATTTCAACATACTTAAATTTGCATAAATGAAAACAGAGTAAAGTTTCTGTTCGATATACCACCGAAAAAAGATAAAAAAATTTTTCTACAGATAACAATTGGGATTAAGGAAATAAAATAACGAATAATTTGACTCCTTTGGCATAGTATATTTTTAAATATATACTGGAAAATTATAAACGAACAAATTATAAATCTTTTAACTTTATACAAAAACAAATTTGTAGTTATTGCATATTTTATATACAAGAAAAAACATTTAACATACCTATTACATACTATTATTCAGTGACCGTATAAACGATTGATAAAACAACTATCAAATTCAATGCCCAAACACTTAAATAATATTTATTAGCATCAATTAAATTGAGATTACCACCAGTCTAAGACATGTTATATACACCATACTAAACAAAAACTAAGTGTTATATTTGTTTTAAAAACACAAAAAGCAAACTAATTATGTTAATTCGTATCCTAAATAATAGTTTTTTGATTGGCATGGTACCTATAACTATTTTTAATAATAAAAAAAAAACTAATTACATTATATTCAATTTTTCTTCCAAATTTTAAGTGTTAAGGCATTAAACTAAGGTTGCGCGTATACATAAGAGGACTGGCCCGAATATAACACCTTGAAACTTAATGACAGGTGACGGATTCGAACTAATTTATTTGACAGATTTATAAAGATTTTTTTAAAAAGCAATGAATATTTTTTTATGTCAGAATTGGCAATTTTTTTTTCCAGCTTTGTATATCTTGTAGAATAACTCAGCTGATTATGATTCCTCAAATTTAGCTGTTTATATACAGTGTTAATGTTAAATAAATGACTAGAGATAAGAGTACGACAAAGTAGCATCGAGGGTTAGTGTGGAAGAAAGATAATAAGTATGCGCAGATTATCATGCGCAAGACCAGACTTTGGGATAGAAAGATCAGAGACCAACGAAGAGTTATTCTACTAGATATACAGTACTTTTGTTAAAAAAAAAACTGATAAAAACTTGAAATTGAAAAGAACCTCTTACAAAAAAATATGAAAATATTATTAAAAAGAACTGTATAGGTTCAAATAGAAAAAACTGAATAAAAAAATAAACTACAATCTAGGATAAAAGATATTTTACAATCCCAGAACTAATTTTAACAAACTGCATGATAAGTAAATTTTTTTGACAAAATTAAACAGTTCAGTTATTTTCGTAGATAAAACTTTATATTTTTAATAAAATAAATTATTTCAAATCTGCCATTAACACCTTTATCCAACTAAAACAATCTAATATATCTACTTTAAAGCACAGACGTCTCAGCAGTACGTGTGGCTGAATTATTGTTAATATTATTATTCGAGGCGGCGTTTGTAATTTCCCCGGCATGGCTCGAGCAATAGAACTTTTTATGCGCCACAAAAGTTGAGTAATAATTAAAATAGATGTCGCACGATTTACAATACTTAGAACCTGACTTGGCAGCTTCTTGAAGTATCTCTTCGTCGGGGGATTTACTCTTAGGTGCTTTCAGTTCGTCTACTTCTTCTTTAATTATAGGTTCTTCACCTTGTGCTATGATCACCTCTGGTTCTATTGCTTCTCTCTTTACAAGAATCTCTTCGTCTTCTTCTAGCATAGGCATTGATTTATTTTTATCAGAAAGTCCATTGGCTACTGATTCCTCATTTGAAGAATCATGGACTAACTTCATATGACGAATAACGTTAGCTTTGTAATTGGAGTTGTACGAGCATTGGAGACAATAGTGTAAAGGATCTGATGACGAGTCTGTTACAGGAGAATCTGTTTTTTCTTCAGATGAATCCACTGCCGAGGCTACGTTTACTTCTACTGTATTCGATCCTTCATCTTCGAGAATGTACGAGATATATTTTTCTTCCTGAAAAAATAAAAAAAGATGGAATTATTACTTAATTAAGAAATCGCGTTAATATTTAAAAATAATGGCAAAATCAAATTTTTAAACCCAATTAATTTTAGGAAGAAACCTTATTCTTTGTGTTCATGGCTACTGACGTCACACGGTCTAGTCTCGCGCACAGGTACATTTTCCGGCCTCTCGCCGATCCTTGATATTAAAATGTTTACAGCGGACGTAAATATTAATATTTACTAAAAACGGTAACCCTGTAAAATGTGTTTGTATCGTGAATACAGCGCAGCAGCGGGCAAGGGGCGAAGCCTTCATGGCTACTGACGTCACACGGTCTAGTCTCGAGCACAGGTACGTTTTCCAGCCTCTCGCCAATCCTTGATTTTAAAATGCTTACGTAAATATTAATATCTTGCGCTCAAATTTTTTTGATCGTTTTTAAATAACAAAACCTCTCGATTTAAGTTAAAATAAAAAAATTAAGAAAATGTCGAACCTGCCTATTCATACGGTAATTATGTGAAAAGAAACACTCAACGTTATTTCTTAATCGTTATAAAATGTTACTGAAAAAAAAAAGAAAAATGAAAAAACCGACATATCGGGGGATTTAAATCCACAATTATTGAAGAATACATTGGAATTCAATTCTACATCGTCAATATTAAACTCTATCATTAAATTATGCAATTGATTCAGATTAATATTACTATTATTATTAATTAAAAATAGTTCAATGGCCTGTTTTTCGGTGTGTATTTGAGTGTAATTTTTATAGTACATTTTTCATTTCTTCGTAAATAACTCTATAAAAAAACGTACCACATATTATACTGCAAATATGGGAATGATTTATTATTAAATGATTTGATTATGTTTTTTTCATATTTTTCGATATGATTTTAGGCCTTTTCGATCAACAAAAGTTCATGATATGAATTCGTCAAGTCTGTCTGATATTTGTGACATTCTGACTTCAAATTCTTGTAGAGCGTCGAAATCTATAAGTAAGATTTTTTTTTGAATATATTATCTCATCGGAAACAGGGTCAAAATTATTAATTAAAAAAAAATAATACTTTCGTCATTGAGTTGGATATCCTTAAATAAAATAAAAAGTAAAATAAGTACTTTAATTCGCAATTACCTAAATTGACATTCAATAACATTACAACTAAAGAAAAACCGGTTGTATTTACAAAAAACTTATAACAGTCGTATTATTTAAAAATGAAACTCACCTGTAAATCCGACGATCGTTTATCAAAATGCATTCGGATATGTGTCCTCATTCCCCTCAATGTATTTCCTTTATACCGACATATGGTACATCTGTAAGCCTTGACTCCGGTGTGTGATTCCATATGTCTTTGAGCTGCACTCGCCGTAGGGCTAATGACGTCACAACAAGGGCACTTCCATCCTGAAAGGGCCGCGTGCGGAACGCACTGGTGGCCGGATTCGGCTACCGCCTTGCATTTCCCGCATTTTCTCACGTCCGTTGCTTCTCCCCTTTTCAGACAGTAATAAGCTTGATGGGCGTTAAGATTATCTAGCGAAGTGAATTTTATCCCACAAGCTAAGCATATGAGTTGTTGATATTGGCCAGCAGGACTAGTAGCCTCTATGCTGCTGGGACTTACCGGTGGGCTACCGGAATGTTTTGAAAGGTTCTCGTCCTGCGTCCTAGCAGAACAATAATGCTTCTTGTGGATGACATAGTTTTCTAACTTGCAGAACACTATATTACAGTCTTTACATTTCGATACTCCTTGCTTAACCAGAACTTGCGGCATAACCGCCGGTATCGACGGCTCTAACCTCAATTGAACTTCAGGAGTAAGTAATGGTAATGATCCTCTCATTAATAAAGGATGCATGTTCTCGAATTGCTGAAAATTATTAGCTTCAGGACTTATTCTTTTATTGTCAACGTTCTGAGTGGATTTCAAAACAGATCTTAATCTCTTTGGGCTACAGCTCCTTGAAGCATCATCCTTTATTTTGGGAGACGGTGACGATTCACAATGCGAGACAGGAGTTGTTGGTGGTGAATTTTGGGAAGATTGTACTGATTTACTTTTATCAGGACTTATTGAATGATTCAAGGTACTTCTTTCGTGATCTTCAGCGAAATCAATAATCAGATCGTTATTTTCCGGAGATTTTCTCATACTTAAGTCTAAAGGTGCAGATGAAGATTCGCGGATAAGTGATGGTTCTTTGGATTTTTCACTTCTATCCCTTTCAGCCTGGTGGTTTTGTTGGTTTGCTAAAGCACTCGACATTGGTTGTAAAGTACCGTTTGGTAGGAGAAAGCAAGGTGTGTCTGGAGTGGGAAGTCCTGAAGCAGCTGATAAAGCTGGTAAAACACTTGCGTTTCGAAATAGGGAATATGGCACTATGATAATGGGATTGGTTGGTAGAGCTAGAAAGGGTTGTTGGGGAGTACTTTGTGATGTAGGAGAAGGAGGTGTTCTACATGATCTATTGTCTACAGGAGAAGTTGGTGATGATCCAGAAGTACTAGATGATGTTTTCGTAGTTGGTGCTGATGGTAGCTTGACTAAATGCCTGGAATTGCAATAATGCAATTTATGAGCACGATATGTTTTTTGAGAACTGAACCTAATATCGCATTCGGCACAATAACGATCTGGATTATTAGTGCTACTACTTTCCCCATTGGGAATCGTTACAATATTCAAGGGACTAGGACTAGGAGAGACTGTATGCATCCGCATATGTCGATTTAAACTAACTTTTTTATCAGCACTATACGAGCAATGGGTACAGGTATATTGTTTACCACTACGAAGATTTTTTAATGCAGGTTCCGATGGATCAGCGTCTGATTGACTACCATTTGGATCGGTAACTGATTTGGAGTCATCATCATTTACTGTTTTATTAATGCGATGCGAACAGTAGTACGTTTGATGTGCTTCTAAGGTACTAAGAGAAGAGAATCTAATTCCACACGGAGGACATTGAAAAATAGGGACAGTTGGCTGCCTAGTTTCTACTGATTCAGATTGATGAGAATCTGCTGCGGGAAGAATGTTGGGGAGGAAGAAGCCTCTAGAGACTAGAGTACTTTGTAGAGCAGGAGGGAGAGATGATAAATATCCAGCTGGGAAGTGGTTCGTATCAGGTTCTATTTTTGGATTTGTAAGGGTGATTTGTTGAGATTGCAATGCTGGATCGGTAGCCAAATTAGCTTTTAACCGAATCCTCGGTGTTTTTTCTTCTGTCTCATTTTTCGGCGTACTTTCTTCGAGAGTGTTTTCTTCGGGAGTGGTATTCTTAGGCGGCGGCGACTTTGTTGGTGAATTTGCGGAAACAGCGTTGTCAGCTGGGTCACTATTCCAATCTTCTACTTCGCCTGCAATAAAAAAAAACACAATTATCAATAGTTTGTAAACATAGCTTTGATAAGGTCTGTGGCGGGTCCGCGATTTTGAAGGGTGATAAGCAATAAAATACGTGCCAGAATTCACGAGTTACGACAGGGAGAGAAGAGGGATTAACAGCAAACAGGTTGTTATAAATGCATCAGTGATAAGGATGAGATGTACACGGATCGGGCATGTCGAAACTCTACTTTAATGAAGCAGTCTATCAGGACAACCCACGCGGATACTTCTCGGCAACTACATCCTCCGCATAAACGCGTATACTCTTAGAGATTTAGATACAATTGATTTGTTGCCGAAGACAAAGACAAAAAGGCAAATGTAATAGTTCGTGTGAATTGTTCCCATCATTCAAATAATTAAATCAGACATTTTTTATATAACTTAAATTTTATAAATATATAATTCCAAAAGGTTATCCATTATCTCAAAATCAAGTACCATATAAATCACATTTAAAATCGTAGTTAAGTCTAAAAAAATAAAACGGCAACTAGTTTCGGCATAACTGCCATCATCAAGAAAAATTTATTAAAATTTAAAAGCCAGTGCTTAATACATGGTTGGTTCTAATATAAAATTTTAAATTTAAAATAGTGTGTGCTACAAGAGGTAAAAAATTTGTTCAGATTAAAGAACTAGGTAAGGGAGCATAGGTGGTACTTATAATATAAGAATTTAGAAAAAGGTAACACATTGAAAAAATGTACTAGTAAAAACTGAGGTCCCAACGACAGATAAAAGAGGGGTGATCTAAATAGATCCAACCCAGGAAGAAAATTACATATAAAGGCACGTTGAAGATTGAAGTACCATTTTGGTGTACAAAATAGAATTTAAGGTCAATCAGAATGCCTAATGCGAACAATATTCGAAATAACATTTGACTCTCTAAATGAGACTAATGAATTACAATTGCTTGATGATGGCAGTTATACCGAAACTAGTTGCCGTTCTTGCAGACTTAACGATGATTTTAAATTTAATTTGTGTGGTACTTAATTTTGAATTTTATTACATCTTATAAATATATCAAATACAGACTTAATTATTTTAATAATAATTATAATAATTATGTTTATTAGTTTAAATCAAAATACACAATTTGTATTTATTTATGGGCTTTTATAAAAGGGGTATATTTTCGAGGCTTTAAATTTACATTTTTTGTATCTAATGTTTTAATTATTTTATATTTTTATGTTTTAAGATTATGAAAACAAAAATAAAAAAAGTCAAAGTTTAATTATCTTCAGGAAAACTACAGTTTTTTTAAACAATCAGTTATGTAAATTAGACCTTTTTGGTTAATTTTTATAGACTTCAAACCATTTTTTACTTTCACGACTCACCTCCGAGAAGGGAAAGTATTGTGAATGAGTTAAAAAAAAAATTCGAGATAAACATGGAAATATCCATTTTGAGGTCAACTGAGATGATTAAGACCATTTCCAGATGGATGTCTGTTTGTCTGTCTGTCTGTCTGTGTGTATTCTTCCACGATAGAGGCCACACGTTTAATCCGATTGAAATCAAATTTTGTATATCGGTTTTGTTACCTAACGGAAAAACCCATTAGTTTTTGTACGACATCTGTCAAACAGAAGTGTCACTATTAAAAAATGACGGATGCAATGTCATGGAATTTGACTTGCAATACGTCATTTGAAAGCTCTTGAAAAACTCTATTCAGAACAGTCAAAATTATTTCTCCAACTGTCACCTGTCAAAAAAAAAACGTCAAAATTTGATACTTTAAGTATCATTAAATTACTTTATTGTACAACGCTAGAACCGGACTAAGCGTGGCGCCCTAGCGTCGACGTTAAAAAAGCGCTGATCCTCTCGGACAGCTCGGGAAGGGCGTAAAAAGAGAAATGAATTAAATAGTTAAACAATGAACAATCTTGTTAGTTTGTTAATTATTCTGTAGGACTTGTTATTGAAAATACTTCAGCGAGTAAGGTCGTCCCTGCCTTGTTGTTTCCACCATCATGTAACGGCCAGGAAAAATATTTAATTTACCACTGGGTAAGTCCCGTTTTAAAACCCCATAAAGATTCATTCCTTATTCTTGCTTTTAATTAACAGTTAAGTCGTATCCACTCGTAGTTTATTTTCTGTGTTGCCAAATTTAACTAAAGGTTTGTTTTTATAAAGCAACCACACAGTGATGTCAGAAAAATATGGTTCAGAATCGGAACAAATTTAACGTAGCAGAGATGTATACCATGATATGTGAAGTTAGGCACTTTACAAGTAGGTGGCGAGACACGTATCAATATAAATCCAATTAGCTAAGACTTGTATAATATTTGTATATTATAAATATGTTTTAAATATTGCATGTGTCGTGAAATTATGTTTCCCCTGTAGTTTTGTATTGAAAGCAGTCGCCGCTTCGTCTAAGCAAAAGGGAAGTACGCGTACATGTCGGGTATACGGTAACAAGTAACGAGAATGCCGATTACCCATCTCGACTTAGAGGTACGACGAGAATCTTTAATGACGTACGAGTTATTCATATTATTGTTCGGATGGTGTCACATTTTAACTAATTAATATTCTGTACACGTTTACGTTGCACACGAACATTAAACTTGCACGGTATAATGTATTTCTAACTATAAATATATAATATTTTTCTTGATTTCTGATTGATATGGGGTCAAAAAAACAACTGCATGTTTTTCAATTTAAACGAAAACAGGATAAAACGAACATCTAGATAAAAATATTAAGATTTAAATAATTATTTAGATCAATGTGTAATTTCTTATTCATAGATTTAATCAATGCATTAATAATAACAAACGATTATTATTTTCGATACAAATGAGTAAGTTAAATTTCCTGGTAAGTTATTCATGTCTGAATATCAAAAAATACTTTATCGTTCCAAATCGGAGTCATCGGTGATTTCAGATAGAGGTTTTTCCGGTATATGAATATTTTAATATTTTAAACAATTATTTAATAGTAATAGAATGAAAATTAGGTAAAGAACAGTTTCAGATAATAGTTGTAGATAATTTTATGCTCTAAAACTTTGTACTACAACATTTTGCACTAAAGTGTATTATTTGTCCTTAAAATATAAAAAAAGTAAAAAATTGTTAAATGCATTTAATCAATGTGGTCTTGAGGACTTTCTACGGTACCAATTTAAACCAATGGTCGCATTCTAGATACACACCGACCCTCCATACCAAATTTCAGTTTGATTGGTCAAACGGTTCGGCAGTTATCGTGGAAGATTACACACAAACACACAGACAGACCATACGCTGGAAATGGTTTTAATCCTCTTGGGGGACCTCAAACTGGATATTTTCATCGATATCTTGATTTTTTTTTGCTCGTTCACCTTACTTTCCCTTTGATGGATCCGGGAAAGTAATATTAACTTGATTTAATGATTTTTTTTTGATCTAGTAACTTTTCAAAAAAACCTTTTAAATTTTGTTAATAGAAAAAAAAAGTTTACACTTTTACCAAGAAAACTTTGATAACGGTCCAGACCCAAAGGATTAAAAAATAAATAATAAAAAAAGAGAATTTTTGTGTCGCAGAACCACTCACTCATATTTTTCTCGATTTCTAACTCCCAGCATCTGCCCTCTCCTCTCCTGGCCCTTCGCCCCGCGCCTCTTCACTGCGGTGGGACCGATATCCACCGGCGTTATCGCTTCGAAGAAACAGAACAGCGACGCAAAGCGTCTTTATCAGTGGCAGACTTCTCCGTCGCGACGCTTATCGCTCGAGACCAGCACTAGTATACATGTTATCTGGCAGCTCCACCACTATTAGAATATCTAAATATCCTTGGCTCTCGGGGAAGCCCCCGCCGCACGGGCGGTCGGCGGCGGGCAGCCCCTTGCATCGCTGCGATAGCATTGCCGCCACCACTTTATTTATATTCATCAAAGCTGCTCTTATCAGTTATGAACAGAAATATCGCAAGACGAACAAGGCCAAATCTAGACTTGTTGTTGCGCCTTAAAATCATCGGGATTTGTTGTTGTACTATTTGGGTTAAATTTTGTAAAGCGCCGTATCAAATATTTATGTTCAATTAAAATGCGTCAAATAGTGTATTCCATATGACTATTATTTACAATGATGAAAATAAAAAAATGTCTATTACTTTTTACTCTTGTCTATAAATGAAATATCTTCTATTTATTCATGTTTAAACTTGAATTTGACTAAATTATAAAAGAAATTAAAGAACGAACGATCAACGTTTTTTTAATTGATCGTCCTATATACTTTTAAATTGTAAAAAGTAACTTCATATATTGGTTTTTTGGAACCCGAGATAATTTTTCTATTTTCACGTTTAAATATCAGTATTATTAATATTGTAATTCTTAGTGGGTTAAAAAGCAAAGAATTACTATCAAAGATAATTTATGTGAAGAACCACTCAGATGTTTGCAGAAGTTGGGTAAAGATGAATAATTTTGGATATAATATTTGAAGCAGCTATGAGAGCGAAATAGTTTTAATAAGAGACGAACTATCTTTGCTAATATTGGATTATTCTAGACAGTATGCAGTGACGTAGGAGATATACATGTCTAGACAAGTAAAAATTAATTGAATTATATTTTTATATTAACACATGAAACTAAGATTTAGAAATAAAATTAAAATATGAAGATTATTTCTGGTTAAATTGTATAACATTTAACCAAATATATGACAAACCTATTGCCGAGGGTCTGACGAAAACACCCAAGCTCACAGTTGCCAAACTGGAAAAAATGATACGTTTCATTTTTTTATTAATAAGCGACTGTGGACCTATGGCGCATGTACTCTTCTTGCCGCTCAATAATTGCTTAACACTCAGATTTACCTAAATTTTTAGATAGGTTCTAGACGGTCGATCATTTCGATTAATAGCTTGAATCAAACATGATTGACTGTCTAGGAATCTCTTTGACGTTTTAGCCAAGCCTTAACGATGATTGATACAAAGTTAAATGACTCAAGCATTTTTCTCAAGCTTTAGACCGTGTAAGCGAAGTTTGGTCAAGCATTACGTCAAAAAATTGTAGAAAAAAGCCAACAACCGTAATCGCAAACTTCGCAAAGTTCAAAACATGAGTTTTTCAGTCTCCTAATAGAGTTGTACCGAGATTGCCCTGAACTCTGGAAGGTAAAGAAGCAACGATTATTTAAACAGGAATGAAAGAGTTGCTGTTATTGAAAAAATAGTTAGAGAATTGGAAGCGTTACAACTGGACTACACAGTTAGTGAATTGAAGAATAAAATTACAACAGGGAACCTAAGGCAATCAAGAGATAAAGGATAATGACTTTTCGTTCATAAAGGATCAAATAGAAAGGGCACCAACCGAAACTTCAGATTTAAGCATTTTATTTTAACCTAGTTACTTATATAAAATTCGTTACTTGACTGGGATACTTCAAAGGTGTTTCTAAGTTGTATAAATGGGAAGAAAGTTAGGTAAACGCTCATGAGTGAAACGATTTCTCAATTTGTAACATTCTTTGGACCAACGTTGTTTGATTTTTCCCTCTAACGGCCAAACCCGTAAAAGCGTAAAAACCACCTTACAAGTTGAATAACTAAAATGTGATTAAGTTTTGATAAAAAGATTGACGGGTTGATTGAAACGTGCGTTAATCTATTAATTGAACCGTTTGATCAAGTTTGACACTTGACAGTCTAGGGTCTACTTTATTCTTGTGGTACGCCTCGTTCTGAACCTGCGGCTAGATTTATAGTGCACAAATTATAAAATGAAAAATTTCTGTAACTTTTACTATTGCTGTGATTCTCGATTTTGTAACTTATTTAGGAGGTCTTAGTAACTTATTATCGACATAGAGGAGGTAATAAATTGTCAACACTTCAGAAAATAGACTATTTCGTTAGAATTCAATACATTTTAGAAATATTACCAGGATATATAAATCAATTGGATAAAGGCTGTCCTTCTCAGAAGGGCCTGCAAAAGGAAAAACCCAACGGGCTCACAACTTATGTAGTACATAAAACATTCTGACACGAAATTAAATTACTCGTTCAAAAATATAAAACAACGTATAGATTGTCCAACTACTAAACCGACACCTACAACATCCCCACCAAAATTATCTCCCTTCCGGTTTCCTACAGTCGGTTATCGCCGAACAGTGGCGCCGTCAACTTTGATCTACTTCCTGTATTGTTTGCTTTGGCGGCAAATTTAAAATATCTGAATATTATAAGCGTTAAAATGAATATATCTGAATTTAAACAAAGAAGTTGATTGAAACAGATGAATACGTTTAAACATAGGAGTTATTTTAAATAGAGGATAATTATAATTTAAGGTTTTTTGCTCATGTTTTTATCCCATATTCATCCTCCAGTTATCCCAAGTGGAGAAAATAAGGTACGATTACCTGTTTCGATTTTTTCTGTCTCTTTAACAATTTTTTGAAAAGTGTTTTTTTTTAATTCCGATTGCCACTAGTACTCTTAATCTGTGACGTTGTAAAGGAATTTGAATGTCATTTTTTACCTGATTTTACATAAACCTAATAACTTTGGATATTATTTGTTTTTTCTGAGCAGAATACTTACCATTTTGATAATAAAGCAGTAAGTATCCTACTTACTCTATGACAATAACAATTTTAGGCACGACACTGGTATTTGCTATGTACTTTGCGTTTGCCCATGTGCAACTCATTTCGGAGATCCTCCGACCTAGTTACCCACTTCTCTAATTTTTAACGTAACGGTCGGTTTAGTAGTTGGACAATCTATATTTAGTTCAGTCAAATTATGTTATTAGATAAGAAATTGGAAGATAGGACATGGCTTCGGATGATGGTTTTTTGGCGGGTTTTTCGATCCCTGTATAGTCCAAATTTCATGATTTGTAACCCGACCTTTACCTGTTTCCAGAGATCAGACTTAATATTATATGGCGCGGATTCTAATTACATACCCAGTCGCTGATATATCGCATAATTAAATTCAAATTCAAATTTGCCCAGAGGGCAGCACTTACTGGAAGTCAAATTTGTAATAAAAAAGGATACGCCTTTCTTAGTTCGCTTAGTAAAATGCTCTCATTTCTTATGTGCTAGTTTACAGTAAGATTAAGGGTGGTACCAGGAAGCATACGGGGGTCGAACCAATCCGGAAGCCTTTCGCTGTGTGACACTAATTTCGTTTGTAACTTTGAAAATTATTTCCAAATTTGGGTTTCACGGTAACAATTTTATAGGAACTTGTTTAACTTTTCCGGGTATTATTTTGGGTTTTATTTAATGCTTAGTCTGAATAATTTTGGAATAAGTTGGAAAATAATATTTAAGCTGAGGCATTCGAAAGTGTGATAAATATGTATTATAATAATTAAATAAGAAATAAAATTTACAAAATCATCATCGTTTTACTGTAAGCGATATCGTATAATATTACAAAAAGTATTATTAAAATAAATACTGCAATTTTCTTTAAATAAATGTAATAATCAAGATATTAAAAGATAATTAAAACAATTTAATGAAACAACAATAGAACTCGGAATTAATAAAGAACTAAAGCCTATGTTAACTAACTAACGATGAATTATCTTATCATCTATTCAGATTTTAATCATTTACAATTAATTAAAATTTATGATGCAAACCGTTACAATTTTTTAATTATGAGATTATTCTTATATGGATTATGATCTGTTACGTAAGGCTTATTAAAATTATCAAGTTCAAGGTAGAGATATTGATCATTATATTTGTTACTACTCATATTCAAAAAAAAAAATCATAAGACCATCATTATTTAATATATTTATAATTGTATTGAAAATGTTTCGGATGATTTTTGCACTTGCATTTACACCTACAATTATGAAAAATGTTTTAAAAAAATTCTCACTTTTAATATTTTTGTGTGGTCGTTTAAATGGTATTAGTCGCCTTTAAGGGGTTTTTCGACAGTTTTGGAGCGAACTTCAAAGGAAACAAATGTTATTTCGATGTTTTTAGGTCGCTACTTGTATTTTCTTGAGTTCTAGTTGAAAATGGATTTAAAGGTTTTGATGGAAGTTATTTGATCGTGTAAACTTGCCTGTGACACAACGTCAAAGTTTTGAAGAGTCCCCAGTGACCAAAAACTTCATAGTTATAGCTATTTTTTCTGTTACAGTAATATATTTTCTACAGTTGGTATCTTGGCGAGCAACTTTGGACCAATCACATTTATTTAAGTATTCAAAATCAGTTGCAGACATTTTCGTAATTAAAAAAAACTGCCGTCTTCCATTCTCAAATCACTCAAAATAAAATCTTCTGATCTTTTATGCAACAACGTTTTGACCCTCCATCTTCGTTTTCTTTTCATTGTTTGAGAGTTCAATACAATTGTTATGGCAGTACACACTGCTACTAGACATTATGATTTTGGACTTACTGGCGAACATTCAATTTACAGCTATATTGGTCTGGACGAGGTAACATTTTTCAAGAATCAATATTCGCGATGGTCTAGACTCAGCGTTAGAAGTCGGCGCTGATCTTTTAGAGCCAAGAAGTATTACTTGTTAATTGATCATTTGAAAGAAATAAGAATACATAATATGTAGTGGTCTAGAGAAAAGTTAGTTGATTTTTGCAAAATATGAGTTTACTCTAAAAGAAATAAAGTAAAAAATAAGAGCATTTATGTTTCATAAATTTTATATTGGTTATTTCAGGAAAATTTTTAGCTCGGCAAAAGTGCCACGCGCCACTCAGAAACTCTCTAAAAACTATAAGATTTATTTTCATTCAAAACTATTCTGTTTGCCGAAAGATAATTTTTTATTTTAGATCTGTCGTCTTAGTTTGCAAATTTTTATCAGAGGTGTCCGTAAATCAGAATGTTAGTATCATCTGCATTATTGATAATGTTAACACCACCCATTAACAGGATACGGTGTCCAGATTGGTTAAGGCATCAACCTTTATACTTGGTCATTGTTCGGGTCGTGGGTTCGATTCCCATAAATCTCAAGTGGAATTAAAGTCAGGCAAGCACAAAAAGGTATTTGTGCCATGCGCAGTTTCATTCACCAGGCCGGATGGGGTCGGATATCTAGTGGAACTGATAGGGGTTGGTGGCACAATTACACACTTTCTAGTGGGTAGATCACCTGAATAACAAAGGTATAGTACTGGGTTTAGGGTAATTGAGGACCGTGGTTCGGAGCCCTGGTAGCAGAAAAGAGACGTTAAAATTAATAGCAAGCAAACAACACCACCCATTAAGTCAGTTGTCAAAAATATGCTGTTCAAAACAATATAAAAAGTAATGGGCCCAACACACTACCCTGTGGAACACTATACTGAACGTCCAAGATGTTTAATTCGTATGTGTGTCCATCAGTTGTTACTCTGACTCTATGTTTTCTATTTTCCAAGTATGATATAAACCATTTCAAAATTATTCCACGTATAATCAGCGACAGGCTATGGTCCAGAATGTCAACTGCCTTGGACAAATAGATAAACACACAACGTTTTCTCTTGCTTATTCAAGACATCTAAAATTAAGCTGACGAAACTTATAAGCGATGTAGTTGTGGATTTGGCCGATACAAATCCAAAGTTTCAATTACCTTTGAAAACACAGATAAAACGCTTACGGGACGATAGTTGGTAAGGTCCATCATATCAGCGTTTTTGAAAAAAGAGATTATAATATCAAGCTTGACTATATTTGAAAATATTCCTTGTTCAAAAGAGGCATTACAGATATCTCTCAGTGGTTCTGCTAGAAAGTGTATTCGCTGTATGCAACTTGCCATGTGGCGACACTTGTAGGCCGAAATGTAAAACTTTGTCCCGTACAATCAAAATCAAATGCAGGCATTTGGATATTTAAAAGATGAATATAATATTAAGAATTGGTTTTGAGGAAATAACGCATCATATAAAATTCAAACAAAATGCCCTAAAGAACGGTGAAAAACTGGCTTTCGTCACTCGGTGGAGGAGAAAATTTAACAGAAAATAAATAACTGCGAAATGCGTGCGAACAACGTAACAGTAAAGTTTACATTTTTTAAAGGTTCCATGGCTATGCGGTTTAAGATACAGATTTGAAAGCGAAGGATCGTCGGTTCGAATCCCCAAGCTTGTTAATTTATCAATAAATAACTTTTTTATTTTGTTATTATAATGTTTATTCAGAAAAGCTAAAAAAAATCTGTTTTTCATTTTGAATGAAATATTAATCAAAGCGAACGGTATGTGAAAAACTTTGTCCGCCAAAATGAACTGCTTCGAGTGATTCTAATTTAATTTTGCGGATTTTCTGAATAAAAATTATCCAAAATTATAGTAAAAAAAATAAAAAAGTTAACTTGTCGAAAAAAAAAAATAACATTGTCTGCTTTCAAATCCGTGTCTTAAACAGCATAACCATCGAACCAACACAAAAATGTAGTTTTTAATTTAATATAACTTACGTACCTATATATTGATAATAATTTTAATTTTTAGCGGTTAAAGTAAGTTAAATTTTAAATTTTTGGCTTCGTAACAATCCGGTTTATGTGGTCAGCTAACCGTAGTAAAATTTTCATGGTCATTGAATCACTGGAAGGAGTTTAATTTCGTGGATAAAGTTTTCAATCCAAGTAACGACAATGCACATACCTACGGTTCGCTTTTTCTTTGTTCAAATTTGTATGGACTTAAAGAAACCGATAAAATTTTGTATTGGGACTGTTTAAACTATTATTATGATAGCCAATGACACAAAATATTTCTGCTGGACTTCGACGAGCTTTCCGTTTTGTTGTTGACATTTTGGTCCGTCGAAAAATGTTCGGGAGAAAAGTTCAGGTGCTGATCATAACTAAGAGACTTCAATCTTTGAAACTTCCATGACAAGCTGATAAAGTTACGTTCGAAACCTTTTATCTATGATGATTTCAATTGTCGACCTTAAACTTCCGATAACTATGTTTCTGGTCCTTTCCACGTTTAATTAACTAAATATTTTTTTTAATACAAATGAACGTATATGTAATTAAAATAATTTCTGAGAAATGCGATTGTTAGTCATTTACCATATGCATTGACTTCCTTTTAAATTCAGTTCTAACCCTTTGATTCATCGCGAATCGCGGAACTCGCTTTAGATAAACTAACCAATTTCAAATTGCTTTTTACATAAATAACGCATTCATTAATTTTACATTCGGCGAATATGTGAAATAACGGAAATATTATCCGGAGTTTTTGAATGTGTTGGCGAGGACTTTATAAGTACTAATGGCAGATCATTAGGGCGCAGGTAATCTGTTCGAGTTTTTTTCTGTACGAAAAGATAAAAATAATAAATCACGTTGGTTTCCATGAACGCTTTCTCTTCATGCAATTCTGATAATGGTTTATAACCGATAGGGCCTGCTGAAATCTCATAATCTCGTGATATATGATGCCAGACATAATATCGATAATAACGCTGAATTTATTATTGTCTTTATGCCTTTTACTATTAGTCAGTGTGCCAAAAGCACTTGTTTATATCTATCACATCTTAAAAATTCTTTTACACGCAATCTTCCATTTGGATATTTCAATCTGATTGGATGTAGCTCTTTACGACTCATTGCACGTAATGTAGATTATTAGGTCATAATGTCAGACTAGATTAATTGCGTTTTAAAGTGTTAAATTGGAAGTTTTCATAAAAAAAATAGAAAGAAACAGATTCCAAATTTTAAATGCCTTTCATTTAGAGAAAAAAAATTGGCGAGAAAAATCTTTTCAAAAATTAGTTTTTTCAGAAAAAAGTTCATATTAAAGCTGGACTAAAGTATCATATAATATAAATAGGAAGAAAGTAGAGAAAATTTCTTATGCGTTTTGCGCCCACCGACTAAACCTTGTATCGCAATAATCTTGTTGGTATGAAGCATCTTATTTATATACCTGGCTATTCATGATTTGTTTGCTAGTAATAATTGTGATTGCAGAGATATTATAATAATATTAAATGAGATGTTATCGCTTCGGGTAGATAATTTAGTAATTGCAAATATTACAGTTTGTTTTAGAATAATGTAATAATATAGGAAACGGATGGTTAGGTTAGATTCTTTACGGGAAATTATTATAATGAAAGTTTGTCAAGTTTGAAGACCTCCAATGAAGGTTTTAGTGGTTTAAATTCACAAGATTGTTTTATGGTTAACGTATGAAAATATATTTGTCTCCTGCAAAAAATGTTCTTAACCAAATACACAATATTTCTCTTTATCCACAATATTTAGTGTATTGATATTAGAATACGTAACTTAACCTTTATTAGGAATAAAAAAAGATATATCAAGAATAATATGTAAGTAGTATAATTGATTAATTACTAAAAAAATCGGTTGTGTCTCCATAAAACTTTCTCGACGAGTATCCAAAGACGAATATTTTTACAGCTTCTGTCATTTTTTGACAGTAACACTTTCGTTTGACATATGTCGTACAAAAACTAATGGATTGTTCCGATCAATAACCCAAACCCATGTATCAAATTTCAGCTCAATCGGATTAAACGTGTGGGATCTATCGTGGAAGCATACACACAGACAAATACACAGACATACAGACAAACTAAATGGTCTTAATCGTCTCAGGGGATCTTAAAATGTATATTTCCATCTTTCTCGAAAAATTTTTTTAGCTCGTTCACAATACAAAAAATGTATTGTGAACGAGCTAAAAACATCAAGACTGCATTTTTTTCATAAAAATTTAAAAAAACAACAGAAGCAATAATGCGTTTTCTTGCACACGAATTTGAAGAAACAGAAAGAAAAACACATTTTTCCACTAAAAAAATCTATAAAAAATTCAAAAGAATTTTTTCACAGATGAATGTGGAAAAAAGCGAAAATGTATTTTTTCATATATAAATTAACATAAAAGCAACAATGCATAAAACACTAGAAAAAAAAAACAGCAAAAATGCGTTTTTTACACATACATTGGGAAAAAAGCAAGAATGAATTTTCTACATAAAAATTGGAAAAAACAGCATACTTTTTTTACACAAATTTGAAAAAAAAACAAAAGCAAAAATACGTTTTTCCTTATTCAAATTTGAAAAAATTCAAAGTGCATTTTATCTCACACAAATTTAAAAAGAAACAAACAACACGAAAAACTGGAAAAAACATCAGAAATGCATTTTTTTCATTTGGGAAAAAAGCAAGAATGAATTGATCTGCACAAAAAATTGAAAATAACAACAAAAACGCATTTTTTTTTCAATAAATTCGAAAAAAAAAACCAAAAGCACGAATGCACACTAGAATTTAGAAAAAACCTCAAAATTTATATTTTTCCACAAAAAAATTGGAAAATACAGCAAAAACGTATTTTTCACATATAAATTGGTAAAAAAACAAGAATATATTTTTTCACATAAAAAACCAGAAGAAAAACCAGCAAAAATGCGTTTTTAACACATAAATTGAGAAAAAAGCGAGCATTCATTTTCCACACAGGAAAACTAAAAAAAAAAGTAAAAATGCATATTTTCACACATAAAATAGGAAAAAGTCAAAGTCCAGAGATGAATACTTTTTTAGGTATTTAGTGCTAAAGTTTCAAACTTTGACATTTTTTTATTTTTGACAAGAGACAGTTGGAGAAATAATTTTGATTGATCTGAACAGAGTTTTTCAAGAGCTTTCAAATGCCAAAAAAATCTAAAAAAAGTAAACTAATATTATTAAAAGTGCAAAAAATGCCAAATTAAAAAAAAATGCAAAAAGATGCCAAAAAATCAAAAAAAAAAAAAAGTAAAAAAATGCTGAAAAAATTAAAATAATTCTAAAAAACGTTAAAAATGCAAAAATATCGCAAAAAGTAAAAAAAACACAAAAAAAATGAAAAAAATGCAAAAAAAATACAAACATATGTAAATAAATACACAAAATGAGCTAAAAAATGATGAAAAGTCTAAAAAACAAGCAAAAAAAGTTTAAAAAGTGTTAAAAGAAATTGTAAAAAATGTTAAAAATATCTGAAAAAGTATTCGTGGATACTCGTCGGAAAAGTTTTGGGGCGACACAACTGATTTTTTTGTTTTTGACTGGTGACAGTTGGAGAAATAATTTTAACTGTTCTGAATAGACTTTTTCAAGTGCTTTCAAATGGCATATTGCAAGTCAAATTCCGTGACATATTGCATCTGTCATTTTTTGATAGTGACATTTTCATTTGGCAGATGTCGTACAAAACCAATGGGTTCTTCCAACGGGTAACTCAAACCCATATACCAAATTTCAGCTCAATCGGATTAAACGTGTGGCCTCTATCGTAGAAGAATACACACAGACAAACAGACAGACAGACTTTCGTCTGGAAATGGTATTAATCATGTAAAAAATGTAAGATTTACAAGCCAGGGCAAAAATATTATAGGAGCAAAGACGGTGGGGACAGAAAAGCAAAAGTGGAAAGGTGCGAGACACATTTCAAAGAACTGCTCAACGAAGGAGTGGACAAGAATGAAGAATATGATCTAGAGGAAGAGATACATAAATAAAATTATTCCTCAACGTATTCCTTTAGAGACTTTTATAGTATGAAGTCCTTGAAATGTCCTTTCTCGAACAATATCTCGTCATCATTGGTATATAATTAATATAATGATTAATAATCCTAATATTAATAGATTATTATTAAATAAATGAAATCATTTAATCATATGGGACAGAGTCAAAGAGTAGAAACAACCAGGGAGTAAGAAGTGACATAAAAAAAACGGAAAATCTAGTAAAATAGATGGTGAACTTTCTAATAATTTTGAAATAAAAAATGGGCTTAAGCAAGGTGATCCATTATTTACGGTACTTTTCAATTCATTACTAGAAAAAAATATTAAGATGCTGCGGGATCAGAATACAAGGATTGATCAACAATAACAAAAGCCAAGATCTCGCATACATTGATGACGTATTACACAAAAATGAGCTATTAAGAATTGTCAATTTATTCAAGAAAAAGGCAAAACTGTATGGTTTACACATTAACGAGCAAAAAACAAAATACTTAGAAATTGAACAAGATGCAAGAAGGGATTTAAGATAATCTAAGATTGAAACAGATGAGGGCAAGAAGTACCGTTTTGAAAAAGTAAATAGTTTTGAATATCTGGGAGTAACAGTTTCCAGTAAATGTGAGGAAGGAGAAAAAATTGAGAAGAGTTAATGGCGAGAGGATGCAGAGTAGTTGGATCTCATGGGAAGCAAAACTAAGATTATATTGAACAGTAATACAACCTACAGTATTGTACGGTAGTATGAATAAGAACATAGAAAACAAACTTAGTATCTGGGAACGCCGAGTCCTGAGGAAAATGTTTGGAGGAGAAGAACAAATGCGGTATTCAAAGTGATATATGGTCAAGTAGAGATTGACCAAATAGAGTAAAAAGGTTACGCATGTTAGGACATGTGGAGAGAATGCCAGATCAGAGATGGACCAAAGGATCCTTGATAAGGAGTGACGAAGAAAAAAGAAGAAGAGGACGGCCTCGTAAAAAGTAGATTGACCTATAATTGGAAAGAAACTGCCATGGATAGAAACAAGTGGTAAAAATATAGTTGGAAAATTAGAAACTATGGGGTTTTAAGACCTATTAAAAATGAATCAAGTTATCTTGCTTGAAATCTTTTGTTGGACATTTTTCTTCATTTAAGATTATTGAAAAAAAATTAATATAGAAGAAAATGGAATAAATACAAGAGTAGAACATCCACTCATTGTCGGTAGATTAAAAGCGAGCGTTATTTCGTTTTGCATCAATTTAAGAAGTTTATTCGAACTTGGCGAGTGCTAAAATTACATACTTTCTGCACTTGTTGCACAATACCTACTATTTCTACGCGATCGTTACTAAATTTGTTGAATAGTTACCATAAAAATCACAGTTATATAGTTTTAGAAAGATAAAAGTATGTAATGTTTATCAATCAACAAAATCTGCTCCGCTAGAGCTTTTTTTGTCAAAAAGTAAGTAAAAATATATTGATAAGAAGATTTCATCGAAGTAGGATACACATGTCTTGTTTAAAACGATAAATCCGTGCTAAATTAATTTCTGGAAATTAAAAAAAAAACTAAGAATGAAAATTTTTGTCATATTTAATTCTCATATGGGAGAAATTTCTCTAGGTTCGATTATTAGAATTTTTTTAATATAAAATATTAAGAACACTATTAAATGGATTATTAATATAAAAAATAAAGAAAATAATTTATATAAAAAGATGAGTCCATATTTTTTAATAAAGTCAAAACAGTAAAAAAACAAAAATCTATCTAACGAGGAAAGAACTAGTAGGTGAGACAAGGACTAAAATTTGTAAGCAATACAGTATTCTTAGAAAGACAAGAAAATAACTACTACAAGGTAAGACAGAGAAAGACGGGGAGAGAAAATCTTTGAAGAAAGAAAAGAGGAGACATGAAATATTAATTTTTGTATTATTTTTAATGTTTATTTTATAAATTTATTATAGATTGAACTTATCTATTTACATTAAATACACAGTATCTCATATCAATTTATACAAGTAGATAACATCTTCCAAAGTGTGGTCATGGAATTTGTGTGATGCGCCACTGAGTATCAAAAAAATATAATTTAAAAATTGTTTATGTACTTACGAAAATATTAGAAACGACCTAACCAAGCTTTTGTTAATTAAAAAAATGAAATAATTGATATTAAAAATTAATAGAAAAATCAAATATATATATATATGAAAAAAAGAATCTGAAAAATAAAAAGTGGCGGAGTTTATAGAAGGCCTGAATTAGGTTTGCAGGTGTCGAGATAAAATAGCGATTGAAGTGAGTTTAGGTGACATATGATCGACAGCAAAGGATAGACGACATGTCATTGTGATAAATGAGGGAAAGGAGAACAATAGAAGGAAAAGTAAGATCTAAGAGTAAAAGCTGAGGTTTGATAGTGTGGAAGACAGTTGTATGAGAAAAGTAGTAGTTGAGATTAAAAATATCAGAGGGATTATTGAATCGAAAAAAACTATGAAATTTTATATCAAACTATATACAGGGTGTTCTAAGAATTATTTGTTTGTATGTATAACATATAGTAACGACTTTATAGGAAAAAATATATTTAACTCTGACACCCTATATATTAATACTTCTCGAGTATGGGTAAATTAGTAAAATTTTTATTATCATGGAACTTAATTTAGAATCCACTATACATTTTGTTAAGTAAAGAAAATAAAAAAGTTTGAAAAAAAAACACCAACTGACCCACAAGCGGTAATCTTTACAGTACGGCGATAAGGCAGACATTTCAATAGAGGATAAAACTGAAGTTCTCCCGGTTAATCCGTGACAGAGATAAATTGCATTTAACAAATTTATATCCAGAGATACAGTTCATGTAGCCGAAAAACGGCAACTATACATATTCATCAAGAGCTGAGAGTTATTGTCGTCTCTATCGCACCCGTGTCTTAATCGGAACGAAGCGCGCCAGAAAATATTCGTTATAACACCTCACGAGCAGTGATAAGCCCAATCAGATAAAATGCTTATATATCATATCACAATGGCACAGCAAAAATGATTACGAGAGACGTTCCTTCCTATATCACGCTCCGCAGGGTCGGTAATGTGAATCACGCTCTGCCGGTTCTTACACTCTCTTCTTTACCCACTGATTTATATATTCCACAGCAAATACCTCATAACTCTATAAATCTTCGAGTGCGTGATATCCTGCTATCTTAATTCCACTTACGTCGATTTCTGAAGACTCTTTACTAAAAGCTACTACTAATAAAGACAGCGAATTTACTCTTAAGCAACACTATAGTATTCAATAAATATTACTTGCAAATGATAAACCACTGTTTCTGTCATGTATAGTACGAGTAAAAATACTATACTAACGACCCATTTATAAAATTAGCTCTCTATCTGTCGGATTATTTTACGGTTCTTGATAACCCTCGAAAATTATTATTTCCTAGTGTTGGATGCCAAATGTTCCTGAGGACGAACCTGTCTTATTTTGTATTTTTGTCGTTGTTATGAAAACTTTAATTAAATCAATTTTGTTATTTTTTAATACTTGTCAAGTTATATATTTTCATTTTTGTCAATATATTTTTCGATCAAAGAATTGCTCTTCAATTGTAGTCATATTGGTCCTTCGATATAAAAAATAGTTTTTGTGGTTCATGAAAGAACCTTTCTTTTATACCACGAGACGCCACATGATCCGTCGAACCAGATTTTGAATTTGCTGACTATGGATGGAATCTAGACGAGCTGCAAGACTACAGTTGGGCCATTCTGTGAGTTACTCATTTTCTCCCCGCTCATTTGGAGCACCATAAATTCATTATAATTGACATCTATCTGTGTTTGGTTCGAATACCAATTTATAACCATCCTCTGCGTGTTGCATTGATTTTATCTGCATATATACGCACAGGCATTTTCTCATATTACGATTTTTCTATGCAATTATTTACTGTATTTTCTTTGTAAAATATGGAAACAATAGAGGATTTAATAATAAAAAGAGGTCGCACAAAAGCGATTATAACGCGAAATATAAATTGGCTTAATGGGGTTAGCAATAAAGAGGACATTAAAAAAGGGGAAATTGTCCATCGACAACTACAAATTAAGTCTGCTTATTCAGATTATGATGATTTTCAAAACCGTATAGAAATGTTAGCTTCAGACGATGATTTAGAAAGACAACAACAGCATCGAATCAAGGTTGAAAACGATTATTTTAGTATATTAGGTTTGCTGGAAGATATTTTGCATCCATCTTTATTTGTACCTAATAATAATTCCTTAAATGACGACCAAAACAGTAGTCGCGGTTCTAGCGAAAAATTCAATCCTTGTGTCAATGTCAAATTGCCACAAATTTCTTTGCCCGAATTTTATGGAGATTATGATAAGTGGTCGACTTTTCACGATTTATTTAAAAGTTTAATTCACGAAAATTCATCTTTGGCTAATGTTCAAAGGCTTTACTATTTGCAAACGTCCTTAAAGGGCGAGGCTGCAGATATAATTTCAGAATTAGAATTAAATGATGACAATTATCTCATTGCTTGGGATCTAATAGTAGAACGATTTGATAATCGAAGAAGACGAATTAATACTCATTTACAGAACATACTCGAGTTACCCATGTTAAACAAAGATTCTCCTACATCTTTAATACAACTGTTAGACACATATCAAAAAAATATTAGGGCTTTGAATAATTTGGAGAATCCAACCGAGCATTGGAATTCATTTCTATTATTTCTATTAGAATCAAAACTTGATACAGGTACAAATAAAGATTGGAATTCTAAAATATCCAGCATGAATTTGGGTAGTATCGATGAACTTATTGTATTTTTAAAAGAAAGGTATAAAACTATGAGCAAGAAGCCTGTAGTTAAAAAGGCCGAGTATATGCGACCAAGATTTGATTCCAATAATTTCAAACCTAATTCAGGCAGACAAGCGCACGTAGTGACAAATAACCATATTTCATGCATATTTTGTAAAAAGCAACATTATATAAATCAATGTAATAATTTTCTAAAATTACCGGAATTATCTCGTTTGAACGAAATCCGAAAATTAAAAGCTTGCACAAATTGTTTAAAAAAGGGACATTTCAGTCAAAATTGCACTTCAAGTTCTTGTAGAGTATGTCACAAAAAGCATCATACTTTGTTGCATTTAGGTAACAAAGATACTATTACTTCGACTAGCGATGAAAACCAAAGCACAAGTAACGGCACAGCAAATTTAGTAACTGATGATGTATCCTCGTCAGCCCTAACGAATACTGTAAGTGTTCACTCTGTAAATTCCAAGGAAACAGTAATTTTGTCTACAGCTTTAGTTTATATTTTAGATGCGAACAATATTCCTATTAAATGTCGTGCACTTTTGGACTCTGGAAGTCAATCTTCTTTTATGACATCCGAATTATTAAGAAAATTAAATTTAAAATCTAATCAAATAAATTTACCTATTTGGGGTATAAATGAATCTACTGGTATCCATGTTAATCAGAGCACGGTTGCAAAAATAAAATCACTAACATCAAACTATAGCTTTTCTTCTTCATTTTTAGTGTTAGATAGAATTACCGGTCTAATACCACAATTTAATATTGATATATCCGTAATTGAAATTCCGGAATATTTGATGCTTGCTGATCCAACCTATTATATTAGTTCAAAAATTGATTTGCTATTAGGCGCGAATATTTTTTATGAATTGCTATTACCAGGTCAAATAAAAATGTCTAACACTCATCCCCTGTTACAAGAATCAAAACTAGGGTGGATTGTATCAGGTCCGGCCTGTACTTATAAAAGTAATAAAATGTATGTTCATTTTTCTCAGACTATAGGAATTGATAAACAGTTAGAGTCCTTTTGGCGGTCAGAGAACGTCTTAAATGAAAATCTAAATACGTATAGCAAGGAGGAACAGGAATGCGAAAATAATTTCACAGAAAATGTCAGCAGGACTGATTCTGGACGATTTGTGGTAAAGCTTCCTGTTAGACCAAATTTTGAAAATCTCGGATCTTCTAAAGACATCGCTTTGCGACGTTTTCAAACATTGGAAGGAAAATTAACAAAAAATGCTGATTTGAAGCTGAAATATTCTGATTTCATGAAAGAATATTTAGATTTAGGGCATATGTGCCTGTTGAAAAATCCCGAACTTGAATCTTCTGTTTTCTATTTGCCTCATCATTGTATTCAAAAGGAAACTTCACTTACAACCAAGTTAAGAGTTGTTTTCGACGCTTCCGCGAAATCAAATAGTGGTTTGTCATTGAACGATGTGTTGAAGGTTGGGCCATCTATTCAAAATAGTTTATTTTCAATTCTACTGCGATTTAGGTCACATAACGTCGTATTTACGGCAGACATTGCCAAAATGTATCGTCAAATTTTGGTTCATCCTGATCAACAAAATCTACAATGCATTTTTTGGCGTTTCAGTCCAACCGATCCACTTATGACTTATAAATTAAAAACATTAACTTATGGGACAGGTCCTGCTTCATTCCTAGCGACTAGGTGTTTGAAGGAATTATCCCTCTTAAACAAGAATAACTATTCTGAAACTAGTCAATCTATAGCTGATGATTTTTATATGGATGACTTTATTTCTGGCGAATCTGATGATAATAAAGCTATTTCCAGAATAAAGGAAATGATGTCTATTTTAAATTCTGCTTGTTTTCCTTTACGACAATGGGTTTCAAATAAACCTAACATTTTAAGGTCAGCGAATATTTTTAATTCAAACGACGAGTATATTATTAAAGATGATCAAATTTCTAAGACATTAGGTTTGCGTTGGCATCCCAAGGATGATGTGTTTTTATTTGTTCCTAATTTTCGGTTTAACCTTAATAAGAAACCCACTAAAAGAAGTATATTGTCTGTCATAGCTCAACTTTTTGATCCCTTAGGTTTAATTGGCCCTATTATAGTGACAGCCAAAATTATGTTACAAAATTTGTGGCTATGTAAATCCGATTGGGATGATCCAGTTCCAGAGGACATTCTCCGTTCTTGGAATACATTTTATACCCAGTTAATAGATATCAAAAATATATCTATTCCGCGTCATTTCTTATTAAATACTTACCATATAATCGAACTGCATGGTTTTTGCGATGCATCTACAAAGGCCTTTGGCGCCTGTATTTATATACGAACTGTTGACTCTAATGGAGAGGTCTTAGTTCGAATTGCCTGCTCCAAGAGCCGCGTAGCTCCAGTAAAAACCGTTAGTCTACCTCGGTTAGAGTTATGCGGGGCTCTGTTACTTGCTCAGCTATTTGAGAGTGTTGTCTCTTCGTTAAAACATTTATCAATACCTAATTGTATCTTTTGGACAGATTCTACTATAGTCTTGTCTTGGCTTAAAATTGAGCCACATCTATTAAAAACTTTTGTAGCTAATAGGGTTACCAAAATTAATGAAATAACGAAGTCCTACGATTGGAATCACGTACCTACAAAATTAAATCCTGCCGACATAATTTCTCGCGGTTTATTACCTAATCAGTTGATATCCAAAAATTTGTGGTGGGATGGACCTGAATTCTTAAAACATGATTCAAAATTTTGGCCTTCTTCTAATTGCACTATGAGCAATGTACCTGAATTGAAAGAGGTAAAATCTACTAGCCTAAGTAGTTTAATAGATGACAGTTTGGTAGAAAGATATTCTTCTTTAAAGCGATTACTTTGCGTAGTTACTTATATTCTAAGATTTTTTAATAATACTCTTATTAAGACGGAAAATCGCGAAAATCGATTAACTGGCCTATTAACGTCTCAAGAATTAGAAAAAAGCAAACTAGTATTAAGTAAAATCGTGCAATTAAAATACTTTAGTACGGAGATACGTTGCTTAAACAAAAACCAGCCAGTTTCTCATACGAGCAAATTAAAGTGTTTAAATCCATTTTTGGATGAATTTGGACTAATCAGAGTAGGGGGGAGATTAACAAACTCAAATTTGACAAAAGAATGTAAATTCCCTATTGTTCTTCCTTCTAAAGGAAATTTTACCAGATTAATTATCTTGAATTCTCATTTGAAAAATTTGCATGCTGGTCCACAGCATGTCTTATCACAAGTCAGATCCGAATTTTGGCCTCTCAGCGGTCGTAGAACTGTACGATCCGTATTAGCCAAATGTATTATTTGTTTTAAAACGAAACCTTTAACGTTTGTTCAAAAAATGGGCAATTTACCAGCTGATACAATAAATATTTCTCGAGTTTTTTCAAAAATTGGAGTTGATTATGCTGGGCCTTATTTAATAAAAGATAGCAAGTTCAGAAACAAGAAATACATAAAGGCTTACCTATGTATTTTTATTTGTTTGGTTACTAAAGCTATTCACATTGAATTAGTTTCTGAACTCACTACTGAAGGTTTTTTAAATATGTTTAAACGTTTTATTGCGAGAAGGGGTTTATGTTCTGATATATATTCAGATAACGCCAGCAACTTTGTTGGAGCGAATCGTGAGTTGTGTGAATTAGTTAACCTTTCGAAGACTAATGAATTTACGTATTTTCTTACTGAGTCCAAAATTCACTGGCATTTCATACCCTCTGCTTCGCCTCATTTTGGAGGTCTATGGGAAAGTGTCGTGCGCTCAGTAAAATTTCACCTCAAACGCGTATTATATAATGTATACTTGACTTATGAGGATTTTTATACTCTCCTTACACAGATAGAGTCAATTTTAAATTCTCGTCCACTCACGCCCCTCACAGAAGACCCAAATGATCTTCAGCCGTTAACACCAGGTCATTTTATAATTGGAGATGCCTTGACGTCGTTTAACGAACCGCCGGTCTCTTCTTGTGCTTTGACTTTGATTTCGAGATACAAGCATATTCAGTTATTAAGCCAACACTTTTGGAACAGATGGTCCAAAGAATATTTAAGTCAACTACAAAGTCGATCGACATGGTTAACCAGTAGCGGGTCTTTGGCATTGGGATCTCTTGTTTTACTTAAAGAAGATGGTACGTTTCCTCGTGATTGGAGAATGGGGCGAATCACGGAAGTATACCCTGGAAAGGACAACATTGTAAGAGCTGTATCCGTAAAAACTTCTACTGGTGTTGTACGTCGTGCAACGGCAAAGGTGTGTTTGTTACCAGTGGATTGTTGAAGTTTAATCCTTCAAGGCGGGCGCCATGTTGGATGCCAAATGTTCCTGAGGACGAACCTGTCTTATTTTGTATTTTTGTCGTTGTTATGAAAACTTTAATTAAATCAATTTTGTTATTTTTTAATACTTGTCAAGTTATATATTTTCATTTTTGTCAATATATTTTTCGATCAAAGAATTGCTCTTCAATTGTAGTCATATTGGTCCTTCGATATAAAAAATAGTTTTTGTGGTTCATGAAAGAACCTTTCTTTTATACCACGAGACGCCACACCTAGTCATTATCAGTTTCCTCATACCTCTCTTTTATTTCCTATTTTGTCTAGACATAATTTTCTGGTTTCTTCCATTCTCGTACCAGTTTAATAACCGTCTTACCGTCTAAATGTTACTACAAAAGGAAGTTATTAAGAAGTTGAAAATTTTTACAAAAAACATCTATAAAATATTTAACTATTCATTTCCTAAAAGTTGCATTAATATAGATTCTAAATCTTTGTACTGCGCATAGCAACAACAGAGCTTTGCTTTTTACGGCAGTCGACGATCCAGAAATCCCTTCCAATAATTACATTTAAATACCAGCGAACACGCAAGGATGCCATATTTCTAAAAGGAACTGCTTAGAATAAACGTCGTTGACACTATATAATAGAAAATTCAGCTGTCACATTTTTCAGAATTTCCTATATACAAAAAGATTTACAAGCTGTAGTAAGTCTTGCATAAGTGGAAAATTTATTTTTTGAAAGTAGGAAAATTAAAAAGTATTTTTAACCACAGATCTCCTGAGTAACATATTATATCAAGTAACTAATGGATCAAAAAATCTTTCAGATCGATTGTAATGTAAGCTCTTCGTTTAAAATGGCGGTATGACTGCACCTATATTTTAATAAATTATTAATATAATATTTTCAGATTTCAATACTTCATGTAATTATTTATACAGTGAAAGTCAGTGCCAAAAATTGCTTTGATAGTGTTTTTATAGTGATATAAAAAATAATGTACATTTTATGATTTATTTTTAGTATAAATAAATGGGTGAGAAAATAACCCTTGCTTGTTTTTATTGATATTAATGTAACAACTTGAAAATAATAATAATTTAACAGCATTGCCGTTGTTTGGTCCTTCGATAATTAGTTGATGTTAATATGTCAACTGCCGTAATAAATTTTTACAAACATTTATCGATTCGTAATCATATTCTCTTAAGAAGAGCAGAATAAATATTTACCCAAATAACACGTTATTGTATTCACTTTATCCACGTGGCAACACTTGTCTTTCGACCAATCACAAATTTCTACCCTACCACGACTATTGACCTCTAACGGGTAAAACAATTAGATTTTTCTTTCTTTTTTTTTAGTACAGACAGAATGTTTGTTATTTTTATTTATGTTATAAATTTGTCATATGAAAAACATCCGAATGTACTTTTTGGGTGTTTCCAAATATTTATAATTCTAGGAAGACTGACCTTTTTCTTAAGGAAATAAAAATAGTGATTGGCTTGTACTGCTCAGTCTAGTCACTTTTTATAAAT
Source organism: Neocrepidodera transversa (assembly GCA_963243735.1). Classification (NCBI taxonomy): domain Eukaryota; kingdom Metazoa; phylum Arthropoda; class Insecta; order Coleoptera; family Chrysomelidae; genus Neocrepidodera; species Neocrepidodera transversa. Next base: position 604,846 of record OY725345.1, on the reverse strand, counting down.
ACATAAAAATAGTGACTGGAAATTTGGAAATGTTTACACGTTTTTAAATTTTTTATAGTCTTTTTATTAAAACTTTTGAGATTATTACAAAATCTTAATATTTTTATAATTTTTAAAATACTTGGATTTTTGATTGATTTTTTTTAAATCTTTATCATAGTTCCTGAAATTTCTTATCAAAGTTCTTGAATTTTTTGAAATCTCGTTTTTTATTGAAATTTTTGAAATATTTAGATGTTTTTTATTGAATTTTTTTAAATTTTTATCAAATTTCCTGAAATTTTTGACCTCAGTTCTTGAAATTTTTGAAATATTTACAAAATCTGGAATTTTTTAGAAGTTTTTAAATTTTTTATAGTTTTTTTTTATTGAAACTTTTGAAGTTATTACAAAATCTTGATATTTTTACACATTTTTAAAATTTTGGAAATATTTGGATTTTTGATTGAAGTTTAAATTTTTATCAAAATTCCTGAAAAATTTTATCAAATTTCTTGAAATTTCTGATCACAGTTCTTAAAACTTTTGAAATATTTACAAATTCTGTAACTTTTTACATATTTTTAAAATCTTTATAGATTTTTTATTGAAACTTTTGACATTTTTACAAAATTTTGAAATTTTTACACGTTTTTTTAAATTTTTGAAATATTTACAAATTTTTGATTGAAATTTTTTAAATTTTTGTCAAAAATTCTTGAAATTTGTTATCAAAGTTCTTGAAATTTTTGAAATCTACAAAATCTAGAACTTTTTGGAAAGTATTGTGAACGAGCTAAAAAAAATTTTCGAGATAAAGATGGAAATTTCCATTTTGAGGTCAACTGAGATGATTAAGACCATTTGCAGATGGAAGTATGTCTGTCTGTCTATTTGTCTGTTTGTGTGTATTCTTCCACAATAGAGGTCACACATTTAATCCCATTGAGCTGAAATTTTGTATATGGGTTTTGGTTACTCGTAGGAAGAATCTATTAGTTTTTGTACGACATCTATCAAACGGAAGGGTCACTATCAAAAAATGACAGATGCAATATGTCACGGAATTCGACTTGTAATTTGTCATTTGAAATCCCTGGAAAAAGTCTATTCAGAACAGTCAAAAATATTTCTCCAACTGTCACCTGTCAAAAATAAAAAAATGTCAAAATTTGATACTTTAATATTAAATATCTGAAAAAATATTCGTGGATAGTCGTCGGGAAAGTTTTGGGGCGACACAACCCATTTTTTTTTCGTGGGGAAGATTTGTCGCGGGAAAGAAGTGTCATGGGGAAAAATTGTTCGGGGAAGCATTATCCGGGGATGGATTATCATGGATTCTAACAATTGATTACAAATACTGAAGAATTCGTTACATTTATGACAGATATAGAGGTGGAATGTTATGTGTTCTTAAAAATCACATTAATATAATAAATATTTAATACCATATCTAAAATCTTTATTATTTTGCAATAACGTTTTCGAAACGGCTAGTACTTTTCTGCATGTTATACGTCATACAAATTCCTGGAAACATCCAACATTCTTTTGCAATAATCTGTCTTTATTTTTATTATTTCCTCTCGGTCTCTCTCTTATCAATCGAGAAATATTGTCTTAATATTTTATTCCATTGTGCAAGGTGACTTCACAAGCACACCACCATTTTTCATCCAATCACATGAGGTCAACACGTATCGTTCGCTTGGCTTTTATAGGTTGGATAAAAAAAACTAACCCGCCAAATTATAACTGTTTTATTAACTCTCACAGAGAGCAGTCGCAACGTTAAAAAAGCCGCTGACTCAGCAAATATTTTCTTGTTGTACATTTTCTTGCTTACATTTGTTCATCTTCAACACGGATTTCTTGTAACTGATTCATTATAAACATTTTCTAAGATTACAATTAGTCACTTGTTCACTGTTAAAGTATGTAAATACAACCCAGAAACACGGTTTGGTCCTTCGATGTTAACACATCGACTGCCATATTAAATTTTGTAAACATTTATCGATTCTTAATCATATTTGTTTAGAAGCTAATTTAATAATTATAAATTGAAATAATGATCACGATAGTTTTTTACACATTAATTATTTTCATTTAAGCATATACGCGTAATTGACTAGTTTACTGAATACGTTTTCCAAAAATCTAATATTTGCATAGGATACGAAAGGAATAATTTCCGATATACTAAAACAACTCTGAGAGTGTAATGACCAGTGGCCGAGGACAAGATTAGAATAAATCAAATCAAAACGGTCCCTAAGTCAACAAACGTCAAGACTTTTTAGATTCGATAAGCCGATGATGAACTACTTTAATTTCCATACACACATATCCCGTAATCTGTATAACTACCCGTCATACATCTTACAATCTTTGAATAAATACTCTACCGAATTGACCAAAAAACCGTCGTGATTCGATAAAGCTAAAAGCCAGTAGATAGCGGCCGTTCTCAAAGTACCTACGATATCAACTTTACATATTTCGTTAATATATTCACCGAGATGATATCTCGGGGAAACTACTTTCAGGAGACTACACGTTACTTTAGAGTTGCCACGGAATGTTATAATATTGTGCGATATCAGTTCCCTTACCGATAGTGACAACTTTGCAGTGTCTTCACGGGATGGGAAAAGTTCGAGATATTGAATATTTATGATTTAAGTTATAAAATGACGTTATCGTTCTCGCTAAAAGTTCCTAGATAGTCGCTAAAATAAGAGAAACAATCAACTTTGAGAAATGCTGCTTCGAAACGATAACATATTTTATACTTACTATCTACAAATTATTACACTTTAGAAAAGAATTTGTACTTGGATGTAACACAAGCACTCGATAATTAACTTATTTTTTAAAGAATTGACAGATTAAGTAAATATACAGGGTGATCAATTTCTGTAGACAAGTTTCACATTTTAAAATTAATTACAAATATATAGTGAGTTCCATAAGTCAGTAACAAATCACAAGTTGTATTTTTTTTAATGGAACATTCTACTTTATTTTAAATTTCGGCAATTTAATTTTTTTTTGATTAAAAATAACGGGTTGGAGAACTTATTGGAAGTAGAATAACCCGTTTTTTCCTTACATTCATCCCCTAATATTACCTTTTTATTTTAATTTTCATGTATGTCACTTTACCCCCTCATATATCCTCCCCACATGTTTGTATGTTATGCAAAAATTTTATAAAATTCTTTGATTGTTAATTGTATCTGGTTGTTTTTCCATGTGTTTCTTTCTAGGCCTGAAGATAAGCCGAAACTAGTCGCCACCTAAATTTGGTTTCCAAATATACTGTGGTACATTTGTTATTAAATATTTGACCATATTTGGATTTAAATACATTATTTTCTCCATTTTTTTAAATGGATCACCCTGTATTTTATTAAAGTCGAAAAGTACCGTAGTTGTTATTTCTGTTCTAAATATTTCCTATTCCTAAAGTTAATAGTTTGCTCTAACTTTAATTGTTATTGATAAAAAGAGTATTATTGATAATAATAATGTTTCAATCAAATTAACAATATACAAGGTGTCCCAAATAAGAGCGATTGATTTAAAATCTAAATGCACAGCGTATTAATTGCTCTAAATAAATCGCTTTTTTAGCTATAGTTGGTCATAATAAATGGAAAAAATATGTATTATTTTAAATGGAACACCCTGTATATTTTGATGGCATTTAAAAGAGCGATTCGTCTTCTTTTAAAAAATGTATAGTTTGATATCTTTTACTTTCTTGTCAACAAAGATATTAGAGATTTCGAGAAATACTGCATTTTTCTTTCAGAAAAACAAAATTCCAAAAATATCAAAGTTAAGAATTTCAAAAAAGCGTCAAAAATTTCCAAAATTTCGGGTTTTAAAAATGACACTTGGAAATTAAAAAAAAAAATTGAGTTTCAAAAAAAGTATCAATGATTTCGAAAATGTTAGTTTCAAAAATTACAAAGCAACTACAAAAATTCTGAACATTTCAAAAAATTCGAAAAGTTGCGAAAATGTCGAACAAAATATTAAGAATTTCAAAGAAACTATTAAAAATTCTAAAAAAACGTTAAAAATTTCGAAAATTTCTTGTTTTAAAAATTTCAAAGAAACTTCAACATTTTTGAAAATTTCAACAAGTTTGGAAATTTCAAAGTTTCAGAAAAACAAAATTCCGAAAGTCAAGAATTTCAAAAAAGCATCAAAAATTTCCAAAATTTTGGGTTTTAAAAATTTTGACACTTGGAAATTAAAAAAAAACATCAAAAATTCTAAAAAATTTGAGTTTCAAAAAAGTATCTTCGAAAATGTTGGTTTTAAAAATTCCAAAGCAACTACAGAAATTCTGAAAGTTTCAAAAAAGTCAACATCAAAAAATTTCGAGATTTAAAAATTTCTACAATTTTAGAAATTTCAAAAAATTCAAGTTTCTAAAATATCTAAAGAAAAATATATTAAAAATTTCAAAGAATTATAAAAAACCTTAAAAATTTCGAAAATTTTGAGTTTTAAAAATTTTCAAGAAACTTCCAACATTTTTGAAAATTTCAACAAGTTTAAAAATTTCAAAAACTTTAATTTTTAAAAAAAAAATAAAAAATTCCGAAAATATCAAAGTCAAAAATTTCAAAAAAGTTTGTTTCAAAATTTCTCCAATTTTAGAAATTTCAAAAAATTTGAAGTTTCGAAAATATCGAAAAAAATATTAAAAATTTCAAATAAACTTTAAAGAATTCCAAAAAACGTTAAAAATTTCGAAAATTTTGAGTTTTAAAAATTTTAAAGAAACTTCAACATTTTTGAAAATTTTAACAAGTTTGGAAATTTCAAAGTTTCAGAAAAACAAATTGCCGAAAATATCGATGTCAAGAATTTCAAAAAAGCGTCAAAAATTTCCAAAATTTCGGGTTTTAAAGGTTTCAAAAAAAAGTATCAAAGATTTCGAAAATGTCAAAAATTCTAAAGCAACTGCAAAAATTCTGATAATTTCAAAAAAGTCAACATCAAAAAATGTTGACACATGGAAATTAAAAAAAAAAAAATAATCAAAAATTCAAAAAAAATGGAGTTTCAAAAAAAGTATCAAAAAATTTTGAGTTTTAATATTTTAAAGAAACCCAACATTTTTGAAAATTTCAACAAGTTTAGAAATTTCAAAAACTTTCAGTTTCCAAAAACAAAAAGAAATAAAAAATTCCGAAAATATCAAATTCAAAAATTTCAAAAAAGTTTAAAAAAATGTCCAAAATTTGGGTTTTAAAAATATCGAAAATGTTAGTTTCAAAAATTCCAAAGCAACTGCAAAAATTCTGAAAATTTAAAAAAAGTCAATATCAAAAAATTTCGAGGTTTAAAAATTTCTACAATTTTAGTAATTTCAAAAAATTCAAGTTTCGAAAAATTTTAAAGAATTCCAAAAAAAAAACGTTAAAAAGATCGAAAATTTTGAGTTTTAAAAATTTCAAAGAAACTTAAAAATTTTTGAAAATTTCAACAATTTTAGAAATTTCAAAAACTTTTAGTTTCAAAAAAAACAAAAAGAAATAAAAAACTCAAAAAAGTTTCAAAAATTGAGGTTTTTAAAAATTTCGAAAATGTTAGTACAAACATTATTTATGACCAAAACCAAATTATTTTTTAGAAATAACTGAGGTCCAAAATCCTCATTATTAATTTCGTCATGGCGAAAAACTTTCTTACCCCCTCCCCCCTTTTTTTATCACTTTCCTTGACGTTTTCGATCTTCCAGAGTTCGAAAATATAAAAAAAACCTCCGACATCTGGATGTAAGTACCATAACTCTCAAACGAAAGCATCGATCAAGTTTTAATTTCCACTTTATAAAAATAGTTACAATGAAATTTCAATCCAACTTATGAAAATAGATATTGCTATTTTATTATAAATTTTCAATATGTAAGGTATAATACAGTAGCTTCTGAATTGGACAAATAATAATAATAATAATAATAATAAAGAATAATAAAACTCGAAGTCAAACGACACAAATTATGACGTCCCGAGTTTTATTATTCTTTATTGAATATTATGCCACATTTGAGAATGGATAATATTTTGTTGTTAATAATAATAATAATTACTATTTAATAGAGCTACTACGTAAAGAGTTTTTGATAATTGTGACGTGGAATTGATATTTTATTGCAACTACTATAGTTAGTTTTCTCCAGTGAATAAACCTATTGATTTTAAGCAGGATTGGACCGGTCCTATCGGTACCCACCATACAAACTAAGTTTCTTTGCACAGTTCCAGGATCGTACCATCCATTTATGCTTCACAGCATAAAAGTGTTAGCTCGATGGGCCGAAGTTTGAGAGTCCCTAGAATTAGATTGTTGTTTTCTAAGAAGCGACTTAATCATTTATCAAAATTTCTTTTCTATTTAGTTTGTGATTATTAGAAATTTTAGCGAAAGTATAATTGATAGTATTTATTTGTTTTATAAATAATTATAAAAAATACTTACTACAGGTATTACATAAATTCATAATTCGCTAAGTAAATGTTTTGTTAATTGATGAAATCTGGTTATTGCGCATGACAAACTTTCTTTGATTTATCATAAAATCTGCCAAGTAAATAATGAAGTAAAATTAACATAATTTTTAAATGTTTTACCTTTAAATTTTTTTAATTTTTTATCGAAAAACAGTCTTTTTTTCAACACAAATGGTTTACAGTTGGTTTGAGACTCAATATCAATCATTTTCACAATAAACTGCACTAAATAACAATAAGTACTATTAAGTTAACACTAAACATCGGAAAATAAAAACCATTACACCGCACAAGGCACGTTATAATTCGTTCTGTGGGTACGCTTAACATAACTGTACAAAAAGATACCCACACATTTGTTTACCTTTATATAACTTTCTTATCATTTTATTCATAGCCAGAGATAGAATGACTGATAAGAGTGTATCAGATAAAGCCAACTCCGTTCCAACCGACAAAAGACCAGAAAAGAAACACATTATGGCTTATAAATTTATTAATGTAAAAAATTATTTAGGTGAACAAAAAAAAAAAGATGAAAAAAAAAAACGTGGGAGAAAATTTTATTAAACTGTTTCTTTATTGTTACTGTTGTTTAGTTAAAATCTGCATTTATATAAAAAAATATTTTTTTACTGAAAAAAAGAGGTTTTCATGTTAGTTTATAGATGGGAAAGTCCGTTTTCCCTATGTTAGTGTTGCAACTGTCCTTGTTCAACTTCTTTTTACTTGTCTAAACAGGAATATCTCCTATGTCACTCTAGAAATATCCAAGATTACATTAGCAGACATTTTTCGTCTATTAAAACTTTTATCTCTTTTGCTCTCATAGCTGCTTCAAATATTATATTATAATCAAAATGAAGTTTATTCATTTATTCGTGCAGTCTCAGTTCTGCAAACAACTGAGTGGTTCTTCGACAAAAAATCTGTTCCAAGCCCACTTTGATAGTAACAAGCTATAATTTTTGGCTGTTAACCCAGTTATACAAATACCAGAAATAGTATAATTAATTTATATATCACATAGACATATATTAAAGTATCAGCTTAAGTGCAAAATTTTGGAGAAAAAATTATTTCTGGAAAAAAAACTTGTTCGGTGCTAGATCAATTATTCAAAATGTTAAAAGATTAAGATCCTGAGAAAACAGAATAAATTATTAATAATTCTGGACTCTATAGCTAAAAGTTTTATTTTGGTTACGTATTTATAACTATTCGTAAATTATTTTAGAACTGTGCAGAACAAGTTGCGCAGTGGTACATAATAGTTTTGTTCGCAGGTGCAATTCCGAATCAGTTCAGGGACTATTCGCATGCGCAGTATAACAAGCAGCGTTCACGGTTAAAAAATTCTGAATTTTTAATAATAGTTTTCCGTTCGCGGATCACATCGAACTGGTTCATTATTGATTCAGGATCGATAAGTTCGGTTCGATTACTCGTGCGCAATATCGATCTTAAATCTTAATCAGTTGCCAACTGTTTTTGTTTATTGATTTTTGGTTTTTGTGCATAGAGATATAATTATAAAAATCAGTTATGTCGCCAAAAAACTTTCCCGACGAGTATCCACGAATACTTTTTCAGATATTTCATGTTTCAAATTTTGACATTTTTTATTTTTGACAGGTGACAGTTAGAGAAATAATTGTTCTGAATAGAGTTTTTCAAGTGCTTTTAAATGACATATTGCAAGTCAAATTCCGTGACATATTACATCTGTCATTTTTTGATAGTGACACTTGACGGGTAACCCAACCCCATATACCAAATTTCAGCTCAATCGGATTAAACGTGTGGCCTCTATCGTGGAAGAATACACACAGACAGACAGACAGACAGACTTTCATCTAGAAATGGTCTTAATTATCTCAGGTGACCTCAAAATGGATATTTCCATCTTTATCTCGAAAAATACTTCTCGGAGGTGGGTGGGGAAAGTAATAGACAAAAAATATGAAAAAATTGGAAAAACTGAAAAAAAAAGCAAAAACAGAAAAAGTATGAGAAATAGGAAATGGGAAAAAATATTAAAAAACTAGATAAAATAGGAAAAATTGGGCAAAATAGGAAAATACTGAAATATAGGCAAAAAGAGAAAAATGGCAAAAAATGGAAAAAAACAAAAAAATAGTAAAAACAGGAAAAATAAGAAAAAAATAAGAAATTAAAGAAAAATACGAAAGAATAATGAAAAATTGTTAAAAATGGAAAAAAAATGGGTCAAAATAATATAAAATGGCAAAAATAAAGAAAAATAGGGAAAAAGAAATACGGAAAAATAAAAAAAATAGGGAAAAAGAAATACGAAAAAAAATTGTGAAAAATTGGCAAAAATAGTGAAAAATGGCAAAAAAGGGAAAAACAGGGGAAAACTGGGAAAATAAACAAAAATATGGAAAAATAGGAAAACATGGAAAAACAGAAAAAAGTAAAAAAAAATCAATGAAACGCTAAAAATCGCAAAAAACGAAAAAAAAAATTGCTAAAAAAATACAAGAAATCGAAAAATATCCCAAAAAAAATGTAAGAAAAAAAAATCGCAAAAAAAAAGGCACGAAATCGCAGAAAATAGCCAAAAAATTTCAAATAATGGGAAAAAAATCACAAAAATTTTCAAACGCAAATAATGGGAAAAAATGGCAAAAAATCGGAAAGAAATCACAAAAACTGAAAACAATTGTAACCATCTAAAAATTTTTTTAATGAATAAATTCGAAAGAATTGAAATAAATCGAAAACAAATCAGTAACATAAGAAAAAAAATCAGAAAACAAAACAAAAAACAAAAAACGAGAAAAAATCAGAAAAACTCGAAAAAACAGAAAATATTGGTAAATGTTGAAAAAAAAATCAGATGACATCGAAGAAAAATGAAAAAAAAAATGGAAAATACGAAAAAAACAAGAAAATCAAAAAAATTGTAAAAAACCGAAAAATTCGCAAAAAAGTCGCTAAAAAACCGTAAAAAGATTTTAAATAAGTCGCAAATAATTATAAAAAAATCTTGAACAAAAAAGGTAAAAAGCGTAAAAAATCGCAAAAAAACCGCAGAAAATTACAAAAAAAAAATCAAAAAATCGCAAAAAAACGGAAAAAAATGAAAATGCAAATGCGCAAAAAATCCGTAGAAATCCAAAAAAATCGCGAAAATAAACGTAAAAAATCCAAAACTTTTCCGACCAGTATCCACGAATAATTTTTCAGATATTTAATGTTAAAGTATCAAATTATGACATTTTTTTATTTTTGACAGGTGACAGTTGGAGAAATAATTTTGACTGTTCTGTATAGAGTTTTTCAAGGGCTTTCAAATGACATATTGTCAAATTCTGTGACATATTACATCTGTCATTTTTTTATAGTGACACTTGACAGATGTTGTACAAAAACTAATGGGTAACCCAAACTCATATACCAAATTTCAGCTCAATCGGATTAAACGTGTGGTCTCTATCGTGGAAGAATACACACAGACAGACAGACAGAATAATAAAACTATTTTTGTTTTGTTTTGTGTGGTGTAGGGTAGTGTAGGGTGTAGCAAATAGCACTCTGTTTTAATAATCTAATAAATGATAGCAAGTTATATATATATTTAGGTTAGGTTTTAGGTTATAAAAATTAAAAATACAAATAAAAAAAGACAATATCGTCTGTCGTCTGGAATTTGATAATTTGAAGTTTTCGTTGGTTACAAAATCGTTCGCGGTAAAATAAAATCTAGAGTCAGTTATGAATTAGTTCGGAATTGGTTCAGAATGGGACCCGCGAACATAGCTATTTATTAAATCGATTCTGAATTGATTCTTATATCAGTGAAAACGAAAACACTTACTTACTAATATTTTTTTTTCATTAGTACTTCGCCACTGATCCTTTTTTTCATTTATTAAATAGATATAAATTATGTTCCATTAAAAAAAATAACTGACCTATCGTATATTATTTATATTTCTAGACAATTTTAAAACATGAAGCTCGCGGCATTTATATTTATTTTTATTGATGAAAATTATTATTGCCTTTCAATTGTTTATATAACTTCAGGTATTTTTAGGTTTTTTAAGGCTAGATCATGACTCAAATATTGAGATTTTTCCATTTCAGATTCGACTAAATTCAGACTCTAGAGGCGCTCCAAATAAGCTGTACTACCTTACAAAAAGGTAAGTGTACTAATTGGGTAAAATATCATTCGAGTCAAAGGGTTCTCAGTAGTCTTAACACCCAGTATAGCTAAAACATTTTCTTGCATTTTAGAAAGGTTAATTTTTATGTTATTAATTTAGTTTTGACGACTGCAGTCTTTTTCCTTGTATTTTTTTTGGAAATCTATTTTGATTTTAAATTATTTTTATATTTCGTAAAGTATGATAAATTTTGTACTCCTTTGACTAATCTGGTATATTTTCTTACATTCTACGAAAATTAAATAACTACAAAAAAAATTACCAACTTATTCTCAGAATTCGAATTTTGATTTATTATTGTGAAATAAATAAAATTTTGATTTTGAATTTACGATTTATATGAAAACATTCAAAAAAAAAATGTTTATACCTTCGCTATTCAAAGCAAGATATGACATACATGTATTCAATTTTATTACTAAGAGGGTTTTTTTTTTATGGATTTGATAAACATCAAATCTTTTGCACTTAATGTTCGAGTGTTGATTTATTGTCGCATATTTTTAAATAATCAGATCAATTTTATCGCAATTCGCGATTTTATCGCCTTGATGAATATTCTCAGTCCGCTTAAACGCCCATATCGTAGTCTTTTTGCTAAATGAGGGAAATTTGAACAAAATTTTGATACCCACACAGCGGCGTAACTATGGATCTTTTCATTTTCTGATAAAAAAAAAACGGAACAAAAATAAACAATACCTATTATTTATTATTATTAAATTGCACATATTTTAGGACCAATATCTTTCATATTATAATTTACTTAGTTGTGGCTGGTTTTAAAAAATATCATTTTTGTCAGATAAAATTGGAATATTACGCATAACTACAGAGTTATTCTTAGCTCAGTTAATCAGCAACAAAATCTCTATCTCTTGACCTAAATTTATCGTACGAACGATAATTATCAGATGAAATATATTAATAATGTTGGATAAAATAATTATTAAATCAAGATATTGTTTAATGATTGCCTGATACACGACAGATAACTGGTCGCCTAAAGTTCGATATTTTTATCTCATAGTTCAACCAACTTTGACGATGATATGGATCTTGTCCTCTTTTATGACTTATTTTTAATTTGAACTCAAAGAAAATTTTATTTCATATTTATAAGTTATAAAAAACGTTGAAACTTAATTTATTTGATTGAATTAATCGAAAATATAATTGGAGTAAAGGTTAAATTCAATTTTGGATAATTATGAAAAGAAATGTAATAACTTTGGGTCTGCAATTTAGGGGTTGACACCTTTTAACTGCGGGTGAAATTTTGCAGCAAAAATATTTAACAATAAATTAAAACATATTGGTATTAGTTGAATTTTGAATCAATTTGAATAAAACATCAATAAACTTGATTGTTATAATTTTCAAAAATTTTAAAAACATAAATGAGTTTTAAGAAAATCAATAAATTCGGAAATGTATCAAAAAAATCCAAAAATTTCGGTAATTTCAAAAGTATATGGAAAATTTTGAAAATAAATTACAAAATTGGAAAAATTTGAAATTTTGCAATTATTTTGGAAAATTCAAAAAATTTTCAAAAACTAAAATTGTCAAAATATTCAAAAATTTCTAAAATTTATAAATAATTTCAAAAAACATAAAATTATTCATATACATTAAAAATTTCAAGTATTTTAAACATTTTAAAAATGTCAAAATTATTCAAAAATGTATTAAAAAGTTCGAAAAATTTGATATGAATTTTTTTCCGAAAATTTCAAAATGTCAAAATATTGAAACATTTTTAAAATATATCGAAAATTTCAAGAAAAATATACCAAAAATTTCAAGAAATCAAAAATTTTGAAAAATTTTAATTGCATTTTTTTCCGAAAATTTCAAAACTAAAACTGTTAAAATAGTCAAAAATTTTTCAATATACCGAAAATTTCAAGAAATATAAAATTATTCGTCCACTTAAAAATATTTCAAAAATTTCAAGAATTTTAAACCTTTCAAAAATATATCAAATATTTCGAAAAAATTGAAATTTTGCAATTTTTTTCGAAAATTTCAAAAAGTAAATATTTTTCAAAAATTTCAAGAATTTTAAATAGTTCGAAAATGTCAAGTTTCAAAGGAAAATGTCAAAAGTTTCAAGAAGCATTAAAAAATTATTCGATAATTTCGAAAATATATGAAAAAATTTGAAAAATTTAAAATTTTGCATTTTTTCGAAAATTTCAAAAAGTAAATATTTTTCAAAAATTTCAAGAATTTTAAATAGTTTGAAAATGTCAAGATTCAAAAAACATTAAAGAACTATTCAAAAATATATAGAAAATTTCGAAACATTTGAAATTTTGCATTTTTTCAAAAATTTCTAAAAACTCAAAAAGTAAAAATTTTTCAAGAATTTTACGCATTTCATAAATGTCAAATGTTTCAAAAAAAATTAAAAAAATCATTCGAAAGTTTCAAAAATATATCAAAAATTTGAAAATTTGAAAATTTGCATTTATTTCGAAAAAGTAATAATGTCAAATTATTCAAAAATTTGTAAAATATATCGAAAATATTAAAAAACAAAATTATTCGTTTAGTTAAAAATATTTCAAAAATTTTAAGTATTTCAAATATTTCGAAAATATCAAAAGTTTCAAGAAGCATTACAAAATTATTCGAAAATTTCGAAAATATATGAAAAAATTTGAAACATTTAAAATTTTGCATTTTTTTCGAAAATTTCAAAAAGCAAAAATTTTTCAAGAATTTCACACATTTCAAAAATGTCATAAGTTTCAAAAAACATTAAAAAAATTATTTGAAAGTTTCAAAAATATATCAAACATTTAGAAAAATTTGCATTTTTTCGAAAATGTCAAAAAGTAATAATGTCAAATTATTCAAAAATTTGTAAAATATATCGAAAATATTAAAAAACAAAATTATTCGTTTAGTTAAAAATATTTCAAAAATTTCAAGTATTTCAAATATTTCGAAAATGTCAAAAGTTTCAAGAAGCATTAAAAAATTATTCGAAAATTTATGAAAAAATTTGAAAATCTTATAATTTTGCATTTTTTTCTAAAATCTCAAAAAGCAAATTTTTTTAAGAATTTCACACATTTCAAAACTGTCAAAAGATTAAAAAATTATGTGAAAAATTCAAAAATATATCAAAAATTTCGAAAAATTTGAAAGGCAATTAAAAAAAAAGTATTAATGTCAAAATATTCAAAAATTTCTAAAATATATCAAAAATTTCAATTTGTCTAGATAAATATATTTAAAGCATTTCAAAAGTTTCAAATATAGAAAAATTTTTTCAAAAATTTCAAAAAGTAAAAATTTTTCAAAAATTTCACGATTTTTAAACATTTCAAAAATGTCAAAAGTTTCAAAAAAACATTAATTTCAAAAATTGTAAAATTTGTAAAAATTCGTAAAATTTATAAAAAAATCTTATACGACAGCCGCAGTTAAAGGGTTAATAATATTTATTTAAGTTTAATGAAATTAGAGCTATGCTCTACAGATTATGTTAAATAATCAGACACTGACTGGTCCTTCGAACTAATAAAAGAAATTCCAAATCGATGTGAATTCTTAATTCATATTTATTCACTTACCTCATGCCTAGTAAAACGAAACAAAATATAAACAATTAAATTGTTTAATAAATGATGTACCACATAAAATATAATTATCAAATTTAGGGAACGGCAACTAGTTTCTACTTACAAGCCATCTTCAGACCATAAATTGATTGAAAACATTTGCAAAATTAACATAATGATATAATAATTAGGTTTAATGTTAAGGGAGTGGTTTTAAGTACTAGGGAAGGAGTAACATATATGGAATAAAAGCTAGTAGGTTAAATGGTTAAATGTGTACATGCAAATAAAATTAATATTGATATGAAATGATTGATTTTGAAGGAAAATTAGAAAACCCACACAATGGATTAGTTAATTGTTTAAAATTTTCCAAATGTTTTCAACCAATTTATGACCTGAAGATGACTTGTAAACCGAAACTAGTTGCCGTTCCCTAAAATTTGATAATTATATTTTATGTGGTACATGACTTGAAGGTTTATTTCACACTGGATCACATTTGAGATATGGATAACCTTATGGATTTAAATTGTTTATTAATTATATTAATTGGGTTCAACATTTGACGGCTCTGTATTGACCATTAAAATTAAATATATGTACATACTCTCTATTAACCAATCGTCGTTTAGTAGATCTATAAACTAAAGCTCTAAATAAAAAAAAAAAAACTTTGAAGCGGTCAGTTCCACGCTTATGCAATACACAAAACTCTGAGGATTCAAACCGCAGTGATCAGATAATTATACCGCGCTCTTTCTCACTTATTGGATCGTAAATACCAAACGTATACATCGTATCTGATAGCAAACGGAATGGTGGATCCAGTGTCAGACAATCTTCTTCGAAATTCTTCAACTAATTAAGCTTAGAGAAATTTAAATGTTTATTTAGTATCGTTAATTGCGTCTATCACTGAGTTTTTTTCTAGCTAAAATTTTTAACAAATCACTTATCTTTAACGCAATAAGCTGTAGTGAATCCGGTTGTAAATAACGGTCCTGGCAAGAAAAAAAAATTACTTATCCTGTTTCCTATTCCATCCTTGTTACTTCTATTGGTATTTTTACTTTCTAATTTTGTTTCCTCTTGATTTTTTTTATTTATTGTAACGCCACTGATTGCCACCACCGGCGGTGCATTGCTGATATCATCCACATCCAAAAGTCGGGTGAAAGAAGTAGAAATGAAGGAAGACAATGATATCGATGAGGACAGCCCACCCGCGAATATCTGCACGTGTTCACATGACGACGGTGATGATAAGTTTGATAAGTCGCCGGCATCCGGAATCAACGACACTTCTTGTTCGGTGTAGAGGGCCCGCATTTTCGTACAAGAGGTATTGTCTTTCAATCAAAAGAAAAAGTTAAGCCGATACGACCGGAATTTTAAATGTTTTTGTTCCTTGATAAAAGCTAATTTGTTTAAATAATAATTGACAAATATATAACGTAATAGTTAAGTTTTTAGAATTTAATGTTTTGATAAACTGATATCAGCAGTGGCGTAACAGAAATATTAAAAAATAAAAATCGTGTGACAAATGTCTTGTTAAAGATGATCAGTCCAGGCTAATTTATTGATTGGCAAATTAAAATTAATTAAGTCGTAAAAAAAAAATTGTCAATTTTGAAAGACAATTTTTAATTTTTTTGAATTGATATGAAATAAGGAATTTGTTTGATATATTTAAAATATATATATGTGTTGTCTTGTAGCTCATATGAGTGAAGACTTTGCTCTAGAACATTTTGCACTAAAGTCTATTGTTTGTCTTTAAAATAAAAAAAAAGCCTGAATGTGTATATTTTTCGCCCTCTAGCGGCGAAACTAGGAGGAATTCGAAAATATGTTGAAAATAAAAGTTGGTTCTGTACAACTTTACATAAGAAAATTTTACACTAAAAAGCATTTTTTGTCCTCAAAAATTGGAAAAACTACGGAAAACCTACATGAACATTTTTTGCGCGCCCTCTAGTGGCGCAAATTTTGGAAATTCCGGAAAAAGTGTAATATAAAACTTGTAAGAAATTTTATGCTCTAAAACTTTGTACTACAACACTTTGCACTCAAGTGTATTGTTTGTCCCTAAAATTTAAAAAAAGACGAAAAATCTTACTGTATTCAATCTATGTCGGTCTTGAGGACCTTCTGCTCTACCAATTTACACCAAAAACTAATGGTTGCATTCGAGGCACACACCGACCTTCCATACCAAATTTCAACATGATTGGTCAAACGGTTCGGCAGTTATCGTGGAAGATTACACACAGACAGACCATACTCTGGAAATGGTGTCAACCTTCTCGGGGGACCTCAAAATGGATATTTCCATCGATATCTCAAATTTTTTTTTTTGCTCGTTCACTATATACTTTAATGGGTCCAGGAAAGTAAAAGTCTATTTTTTTCCTATTTTCCTCCTTTATTCTTTTTTTTTACCATTTTTTTATTTTTTCTATTTTCTATTTTTTCTTTTTTTTTCTATTTTTCCCCATTTTTCTCTATTTTTTCCCGCTTTTTTCTATTTTTGCTGGTTTTTTCCATTTTCCCCCAAATTCCTATTTTGCATATTTTCCCTAGTTTTTCCTGTTTTTCTTTTTATTTTTTTTTATTTCTTTCTATTTTCAACCATTTTGCCCTTTTCCCCATACTTACAATTTTTTTACGTCGTCTTATTTTTGCCTATTTTTTTATGTTTTCCTATTTTCCCTATTTTTTTATTTTTTCCTTTTTTTTTTTCTTTTTACTAATTTTCTATATTTCTCTGTTTCTTTTTTTCCTGTTGTTTTGTACTGTGTCTATTTTTCCCCATTTTCTCTATTTCTACCAATTTTTATTACGTTTCCCTCTTATTTCATTTTTTTTTGTGCCAAAGTTTCAACTTTGAAATTTTTTTATTTTTGACAGGTGACAGTTGGAGAAATAATTTTGACTGTTCTGAATAGAGTTTTTCAAGGGTTTTCAAATGATATATTGCAACTCAAATTCCATGACATATTGCATCTGTCATTTTTTGATAGTGACACTTACGTTTGACGTACAAAAACTAATGAGTTCTTCCGACAGGTAACCCAAACAAATAAACCAAAAGTCAGCTCATTCGGATTAAACGTGTGGCCTCTATCGAGTAAGAATACAGACAGACAGACAGACAGACAGACAGACTTCCATCTGGAAATGGTCGTAATCATCTCAGTTGACCTCAAAATGGATATTTCCATCTGTATCTCGAAAATATTTTTTAGCTCGTTCACAATACTTTCCCTTCTCGGAGGTGGGTCGAGAAAGTAAAAATTGGGGCATCCGTAAAATACGTCACAAGTTAAGGGGGGGATGGAGTGGTTAACAAAATCTGACATGGTATGACAAGGTGGAAAATTCGTGAAGTAACATGTTTAAATTTAAAGTATTAAAATTCAACTCGAATGAAAAACTAGAAAATATTACCAACTCTATCAATATTATTTTAAGGGTGAAATTTGTTTGTATCATTTTTTGACACGTAGCAAATAAAATGTAAATTGGTATCGCCCTAAATTTCGACTTCAAAATTTTAATCAATTTGTACGTTTTAAAGGTCGATGTTAAAGTTTTTTATGAAGTTTAGATATCCGAAGTGTTTTAAAAAATCTCAGCTAGAGGGCACTCCGCAGATAAATAAATCTAGCCCGGGAATAATATTTTTGTTGCATTCAATTTTTTTTAAAGAAACCCGAATCGTATATTTTTTATTAAATGCTTGTAAATTGGTTCGTTCAAATAGATTTATATAAATATTAAGTAACAAATAATTAAAAAATTTAAAAAAAAATTGTGGATGTTTATTTTAGCAAAATCAATTATTTAACAAAAAGTAGTTGATATCGAAAAAGTATACTTTAGCTTTATACTTTTGAAGTGTTTTTCTTGATTTTTTCGATAACCACATTACCGATTTTATTAAAAATTTGGGAAAATACTAGTCTATAATATTCGCGATATTTTTTTGTAATTTTTGAATTTATATTTATTATTTCCGTGGTTAACTTAAACCTTAACAGTAGATTTTAATTATTAATTAACCAATGCATATTGTAAGGCCCAAAATCTATATTAAATTTTAATAATTAAAAAAAAAATAACATTGTAGATTTAATAAACCTTCTATTCTCCTTTTAATTAGATTTTCGTTATACAAATGAACTAAACAGGTAATAACTACAAATCGTTTTTGGTGAAATGAACACCCGGTAGGCAGCTTTACAAACTAATTCAACCGGTATTATAATTAGGTGTTTGCTTTATAAAATTGGTGTAAATTCAATAGCCTATTCAAATGGGCAGTGAACCAACCGTGCGCGTCTCTCACTGATTTTTTAACACTCCTTTGATATAATATAGTGTCAGATTCTGTTCAACAAGGTGTGGTTTTCTCTTCTCGTTTTATCTTTGATTTGATTGATAACGTGAAGGCGAAGGTAAAACTAGTTTAAACACGCTGCTTGTTTTCGGGTTCATAATATGCATCACGCACATTTGCATTCGATAAGGATAATAATTGGTCTCTTTTAGTAATCTCATTAATTCATTATTTTATTTTATTTGCATTTATTTGAAATGGTAAAAATTGGAAAAAAATAACCAAGACAATCAATAATTATTTTACAAAACAATCAAAATTATTAAAAGGGCGAAAAAACACTAAATGTGACAGAGGAGAAATACTAACAAATGATAGCAAAGATGGAAAGAATATTTTCAAAATTTACTCATAATAAAGAAAATGTCGAAAAAATAGAATATCTAGATGAATACCAAGACCTTGAAGAAACTTTTACAATAAACTATTTATTAGAAGCAATAAAATTAATAAAAAATTGTAAAGTTCCTTGACATGATAAAATTATATTAGAAATGATGAAAAACATGGGACAAAAGGCAACAAAATTATTGCTGAAAGTATACAATAGTGTCTGGAAAGAATATTAAATACTAGAAGATTGTCAAAGAGGAATAATTTTACACATATATTGTAATGTTATTTACACTATATCAATTTTGGTTGGGTTCTATAGAAAAATAATAAACATTACAAAATTATAGAAAAAAAATCGGTTGTGTAGCCCCAAAACTTTTTTATTTTTGACAGGTGACAGTTGGAGAAATAACTTTGACTGTTCTAAATAGTTCTTCAAGAGTTTTTCAAATGACATATTGCAAGTCAAATTTCGTGACATATTGCATCCGTAATTTTTTGATAGTGATACAAAATCTAACCCAAATCCATATACCAAATTTCAGCTCAACCGGATTAAACATGTGACCTTTATCGTGAAAGAATACACACAGACAGACAGACAGACTTCCATCTGGAAATGGTCTTAATCAAATCAGTTGACGTCTAAATTGAAATTTCCATCTTTATCTTGAAATTTTTTTTTAGCTCGTTTACAATACTTTCCAAAAAGTTCTAGATTTTGTAAAGATTTCAAAAATTTCAAGAACTGAGATTAAAAATTTCAGAAAATTTGATAAAAATGTCAATCAAAAATCTCTAATTTTTTAAAAATTTCAGTAAAAAAATCTAGATGTAAAAAATTTCAAGAACTTTGGTAAAAAATTTCTGGAATTTTGACAAAAATTTCAATCAAATAATTGAAAATATTTCAAAAATTTTAAAAACGTGTAAAAATTTCAAAATTTTGTAAAAATGTAAAAAGTTTCAATAAAAATCTATAAAGATTTTAAAAACATGTAAAAAGTTCCAGATTTTTTAAAGATTTCAAAAATTTCAAGAACTGAGATTAAAAATTTCAGAAAATTTGATAAAAATGTCAATCAAAAATCTCTAATTTTTTAAAAATTTCAGTAAAAAAATCTAGATGTAAAAAATTTCAAGAACTTTGGTAAAAAATTTCTGGAATTTTGACAAAAATTTCAATCAAATAATTGAAAATATTTCAAAAATTTTAAAAACGTGTAAAAATTTCAAAATTTTGTAAAAATGTAAAAAGTTT
This sequence comes from Neocrepidodera transversa, assembly GCA_963243735.1. Lineage (NCBI taxonomy): Eukaryota > Metazoa > Arthropoda > Insecta > Coleoptera > Chrysomelidae > Neocrepidodera > Neocrepidodera transversa. The sequence goes on along the minus strand of OY725345.1, from coordinate 584,542 downwards.
CAATAAAAATCTATAAAGATTTTAAAAACATGTAAAAAGTTCCAGATTTTTTAAAGATTTCAAAAATTTCAAGAACTGAGATTAAAAATTTCAGAAAATTTGATAAAAATGTCAATCAAAAATCTCTATTTTTTTAAAAATTTCAATAAAAAAATCTAGATGTAAAAAATTTCAAGAACTTTGGTAAAAAATTTCTGGAATTTTGACAAAAATTTCAATCAAATAATTGAAAATATTTCAAAAATTTTAAAAACGTGTAAAAATTTCAAGATTTTGTAAAAATGTAAAAAGTTTCAATAAAAATCTATAAAGATTTTAAAAACATGTAAAAAGTTCCAGATTTTTTAAAGATTTCAAAAATTTCAAGAACTTTGATAAAAAATTTCAATAATTACCGATATACAAAATTTCAGCTCAATCGGATTAAACGTGTGACATCTATCGAGGAAGAATACACACAGACAGACATTTTTTTTAGCTCGTTCACTTCTCGGAGGTGGTCGGGAAATTAATATATACATTTATTCTGTTATTTGCCTCCTGTTCCATTTTCTCTACTTTCTTCCATTTATTACTTCTCAAATATCCTCATATAACCCAATTTCTTCCAATAACAATCTTAACCAAAATTTCTCTTCACCAGTATATTAAATTTTCTAATTTTTATTCAAAAGAAATGAAATCCTTCCAGTTATTTAATTATTATATGATAATTAAAAAAAAGGCAAAAACTGTTGAGAATTTTCATAATTGTGTACTAGAAAGGTATAAAATTTAGAAAAATACTTAAAAACTAAAATTTTTCTAGTGGCGTAGAAATTAGGAGGTACACATATTGGACCCCTATTAACCGTACGTTCCTGGTTCATATTACTGTAATTATAGACTAATTAATATAGACCGACACAAAAAAAATCATAAAAAAATATAAAACCGTTTTGGATGTTATTTTTTTTTGAAAATTTAACACCCTGTAACTTCGTTAATACTTAATTTAGAGAATGGATTCTACAAGACTTTTGATCTTAATATTAAGTAAATATTCTACTTCCTTAGTTTGTCCCTTTTATTCTGGGACACCCTGTATATTACTTGTGAAGAAACTAACACTTTGAAAGTAATTTTAATTTATACAGGGTGATTCATTGATAAAGGTAACTATCTTAACTGTGGATAGGGGATCACCTAGCTGACTCTAGAAAAACCATGTATTCGAGATACGAATTTTGACCATTTCTTTTTTTACTCATAACTTACGAACCACCCTGTAGATTTTTTTAATATTTGGTATACATGTTTCTCATTTCCCGTGGGATATAAAAATGTATCAAAATTATTGATAATCCAGGTCCGACTTTTAAGAAAAATTCACAATTCTTACATCCTCCAACTAATACCCTGTATAGTTGATTTTTTTAAAATTTAATCGCCATATTTGAAAAGAGCGCAAAAAACTGAATTTAATGGGCAGACGACTTTACTATGAAAATTTTAATTTCATATTTTAGTTTGTTTAGGATTTTGTAGAAATGAAATTTATTGCGTTGTTTATTGATAACTAAGGAACCACCGTGTATCATAATTTTTTATTTCATATACGGGTTCTTGCTTTTTAGTGGGACATATCGATGCAGTAAAAAATGATAATGCAGGACCGGTAGAAAATTTTTTTTTAATTTTATTTTTTGTGCACTGTGTAAATTTAGATAGGAATTTAAAAAAAATATATATCTACAGAGTGTTGTACGAAGGATTGGCAAATAAGTATATCTTTCGTAAAGCCGAACCTGCATTATCATTTTCTTTACTGCATGAAATAAAAAATTATTATACAGGGTGGTTCTCTAGTTATCAATAAAAAACGCAATAAATTTCATTTCTTCACTGTAAAATCCTAAAAAAACTAAATATGAAATTAAAATTTTCATAGTAAAGTCGTCTGTCCATAAAATACAACCACACGATTAAATTCAGTTTTTTGCGGTTCAGGGTGGTTCGTAAGTTATGACTAAGAAAAGAAATGGCCAAAATTCATATCTCGGATACAAAGGGCGTAAGACCCATAATATGGGGATTTTTTAGAATCAACTAGGTGACCCCTATTACCAATGAATCACCCTATATATTAAATTTCCAAAATGGTACATAGAACACAACATCATGAAATTTATTAAAGATTATATTGACCCCAGAAAAAAGTACAGTTTTTTCACGGATATTGGTACTAGTAGTCCAAAAATTCAGCCTTTAAATTTATCCATTGTAAGAAAGTACTATCCGATGTTCAATTGACCGATGAAGACAAAATGCTATCATATTTACAAATCAGGACAAAAAGGCATGAAGCCAAAATTTCACTTCATTCACTTTTAATTACGTTCTATTATGTGATTTCTAACCGTAACCAAACTGGCCAATACTGAAAAAGGTTTTAACTTATATATTCTTGAAAAATATTGACATTGATAAAAAATGTATATTTGCATTCCTCTGTGACAGATATGTTTAAAATCCTCGGTAAGTTAAGTCATAAGATTTCCGGCCAGGCATCAATGTTTATGACAGAAAACTTGCCCAAAAACTGTCAATCCCCGTTGGAAACCATCTTGTATCGCCAATGAAACTTAACCTATATAACATACGTGTTCCTAAATAAACAGATTCTTTTTTTATTTGCACGACTCAATTGTATTTGCTACCCATAAAAATGGTCACCTTTACACAATAAATTCTACTTTGTTACAATATGAACTTGGCGACCAGTTCAGTTTTAAGTCTAAAAAGATGTTAATCCGTCCCTAGAGAATCGATTAATAAATATCCTCTAGAACTGAAACGTCGCGATAGGAACTTATGCTTAATGGAATTCGATTAACAAATTTGATAAGTGGCAAACGATCGAAAACGCACATGAAAAATCTATTACGATTCGAGTTAATCGATTTCACAATCGCCCTTTTTATTCCTTCCATATAACTTACACAAGTGTTGGTCTGTTTTTCGAAACGGTGCTTCTGTTTTATTTTAAGATTGCTCTTATGATACTTTTCGGTTTTATTTTCGTTATAATAGCCCGCTTGTGTTGATTCATTTCAATTTCAGTTGATAGTATCTGATAAATGGCCAATGGAAAAAATGAGACAAGAACTCTGGCTTTTGTAAGGCAATCCAGATCGGATCTGATTCATGTGAAATGAACTTTTTTATTACATTAAAAAAAAAACTATTAATTTTATTTTTTAATTATGGTAATAATAATGTAATAATAAAATATATATTCATCAACGAAGTTATTTTTTTAATTATTGGACAATCACATATAGCGATAAATAAATAAATAAAATGGATCACCGAAACTTTTATAGAATATTTAGAAAAGTGTCAAGAAAGATATGACCTTTAAAAATTCGAAAAGGAGCGGTACGATGTTGACAGTGCCAGAATTTCCATTAGCCGACGTCAGATCATGACGATGCCGCCTCCGGTGGTGATATCAGTAGACCAATCAAGCGCCGCTCTCGACATTTTCACACCTTTGCTTTGCAATAAAGTCCCTCGCCGATGATCGAGTGAGTGACATATCGCGCGACACCAGCAATTCTGCATTTGGAAAATTCATTTTCTCTGATATTGCGCACGCGTTTATCAGCGGGACACAAGGTGGCGGTCGGCACACGTTTTGCTGTCGGCGGTTATCAGACTTTGGCAGTGACAACCCGACTAGTCGTGTGGAAAAATGATAGCGAAAATCTCAGGTCATCCACCGGATGGATCTCTCACTCTGCTACCCACTTTAAACTCCATCAAAAATACGCATTTAAATTCGACATTTTCCAACTTTTAAAATCAATTTTTCTTCACTCGAAAATAATTTTTTTGCGACGCGACTTTTAAATAATTAGTCACCAGATAAGATTTCAATAACATTCTGAAGGTAATTTGTTCAAATTTATTTTTTTACGTTAATAAATGATATTTACAGCACTCCCTTTAGCTACGAGTTATATTTAAATTATAAACATACTAACATATTAATGAAAATAAAAATTTCTCCTCTTCAATGATTTTTAACTTGTCGCTACAAAAACCTGGTTTACCTATATTTTAATTATTTTCAGTATGAAACTTTTATTTTAAATAACCAAAATCTATAATCTTTTTTAGTAATAACGAAAATAAAACAAAATATCATACGAAGAAAGAAACAAAAAAAAGAGTTACAAATGGGAAAATAAAACAATCAAAAGAAAATATCTGGAAAAAATTAGAAGAAGCCTAATAGAAAAACAGAACCAGAATGTAAATGAAGAATGAAAACAAATAGAGGAAAATAAAAAAGCGACAAAAAGAATAATTCCACAAAAAAAAAAGATGAAAAGAGATGCAGAATGTAAAGAAATAAAAAAGAAAAAACAAGCCAAATAGAAAATTTTACAATCGATTTTTTTTTTGTGAAAATTCTAACTAATGTCTGAATATAGATTAATTTAAAATTTATGCAATAATATTTGTTGCTTCTGCAACTGGTCCTTCGAATTTTGCTCTTTAAGATAAAAACAATAAAGTGAAGAAAAGTATAAAATTACAAATTTTAAAAATATACCAACCAGCCCTGAACTTAAAAATTTTTCTTGATAGTTTTGTTGGTCCTACAAACTAAAACAATACGAAAAACAAAGAAGATATGCAGGACTAAAAAAGACAAAATAAAACGAATCGTTAATGCTCAATTTACCGCCGAAGTTGTCCCTTTATTCTAGGACACCATGTATATAATGTAATGAAATAATTTTTATAAGTTTTGTGAAATATTGTTTATTGTTAAAAAAGTTTGATTTTAAAGAATTTATTGAAATAATTGATATATAAGTTGTTCTAAATCAACAATTGTGAAATATAAACAATATTTTGTTGTTATCAATATTATTATTATTAGCATGAAAATAAAAAAAAACTTTGGGAAATGATATTAAAAGAAAATTTAAGTCATTAAATAAAGGGAAAGATTTAAAATTTTTTTTTTATCAAGTTAGAAAATTTTTTATTTTGGAAAAGAAACATATGAAAAAAATCGGTTGTGTCACCCCAATACTTTCCCGACAACAAATTCCGTGACATATTGCTTCTTTCATTTTTTGAGAAATGTCATACAAAAACTAATGGATTCTTCCGATGGATAACCCAAATCTATATACCAAATTTCAGCTCAATCGGATTAAACGTGTGGCCTCTATCGTGGAAGCATACACACAGACAGACATACAGACTAAATGGTCTTAATCGTGTCTCAGGGAATCTTAAAATGTATATTTACATCTTTCTCGAAAAACTTTTTTAGCCCGTTCACAATACATTTTTTTCACACTCGAATTTGAAAAAAAAAATCAAGACTAATTTTTTTCACAAAAATTTAAAAAAACAACAGAAGCAAGAATGCGTTTTCTTTCACACGAATTTGAAAAAATAGAAATAAAAACACATTTTTCTACAAAAAAACCAGAAAAAAATAAGTATTTTTTCACAGGTAAATGTGGAAAAAAGCGAAAATGCATTTTTTCACCCATACATTTGTAAAAGAGCAAGAATTGATTTTCTACATAAAAATTGGAAAAACAGCATACTATTTTTTACACAAATTTGCAAAACAAAACAAAAGCAAGAATAGATTTTTTCTTATTCAAATTTGAAAAAATGCAAAGTATCTCACATAAATTAAAAAAAAAAAAAGCAACAATGCATTTTTTCTACACGAAAAACTAGAAAAAACAGCAGATATGCATTTTTCACACATGAATTGGTAAAAAAGCGAGCATGCATTTTCACACACAAAATAGGAAAAAAGCAAAAAAAATTTGATATAGCAAGAATGCATTTTCTCTCAAAGGAATTTGAAAAAAAATTGGTTGTGTCCAGAGACGAATACTATTTCAGATATTTAGTGCTAAAGTTTCAAACATGATATTTTTTTATTTTTGGCAGGTGACAGTTGGGAGAAATAATTTTGACTGTTCTGAATAGAGTTTTTCAACAGCTTTCAAATGACATATCGCAAGTAAAATTTCATACATGGGTTCTTCCTACAGGTAACCTAAACCCATTTACCAAATTTCAGCTCAATCGGATTTAAACGTGTGACCTCTATCGTGGAAGAATACAGACAGACAGACAGACAGACTTCCGTCTGGAAGCGGTCTTAATCATCTCAGGTGACCTCTTTATCTCGAAAAATTTTTTAGCGCGTTCACAATACTTTCCCTTCTCCGACGTGGGTCGGGAAAAAGAATAATAAACAAGGAAGTCATGTCAAAAATTTTTAGAGAATGTCAGAATAGAATATGATATAAAATTGTAAAAAAGGTTTATTGAAGATTATAAAAAAATAAAATTTATATACCAATTAAGGTTTATCAATAAAGATTTTATAATATTGGAAGAAAAGAACTGAGGACAAATTAAAAATAGGATAAACAAACAAAAATAATCAATTTATAGAAGAAATTAAAAATTGATAAGACTATATTATAGCAAATTAAGGAAGAAATCAAGAGATAAGTATTAAGATAAAAGTCAAACAATAGCGAACAGAAGAGATTGAAGAAATTTGAACAAAATTTTAATAACTAAATTAATAATTATTTTTTTTATTTAAAATTAAAATGTTTATTATTTTTTTTTAGTCCATAGAACCCATCCCAAGAGATTTTTTTTATATGAGTAAATCATTACAATATATAACAAATATTTTGTATTGACAAAGAAGAACCTCCACCATTTTTTAAAAATTTTGAACACAATGGCGGAAGCGCTTTCGTTGTCGATCATAAGCACATAGAGGTATAGATAAATTACTATGTAGTATTTTCATATGGGTAATACATATAGGACAAGTATTGGTAAACTCAATATCCGAAGTACAGATTCGGTGTTTTTTTTTTCAAAGTGAGTTTTGGTTTGTTAAATGACTTATCACAAATTTTAAATAAATCAACGAAAAGATTTATTTAAAACAACAAAAGATTATCCATAGCTCAATGTGGTCAATTATTCAACGAATAATAAAACTCGAAGTCATACCACATACATTTATTATACCAAATTAAACTGGGGGCGACATATTTCGGCCACAACGATGGCCATCATCAGGTCTACAATACAAATATAAAAAGATTGGATTACAATTTGACAATTAATGTCATTAATTCGTGATTAATATTTGACAACACGTTTCGTGAAATAACTTATGTGATTATCGATAGTCAAGAAGCCACTCGTTGTATTATATATGATAATCTTTTGTTTTTTTGCTTCTTCTATATGGCTAGGCAAAACTTGGGTAAAAAATTTTAATACACATAATAAATTTCTTTTAATAAAGTCACCTGTTTTCACTTTGAAATAAGTCTCTATATAGAGTAACTTGAAATAGCCAATAAAATTAAATTAACACTATTTTATAATATCTGTCGAAAAAGTATAATACGAAATAATATTAATTTGATTGTTAAAATTTTATTTAATTGAAATTGAATTCAATTTTGATGAAAAAATGTATTAAAAATAATTTTAGATTTTAAGCAATGTAAAAGAAATATCAAGTTGTCCTAAAAATTAAATCTATCAACTTAACAAGACAACTTCAGAAAATTACAACCGTATCTTATTAATAATTAGATGTTTTTTTTGGTGTTAATTAGTTGTGACAAAAAAAATTGCTGGGGGTTTTTTTAATTTTTTTACCTTCCAATTTCGTCTTTATCCATGGGTCTTTTGAATCAATATTTCAGATTCATTTCATTTCAAGCTTACTATGAAATTTCCAATGCATCAAGTTCCAAAAATTTCTTAAGATTATTAAAATTGTTCCATTTCGATTTGAAAAATTATAGTTAAAACAATATTTCTTTCTGAATTGTATTCTTAACGATTTTCTAGTTTAAAAAACTTTAAACTAATAAAAATGAGACACTACATGGAATTGTATAATAAAAATTTGTAATCAAAATTTGATTGTTCACATGCCTCTGACGTATAGTACCACAATTTATAAAAATTGAAGAAAAACTTTTCGCTGAGACAAGAGCTGTACAAAAATTTTTCGTATGGCTTGAATGATATATTTATTTATTCAAACATATATTCCGATTAAAAACAATTATGTACTCATTTAAGTAAAATATTTTTTTTTGTAAAATTTTAAGTTGCTTTATAAAAAACCTGGAAATAAAAAACAGGCGGCAAATTTTTGGTTTCCTCAATTATTTAGCGGCAAATTCTCCAGCTTTAAGTTTTTTGATATCATCAATATTTATACAGTTGTCTCGCTAACTTGATATCAAGTTAGCGAGATGTTTAATTTTTAATAAAAAAAAAGAGGCAAAAATTTTTCCCACAACTAATTAACGCCAAATTCTCCAGCTTTTAGTTTTTTGATATCGTCATTATTTATACAGTTGTCTCGCTAACTGAATATCAAGTTAGCAAGACATTTAATTTTTAATTAAAAAAAGAGCGGAAAAATTTATTTTTTCACATATAATTAACGGCAAAAAGCGGCAAATTTTTCAGCTTTTAGTTTTTTGATATCGTCGATGTTTACGCAGTTGTTTTACTAATTTGATATCAAGACATTTAATTTTTAATAAAAAAAGAGCGGAAAAATTTATTTTTCCACAACTAATTTACGGCAAAAAAGCGGCAAATTACTAAAAAGATACGGTTGTAATTTTCTGAAGTTGTCTTGATAAGTTGATAGACATCAACAAATTGATAAGTGAAACATGATTTTAGATTCACCAATATAATTAAATTTATAATGTTCATATACAGGGTGATACAGTAAATAGGAACAGTTCTTGAACTTTCAACTAGGCAAATGGATTTTTTTTAAATTTAGGTTTGATATATTACACATAACTTCTATTTTAGTGATGTGAAAAACAAAATGACTGAAATTCAGTTTTACCGGAAATGATTCCTATTTTAGATTTTTGAGTGACACACCCTGTATATTTTCAACTATACTTCAACTATCAAAAGTTAATTCGGTTGTCTAATTTTTTTTTTATTTTTAACTTATACAAATTAGACTTTGTTTTAATTAAGGAGAAATTGGTCCTGAATAATTTAAATTAAACTTGATTTTTTCTTCAATAATCGAAATACTGAAAAAAATTTTAACTACCCGAACTGACATTTTGCAGTTGGAACATAAATCTGAATATGCAAAAATTTAAACTGTAGTAAATTTCCGATAAAATCGGGTCTTGGTCATTTTATATTTTTTTACTTCAATAATTTGAAATTTATCGTCTATTTTTTCAAACTCAAATTAAAAAAAAAATCATAGGTCAAGTCAAAAGCTACTTATGTGTTTATATACCCAAATGTATTTAATGGATATGAATACTAATTTATAAAAAAAATATACTTAAGAGTATTCAAACCAGGGAATAATTAATAATGGCAGATATAAATTCCCTCATCCCTGGGACTATATCTTTTCGAATCAGACTACGAATACACTCGGGGAATTATTGAAAAAATATCTTCAATCAAAATTTTATCGATGTTGGTGTGTGAGTGAGCGTCGACCGACGTCGGAAATTTATATTTTCCAGTAGGCAATCTCTTCTTCAATCTTGACTGACTCGATAACCAAATCTACTAAAGTATATTGCCTTCTCGTAAAAACGATAGAATTGCTTTTCGATCGAATACAAGCAACGTTCTAAATGTTTTGCGTTTGTAAGATTTCATTCCCAAAAAAAAAAAAAAAAAAATCAATTTATTTTTATTTACCGATTTATAATAATTATTAATCACTAACAAGTCTCTTCGGAATACAAAATAAACCTTCAATATGAATTACAATTAACATAAATATTAAACTAGCCACGTACATTTTTTATTATGAATTAAAACTTACAAACTCTTTATAGGTTAAGTCACTACCCCCTTAAGAGGGGCATTAAGGGTAATATTGGGTTCCCACGAACCGGGTGGATATAACGAGACTCCTAAAATCCCAAAACTAAAAATTGCTTAGTATATTCATTATAAAATCATATATATCAATTATTGATCAAAGGCCCGTACACCACGTGAATTTTTTGGTTGTCGGTTAGAGAATTAACCAAGGAAAATGTGCTTGCATTCTAATAAATTGGGTGTAAAAATTGTTTTTTTAGTATTTTCCGGTTAATGTTAAATAATCCTACCCTCTAATCCAATTTTCTCTGCGCAGAACATTGTAGAGCGTCATAAAACATAATTTTTCGTTTTTGGACGAGATCTCGCCTAATATAGCAACTAAACATATGCGGGTAAAAATAATTTTTAAAAGTGCCACAGATGCACTCTAAAGAATTAACTACGAAATCGATTGGCGAAAACCGCAGCTTCCTATCTTTAATATTAAAAAAAAAATAAAAAATGGAAGAATTTGGAAAAAAAATTGGAAGAAATTTGCAAAAATTGAAAGAAATTGGAAAAAAATTGGAAAAAACTGAAAAAAGTCAGAAAAAATTGAAACAAAAATGGAGGAAATTGTAAAAAATTGAAAAAATTGGAAAAAAATCGGAAGAATTTAAAAAAAAAATGGAATAGTAAAAGTGGAAAATATAGGAGAAATCGAAAAGAATTGTGAAAATGGAAAAAAAATTGAAAAAGTGGAAAAATATGGGAAAAAATTGTAAAAAACTAATGAAAATTGGAAAATATTAGAAAAAAATTGGAAAAAATTGAAAAAAATTGGGAGAAATAGGGACAAAAAAAACCGTAAGAAAATCAAATCATAAAAAAATGGATCAGGCGTAAAAGATGAAAATATCGGAAAAATCGGAAAGAATTTCAAATAATTGGAAAAAATTGAAATAAATTGAAAATTAATTTGAAAATAGTCGGAAAAAAATTGGAAAAAAATGAAAAAAACTGGAAAAAATGGAATAAAACGGAAAGAATTAAAAAATTGGAAAAAAAAATGGAATAAAACCGAAAGAATTGAAAAATTGAAAAAAAAATGGAATAAAACAGAAAGAATTGAAAGACGTCGGAAAAAATTGAAAAAACAAATGGAAGAGAAATTGGAAAAAATTATAAAAAAATCGGAAGAAAATCACGAAAATTTGGAATAGTCGTAAAAGTGGAGAATATCGGAGAAATTGAAAAAAATTATGAATAAAAATTAAAAAAAAATTGGAAAACATTGGAAAAAAATTAAAAAAAAATTGAAAGAAAATGGAAAACATTTGGAAAAAATCGGTAAAAATTGGAAAAAACTGTAAAAAAATGAAAAAAAAAGAACATAAAAATCGGAAACAATTGTGAAATAAATGGAAAAATCTGAATAAAATCCGAGAAAATTGCAAAAACTCGGAAAAAATTGAGAGAAGTTGGAAGAAAATAGAAAGAATTAAAAAAATTTACAAATATTGGGAAAAAAGGAAGAAATTGAAAAAAGTGGAAAAATCTGGAAGTAATTGGACAAGTTAAAAAATATCACAAAAATCGAAAACAATTGCAAATAAATGGAAACAATGCAATAAAATTGAAAAAAATTGAAAAAACATGGAAAAAAATTAGGCAAACCCGAAAAAATCCTAAATAATCTTACATAATTAAAAAAAAATTGGACAAATCGAAAACAATTGCAAATGAATGAAAACGTCTGAATAAAATTGGAAATAATTGAAAGTCGGAAAAATTGAGAGAAATTGAAAGAAAATGGAAAAAATTGCACAAAAAATGAGAAAAAATGGAAAACAGTGGGAAAAAATTTGGAAGAATATGTATGGACACTTTGGAAAAAATTACGAAAATCGAAAACAATTGCAAATAAATGGAAACAATGCAATAAAAATGAAAAAAATGGAAAAATCGAAAAAAGTGAAAAGAGTGACAAAATTGAAAAAAAAACTGAAAAAAATGGAAGAAATTGGACGAACCTGAAAAAATCGTAAATAATCCTATATAATTGGAAAAAATTAGATAAATCGAAAACAATTGCAAATAAATGAATAAAATTGGAAATAAATCGAAAAAGTCCAAAAAATTGAGAGAAATTGAAAGAAAATGGAAAGAATTAAAAAAATTGGGAAAAAACGGAAAAAATTGAAAAAAATCGATTGTGTCGCCAAAAACTTTACCGACTATTATCCAGAGACGAATAATTTTTCAGATATTTAATGTTCCAAGTTTCAAATTTTGACATTTTTTTATTTTTCACAGGTGACAGTTGGAAAAATAATTTTGATTGTTCTGAAAAGGGTTTTTCAAGGGTTTTCAAATGACATATTGCAAGTCAAATTCTGTGACATATCCCATCTGTCATTTTTTGATAGTGACACTTCCGTTTGACAGATGTCGTACAAAGACTAATTTGTTCTTTCGACGGGTAACCCAAATCCATATACCAAATTTCAGTTCAATCGGATTAAACGTGTGGCCTCTATCGAGCAAGAAAACAGAAAGACAGACAGACAGACTTCCATCTGGAAATGGTCTTAATCATCTCAGTTGACCTCAAAATGGATATTTTCATGTTTATAAATTTTTTTTTCGCTCGTTCACAATTCTTTCCCTTCTTGGAGATGGGTCGGGAAAATAATTTGGACTGTAATCTGCTTTTTTCTATATTTTCCATTGTTTCATTGTAATTAATTGCTGCTTAAAAGCCGCTTTAAATATCAATTTATTTAAACTCTGTTTTCATTTTGATTTTACTCTTGGATTTTCGAAAAAAATCTATAAAAAAATTAGTATATTTAGTATATTTTTTTTGGGTCAAATTACGCTTTCACCATTTTTAAAAAAACTCAATTTCCCTCGAAACTGAAAGAGCTAGAGAGGAACTATTCATTTATATCCGGGACGTGTTTGACTATAGTAATTTGTTTGAATAAATTATTATTTCATCCTTATAGGAATCATCAGTACCATTTTTAACAACAATATTCCTTAAAACGGGATAGATGCACTTAAAAAAAACATATTTTTGATATTTATATTTTCTGTAAAAATTGTTTTGAAATATTATGAAAAACACTTTAATTAAAGACTATATTTTTATATTTTAGGCGGGATTTTCCTCATTTATCGATTGTTTGAAGATACTTCTCCTGTTAGTTGCAAGGGCGCCAGTGTAGAGTAGTGCGTTCGGCAAGCAAATATACTGTCTAGAGACAGACACCTAACACATTTTTTCGTTCTTTCACTTTCCCGACCCACCTCCGAGAAGGGAAAGTATTGTGAACGAACTAAAAAAAATTCGAGATAAAGATGAAAATATCCATTTTGAGATGATTAAAACCATTTCCAGATGGAAGTCTGTCTGTCTGTATGTGTGTATTCTTGTGTGTAATCCGATTGAGCTGAAATTTGGTATATAGGTTTGGGTTACCGATTGAAAGAATCCATTAGCTTTTGTATGTTTGACATCTGTCAAACGAAAGTGTCACTATCAAAAATGATAGATGCAATATGTCAAGGAATTTCTTATTTGAAAATACTTGAAAAACTCTGTTCAGAACAGTCAAAATTATTTCTCCAACTGTCACCTGTCAAAAATAAAAAAATGTCAAAATTTGAAACTTTAACATTAAATATCTAAAAAAGTACATCAATTTTTTTTGACTTTATCCGATTTTTTTCTATTGTATTCGGTTTTTTCAATTTTTTTTTATTCTTTCGATTAATGTCGGTTCGATTATATATGATTTTTTCGATGTTTTTCGATTTTGTAATCATTTTTTTTTTTCAATTTTTGTCAATTTTTCGACTTTTTCATTTTTTTTTTGGATTTTATCCGATTTTTTGGGAATGTACATTTGATTTTCGACTATTTTTTCAATGTTTTTTAATTTTATCCCATTTTTTTTTTCAATTTGTTCTATTTTTTTACGATTTATCCGATATTTTCCATTAATTTTTTTAAATTTTTTTCATTCTTTCCATTTTTTTTTAGTTTTTTCCGATGTTTTTTAGTTTTATCCAATTTTTTTTCAATTTGGGTTTGTATGCTTGTTCGATCTCACCGAATTATATTTGATTTTTTTAATTTTTCTCGGTTTTATTTGTTTTTTTTTTCGATTTTTATCGATTTTGTCTGTTTTTTACGATTTTGGCCGATTGTATTTGATTTTTTCGATTTTTTTTCAATTTGTTCTTAGTTTTTTTTCGATTTCGATTTTTTTTCAACTTTTTTCACTAACTAGCTTTTTATAATTTTTTATTATTTTTTTGATCTTTTTGATCAGTAACTAGCTTAATTAAATATCCCTGTTTTTCACTTCTGTTTTGTTTTTATTTCAACTAGCTTAATGAACCCCTTTTTTTCTCAATTTTCATTATAAATTACCCATTTTTTCACTTTATGAATAAATTATCCCTGTTTTTTTTTTCAATTTTATATGCATTTTCTTCCTCCAAAATGATCCCTCTTTTCTATTTGAAATTTCCCAACTGATGTATCGTTTTTCTATATTTTCCATTATTCCACTTTAATTAATTGCTAACTATCTATTTTCAATATTTATGTTTATGTGAACTTTGAATTTAGTCTGATTTTCCTAGCGAAAAACTAACCTTGTTTTATCCAACACTGTAATCATTTTAAAATTCAAAATAATCAAGAACTTTAAACAGGGTTGCCAATTTATTAGAAATAAAATTATAATTACCGTATTTGTAATTATTATTCTTACTTGAAAAACATTAAAAGAATCGCTGATAGTGTGCATCATATCTTTATTTATTTTATGTTGATATCGGATTATACGATCCAAGGTTACTAACTATCAAAAGCATAATATCTTGTGTTTTTTTCTCTCTATATCACTCCCTTCCCTTGTTTGTCCGTCCACGTTTCAATCAGATAACACTGTCCCTTTTGTTTGGGTATTGATACTTGGGAGATTTATATTCGTTATCAGATTGGTAATTGCACTTAAAATCTAATAGTTTATTTAGTTAATGAAACACAACAAATTTATAAATTTAACTAAAAAATATATTACACTGAGTACATACGGAGGACTATAAATTGTAAATTTTTTTATAAGGGTCAACGACTTGTTATATATAAAAATATATATACTGAAATGTATACTATTAAATTAAGAAAATTAATTTATTTTCCTTATTCCGGTACTGTATTGTGTGCTTTAAAAAAAAAACCGTGGTGTGATAAGATTTAGCCAGTGATTGACACAATGCAGTAGAAACACTTATTTTTCTTTCCTTGATTTGAAGTCTCAGATCTGGCGAAAGATAGAAAAAGGTTTTATTTTTTCGATGGAAGATTAATCATCTAGATACCTGATTTTTGTGCCATTGACTGGTCTGAAAGAATAATAGGTTTTTAATGTTCGTTAAGATTCCCAATCTTAGATTATGTATTTTTTTAATAAAAAAATCAATTTTTTATGTAGTGTTTGATAGAAACTCATCCTTAAGCATATAAGAAAATTTAAACAAAGACTTGGTAAATATTATTTAAATTTAGATAACTTTTTTAAATTATTATTATTATTATTAGAGTAGTCTTAAGTCTATTGAAAAAAACCACTATGAAAGTGTATATCCAGATAATTTTTCAATATTTTTTTTTATTATATTTGCTTATTTACAATCTGATTTCAAAAAGATATAAGTAAATTAAATGAGCCATACACATATTTTGTTCACTTGCACTCATGTACAATGATTAAATTTTTTTTTAAATCTTTTATCACCGTTCTATAAAAAAATTAGGGGAATAAATCGATCAATTCATTATATTAAGTTATTGGATATGTGCAGTAAAAATGAAAGTTTCTTTATTTCCATCATCAGGTAAACTACAATTAATTTAGATGATGGAACCCATCCGCCATCATAATACTTTACGGGGGGAGCGGGCACCCGCAATTCAATCAAAAATTAGTTGTGTCGCCCCAAAACTTTCCCCACGAATATTCACGAATACTTTTTCAGATATTTAATGTTAAAGTTTCAAATTTTGACATTTTTTTATTTTTGACAGGTGACAGTTTGAGAAATAATTATCTGGAAATTTTTGAGGTCGTTCACAATACTTTGGGTCGTAAATGTAAAAACTCGAAAAATCTCAAATGTCAAAAAATCTCAAATCTCAAAAAATTTCAATAATCTCAAAAAAAGTAAAATACCTCAAAACCATAAAAAATCTCAAAAATCAAAAAACTCAAAAATGTTCAAAAAAAAAATCTCAAAAAAAATTTAGACGCTTCAAAAACATCTCAAAAATCTCTAAAAAATCTAAAAATACACAAAGAATCTCAAAAACATTTAAAATGTCAAATCTCAAATAATTCTAAATAGTAAATATCTAAAAAACTCAAAAAATCTACAAAAATTTAAAGAAGTCAAAAAATCTCAAAAACCCAAAAAACCATTTAAAAATACAAAAATTAAATCTGAAAAAACCTTAAAAACCTCAAAAAACCAAAAAATGTCAAAAAAATCTCGAAAAACTTCAAAAAAATCTCAAAAAAAAATTAAAAACCTCATAAAATTCTCAAAGAATCTCAAAAGATTCAAAGGGTCTCAAAAAACTAAAATGAATTTAAAAAAAATCTGATGTGACCACCACATGACCTCTCGCCATTTTTTAATCAAAAATTTACACGGTGACACAAAAAAGTTATTATTTTGTAAATTAACAAATTTTTTCATATACAAAATATTTAAGTATACCGGGTGACACAGGGAAATGGATCAGCCCTATAACTTTTTTATTTACTGGTCGATCTTAATGAAATTTTAAGTGAATATATTAGATGTAATTTCAGATTTTTTGATTTACATAATCAAATTGGCCGACTTCCGGTTTCGCCGAAAATGGGTCCAAATTTTTATTTTTTAACGCAACACTCTGTATATTTTGATAAAATAGGATTTTACGGGTCAAAATACATACCATTGAATGGTCAAATGTTATTTTGACAGGAAATTAGATTTAAAAAAAAATGTTTTCAGTATACTTTGCTATAAATTTTTTAAATCATTTAAAAATGAAATAGGAGTCTACAAAAAGTGTAACTTTCTTTAAAAACCAGCTGTAGCCTAATTTATAACAATTTTACCAAAATAGAAACACAATTTTCCACTAAACCCATTTTTCATACACTGAGAAAAGAGAATAAAAATTTTAATTTTGAATTTTTTTTAATTAAAAAATTTACGTGTAGCAGAAAGTGGGTGCATAGTATATCAATTTATTCGTCTCAAAATGGGCTTCAAAAAAGTCCAGGTGATCCAAGGGGGTGTCATTTCATTTAAAGAAAGTAACACTTTTGTGAATTCCTATTTCATTTTTAAATGATTTCACAGATCAAATTTTCTGTCAAAGTGACATTTGACCATTGGATGGTATGTATTTTGACCCGTAGAATCCGAATTTATCAAAATATACAGGGTGTTGTGTATTTAAAAATAAAAATTTGGACCCATTTCTGAAATTTCATCTTATATATTCACATAAAATTTCATTAAGATCGACCCATAAATAAAAAAGTTATAGGAGTAATCCATGTCCCTGTGTCACCCGGTATGACAGAATAAATGGCTGAAATATAGACAATAAAATTAGACATTAAAAACACGGTTTAATTTTTTTATTTTAGTTAGAAAATAAATAGGGTTTACAAAATATTAAGCCAAATATATAAAAAAATAACAGTGCTGGGATTTTTTTTTATTGGTCAAAATTTTCCCAAAATATTTTCGGTCATTATAAATGAATTTTGTTATATTTTTTTCTTTGAATGGTACTTAATGTGTTATTAAAGGAATGCGAAAGATATTTAATTTGACTTATTATTGTAATACATTTTTTGTAATTGAACTCACCATGATAAAATAGTAAAAAAAAAATAAGTTGGTTTATTTAAAATATAAAGAACATACTAATTTTAGTAGCAAAGTTTAATAAAATATTTTAGGTGACATTAAATATCAGATAATTTTCTAAGCTTTTGACATTTGAGAAATAAATTTGAATTTGACAAATAATAATTTAATTAGGTTTTAAGGGAAGTTTTGATATTTTTCCTAGATTGTCAAGTGTGACATTAGGTTAGGATTGGAAGATACGAAAATGGGAACTAGAAGAAATACGAGAAATAAACCAATATGAGAAGAGGAAGAAGTAGATGTAGAATTAGAAGAAGGACATTAGAAATTTCGGAACCAAAGTGTAACAGACATAATGGAAGAAAATGTTGAAGAAATAAGGGAAGGACAAGATAAAGAACAAATAAAAAAAAATAGAACATGAAAATATTATGGATAGGATGATGAAATTGGATCAAAATAGTGAGAAATCAGAAGAAGCAATAAAGAAATCAGAAGAAAATAGTATACAGGAAGCAAGTAAGAAATATGAAGATTTTAAAAAATTAAATAAAGAAAACAAACGAAGAATTAAGAAAATAATTCGAAGATAAAATATTGAAAAAGAAAAACAAGATAGAGAACAAAGTATCAAGATAATCTGTACTATTCAAAAAATATTTATACGAATGCATAAAATATTATTTTTTTTTGTCGAGGCGTTACATATTTGTATTATGCAAAATATTTTTCATATCATGTCAATATTTTAGATAAAAGTCATTATTTTTTTATTATTTAATTAATACTTTATTTCCATTTTATATTACTTGTTGATATAAGACAAGTATATACAACAGGTATTATTATTAAATCTTCAGATATTATCATTAGACCAAAAAAAAAAAAAAAAAACAGATCTACAACTGATAAACCATTTTCATGGATATTTGTCTTGTTTTATTTTATTCATTTAATTAAACGATCCCAGATTAAAAAATTATATTTATTAGAATATACAAAACTAAGAGATAGGTACAGACCCAGACCACGCGAAACATCTATTAGAATATTTTGAAATGTCATTAATTTTAATCTATTATTAGAATTGGATTGCATGGATATCTTAATAGAGAAATAGTTTTAATGTATAAATTTATTATTTCGATTTAATATTTTTTTTTTATTTACCGATAACTTATATTTAGGGTTAAGATTAATTTGGTCGATTTTAATAAATATTTTTAAATTGAATTTAATGGATATGTATTATTTCAATATATCCAATCAAGATAATTTAAAAAATATCAACATATTATTTTACCCCAAAAAAAAAAAAATAAAAATAATATTTCTTAAATATTAATCTCATCGTTTTGAAGATTATTTTAAATTTAATAAAATATCTATTAATGCGTTATTTTTATTTTGACTCTTTTTTTTTTGATTTTCGAAAAAATCGATTGAAGATTATATTGGACAGTCACTGTGTAAAAGAAAATCGTCTCGGAAATAATTGATATAAACAAAATGTCACGTTGACGTTTTTACATATATAGGAATTCATTTGTTCAATATTTAGAATTTTATTTTTTTGCAATCGTCATGAAAATGATTTATTACAGGGAAAGTACAACTTTACACAAATCGTGTAAAATCTAAAAATTTAAAATATTTTAGTCTTATTTCCTAGTTTCATTTAGTTTTTGCTTTTTGTCATAAATTCGGTTTTCTCATAAATTTCGACTCTATGATCTTTTTTTCTAATCAAATAGTTATTCTTTACCTTAATATACAGGGTGGTTAAAAAAAACGTAGTGGAAACGATCATTTTGCTTCGCACACTCTGTATTATTAATTTGACAAAAAATCTTACTTTGAATTAAAGTTTCTAAATTTACTAGAATTTGTTGTACAAAAAAAATAATTATAAAAATATACAGGGTGGTTAAAAAAAACCGTTATTTAGTGGAAACGATCATTTTGCTTCGCACACTCTGTATTATTAATTTGACAAAAAAAGTCCTATTTTAGATTAAAGTTTCTAAATCTACTAAAATTTGTTATACACAAAAATAATTATAAAAATATACAGGGTGGTTAAAAAATGTTAATTAGTGGAAACGATCATTTTACTTCGCACGTTATTATTAATTTGTCAAAAAATCCTATTTTAAGTTAAAGTTTCCAAATTTACTGAAATTTGTTAATACACAAAAATAATTTCAAAAATATACAGGGTGGTTGAGATAATACGTGAATTATTAAAAACGATCATTTTGATCCACAAACTTTGCATTATTAATTTGTCAAAAATTCATATTTTTGATTAAAGTTTCCAAATCTACTAAAAATTAACACATGAAAATAATTAGAAAAATATACAGAGTGGTTGATATAATAGGTGAATTATTAAAAACGATCATTTTGATCCACAAACTTTGCATTATTAATTTGTCAAAAAATTCATATTTTTGATTAAAGTTTCCAAATCTACTAAAATTTGTTAATATATGAAAATAATTAGAAAAATATACAGTTGGCAATAAATTTGTATTAACAGGGAGCCACGTACAAGGTCAATTATACTATTAGAGAAGCTGCAATTTCTTGAGCTTTAAATATTTTAATAACTAATACAACATAAAGAAATAAGTTTGGTTTATAAGAACTAAATTAAGAGTTTTTGCCCAGAATACAGAAAAATGAAAGCTTCGACCATTTATTAATAAAAAATTCACAATTGAAATTTTTTATATTGAAAGTGTGTTGGAGTTATACTAAATGACAACATTAAAACATAAATCAAAAACCTCAAGTAAAAAAAAATATTTGTTTTTAAAAATGATAAATTTAATGAATTTAAAATTTTATTTTTTAAATAATACATGCTTTTACACTTTGTCTTACAAAAATTTACTACAAATAAAAGTAAATTAGATTTCTCCCATTTTTCTAATTTTCGATGTATATTGAAAAAAATTATTTTTTTTTATACAAATTCAAGTGGTATATCAATTATATATATTCAACTTTTTTTACAGTAGACTTAATAGTAAAGCCAAAATGCTTAAAATCCATGGTCAGTTTTCTGTTTGTCCACACTTTTAGTATTAAAATTCAGAAACCCTATTTAAAAAATATATAAAAAAGCTTTAAACATCTAAAGTCATCTATACTCAAAAAGTTGAAAAAATAATAATGTGTAACAGAGTGGAAAAACACCCATTAAAATAAATTATGTAAATGTGATTTTTATGGGTAGCAAATACAATTGACTTGTCCAAGCAAAAAACAAAAAACCTGTTTAGTTAGGAAAATATATATTATATATATTTTAAGTTCCATTGGCGATATAAGATGGTTCCCAGCGAGGCTTGACAGTTTTTAGGCAAGTTTTCTGTCATAAACATATAGTACGTACTTTGTAATATAATTTTATATTTTCACAAATCATAACAATATACCATTATCAATCACTGACAAATTTCAAAAACATCTGTTAGGACAATCTTCAGTCATCCACCCAATTGGAAGGATCTACAATTTTTTAGGATTCTTAAGGTTTCTAAGGATTTTAAGTATTTTTAAGAATTTCCAAGATTTTTTTAAGATTTTTAATTTTTTTTTCAGAATCTAAAGGGGTTTTCAAACATTTTTAACGATTTTAAAGGATTTTTAATAATTTTTAAGCATTTTATGGGTTTTTTAAGGAATTTCAAGGACATTTAAGGATTTTTAAGAATCAACTATTTTTACTAATTTTAACGTTTTCTTAAGGATTGTTTTAGGTTCTTTGAGAAGTTTTTATGATTTTTAGGTTTTTTTAAGGATTTTTTTCAGGATTTTTTAAGGATATTTTAAGGATTTTAAAGCATTATTAAGAATGTCTATGATTTTCATAAGATTTTTAACGATTTTCAATTTTTTTTTCAGGATATAAGGGATTTTTAAAAATTTTTAATGATTTTTAAGGATTAGGATTTTAAGGATTTTAAAGGATTATTAAGGATTTTTAAGCATTTTTGGGATCTTTAAGAATTTGTAGGGATTTTTAAGATTTTTAAACTATTTTTAGTGATTTTAATGTTTTTTAGGGATTGTCTTAAGATCATTAAGAATTTCTTAAGAATTATAAGTATTTTTACGGGTTTTTTAAGGATTTTGTCATAATTTTTTAAGCAAATTTAAGGATCTTAAAGTATTTTTAAGAATTTCTAAGGTTTTCTTAAGATTTTAAATTTTTTTCAGAATTTTAAGTGGTTTTTAAACATTTTTAATGATTTTTAAGCATTTTATGGAATTTTTAAGGAATTTCAAGGACATTTAAGGATTTTTAGGGATTTTTAAGAATCAACTATTTTTTAGAGATTTTTAATGTTTTTTAAGGATTGTTTTAGGATCTTTGAGAAATTTTTAAGATTTTTAAATAATTTTAATTATTTTTACGGTTTTTAGGTTTGTTTAAGGATTTTTTAAAGATATTTTAAAAATTTTAAAGTATTATTAAGAATTTCTAAGCTTTTTTTAAGATTTTTAACGATTTTTAAAATTTTTTCATAATTTTAAGGGATTTTTAAAGATTTTAAAGGAGCTTGATGACTTTTAAGGATTTTTGGGATTTTTAAGGATTTTGAACTATTTTTAGCGATTTTACTGTTTTTGAAGGATTATTTTATAATCTTTAAAAATTTCTTAATATTTTTAAGTAGTTTTAAGTACTTTTCAGTATTTTTAAGGGTTTTTATTGATTTTTAAGGATTTTTTAAGGAATTAAAAGTAATTTTAAGAATTTTTAAGAATTTATTAGCTACGAAGAGCAGAAAAAGTATAATTTATAATCCAGAAAGATAATTGAGATAATTAGTATTTGTTATTTTTGGTGTCCTTGTATATTTCTTGTTTCTTTATTATTGTACTATATTGTTCTCCAATGTACTATAATAATTTAAATGTCCGTACTATAACAGCTTCCAATACAGTTGGCAACGTTGATATTATAATATCCACCATATTATATATAAGGAGAGAGCTAGTAGGCGGTTGAGAATATCAGAAAGAGTAAAAAATAATGTTTCAAATGGCAACAATGCATGAATTATTATATCTTCATATAAGATTAAAATATAAAAACATTTTAATTGCAATACTCTATAGAAATAGGTATAATTTTGCAACTAGAATAGATCTACAAAAAATAACCGAAAACCATAAAAAGTTCTGTGGGCTAATCCGGATTTTTTTATTGTGCTAAATACCGAGACTTTTGTTGTCTTTTCTATTATTATTATTATTATCTGGTTGTTTCTAGAATTAATTATATTTAGTATTCTTGGTTTGGTGTTCTTTTCTATCTCTATTCTAATTTTTATACAAACTTGTTTCCCAAATTTCATTTACCAACTTTCCATTCGGAATTAGTCTGTGTTCCTAGATTTTAGTATCTATATCTTTTGAGCTAATGATGTTTCTCTTTTATTTCAATTCGTTGTCCAATTTGTTTTTCCTAAATGTTAGTAATTATCGTAAGCATTTTTGATTTATTATATTTTTTTGAATATCGTTATTTTTGTATACAAAGTAAAGTATTAAATTGCCATTCTTTGATTATACCATGACCTTGGGAGATTATCATTAGCTCAAGAAATTTCATGTTCCTTGACTACCCTAATTTCTCTTATTCCTCTATTAATTTACATCTAATAGTTTGCAAATTGTTCTTAGTGTTTTAATTCTCCTCAGCTCCGTGCAGAATAATTGCATTTGGTAGTGCAGTGTTTTTTTTGTCTGTGCCATCCTGTATTTTCATTATTCCTCTGCTCAGTATGTTTTAATTTCAGACTCGCTTGATATCCATTATCAAGATCTCCCTCTCTTCTAGGTATTACTATAAAATGTCTTTCCCATGTTAACAATTCTTTCCCTGTGTACCTCGTTATATAGGGTAAATTTTATTTATATTATATTAAATTTTCACTTAGGCCCAGTGTTATTGTTATTGATTATTAGTTTTTAATTTTTTTTATGCCGGTATATTTTTTTTATATTTACTTAAAAGTTCATATCTTATCTTTTATAATAATATAAATTTTCTGAAGTTTGTGGTGCTCTTTCAGTCTCGATTACAAAAAGAGAATCTATTTTTAATTTGTTTTTTTTTCCTCCTTTGGGACACAAGATTTAAATTTTTCTTATAAAACAAAACAAATATAACGTTTAATTTGAGTTTAATTTCCTTTAACCCATACAAAAAGAAAAATTGAACGGATTTTGAAATATATCATAGTTTTTTTTGTCAATTGTTTCTAAATACATCAAAAAATCAATTAGATTGGCCCGTCTTTTGTTTAATATTTTACTTTTTTGATATATATCAAATTCTATTCGTGGAACGAACCCATAATAATTAAAAATTGAGCTTAAATCACATTTATTACTAATTATCAACAAATTAAAATAACATTTCAGCAGATTTAATATTTATTAAAAACAAAATTGAACCAGTTTTTCATTATTTCCTTAATAAATATACTGAATTGGATTTTCTTCATAAAAAACTTTTTTGTGACAAAAACTAATTTCAAAATTTATCTCCCAAAAAGCACGAACCGCTTCCTACTCAAAATCCAGTTATCTTCTTAGTCGAATGCACTTTTCCACATTCAGTTTGTATTATTTGTAAAGTTGTAATTTAGCCCGTAGAATCAGATGTAAATTGGAACGTATAACCGGGCGGATGTTGAAGGGATCCCGTCCCGGCATGTTAACGTGTTAACATCGCAGTGTTAGGCCATGTGAACACTGGTAACGCGACCAAATGACGTGTAAGGATCTTGACTAGAATTTTAATCAGGTCGCAACGGGATGACCATGTTATCGGAATGACTTTTAAAGTAATAAATTGTTCGGCGTGTCGTGTCGTGTCGTTTAAGGAAAGATGATGTCTTTTGGTAAATGGGAAGCCAATCTCTCTCTATGGGGTCTACAGGAAGGAAATATTAGATTTTTGATAAAAAGTCAATTCCAACAATGGAAAAAATACTAATACATGAAATGTATATAAAATATTTAACTAGTGTCAATTATCTGACTTGTAAAGATTAAATAAAAAACTATTATTTAGCTAAAGTCTGAATTGCACTTAGGTGGCAAGCAAATACTCTACTTTTTTTTTTTTTTTTTTTTTTTTTTTTTTTTTTTTTTTTTTTTTTTTTTTTTTTTTTTTTTTTTTTTTTTTTTGGCTGAATGACAAAGGTCAAAGCCCAAAAAAAAATCTGATTTAATAGATTTTTTAGTTTGGAATATTAATATCAGGTCAACTTCCCATTTTCCTCACTATTAGTGATACCTTAATAAGTACATTTTAAAGCTTGTAGGGGTTCGGCAAAAATCACTTTTGAGGGTCTAATTTTAGATAGATCTTAACAATTTTTTTATCAACAACAACAAATGTGAGGCATCTCTTAAAGTACTTTTTTGAAATAAACTTTTTTTTGTGAGATAAAAAATAATGAATCTGGCCCATTTTGTCAATTTTTTTTCTTCAATTTTTTCTCAAAAATTAAAAAAAGTACTTCGAGAGATGCCTAGATCCAACCTTTCTTAATCCAAAAGTAAAAAAATATCTTGAATTTTTTAACCACAATCCGAGTAGTTTGATTTTTGCCGTACCTTATTTTACTAATAATCAAATTAAGGTTAAACCCCTCTTAACCTAAGATTAAGAACAACAGTAGAGGAAGAAATCGAAGTACTCGTTAACAATGTATAACAAGCAGCATGAAATAATACAAGGGGAGTAAGTAAAACTATCCAAAAAAATTAGACACCACTACTTTTTCTGTTTTCTTTACGATTTATACTTTTTCCAATTTTTTTCCCCACTTTTTTTACCTACTTTTTCCCCACTTACCATTTTTTTGTTTCAAACTTCGTTCCAATTTATTTTCTCCCACACTTTTCCTAATTTCTTTGGTTTGAAATTTTTTCCCCACATTTTTTTCCACCTTTTCTTTCATTATTTTTCCCTACTTTTACTATTTTCTTTAAGATTCATACTTTTTCTAATTTTTTTTCCTACTGTTTTACCTACTTTTTTCCTCATTTCTTTTACCTACTTTATGTTTTAAATTCTTATTTTTGTATTTTTTTACTAATTTTCTTGTTCCAAACTTTGTTAGAATTTATTTTCACCCATTTTTTTTCTAATTTCTTTACTTTCAAACATTTTTCTCCACCTTTTATTTTCCATTTTTCCCCACTATTTTTCCCCTACTTTTAGTATTTTCTATATGATTCATAATTTTCCAACTCTTTTCCATCTTTTTTTCTCATTTGTTTTTACTTTATATTTTACATTATTATTTTTCTACTTTTTCCAATTTTTTACCTACTTTTTTCCCCACTTTTTCCCCCACTTTATGTTTTAAATTCTTATTTTTATACTCTGTTACTAATTTTTTTGTTTCAAACTTTATTCCGATTTATTTTCATCCACTTTTTTCCTAATTTCTTTAGTTTCAATATTTTTAATACACATCTTTTTCCACCTATTCTGTCCCACTTTTTTCCCCACTATTGGGGCAAATATTTTAATAACGCACGACTTAACAACACCACCCAGTAATAAAAAAAAAATAAAAAAAAAATTTATTATTGATTAAATGGGTAAAAAGACAAAAAACAAAACACTGACTAAATCCACTAATAGAAAATAAAGATGGAGCGGAATCCAAAAGCCAATTTATTATTATTTTAGACTTAAGAAACACAGAAAAATTAAAAATAAGGAACAAGAAAATATGTGTACATTAAACCAAATATAAAATTTTTATCGCGAATTAAATAATATTGTGAACGCCAATACTGGCTGAAATCGTTTTCGGATGGGCGCTCCATTAATATTAAACATAGGAAGCTGCGGTTTTCAACAATCGATTCCGTCGTTAACTTTTAGGGCTGTGTGTGGCAATTATTTTTAGTAAAACTGATACGATTATCAACTGTTTTCTCTAGAAAAATTTGAAAAAAGAAGCACCGCATATTTTTAGTTGCTATAAACGAATAATTATGTTTTATAGGGCACTCTACCCTGTTCTGCGGAAAAAAATTGGACTAGATGGTAGGATTATTTAACATTAACCAGAAAATACTAAAAAAAAACAATTTTTACACCCAATTTATTATAATACAAGCACATTTTCCTTGGGTAATTCTCTAACCGGCAACCACAAAAGTCACGTGGTGTGTGGTCCTCTTAAGCTAAAAGCATTCAGGCCAAAGAAATAAAACAAAGCGAACGAAATTGCAAAATCTAAATAAATACAACAAATGTAAAGACTTACGAAAACCATAACAGTTCCACGAAAAAGTATCATAAAGGCACAATTAGCGAAAAAAACCACTGACTATGACGCGGCTAATGGTGGTATAAAACACGCGGCCAATCAAAGTCGCGGAAAAAAATTGAATTTCCAATCAACGAGCCGTTATGTCACCAACGGACTTCTTGATACGACACCACCGAGCGTCACCTGATCGTTGCGACGTGGTTACGAGGAACAAGGAGAACAAAATATACTATAGCAGTTCAAAAATTAACAGATGTGGGCGAAAACGGCTACTTTTACTCCTTTGAGACTAAAATATTTAATACTATCTATATATCACTGTGGCGCTACAGAAACAAGAGAACCCATGTGATACTTTAGTCCCTTGGTTACATAATATACTATTTTAGATATAAATTAGAATAGAGCAACGGTCCATAATTTTTTTTCAAACTTATTTGTACCATTAGATAAAGTAGATATTTCAAAGAGTATTGTTCTCTTTATCTCTCTGTTTTTAATGTGCACAGAAATAAATGTCCACCCAGTACACGTACCAATACATGTAGTGAATTTAATTTAATAACCATTGTTCTTCTTTTAGCGTGTATCGTACCAGCAAGGTAACATGTGTTCTTTTAGAAATGGGTCATGTCCATGTCACCTTATTCCTCGGCTCTCATACACCGTGTTTTTAACACAACCGGCGCGGTGGCTCAACTCCGCCGACGTCATGACTTGATAGCGAGTCGCGATATCCGGACTCGCATAGCGTTTTATCAAAATTTATTCATCTTATCGTTGAAATCTTTCTTGGCATTGTCTAAGTAGTCTTTGAGGTATACTTAAAATATATAAATTTTGATGACGTGCATTTAAAAAAAAAACAAAGTGGGTTAAAGGAAAGCTTTGTTTGAAAGTTTGACTTATAAGCTCATTTTTTTAATTTACATAAAATAAAAAAATCGGTTTCCCGACAAGTCCAATTTCGTGACATTGCATCTATCATTTTTTGATAGTGACACTTCCGTTTGACAGATGTCGTACAAAAACTAGTGAGTTCTTCCGACGGGTAACTCAAACCCATATACCAAATTTCAGCTCAATCGGTTTAAACCTGTGGCCTCTATCGTGTAAGAATACACACAGACAGACAGACAGACATCTGGAAATGGTCTTAAGCATTTGAGGGGACCTCAAAATGGATATTTCCATCTTTATCTCGAAATTTTTTTTTTAGCTTGATCACAATACTTTCCCTTCTCGGAGGTGGATCGGGAAAGTAAAAACTCAAAATATCTCAAATGTCAAAAAATCTCAAATCGCAAAAAATTTCAAAAATCTCAAAAATAAAAAAAATCTCGAAATAGGTAAAATACCTCAAAACCACAAAAAATTTCATAAATCAAAAAATCTTGAAAATATTTTCAAAAAAAATCTCAAAAAATTTTTAGACGGTTCAAAAACATCTCAAAAATCTCCAAAAATTCTTTAAAAATCTAAAAATTCACAAAGAATCTCAAAAAATTTAAAACGTCAAATTTCAAAAAATTTAAAATAGTAAATGTCTCAGAAACTCAAAAATTTGATCAAAAAATCTCTAAGAAGTCAAAAAATCTCAAAAGCTCAAAAAACCTTAAAAAATTTCAACAAAAAAATCTGAAAAATCTTAAAAAACCTCAAAAAATATAAAAAAATTTCAAAAAACCTAAAAACACAAATTCGACAAATCTCAAAAACTCTTTAAAAACCTCTAAAAATCTCAAAAAAAACTCAAAAATATCAAACAATTTGAAAAAAACGTAAAAAATCTCAAAAACGAATTGAAAAAAAAAAATTGACAAAATTGGAAAAGATTGTAAAAAAATTGAAAAAAATCCACGAATTCTTTTTCAGATATTTAATGTTAAAATTTAAAATTTTGACATTTTTTTATTTTTGACAGGTGACAGTTGGAAAAATAATTTTGACTGTTCGGAATAGAGTTTTTCAAGAGCTTTCAAATGACATATTGCAAGTCGAATTCCGTGACATATTGCATCTGTCGTTTTTTGATAGTGACACTTCCGTTTGACGCATGTTATACAAAAACTAATGATTTCTTCCAACGGGTAACCCAAAACCCTGTACCAAATTCCAGTCCAATCGGATTAATACTTTTTAAGATATTTAATGCTAAAATTTAAAATTTTGACATTTTTTTATTTTTGACAAGTAACAGTTAGAGAAATAATTTTGACTGTCCTGTATAGAGTTTTTTATGGGCTTTCAAATGACATATTGCATGTCCAATTCCGTGATATATTTGATCTGTCATTTTTTGATAGTGACACTTCCGTTTGACAGATGTGGTACAAAAACTAATGGGTTCTTCTGGGGGGTAACTAAAACCCCTATACCAAATTTCAGCTCAATTGGATTAAACGTGTGGCCTCTATCGTGGAAGAATACACACACACATACACACAGACAGACAGACAGGCAGACTTCCATCTGGAAATGGTCTTAATCGTCTCAGGGCACCCGAAAATGGATATTTCCGTTTTTATCTCGAAATTTTTTTTAACTCGTTCACAATACTTTCCCTTCTAGGAGGTGGGTCGGGAAAGTAAAAAAAATCAAGGCACGACAAAAGTTACTACTCCGATGCGTTATTTTCTATTCAAAATTTATAATTTTTATTTGACTTGTATATATTAATATTCTTACGCCATCCCTGGATGGACCCAACAGGGTGTGTGTTAAAATGACCAGTGTTGTTAAATGTAGCACAATTATGCTAAAAGTGTCACTTTCAGCTCTGGAGTGACACTATAGCAAGCACTATTGAAAACTATTTCGTTCCATGACATTTCTGATACTGAATATATTTCTTGGGTTCAGATATGATGAATTTATTCATCAGAAAATCTCAGATATTAAGTGCAATTGAAGTGAGTCGAACAAAAAATGCACGTCACTACTTCAGTCAAATGGAATCTACTATCTTATGACGTCATAAACCACACAGCGACGAAGATAAAACCATCAAACGAGTCGAGAAGTACCATTTTGTGACAAACTTCAACACAATCAGAAGCTCCTCCACAACAATACTAGAAATGACCACTCTCTGTCAGTCATTCGACACGTGTTTATCTTCTTTTTTTTTTGTAAATATAGTTAACAAAATCTAATAATCATTTTAATTTAATAAAATAACAAAGAAACTAAGACCTCACATATACATTTTTAGCATTCTATTTGTCAAGATAATTATTGAATTGAACAAAAGGGCGAGTAATATGTTCTTGAATCCTTATGAACACAGATCTACACGTTTGTCCAATATATTAAGTACTTTTGTCAAAATTGCATTTCAAATTTACCAACATAAAACTCCATGCAACTTTGACTTTAGATTTTAATTTGAACTTTTTCTCTTATCGTTTATTTTTTTATATATTTTCTATCCTTTGCTAATCTTGTAACGCTCGTTGCGTCATCAAGCGGGATTTTGGCGACTTAGTCCCATCAAATAAAATGGATTCTATAATGTATGTAAATGAACGGTATATAAGCTACTAATTGATTACCAATTATAAAGATTATATATTTTTTTAGTAAAACGTCTTTTAACTCATACCACTACAACTAATCTGGAACACGGAAAGAATTTTCTCCTTTTTTTTTTACTGACTCTGTGTGCGGTTCTTGACTATTCAAAAGTTTATTTAGATTTCGAATGCGATGTAAAGAAGCTTAGATAGGGAAATGGTGGTAGAGACTTTCTGTTTCAAACGATTTTTATAAGAATCTTTTCAAGGATAGCAAGATTATATAAAAAATTTAATAGCACGAATTTATATTTAAGATAAAAATTAATTCCAATCGTAAGATATTTATTAAATATTTTAATTGTTAATAGAAATATATTTAGTTTTAACAAAGGATAGTATTTTTTTTTTAATTTTTCAATGTATTTATTGATTTTGATCTAAATAAATAGAGAATCAATTTTAGAATTAGCGGCATTATAGAAAGTGAGAATTTTAGTAGCATGTGAGGTATAGAACAGACCCTGTGACACTCCGGCTTTGGTTGGTATAGTGACCTTGATATCTTATAAAAAGTTAAAAGAAATATTGGACGGACTATAGTTATATTCTAAGGTCGTTAAATGATGTTTACAACATTATTTCATTTTAAATAAAATCAAATTTACAGATAGAGTTTCTTTAACAATCCTCTGACATTGTCCAAATTGATTTCTCAATCATGAAATGGATGAGATAGAATTATGACGTAAATGTTATTTTTGACAGTTCAATTAATTTTTCACTATCAAAATGCTTTCTTGGAATAATGACAAAGAGCAAAGATTCCATTTAAAGTTGATTAATTACTTTTTAAGAGAACGAGATGCTGGAATACCGCTTTTACCGGTTAAATGCAGTCTACAACGTTTGGGTTCACCCCAAAAATATAATTGTATAATACGTTTTTAATATGTATTATATAATTATATAAACACCCCCAAGTTAGAAATTTAAAACAAATCAAGTTAAAAAAAGTTACAAAATTATCTAAAAAGATACGAAACGCATTAAGCAAAATATAATTTTTGGTATTACCAATTTATTAATACAAACACACCTTAACAAACGTCACTGAAAACAATCCTTACATATGTAATTAGTTATATTTTAATTATGCAGTTGAGTATAAAATAACATTCAAATAATATGTGACAAACGTAAAACAGCAGAATACGTCACCGATTATGACGTAAACAAACTCTAGATAGTGCCGAATTCGTGTTCTCGGAGCCGAAATCGTATACGTCCAATACATCATCGCTTTAGGAACCATATTGTACACCTTTTTTTCCTCGCCCGGATTTGGTATAAATAAAATTGGTTTATTCGAATTTTTTTCGCACTTTTCTACCAGCAGATACTCCGGCCCGCTGTCTAGGGGGGCAATTACAGTTCGACAAAATTGGTCGAGACCATAACGAACCCTGGAGTATTTTTTTTCCACTGACGCTGCTCGTACAAGTGGCCTTCACACTATAAACGGTAGGTGACCAAGGCGCCAAAATACAACCTTTATTTTTACCCATTCCAAAACATTAATAACATATAAGTACTATAAATGAAATACCTTTTCTTTTTCTAAAATTTACTAACACAGAACTAGAATTTGTTTGACGAGGTCAGTGGTCTTATATCAATTGTGTGCAATCATTTTTACTATGATAATTTTTTGAATCGCTCTGTATTAAATTTGATAAGGAAGCAAGAAAACATGTGTTCTTTCTCTATCAAGAATCTTATGAACAGTTAGTCGTATGTAAGGAAATATCTAAGTGGTGTCGGATGCATGCCATGCAGGTGACAACCATCTTCTTGCAGTTGAAGTGACAGAGACTGATCGTCGTGGATAAAAATCCCATGAAATATGGAAGTTTTTTACATCGAGATGTCCCGAGAAGCTGGTGATAAATATCAAATTTTAAAAACCAAGTAGTTATGAACAATATAAAGTTTTTTAATTTATTTTTAATACATAGGATTTTTACGTGTTTTAGGTAATATATCTTGTTAAAAAATAATATACAGTGTGTCACAGAAAGATGGTACAATTCATAAAACCGTTATTTTCTGATGTAGTTACGACTACTTTCAGGGTAAGAGTAATTAGAAAATATGAGAGGAAAAAATAGTAAAAACAGGAGAAGTATGAAAAATAGGAAAAAACAGGAGGAATATAAAAAATAGGAAAAAAACAGGAAATATATTTTTTCTTATACAATAGGAAATAGGAAGAAAATACTGAAATGAAGAAAAAAAGAAACTAATAGAAAAAAAAAATAGGAACAAATTGAGAAAACACTCAAAATGGATAAAAATAGGCAAAAGTAGAAAAAAATATAAAATATATGGAAAAATAAGGAAATATGGAAAAAATGACAAAAGTATAAAAAAATTCAAAAACGTAAAAAAATAAAGAGAATTAGAGAGAAATAGGAAAAATTGGAAAAATAAACAAAAACTTAAAAAAACAGTAAAAAACAGGGAACTATACGAAAAAATAACAAAAATAGCAAAAAATAGGAGAAGGAAAAACCAGGAAAAAACGAGCAAAATAGAAAAAAGGAAAAGTGAGAAAAAATAGGAAAAACCGAAAAAGTAGAGAAAATAATAAAATATAGATAAAAACATGTAAATGGGAAAAAATAAAAAAAAACAATAAAAAAATAGTAAAAAACAATAAAAAGTAGGAAAAAATAAATAAAAAGAGAAAAATAAATAGGTATAGAGGTACATTTTAAATTTTTACGAACTACGGTCGAATTTTGACAACTGGACTTCTACTAATTTCTATTTAGCACCAGTACAATCAGAATGCCCATTAGTAAAAATTATAACTTTAAAATATTTTTCTTCGTCTGTGACAGAAGACAAAAATTATTTTTCCTATACATTTGTTTCATTGAATTGTTAGGAAAAATTATTTGTCAATTTCAAAATATTTGTATTTTGTTACACTCTATTATAATAGACAATAAAAAAATTTCCATTTTTCCCTATTTCTTTCATTTTTTCCGATTTTTCGATATTTTCTCTATTTTTTCTTATTTTTCCGTTATAAAATCCAATCTACGATTTTACCGACCATGCAAAAATAACCATAATAATTAAATCAACTACTCACGATTTAAATTAATAATCGTTACTAAAGAACGAAAAGTTACTTTTTTAACATCTCTATTTTTTGTTACGTTACAATTTCTAGAGTCCAGAGACAGAAATTCTACTTTGATTTCTGTCATCTGTCACTTAGTTGTCACTGCGTTTTAATGTCAAACTGCCAAATGTAAATAATGTTTATAAAAACATTATTAAAATTGCATTAAAAAACTATTTTTTTTATTAAAAGAAATCTTGACTATCTAAAACTAGCCTGTGTATAAAAAAAAATATTTTCTCGGGAATCGAAAGTAGAATTTCTGTCTCAAAAGACACATTTTTCAAAAACCGAAACCGATATATTAATAAGGATAAGGAAATATATTCTATTAAATCCTTTACGTTATATATGTGTACATTAATTAGATATTTATTAACATGAAAACAACAAAAAAAAAATTTTACTTGTTGAAATAATTTTTAAATTCAATAAAAGAAACAACTAATTCGCAAGGCTAAATAAAAAATACTAAGCAATATTTTGCAAAAAGCGAACTACCAAATTTACGCATATCCATTTTTAGAAACCATGGGCGTACCAATAAAATTTAAAATAAATTAATGCGAAAAGAAAATAGCGATAAAAAGACGAAGCTCAGCGCACTAATAATGAATAAATAATAATTAACTTTACAACAAATTCCATTCATTACGATACTGATGAACTAAATTTAATTAACCCTTATTAAGTAAGCTAATTAAAAAGATAAAAAAAATTGCAAATATTCATCAATAAAGATATAAAGATATTAAAGGATGTCACATTAGTTAAAGATAAAAAGATAATATTTACAGGTAAGAGAAGGAAGAAAAAAATGTACACAGGGAGAGAATATATTTCGGTAGAAGATACTTTATGAAATTTTTATATTATGGATTCGTTCCACGAATAGAATTTGAAACATATCAGAAGTAGAATATTAAATAAAAAGTATTTTGGACGCCAGTCAAATTGATTTTTTTATGTAATTAGAAACAATTGACAAAAAACTGTATAAATTAAACTCAAATTAAACGTTATATTTGTTTATTTCATAAAAAAAATCCAGATTATTCCCTTTTTTTTTCTTAAAAAAAAAACAGCTTTTCTTGGGGTTCCTTTAATCTTCCTTCTACAAAAAATTGTAGTCCAAGAAACTTGGTACAAAGGAATAAATGAAGTCCGGAGAAAAAAGTATTTCCCAGGAAAAACCCCTATAAGGTGAGCGGGAGAAAAAAAAGAAATCAATTATTTTGATTGAGTAGGCAAAGAAAAGAACATTATTAACATGGGTAAGACATTTTATAGGAATACCAAGAGAAGAGAGGGACATGACGCGAGGAAATAAGAAGGGGAGTATGAAATTAAAATTTATTGAGTAGAGGAATAATGAAAATACAGGGTGGTACAAAAAAACGTAATACTAGACTCTACTCATATTACTGTGACACAACGTTAGTTAGTAATTATTTTATTTTTTATATAAGTTTTCTTGAAAACTAAACAATTAATTATACAGGGTGTTGTGCAAAAAAATATACATAGTTTAATGGCAGATAGTCTTGATTCCAAAATAATTGCACATAACCCGTAATTTCTGAGATACAGGGGATTTTGATTTTTTACCAATTTTTTTAAGTAATCATACATTTTTAAGTCTAATTTTGCATCTGTTTGGATCTACGTGGTCTTGAGAGAAAATAAAAATTTATTTATTTTTTCGAAATATGTTTTTTATTTTATGTTGCTTTATCTGGAATTTAACTGGCATTTCGAAAATGTAAAAATATGTACGGCATTTCATTTGTTTTGTTTTGGACTAATTTCCGGTAAAATCGGAAGTAACAGAAAGAAGTGACATATAAAAAGTAAATTAATTTTAAATGATTTCATTTTAATATTTTTAAAAATACAGAACGGCTCAATATTTCTTTACACTATAATATAATTGGAATTAAATTTAATTGTATTAATACAGATTTAATCAAATTTGGATATTTATGAGAAATTAATGATTTACTAATAGTATCATTAAGGTATTATTTATTTTTGTAAAATTAAAATATTCGGAATTTTCTTTACCTATAATCAGTAACACACAATTTATTAACCAAAGCAATAATTTATGAAGGTATAAAAATAGAAGTTAAAATCGTTCGTTGTCGTGCCAATCTTACAAATTTCTTAACACTATTATATTTTCTAACGTCATGATATCTACGAACGACTAAATTTGGCGTCAAAATGATTCATGTCTCTAAAGGTGGGCCGGGTGGGTGGTTCTAACTCAACAAAAAAAAAAAAAAAAAAAAAAAAAAAAAAACTAAACTAAAATAAAAATCCCGTAGCACCCATTTCGATAACAATCATTATTTGGGCTGGCCGAGCTAGTTAGTTTCGATAACATCACTTTCATACAAGCCATATAGTCTGATTCCTAAAGCGATAAGAGTCGATAGCGAGGAGCGGGCGTGGGCGCGGGTGAGGAGAACGATGCATGCCGCTGATAAGACTCCGGACCGGGGTCTTATCACAACTCATCAATCAGCCTGCAACTGATAAACAAACTCTGCTTGAACGCTGGGGGACCGCTTATCGGTCTCGACGGTTTCCATCTATAAAGACCCCAGACTTCGCTCGCCACCCCGCGCCACCCTCCATCGGTGCTGTTTCGTTCGTCTTCTTCCACACTCACTCGCTCCTCTTCCTTCCTTTTTACCTTTTAAATTTTGTCTATTTAATTAATCGAACTGTTTTTGGCACATCAACCGTCGATTCGAACTTATGATACGTCATATACGGTTTGTTTGGTTTATAAATACAGGGTGATTCTAAAGTCCCTGATATTTTTTTTAACTAAACTACTTCAAAAATTCAAGAAACTTCCATTATAACTTTAAACATGAAAATTATTGAAAAAATATTAAAAACTCCTTGATAATTCCTTTTAAAAATTCTGGAAAATTTTTGATAAAATTCATAAAACTTCCTTGTTGATAACCTTAAAAATAAAAATTCTTGAAAAAATCACAAAAAATGCTTGAAAATTGCTTTAAACAGTCCTTGAAAATTCTTGTTAACTAAACTGCTTAAAAAATCCTGAAAAAATCCTAGAAAATTTTTGACAAAATTCATAAAACTTCCTCGATAACTTTAAAAATGAAAATCCTTGAAAAAATCACAAAAAATGCTTGAAAATTGCTTTAAACAGTCCTTGAAAATTCTTGTTAACTAAACTGCTTAAAAAATCCTGAAAAAATCCTAGAAAATTTTTGACAAAATTCATAAAACTTCCTCGATAACTTTAAAAATGAAAATCCTTGAAAAAATCACAAAAAATCCTTGAAAATTGCTTTATAAAGTCCTTGAAAATTCCTGTTAACTAAACTAGTGAAAAAATCCTGAAAAATTTTTAATAAAATTCTAAAAAAAATGATAACTTTAGAAATGAAAATCCTTGGAAAAATCTTTTAAAGTTGCTTTAAACAGTCCTTGAAAATTCCTGTTAACTAAACTGCATAAAAAATCCTGAAAAAATCTTAGAAAATTTTTGATAAAATTCAGAAAACTTCCCTGATAACCTTAAAAATGAAAATCCTTGAAAAAATCTCAAAAAATCCTTAAAAATCACTTTAAAAAGTCCTTGAAAATTCCTTTTAACTAAACTACTTAAAAAATCCTGAAAAAATGCTGAAAAATTTTTGATCAAATTCAAGATAACCTTAAAAATGAAAATCCTTGAAAAAATCACAAAAAATCCTTGAAAATTGCTTTATAAAGTCATTGAAAATTCCTTTTAACTAAACTAGTGAAAAAATCCTGAAAAATTTTTAATTAACTAAACTGCATAAAAAATCCTGAAAAAATCTTAGAAAATTTTTGATAAAATTTAGAAAACTTCCCTGATAACCTTAAAAATGAAAATCCTTGAAAAAATCTCAAAAAATCCTTAAAAATCACTTTAAAAAATCCTTGAAAATTCCTTTTAACTAAACTACTTAAAAAATCCTGAAAAAATGCTGAAAATTTTTTGATCAAATTCAAGAAACTTCCTTGATAACCTTAAAAATGAAAATCCTTGAAAAAATCTTAAAAAACCCTTAAAAATTGCTTTAAAAAGTCCTTGAAAATTCCTTTTAACTAAACTACTTAAAAAATCCTGAAAATTTTTTGATCAAATTCAAGAAACTTCCTTGATAACCTTAAAAATGAAAATCCTTGAAAAATTCTCAAAAAATCCTTAAAAATTGCTTTAAAAAGTCCTTGAAAATTCCTTTTAACTAAACTACTTAAAAAATCCTGAAAAAATGCTGAAAAATTTTTGATCAAATGCAAGATAACCTTAAAAATAAAAATCCTTAAAAATTGCTTTC
This sequence comes from Neocrepidodera transversa, assembly GCA_963243735.1. Classification (NCBI taxonomy): domain Eukaryota; kingdom Metazoa; phylum Arthropoda; class Insecta; order Coleoptera; family Chrysomelidae; genus Neocrepidodera; species Neocrepidodera transversa. The sequence continues at coordinate 546,279 of OY725345.1, read as the reverse complement.
AAAGGTCCTTGAAAATTTCTTTTAATTGAACTACTTAAAAAATCCTGAAAAAATACTGAAAAAATACTGAAAAAATTTTGATAAAATTCAAGAAAGAAATAATGGAAAAACGGTAAAGCGAAAAAAAAATAAATGTTAAGCATCGATACCATCTTTAATGATTCCCTAAAAATAAAATATATACTTATATTTTTCCCCATTTTACCTATTCTTGTAACTTTGTGGATAGAAATGTGCAATTTTCACTGAAATGTTTTATTTTAGTACCAGTTTGGTTTAAATTGATTAAATTTTTTCTATCGATTTCGATACACACTTTTGCTATTATTTTAGTCAACAACAGCACAGATCACCTTAACTATACAGAACCGAAAGTACAGGGTTATTCATTATAAATGTTCCAGCCCTTACCATAGTTATTATTGCATAAACAAAAAAAATTTCGAAATAAAAGTTGTGTGGTTATAAACTAATTTTATTATAACGTTAACAAAACTACAGTGGCGTGCGCAGTTTAGGGGACACAAGAAAAATATTCGTTTTTTTAAATGAGACACCATGTATATTATTGAATTTTTGAAAAGACGTTTTTCTTCTGATTTTAAAAATATACCATATCATACCCCTGTTATTTTAAATTTTGAAAAGCTATTCACTTCTACAGAAAAAAACATAAAATAGGTACCTTTATTAAAAAAAATTGATAAAATGCGAATATATATATAAAGGATGTCCCAGAATAAAGGGGTAGAATATTTACTTAATTTTAAGACCAAAAGTCTTTATTCCCTAAATTGAGTATTAATGAAGTTACAGGGCGTTAAATTTTCAGAAAGAAATAACATTTTTTTTGTAGAATACAGCTGAAGTTTGACGTCTATCAACTTAACAAGACAACTTCGGAAAATTACAACGGTATCTTATTAGTAATTTGCCGCTTTTTTTTTGATAAAGAATTTGCCACTTTTTTACCGTAAATTAGATGTGGAAAAGAATTTTGCCGCTCTTTTTTTTATTAAAAATTAAACGTCTTGCTAACTTGAGACAACTGCGTAAATAATTAAGATATTAAAAAACTAAAAGCTGGAGAATGTGCCGCATTTTTGCCATTAATTAGTTATGGGAAAAATGTTTGCCTTTATTTTTTATTCGTAATTAAACAAATCGCTAACTTGATATCAAGTTAACGACATGACTGTGTAAATAATTAAGATATCAAAAAAATAAAATCTGGATAATTTGCCGCTAAAGAGTAAAAATTGTCACATGTTTTTTATAAACAATTTCCACAATTTTTATATACCAACTTCAAATTGAAGAAAACAAAAAAAATTTACTTAATTCGGCTTTACAATAGTTAGCCTTTAAATTTAATTTTTTTAAAAATCGGTTTTCAAAAACAAATTATGAATGAAAATGACTAAAGGTTGATGGTGCTAGATTTTTAAGTTTCCATCTGTTTTTTGAAAATATTAAAAAGCAATCAACTTTGCATGATTTATTTCTGACTTTTTAGATGTTTTATATTTTTTGTCTTTAGGAATAAATATAAAAAATTGTTTCAAATAATAACAAGTACCGGTAGGTGGCAAAAAGAGGGGGCGGAGTTCCGGGGGTGAAGTCCAGAATCGTCTCATATGTGAGTCATCTAAAGAGCCAAAACTCTCCAAATTTTAGTTTTTTGATATCGTCATTATTTACGCAGTTGTCTTGCTAATTTGATATCAAGTTATAAAATGTTTAATTTTTAATAAAAAAAAGAGTGGCAAATTTTTTTTCCACAACTAATTTACGGCAAAAAAGCGGCAAATTCTTTAGTCGTTAGTTTTTTGATATCGTCATTATTTACGCAATTGTCTTGCTAATTTAATATCAAGTTAGCAAAATGTTTAATTTAAAAAAAAAGAGCGGCAAAAATGTTTTTTCCACAACTAATTTACGGCAAAAAAGCGGCAAATTACTGATAAGATACCGTTGTAATTTTCCGAAGTTGGCTTGCTTAGTTGATAGATATTGAAGTTTGTCCCCTTTATTCTGGGACACCCTGTATATATAAATTAAATCTGACAACACGGCTTTTAGAATGTCAATATTTAGGGTTTATGTTGGATATAATTTTTTTCTATGATATTACATCTACCCCTACCATATTTTTACACTTCATGATAACACATAACCTATAAACCTATGGAGTGTATATAAACCCGTACAATTCTCAATTCGACTGACAATTGACATAAATGGCATAATGACGTTTCCGCGTTTTCTAATAAAAATATGATACCAATTATAACCGTTATTTACTGAACTCGTTGTGACTACTACCACGTGTCTTTTAAATACCTGAACAACCTGTTACAACGCCACTGGTGTACAGTTTTGACCAAACCAATAAATCTGATTATAAATCTGTAAATTATTTAAATATTCTATTATGATAACCGAAAATGTAGAATAACATAATTGCAAAGAGAAAGTTTTTTCAATAAACAAAAGAAATTACATAGTATTTTATCATTTTGTTAGTGATTGGTAAAAATAAAAATAATAAATTACACATTGAGGAAATTAATGTTTATATTCAAACAACTTACCCATTGTTATTCCGATATAAAATTAGCAGCACAGCAAAATTGTCACGCGTCAAAAAACAGTCCATCGACAATCATTGAAAGAGAAGAATTAAAACTGAGAAGACACCGCACGAGCAACAAAGTTAAACCGACGACTGAAGAGTTGCTGTCAAATAGAAAAAGACCGACCGGCCTCCGCATCGCGAGCTTCGCCCCTTTTGTTGATAGTAAAAGAGCAGCCAGCAGAGGGGCGTTAGGGCGCCGGGGATAGGGATATACAAGGGCCGAACGCGTGCACGGTGTGAAAATTATGTGGTGGTGTTTGTTGTTAGTGGTGATAATGGAAATGGGATCGGGCCCGATTGAATGCGACCTTAATTTTCTCTCGGGAATTGCGAATAACCTTTATTTTGAGTGGCCCTTAGTTGGGATGTTACGTTCAAGATAACGATTATAATGGATTTCTTTTTTTATCTTTCGGTAGTTAAGAACGGTATATGGGTGATATGAAAATGATTGACAATCGATTTAAAAGTAATTGTCTACTTTATTTATAATTTGATAGTAAACTAGTTCTACAATCTAATTATAGTATAGTAATATATAACAACAAATTATGATGGTGTTATTGGAACAGATCAATTCACATAACCTTAATTTTTATGGTTTTAATTTTTATCCCGTTCACTTTATCTTCTTAAAATATAAAAAGTGAAAGGGAGATATAATAATTTTTTTTATGTCATAAATTTCTTTATCTACAACTATTGTATATTATATCCATTATATATATATGATTTTTGACAGTTCGATTGAGTAATATTTATTTTACTCAATGGATCTGTCTAATTCAGCTAAAACGTCAGAATAATAAAAATGATAAATCAAGATTTTGTAAAAATGGTCGAAAAATTATGCGTCAACAATATTTAAAGTAAAAGTAATACCGGTTGCCTACCGCGTAGGAACTAATCTATGTACAGGGTATCTCAAATTGGTGTGTTTTGCAGGTCTCGTAAACTAGAAAAAATAGAAAAAAAGCAGTTAAAATGTTATGACTTCTTTTTTTTTTGTTATAGTAACGATAGCCTAATTCAATCTTTAGTAGCTCCATGCATTTGGAAGATACTGTCGAAAACTACAAGGTTCTATAACTTCTTAATTAAGAAAAATATATAAAACTTTTCATAAGATATATTATTAAAGAATTCACTGGCGCACAAGATATTTTTTTAGGGGTCTCACTAAGGAAATATAATGCAAACTTATATTTTACTTTCCCGACCCACCTCCGAGAAGGAAAAGTATTGTGAACGAGCTAAAAAAAATTTCCAAATAAAAATGGAAATATCCGTTTTGAGGTCTATTGAGATGATTAAGACCATTTCCAAATGGAAGTCTGTCTGTGTGTATTCTTCCACGATAGAAGCCACACCTTTAATCCTATTGAGCTGAAATTTGGTAAATGAGTTTGGATTACCCGTCGGAAGAACCCATTAATTTTTGTACAACAGCTGTCTAACGAAAGTGTCACTATCAAAAAATGACAGATGCAATATATCACGGAATTTGACTTGTAATATGTCATTTGAAAGCCCTTGAAAAAATCTTATTCATAATAGTCAAAATTATTTCTCCAACTGTCACCTGTCAAAAATAAAAAAATCGGTTGTGTCGCCCCAAAACAAATTCTCGACGAGTATCCATAATATTTTTTCAGGTATTTTTAACATTTTTTACAATTTCTTTTAACGTTTTTTAAACTTTTTTTTTTTGCTTTTTTTAGAATTTTTACCATTTTTTAATTAATTTTTTGCTTTTCATGTATTTTTGTGCATTTCTTTGCATATGTTTGTATTTTTTGCATCGTTTTCATTTTTTGCATTTTTTTGCTTTTTTTTCTGTATTTTTTTTGCATTTTTAACGTTTTTTAGCATTATTTTAATTTTTTCAGCATTTTTTGACATTTTTTTTTGATTTTTTGGCATTTTTTTTCTTCATTTTCTGGAATTTTTTGCATTTTTAACATTTTTTAATATTATTTTACTTTTGTTGAGTTTTTTTTAGATTTTTGGGCATTTTTTTGCATTTTTATCATTTTTTAGCATTATTTTACTTTTTTCAGCATTTTTTTCATTTTTTTGTATTCTTAACGTTTTTTAGTTTATTTTAATTTATTTCAGCTTTTTTTGAGTTTTTTTGGCATTTTTTTGAATTTTTTTTTCACTTTCTGACATTTTTTACATTTTTAGCATTTTTTAATAATGTTTTACTTTTTTTTTAGATTTTTTGGCATTTTCTTGCATTTTTTAAACTTTTTTTTAAATTTTTTTTGGCATTTTTAACATTCTTTACAATTTCCTTAATCACTTTTTTAACTTTTTAGTTTTTTTAGAATTTTTAACATTTTTAGCTCATTTTTTTGCTTTTCAAGTATTTTTGTGCATTTCTTTGTATTTTTTTTTGCATTTTTTTCATTTTTTTGCATTTTTTGTGCTTTTTTTTAATTTCTGACGTTTTTTAGTTTATTTTAATATATTCAAATTTTTTTAACTTTTTGGCATTGTTTGCGACCGCCGGGCAGTGTACAGGGTGATCAACTTGTATTCCTAAATTAGATATCTCTATTGTTTTGTGGAATACGAAAAAAGTATTAAATAAAAATTATTGATAGAGTTAAGCTTCACATTTGAAAGTTATTTCGTAATATACAGGGTGTTTTATAAAATCTCAGCATATCAAACTTATGTTTTTTTAATGGAACACAAAACATTTTTTTTCATATTTAGTTAGATTCGTTCTAAGAAAATGATTTCGGACAAAACGGGTATAAAAAGTTCTCAAATTTCGATCACCCTGTATACATTTTATTCTTATACCATCAAGTAGAACTCAAAAAGTTAAGATGTAGGTAAGCCGTTTTAACCAATTTTATGTTTTTTTTTACCTTTTTTTCATGTTTTTTTTTCCCATTATTCCTATTTTTTCCTGTTTTTTTCCATTTTTTTAATTTTTTTCTTATTTTTCTCTATTTTGCCTAGTTTTCCAATTTTTCCTGTTTTTCAATTTTTCTTTGTTTTCATTATTTTTTCCCATTTTTCGCATTTTTTCTATTTTTCCCCTATATTACTTATATTTGCCTATATTTTCTCATTTTTCTATATTTTTCCTTTTTTTACATTCCCTAATTTTAGTATTATTCCCTTTTTCACGTTTGCCTCTTTTTTCCCAATTTTCCTATTTTTTCCTGTTTTTTCTCAATTTCCTATTCAGATTTTCATTATTTTTTCCTGTTTTTTTCCTATTCTTACAATTTTCTGTTTTTACTTAATTAGAGCACACGGCTATCTATACTAAAAAATAGTATGTTTGATATAAACAATATTATATTATATTTAATTTATTTATTTTGAATTTGTTATGTATTCATTTCGGTTTTCTGCACTCCTCCTGTATATAAACTTTAACTATGCAAAATCTCACACTACTCTGTTCGCGCATTACTCTTAAAAAGGGATTCGAAGTTTTCTCTTTATATATGTAGATAAAATCCGAAATTTTTATCGAAACAAAAAAATAAAAAAACCAAATTGTCTTCTACATTTTTTTACTATTTCTTTCGATATCTCGAAAACGGTCAACAGTAAGTGAACACTTCATAGGACCTTATTTGCAGAGCTTAAAAAAACAACAGCAAGCCATTTGCATAAAATGACGGAGAGCCGAATTATTGCAAAAAAAAAACAAAATTTACCTCGTGCTTCCTCGGACATTTTGATCGAGTTAAGCTTTTTTTAAGCTCATACTACGACAGATTAAAAGGATACTCATTTACAGATTTAAGGCTTATTTTTGGATAGAATGACTGGATTATAATAAAAACCACAAACGTTCTAATATTATTTTACATTATTTTAATAAACAATATACAAAAATTCAGTGTTACATAAAAACGAATTTAAAAAGCAGCGAAACGAGGTATTAAAATGCATAAAACAAAAAAACAATATTCAGCATCCAGTTTAGGTGTATCTCTCTATATGATACGAATTGAAAATAATCAGAATCCATTTTATATTATAAAACTAAAACTACGCATCGAACAATTGTATGATATCATTCGATCTTTAATTTTCCTTATCTTTCGCCAGTATCCGGAACACTAAACCCGATGCAGCTCTGATAAGAGCAGAACTGCTAGATCATTGGTCGATTACGCTAAAAATTACCATGCTTATATTCATTCCGGATTGTTCGCTATGGGAATTCATCACAATGCAAAATATACAAAGGGATTTCAAAAAAATATTTGATGTCATTGATAACGCTAAAGTTATCTCTTGCTTATCTCTTTAAAGGGTCGCATACTTTTTAAGGCTATTGTTATTTTACCTTGATGGATCGTACAAGACAAGGTTATTTCTTTTAAGTATATAATGAAATCAAATTTTATTATAACAATATAATTATAAATATATAATCATTACCATGGCTTTGTTTATATTTTCATTCCGCTGAATCAGAATTTCTTTGTCCTGAATCACTTCCTTAAAGGTGGGTCCCCACCACAGCAACACATATTGACTTTTGTTGCTAATAAAACAAGTGAAAAACGACAATATTTTTGCACCTTATATATACTTCAATATATATGGTATAAGTAGCGGGAAAGTAAAAATAGGTGAAAGATTAATATCATATTTGGGGTTTTTAACGATGCTGAGAAAGATTTAAAGCAAAAAAATAGTAAAAAAGTAGGAGAAAGAATAGTGAGGAAAAATGTGACAAAAAAACGAATGAAAAAATTTGGAATATAAAGTAAATAGTAAAAAAAGTAGGGGAAAAAGAATGGAGGAAAAAGTAAAAGAAAAAATAAAAGAAAAAAAAAGTAGCAAAAACGAAAGGAAAAATTTGAAATATGAAGTAAATAGTAAAAAAATAGGGGAAAAAGAATAATGGGTGAAAAGTAAAAGAAAAAATGAAAGAAAAATGTTTAAATCAAAAAAGTAGGAAAAAAAATAGTGGTGAAAAAACTGGAAAAAAAAAGAAAAAAGATTGAAATATATAGAAAATAGTAAAAAGTAGGGAAAAGTAAAAGAAAAAATACAATAAGAAAGTTTAAAACAAAAAACTAGGAGGAAGAATAATGGGGGAAAATTGGCAAAAAAAGAGAAAGTATGAAACGTAAAGAAAAAAGTAGAGGAGAAAAGCATTGGGAGAAAAAGTGAATGAACAAATAAGAGAAAAAGTTTGAATCAAAGAAAATATTAAAAAAATAGGTGAAATAACAGTAGAGGGAAAAGTGGCAATAAAAAGAAAGAAAATAGATTGAAACAAAAGAGATTCGTAAAAAAGTAGGGGAAAAATAATGGGGGGAAAAGAAAAAAGTTTAAAACAAAAAGGAATAAAAAAGTAGGAAAAAAAATAGTGAAAGAAAAACTGGCACCGTTCTCGAGTTGAATCAGACAAATCCGTTTTATAAGAGATTTTTTTCTTCGGAAACTCTAAAAGTGAGAAAACTGAGAAAAAATAAAAAAAAATTTTGAGAGAAAAGAGAATAAATTTGGATGAAAAAGAGGGTAAATTTTGTAGAGAAAAGAGGGGAATTTCGAGAAGAAAAAGTGATAAAAAAGACAAAAAAAGGGGGTAATTTACTAAAAAAAGCTTAATTTTAGAGAAAAAAAAATGGATAATTTAAGAGACAAAAAAATGGATAATTTAAGAGAAAAAGTAAGAAAATTGGGAAAAGTGGGAGAATTTTTGAGAGAAAGAGGGTAAATTTTGGAAAGAGAGAGAGGGGAATTTCGGGACGAAAAAGTAATAAAAAAAATAAAAAAGAGGGTAATTTACAAGGGTTATTTTAGAAAAAAAAGGGATAGTTTAAGAGAAAAAGTAAGAAAACTAAGAGCAAAGAAGATTTTTTGAGAGGGTAAAGAGGGTAAATTTTGTAGAGAAAAGAGGGGATTTTCGAGACAAAAAAGTAATACAAAAGACAAAAAAGAGGATAATTTACTATAAAAAAAATGGTTATTTTAGAAAAAAAAGGGATAATTTAAGGGAAAAGTATAAAAGCTAAGGAAAATAAGGAGAATTTTTGAGACAAAAGATGGATAATTTAGATGAGAAAAGAGGGTAAATTTTGAAAGAAAAGAGGGGAATTTCGAGACGAACAAGTGATAAAAATACAAAAAAGGGGGTAAATTACAACAAAAAAAAGTTATTTTAGAAAAAAAGGTTATTTTAGAAAAAAAGGGATAATTTAAGACAAAAAAGTGGTGAGAAAACTGAGAGAAAAGAGGATAAATTTTGGTGAAAAAAGAGGGGAATTTCGACAGAAAAGTGTTAAAAAAGACAATAAATTTGGTAATTTGACAAAAAAAGGTTTATTTTAGAAAAAATGGGATAATTTAAGAGAAAAAGTCAGAAAACAGGGAAAAGGAGAATTTTTGAGAGAAAAGAGGGTAAATTTTGATCAAAAAAGAAGGTAAATTTTGGAATTTTCGAGACGAAAAATTAATAACAGAGACAAAAAAGAGGGTAATTTACTGAAACAAGTGAAATACGACAATATATTTGCCGTAATTTCGAGTTTTCGAAAATCTAAAGTTACGAAAATAAATTTCCATATAGGGACATACCTTATATATTATAGTATATATGGTATAAGTAGCGGGAAAGTAAAATTAGGTTAAAGATTAATATCATTTTTGGGGTTTTTAACGATGCTGAATCCGTTGTTCGTTTGTTTCTATCTCTCATCGTTCTCGAGTTGAATCAGGCTAACAGACAGACGGACGGACAAAACCGTTTAGAATGTTTTTAATCGAAAACACTAAATACGAAAAAAAATTAAAAGAATCGAAAAAATTAGAAAAGATCAGAATAAATCGAAAAAATTAGAAAAAGTAGAAAACACTGGAAAAAGTTTAAAGAAAAATCAGAAAATTTTGGAAAAAAATAGAAAATAAAACCAGAAAATCAATAAAATTGTAAAAAAACGGGAAAACCTGCGAAAACTCTGAAAATCGAAAAAATAAACGAAATAAATCGCATACAATTGCTTAAAAAGACATAAAAATCTAAAAAACCGCAAAACACTGCAGAAAATATGAAAAAAATTCAAAAAATAGTTAAAAATCGGAAAAAAATCACAAAAAATGGCAAAAAAATTGCTAATGCAAATAAATGCAAAAAAATCAATAAAAATGCAAAAAAAATCACAACAAAAACGCAAAAAAAAAATGAAAAAATCGCGAATAAATAAGAACCAATGAAAAAAATCGAACGAATAACAGACAAACCGACGGACGGACAAAACCATCTTATAAGAGTTTTTTTCCTCGAAAAAGTGAAACTTTAAGAACTTCAACATAATCGGATTATATTCTTTTTGGGGCGCATTGAAGAGGGAAAATTTAAGAACTTATAACAGGATCTTAGAGAAAAGAAAGTACAAGATTGACATCTATGTTACCATTAAGTAGAATATGAAGAAAAAGTTTTGCCTCTGCCCAAGAATCCAGAAATGAATTTTCCAACTAAGGAAGAATGCCCTGACAGAATAATTACTTTTAGAATAATTGTAAATCGCGTACAATTACAGTTACTTATTTCGTATGAGTGACGTAAAGCTCAAAAACGCTGAAAAGGACTATATTATAGTTTCTTATGCTCGCAGTACTAACGCTCTCGCTTTGTGATACGAAGGTTCTCGTACATGATATCTAAATTACTATATACTCATTTGGAAATAAAATTTTGTTACAATTTAGTCAAAAATGGCATATAATATATACGAAATATTTATGTAAGACTTATTTGACATAAATTTAATGGAAGTTCGGATCTGTATCAGTATTTCTCTTGTACCCATTAGTCGATCGGAGAATAATATTATTGACACAACACGTAGACATTCACGCAAATTTGATTAACTATGAGCTCGGACCGTTCAATGAATACTAAATAGTTTAATAACAAATAGGAATTGCTATGAGACACTAGATCTTATAACTGATTCCAATTGCAAGAACGAATTGCATAAGATTACGTGACGAATATGTTGATATTATTCTTCTTTACTGCCGCTAACGTTTCTTGGTATAAGTGAATATAAAGTGTTTTTAAATTGTGACCTGTAGGTTATAATTTGTATATTATTAACTTTTAGATAGGTGAGAATGTGTTGATGTTTATATTTTACTTGTGATTACTTTATAGCCCGTAAAGTGCACTTTATGGTCCGCGATTTTTTGTGCGCAATATTGATATAAAAGATTGTATGCATCGCGGGTATAAACAGATGATTATGCCCTCGGGCGATTTACAAATTCTCGGACCAGAGGCCCTCAGGTTTGTAAGATCGTTTCTCTCCGGGTATAAAGATCTATTTATACCCTTGGTACATAAATAACTATTTGATATCTTAGAGTAAGAAAAAAATACATTTTAAGATATAGAAATTATCAGAAAATCTAGTTTCAAGTTTCAACCAAAACAATTTTTCGTTAAAGAAGATTAGGTACAACAAAAAGAACAAAATGAGCCTAAAAAAATAGTAAGCAAGTAGTCAACTGCACTTTTGATCTGAAAGTGTACGTATAGTACAATATTACTCGTAATAGATAGTAGTTTAAAAATACACAAATGCGTTGAAGTTAAATAACAAATACAATAACATTTTGAAATAAGTTACAAAAAAAAAAGAAGTTAATAATTGATCGTCGATACAAATATTAAACGCTTGACAAAAATTAATCAATGTCAGTATCTAAAATAATGAGATTCTTTAACTCCGGGCAAAATTTTGCAATGCTCAAGGTATAAAAATATTGAAAAATACATTAAAACATCAATAACCTTGATTGTAATAATTTTTTAAAATTTAAAAACAAAATTGAGTTTTTAGAACTTCAAAAATTTCGAAAATATATCAAAAATTCTAAAATTCCAAAAAAAATGTCTAGCAATTCAAAAACTTCGATAATTTCAAAAGTATATAGAAAATTTCAAAAATTTCGAAAAATCTGAAATTTTGCAATTCTTTTCGAAAATTTCAAAAAGTGAAAATGTGAAAATATTCAAACAATTTCTAAAATATATCGAAAATTTCAAAAAACAAAATTAAAAATTTCAAGAAATTTAAACATTTCAAAAATGTCAAAAACTTCAAAAAATTTATTCGAAAATTTAAAAATATATCCAAAATTTGAAATTTTGCAATTTTTTTCGAAAATTTATTAAAATGTATAAAAAATTTCAAAAAACAAAATTATTCGATAAATTTCAAAGTTTCAAAAAATATTAAAAGAGTATTCGAAAATTTCAAGAAGTGAAAATGTCAAAAATTTCTGAAATATATGGAGAATTTAAAAAAACAAAATTATTCATCTATTTAAAAATTTTTCAAAAATTTCAAGAAATTAAACATTTCAAAAATGTTGAAAACTTTAAAAATGTCAAAAACTTCAAAAAACACTAAAAAATTATTCGAAAATTTGAAAACATCAAAAATTTGAAATTATGCAAATTTCAAAATTTTCAAAAAGCATTAAAAAATTATTTGAAAATTGTAAAATTTGTAAATATGTAAAAATTTCTAAAAAATTGCAGGGAAATTACAAAATATACAAATTACAATGCCCACATTACAACAAAGTTTTTACGAATCATGTAGGAAAAACTGAGATATAAAAAATTTTAAAATAAATAAATAAAAATGTCTAAAAATTTCAAAAGTATATCGAAAATTTCAAAAAACAAAATTATTCATCTAATAAAAACTATTAAAAACTTTCAAAAAATTTAAACATTTCAAAAATGTATTCGAAAATTTTAAAATTTTGCAATTTTTTACTAAAAGTAAAAATTTCAAAATATTAAAAAAATTTCTAAAATATATCGAAAGTTTCAGAAAACAAAATTATTTAATTAATTGAAAATCTTTAAAAAAAAAAATCAAGAATTTTAAATATTTCAAGTTTCAAAAAACATTCGAAAATTTCAAATATTTAGAAAATTGTAAAATTTGTAGAAAATTTGTAAAATATGTAAAAAAATTATAAAAACTTGCAGGGAAATTACAGAATATACAAATTACGAATCATTTATGAAAAACTGAGTTTCAGGAAATTTAAATATTTTGAAAACATCAAAAAATTTTAAAATTAAAAAAAAAAACAAAAAAATGTCTACAAAATCAAATAGTTGATAATTTCAAAAGTATATCGAAAATTTTAAAATGAGAAAATATCAAAATATAAAATATATCAAAAATTTGAAAAAACAAAATTATTCGTCTAATAAAAACGTTTCAAAAATTTCAACAAATTTAAACATTTCAGAAATATCAAAAACTTCAAAAAACATTAAAAAATTTATTCGAAAATTTCAAAAATATATAAAAATTTGAAATGACTTTTTAGGGCCGAATTCAGAGATTTTCCTCAAATGTAAGTCATCCTTTTCTTAAATATTCCTCCAATTACACTTACTTGAGGATGAACTTTCCGTATTCAGAATGAGCCGAAAAGTAATTATTGAATTGATTTTTAGGTTACTTTTAGAATAGGTATTATTGCATAAATAGCACTGATCAATCAAAATATTTATTACATAACCTATTTCATATATATCTGATAAGGAATTACTTACCTCTATTTTATTTAATTAGGTCGAAAATTCACTTTAAATGATAGGAATTTAATAGAAAGTGCTTATTTGCTGTCGAATTTTGTATAATAATTAAAAAAAAAAACTCTTTTGACATACAAAATGACAGTTGCGTATAATTAATTTCAAAGATTTTCTGAGATCGCCCACCTCTGACATTAGTCTTCAATTGTATTTATTATCTATTACTATTTTTTTTCATAGTAGATAATCAAAAATTATCAATTAATCAAGAAAATTTTTTATTTTGGGAAAAAACATATGAACAAAAAAAATAAACAGAGAGACGTCATTAATTTTGATTTGATATAAAAATGTCACCATGTACAATTTGGTAAAAAAAATGTTTATGGAATAAAATGAATTATATATAGCGCAGGAAATTATATACCAATTAGAATATATATTGTTTAAAATTTAAAAAATATATATAAAAGCATAAAAGAAGACATAAAAAACAAAAAGGAGAATAGACCAGGTTTATGGAAATAATTGAATGTAATGGTGTCAGATGAGCTGTTTAAGAAGAAATTTATAGAAGAAAGAAAATATCAAGACTTGAAAAAGAAATCAATTTTTATCAAATTTATCTTCATATAATTTAACTTTAATATAGAAATAATTTAGCTCGCTTACGTAGAGTAATTAAGCGTTTGTTTTATTAGAAAAAACGTACTTCAATTTTCAGTTGAATTTATTGGACATTATTTTAAATTTGTTGATGTTGAAGCCATTTTTCTTATTAATGAATCTTAACTGCACTTAATTTCGTGACTTCTCTTAATTGCGTTTGTACATTCGTCCGTCGAAGTTATATTTTTTTCATTTTGCTAAATCAAAATTCGTTTTTTATTGTTTCGTATCACCATACAACTTTTATGAGCTTTTAATTAAACATTTTTTTTGTCTTCATCTGATTGTCGAATCGTCTTTGGCCAGGACAATTCGACAAATCGCACTTATCTGATTATTTAGTATATATTTGATTATCTTTTTCACAATAGTTTGTTATAAATTTTTGATTTTACTGATTGTAGTGTAAAAATCATTTTTTTTTGTTCATTATAACTTTTTTTTCTCATTATATTGATTTCACTGATCATTGTTAAATATTCAATTTGTTAATCTTAGTTATTTGTATCTTTTTTTTGACATTTTTCTTTGTAACTAACTATTCTTTTACAAACTTTGATTTTCATTTGTTTGATGCGCTGGCGATCAGTGTGTAAAATTTACGAAACTTTCTCTTGTGATCCCTAAGACAATATCTTAAACAAAAATCAGTGAAGTTGTGGTCGTACGTCTAACCAGTCATTAACTATGTCTTATGATCAGTGATCAAGTGAGTTTGCGGTCTTTAACTCTGAAATTTTTCTGCTTTCATGTGAAACGTGTTTGGGAGCCATTGGCTCATTCACCACAATAGAAAAAGCGCTCTTGAAGACCACTCATAGCGAGGACCATCCCTTTGGCACATCACGCAGAACTTGAACTTCATAAACACTCCACGTCACTCTAAGGACACACACGCTGTCATACTCCAGGTGGCTCATACAGAATTTGACGTCTCACCTGTCGCCTCCAGACGATTCTTGGTAAATCCATTAAAAACTTAAGGACTGTTCAGAACGTTACGAAAACTTTCAATCAATCATTTTTCTATTCAATCAATTTACTTGTTTGATCAACAACTAAGCAATTAAATTATTTAGTGGGGGATCAACTTGTCGGGATCCTTCAGACAGACATAATAGGCAAGTGGCGCTCAGGCAATTCATTTATTTTGCTATATATTTAAAAATAATTTTAACTCACTTATCCATCCTGAGCCATAAATTAGAGCAACAAATCATAACTTAAGTCTCATGCTATTAAAACTGGTTACATGAGTTTCACAAGAGTATAGAAATTGGACAGAATACATAATTGGCTTGTAATGTTTATTATTTTTTTCAATTTTATAGAACTCACTCCAAATTGAGATTTTAAATCATAACAAAATTTGTAAAAAATTACCATTTTCATCTAAATATAACCAATGTAATATTCCTACATTAGAAATAAATCTATTGGCAACTTTCCTTTTACTTTCCCGGCCCCATCAAAGGGAAAGTAAGGTGAACGAGCAAAAAAAAAAAAATCGAGATATCGGTTTGAATTGGTACAGTAGAAGATCTTCAAGACCGACATTGATTTAATACACATGTAACAATTTTTTACTTTTTTTGAATTTTGAGGACAAATAATCCACTTTAGTGCAAAATGTGGATCAAAGTTTTAGAGCATAAAATTCCCTATAACTTTTGTTTCAAACTTTTTCCAGAATTTCCAATAGTTGCGTCACTAGAGGGCGCGTAAAAAATGTGCATGTAGGTTTTCTCCAGTTTTTTTTGATTTTGGGGGCAAATAATACACTTTAGTACAAAATGTTGTAGTACAAAGTTTTAGAGCATAAAATTCCCTCCAACTTTTATCTTGAGCTTTTTCCAGAATTTCCAATAGTTGCACCACTAGAGGGCGCGTAAATATGTGCATGTATGTTTTCTCTAGTTTTTCTTGATTTTGAGGACAAACAATGTATTTAGTGCAAAATTTTTTTGTGCAAAGTTGTAAAGCATCAAAATTTCTTTAACTTTCATGTCTAACTTTTTATCGAATTTATGGCGAGAAAAATACACATTAAGGATTTTCCATTTTCTTAAATGTAAATTATGCTCTTTAGTGGAAAATCTTTCAGTGCAAAGTTGTAAAGCATACAATTCCCTACAACTATTGTATGAAAAATTTTCCCAAATTCCCAATAGTTTTTACACATGATTTTAGAATTGTAGCAATGTGATATACAACGTGCGCATGCGCAGATTATGTCATTATCAACATTGAAATATCAATTCGGTAGACGTATTTACCATCGGCTCGCTGTTTTTAATGTGTTCCATAAATTAATGTAATGCTTAGTATTTTGTAATTAAAATAATCCTATTCTCTACGGTCGAGCCGGGAAAGTTCTGGGGTGACACAGCCGATTTTTTAGTTATGAGGACAAATTTCGTACCGTTAAATCAACTGTCATCAATAACAATTACCTGTCACTAACAGGTAGTTTACATACAACAAATAATAGTGTCGACACAAAAGATAAATTACTATTATTATAAGATATGTAACACAATGTGTACAAAAGATTTTGGTTGAACCAATTGTTTTTCAACTTATTACAATAACGATATTTAATTATCTTGTTTAAAATGCGCGAAGACATTTGGTTTGCGTGATACTATCAATTCTTATTAAAAGCAATTTCTATGGTGTTTTACATGCAGTTGGAGCTTGTACATACCATGCGTGTTAATTCGTGAGAATTTTAGTTATCCTAACAGAATTTAAATTTTATTAATAATATATGTTAGTGAAAACTAATTTACGGTCATTAAATTTCACTATTGTAACCTCCCACCCCCCTGGAAATTTATCTCATGAAAAAGGCGAGTACAAAGTAATAAACCGATGGCCATTTCGGTAAGAAACTTCCATAGTCAAATTTATCATAAAATATACCTGATCGTCTAGTATTGTTAAAGGACCCAGTTGTGCTATATTTTTATTCGTTATAGTAAAGTTTGCTGCAAGTAAAAAAAATAAAACACTGAAAAACCTTCAAATCGTATATTCCGTAATTTCAACCTTTTATGATAATTACAAAAATCAAAAACCTTGAAACATTATTTACTCTTGTACTCTATTTGTATGTGAGGACCGCCACTGGGTGGACGAAAGAGAAGACATTTGTCATATTTTAACAATTTGTATTTTGTGTTTGTGTAATTATTTTTATATTTCTGTTTGTTTTTATTTTATAACCTTCTTAATTGAGTGATTTGAAATCACGTGTATATACTATGGTCAATAATGTCCTAATCATTCAGGTAGGAAGATTGGATGCCCGCGGGCCTATTGCCGTCTGCGACATCCCTCATTGGGAAAATTTCACGGGGAGGGGAGGTCACATTGCCTCCTATCGGTCCAAAATAATTTTAATTCTTTTTTGGTTTAAAAGACCTTAATAGACATAGTAACAATCTTGACCAACCCATAAAAACACTAGATTTTCTGTGTAATGTATTGTGTATTGTTGTAATCCGTAAATGAGACTCCTGACTTAACCCTTTCGCCCACACAACAGCGCGCCGCTGTGAACGGTCAATTAAACACATGGTTTACTTGCCCGGACGCAAATTAAATATGAATTTTCTTCCCCGGATTTTGAATTGGCGATGTTTTTGAAACATTTTATTTAGATAGATATTTTTATTTCGTAACGAATTTTGGATTATTTTTCTTTACTTATTTTCTCTTTGTTTTTATGGGCAGTTATTTTCTATAGGATAGGCAAAGGCCTACAAATAATTATTACGGGGTCGAAGTTGGCGGTAGACACAGGTCTACAAAATAATTGTTGTTTTCGTCGATAGGTATTTTTACAGGAACTGTTTTTTTTTTCTCTGGCTGTTTTTTTTATTTATTCTTTCTCGAATCGAAGCGTAGGTACTGTTAGATAATTTAGGAGATGGTAAAAATTTTCAGACTGCTTTTATTTCTCATTTTATGCCCTTTTTATACCCAGAAATAATCTCATTTCGTGACGTAGGCATTGTAACTGCGTAGTGAGAATCTACCCTATTGCGACTCGTAATCGCCAATTTGTTTATGTTATCGTAGAGGACTACTTTTTAGCTATTTTGAGTCTTTTACGAATTTTAAGAGAAATATTTGAAGCGTAAATTTTATACAGGGAAAAATAAAATTAGAATTTATAAGTAAAATAATTCTACGGAAAATAGTAATTAAAAATGGAAATTAATAAGAGATTAAGTGACCTAGGGTAGGAACGTTTCACTATATTTAACAACAAGAAAAATTATTTATAAGAGTTAAAACTCCAACCCTGTTCTATAGGTTTGTTTCTGGGCTTTAAGCAGGCTGGTTGTTACATGATGAGATGAGATTAGTGATTGCATTCAAACATTAACCTGATGGACATATAATGCCCGATATGTTTACTGGGCCTGCTGATAAGCCAGTACTCGATCTATATTTATTAACGAACGTGCATGTGTTTCAATGCTGTTTTCATTTTGTAACCACTTTCGAGCATAAGCATACGATAAAGGAACGTTTATAACTAACAAAATTGATAATAGATTTAATAATATTATTATTACTTATACGTTACACTCATTATGTATATGTAACTGCTGTTTTTGTATAGACAACATTATTTACTACTGGAGAATTAAATTTCAATGTTATATTTATTTTTATTAAGTTAAAAGTCTTAAAAATGTAAATATGCACAGAACAAACAAACGTTCGATATACTTTTCTCCTCCATGTTTCACTATATGCGATATCGCACATTTGCACACCATTACCTACGCCCGGATAATATACATGTTTGAAAAGTTACTCCACCTCATAAACTAATACTTGGGTAATACTTATCTAAGTATTATCGTTTTATGTTGAATGCTTTCTGGGATATCTGTAAGAACCTAAGATAAGATATTATCAGGGCAGGGTCCCAACCCGAGCTTATTGCATTGTTTCTTGTGTTAAGTTCGTTGAGTGTATATAAAGCTATAGTTAAAAATATACAGAATGATAAATTTAAAAAGTTTTTTTAAATTAGACAAAAGAAATAGAAGAACTTTTTGTAGTGCTTGCTTTTTTTCGTTGGCGCATTTCACTATATGTTAACCCTTAGTGTTTTGGTAATATTGTTTTTTGACGGTAATAGTTATATCGTTTGATAATGATGATTGATCAAATTGACTTTTTAGGATCGTTCGTTTTGTCATTCGTTCGCCTATGATAATTGGCAAAATGACATTATTTTTTTGAGGGATTTCAGGATACAGAGTGAGTGGAGTCAAGATTCTTTTGGTAAAATCAAACAAAAAATCAAGAAGTCAGAAAAATAGAAAAAAAAATAAGAGAAGATCAACATCAACAAGAAAATCAATATTTTCATGACTTTTACACACATTTTACAAAAAAAATCCCTTTATTTCTGTTCAAAAAGATATAAATTTTATTTTTTGTAATTTAGATTTTTGAGAAAAATCTTAAAATTTGATTTTAAACTTTAAAATTTGGATTTTATCATATTTTATTTGCTCCAATTTTTTGATTTTTCGTTTTTTTTTCCTAATTGATTTTAAAACTTCAAAATACGATTTCTGCAATTTGTTTTTTTTTTTATAGAAATGATCTCAAAATTTGGATTTTTCTGAAAATTTTATTTTTTGCAACTTAGATTTTTTAGAAATTTCCTAAAATTTGATTTTAAAATTTAAAATTTGGATTTTATCATATTTTACCAAAAAAGTAAAAAAAAGTAAAAAAAAAGCAAAAAACTAAGACAAGTTTTAAAAAGCAAAAAAAGTGGCAAAAGGGATAAAAAAGCAACAAAAAAGGTAAAAAAGGCATAAAAAAGGCAAAATAGAAGCAAATAAAGGCAAAAAAGGTCAAAAAGCTTAAAAACTAAAACCAAAGTTAAATAAAGCAGAATAGAGGAAAAATAAAAGCAAAAAAAATCAAATAAAAAGTTTTCAAAAACTCCAAAAAAATATGCCAAATAAAGGGAAAAAAACAAAAAAACGCCAAAATAGTAAAAAAAAGCAAAATAATATGAAAATAAAAGCAAAATGGCAAAAAAATTCAAGAAAAGGCAAAACCGAGGTAAAAAGGCAACAAAAAGGTGAAAAAAGCAAAAAGGTCAAAAAAAGTAAAAAAAAAATTAAAACAGGACGAAAAGGCGTAAAAAGACCAACAAAGGAAAAAAAGGTAAAAAAAAAACAAAAAAAGACAAAATAAAAGAGACGCAAAAAGGAAAAATTGTAATTAAGGCAAAAAAAGTTTTAAAAAGGCCAAAAAACGGCAAAAAAAGTTTTAAAAAGTGGCAAAAAAAGTTAAAAAAAAACGAAAAAAGGGTCAAAATAAAAACAAAACAATCGGTTGTGTCATCCCAAAACATTCCCAACGAGAATCCACGAATACTTTTTCAGATATTTAATATTAAAGTTTCAAATTTTGACATTTTTTATTTTTGACAGGTGACAGTTGGAGAAATAATTTTGACTGTTCTGAATAGAGATTTTCAAGTTCTTTTAAATGACGTATTGAAAATTGAATTCGGTGACATATTGCATCTGTAATTGTCTGATAGTGATATTTCCGTTTGACAGATGTCGTACAAAAACTAATGAGTTCTTCCGACGGGTAACTCAAACCCATATACCAAATTTCAGCTCAATTGGATTAAATGTGTGGCCTTTATCATGGAAGAATACACACAGACAGACAGACAGAAAGACAGACTTCCATCTGATAATGGTCTTAATCATCTCAGGTGACCTCAAAATGGATATTTTCATCTTTATCTCAAAATTTTTTTTAGCTAGTTCACAATACTTTCCTTTCTCGGAGGTGGGTCGGGAAAGTAAAAATCGAAAAAAATCAAAAAAAAAATAAATAAAACAACAAAACCAAAAAATCAAAAATAGAAATTAAATAACATCCAAAAAAAATCATAAAAATCGGTAAAAATTGGAAAAAAACAAAAAAAAGACAGAAAAAATGGGGAAAGAAGGGAAAAGTTAAAAAAAAATAGGGAGAAAGACCCTAAAAAATTTAATTTCAATAAAAATGTATAACAAAATCAATTTTTTCTTTAAATTCATGTTCCACAATTAGATGATATGTTATTTTTTATTTTTTTGCAGGTCACATTTTTGTTATATTTCACAATACTTTTTCAGTAGCTAATGAAAAATATCATTCTGATTACGTCTATTTAATGTCTTCATAGCGTTATGTCCATAAATTTTGTGTTGCGCATAGTTCTTGTGTTTATTGTTAAAATGAATTTTTCAAACCCAAGTACTAAAAACATCATATGTTTTTAAACCGTGTAATATTTTTATTCATCATAAAAAAATACTCTTATTGGTACTTAATTATAATTTTTTAACTTAAATAACTGTTTTATCAAGAAACAAAATACCAGACTTATTAAAACATTGCATTAATATAATCAACTAGGTAATTATTTTGAATGATTATAGACTGGTAATTATGTAAGTTTTAAATAAATTTACGGTAACCCTATCAAGATGATATTTTTCAAGTGAAGTGGGGTAAGTGTCTACCGCATTTTAAACTCGAATTAGTCTGATACACTCGAATTCGGTTATCTAAAAATTATTCAATCATTTGTTGATGCGTTTCTGTTATTAGGTATCTGTTGCTCATATAAATTAAAAATAACTTTAATTATTTCGATTTGATTATAACTAATTTTATCATCGGCTAATGGAGTGCAGCTGTTTTGCATTTTCTTTATCAAGAACAGCATAAAAAGGTTTTATTCGGATTCACGATAACGTCTTATCAAATATTCAGATTGTGTACATGTACATTTTTAATCAGCACTTAAGTATTTCTATATATAACCACAAGTTATAAAAAAAATATAAAAATCCATTTTATTTACGTGCGCTGAACAAGAAGGTAATTTTTAAATAATTGTTAATTCGAGGCATTTATTAACTATTCCATATTAGTATATAAAAATTTCTCACATTAAGAACCTTCTTTATTGTAGTAAAAGATTCTTGAAATTTAATATACACTATTTACGAAACCGAATACCAAGGTGGCTCTTTGATGTCACTCAATATTGTCTTCTTTCTCTATATTTGCATCTTAGTATTTATTGTTGTAGTCGTAGATAAAGTATAGTATTCAACTTGCATTAGTGGTCATAACTCACTTGATGAATTATAGCACTCGCCTGCGGCTCGTGCTGCAAATTACATCTGTGTGAGTTATGACTTACATTATCGCTCGTTAAATAATATACTTATTAGTTTCGGCATTTAAATTATTAAAAAAATTCAACAAATTAAATACACATAAATAAAAAATTCGGTTGTATCACCCCCATTTTTCACAAGAATTTGAAAGAATAGAAATAAACACATTTTTCCACAAAAAAAAGAAAACAGAAAAAAATTCAATATAATTTTTCACAGACGATTGTGGAAAAAGCGAAAATGCATTTTTTCACACATATATTGGGAAAAATCAAGAATGAATTTCTACATAAAAAATGAAAAAAACAGCGTACTTTTTTTTACACAAATTTGAAAAAAAAAACAAAAGCAAGAATACATTTTTCCTTATTTAAATTTGAAAAAATTACAATTATCTCACACAAATTTAAAAAGAAACAAGCAACAATGCATTTTTCTACACGAAAAACTGGAAAAAACAGCTGAAATGAATTTTCCACACATGAATTGGGAAAAAACCAAGAATTAATTTTTCCATACAAAAAATTGAAAACAACAGCAAAAACGCATTTTTTTCAACAAATCCGAAAAAACCAGAGGCATGAATGCACAATCGAATTTGGAAAAACGGCAAAAATGTATTTTTTCACAAAAAAAATAGGAAAATACAGCAAAAACGCATTTTTTCCACATAGAATAAAACCAGAAAAAAAAACAGCAAAATGCGTTTTTTACACATAAATCTGAAAAAAAACTCAAAAAATCTTAAAACAAATTTAAAAATCTCATAAAATCTCGAAGAATTTTCACAGATTCAATGACCCTTAAAAAATTAAAATAAATATCAAAAAAATTTTAGAACTTAAAAAATCTCGAATAAATCTCAACAAATCTTAAAACACTTCAAAAAATCTATAAATTCTTAAAAAATCAAAAAGTTGCAAAGAATCTCAAATAACCTCAAAAAATCTCAATAAATCTCAAAAATTTCAAAAAATCTCAAAAATATCAAAAAATATCAAAAATATCAAAAAGCTTTAAAAAAACTTAAAAAATCTCAAAAACTTAAAAAGTCAAAGAAAAATTTTAAAAAAATGTAAAAAATTGAAAAAAACCAACGAATACTTTTTCAGATATTTAATGTTAATGTTTCAAATTTTGACATTTTTTAATTTTTGATTATCTCAAAAAATTCTAAATAATAAATATCTCAAAAATAAATAACTCAAAAATTTGATCAAAAAATCTCTAAAAATTCAAAGAAGTCAAAAAATCTCAAACACTCAAAAAACTTTAAAAAATAAAATCTAAAAAAATCTTAAAACAAACCTCAAAAAACCAAACAATACAAAAAAATGTCAAAAAAACTCAAAAAACCTCAAAAATTCATCAAAAACCTCAAAAAATCTGAAAAAAACTCAAAATATCTTAAAACAAATTTAAAAATCTCATAAAATCTCGAAAAATGTTTAAAGAATCTCCAAAGATTCAATGACTCTCAAAAAATTAATATGAATTTCAAAAAAATTTTAAAACTTAAAAAATCTCGAATAAATCTCAACAAATCTTAAAACACCTCAAAAAATCTATAAATTCTTAAAAAATATAAAAAGTCCCAAAGAATCTCTAAAAACCTCAAAAAATCTCAAGAAACCTCAAAAAATCTCAAAAAATCTCAAGAAATCTCAAAAATTTCAAAAAACTTAAAAAACCTCAATTAATCTCAAGAAATTTCAAAAATTTCAAAAGCATCAAAAAATCTCAAAAATATCAAAAAACTTTAAAAAAAACTTAAAAAGTCAAAGAAAAATTGAAAAAAAAAATTGTAAAAAATTGAAAAAAACCAACGAATACTTTTTCAGATATTTAATGTTAAAGTTTCAAATTTTGACATTTTTTTATTTTGACAGGTGACAGTTGGAAAAATAAGTTTGACTATTCTGAATAGAGTGTTTCAAGGGCTTCTGTCATTTTTGACAGTGACACTTTCGTTTGACAGATGTCGTACAAAAATTAATGGGTTCTTCTAGTAACCCAAACCCATATACCAAATGTCAGCTCAATCGGATTAAACGTGTGGCCTCTATCATGGAAGAATACACACAGACAGACTCACAGAGAGACAGACAGACTTCGATCTGGAAATGGTCTTAATCATCTCAGGTGACCTCAAAATGGATATTTCCATCTTTATCTGGAAAAATTTTTTTAGCTCGTTCTCAATACTTTCCCGTCTCGGAGGTGGGGAAAGTAAAATTAGAATTTTTATTTTACTATTTTATACGAAAGACGGCTCCCTAAAACCGATTTTACGACTAGTCATTTTAGAAAATCCCCTAAGCTACTATTTTTCCGAATATACTTTACGTGACAAACCATTTTCTAAATAATTTGTTTTTATTATGTAGTAGTAGAGCCCATTCCGTAATTATTAAAAAAAGAAATTCCTATCAGATGTTACACCATGTAACAAATAAACTTATTATAGATTTGGCACTGTTATCCAAGATTTTTAAGAACTGATAAGCACAAAGATTTAATCTCCATGAGATTGATTTTGGCCACATACTGAGCAAGATTCAAAAGATTAACTTTTATATAAATGTTCAGTAGGAAGTCAATTAAATTCGTTCTTAATATATTTTCTTGTTGTATGATCAATAGAGATGGGTAAAAATGATATGTCAAAATATTTTGTGAGATTACAAAGCCAACTAAATCAAGTGAGTAGGTATATAAAAATAAAAAAAACCTGGATTTATTTAATCAATTATTCATTAGTATATCAAGAGTTTTATATTGAAATGTTTTTAGAATAGATGGCAACATTGCACCGATTTCTATTGGTCTTTGAAAACGTATCGAAGGCGTCATAATGAATCGTGATCAGTCACAACTCAGTCAAGAATCTACATTAATTTCTGGTAGAATTTCAAGCCGAGCAAATTCACGATTGTCTGCTGTTGTAGAAAGATAACCGGCCACCTTACGCTTCATTGGACATTTTGATTTTTACTTCCTACTCTTCCCATTCGATAAAGCTTGGAGTGCAAAGTGTTGAAAGAAAAAAAATTATCGCATTTTGTGTGCATAGAATGTCCGTAGGAGATACGTCGAAACTAATTCCGTGCGATTTTTGATAAGTGCGGTAAATGAGAAAAAAAAAATTGTAATGCTCTATTTCATTTCTCGAAGCAAACATTATTAGACAGTTTAAACATAATCTTACATAAAATAATAAGAAAAAGTATAATATTAGATGAAAACGTCACTCCACCATGATTCCTACATTTCATGAAAGAAAAAGTTCTAAAATTTGATATAAAACCACCTTATACAGTGTCTGGATATAGAAAAACAAGAATTTGTTTTATTGATTATCTTACATTCCAATCTAAAAAAGGATTTTCCGCGTGTGTGTTAACATTATTAACGATGAGCCATTCAGAACTCCCCAGGGAGCAATTTTATATTATTTCCACAAAACAATTTTCCAATGAGTCAAAATTATGTTTGGTAGCATGGAAAAGTGAAAGCATAGTAAATTTACGTTTTTTAATGTAAACTAGTAAACAAGAATTGGTTCAAGCGCTGAATTAAGCCAATAAGAATTTCTAACTTAATAACATAGATACTATGATTGGAAGAGAATATGAAAAACGATACAAAAGAAGCCAAAAAGTAGCTCTAGAACTAGAGACTAATAAAGAAGAAAGAAGAATTCTACAAATGGAGAAACTAATGAAACAACTAATTCGACTAGTGTTACCACAACATAGTACATGAACCAGAAACAGAAAAAAATCCTACCAAAAAGTAGAAAACGACAAAAAGAAAGACACGAATATGAAATCCAAAAATCACCGATTAGAAGAGAAAAAAGACAGCACCTACTTCTGATTAAAAATAATAGAGAAGTAGAAACCGAAGAAGAAAATTAATTAAGAAAAATACAGCCACCAATAATTATGACTACTCCACAGTAATGGAACACAAACCCAATAAAAATTGTAGCAGGTACAAGGAAAGACCAAGAACAAGTAATAAAATACATAAAACAAACTCCAGATGCCAAAAACAAAAAAAAAAGAAGTGTGAAATATTCCTCGAGACGGAAATAAAAGATTAACTTATAGAAACTGGATTAAAGTCCCAAAAAGTAGTGCAGTTAGATATGGAACAAGAAAATTTCAGAAGCGTCTAGATCCCAATTGCAACTCGAGTGCTTACCGCTGTTGCCATCGGTTTGTACGTTAACTTTTATTAATATTATTGGGATACGAAGTGGTCCAGTGGTAGAATGTATGCTTTACACATAAAATTTCCTGGTTCGAATCCCGAGGAATTTTATTTTTATTTTTTTTATATACACAGGTTAGATTTAGATAGTTAAGACTACTTTTAATGAAATATTTTTTTTACGTCAATAAAACACTTAAACCTGGCAACAGCGGTGGGCACTCGAGTTGCAATTGGGATCTAGATGCTAGTGGAAATTGCTGTCTATCTTCATGGAAGATATAGAGGAAAAGGAAAAAGAAGAGGACTACGAGAACTTGATGTACCTGATTCACAGTAGAGACGTTAGTCCTAAAGGAGGAAAAAAAACTTGCTCATTCCAAAAAAAAAACTTGTTCAGTCCAAAAACTTGTAGTCCCAAAAAGAAAATGTTCTGTCCAAAAAACTTGTTCCTAAAAAAAATCGTTTTGGCCAAAAAAAAACTTGTTCCAAAAATTTGTACCAAAAACTTGTACAAAAAAAGGACTCCTTCCAGAATAAACAGGAAAAATGGGACAAAAATTAAAAAACATCGAAAAAAACAAAAACAGAAAAAGTAAAAAAAAATCAGAAAAAATAGAGATAAATAGGAACCATTTGAAAAAATCGGAAAAACAGAAAAAGTAAGAAAATAGGAAAAAACAGGAAAAAACAGAAAAAAATAGGAAAAATTATAAAAATTAGGAAAATAGGAAAAGAAACAAGAAAAAATAGAAAAAATAAAGAAAACAGTTTAAAAAACGCGAAAAACGCCAAAAATCAGAAAAAAACAAAAAAAAAGTCAGTAAAAACATCAAAAAATATCGCAAAAAAAGAAAAGCTCAAAAAGTTGCAAAAAGAGGAACAAATATCTAAAAAAAAGTTGCAAAAATCTAAAAATATAAAATCGCAAAAAATAGCACAAAAATTCAAAAAATGTGGAAAAAATTTAAAACAATTGCAACTATAAATAATCGGAAAAAAAATGCAAAAAAACTGAAAAAAAAAACAACAAAAAAACCGAAAACAATTGTAATCATCTAAAAAATTCAAAAAATTCGACAGAACTGAAATAAATCAGAGCAATAAGAGAAACACAGAAAACAAAAGAAATAAAAAAAAATTTGGAAAAACTAAAAAAAAATGGAAAAAATCCAGAAAAAAAGAAAACTTTGAAAAAAGGTGAAAAAATCAGAAAGTATTGGGAAAAAAATTGTAAAATACGAAAATATCCAGAAAAAAACGCAAAAAAAGGCAAAAAAAAACGCAAAGAAACACTAACGATATCGCAAAAATTGCAAAAAAATTGCATAAAAACGAAAAGAATTAAAAAAAAATTAAAATTTGACAGATTTGAACTAAATCGCAAATAATTACAAAAACAGTAAAAAAAGCGTTAAAAATCGAAATAGAATCCCAAAAAATCGCAAAAAAAAACCAACAAAATAGCAACAATTTTTAAAAAATCTCAAAAACATTACAAAAAAATCATACAACCGCTCCAAAATATCCACGAATACTTTTTCAGATATTTAATGTTAAAGTTTGTTATTTTTGACAGGTGACAGTTGCAGAAATAATTTTGACTGTTCTGAATGGAGTTTTTCAAGGGCTATCATCTGTCAGTTTTTGATAGTGACACATCCGTTTGACAGATGTCGTACAAAACCTAATGGGTTTTTCCGACGGGTAACCCAAACCCATATACCAAATTTCAGCTCAATCGGATTAAACGTATGGCCTCTATCGTCGAAGAATACAAACAGACAGACAGACTTCCATCTGGAAATGGTCTTAATCATCTCAGGTGACCTATAAATGGATATTTCTATCTTTATCTTGAAAAT
Source organism: Neocrepidodera transversa (assembly GCA_963243735.1). Classification (NCBI taxonomy): domain Eukaryota; kingdom Metazoa; phylum Arthropoda; class Insecta; order Coleoptera; family Chrysomelidae; genus Neocrepidodera; species Neocrepidodera transversa. Next base: position 518,076 of record OY725345.1, on the reverse strand, counting down.
TTTTTTTAGCTCGTTCACAATACTTTCCCTTCTCGGTAGAAAGTAAAAAAAGAATATAAAACAAGAATAACATTAATATGAAATACATGAATTTTTAGATCAAAATATGAAATATAAATATAATCAAAGTGAATTAAATTTTAAGACAATCTATAAAAATAAATTAAAAATAGATTGTCTTTTTGTAATCGAGACTGAAAGAGAACCACAAATATCAGATAATTTATATTGTTATAAAAGATATAAACTTTTAGGTAAATATAAAAAAATATATACCGGCATAAAAACAAAATTAAAAATAACAGTAAATAAATGTTAAAGCGTCGAAATATTTGATAATGATAACAGGGGACCTAAGTGAAAATATAATAGAATAAAAACTTACCCTATAGTTCAAGGGGAAAAAAAGAAATTTTCAATAAGCGACACAGACGATATAGAAGTCAATTGTTTTGACAAAAGAGACAAATGGAAAAGATATTTTATAGTAATACCAAGAAGAGAGGGAGATCTTGAGAAGGGATATCAAGCGACTCTGAAATTAAAATATAGTGAGCAGAGGAATAATGAAAATACAGGGTGGTACAGGAAAAAAACGTAACACTAACCTCCAAAGAAGACGAATTGGTGTAACATAGTGTTACAAGTGCTAAAGTTTCCACCATTATCCAGTATATATGTCACAATGACATATATGACGAGAGAGCAATGTATCTTTCACAGCTGTCTGATAAACTACACGACATCTCTACCCTTTCAAAATATATCGAAAAACAAGTGCTGGTCGACAAATTGAGGATAGCAAGTGGTGGAGGAAGCTCCCCATCTTCCAATTTATTTCTAGAAGAAATTTATTAATAATAATATATTAAAAGATCTTTCTAAATGTAGAGATTTATGGTGGCGAGTCAAGGGCTTTGGCTCAGACCACTTTAATGGCGTCATAAATAAATGGATGTTAATTGTTTAGAAATCTGAGACGCCATTGAGAGGCAAGAAGGAAATATAGATATTCAGATAGATTTAGTGTGACTTTATTGAATTAAAGTTAATGTTAATGAATCGAGTATTTTTAGTAAACATACATAATGTTAAAAGGTCAAAACCAATTTCGTCAAATTTAACCACTACGGCGACCTCCAATAACATTTTATGTTTTAATGTCATTTTTATTACGTTATTTTGATATAATTAACTGTGTTCCTGGTATCCATTAAAAATGTATCTTTACTTTCACAGATATTAAAGCCAATGCGAAATGGCATTATTGTGTTTATACTGATAACGAATCAACTCGTACGATAAAGTGGAACGGTTGCGATAAGAACTTTATATTGGTTAATTTCGTCGATAGGCACAGTGGTCTTAATGTGTCATCTAGGTGTGCACAATATTTTCTTATTATCATCAGAAAAAATTGAATAATTATTGTACACACCCTATCAATTTTTTGTAATTTTAAAATTGTTTGGAAACTGACAATATTAACACTGTATAAAGTTTTCTTTTAATATTATTTGTTATTTTTTTTGATATATAACATTAGAATTTTGGGTAAAAATTTAAAAAATGTCAATCAAAAATTTGTAAATATTTCAAAAATTCCATTCAAAAATTTCAAGAACTTTGATAAAAAATTTCAGGAATTTTGATAAAAATTTAACAAAAATGTGTAAATATTTCAAAAATTTTAAAAACGTATAAAAATTTCAAAATTTTGTAAAAATGTCAAAAGTTTCAGGTAAAAATCTAAAAAGATTTTCAAAACATCTAAAAAGTTCCAGATTTTGTAAAGATTTCAAAAATTTCAAGAACTGAGATCAAAAAAAAATTTCAGGAAATTTGATAAAAATTTAAAAAATTTCAATAAAAAATATCCAAAAATTTCTATAAAAAAAAATCTAAGATTTAAAAAATTTCAAGAACTGTGATAAAAAATTTCAGGAATTTTGATAAAAATTTAACAAAAATGTGTAAATATTTCAAAAATTTTAAAAATGCAAAAATTATTCATTATTAATGAAACACCTTGTATATAAATTGATTCGCAAATATTTTTATTAAAGATAAAATCGTACAAATAAACCGGATTATCAAATAAAGAAAGTTTCGTGAAGTTTTCAATACTTTGTTAAATTTACATGAACCCAAACTATAACCTAGAATTTGCCAAATGTATGTCAAATATAGGAAACAAAAAATATTTTATATTCATACGAATTATACTTTGGATAAATAAGATGAAACATTCCAGTTTTTAAATTAGCCAAATAATCCACTCTTCATATTCATAATAAGAGTGATTGATCTTCCGTGGAACGTGAAATTATGATAAGATAATTCACTATAATTACAGTAACATTTTCATCATGCGTAATCACCGATGTGAAGATTATAAAGTGATATTGTACGCGGCTACCGTTGTTTTCCTTTTCACACAACATATGGTGAGAAAAATAAAAAAAAAAAAAACATACACATATATAGACGTTATAAGGTGGGTCGTGGGAGTGACCATTGTTGGTACTAGGAAAAATTTTTATACAATTTGATTTGTTGGTCTCGCTTCAATGGATACTATTTATTAGAAAATTGTACTGTAAGGCTTAATTAAAAACTTAATAAATATCATGTAATAACCATTTTGAGTCAAATATATTAATATTTATTACATTTTTAAATTTTTTTTTAACCAAATTGTTAAAATATGGATACACAATAGCTAGTTTTTAAGGATTTTTAAGGACTTTTAAGGATTTTTGGGATTTTTAAGGATTTTAAAGGATTTTTAGTCATTTTTGGGATATTTAAGGATTTTCAAGGACTCTTAAGGATTTTTAGGGATTTTTAGGAATATTAAACTATTTTTACAAATATTAATATTTTTTAATGGTTATGTTAAGATCTTTAAAAATTGGTTAAGATTTTTAAGTAATTTTAAGTATTTTTAAAGGTTTTTTAAGGATTTTAAAGAATTTTTTAAAATTTCCAAGGATATCTTAAGACTTAAGGGTTTTTAAATTTTTTTTCAAAATTTTAAGGGATTTTTAAAGATTTTAATGGATTTTTAAATATTTTAAAGGATTTTTAAGGACTTTGGGGATTTTTAAGGATTTTTAAGAATTTTAAACTATGTTTAAGAATTTTAGCTTTTTAAGAATTATTTTAGGATCTTTAAGGATTGCTTAACATTTTCAAGTAATTATAAGTATTTTTAAGGGTTATTAGTTATTTTTAAGAATTTTTTCAGGATGTTTTAAAGATTTTTTAAGGATTTAAAAGTATTTTTAAGAATTTATCAGATTTTCTTAAAATCTAAGCTTTTTTAAATTTTTTTCATAATTTTAGGGGATTTTTAAAGATTTTTAATAATTTTCAAGGTTTTTAAAGTATTTTTGTGATTTCTAAGGACTTTTAAGGATGTTTATGGATCTTTAAAATTTTAAACTATTTTTAGGGATTTTAATGTTTTTTAAGGATTATTTTAGGATATGTAAGAATTGCTTAAGATTTTTAAGTATTAAGGGGTTTTAGGGATTTTTAAGATTTTTCAGGATTTTTTAAAGATTTGTTAAGAATTTTTTAAGGATTTTTTCAGGATCTTTTAAAAATTTAAAAGTATTTCTAAGAATTTCTAAGATTTTTTTCAGAATTTTAGGGGATTTTTAAATATTTTTAAGGATTTTTAATGACTTTTAAGGATTGTTGGGATTTTTAAGGATTATCAAGGACTTTTAAGGTTGTTTCGATTTTTAAGTAATTTTAAGTATTTTTAAGAGGTTTTATAGATTTTTAAGAATTTTTTTCAGAATTTTTTAAAGATTTGTTAAGAATTTTTTTAAGCATTTTTTAAGGATTTTTTAAAGGATCTTTTATGGATTTTCAAGTATTTTTAAGAATTTCTAAGATTTTCTTAAGACTTAAGGATTTTTAAAATTTTATTAGAATTTTAAGGGATTTTTAATAATATTAAAAAAATTTTAATTACTTTTAAGGACTTTTGTGATTTTTAACGATTTTTAAGGGTTTTCAACAATTTTTAAGGACTTATTATCTACCAAAAGCAGAGGAAGTATAATTTATAAATGCAGAAAGAGTTGATTGAACTCAGATACCTAATTAAGATAATTAGTGTTTTTTTTCGTGTTCCGCATAATTTCAGCCCTAGTTTTTATTTTAATTTTTAAGCAATTTTTATCTTTATTAAATTATTATTTTTTAGTTAAATTTTAATCTTAAAAAATTTAAAAAAATATATTTAAATTTGTAATAATTAATTTTATAATTAAAATTTTTTTCAAAATTTTATTACAAAAATTGTGGATTTTTTTAAAAATTAGCAAGAAACATTTAATCATATTACGATTTTAAACTAAATTGAATGAACTTCTAAAATATTAAAGTTATTGAAATGGGATTTTCACCATTCGAAATATAATATAAAACTAAATTTAAAATGTATTTTAGTTTCTTAGAATTTAGAATTGTAATTATAAAATAAAGAATTTATTCTAAATTTTTTGTAATTTTGTTTTATCAATAAGTATAAAATAAATGTAAAAAAGTAAATAGCATATCCGAAAATGATCCAAAAGTACTATGTGTGTAAATTATTTCATAATTTTAACATAGTATTTGTAAAAGTTATAACGATTTTTTTTTTGGTTTTTTCTTATTTTCTCGTTTTTTTCTCATTTTTTTATTTTTTTTCTATTTCTTTCTTTTCTGATTTTCTCATGGTTTTATTATTTCTTAGATTTTTTCAATTTTTTTGTAATTTCTGTAATTTTTTATTTTTTTTTGTTTTTTTTCTATTTTTTTTTTTTGGTTTTTTCCGATTCTTTCTTCTTGTGTTTTTTTTCTATTTTTTTTTGTTTTCAGATTTTTTCTCATTTTTTCCTTATTCCTCTGATTCTTTTCGATTTATTTAAATTCTTTTGAATTTTGTAATGTTTTTTGCCATTTTTCAATTTTTTTTTTAGATTTTTGCAATTATTAGCGTTTTTTGCAATTTTTTCAGTATTTTTTGTTGTTTATTTATTACATTTTTTTATTTTTTCTGATATTTCCGTTTTTTCCATATTTTAGAAGTTTATTTTTCTTTTTTTCCCAATATTTTATGATTTTTCCAATTTTTCGATTATCCTAATTTATTCTCTGTTTTTTTTTCCATTTTTCTGTTTTTTGTTTTTTTCTCGTTTTTTTTTCTGTTTTTTTTCTATTTCTATCTTTTGTTTTCAGGTTTTTCTCATTTTCTTATTCCTCTGATTTTTTTTTCGATTAAGTTCAATTCTTTCGGTTTTTTTTAATGTTTCGTACGATTTTTTTGGTTTTTTTATTTTTTCCAAATTTTTGCCATTTTTTTAATTTGTTGTGAATTTTTCGTTTTTTGTGTTTTTTAGTGTTTTTTTGCCATTTTTTTTGTGTTTTTTGTTACTTTTTTAAAATTTTTTGATTTTTCTGTTTTTTTCCGTATACAATTATTTTTCATTTGTTTATCAATATTCTCTGATTTTTACAATATTTCGTGTTTTTTTTTTATATTTTCTCAAATTTTTTCGATTTTTCTAATTTTTTCTCATTTTTCTGTTTATTTTTTTGTTTTTAGTTTTTTTTTCTGATTTGTTTTGATAAAAAATTTGATTTTTTAAACAAATTTTATTAATGCATTTTGTGCATCAAAATGCATTAATAAAATTTCGATTAAACAATTACTTTACTAGGAGTGTTCGGAAAGTTGGGTGGGATTACTCCCTCATTTTTTTGTTATAAAATCATCCCAGTTTTAACATCCAAAACATGTATTTTATCATCATACTGTATTTTTTTATTGTTGAAATATAAAATTATATTATAGCATGACCCTGTAAAATAAATATATTACAATTGTTTTTGTTTTAATCTTTTAAACACACGTGACTGACCCCATTATGGATTTTCCTAATCGGTCGAGGATAATCTGCCAGGCCCTGGAAATACCAGAAAGTGATGTGATAGTGTTGATAACACTTAAACTATCAGATGCTGGTACCTCCACGAATGTCTACTTGGCCTGAGCTTTTCTATTTCCGTCTCCAGATAAAGTAAATATAATTCACATTCGCTCGATAAGAATCCATCCATCAGAAACATACAGGCGCACATATTCTGTTGGTTTTAACAGACAAAAGAGTTTAAATTTGATAAGAAAAATAAACTAAAAAATAAACATGAAAAAAAAAGTAAATTTAGTTATAAAACAACAAATACAAGATTAAATCGTTAAATATCGAAATAGTGGAAAAACATTTTCATTTTCGAAAATCTTCCGATTACATAATTTTTTTTCTCATTTTTTTTTTAACTGTAATATGTTTATTACCCCTATTGCCCTATTTACCAGGATCTAGTAAAATTTTTGCAGTTCAGCACGCTTAATTTTGAATAAATATTTCTGTGACGTCTTAAGGTAGTTATTTATTCAATTATATTCTTATTTTTTACTACAAAATGAAGCGGTGCCGTCTTCTAACGGCCGTCAAAATATGATGGGTGACGTCACAAATTACGGTGTCGCGTATAATAATCAAAGTTTTTTTACGGTGGTGTTGTGCGTAGTGGCGAAGTTGGAAGGGTCTTTTTATTTTAATTTTAAATTATAATTTTGTACCAGTACCCCAGGTTCCCTTGTTTCTTTTTTTTGATGATTCCCTGGCTGTCTATAAGATGTACCACGTGCCCAGGGTGGTCCGAAAAGGACACGCAAAATGCGCCATCTATTTTGAATTTTAGGATTAAGAGATTGCAAAAGATTACCATAAAAATAATTACCATACTTGATTTTATCTACATTTCAGCATGTTCTGGTTTTTTCTTTTGTTTTTTAATTTTTTCTTTTCTACTGTTTTTTTGCAATTATTTGCGACTTTTTTGGGATTTCTTTGCGAGTTTTTACATTTTATTTCTATTTTTTTGATTTTTTAATTTTTTCCGGGTTTTTGGTTGTTCTTTGGTTTTTGCGATGTTTTTCCATGCTTCCTAATTTTTTTCTCATTTTTTTGTTTTTTTTCTGATATTTTTCTATTTTTTCTAATTATTAGTAATTTATTTCTCATAGTTGTGTTTTTTTTCTATTTGTTTTGTTTTCTAATTTTTTCTCATTTTTTTAGTGCTTTGATTTTTTGTGATTTCGATTTCTTCCATATTCTATTTTCTAATTGATCTCTCAATTTTTTTTCTTTTTTTTGAAGTTTTTTTATTTTTGTTTTAATTATTTTTTCCGATTTCTTTTCCTGTTTTTTTTTTTATTTTTTTTATCAATTTTTTCCAATCTTTCGTCATTTTTTTCTGATTGTTCTGTTTTTCTATTATTTTTTCGTTTTATAATTTTTTGTCATTTTGTTTTATTTCATTGATTTTTTTGTGATAATTGCGTTTTTTTTTGTCATTTTTTTGTAATTTTTGTTGCGGTTTCTTTGCGATTGTTTTACGACTATTATTCCTATTATTTTGTTTACAGCTTTAATTAATTTTAAGTAATAATCCTCTTTTATCTAGTGGCGCCCTTTACCGGTGAATTTAATCCCTAAAATAATATTTTACCTGACTTTTAAGCAAATGTGGCGCACTTTACGGAGTGCCGATTCCCTTGCATCTAAAATAATTTCACAGGTCCGGTTTATAATGCCCCATTTACCTAAAATCATGCAAGCACGTACCTGTCTATTTGTCTGTCTGGCTATCTGTCTGCCTGCCTGCCTGTATCCCTTAGAATTTTAAAATTCTGATTTCAGATTTAGATTTAGCATAAAAAAATAAACAAAAAATTGTATTACGAAAAATTTGTGTCCATTAAGACAAAAAAGTTATAGGGCTTTAAAGTTCTAAAATAATTATATAAGTTTAAAGTTTAAAAAGTGATTTTTTTTCCTTATGTGTGTAAAATTTAAAGTTTTGATTTCAGATTTAGATTTAGCATAAAAAAATAAACAAAAAAATGTATTACGAAAAATTTGTGTCTATTGAAACAAACAAGTCAGAAGCGCCTGCGCGGTAGCATGCACATGACAACTTTTAAACATGCATCTCATGAACCATAAAAGATATCTCAAATCTGTTTTGAAATATCGATTCAGCGTTAAATTTCACGTCGGATTGATATTTTTGAAACCGGTAATATCACTTCCGGTTCTGATTTTGAAACCGGAAGTAATAAAAATCTGAAAATCTATTCAGGAGCTATTCAAAGTATTACCGTTGACAGTTTGTCTCTATCTTATTTTGAGTTATAAATGCGGACAGACGGACATACAAACAGAGCCGTATTATAATATTTCTCTTTTTTCTATATTTTCCTATTTTTTATTTTTCTCTATTTTATTTAAGCTTGCCGTAGAATACACACCTAAAATTTGCTCGTAGACACGATCTAATCTTGTACGCCATTGTTTATCAAACTTAGTCTGCTATTACTACTAATACTTGGTACTATTTTTATATTAAAAGAAACTTTTTCGTTACGCTACAATTTTGTCCAGGTACTTGGTTCCAAAAATGTTAAAGTTTAAAACTTTAACATTAAATATATCATTCGGCGGGAATTTTTTTTAATTCTTCCTGATTTATTTCATAAAATTTTCGATAAAATGTCTGTAATAGACGCACCCTAAACATTGATAAAACAAAAATAACCAAGCAAAAGAATAGAGAAATGAGAGTAAATAAAATATTTAAAAGTGAATTATTGTATAAAGTAAGTCATTTTTTATAAATTTATAGTTTGTGTCACTCAGTATAACCGCAAAGCATATTTCTCTATCGAGCTTCGGCTCCTACACTTGTTTAACCTTTTTGCACGGCCTTAAACCTACTATACACTCACTAAAGAGTTTTATCATCCGTTATCTATAGCGAACCCCACAGCTTAGGTAATATCCATACAATGTCACGCATACTCACAATGCTATTGCTTATTAATGAGATATCCGGAGAGAATATACAAGATTGTCGTAGAAATGCGTTTGTAACAGGTAACAGGTAACAGGTAAGTAATGATTACCAGTTGCTTGTATATGGACGCGAGACCTTATCGTTATATCGAAAGCGTCGGCAAATTTGTTTCGCGGTATTTAACATAAACTAAACCCAGAGGCGGTTTACTATTCCATTTTGCATTAAAACAAAGTGACCAATAAACGGAGAAAGAGAAAAACGACGGAAGTACCAACTGCGTCTGTTACTTCGGCTTATACACGCACCAATAAAAAGTTCACATTTAACATAACTATGTCTCACATACATGTAAGTAATTATTATTAATTTATCATACATGTTTCATCCTTGTAGGAATCATCAGTAGTACTTTATCGTAACTATTTATCATTTTTATAGTACAAAGAAATATTTGGGGTATACAGAATAGGTTTTTGAAATTATTAATTCCGACAAAGTAACACTGATGATTCCTATAAGGATGAAACATGTATGGTATAGTTTCAAAAATTTACTTTCTCTGTTTTTACTTTCCCGCCCCACCTCCGAGAAGGGAAAGTATTGTGAACGAGTTAAAAAAAAATTCGAGATGAAGATGGAAATATCCATTTTGAGGTCACATGAGACGATTAAAACTATTTCCAAATGGAAATCTGTCTGTCTGTTTGTGTGTATTCTTCCACGATAGAGGCCACAAGTTTAATCCGATTAAGCTGAAATTTGGTATATATGGGTTTTGGATACCCGTCTGAAGAATCTATTAGTCTTTGTACGACATCTGTCAAACGGAACTGTCACTATCAAAAAATGACAGATGAAATATGTCACGGAATTCGACTTGCAATATGTCATTTGAAAGCCCTCTATTCAGAACAGTCAAAATTATTTCTCAAACTGTCACCTGTTAAAAATTTCAGGACTCTTAATGATGCTAACATAGTTAGCGAAACGTACGTAGAGTGTTTTAAAAACTATAGTTTTGGTTAGTGGTAAAAAACGTAATAAACCTTAAAAACCCGAAAAAACTGGAAAAATCTGAAACAAATGGAAAAAAAAGAGGTAGTATCGGAGACGATCGAAAAACGCCATTAAATTAGAAAAAATCGAAAAAAATTTAAAAAAAATAAAATAAAATAAGAAAAAACCATAAAAATTTGGAGAAAACAAAAAAAAATGAGGGGGTAATCCCACAAAACTTTCCGAACGCTCATAGTAAAGTAATTGTTTAATCGATTATTTTAGTTTTTCTACATTAATAAAATAAGTTTACAAAAATTAAAAAAAAAATAATTTTTTGTAAATTTTTTTTTTTACTTTTTATAATTTTGTATAATTTCTACAAGTATTATTTTTAAAAATTATGAAATATTTCACACATAATGTACATTTTGATCCCTTCCAGATTTACTATTTACTTTTTTCATTTGGTTACCATTTTCGATAAAACAAAAGGACAAACAAATTTAATTTTTGTTTTATTTTGTTTATAATAATTACAATCTTAAATTGGAAGAGACTAAATTATTTTCCAAATTTAGAGTTTTATATTACCTATCGAATGGTATAAATCCCGTTTTAATATCTTTAATATTTTTAAAGTTATTCAATTTTTTTTTAACTTATATTAAATTTCAAAAAAAAAAAAAATTATGAATTCTACAATTTTTTGAATAAAATTTTGAAAAAAATCACAACTAAAGAGTTTTTTACTACAAATTTAATGGTATTTTTTTTTAATTTTTAATATTAATATTAACCTTAAAAAGAAATAAAACCTTTTTTGAATAATTTTAAAATCAATAAATAATTAATATTTCTTTCAATTTTATTCAAAATGGGAAACAGACCTTTTTTTAGGTTTTTTTGGATCAAAATGCATTAATAAAGTTAGTTTAAAAAACTGAAAAAAAAATTATTTTTTGTCAAAAATTCATGGGTAAACCCATTGAATTGTTTTAACTTTTTTTTAAGTTTTTGCTATAACTTTTACAAATACTATGTTAAAATTATGAAATAATTTACACACATGGTAATTTTGGATCCTTTTCGGATATGCTATTTAATTTTTTCATTTATTTTATACTTATTGATAAAACGAAATTACAAAAAATTTATAAAAAATTCTTTATTTTGGTTTTAAAAATTACCAATTCTAAATTCTAAGAAACTAAAATACATTTTAAATTTAGAGTTTTATTTTATCTTTAGAATGGTGAAAATCCCAGTTCAATAACTTTAATATTGTAGAAGTTATTCAATTTAGTTTAAAATCATAATATAATTTTAAATGTTTCTTAGCTAATTATTAAAAAAAATCACAATTTTTGTAATAAAATTTTGAAAAAAATTATTATAATAAAATTAAGCGAAATAGTAAAAGTAAAAAAAAATAGAAAAAAAAACCCTAAAAAATTTAATTTCAATAAAAATGTATAATAAAATCAATTTTTCCTTAAAAATTTGAATCTCGACTGACTATTAAAGAATGTGAAATAAAATTACTGTTAAGTTGTGAAGAAAATAATATTGGAAATAAGTAATTGCAAATGAAATTATAGAAGAAATTTGAGGAAAACATAAAAATGATGCACACGAACTAAATTAGGACAATTAGAACGTAGAGCGTATGGATAACAGTACAGACATTTTCAAAAAAAAAAAAAAAAAAAAAAAAAAAAAAAAAAAAAAAAAAAAAAAAAAAAAAAAAAAAAAAAAAAAAAAAAAAAAAAAAAAAAAAATAATAATAACAAAATTGAAAAACAGTTTAATAGAATAAAGACAAAAAGTTTTATTTATAAAATGTAATGTAAGAAAGATAATCCGTAAAAAAGTGAACTCCACCATAAACAAAACCATAGAAGAAAAAAATAAATTTTTACCTAGTAATATGCATAAATAAACAGCATCTGCAAATATAAAATACATCAAGCTTTTATGTTATGTATTGCAATATACTATTGAAAATGGTAAAATGTGAGGGTTATATGATATCGCACACTATTATAAATGAACGCCGGTGTTGGTGAGCGATAGCGTCGCGACGAGTCGTTAGCCAGTCGAAGTTTAATGAAAACATACGAAATATATTCAATTTGTGTGATACTGATAAGGCTTGACCAATACTGATGACAGCTCCAACCGAGCAATGTGCGATCTAAAACTCTAATCGTGTATTTTCCAACACGTAAAATAAAAACACTAACGACAAGAATGGGAAACGGTTTTCTATACAGGAATCAAATGATTATTGAATTAACAATTTTGTTTCAATTTTTTATCATCGTTTTTTAAAAAAAATTTTGGATATATGCAGTAAAAATGAAGGTTTCTTTATTTCCATCATCAGGTAAACTACAATTAATTTAGATGATGAAACACATCCGCCATTATAATACCTTAGAGGGGAGCGGGCACCCGCAATTCAATCAAAAATTAGTTGTGTCGCCCCAAAACTTTCCCCACGAATATTCACGAAGACTTTTTCAGATATTTCATGTTAAAGTTTCAAATTTTGACATTTTTTTATTTTTGACAGGTGACAGTTTGAGAAATAATTATCTGGAAATTTTTTAGGTCATTCATAATGCTTTGGGTCGGAAAAGTAAAATCTCAAAATATCTCAAATGTCAAAAAATCTCATATCTCAAAAAATTTCAAAATCAAAAATTTCAATAATCTCAAAAAAGGTAAAATACCTTAAATTCATAAAAAATATCAAAAATCAAAAAACTCAAAAAATTCAAAAAAAATCTCAAAAAAAATTTAGACGCTTCAAAAACATCTCAAAAATCTCTAAAAAATCTAAAAATACACAAAGAATCTCAAAAACATTTAAAACCGAAACCTCAAAAAACCAAAAAATACCAATAAATGTTAAAAAACGTCAAAAAAATCTCAAAAAACTTCAAAAAAACCTTAAAAATTCTATAAAAACTTCAAAAAAACTCAAAAAATCTTTAAAAAAAATTAAAAACCTCATAAAATGTCGAAAAATTCTCAAATAATTCAAAAGGTCTCAAAAAAATAAAATGAATATCAAAATAATTTTAAAAAACTCGAATAAACCTCAAAAAATCATAAAACACTTCAAAAAAGTCTCAAAAAATCTATAAAATCTTAAAGAATCTCAAAAAAGTTCAATGAACTTCACAACCTTAATAAGATTGATTTTTTCCCATTTTTACCTTTCGCCATTTTTCCCTGATTTACCATATTTTTTCCTGATTCTTCTTATTTTTCAAAAGTTTTCACGATTTTCCCCATTTTCCATTATTTTTCCATGTTTTTACTTATTTTTCACTATTTTTCCCTATTTATTATTATTTTTCTTATTTTTCATTATTTTCAATATTTTTTTCCATTTATTCACCATTTTTTCTTATTTTTCCTTATTGTCGTTAAATTAACCTATTTTTCCCCGTTTTTCGTATTTCCCTTAATGTTTCTACATTTTCCAAGTTTTTTTTTCCATTTTTCCCGTTTTTTTCTATTTTTCCCAAGTTTTTTTATTTTTCATTTTTCAATTTTTTCATGTTTTCTCATATTTTTTCCTATTTTGCTCATTTTTTTTGTTTTTCCTTATTTTTCACAATCGCAATTTTTTTTCTTTATTTTTCCAATTTTCCTCTATATATTTTCTCTATTTTCCTTATTCTCTCCTATTTTTTGCTATTTTCCTCATTTTTCTATATTTGTTCCTTTTTGTCCATCTTTTACTTTATTTTTCTATATTATTTAATGTTTTTTATAATTTTCCCTTTGACTTTCCCGACCCACCTCCGAGAAGGGAAAATATTGTGAACAAGCTAAAAAAATTTTTCGAGATAAAGATGTAAATATCCATTTTGAGGTATCCTGAGATGATAGAGACCATTTCCAGATGGAGGTCTGTCTGTTTATCTGTCTGTTTATTTGTCTATCTGTCTGTCTGTAATAAAAAAATAACTCAAAAATCGATTATGAAAAAGTCGTTTTTTTTTTACATACGAACAACATATTTGTTTACACCATTTTAATGTCGAGACAATGAGCACTGATAAAGTTAAAAAATTAAAAATTTGTAAACCAACTTTTCCAATTGGAAATTAGGCTTTAAATATTTTCATTTGAAAAAATTACAGCTTGTCTAAAACACAAAAAATAACATTATCACCAAGTTTCATAAATAAGAATTTATTTTTGCGGAAGATGAATAATATCGAAGTTTCAGATTTTTTAATTATCTACAATTTTTGTATTAAACTTTTTTGATAGGATGCATATGTCAGCCACAAATCGTTAAAAAACAATATCCAACCCTTAAAATATATATACCTACCCCCATCCTCTTTCCGGAACTTTCACTGAGTCGTCTTGATTTTTCCTACCCAAAATTTTCCTACTGTTAAATTTTTTTTTGTTTCAAAAACGATTGATCTGGTCTAAAATCCATTTTTTTACAAAAAATAATTTGATTATTAAGAGAAAAAATTATAATTCAAAATTATCTTTTCACTTTACCAAGAAACTTTTTTAATGTATTGAATTGATTTTAATTATTTTAAAATTTTATTTGTTGACCGAACAAAAAGAAAATTCCGACTTTAATTTAACACTAATTATTAATATAAACCTACATTTTTATGTATAATATGTGTAAATACTTCTTTGAAAAAATCCGTTCTCAATATGAGTTAAACATGCAATAATCCACATATTTAAATTTTAATGCTTATTTAATGCTAGTGGTAGTCGATTATTTTTTTATTTTAGAATTAATTATAATTACATCTCATAACGGCTATAGGATAAGACTTTTTTTTTAACAAATAATAATTTTTCTTTACTATAAACCATATAAATCATCTTAAATGAAAAACACTTATAAATGGGTTTTGTTTTGCATTTAAATGTTACTAGGCCACTTCGCAACAATAATAAATAATAATATTAATATTTATTATAATTAGTACTACTTAAATATATCGTTTTGGTATTTTAACCTTGTTGAAAAAAATTAAAATGACGCCTCTGCTTCCTTCCACATTTACCACACAGATTTTGGTAGAGTTTTATCTCCCGTCTATTAGTTCAACAACTCTGAATAACAATCCAACGATAAATTAGGCAGATAGGAACGAAATACGAATAAAAAATATATGTTAATCAGTTAAGAGAAGCAGCACCAAAATGATGGAATGTCCATACACAGATGCTTGTCTTGTGTCATCTGGTAAAAAATGGTTAATTTATTTATCAGAAAGTGTTAATAAATCTGTGAAGAGTTTGGTTTATTTTTAAAAAAAAATTACACCAAAAAGTAGTTTCAGTTAAAAATACTTCTTAAAAAATCTGTACCTAAATAATAGTTATTAAAAAAAATCGGCTGTGTCACCCCAGAACTTTTCCGGCTCGACCGTAGAGAATAGGTTATTTATTATTATTATTATTTTAATTACAAAATACTAAGCACTATTTCAATGTTAATAATGATATAAGCTGCGCATGCGCACGTTGTATATCACACTGTTACAATTATGATCTCCTACAATCATGTGTAAAAATTATTGGGAATTCGGGAAAAATTTTCATACCATAGTTGTAGGGAATTTTATGCTTTACAACTTTGTACTACAATATTTTGCACCAAAGTGTATATTTTGTCCTTAAAATTTAAAAAAATAAAAAATTGTTACATGTGTATTTAATCAATGGCAGTGTCAATGTGGAAGATTACACACAGACACACAGACAGACCATACGCTTGAAATGGTTCACCTTACTTTCCCTTTGATGGATCCAGGAAAGTAAAATCTCAAGAATAACTGAAAAATCGTTATTTTGTTTTTTACGTTTTTAACGATATTTTCCCATACGAACAATATATTTTCTTCACACCATATTAAAGTTGAGGTTTCAACGAAGACAATCATCACTGATAAAATTAAAAAATTAAAAATAGTGGATAAACTAAGACAGTTCTTCAAGGTAATCTCCAGTGTTACCATTTTCAATAAACCGTATTCTACCAACATTTCGATAATAAACTACCAAAATCTACTAACTATCTAAATCTAACCTGTGTATTTTAATTTATTTTATTAAAAGAAGTCTTAGACTATCTAAATCTAACCTGTCTTTAAAAAAAAGAAAATTTAATACTATTTATATTTATTTTTTTTAAATAAGTCTTCACTATCTAAATCTAACCTGTGTATTAAAAAAAAAAGAAAATATAACTTTCCCTTTCCCTTTAAAATTTTTCTCCACTTCGTTCCCAATTGTTTTTCACTTTCCCCTATTTTTTTCCACTTTTTCCACTATTCTTTTATTCCACTCTTTAAACTACTTTTTTTCCACTTTTTCTCCTACATTCTTTCCTAATTTCTTTGTGACAAACTTTTTTGTTCCACTTTTTCCCCTTAAAACTTTTTTTTTCACTTCTTTCCCCATTTTTTTCACTTGTCCCCCTACTTTTTTCCACTTTTTCCCTATTTCACTATTTTTTTTATATTTCAAACTTTCTTTCCACTTTTTCCCCGACTCATTTTTTCTCCTATTATTTTTTATTTCAATTTTTTCCCGCAATTTTTCCACCATCCTTTTTTCCTCTTCTTTTTTACCATTTTTTTATAATTCACATTTTTTTTCCAATTTTTTTCCCCCTATTTTTTTGTTTTAGACATTTTTTACACCCGTACATTTTTTAGTAATTTTTAGTATAAAACTTTTTTTCCTAACTCATTTTTTCTCCTGTTTTTTCACTAATTTTTGTATGTTTCCAACTTTTTTAATAATTCCTTTGTGTTCCACTTTTTCTCCTTAAAACGTTTTCCACTTTCCCTATTTTTTTCACTTTTCCCCTACTTTTTTCCATGCTTTTTTATTAGACCCTTTCCTCTACTTTTTTAGACTTTTTCTCACACATGTTTTACTAATTTCTTTGTTTCACTTTTTTCCCTTAAAACTTTTTCCATTTCTTCCCCTATTTTTTTCACTTTTCCTCTACTTCTTTATTCCATCCTTTCCCCTACTTTTTTCTACTTTTTCTCATATATTTTTAATGTTCCACTTTTCTCCTTTAAACTTTTTTTCCACTTCTTTCCCTATTTTTTGTCATTTTTCCCTACTGTCTTCCACCTTTCACTAATTTTTAATTCCACCCTTTACCCTTACTTTTTTCCACTTTTCTCCTACATTTTTTTACTAATTTCCTATTTCTTTATGTCAAAAACTTCTTTTCCACTTTTTCACTAATTTTTTATAATTTTAAATTTGAAACTTGTTCTTTACCAATTTTTCTTCTACTTTTTTTTCCACTTTTCGCCGCAGCCTTTTTTCCTCCTACTTTTTTAGTTTCAAACTTTTTCCCCAATTTTTTATATGTAAATCTTTGTCCCAACTTTTTAATTCCAATTTTCTCTTTCTCCCTTTCTTTTTCTCTTTCTCCCTTTCTATCATTACCAATGGAGTGGTAAGGGGGAAAGATAGGGGGAAAGAAAAAATAATTACTCAAAAAAAGTGATTTTTTCGTAAAAAAGTGGAAATTTGACAAAAACTGATAATAATGAGAAAAAATGGATAGTTTTAGAAAAAAAAGGGGAAAACGGGGTAATTTCAAGAAAACAAGTGCCAAAATTTGAAAGAAAAGAGAGGAAATTTTAAGACAAAAAAGTTAGAAAATTTAAAAGAAAAGAGGGGAAATTTTGGAGGAAGAGGGGAAATTT
This sequence comes from Neocrepidodera transversa, assembly GCA_963243735.1. Classification (NCBI taxonomy): domain Eukaryota; kingdom Metazoa; phylum Arthropoda; class Insecta; order Coleoptera; family Chrysomelidae; genus Neocrepidodera; species Neocrepidodera transversa. The sequence continues at coordinate 500,401 of OY725345.1, read as the reverse complement.
GAGAAAAAATAACAAAAAAATGAAAACATAAGGGGTAATATTAGAAAAAAACGGGGTAATTACAGGAAAAAGTGACAAAAATTGAGAGAAAAGAGGGGAAATTTGAGAAAAAGGTGACAGTATTTGAGAGAAAAGACAGGAAATTTTGAAGGAGGAGGAAAAATATGACAAAAATGAGAAAATAAGGGGTAACTTTGAGAAAAAAGGGGGTATTTTCAGAAAAAAGCGAAAAAATGAAAAAACGAAAAATTTCGGACAAAAAAATTAACAGCATTTGAGAGAAAATTAATTTCGTAAAAAAAAATATATATAAACACCCTCATTTTTCTTAAAAATCTACTAATTTAGTAGGAATTCTCTTCAACGTACGAATTTCAAAATTAAATATTTCGAAATTCATTTTTGTTTAAGACGACTGAGATGATTTTATAAAAATTATGTTTAGAATTTGTCTGATGAATATAAACATAAATTAGAAGAATTTGCTGAGAAAGTTCAAGAACTAAATAAAGATTTGAAATTTTACGAAGATAAAAGTAAAGTAATTAGACAATTACCGTTTTTCCTACCCAAATCTGACCACTAATAACGAAGTTGGACCATAATGCCCTTTGGTCTTTTATTCTGCATATGATTTTTGTTTACGTGTGTATTCTTCGTCTCAGTTATATAATATAATGCTGTTTTTCGCGTTCAATTTGTACCAATAGTAACGGAGATGGACCTTAATGCCTTTTAGTCTTTGCTTCTACGCATGATTTTTGTTTACGTATTTATTCTAGCGTCTAATAATACAACTTACCTTTTTCAGTATCGTGTTCTTCCAGTGATGGTTTTTCGTGAGAGTCGCCTGAAAAAAAATATATTTTTTGAGTAATCATATTTTACAATTTTGAATTGGCCTGCACGTGTTAAGTCCTATATAAAAAAAATTATATCTTCAAGTATAATAAGTCCAAAATATTATAAATTATAAAGAATATTTTTTAAATAAATTGGATATTGGACAATTAAATTTTGATTTAGATTATTTTGACAATTTTTAGCAATTTGTAGCAAAAAAAATGAATTGGAGATTAAACGACTTATTTTATGCAAAATTGGAATTCATTTTTGACGTTTGACGGAACAATCATAATTTGTAGGAAATTTAAATATTTTTTTAATTTTTTTTGCTATTTTTATTAAAATTTAAAAAATGTCTTATACTTTTTTTAATAATTTTTAACAGGTTCTAACAGATTATAATTTTGTGATATTTTTTTGCAATTTATTTTTAACAGTTGGAAAATTTTCTTTTTTTTTGATATTTTTGACAGTTTTTTATAAAATTTCCTCATAGCAAATAAAACATAAAAATAATATATTAAATCTTAACCGGGGGAGGGCGGCAACTAGTTTCGCCTACTAGCCATCTTCAGGTCATATACTAACTAATACTATCGATTAACAAAATAATTGTTGATAAGATTAACAAACGCTATAGTTGGTACATATTAGGAACAAGGAAGTACATTAGGGTAGGAAATTGGGGGTACATGAAAATAGTAAAATATTAATATTGAAAGGAAAAGAGATTAGAAAGATTTTTCAATGATAAAAATATGCCTTGGATAACATATTTCATTATTGATCTGAAGATGGTTTATTTATTAGCTGAAACTACTCTCCTTCACTTAATTAATATATTTGACTTATTTAAATGAGCGTTTGTTAAAAACTTTTACAATAATGGGAGCTAAATTTTGCATGTTCGTAGAAAAACAATTTCATTCTTTCACTTCCGTTAAGATTTTCTGTTCGTATACTTTTTCCGGCTTTAATGAATATTGTTGTTGTTTATTTTTGAGCCACCTAAATAAATATATCAGCCGGCTTAACCATTTGCACTACCTCAGGCCATTTAACCTGGAAAAAGGAACAAACATCTAAATTAGATAAGGAGAATGGATAGCAATCAGGGGTTTTTAAAAAGTCCGCTAAGTTGGAACTAATAATAATTAAGATAAAAATCCAAGATTAATGGAAAACTGTACCGGAAAATTTTATGTAAAAATTCCACTACTCTATATCTTCTTGATAAGTATGAAATATCACTTACTTCCAGGTATATACCAACGACGGTAAAGAAAGAAAAAAAAAGGGCGAAAATAATTACTTACGCCTTCAAAACCGTTGTTTTTTTAATCATTTTTGTTTATTTTATTTTCTCGTTTTTCAAGTACAAAACTCAAAATGATTGATTTAATAAAAATAAATAAAATACTAATTTATAGTAGTGTTTTTTAATAGTGTATTATTAATTTATGTTTAATGCTAGATTTGCTTTAAACATACTTTTAAATTTTTTACAATCCGTTTGTTAAAAAAAAAAAAAAAAAAAAAAAAAAAAAAAAAAAAAAAAAAAAAAAAAAAAAAAAAAAAAAAAAAAAAAAAAAAAAAAACGGTTCTATATATATATTTTACTCAAATAGTATTTAAAAAGTTCATATATATATTGATTCAATAAAATGATAAACTGTATATTTTTATATTAATACAAAAATTATTAACGTATTTACTTACTTAAGTCCTTAATCATAATAAATAATAACTATATTACGTTCGTTTAATATTACATGTTTCAAGTTTCATAATAAAAGCAAGAATATTATAATATAAAATGTATAGGTACTTTATAAACTGATAAACCATCACAAAACACAAACTACCATCTGTTTCTACCTAGATCCAAGATAGAATTTTCAAAAAAAAAAAAAAACAAACGATAAACCTGCTGTCGTACCAACTGGTAAACGATCAAAATCAGAAACGTTGGAATTCTTTACGTATAATTTATATATTTAGGTAAAAACAAAGGGGACACAAATATTTAGATATACCGAATACGATGAAAGTAATGGGTGTCCCAAAATTTGAATTTCGCGCCATTTGTACGGTTTGTTGAAAAAAAAACAGGGTGACAGCTGACAGTTCAAGGTTATTAAAAATACACGGCATTTTTATCGTTGGCAGCTAGTTTGTAATTTTCGTATAAAATATGGTCGGAATAATAATTTAAGAACACCATCAAAATGTTCAAATTTTATACATTTGGTTTTAGTCACAGAAAACACAATACTGAAGACCTACATTTCACTACTTTTTTTTTGTAATAAAAACAGGATTAAACTACAATTTCGTCGATTTCTTTTTGAAAAAAACAACCGTTTCGCCAGAAAAAAAATTGAATTATTATAATCTGGAGATTCATCTTTCTTATCAGAAATCAAAAAACAAATTGAATATTCAATTTGACATAAGATTGTAAAATACTATCTTATACTTATCTTTTTTCTTAGGCGTTTTTTAAAGTCTAAGATTTATACTAATAAACCCACGATCAGGAGGAAATTGAACGCTGTATTAGCGAAATGTGCCAGCAAAATTCCCCAAATTCTTTTCCACAAATAACCCTATGCTGTAAACATAATAAACAGATAATTATTTATATAATAAATGAATATTTTTCATCACATCCAGTCATTTTTTTATATTGTATATTCGTATAGTTTATTTATACATACATATAATAGTTGCATTGCAAAAGAGACAATGTAACACCATAAATTCAAAAGTACTTTTTTTATATAATTATTCTAATACAGATACAACCACCCGAAGATTCTAAATTGATAATAAGAAAGGAAAACAAGATTTTTTTGTGGTGATTCCGTTCAGCTCATACTGCTTTTTTGTTATTTTGTAAACGACGGAATATTTTGATGTGTAATATGATAACTTATAGGATTTTGAAGCTTTTATAAAGAATGAAATTTTTTGATAAATTGATAATAAGAAAGGATAACATGAATTTTCTTGGTGATTCCGTTCAGCTCATACTGCTTTTCTATTATTTTTTAGTCGATTGAATATTTTGATGTATAATAGAATAACTTATAGGATTTGGAAGCTTTTATAAAGAATGAAATTTTTTGATAAATTGATAATAAGAAAGGATAACATGAATTTTCTTGGTGATTCCGTTCAGCTCATACTGCTTTTTTTGTTATTTTGTATGCGTTGGAATATTTTGATGTGTAATAGAATAACTTATAGGATTTTGAAGCTTTTATAAATGTTATTTTGCACTTAATTTGAAGGCAGAATAACACCTTTAATTTTGGGTTCGATGTGAAAATAATACACTCTATTAATTTCGTTGTTTATTCATCGGTTGTAAATACAATACAATCCCTAACATTTTATTTCGTACCTACATCGATAATTCTAACTAAAAACTCAACTGATAACAATATAAACAAGAAATATAATTTGGCCTCCAGTGGCGTATCCCGATTAACTTAAATATAATATATAACAATAAAGAATGAAATTTTTTGATAAATTGATAATAAGAAAGGATAAATGAATTTTCTTGGTGATTCCGTTCAGCTCATGCTGCTTTTCTATTATTTTTTAGTCGATGGAATATTTTGATGTGTAATATGATAACTTATAGGATTTTGAAGCTTTTATAAAGAATGAAATTTTTTGATAAGTTGATAATTTTTAATTTTTTACTATTAAAATTACTTACATTTATTAATTTAAAACAATGAACGTTGGATCTGAGGCGTATCGTATTAATTGTTCCAAATTAAGATATGACTAAATTGATCCTTTTTAATTCTTTTTCGGTAATTGTATCCGCCACTGACATATCTCACAGATAGTTGTTATTTAGAAGATCATCGATACGAAGCGATTGGTAAGTGGTAAGCGTGATTGAATCACAGCGGTTGCCCCTTTCTTCGCGAACGATATCAAATTGAATTTAAGTCGACGATTTTTGTTCATGCTGTGACTTCCCACCTTGTTTTGGTACCTTTTAGCCGGCTTATCGGACGTATAACATCGGCCTAGTCACATCGAATCATGAATAAAACGCACAACGATGAATTGATTAATATAAAGTGAGTAAAAAGGTGTTTAATTCGTTTAATTATAACACGTGGGTGTAACGAAGAAAAAACAAGTAAAGAAAATATGTTGTATGACGTGATAACTGAATTAAGATAAAGCTTATATAAATTAAGAAAATGGGAATAGACTAAACAAATATTTAGTTATCAAAATCTTGTTGTTTTTTAACTTTTAACTTCTACCTGGAAATGTTATCGTCACCCAATTTTGTAATCTTAGCCGAAGCTCAAGAACACAAGAGCGATACTTTTCTCGTCTTTTTGAAAATTATTCATACGATACCGAGACCACACCGAGAAAAATAAACAAACAAGCAGTATAAACATTTAATTTTTTTATAATAAAAAAAAAAGATCTGCATAGGTTACGATACATTTACGAAATCTAAAATTTGGTGTCGTTTGCTTAACATCTTTTTCTTTTAAATATTCGTGCAAGTCACTAATTTATTTGTTATTTCCCTTCCTTATATAACCCATTTTTTCCGTGAAAATCCCTTTCCATTTCAGACATAAACACAGCTATCAATATTATACATCTGCTGACGTATCAAATAAAACTTTTCAATATCAACAAATATATTTTTCTCAAGCAACCTTATAATAGTATGTTAACATGATTCCAACATTTCTCATTAAAGTCGTATCTGATAAGATCACGAGAGTTAATGGGACCCATATCAGCAGCGTCATATAAAAATAAGTTTCTATGGGAGGAAGCAGATGGCGGATATAAGCTATAGATCTCCCATAGAATATTATTAATATCGATACTAGCGATATGAGTTACATAGACGGAACGAATGTGGGAGTAAACAGGGTATTATTTATTAAAGAATATAAAATTAATTTTTACGTAGAATATAGTCTCTACGTCATATTTATTTACCCCTTTATAACAGGGGGATTGAAAATCTAGGCTCCGCATTAGACATTAATTAAATTAATATTCAATGCGGTTTACCTATTCGAGAAAAGTATCTAACACTGAAACTTTTAAATTAAAATTTCACTGCCAGATACGAGGCACGAACCCACGTTGGCTCTAGCATATAAACAGCCATACATGAATATGACCGATGGCCAACGATCTATGCCACCTAGACCAATTTTACTGGCTGAAATTTATGCCTCAACACAGGAGACTTAAGACTTATTGTGTTATGCCAATTACATCATTGTTATCAGTTGGAAAAGTGTTTTTTACTAGATTTCCTCTGGGAAAGGCCACCTGTGAGCTTTTTGCCCCAGGAGGTTGTACCTCCAACGTATAAGTACTTGACACTCTAGTATAATGTGAAATACTGTTTTATCCTCCTCAGTACATAATCTACAGATGGGTTTATCTTTGTAGATGCCCATTTTGTGTGGATGTTCCCTAAGGTTTCAATATCCAGTTATAGTCTCGTGACATGTCTTTGTTGATTTCTGCTTAGTTGCAAATTATCATTAGTCAGTGCTTTTGATCATTTTTTGACCATGAATTTACTGCTTTTTTGACTCGGCATTCCAGCAACCCACCTTGTCAGCCAGAGTCGTACTGAGGATTTCGGAATGCCAAATACCGGCTCAGCTCCCGTAAATTTGGTGGCTGAGGCTTTTTTAATACAGTATCGAATAAAAAATTATGGTGATTACAGCACCCTTTGTAATTTTCGGACAAGCATATCTCGAAAAGCAATTTTGTTAAAAAATTCAAATTTTGGCAAATAAATTAGGTAATATTATCTAGGGATTCTTGAATTTTCAAGTTTTAATTCCTTTCAGTTTCCGAGAAAAAAAAATCAAGGAGCTTGAAATTTTCAAAATTTCATAATGAAAATGCATGAATCCATCAATAGCAATAATTTGAATATAATAGCTAAATTTGTGCTCTTAATGTCTTTTTAATGATTTTTTAAAATTGGCCAAAAATAAAGGGCTAAAACGCCTCGTAAAGTGCTACCTCCTGGTGTAAAAATTTACCTTAAAAAAAATGAGGGGGTAATCCCACCCAATTTCCGAACAATCATAATAAAGTAATTGTTTAATCGATTATTTTAGTTTTTCTGCATCAAAATACATTAATAAAATTAGTTTAGAAAAATTAAAAAAATTGAATTTTTTGTAAAATTTTTTTTTCAACTTTTTATAATTTTGTATAATTTTTACAAGTATTATTTTAAAATTATGAAATATTTCACACATAATGTACTTTTTGATCCCTTCCAGATTTACTATTTACTTTTTTCATTTGTTTTACCATTTTCGATAAAACAAAAGGACAAAAAAATTTAATTTTTGTTTTATAAATATAAATAAAATTTTGAAAAAAATCACAACTATAGAGTTTTTTTACTATCAATTTAATGGTATTTTTTTTAATTTGTAATATTAATATTAATCTTAAAAAGAAATAAAACCTTTTTTGATTAATTTTAAAATCAATAAATTATTAATATCTCATTCAATTTTATTCAAAATGGGAAACAGATCTTTTTTTTAGGTTTTTTGGAACAAAATGCATTAATTTAGTTTAAAAAACAAAAAAAAAAAAATTTTTTTTAGTCAAAAATCCATTGAATTGTTTTAACTTTTTTCATTTTTTGCTATTACTTTTACAAATACTATGTTAAAATTATGCAATAATTTACACACATAGTACTTTTGGATCCTTTTCGGATATGCTATTTACTTTTTTCATTTATTTTATACTTATTGATAAAACGAAATTACAAAAAAATTATAAAAAATTCTTTATTTTGGTTATAAATATTACAATTCTAAATTCTAAGAAACTAAAATTCATTTTAAATTTAGAGTTTTATTTTATCTTTAGAATGGTGCAAATCCGAGTTAAATAGCTTTAATATTTTAGAAGTTATTCAATTTAGTTTAAAATCATAATATAATTTTAAATGTTTCTTACTAAATTTTTAAAAAATTCACAATTTTTGTAATAAAATTTTGAAAAAAATTATTATAATAAAATTAATTATTACAAATTTAAAGATATTTTTTTTTAATTTTTGATATTAAGATTTAACTAAAAAATAATAATTTAATAAGGATAAAAATTGCTTAAAAATTAAAATAAAGACTAGCGGCAAAACAATGCAGAACTCGAAAAAAAATTAAAGACAAAATTTGTAGAAAATTTTATGTTCTACAATTTTCATTTTTTGTAAATTTTCATAAAAATCCATAATTTTGTCTCAAAATCTAAAAAAAGTCGCAAATGTGTATATACATTATTTTTCACACCCTCTAGCGACGAAACTGTGAGGAATTCAAAAAAACGGTAATGATAAAATATGTAGAAAATTTTATGTTCTACATCTTTCATATCTTGTAATTTTTCATAAAAATGCATTATTTTGGTTATTTAAGAAAAATATGAAAAAAAAATTACTTTTTGATAAATCTGGCAACAATGGCAAAAGTTTTTGAAAATTTTAATCATTCGAAATTAAACTATAACGTATAAAAAATATATGTGTAAAACTTTATTGCCATCTTGTTTGATAATGACGTCATCACTTATAGCAACTGTCACTTCCGGTTGTCTGATTAACTCCAAAATCTATACAGGTCGTCTCCTTGCTACCCTAAATATGTATATAAAATTTCATCTAAATCGGTTCAGCCGTTTAGACGCTATCGTGTTTACATACACACAGAGACACACAGACACACCCACAGACAGACATCATGCTAAAAATAGTATAAATGGATTCAGGTGACCTCAAAACGTAAAGATTCGTTAAAATCTGGGTATGGCCAAAATATCATGATCGCAATACTTTCCTTCTATACAACTCTGTTGTTCGGAAAGTAATAAATGAGTAACTCGAGCTAGCTGAGTTTATTTAACCATCATCTGCCTTTACGTCATACATTGTCCATCTTGATCTCTCAATCATGAAATATATGAGACGAAATTATGACGTCATTAACGTATTTCTTAACTAATATCGACGTAAATATTATTTATTACTTTTGGCATTTCAATTAATTTTGCATTGTCAAAATGCCTTCCAGGTATAATGAGAAAGAGGAAAGTTTAATTTTAAAGTTGATTAACTACTTTTCAAATGAAAGATATGCTGGAAAACCGCTTTTACTGTTAAATGTAGTCTACAACGTTTGGGTTCACCCCAAAAATATAATCACGATTCGATCAAATGTAATTTTTTTAATTTAGTCAAATAATATGCTCAGGGACGTTAAACATCCTTACGCTAGAAACTTAGGTCCTTAGCGTAGCTACTAAAGTTAGTTTTTTAGTACCCAACTCATTTTCTAATGGGATAGAAGTACCAAATATCGGCTTTGTCAAATTAAGAAAAAAAAATCACGAATTTTAAAATTTCAAACCCCTATAAATTTTTTATCTTAATAGGCACAAATGACCAATGCGTTTATAGTTAAGAAAGTGATACTTTTAGATTGAACTTGTTTGTAATATCAAATGGAAATTTTTAGAATTTGTTATGATAAAATAAATGCGTGGTTAATAAATGAGAATCGCTTCATACATATTTATCTGAAAAATGGAGTGGTATTAAATCTTTCAACTTTAGAAACTTTATAAAACAACATTTTTTGATATGAAATGTCGTTCTTTTTAAACGGATAAGAAAGTTTTCTAAACAAATATGTAAAATTAATCAGTTCCTTTATAGAAACGCCAAACTTTTAACATAATTTTAAATATGAATGTAAATAACGTTAAATAGTTAAACAAAAACATAAAAAAGGTGGTATCATCTTCATGGCAATTGTATGGCTCGATCTGTAAATATGGTCGAAGACAAAGAAGGCGGGTTTGGTCACCATGGGAATGTGTTACTGTGAGATTCTACATCGAGATTGGTCAGAAGATTTCTAAAAATTTGTCTCGTATCGGATTCTAGACCTTGTGAAACTCGTTTAACGTTGTTCTACTTCTACTTTGCTTATTTACTTATTTTTTATCTACTTAACTTTAATTCCAAGGAAGTAAATGTGTGAAATTGTTTTATTCATATATTGGACTGTTTATTTTAGATAAATAAATCTATATTTGTATCAATATAATAATATAGAACAGATCGAAAATAAAATATATAATTGATTGAGCAAAAAATATTTAACCGTTTAACTGCGGGTAAAATATTCCAATAGGGACAAAAATATTGAAAAATAAATTAAAACATATTGGTATTAGTTGAATTTTGAGATAATTTGAATAAAACTTGATTGTTATAATTTTCAAAAATTTAATTACGAAAATCAAAAAAATTCGGAAATTTATCAAAAAATTCCAAAATTTCACAAAATAAATAAATAAAAATGTCTAGAAATTCCAAAATTTCGATGATTTCAGAAGTGTATGGAAAATTTCAAAAATATATTAAAAATTTAGAAAAATTTGAAATTTTGCAATTGTTTTGGAAAAAATTTCAAAAAGTAAAATTGTGAAAATATTCAAAAATTTTTAAAATATTATATTATTTCAAAAAACATAAAATTATTCGTCTTCAATAAAAAATTTCAAAAAATATTAAAAAATGTTTCAAAAATGTATCAAAAAGTACGAAAAATTTGATATGCATTTTTTCCGAAAATTTCAAAAAAATGTCATAATATTCAAACATTTTTAAAATATATCGAATATTTCAAGGAACAAAATTATTCATCCAGTAAAAAAATATTTCAATTTCATGAATTTTAAACTTTAAAAATGTTGAACGTTTCAAAAAACACTAAAAAAATTATTCGAAAATTTCAAAAATATCGAAAAATTTGAAATTTTGAAATTTAATATTTTTCAAAAATTTCAAGCATTTTAAGCAGATCTAAAATATCAAAAGTTTCAAAAAATATTAAAAAAACACTATTCGAAAATTTCAAGAATGTATAAAAAATTTCGAAAAATTTAAAATTTTGCATTTTTTCGAAAATTTCAAACAGTAAAAATGTCAAAAAATTCAAAAATTTCTCAAATATATCGAAAATATCAAAAAATATAAAATTATTCGTCTAGTTAAAAATATTTTAAAAATTTCAAGTATTTCAAACATTTCGAAAATGTCAAAAGATTCAAGAAACATTGAAAAGTTGGAACAATCGTGTGAAAAATTCTTGAAAATTCTTGGTAAAATCATTGAAAAAATCTTTCAAAAAGTCCTTAAAAATTGATATTAAAAATCCTTAAAATAACTTTTAAAAATGCTTGAAAAATCTTTTTTAAAAAACCGCTTATAATACTTGAAAAATCCTTTACAAATTATTGAAAAATTCTTGGAAAATTCTTAAAAATTAATTTTAAAAATTCTTGGAACAATCGTGTGAAAAATCTTATCAAAATTCTTAAAAAATCTTGATAAAATCATTGAAAAAACTTTCAAAAATTTCTGAAAACATTATTGAAATAATCCTTGAAAAATCCTTAAAAAATGAAAAAAATTCATAAAAGTCCTTAAAAATTGACATTAAAAATGATTGAAATTTAATTTTAAAAATCTATGGAACAATCGTGTGAAAAATCTTGACAAAACTCTTGAAAAATCCGTAAAAAAGTATTTAAAAATTCATTAAAAATCCTTAAAAAATCTTTTTTGAAAAACCGTTTATAATTGAAAAATCCTTGACAAATTCTTGAAAAATCCTTGAAAAAGTTTCAAAAATTCCTTTAAAATCCTTGAAAAATCCATTAACCATTATTGAATAATTCTTAAATAAAATCATTGAAAATATCTTGAAATATCCGTATTACTAATATTGAAAAAATAGTTAAATGCTTAAACATTAAAATTTTCTTACAAAATAAAAAAAAAAACATTTAATAATCCTTGAAAAATCCTTGAATTAATATAATCAATATTTAATAATAAACTCTTTATTATTGGATCAACTTATCTCTACACGTATTGTTCGCCTGGCTTTTATGAGTTAGATAAAAAAAGCTAACACGAAAAATTTTAACTGTTTTATTAAATTTTAACTGTTTTATTAACTCTCTTGTAATAAAAAAAAAAAATTTACAGTTCTTCACTTTTATAGATCAATCATTTTATATTAAACGATTTGTTTTCGTTACAAAATTATTAAATAACTTTAACGTAGCCATGCCTCTATTTATATTTATACCATTAATTTTAATCGAAATTGATCTGGTTCGCCATGCGTGTCTATCTGTATGGTGATCACTTTGTAAGTATATGATATTAAACGTGTTCCTTTCCTGAATTTATTATAATAATGTAAATTATGAAGTTATTAAGTTAATTTATTCATTGCCATATTTTGATATATTAATTTTAATATTTATAATTACGTTGACAAAAAGTGAGCAACAAAAATAAATTAACAGATAGTTGAACCTTTTTAAACAATCAGATATTGTAAGTTATATAATTCATTTACATCTATAATTTTTTCAATTATTTTACTGTTTTTGTACAAAATAAAATTCGTATAGATTCAAAGTTCTATTGACAAAAATGCGTAGATATGGAGAGGTAAAGGTTGTACTTACACCCCCTTCAGGATACTAAAAAATACTACGAAAAGAAGAAATCGATGTTTTTTTAATAATAAAATACGATATGTTATCTAAGCATGAATTTTTAATATAGCTCATAGGTCAATTGTAAAAAAAACATTTTAAAATGCATTGTTGTCTTTAAATTTTTAGTTTTCATATCGTTTAACTCCTGTAACATAAAAACAATCAACGTTATTTAAACTTGCTTACTGTTGATAGAAAGAGAAAACAATATTCTATATTTACGAAATTTTTCAAAACTTTAAATCAAAAATTGTGGCCGTGAAAATAGGGCGAAACCATAACTCAAGGATTTTTTAATTTTCCCTCCTTTGGTCTCTCCCTTTTCTCAAGGTCACAATTCTTTCTAAAAAAATTTGAAAAAATTCTTATTTATATTATTATTTATTCCCCTTTCAATGGTATAAATTTCATTTTAATATATTATTTATTTATTTTTGTTATCAGATATAAAATGTATTTTTGTCTTTAAATTTTAGTTTTCATATGGTTTAACCCCTGTAACATAAAAACTATCAACGTTATTAAAACTTGCCGACTGTTCATAGAAAGATAAAACAATATTCTATATTTAAGAATTTTTTCAAAATTTTAGATAAAAAATTGTGGTTGTGAGAATAGGGAAAGACCACAACTATAACGATTTTTTAATTTCCCCTCTTTTGGTTTCTCCCTTTTATCAAGGTTACAATTTTTACTGAAAAATTTTGAAAAAAATCTCATTTATAGTATTTTTTATTGTCTTTTCAGTAGTATTAATTTCATTTTATTAAATTGTTTATTTATTTTTGTTATGGGATATAAAATGCATTTTTCAGCTCAATCAATTAATCGATTTTAACAATATTGTGTTCAAATATATTTTTAAAATGTTTAATGAACCATAAAGGAAAATGCTTAACTAATCTGTATGATTATAATATTGATTATATTACCGAAAAAAAAAGTTCTTATCACACACATTTTGGAATCTTAATGTGATAGTTATTACCTATATAATTTCCTTTAAATTAGGAACATTACCTAATGAAATAAATTTAATCTTTTGGTAAAATCCTAGTCGTCATTGACTTATCAATGTTTCTAGAAAATTCATAAATAATTGAAAAAAAATACTAATACATTAGAAAATTTTGTATAAAAACCAGCAAAAAGATGAATAAATTAAAAAAAATAATTAAAAAAGGAAACCGTACAGTGGAAAGTTACATCATATGTCTTTAATTATGTAATACAGGGTGTCCCAAGATAATTTTAAACACGATTTTAAATAATGACCGTTTTTAAGCGAGACCCTTTTGGACCTATTTAGAGACCAACATAATTTCTAATTTTAGATGATTGCAATCCATATAAACGGAAAAATTAATATACATGATGTTTCAATGAATTTTAATGAGATGCTTTAAATATTACTGGAATTATTTGTATGGACCTCGAAAACTTCTATCCATAGTCAGAATTATACAAAAAGTATATTTTTAGCACTTTTTACTATAACGAGGAACGAAGCCGGCCCTGTCTGATGAAATGTTCACCGAATATATTGGCTCATAGCTCGAGAAGAGTAGATAGTCTAGGCCACCCCGACCATAGGTATAGGGAATTCAACGTATTAGAGAAAGAGAGAGGTATAGGAAATTCAGCATGTCAGAAAGAGAGAACGCTATGACGTCACATTTTACGACGTTTTTTAACGTTCAGTATTTTGAAACGTTAAAAAATGTTCGAAACGTCACATTTTTTCTTCCATTTTTTTCAACAGTACCTAAGTTCATGTCACCACTACCAGGAACCTCAAACAAATTAGTATCGGGATCATTACCTTCACCCATCTCGCACCCTTTGAATTAATTCATTTTTTTTCAACCACTTTCTAGATCTTTTTTCTTTTTTAAATCCACCACGTTCAATTGATTAAAGTGTTACGTTTTTTTGTGCCATCCTGTAATTTCATTATTCCTCTACTCAACAAATTTTAATTCCATACTCCCCTTCTTATTTCCTCGTGTCATAGGGTAATTATATTTTCACTAAAATTCTTTGATATTATTATTAATTATTTTGACGCTTTTAACTTTTATTTACTGTTATTTTTAATTCTTTTAATGTCGGTATATATTTTTTTGTTATATTTACTCAAAAGTTCATATCTTATTTTTTCTTATAATAATATAAATTATCTGATGTCTGTGTCTCGTTTTACAGAAAGAGAATCTATTTTTTAATTTGTTTTTACAGATTGTCTAATTATTTTTATTTCATAATTTGTTTTAAAATTCATGTATTTCATTTTAATATTATCATTGTTTTATATATTTTTTTCAAAACAGACCACGAAATCTGGTAATTTATAACATTTTTGTCTTATATTTACTTTAAGTGAACTTTTAGGGTTTTTCCTTTGGACCAAGTTTTTTCCCTTGGACGATATTTTCTTTTCTTTGGGACTACGTTCCTTTGGACCAAGCTTGAGTGTCTTTGACTACATTTTGTTTCCTGGACTACGTTTTTGGATCAAGCTATCCAGTTTCCATTTGGATAAGAAAAACCCCAAGAAAAGTTTTTTTATTACCCATTATGGTATGGCGATATCTGCAGGAATCTTCATTCCGGCATCGGGACATTCAATGGAAGTAGCAACATATTTGTCACAACGCTCCAATTCAATCCATCCGCTCCACGGGCTAATTTTGGGAGCACCAAATTCATTAGATTCTTGGTCATCATCAAGTTACTCAATTCTACAAAAGTCTTCCAAAGGTCGTGATAGGTTGGCTTATCATGCGATAACGTTTTTATTACCAAATAGAAGATATATCTTTTGCCCAATAGTTGCTCATCTTCGATTTCCTACCAATCAATTCTGCTCTCTCAGCTTTTAAAACTGGTCGAACTTCTTGGCGATTCCTCTGGTCATTTGAAGGTTTAGAGCCACGCAATGAGCCAAGTAAAACTCTTTCTGTCCATTCGAGTACAGTACCATAAATTGCTCGAAGGTCATCTTCGAACGAATCCAAAGTACACAAATATTAAACTACTTTTCCCAAAATCTGTACAATGGTTGATGGGTAAGTGCGAATTAATAGAATGGGCGGCACATTCTCCTGAACTAACATTTAGCTTGGAAATTATTATTATTGCCTCTTCATTATACGAATTTATAAACATCGATATTTCTCATGTGCCTGATGATTTCAGCAAATTCTTGCATAAACTTATCGAAATGTTTGCTCACATTCTGGTTAACCACCAAAATGTATGAAATGTTTTTTTCCTTTTAAACACACTTTTATACTTTACTTGTTATGATTCGCTTATAAAATCCTTTTCATCGTGTACCTACTACGTAGTTTTTAATATCCGTCTCTCTCTGTTACATGTGCGAGTCACGTTTGTTATGCTAAAGTGAGATAAACAAATTATTCATTGGAGGAGTCAAGAAAACACTTATGTCTCGCAAGTTTATGCATGGGTTTTGCCGTGAAGTTTGTCGGTGATATTTAAGTGCGCCTTCTTGGCGAATGACAGTGACGTGCACCAGTTTGTTATATTTAATAATATTTAAGTAATATTTTCTTCGTAATTTAAACGTATAATCATTTAATTAGACAGTAATATAGTTTTCCTCTCACTTTCCCTTTTATTACAATACTGTGGAAATACTGACCTTTGGAATAAATGCGAATTATAAATTGTAAAGACTTGGCACAATATTATTTATATATTGGAAGAATGATATATTTGTAACAAAAATTTATCATCATACTGACAGGATAGTGTAATTTTAAGTTTTATTAAATATAAAACAATAGAGTTATTATTAATTTAATTCGATTTGGATTTGAAGATATTCCAAACTAACAAAATATCTAAATGGAATTGAAAACAAAAGCCATATCATTTTCCATTAATCGAAGGTAAAACATTATATCTGAAGTGTAGAAAATTCTCGTATTCACTTTAGCTGGGTCCGATCGCATCACTAGCAAAGACCATCAACACCAGCAGCATCCCCAATAGCTTATCAGGTTGTGCTTGGATTGGCTGATGCGCTGATGTATTTCCTCAGATTTATTAAAATAAATTGAAAGCAGAAGCAGCGGCCCGGTTATATTCTATGCAGATAAGTAAAAGCGATTGCGTCCAGAGTCTCATTTCCTGCCCGAAGGCCGTCGCCGTCGCCGTCGTTCTGGAATCCCTACAGCTGAATCTGGTTAGCCTGGTATATAGAGAGACGACGACCGTATCTGCTCCTGTGTATCGGCGGGACATTACTCAACACTGGATTCGCATTAAATCAAGCCCGTGTGCACCATGTTTACAACGGCTGTTTTCCAACAGATACCGCCACTCTCAGACGCTTATACAAATTGACCACCGATCTACGTTCTTTCCATTTCTACGCTGGACATTTGATTTGATACCGGATGCTGTTGCTGCAGTATAGGATTATGGATATATTCCAAACGATCCATCTTATAATATAAATTAGAATAGCACTACAGAAATATTTTACTTATTGATTAGAATTGTATTTTACATCTCTAAAAAGCTTCTAATACTGAGTAAAAAAAAATATTTATAGAGGTAAATTATTCATCAACTGTTACGTTTTTTTTCTCTATGCCATCCTGTATTTTCATTATTCTTCTGCTCAGTATATTTTAATTTCAGACTCGCTTGATATCTCTGTTCTTGGTGTCTGTCTGTCCCATGTTAACAATTCTCTCTCTTTGCCTATCAGTCAAAACAATTGACTTCTATATCGTCTGTGTCGCTTAGAAGTAAAAATTTTAAACTATAAAATAACAGTATTTTTTTTTTAAATATTTAAATTAATTGTAGTATTAAGACGGAATTAGCACCCCATGATTTTTATAACAAAAACTATTAATTAACTAAATATCCGATGTACTTTCTGCATAAAAATTCAAATGTTTATTATTCTCCAATAATATTTGCTTAGTTGTCAGATGTTACAACCGCCGAGTTTTAATTTTGAGTGAAATTGGAATTTGAGTAACATCAGGTTACGTATTTTTAATATTTTTGTCTAAATAACCCCAGCTTGATTTGTATAGTAAACATTTTTTTTTTAATTTTTATTTTAAATAAATCAACTCGGTTTGATTTATATATTTTGTGTAACAAGTGTGGATATATACAATCCACATTAGTTAAATAGTACATTTCTTTACAGTTCACTAAAGAAAAAATTAAAAATATAAAAAAAATAAAAGAAGTCGCCGAATTTTACCGATGATTTTCGTATCCGAAAGCGAGAGCATTAGCACTGGGCTATCACGGATTTATTATAAAATCGTATAAAACTAATATGAACGTTCAATTTTTAAGTAGGTTATATTTATATTTAGTTTTTTATTTTTGTGGTAATAATAATATGAATATGAATATTTCGTGAAGTATCATTTATTAAATCATCAATGAAATTACTCATTTTTACAAATATGTTTCTGTATTAGTATAAAAAATTGTTGCTCAATAGAAGTTTTCAGAAGTATTAATTTTGACTTTCTGCACTTCTCCCGTATATAAACTTTAACTATGTAAAATCTCACACGCCTCCGTTCGCGCATTACGCCTAAAACGAATTATGAAAGAATACTAGGCTGCGAACGTGTTAAAACAATTCCAGGATTTCGAAGGACCAAACTTTTTTGGTAGAAGTTAAACCAATATGAATGTTAAAATAAAAATAGTATTTGAAATTGGAATGTAATTTTTTATTCCATTTTTTTCAAGTACGAAACATGAACAGCAAAATCATAAAAAATGAATATTTAAATTGTACTTTTTTGTAAATTGTATTTTTTATCATGAAAAATCAGAACCCTTTTTCGTGCGGTTAATTACCCGCTATTTTAGTTATATGAAGAAATTTTTTTGCTCTAGTAAATGCATGACTGACTTAATTCACCGTCTGGATGCGAGAGATAGTGTGTGTTCTGATTTTTAATGGAGAGGAGGGTTGTTGGTTTTTTAAGGAGACTCATAACGTGGTATGTAAATTAGCGGGAAGAAATATATCTATATTTTTTGTCTCTTATAATGATGGTATAATATGAGAGAAAGATAAGCTTGCATAGCAACAGTCGGTTATGTATTTTGTTTTTGTTAACTGTATTTTGCAATTAGACAGAAAAAAATCTGAATAATATTGTATTGATTTTAAATATTAATATGAACTGAAAGATTAATATTAATATATTAAAAAAAAAATATGAATTTATCCAGAGGTCCGAGGTTTTCTCTTTGCTAGTTGGTATTTTTTGTATTAAAAATATTCTGATTTTTACTTTTTATATAAAGGTTGCGTTTTTCCCCGTATATAATTTCAACTGACCTTCTATTTTTTTTTTTAAAGAAAATCTCAAGTAAAAGTTAAAAATTCCCCGTGAAATCGCTTATAGGTGTATAAGACATTTTTCCAAATGCACAGTAATAGTAAGCAATAAGCGCAGCATTTGAATAAAAGTAGTAAATGAGTTTTAAAAAAAAATATATATGAAAAGTTGCGTGTCAGTCGAAAGTATTAACATAAATTTGATAAGCGATATGTGATAAAGTCTATAAGTGTATCGCAATCTAGAATAAGTATCTCTAGGTAGGTAAGTTTTTCGAAACGTAAAAGCAAAATGGACGACGAGTCTGGCTTTAGAGATATGAACCGATTGTGGGCAAGGACAGTTCGGTATTTAATCTTTCGCTTTAATGGTATAAATTATTCATTTTGATAAGTAAATAGGTAAAACTCATTCCATAATCACTTTTAATGATAAATCTGCTACAGGGTGTTCAACAAATAACCGTTTAATAAATGCGTTATAATAAATCTCTGTCGAAAATGTTATTAATTAAATAGACGAAGAGATATTATTAAAACAAATTTTGAAAGTAGCACTTATGAAAAGATAATTAAATTAAATACTTTTAAACAAGAATATATTATAATAGTCATAAAAACAGGAAAAATTCTTAGACTTATTATAAAACGACAAAGGATACCACAGGAAAATGATAAAACCAACCAGATACATAATAATAATAATAATAATTTTATTGCTCAACAATTTACAAAAAATTGGGAAAAATGGGAGGAGCCATAAAAAATAAGAAAAAACCGGGAAATATAGGTAAAAGTTATAAATATATGGAAAAATAAAAAAAATTGAAAAATGGATAAATTAAGGAAAAGCAAATAGATGGAAACAGTAAAAATGTGTAATAAAAAAAGAAAAAAATTATAAAAATAAGAAAACAAATTGAGAAAATTAGGAAAAAATATGGAAACATAGAAAAAACAAAAAAAAATAGGAAAAAATGAGAAAAAGTAAAAAAAAGAAAAAAACCAAAAAATTGTCAATAATGAAAAATGCAAGAAATCGAAAAATATCGCAAAAAAAATCGTAAGATCTTGCAAAAAACCGCAGAAAATGGTAAAAAAAATTTTTAAAAAATGGAGTAAAAATCGCAAAAATTAACCAAAAAAACCGAAAACAGTTGTAACCATACATAAAGAAGAATTGAAATATATCGAACAAAATCAGAGCAATAAGAAAAAATATGGAAAAAATAAAAAAAACAATGAGAAAAAACGGGGAAAAATATTGAAAACAGGAAAAATAGAGCAAAAAGGGGAAAAATTGGAAAAAAATATAAAAAAAAAATGAAAAAATAGAAAAAAACAATGAAAAAGAAGGAAAAAAAACAATGAAAACTAGGATAAAAATGGAAGAAGAAATAGGAAAAATTAAGAAAAATACAAAAAACTGAAAACAAAAAAATATAGCGATAACTTAAGAGAAACAGGGAAAAATAAAAACGAATAGAGCAAAATAGTGAAAAATAGAAAATTTTGTGAGAGTTTGAAAAATAGGGAAAAATTGGGAAAATAGTAAAATTTGGACAATTTGGTAAAAATTGGAAAAAAAAGGAAAATAGTTAAAAGTATAATAACAGTAGAGAAAATTGGGAAAAAAATAAAGAAAATAGGACAAAACAGGGAAAAATAACTACAAATAAGGACAAGTAGGAAAAAATAAGCAAAAAAATAGAAAATAGAAAAACTAATGGTAAGCATGAAAAAATTACTCAATAGGGTAAAGTAGGGAAAAATAGATAAGAATAGGAAAATTAGATAAAATAGTAAATAGGGGAAAATATGGGAAAAAGAGAAAAATGTGGCAAAATAGATAAAAATTGGTGTAAACAGGGACAATAGGTATAAATAGGGCAAAATTTTGAAAAATTAAGAAAAATAGGAAAATTTGGTAAAAATAGAGAAAATGGGGAAAAAATGGGAAAACTAAGGCAAAACAGTAAAATTTTGGAAAAATAAGTAAAAAAAGGGAAAACAGAAAAATAGGAAAAAATTGAGAAAAAAGAATAAACAATAGGAAAAAAATCTGGAAAAATAGGAAAATTAGAGAAAATAGTGAAAAATAGGGGCAATATTGGGGAAAATAAGAAAAAATGAATGGAATATATGAAATAATAAACAATAATGGGGATAAATGTAGAAAGACAGGAAACAATAATGAAAAACGGGAGAATATAATGAAATAAAAAAATGCGGAAAAATAACGAAAGTGAATAAAAATTATAAAAAATGGGGAAAATGGGAAAAATAAGTACAATTAGGATAAAATAATGGAAAATGGGAAAAAATAGCAAGAATTGGGGGAAATGGGAAAAACAGGAAAATTAGAGAAAAATGGGAATAAATATAAAAAATAGGGAAAAACAGGATAATAACAGGGAATAATAGCGAAAAATAAGGTAAAACAGCGAATAATGGAGGGCCGTCCATAAAATACGTCACTCAGAATTTTCCCTTCTTGGATCCCCCCGCCCCCCAACGTCACGCTAAGTCACACTTTCAGCGACCCCCCCTAACAAATATTACGTCACAAAATCTAACAATTTTAAGAACTGCCAAATTAGGAAAAAAATTAAAATAAAATTGATGAAGTGCGAATGTCACAGTTATTTAAACCCCCTACCCCCTTGTCATATCTCGTCAATACCCCTCCCTCCCCCTTATTTACGAACGTATTTTATGAACGGACCCTAGCGAAAAATTGGGAAAATAGGAAAAAAGAGGCAAAATAGGAAATAATAAAAAATAATAGGAGTAAATGGGCAAAAATAACGAAAAACAGGAAAAATATAAATCAATATAAAAAATAGGGAAAAATAAGTCTAATAGAAACATATAGAAAAAAATTAGGAAAATTAAAAATAAAGAAAATAGATAAAATAATATAAAATAGGAAAAAATAAAAGGAAATAGGAAAAATGAAAAAAAATGGGGAGAGTGGCGAAAAATAGAGAATATAGGGAGAAAATAGTGAAAACTTGGAAAAATTAGGAAAAAGTAGCGTAAAATAGGGAAAAATAGTGAAAAATATGGAACAATAGAAAAAAAAATATGGGAAAAATTGAACAATATACATAAAAACAAAACAAGAAAAAATAATGTAAAACACAAAAATAGGAAGAAATAGGAAAAAATAGGAAAAAATAGGAAAAAATAAGAAAAATATTGAAAAATAAAAAAAATTGCAAAAAATAGAAAAAAATGGGAAAAATAGGAAAAAAGAGGCAAAAACAGCAAATAATAAAAGTAAATGGAATGATATGAATCAATAGGAAAAATAAGGAAAAATAGGTAAAAATAATTCCGAATAGGAACATATAGAAAATATAAGGAACAATAAAAATAAAGAAAATTGGAAAAATAATAGAAAACAGGAACAAATAAAAGGAAATATGAAAAATGAAAAAAAACGGGGAAAGTAGCGAAAAATAGAGAAAATAGGGGCGAAATAGTGAAAAATTGGAAAATTTAGGAAAAAAAATAGGGTAAAATGGGGAAAAATAGTGAAAAATATGGAAAAATATGTAAGAATAAATATACTAAACATCAAGGTAATAAAACTCGAAATCCTGTACCACAATTTTAATTAAATTAAATTTTCTTGGTTACATATGATTGATTTATTGGCGGCGACTAGTTTCGGCGATACGCCATCATCAGGCCAAATAAAATATAATAGGGGGTGAGAAAGTGAATCGTTACAGTAAACAAACTACATAAAGTAAAATAAGTGCGCACGGGTACAAATACAAAAAAAAAAACGGGATGAACAGAGGGATTGCGTGGTACTAGAAAAATTGGTAACATAAAATTAAAAAATATATATTAGAAAAAGGGATGAAAAGGGATGAAAAGGATCGAGGTTCTAATCCCCTAGTTGGCCATACTTTTAAGCTATGGCCAACTAGTCCACCGATGGTTATGTTAACTCCAGGTATGCGTATTCGCAAAACCTACGAAAAAGGTTCTGTTCGCAAAGCCCACGGAGCCAAGAAAGGAGATATACGTCATGATTAATAATAATATATAATAAAATTATAATAATAAACCAAGTATAACATCACGCTAATACTTTATCATCGCGAAAATAAAACAATTATGAACATACAAAGTTTATACTATTTTTATAACGATATTCAAGGAAATTATTTAGCAGATTATAATGTGTAAATTCTTTCTGCACGTAAAGCGTCAGGTGCAAAATTTCACCGTTTCAACATCCTTAGGCAGAACCACTTTATGCAAATGATCGAACAAGAGAATTTATTACCAGACTTATTAGTTGTTTGTTCTTATGTATGTTAAACACCCTGTAGGTGATTTACAACTAGAATTAATAGATTAGTACCTTGTAGATATTAAATTTATAATTAATAAAAGGTACTAATAAAATATATATTAATTGGTTAATTTTAGAAGTCATTTTGAATATTGATCCTGATTTAGATCTTAAAAAATCGTAAAAAATGGTAGAAAATTGTTAAAAATCGTAAAAAATGGTAGAAAATTGTAAAAAATCGTAAAAAAACCTAGTAAAAAGTCGTAAAATTTCGTAAATAATGCTAAATAATCGTAAAACATCTTAAATGAAATAAAATCGAAAAGAATCAGAAAAAATTGTAAAAAACCGTAAAAAACAGGCAAAAAGTTGTAAAATTTCGTAAATAATTTAAAAAATTGAGAAAGGAAAAATCGTAAAAAATTGTAAAAAAACGTAACAGAATGATAAAAAAAAACAGGCAAAAAGTTGGCAAATTTAGTAAATAATTTAAAAAATTGAGTAAGAAAAAAAATTTAAAAAATCGTGAAAAATGGTAAAAAATTGTAAAAAAACGTAAAAAAATTGTAAAAAACAGGCAAAAGTCATAAAAGTTCGTAAATAATTTCAAAAATTGAGAAAGAAAAAAAAATGAAAAAAAATCTTTTAAAAAAACGTAAAAAATTGTAAAAAACTGGTAATGTCGTAAAATTTAGTAAATTATTTAAAAAATTGAGTAAGAAAAAAAATTGAAAAAATCGTGAAAAATGGTAAAAAAATTTTAAAAAAAAGTAAAAAAAACGTAAAAAACATGCAAAAGTCATGAAAGTTGGTAAATAATTTCAAAAATTGAGAAAGAAAAAAAAATGTAAAAAAATCTTTTAAAAAAACTTAAAAAATTGTAAAAAACTGGTAAAGTCGTAAAAATTCGTAAAAAATGATAAATAATCGTAAAACATCATAAATAAAATAAAATCAAAAAAAATTATAAAAAATTGTAAAAAACAGGCAAAAAATTTCGTAAATAGGTAATTTAAAAAATGGAGTAAGAAAAAATCGTAAAAAAACAAAAATTAAAAAAAAATGTAAAGAACCGTAAAAAACTGTAAAAACAGACAAAAAGTCGTTAAATTTCATAAATAATTTAAAAAATTGAGAAAAATAGAATATGGAAAAAATTCGTAAAAAATCGTAAAAAATGGTAATAAATCTTAAAAAAACATAAAAAATCGTAAAAATTTAATATCTATTTAACTATTTAATTCTACTTCAAAATATACATTTTATCAAAATTTCAAGTATATCGACATAAAAACTCAAAAATTAAAAGAACGGTTGTTCGTCATTATCTCGGAAAATTTGAGGTTATATTAAAAAATTGTCTGTAACATAATTGTAGATTTATTTATTCCATACAACTTTACTCTAGACCATTTTTTGATTGGGAGTCGCACTTCGCTGAAAATTACAAAAAACCGATTTTCAACCCTTAAAACTCACCCCCCCCCCCCCTTCGAAACCGCTTTTTGTAACCATTTTTAGCAACAATTACTATCCTGTAGAGTAATTTGTTGGTTCAAAAAGTCTACATAAATAATATAAAAAATCTGATGTGGCCAGCACATGACCTCTCGCCATTTTGGAATCAAAAATTTACAGGCTGACACAAAAAAATATGAAAAAAAATTATTTTTTTGTAAATCTGGCAACAATGGCAAAAGTTTCGAAAATTTTAATGAGATGAAAATAAACTATAGGGTATACAAAATATATGTGTCAAACTTTATTGCCGTTTTGTATAATAATGGCGTTATCACCCATAGCAACTGCCACTTCCGGTTGTGCGATTGGCACCAAAATCTAATCAGATCTAATCTAGGGTATAAGAATTCTGTATGCAAAATTTCAAATTTTTTTATTCAGTAGTTTTTGAGTTATCGTTACTACAACATCCATCCAAACACACACACTAACACACACACACACACACTAACACACACACACACACACTAACACACACACACACACACTAACACACACACACACAGACATCATCGCGAAAATATTAAAATCGTATTCTAGGGACCCCAAAACGTGTTTATCCATTGAAAACTCACTACCCAATTTTTAGCATGATTCCTATACCTCTCTTATCTGAAGGGCGAGAGGTAAAAATAGTTTTTTGAATTTTCATCAAAAAAATAGCACTTTTTTAA
Source organism: Neocrepidodera transversa (assembly GCA_963243735.1). Lineage (NCBI taxonomy): Eukaryota > Metazoa > Arthropoda > Insecta > Coleoptera > Chrysomelidae > Neocrepidodera > Neocrepidodera transversa. Next base: position 475,029 of record OY725345.1, on the reverse strand, counting down.
AAACTATTGCTCAAAATATTTTTTAAATCTTACGAATATGAAATAAAATGATCGCAAAACTAAAACATGTTTAGATGAATATAAGAGACAAAGACGAAAATAAACTTTTATTTTACAGTATAGACTAAAAGAAAGAGGAAAAAATATTTTTCGTCAAAGTTTAATATTTTAAGTGTCAATTAAAGATTTATGTTAAAAATTATGATTTAATCGTAGAGAAAGTGAATTATACTTATACTTAGATGATTCCAATACTCGCTCGCTGCACTCGCACGTGTCAGAAACTTTATCTACGTGAATTGACGCTCGTTGAATAATGTACCATTAGATGATAATAAATACGTTATTGGGGTTAAAAAACTCCACTTTATTTTCATTTTGACAAAACTGGTAAAAACCGTCCAAAAAACTGTTCAAATTGACCAAAACTGTCAAATACGTAAATATATAGGGAATGAAAAAAAACGTAAAATTCTTGCAAGTTTTCAGAATTTTTGATCAAAATTTAAATTGTATTTTAAAGATTCATTGTCCTGTTTCAGATAATATAATACCGGGTGTCCACTTATATTTTCCCCTATTTTAACTATCTATAAATTAAAAACGGTTCAGGATAAAAATATAAAGTTTTCACTGAAGTGTTTTATTTTAGTATAAGTTTTGTTTGAATTGACTCAAAATTTTCTATCGCTTTTGATGACGTTACAACAAAAATGGCCAATTTTTGACTTTTTTTTTAATGGAACACCCAGAATATTTTTGGTAGTTTGAAAGAACTGATTTTCATCTATCCAGCGATGCAAGATTTTTAAAAATCGGTTAGCAAATGACTGAGTAATTTTTCCAAATTTTTAACTAATTATTAGCCATATTTGTTGTGACGTCATCGAAACCGATAAAAAAATTCAATCTATTCAAACAGTACTAAAATAAAACAAATCAGTGAAAACCGCATATTTCTATAAGTGGACACCCGGTATAATAAGCCGGTTCGAACCTGCTCAAATTTAAAACGACTCTTGATACGACTCTTCCTTGGATAAAACTAACTAGTAAAATGAAAACCGCAACTCGATCGGAGCTTTCGTCCAAGAGTTATAATATTTATATTTAGACAAATAGACAGATATTCAGACGTTCGGACATATTTTTTTTGCATTTTCGGATTCTGATACAGAAAAGTGATAAAAAGTAGGGGTAAAAAATTTGTCTCGTGATAACGAAAACAATTTCTTATCAGAAGATATTGTTTATAGATAAAAATAATAATAACATTCAGGTACGATTAATTTCCTGCTAATTTAATCTATAAATGTGTTCTTAATAGGAGGAACAACTAATTTAAAACACTTGAATATCATTATCGCAAAAGTTCGATAGTGAAAAGTAGATTAAAAATAAATACAATCTGTAATTATTGCGGATGTTGATAGTTGGGATTTGATAATGTTTAAATGATAAGAGCTTCCTTTAAAGATGAAGATAATAATGTCAAATAGAAGTTTATTATATTTTAGATAATAAGCGTTTCTTTTTAATAACAGAGTAAGTATTCTTTTAAACAAATTTTATAAAGACCAAATTATAATAGCAAAACAGAGTTGAATATTTTACTGACACTAAAGTTTATTAATAAAAAAATAATAATACTTTATTTATCCAATAGAACAATTTTTTCTTTTTACAGTATGAATACTGTCAGATGGGTTATTTTTTTAAAATTTTTTAATGATTTTATTAGATTCCATTCGGGACTTGATTTAAGGTTCTTTGATCTGTCCAAATTTTATACAATGTTTCCTATTCAAAATAACCATCCTGTTTATCATTTGATTTTCCTCGCTCCTTCTTATTTATAATTTCGGTGTTTATTTTACGTCTATGTAGCTGGAAAACCCCCTATGGCAGAATTTAATGGGACATGCGCAGGATTTATGTGCTATTTATGTGCTAATTTCGGACGCCAATAAAAAATTTTGTGCTCTTCTTTTTTTAAAAATACAAGTGGTTCTGCTGGCTTCAGACCAAGCTGGAATACCCCAGGTCAAATATATTGGAAAAAAAAAATTTAAAACATTTTTGTTACCTCCTATTTATGTGCTAATTTCGGACTCCAAAAAAAAAATTGTGCTCTAGCTAATATGTTCAGGAATTTCCTCTAAAGGAATTGAATATTCGTGCTCATTGTGACCACGTCAAATATAATGAAAGTACCTGTAAAAAGTAAACTGAAAATGAATTTTAAATTACAAATAACTTAATATTGTTAAATTAGGGACAGAAATGTAAATTAGCACATAAATAGGAGATACCAAAAATGTTTTTCAATTTTCGTTTTCAAATATATTTGACCTGGGGTATTCCAGCTTGGTCTGAAGCCAGCAGAACCACTTGTATTTTTTAAAAAAGAAGAGCACAAAATTTTTTATTGGCGTCCGAAATTAGCACATAAATAGCACATAAATCCTGCGCATGTCCCATTAAATTCTGCCGTATAGGGTATTCCAGCTACATAGACGTGTTTATTTTGGTTACCATAACTTTTCCCCCATGTCAATTGACATTGTCTTTGACTTTGACATTGACATTGTCTCTGACATTGACTTCTCTCTCCTCTTCCTTTTGTTCTTTTATTGTTCTTCCTTTCTTCCGCTCATTTTCTTCTACTTCTATGTTATCCTCGAGTTATTGAGGTTGAGACTTGGTTCTCCGTATCCTGGGCTCAATCTTATAATCCCTTTATTTCTTATTTTAAAAATTTTTTTGTAAATTTTCAACATTCAATATTTCAAATTTGGCCAGTTTAATTTGTATGATTATTAATTTGATTGTATTATGGTTAATCAGGTTTTTTGTGTTTTTTAAGTTGACTTCCCCCATTCATATCATGCTATTTTAATTTGTTTGTCAGTTGTCACCTGTCACTGTCCATTTTACAGTTGACGTTTAACTAATGTTCGGGTTACTCGCACCATTTTTCGTATCGCTGTTTTTTCTACTTACTGCCCTTAATTGGGTCGGGGTAGTACAACAATTGATTATTTTAAACTCCTTCGAGCTGCCTTTGTGTGTTCGCTCCCCCATCGTAGAGAAGAACCCATTACGTCACACTTAACGCATCGACAACGCCTCCCTTCCTGGCAGAAAAATAGACGATACCAGTAACCAGTGGCGTGTACGTTTTAGAATAAAATTAAAACCTGTATTAAAAGTATATTATTTATTAATATCAACTGAATACACTAAAATTTAGAATTTTGTTAGTAAGCATCGTGACGTAATGGGTTCTTCTCTAAACGGGCTGACTCTAGCTCTACGTGGAATCTTCGACTAGCTCCCGCGCCGCACATTTATTTAAATGCCACTTTGGGTCAGGATTTCCCTGATACTTTTTCGTTTGTACTTGGTACTACCGTTTTTCAAGATGAAACATATCTTGTGTCCCCAAAATTTGTTTTCAAAACAATTTTTACTTTTTTAACCTTAATAATATAAATCAAAAAAAATTTACTTCATTGTTTGCTCCATGATATTTATGGTAAGCCACTCACACTAATATTTTATTATTACGTGTTGTTTGTTAACGAGCGCTATTGTAGGCCTGATGATGGCGGAAGCTGAAACTAGTTGCTAACTTTACATTTGAAGTAATTTAATAAATATATTTCGGTGGTACTGGATTTTATTCATTGGTTGACTACATTTGAGACATGGATAACCTGATGAGATATCTAAAATCGGGATGTTTTAAACTCCGGGCCGAATTAGGACATTTTTAATTAGTCTACCTGAATCTCGGGCCGAATTGGTCACCGCCCTTGAAAATAGCGATTTGTCGAGGATTAAAGAATGACTAACTAAGATTAAGGTGCCTAGGATCAAAAATGATAGTTAGGGAACTGTGATTTTGAAGGGGGTTGGAATTATATTTATTATTCGATCTGAAGCGTGAAAGTTTCGGTTACGTAACCATCATCAGGACTGCAAGTTATATACGTACAAAAATTTTGTTACAACAAAACATTGAGTAATAAATCATTATTATTGCGAATATAATTTTTTAAGTGTTACCTTTTATTTTTCTTCTACCTTGTTGATAAAATTCGATATTCGTTTATTTTTCTAATTTTCCCAAGACTTGGCAATACAGAATATAAAATTCTACTAATCAGAATCAAGTAGTAACTGGAATAAAAAAATTTCGCACGTATCAAAGAAATTGATTTTTTAATTTTTTAAACAAAAGAATTTTTTTCATTTTTTTTTATGCAACTTCTAGACAGTTAGCAAGATCGCGACTTATCGTCCAATCAATGAGTCCCCACTAGAAAACACATTTTTAGTGATAAACATTGCATTTCTAAACAATGGGTCATAATGACACAGACTGATGCATACCGGAGATAAACATCTAGGAAACCTTGAAAATACAATCTGATTTATACCTGCGCGCAAGTAAAAAAAAAAAGTTTTACGGGACGAGGACGATTCGAATTCGAAACGCGGGCACACAAAAGTCAGTCGACACTATCAACATCCGGCTCAGTTCTATTCATAATTTAATATTATTAAAGTCCTAAAAATCCTTAAAGAAAATAATTTAGATTTTCTATGATATTTAATATTCATAAAAAAATTGCAAAACATAATATAAACAATGTTTATCATTGGATAAAATATTTCTTGATTTTAAGTCATTTATCAAACAATTGTGCTTGCAAATTACATTCATAATTTAATTATAAAACTTTATAACAATATTCTGTTTTTTTTATATATGGATTATACGTACTTTACTTCATGCCGAACAAGGCACATGTGAGTTCTGGTAAAATGATGATTATTCATATGATTATTTATATAAATTCTATATTATTGTGAAAGATACAAAATTGAATCCTGAAGTTAATCAAAACCAATCGTCATTAATTTAGAAACATATCACTTTTTTACTGATTATTGTAATCATCATCTATAATAAAGACATAGAATCAAACGCACAGCAAAATCTACTGAACCCAGAGACTTGAATTTTTGAAAATATATTCTGTTCATAACATAGACACCCACTAAGAAAAGATTTTGCGAAATTTTGATTTTAAGGGCCAGAAAAGGGTGAAAAACGGTGTTTTACAGAGTAAAAATGTTGTCGCACTTACTCAAGAGGGTAATGGCAGTAGGGAAAAATCGATAAAAATAGGTAAAATAGGGAAAAATGGAGAAAATAGGACAAAATGGGCGCAAAATAGGCAAACAAAGGGACAAATAGGGAAAAATAAGAAAAATAAAAAAATTAAAAACAGGAAAAAATAGAAAGAAGTAGGAAAAATAGCGAAATATAGGGGGAAAAAAGGAAAAATAGGGAAACATATGTGAAAATAGTGAAAAAAAAAGAAAATGGAGCAAAATGGGAAAATGGAGCAAAATGGGGAAAATAGAGAAAATATGGAAATATGGGGAAAAAAAAGGAAAAAAGTAGAGGAAATAGGGGAAAACAGGAAACACTTAAGAATAATGGGAAAAATGGAGAAATTAGGGCAAAGTACGCAAGAATAGCGACTATAAGGCACAAATAGGGAAAAATAAAAAATATGAAAAAAAATAATGAAAAAGAGGATTAAATAGAAAGAGATCGAACAAATAGAAAAAATAGGGAAAAATAAAGAAATAGGAAACACTGGGGAATAATAGGAAATAGGGCAAAATACGCAAGGTATAAATAGAGAAAAATAAGAAAAATAGGAAAAAATAATGTAAAAGAGGAATAAATAAAAAGAAATCGGACAAATAGAAAAAATAGGGACAATTACGAAATATAGAGGAAAATGGGGAAAAATAGTGAAAAATATAGAAAATAGAACAAAATAGGGAGAAAAAAAGAAATTAGAGTAAAATAGAGAAAAAATATGAGAAAATAGTAGAAAATGAGGACAAAGGGGAAAATGGAATAAAAGGAAAAAACTAGGGAAAAATAGGGTAAGATGAAAACAAATAGGGAATAGTAGGTAAAAATAGGGATCATAAGGGACAAATAGGGAAAAATAAAGAAAAACAGGAAAAAATAATGAGAGATAAATTGAAAAAAAATAGAAAAAATACTTTCAAAAGAGAAACATGTGATAATAGTAAAAAATAGAGAAAAATAAGGAAAAATAGGGAAAAAATGGGAAATTAAAAAAATGAGTAATAATAGAGACAAATAAGGACAAATTATGAAAAACAGGAAAAATATGGAAGAAACATGAAAAATAGGGTAAATTATTAAAAAATTGGCAAACATAAAAAAGGGGAAATTAGGGAAAAATAAGAAAAAAACAGGGAGAAATATGGAAAAGTAGTGAAAATTGTGGAAAAAGGGAAAAACTGGGGAAAATATGGAAAACAAGGAGAAATAATAAAAAATAGCTACAAACATGGAAATTCATGAAAAACAAGAGAAAACTATAATAAACAGGAAAAAATAGGAAGAAATAGGAAAAATAGAAAAAAAAAATGTAAAAATAGAAATTATTGAAAAATAGGGAAAAATAGCAAGAAATAGAGAAAACCTATATTGATTGAAACTATTTATTACAGTAGCCCTATTACTTTTTTCGGGTGAAATAATAATGCATCCACCTCTTAATTGCTCAACCTGTATAAATTTTGACAGTGCTCCGGTGTAATAAATTTTGAACGGGGTCATCATCAATTGAAATGATTAAAACATATATTTTTACTTAACATATAACAAACTTAATCCAAAAAAATGTTATGGTAACCGTATGCAGACGTGAAATAACTTATGCGATTATCGATAGTCACGATACCACTCGTTGTATTATATATAGGTATAAATGAAGTGGAAGTTAAAAATTATAATAAAGGGGAGAAAAATAAATAAATTTAAGTAGATAGTGTATAATATCTAGAACTATTTTTAAGAGAAAATCAAAAACAAAGAAAAGTTTTGTACTCCAAACAAGACAATAAAGAATGGATGATTTCATTATAGTTAATTAAGTTCTATAAATTTTGATTTGTACATAAATACCTAATTAGTATGAATTAATTAAACCTATATTAATTTTTATATTAATTATATAATTAATTTCTGTCTCAAGCGATCATCGTAACCAGCGAATAAATAAGTTCATTCATGTATTCCGTGCTTCTTCTTCTTCTTCTTTGTTATGCAGCAGACGCTAATTGGGTACCGGTATAAAACACCTCGTTTATTATGTTAAAATCAGGTTTCTGGTAACACTAACAGTGAGAACATAATTTACTACTATACTTTAAGCAACCTTTTGCTGCTTAATAATCGTTATTGATGGGTAATTGCTAATTAAATAAACAATGGGATATACATTAGGTATGCAGTGTGTATATATATAACAAATGAGTGTAATTTCTATATGAGTTTATAATGTGCAGGATTGGCTTTAGATGTTAAAATATTAGATACAAAACTATTGGTGTAAGAAAAAAATACGGTATTAAAAATATACAGGGTAAACCTAATTTAAATATATAATGATTTACGGAATATTTTTCTCTTTCACTCTGTTTTTGTATATTATTTTAATCGGATTATTATAATGGCAATACAACTTATACTGCTGATAATTAACTCTAATTTACCCTTGAATTAATTAAAACAATTAAATTGATAAAAAAAAAAAACAGGAAGAAATATATTAGTTTGTTTTAAGATAATGTGATCGAATGTTTGATTGTAAGGTAAATAAATTAATTATAGTTTTTTAATCAGTAACGGAAAGCTTTTAATTTTTAATAGTATTTTTTTTGGTGTAGTTGGATTATTAGTACTAAAAAATATTTTTTATAAATTATTATTAACTTTCAATCACCGCTACAGATCGGACTCTTTATGTGTGTGTCTGTCAGTTAGTCTGTGGGTACCAATTTTTTCGCATGTGTTTGAATTTCATCCATATCACGTGTATTTTAAATGGCTATTTTTTTTTAATTACCAATCATTATTTTCGTCGTTATATTCAAAATATATATTGAATTTTAAATAGCCTTTATATAATCCTGAATTTGGGACACACTGTATATCGCTTTTTTAATCAACAGTAAAAACACAAGAGCTTTTTTTTATCGGATAAATTTCTTTTTGTAACGAAAAATTTTGCCAATCAGTAATTTTATGAGAAAAACTGACAATTTTGAGTTTAAAAGAAATTTATCTAAGTATTTATTTTTTTTTTGTCTTTAAGTTCTTTCCTTATTTCAATTAAATTAGGATAAAATTAATAATTGTGATTTGTGATTTTATAAACCAATGGATAAATTCAATACATATAATAAAATATATTTTTGGATTCCAAAGAAAGATAGTGTAAAACTCTAAGTTTAAAATGTATTTTAGTTTCTTAAAATTTAGAATTGTAATTATTATAGTCAAAATAAAGAATTGTTTTTTTAAATTTTTTGTTATTTTTTTTATGAATAAGTATAAAATTAATGAAAAAAGTAAATTATTTCATAATTTTAACATAGTATTTGTAAAAGTTATAGCAAAAAATTAAAAAAGTTATTCAATGGATTTACTCATGAATTTGTGACAAAAAATTTGATTTTTTTTTTTAGTTTTTTAAACTAACTTTATTAATGCATTTTGAACTAAAAAACCTAAAAAAAGGTCTGTTTCCCATTTTGAATAAAATTGAATGAGATTAATTATTAATTATTTATTGATTTTAAAATTTTTCAAAAAAGGTTTAATTTTTTTTAACGTTAATATTAATATTAAAAATTTAAAAAAATACCATTAAATTTGTAGGAAAAAACTCTATAATTGTTATTTTTTTTTAAATTTTATTCAACAAATTGTAGAATTCATAATTTTTTTTGAAGTTTAAAAAAAAATTGAATAACTTTAAAAATATTAAAGATATTAAAATGAGATTTATACCATTCGATAGGTAATATAAAATTCTAAATTTAGAAAATATTTTAGTCTCTTCGAATTTAACATTGTAATTATTATAAAAAAAAATAAATTTTGTTGTCCTTTTGTGTTATCGAAAATGGGAAATCCGAAAGGGACCAAAAAGTACATTATGTGTGAAATATTTCATAATTTTAAAATAATACAAAATTATAAAAAGTTAAAACAAAATTTAGTTATTTTTAATTTTTGTAAACTAAATTTATTAATAATCCATTAAACAATTAATTTACTAGGAGTGTTCGGAAACTTGGGTGGGAATACCCCCTCATTTTTACTTCATTTTTCATTCGAACATATTTTTAAGAAAAATTAATGAAGCTAAGAAAAAATTTCATTTTTTTTTTTTCAAAAAACGTTAATATTTCATGAACTATTCAATTTTGAAATTTTCGGTCAAATCGGTAAATTTAAAAGACTTTACAAAAATCTCTGCATACCCTATCTATTTTTGTTCGACATAAAAAACTTAAAAATTCATAAAACGGGGTTTTTACCATTATCTCGGAAATTTAGAGGTTATGTTGAAAAATGGACTGAAACAAAATTGTAGATTTATATATTATCTACAACTTTACCGTAGCCCATTTTTTGATTGGAAGTCACACTTCGCCGGAAATTGCAAAAATCAACTTTCAACCATAAAAAAAATCACCCCTTCGAAACAGCTACATGTGATTTCCCTTATCGCTATTCTGTAGAGAATTTTCTTTTTTCAAAAAAAAATCAAAATACTAAAAAGCTGTTTTTCCAGTGGCTCTAACAAGGCTTTATAAAACACTTTCCATTTTTTTTATAATAATTCTAAATTAAATTTTAATAGTTCTATAAACGTTATAATTGTTCTGTAGAAGCACGGATAATTTACGACACTCGCCTACAGCTCGTGCCCTAAACTGCATCCGCGTGAATAATTACCACAGTTAGAGTTTGTTTAACCATCGTCTGGCGTTACGTCATATATTATCCAATTTGATATCTCAATCATGAAATGGATGAGACGGAAGTCTTAACTAATGTCGATGTAAATGTTATTTATTACTTTTGACAGTTCAATTAATTTTTCATTGTCAAAATGCCTTCCCGGTATAATGAGAAAGAGCGAAATTTAATTTTAAAGTGAATTAATTACTTTTCAAGAAAATGAGATGCTGGAATACCGCTTTTACTGTTAAATGCAGTCTACAACGTTTCGGTTCACCCCAAAAATATGATCGTATAATAAATTTTTTTCGCCATTTAATCCCGATTCTATCCTTATTTTTTTTAATTTAGTTAATATAAAAATCATGCTCAGTAACGTTAAATATCCCCAAGCGAGAAATTTGAAACAAATCAGTTAAAAAAAAAAACGGAGATTTCAAAAAAATTTTACTAAATTATGCAAAAAGGTACGCAACGCATAAAGCAGAATACAATTTTTGGCATTACCAATTTATTCATACAAACACACCTTAACATGCGTCATTGAAAACAATCCTTAACATAAATCATTAGTTATATTTTAATTTTGAGGTTATGTGTAAAATAACATTCAAATGCTTTTGTTGTTTTCAATGAACTCGGCTTCGCCTCGACCGTTAAATTCTTATTTTTTTGGTAGTCATAAACATTCGCGGCCATACGTAGAACAACCTCTTAAAGTGCCGCAAATTTCATCCTCGGCCATTCAATTTATGCCTATAAACTTAGGCAATAAGTTGACCAAGTTTTATCGCAACCGGTTGAACGGTACGGAAACGCATAACATACGAACAAACAAACAAATATTTTATATATTAGATGTTGGACTGTTATAATCAATTCAAAAAAACACTTGAACTTGTTTTAATTCAAAAAATCTTGTCAGTACTCGAAAATCTCGTTGTCAAGTTCAAGTACAAAGATTAAAGAAAATCTAGAGCACGATTAAAAAAAATTATGAGTGATTCAAGCTTGACGAAGGATAAAGGGATCATATCTTGTAGAAAAACAGTTTATGCTTGAAAGTATAAAATGACTATGATATTACCATTAGGACGCCTATGGTAACGATAATAAAAATGTAAAAAATGTTAAAAAAAAAGCAATTAAAACTATTTTCAGACAACCACGAAATCATTATTTTTTAATTTCACTATCCGAATTCAAATCGTACCTAGGTGGGTGTGTAAAATCTAGATAGCCGTTTGGTTTCAACGATTCCTGTGGTGTAAAATAGTTCTCAAAGCGTGACTGCTGCTTTCACAAGTTAAAGTGACTCTTATACCGAACATGCATCTCGGACGTTTGTCTCTACATCTCAGAACAAATTCCACGAATCATGTTAACTGGAAGAGTTTGTAGCGAGAAGTCGATATAAAAATAAAAAAAAAAAAATTGAAAGTTCATTATATATCAGATCATTAGAAATTGCATTACATACTTCTTATATATATCAAAATAAAAGTAAAATAAATTTTAGTTCCTGAAATTTAAAATTCCCTATGGATCTAATCTAATTATTCTCTGTACATCTTCATATATATTTTTATGACATACTCGTCCCGCAATTAAAATACATTTTATTACCACATCCCCTAAAATATTAATATACAGCAACGCCTATGGAATCGTAAAATTAAAACAATGGCTCGCTCTTTTTTATAAGATTGATAAAAATTTATTTTATTTTCTCACCGGAGAAATTAATACAGCAACGCCTATGGAACCGTAAAATTTAATATGGTCGCAATTTTGCAATTTTTTTGTTTAGTTAGACCAAAAATATTTGAAATCATAAAGATAATGGCTCGCCCTTTTTTTATAAGATTGATAAAAACAATTTATTTTATTTTCTTACCAACGAAATTAATACGAGACGCCTATGGAATTCTAAAATTTAATATGGTTGTGATTTTTATCAATTTTGTCTTTTATTGTTTATTCGTAAAAAAAATAAAATTGCCAAGAAAGTGGCGCGGTCATTTTTTGTCAAATTAGTAAAAAAAAATTTTTCAAGTTTGATAACTTTTTTTTTAGTTAAAAAATAGTGAAAAATGTTGAAAATCGGGAAAATTAGGGCAAAATGGGGAAAAATAAGACTAAAATAAGAACAACTAAGAAAAAATTCGGAAAAGTGTGAAAATCAATCAAAATCAAACTAATAAAAAATAAGAAAAAAATATGAAAAAATGGGAAAAATAGAGCAATATTGTGGAAAATAAGTAAAAATGGAATATATTAAATAATATTGATAAATATTGAAAAATAACAAACAAAAAGGAAAAGCAGAATATGAAGAAATAGAAAAAATACCAAAAAATAGCGAAAATTGGGGAAAAATATTGAAAAATGGGGAAAAATAAGTACAAATAGTATAAAATGGAAAACAGAAAAAAATAGAAAGAAATATTAAAAATGGAAAAAATGTGTTAAAATAGGAAAAAATTAGAAAAAGATAGATAAAATAAGGATATTAGAGATAAATACAAAAAAAACGATAAAAATAAGGAAATATGTATATGAGAAAATAGATAATGAAAAACAGCAAGAATAGAGGGAAATGGGAAAAACAGGAAAAAATATGGAAAAGCAGGCAAAAACAGGAAATAATAAATAATAAATGGGGGGAAAATGGGAAAATATAGAAAAGAATCAGGAAAAACAGTGAAAATCAAAGAAAACAGGAACAAATTGAAAAAAATAGGAAATTTGAAAAAAAATGGGGAAAGTAGCAAAAAAAAGAGGAATGGGGGAAAAATCGTGTAAATATGGGGAAAAAAGTGAAAAAATTGGAAAAATAGGATAAAATAGGGAAATTTGGGAAAAATATTAAAACAATAGGGAAAATTTGTGAAAAATAGAACAAAATACATAAAAATGTATACAAATAGAGAAAAACAAGAAAAAATCATGAAAAATAGGAAAAAAGATGGTAAGAAACACACTTTATAAATTCAATTTTGGATATTTGTCCACTTTTATATTAATTGATTTTTGTTTAATATTTCATTATAAAAATAGGGAAAAACAAAAAACCAGGGAAAATAGAAGAAAATAGGAAAAGTAAGGAAAAAATGGCGATTGTGAAAAATAGGGGAAAAAAAGAAATAAAAAAATAAAGAAAATCAGTATAAAAATGGAAGAAAAATAAAATAATCAAAAGTTCAAAAAGTTTCATCATTTTTAACTTTTAAAAAAAATCGAAAAAACGCCAAAATGCAAAAAATCGAATTATATCGCAAAAAAACGAAATAAGTTGGAAAAATCCGTAAAGAACAACCAAAAACCGGATCAATTTTAAACAAAAGAAAGAAATAAAAAAAATAATGAAAAATATCGAAATAAATCGCAACAAAATCGCAAAAAAAAAATGGCAAAAAAATTGTAAAAAAAATCGGAAAAAATTGAAGGAATAAGGAAAAATGAGAAAAAATTTAAAAAAAAATAGAAAAAAAAAGTAATTGGAAAAAAGAAATAGAAAAAAAACACGAAACAATGACAAAAAAAAATAAAAATTAGAAGGCATCGAAAAAATTAGAAAAAATGAGAAGAGATTAGAAAAAACCAAAAAAAAAACAGAAAATCCAGAGAGAAAAAACAAAACATCAGAATAATGAGAAAACAGGAAAAAGTGAAAGAAAAATCTTCTAAAATACGGAAAATAACGAAAAAAATTCTGTTTTTATCTATGTTGTTCTATTTTCCAAATTTTTTCAGTAGTTTTTCTCTATTTTACCCTATTATTTTCACATTTTTTCTATTTCTTTCTATTTGTCCTTTTTTTTTCTATTATTTTATCCCATTTCTTTTATTTTTCCTTATTTTCTATATATCTCCATTTGGACGTTTTTCCCCATTTATTCATAGTATTTTCTATTAATCCATATTTTTATCTGTTTCTTCTATTTTTTCCTATTTTTCCTATTTTTCATCATTTCTTCTTATTTTTTCCCATTTTTTCCAATTTTTTTACCTAATTTTTTCTTGCTTTTTCATATTTTATCCTGTTTTTTCTCTATTTTTAATATGTTTCCCTATTTTTCTCTAATTTCCCTATTTTTCCCCTACGTGTCCATATATATATGTCCCTAGTATTATCTACTTTTTCCTATTTTTCTTTATTTTCTCCTATGTTTCACTATTTTCAGATATATTTCCCTATTTTTCTGTATTTATCTCTAATAATTTCCCAATTTTTTTTTTTTTTTTTTAATTTCTTCCTATTTGTTCCTATTTTTCAATGATTTTTCCTATTCTTCCCTCTTTTTCGCAAATTTTACTATTTCTCCCATATTTATTCTCCAATTTTTCGATATTTTTTAATATTTTTTACTATTTTAAAATTTTTCCCCACTATTCATTATTTTTCCAAAATTTTCCCATTTTGCTCAATTTTGCCCAATTTTGTTCACTTTTTCTTAATTTTTTCCCCAATTTTCATTATTTTTTTTCTATTTTTCATAATTTTACCGTATTTCTTCCTTTTTTCCGTTTTTTCCCAATTTTTTACTACCTTTCTCTTCATTTCTTATATTTTTCACTATTTTCTCTATATCTTTCCATTTTTTTTTTGTTTTCCATTAGTCTATTTTCTTTATTTTTACATGTTTTTCCTTACTTGTCCTTGTTTGTAGTTATTTTTTCCTATTTCCTCATTTTTCCTTACTGTTTCCATATTTTCACCTATTTTTCCCAAATTTTCAAATTTTTTTTTCCAAATTTTTGACAAAAAATTTGATTGTTATTTTCGTTTTTAAACTAACTTTATTATTATAAATAGTACATCCGAAAGGGATCAAAAAGTACATTTTGTATAAAATATTTCATAATTTTAAAATTATACAAAATTATAAAAAGTTAAAAAAAAAATGTACAAAAAATTAAATAAAATAATTACTTTACTAGGAATGTTCGGAAAGTTGGATGGGATTACCTCTCATTTTTTTTTAAACTGTGTACTTTATATATGTCTGTGTGCCAATATTTAATTTTATTTATATTACCTTTATTAATAATATTTATGTTAAATGAATAAATTTAAACCATTTACAGCCTAAAATATTATAAAAGTTATTTTACACTTCATTGTATTTAATATCAATTATGTTGTTTTTATAGATTGCCCCACGTTGGCAAGCGACATTTTTAAAATAAATATCTATGAAACGTAAAAAAAATAATTTTTTGTTTTGTTCTATATTATTAATTTAAATAATCACATTTAACCGAACTGATTGAAGTCACCCTATTTACCGCCTCCCCGCTGGGTTATTTATATGAACCGTTACTACAAACAAGATTAATGGGCACACACACCTAGTCGCACTTTGTGTGCAGTTTATGACGTTTTCCATTCGCTGTCACCAGGGCATTTGTCTACATGTTAACGTAACAACAAATTCATTAAATTAACTCGGTTGCTGATAAACAGTTTAGTCCGAACTAGTTAAAAAAAAAATGATTGATGATGATCCGGATGGTTATCAGTTGGATTATTATTGCTTGAAGGTAACTCGGTAGGTGTAACAATAGTGGATTATTTAAAAATGAAATAAAGAAAATCTATTAGTTTTCTACATTGTTACACAGCCATAGAAACAAGTTAGTTAATCTCAATGAAAAAATATGAAAAAACTTGCGAAGGACCACACAATTTTTACTTGTTTTAAAATGAAGATACAACTGATTTTAATTTTAAAGAGCTTTTATATGTTTATTTATGTTACAAATGTTGATCTCAATTACATTATTTCTTGATTTACCGGCACTAAACGTGTTTAATTTAGAGATCATTATACATTTTTAATCATAATTTTAAGATAAATTATTAAAAGGAATTTCTTTTGCATAATTTATATTTTTATAAATTTTGGATTTACATATTTATTTGTCACTCAACTGAACTTTTAAACATAAAAAGGACGGTTACATGGTATGATTTGATTGGCTGGAAATATATGGAATGATTTTCTTCAAGTATTTTTAAAAGTCGATCGGATTTTTATTGCATGAATTAAGCTCGTTCGCAATACATTTTTTCCACGCTCGAATTTGAAAAAAAAACATTAATTTTATATTTCTATTTATTTTTCCCTATTTTCCCCATTTTTCGCCAGTTCTCCTATTATATTTCTCTAGTTTTTACTATTTTCCCACGTTTCCCTATTTATTTTCCCATGGTTTTATATTTTTTCTTATTTTTCCCAATTTTTCTGTATTTTTGATTTTTATCTCACTTTTTCATAGTTTCCCAAATTTCTCCATTTTTCCCCATTTTGTCTAATTTTCCCCTACTTTCCCCTATTATTCTTATTTTTCTACCTATTTTTTTGCCATTCCCCAATTTCGTTAATTTCTATATCCTATTTCTTTCTACTTTTCCCATTTTTCCATGATTTTTCCTAATTTTCACTATTTTTCTCAAATATTCCTATTTTTCACCTACTTTATTTTCGTCGTTTTAATCCATTTTTTCTATTTCTTTCTGTTTTTTCCTGTTTACCATTATTTTTTCATATTTATACTTATTTTTCCCTATTTTCCCCATTTTTTGCCAATATTCCCACTATGTTTCTCTAGTTTTCACTATTTTCCCATATGTTTCCCCATTTATTTTTTTATTTTCCTGTGTTATCATATTTTTTCCTATTTTATCTTATTTTTCCCCATTTTTCAAATTTTTCTACCTATTTTTTTGCTATTCCCCAATTTCGCTATTTTCCCTATTTTCTATTTTGCCCTATTTTTTTCTTGTTTTTGTCAATTTATTCCTATTTTTCTATGATTTTTTCTAATTTCCCTATTTTTCACTATTTTTTCAAAATTTGCTCTATCCTATTTATTCCTGGTTTTGCCTATTTTTCCCTGTTTTCCCCATTTTTTAATATCATTTTTTCCATACTCCTCTATTTCTTATTATTTTCTTCCTATATCTTTCTATATTTTTTCCTGTTTTCCATTAGTATTTTATCTCTTTTTTCTTTATTTTTCCTATATCTTTCTATTTTGCCTGTTTTCCATTAATTTTTCCTTTTTTCTTTATTTTTTAATGTTTGTCCTTATTTGTAATTAATTTTCTCTATTTTCCTAATTTTTCCTGTTTTTCCCCTATTTGTCTGTATTTGTCCATATTACTTTCTAATTTTTCCTAGGTTACTTTTATTTCCCCATCTTTTCTTATTTTTCCTTCTTTTCCCCATTTCCACCATTTTCCCGTTTTCTCTAATTTCCATATTTTCTCTATTTTGCCCTATTTTCTCCTTTTCACCATTTTCCCTATTTTTCCCTAATTTCTGGATTATTCTATTTTTCACTATTTTTTGTATTTCTACTGTTTTTTTCCATTTTTTATATTTATTTGTATGTTTTCTTGTTTTTCATTAGTTGTTACTGTTTTATTTATTTTTTCCTATTTTTCCCAATTCTTTCCTGGGGAAAGATCGTTAGGAAGAATTGTCATGGGGAAAATTATTATGAGGAAGAATTATCATGGGGAAGAATTTATCGAGAACGATTAATCCGGGAAAGATTCTCCGGGAAGGATTGTTCGGAGATGATTTTCCGGAAAGAATTACCTGGGAAGGAATGTCCGGGAACGATTGTTCGGGAGAATTATCCAGAAAGGACTGTCCAGGAAGGATTGTTTGTTCGTGAAGACATGCCTGGGGAAGATTCTCCGGAAAGGATTTTTCGGAAAAGATTATTCGACGAATATTGTTCTGAGAGGATTGTCGGGAACGATTGTCCGGGAAGGATCGTTCGGAGAGGATTGTCCGGGAAGAAATGCCGGGGTGGGAATATCTGGGAACGATTGGTCGGGAAGAATTATCCAGGAAGGACTGTCCGGGAAGAATTGTTCGGAGAGCATTGTCCCGGAAGGATTGCCTGGGAAGGAACGTCTGGAAACGAAGGATTCTTTTTGGGCAAATTGTCTGGGAAGGATTGTCCGGGAAGAATTGTCCGGGAAGGAATGTCAACGATTGTTCGGGAATTATTGTTCGTGAAGGATTGACTGGGAAGGATTGTCCGGGAAAGATTACCTGGGAAGGAACGTCCGGAAACGAAGGATACTGTTTGGGAATATTGTCTGGGAAGGATTGTCCGGGACGAATTGCCTGGGAAGGAATGTCAACGATTGTCCGGGAATGATTGTTCGTGAAGTATTGATTGGGAAGAATTGTCCGGAAAGTATTGTCCGGAATCGAATATCCGTAAAAGGATTGTCAATGATTGTAAAAAGTTATATCGTCATCTAATTACTTTTTGATAATTTTAATTGAATTGCAATTAAAACCCAGCAAATATTTGACATTTATATTTTCTTAAAAACTCAGCTTTAACCGGAATTTGGATTATTTTACTTTTTTCTTACTATACTAAATTCACCAACCCAAATTTTAGTTTTGTTGAAAAAAATTGATTGTTATTTTTCTTTATTTAATCTTAATTTTCAATTTAAATTATATAATCGCGAAAATATTTGTTTATTTAAACTTTTAATTATAGTTTCCTAAAAAATATAATTTTATCTGTTAGTGTTTTTTTTTTCATAATGTCAATTATTTAGAATTTACCATATTGGGTGATTTTATTTTTTTTTGAATTAAGAAATTTTGCTAGACCAAGAAAAATTTAAATTCATTTAATGAAGAAATGGCAGTAGAAAAATATAACGTGTTTGTTAAAAAAAATGATCTATACACTACACAAAAGAATAATCAGATAAAAAACAAAAAAAAAAAATATTTTTTACAATAAATGGGAGGTTCTTGTTGAGTACCGTTTTTATTTCTCATTCAGCGTCGAACGGTTTATCAGGTTTAAAAATCCAAAGTTTTCTGTTTTAACGGGTTTTAATCAAGATCAGTCCGCCATTACCGCATCATGAACATTTCAGTTTTATCTGTGACTTTATAGCTTTTGGTGGGTGGAAACACCAACGTCTATTTTTGATTACTTTATTGTGATACTGATAAGAAATCTATTTAGTATTTTGCTTCGCCTCACGTTGCACTAAAAGTAATTAAATCATTTTATATAATGGTTTACAATTCGCAGTTGACCTAATTTTCACTATTTTGGATTTGAAAGTTTCTTCTAGATTTTTAAAGACATAATAATAATAATAATAGTGTTTGTTAAAAAATAAATACAATAAATGTAATAAATTAAAAAAAAATGTAATAATAATTTTAATACAAAGTACTACAAGAAAAAATAAGACAGACACAAAGTAAAGGACCAACAAAGGGCGAGAAAAATACAAAAAGTATCATAAAACAATACGAGTGTTTTTGAAAGTTCTATCTATTGTTTATATAATCTTATTTTTAGTTTTCGTTAAATCATAGAAACAAATCTGAATAAAATCGATAAGATCTGACATTATTTAAAAAACCATATCATTTATATCTCTACCGATCTAAGATATTATAACCGTTCATATTCAACATGACGGAATTGTGGAGTCAAGCTTTCTGTTCTGATCGGATCTTTTTATCTTAGTTATTTTAAGTACAACTTCAGATGCGCAGATAACACAAACAAATTACTTATATGTCTGGAACATATTATATGTATGGTCGTTTCTTCTCGGATTTATACGTTAACATTTGTATTTATGAGAGAAAATTCATTGTGGATTGGTAAATTTAGTATAATAAGAAAAAAGTAAAAGAATCTAAACCGAAAAATTCAATTCCGATTAAAGCTGGGTTTTTAAGCAAATATAAATGTCAAATATTTGCTGGGTTTTAATTAAAATTACCAAAAATTGTTTAGATAACGATATAATTTTTTAGAATACATGACAATCCTTCTCCGGATATTCTATTCCGGACAATCCTTCCCAGGCAGTTGCCGGACTATATCTCCCGGTCGATCGTTAACGGACAATCCTTTCCAGACAATCTTTCCCGGACAATTCTTCCCAATAAATCCTTCACGAATAATAATTCCCGGACAATCGTTAATATTCCTTCCCACGCAATTCTTCCCGGACAATCCTTCCCAGACAATGCTCTCCGCACAATCCTTCCCGGACAGTTTCCTTGATAATTTTTCCCAGACAATCGTTCCCGGACATTCCTTCCCAGGCATTTCTTCCCGGACATTTCTTCCCAGGCAATTCTTCCCGGACAATCCTTCCCAGACAATGCTCTCCGCACAATCCTTCCCGGACAGTTTCCTTGATAATTTTTCCCAGACAATCGTTCGAGGACATTCCTTCCCAGGCATTTCTTCCCGGACAATCCTCTCCTAACAATCCTTCCCGGGTAATCTTCCCGGATCATCCTTCCAGAACAATCATTCACGCACAATCCTTCCCGGACCGAGTTCCCAAATATTCCTTCCCGGACAATTCTCTCCGGACAATCCTTCCCAGACAATGTTCCCAAAGAGTATCTTTCGTTTCCGGACGTTCCTTCCTAAGCAATGTTTCCGGAACAATGCTCTCTGAACAATCCTTCATGAACAGTTCTTCCAGGATAATCCTTCCCGGACATTCCATCCCAGACAATCCTGTCCGAACAATCCTTCCCGGACAATCATCTCAGAACAATCTTCTCCGAATAATCCTTTCCTTTTCCAGACAAGCCTTGACGGACAATGCTTCCCGGAAATTCCTTCCCGGACCAATCTTTCCCGATAAATTTTTCCCCATGACAATTCTTTCTCATGATATTTCTTTCCCAATAACAATTCTTCTCCTACAACGATCTTTCCCCAGGGAAGAATTAGGGAAAGTAGGGAAAAATACAGAAAACATGAAAAACAAGAAAAAAAAATAGAAGAAATAGAAAAAAAATAGTAGAAATAAAAAAATAATGAAAAAAGAGAAATTAGGGAAAAATAAGAAAAATAGGGAAAAATAGTATAAAGGAAAAAATAGGACAAAGTAGAGAAAATACGGAACTTTGAAAAAAATAGGGGAAAACGGGAATACATACGGGAAAATAGTGAAAATTGGAAAAATTAAGGAAAATAAAAAAAAAATAGGGAAATAAAAGTAACCCAGGAAAAATTAGAAAATTATGGGGATAAATACAGACAAATAATGAAAAACAGAAAAAAACGAAGAAAATGGACAAAAAAGGAAAAACTAATGGAAAACAGGCAAAATAGAAAGATATAGGAAAAATAAAGAAAATTGTGAAAAATAGGGGAAAATTTGAAAAAAAATGGAGAAAACAAGGAAAAATTCAAAAAATAAAAGATACTAATGGAAAACAGGAAAAAACATAGAAATATATAGGAAAAATACGAACTAGTATTAAAAATAGAGAAAATAGTAAGAAATAGAGGAAAATGTGGAAAAAAATAGAGAAAAATAGGAAATATTAAAAAAATGGGTAAAACAGAAAAAATAGGCAAAACCAGGAATAAATAGAAAAGAGCAAATTTTGAAAAAATAGTGAAAAATAGGGAAATTAGAAAAAAATCATAGAAAAATTGGAAAAAATTGACAAAAACAAGAAAAAAATAGAGTAAAATACGGAAAATAGCGAAATTGGGGAATAGCGGAAAAATAGGTAGAAAAATTAGAAAAATAGAGAAAAAGCAGGGAAAAATAGGCACAAAATAGGGAAATTTGGGAAACAATGGAAAATAGGGATAAATAGGAAAAATTCAGAAAAGTTGGAAAAAATAAGAAAAAATAGGAAAAAAATATGAAACCATAGGAAAACAGAAAATATATCTGGATACATATGAGAAAATAGTGAAAACTAGAGAAATATAGTGGGAAAATTGGCGAAAAATGGGGAAAATAGGGAAAAATAAGTACAAATATAAAAAAGATAATGGAAAACAGGAAAAAATAGAAACAAATCGGAAAATGGAGGAAAACAGCGCAAATAAAAATTTTGCGAAAAAAAAGGGATAATTTTAAAAAAAAATGGAAAAATGGGAAAGAAAGAAAAAATAGGAAATGGAAAATAGCGAAACTGGGGAATAGAAAAAACTATGAAACCGTATAAAAATAAGAAAATACATGGGGAAACATATGGGAAAATAGTGAAAACTAGAGAAATATAGTGGGAAAATTGGCGAAAATTGGAAAAAATAAGTACAAATATAAAAAAATATTGAAAAAACTAGGAAAATAAGGAAAAATAAGTACAAATAAAAAAATTATGGAAAACAGGAAATAAAATAGGAAAAATGAAGGAAAACAGCGAAAATAAAGTAGGGGACAAATAGAAAAATAATGAAAAATAGTAAAAATAGGAAAAAGGTAGATAATAATGATAAATAGGGAAAAACAGGAAAAAGTAATGAAAAATGGGAAAAATGGGAAGAAATATAAAAAAAAGCAAGCAAAGCTCGGTCGTCCAGGTAATAAAGAGACCCCAAAACAAAACACTGGTATTCAGCTAACGGAAAGCAAAGTCATATCAGCAAAAATATATTAATATTAATAAAGTGTTATAATATTGAATGAATAGATTGGCAGAGAAGCAAATCTTTGAGCCATTACGAAACCTGTCACAGGTTTCGAGTGTTATCTAGAAAAAGAGGCAAATCTAACTCCAAGATAGATATTCTGGTGGCAGTAAAACTCTAAATGATTCACGTATTTCCATTGGGCGATAATTTCCTGTATAGTTGGTGTAGCAGCGACAAGCGATGAGCGGCATACTGAATTTGTAAAATGTTGTCATCGCCTTCATCATTAATCAGCTAGTGCAGAGACAGGCGCGGGATATTACGTCCTCTTGTAGACGTCGTCGACTGACTTCCGTTAAATAGATCCCAAAGAAAATGGCAACGAAATCTGCATATTTATACAAAATCATAAAGAGCCGGAATTCAGCTACGAGTGGTTGTTCGTATTGTTCGTTTAATTTTAATGCGAGCGGGATGAATGATAACATAGAAGAGAACGTTTATTAAAATTTTTCTACTATTATAATTTTCTATATACAAGCGGCTTATTCAATACAAATTTATTTTTCTTTATTTGTTACTGACAAAAAATTAAACCAAAATGAGATTAAGAAGATTTTTCGTCTACCTTATGTGAAAATAAATCATATCAACATTTTTTCGAGACAATATTTTTTTTATTTTTGATCTTGATGAAATTAAAGGAATGACGATTGAAATCACTGTGCGCTACCTATTTCTTTCTATCTTTTTTTCTAGATACTTATTGCTTTAATCTTCTCCTTGTATTAGGCATCTTCTAGTGTATTTCGTATATTATAAACGTATCAAATTTAGTTTCTTAATTCCTCGTAGTTTAGGAGTGTTATTGAAAATTTAAAAAAATGGCGAGAGCGCCCTTATGTATTATTTAAAACGTCGATAACTCGCTTAATAAATTTATTAGAGAAAAACTACTTCATTTCTCGAAACTTTCAACTACTTTTGTACAAATTTACATTCAAATCAAATTTCAAAAAATTCAAAGGGGTAATGTTTATCATCCCCAAGTCGTAACAACACGATTTTGTAGTTTCTCACTATTTCTAGACAATTACTTTCCCGACCCACCTCCAAGAAGGGAAAGTATTGTGAACGAGCTAAAAAAAAAATTTCGAGATGAAGAAGGAAATATCCATTTTTAAGTCACCTGAGATGATTATGACCATTTCCAGATGGAAGTATGTCTGTCTGTCCGTCTGTGTGTATTCTCCCACGATAGAGACCACACGTTTAATCCGATTGAGCTGAAATTTCGTATACGGATTTGGGTTACCCGTCGGAAGAACCCATTAGTTTTTGTACGACATCTGTCAAACGGAAGTGTCACTATTAAAAAAATGACAGATGTAATATGTCACAGAATTGGATATGCAATCTGTCATTTGACAAAAGTCAAAATTATTTCTGCAACTGTCAAAAATAAAAAAAATTTCAAAATTTGAAACTTCATTAAATATCTGAAAAATTATTCGTCTCTGGATAGTCGTCGGGAAAATTTTGGGGTGACACAACTGATTTTTTTTAACTGTTACTCGCGTACTTTGACATTTGACATAAATTTTCATTAAACGTCAGTATAAATTAAAGTCTAAAATCAAGACAATAAATCTGTAATATTTTTTTTTTGGTAAGCGAAAAACAGTTGTATGTCACACATACAGAAATGCTTAAACTATTATCTGTCCTCGCTTCGCTACGCTCGCTCGTACATGTAATACTCGCGGGTTGCTAAAGCTCATTTTCTGCCCTTGTAACACTATAGAAAAACTACAAAAATCCTATATTTGTTTTTACTCTACATGTTGTTAATGGTTGTATAACTAACGCGTGAGAAATTTGTTCAGAATGAAATACAAAAGAACCATTATTTTCACAGAATTAATCACCAATAAATCGCACCATGCGGATTTACAAGAAAATTTACAAGTACCACCGAGTTGTACACCTTGTAAAAATAATGAACGTATATGTTTACAGATTCTGACCGGATAACAACCGGACAAGCAAAGGCGTAACAACTTGGGAAATCTTAACAATTAAATTTTAAAAAATATTTAAAAAAAATAATAACAAGATCAATACATAACAGAGTAAATAAATACTATACAGTGAAGACCAAAAGTCCGTTGCATTCGTTATTACAAAAAAATGTTAAATACAAAAATTGTAGGGGTTCATTCGTCTTGGGATACAAAACGCGGTTTCATTTTAGGGGTTTAATAATTAACGATATTTGTTTTAGTTTGAAGAAATATGTTTATAAAGTCTATGTGATTACCGAAACTTCAAAATAAATTATTAAATAAAATAAAATTAAAGTAATTTTTATTTATTGCTTTTAATTTAAAAAATAAAAAGTTCAGGTGAACAATATTAAAAAAACATTGTTTTTTTCCAATACATCATTTCTCAAATATTTCTATATATTTTTTAAAACGAAACCTAGTATTTAAATAAATAATATTCGACCGGTGCTGCCCTCTTCCATTTTACTAGAAAGTTTGTAACTTTGTAACTTTGGCAACATCGGATTATATTGTTTTGAGTTGAACAACACAATTGATTTTAGTGATTTTGGAGTGAAGTCAGTAGAGGAAAAAATGGAAAATGGAAGTTAGAAAAACACATTCAAAATAGAGAATAATAGGAAAATGTAAAAAAATTTGATTAAATAGAGAAAATGGGAAAAATGCTCAAAACTAAGCAAAATAGAAAAAAATCCCAAATAAAAGAAATCGGGAATTATAGAAAAAAATAAAAAAATAGTAAAAAATAGTAAAAAAATAGAAAAAAAACTAGGAAAAAATAGTACAAAACAGGAAAATTAAGAAAAACTAGAGAAAACCATTGAGTATCCACAAATACTTTTTCAGATATTTAATGTTAAAGTTTCAAATTTTGACATTTTTTTATTTTTGACAGGTGACAGTTGGAGAAATTATTTTGACTCTTCTGAATAGAGTTTTTCTATGGCTTTCAAATGACATATTGCAAGTCGAATTCCATGAGATATTTCATCTATCATTTTTTGATAATGACACTTCCGTTTGACAGATGTCGTACAAAAACTAATTTCAGCTCAAACGGATTAAACATGTGGCCTCTATCGTGGAAGAATACACACACGCATACACACAGACAGACTTCCATCTGGAAATGGTTTTAATCGTCTCGGGGGGCCCAAAAATGGATATTTCCGTTTTTATCTTGAAATTTTTTTTTAGCTTGTTCACAATACTTTTCCTTCTAGGAGGTGGGTCGGGAAAGTAAAACAGGAAAAAATAAAAAATAATAGGAAAATGGGAAAAAAAGGGAAAATTAGGAAAAATAGAAAATAATTGGAAAAAGTAGAAAATATAGAGAAAATACGAAAAACTAGGCAAAAGTTGAAAAAATAGGAAAAAAATGAAATAAGAGGGAAAAATAGAAAATGTATTTAATAAAATAGACAAATTAGGGAAACGTAAAAAAAATTAGGAGAAACAGAAAAAATGGGGAAAAATGGGAAAAACAGAAACCGGAAAATATAAAAAAATAAATAGAAAATTAGTAAAAAATAGAAAAAAGAGTCGGAAAAAATAGTATCAAATATGAGAAAATAGTAAAAAAATTAAAAAAATGAGGAAAAATAGAAAAAATAAGAAAATAGACAAAAATAAGACAACATAAAAAAATTGGGAAAAATAGGAAAAATGAGCAAAGTGGTTAAAAATTGAAAAAAACACAAAAAAATAGGAAAAATAGGGAAATATATGCAAAATAGGAAATTGGGGGGAAATGGAAAAAACCAGCAAAAATAGAAAAAAGCGGGAAAAAATAAAAAAAATTGAGTAAAATTGGAAAATATATGCAAAAATAGAAAAAAAGGGGAAAACAGAAAAAAATTAAAAAACAAAAAATAATAGGAAAAAGTGGAGAAATAAAAAAAACAGGAAAAAAGATGAAAATAGGAAAAAAATAGGTACTTTGAATTTTAATGAATTACAGTCGAATTTCGACCACAAGTATAAAGTTAAAATTCAAACTTGGGGTTAGGTAGTTGTAAATTTATTAAAATGGTTAAAATATCGAAATAGTAATTTTCAATGCCCCTTCAGAATTTAAGCGGTGTTGTCATATGTAAACGATTGTCTTACTACAAAATTATAGATACCATCTCGGTGTGACCTAAAGTGGTAGTAAGCGGGAGGGAATTCGAAGTTGATGACGCGCTTCCTATGCCTCCTTAAGTATTATTTAAAAAAAAATCACAGCTGTGCACGCTAGGCTCCCCCATTGTATCCATGACAACGAGAAAACAACTCTTTCGCTAAATGTCAAATAATTATTAATGTTTCATGGGGTTTTTATTAATTTTTGCCAGCAGAACCACTTGTATTTTTTAAAAAAGAAGAGCACAAAATTTTTTATTGGCGTCCGAAATTAGCACATAAATAGCATATAAATCCTGCGCATGTCCCATTAAATTCTGCCGTATTGGGTATTCCAGCTACATAGACGTGCAGAGGCGTACTGATCTGGCCGTAACTCAATAGGGTTGTCCATACAAACAATATAATAATAAAAAGAGGTATTTCTGATACCACAAAAGAACAATAATTGCCAATAATGCAGAGAGAGACAGTGCACAGCTGATGACATTTACGGTATTTAAAGTTATTAAGAACTTTTTGTACATAAATGTCCTTTATTTATTGTCAACATAATTGGTTAATTTATAATTAAACATTCATTATGATGGTGGTTAGGTTTTCCGGTTGTCCGGTTTTCCCTATACCTTTTATGCCAAATGGCGCCATCATTCTTCAGTAAATTTTCTTAATGAATAAATAATTTCTTGAGATTTTTGTTTTTTTTGATTTATGTTCACTTGTCACCAAACTTTAAAAGAATTTCTGAAGTTATTACAATTAATAATAATAATGCTATTATTATTACTACGATTAATAAACACTAAACAATACAAGACGCTCAGGTATATTTTGTGATAAATTTGAGTACGAAAGTATCTTACCGAAATGGCCATCGGTTTGTTACTTTTTACTCGCTTTTTTCATGAGATAAACAGGCCAGGGTGTGTGAGGTTACACTATTTTTCCGAATCACTAATACAAATCGCAGTCATACCACATTTTAAACTACACCCTTGTGAATAATAGCCATCATTATATACTTGTTGAATAATATACTATTATAGTTATTTAGCTTAACGTAGAATATAGATGTTTTACTTAAAAGTGACAATTTTTGAATGAACATAAAATAAAGTCGTTTCTCATTAAACTTTGAAGTTTCTATATTTTTGATGATACCACCATTAATTTTTAAAATAGTGTTTAAATCTTCATGATCTATAAAACCTTTGTTTTGTATGATTCTGTTGTGTGGTTGAGTAATAAAATGGTCTCAAATTTGCAGCACTTATAAATTGTTCTTGCAACAGCTTTGTGTTTTATGGTATTTGTATTTTCCCGTCTAAATCATGATGTCCCCGAGGCGAAAAAACATCAACGCCACATTATAATCGGATAAGATTACCTAGGAAGTAATTAGCTATCGTTTTACCAATAATTTTTGAGAAATTATCAATTGCCGCCATAAAAAGTCCGATCGGAGGTATTGTTCGTACGAAGAGTATATGATTGTTTCTGATTGGAGAGCGTCTGGGTAAAGGCGCACCTTGTCTCTTATCAGTTCGCGATCTCGTTCAAACAGCCCCGGGTCGGGATCGTCAGAACCGACGCATTCGCCTGTATTTTTTTATTATCAGATTTGCGAAGTCTCACGTTTTCTTCCTAGCGAGGATACGCGATAACTTCTATGGCTTCGGTGGATTATCTATTGTCGTTTGTTTGCTAAAATTAATTCCAGACACTGTCGAGAGAGATCGCTCATTAATCAAAGTGGGCATGTGTTGATGGGACCCGACAGAATAGAAGATATATATACTCGATGTTGGACGTGAGGATGTGTTATTAGTTTACGCTCTAACTTGTCCGGTTGCTCTATAACGCCGTATTCGCAGATACGGTTAAAAAGGAAAACATCATTTTTCGATGGGATTACAGACGGAACACCTAATAAAAATTTATATATTAAAAATCTAAACTCTCGCCATCCGATTAAAATAAATTCTTTCAGCAAATTGCAATGTTAAATGATTAAATCTTAATCATCAATGAAAACCCACAATCATGTACCACAATAACATTTATTAAAAAATTAGGGAACGGCAACTAGTTTCGGTTAACAAACCATCTTCAGGCCTATAATAAATATACAACATATAGGTGAAATTTTTACAAAGTAAAAGAAAAACTTATCAAAATGAATTAAATCTATATATATATTGTAATGATATTTACAAACTACCTCAGAAATTTGGCTGGGTCCTAGTAAAAAAAATAATAAACATTACAAATCTTTTCAGAAAAAAAATTTAAGTTTGTCCTATTATATGCCTGTTGTAATTTTCTTATGTATAAATTTCTAAACCATGATTCCTTCTTCCTCCAAATGTTCTTATTTCAAATTTCCTAGGCCTTCGGTTCGTTCTCCCAGTAATACCTTTTTTTTTTGTTTGACAAAAATTTTGATTCTGGCTTCCTTCAAATGTACTTATTTCAGCCTCATTTATCTTTTCCAAAAAAAAAAATTCTTATAAACCTTTGAAAATCGTTTAATTTGAAACTTTTTGGCTATTTTAATATTAACAATAGTCCTTTTTTATTGGTACATAATTTCTTTTGGTACAACGTTTTATTAACAACTTTGACTAAATTATTGTAACTTTCTTAAAAAATTAATGACAATCTTTTTTTTTAAAAAATCAATGACAATCCCTTGTTTATTATTTTTTTTCCAAAAAATTTTTTACCACTAGATTTCTTTTTACTTTCCGAACAACAGAGTTGTATAGAAGGAAAGTATTGCGATCATGATATTTTGACCATACCCAGATTTTAACGGATCTTTACGTTTTGAGGTCACCTGAATCCATTTATACCATTTTTAGCATGATGTCTGTCTGTGTGTATGTGTGTGTGTGTGTGTGGGTGTGTGTGTGTGTGAACACGATAGCGTCTAAACGGCTGAACCGATTTAAATAAAATTTTACATACATATTTAGGGTAGCAAGGAGACGACCTGTATAGATTTTGGTGTTAATCGGACAACCGGAAGTGACAGTTGCTATAAGTGATGACGTCATTACTAAACAAGATAGCAATAAAGTTTTACATATATATTTTTTATACGTTATAGTTTAATTTCGAATGTTTAAAATTTTCAAAAACTTTTGCCATTGTTGCCAGATTTATGAAAAAGTAATTTTTTTTCATATTTTTCTTAAATAACCAAAATAATGCATTTTTATGAAAAATTACAGGATATGAAAGTTGTAGAACATAAAATTTTCTATAAATTTTGTCTTGACTATTTTTTCAAGTTGCGCACAGTTTCGCCGTTAGTTTTTATTTTAATTTTTATCTTTATTAAATTATTATTTTTTAGTTAAATTTTTATATTAAAAATTTAAAAAAAATTTTTGTAAATTTGTAATAATTAATTTTATAAATTTTTTTCAAAATTTTATTACAAAAATTTTGGAATTTTTAAAAAATTGGCTAAGAAATGTAAGATTATATTACGATTTTAAACTAAATTGAATAACTTCTAAAATATTAAAGTTATTTAACTCGGATTTTCACCATTCGAAAGATAATATAAAACTCTAAATTATAAATGTATTTTAGTTTCTTAAAATTTAGAATTGTAATTATTATAGACAAAATTAAGAATTTTTTTAAAATTTTTTGTAATTTAGTTTTATCAATAAGTATAAAATAAATGAAAAAAGTAAATAGCATATCCGAAAATGATCCAAAAGTACTATGTGTGTAAATTATTTCATAATTTTAATACAGTATTTGTAAAAGTTATAGCAAAAAATGAAAAAAATTTAAACAATTCAATGGATTTTACCCATGAATTTTTGAAAACAAATTTGATTTTTTTTTAGTTTTTTAAACAAACTTTATTAATGCATTTTGATCCAAAAAAACATAAAAAAAAGGTCTGTTTCCCATTTTGAATAAAATTGAATGAGATATTAATGATTTATTGATTTTAAAATTATTCAAAAATAGGTTTGATTTGTTTTAAGGTTAAAATTAATATTAAAAATGTTAAAAAATTACCCTTAAATTTGTAGTAAAAAACTCTATAATTGTGATTTTTTTCAAAATTTTATTCAAAAAATTGTAGAATTCCTCATTTTTTTTTGAAATTTAATATAAGTTTAAAAAAAAAATGAATAACTTTAAAAATATTAAAGATATTAAAATGGGATTTATACCATTCGATAGGTAAGTAATATAATTAATGTATTTTAATGCAGAAAAACTAAAATAATCGATTAAACAATTACTTTACTAGGAGTGTTCGGAAAGTTGGGTGGGATTAACCCCTCATTTTTTTTTAAATTTTTGATTTTTGGTTTTTTACCTTGGTACTAAATAATACATATCAGCAGTAGTAATTAAAAAGTGAATTATGAAAGACAAGTAATTACTACCTAATTAAAAAAAATAATTTAATATCCAATAATCCTTAAATTTCCACATGTATACCTTCCACCTCCAACACCTCCAACACTCCCTAATAACGTTTTCCAATTCATCAATATTTCGAAATGGTCTTCGAGCATAATTTTTTCCTTAAGGTACCCCCAAAAAAAAATCTAAAGGAGCGAGATCGGGAGACCTTGCTGGCCATGAATTTACGGAGTATCTACCAATGTATTTACCCTTAAATTGCTCATCGAACTATTCTCTAATTAAAATATCATTTTTATGTATATGTCTACAGGGTGAAATTTCAACCTTGCACCAGGAAAAAACCAAAAATCATAAAAATTTAAAAAAAAAAACCGAGAATGGTGTTAAAATAACGAAGAAGACCAAATTTTTTTAACCAAAATGTATTATAGTAATTGAAAATACAACTTGTAATCATCCAATTTGTACACACCATTTCGATTTTAAAAAACTTAAAATGTAGATTTATCTACCCCCACCCCCTATCCGGAACTTTCTTCTTAATTTACTTATAATTTACCCTAAATTTTCTAATAATCCACATTAAGAATTTTTTTTTTTTGTTTCAAAAATGATTGACCATTGTCTATATACAAAATACTACCGAGACTATAAGTATCTTATCCTGCCTGATAGATAGATCTTTCGTAACTCTGATTAGTGTTGTTCATTATCTTTATTATTTCAAAAATGTTTCATGATAGCCTTAGGATCAGGATTAATCAAGAATTTAGATAAAAAAAAAAGATCAGAGACAAGAGAAAGGGGGACATTATAAAATTTCGTTAAGCAGATATACACGGGTCTGGTGATACCGTAGATAAAGGGTAACGTTTTATGGATGACGGTTTTCAATTTTTTATCTTCTCAGTATCTCACATTCGATAGTTGAGCGTCCGCCCACACGGGTTATCGCATATATATATCTTCGTGTATTTATAGAGCGTCCGTGATGTTGAAGGTAAAGGGGGTCAGGTTCTGCAAACTGCAGATAGAAAACGAATATGATATATCTTGTCGTAACTCAAGGCGATTTATGAAAGAATTCAAGTGCTCAATAAGCTGGAACTAAATGGATTTATGGAAGTTATCAACTTTTATGTCAAATGTCTTATCATTTTCGCCTCAAATTTCGACTATATATATATATTGCGGGGTATATTGTTTTATCTCGCGAGAAAGATATTCGCGAATGGTAAATGTGTGTACGAGTTTCGTTAACAGTTTATAAAAATATTTTGAGTATGTAAAAATACATAAAATATTATATCTTTCAAACTATTCATAAATCTAAATTTTTAGGATATCGAAATTTTCAATGAACAAATAGTTTGTAACACTGATAAATATTTATGATAACTGAATACTTAATAGAACAATAGAACCATTTTTATTTATCAAAACAAAAGATAAATCGATAAAATTATTGACTAATAATAAACATAATTGAATAATTCGACGTCTGTTAAACAATTATAATTAATAATTATACAAAAGTGGTCCAAATAAGTAAAGGTAAACTCAAAATCAGTAACAGTTTTTATCATATGGAAAACTTTTTCATTATTAATTTTTAAAAAATAATTATTAATTCTTGCTTTATTTAAAATACGATTAGAAAATTTAAAAACAATTATCATGGTAGGCGGGAAATAAAAAAATATGAATTTAGGTTAAGGGTAAAATACTGTTATTTAGAATGATATTTGGAAAACTTTAAAAAAATAATATTTATGTCAAAATAGGAAATCATTCCACCTATATCAAAACAATTTTTTTTTTAAATTTTTTTAAATCTTCATCATTTTTTTTCAGTTTGTTTCTTTTTTTGAGTTTTTTCATTGTTTTAAATTTTTCCATTTTTTTTAATTTTTTTCCAATTTTTACCAATTTATTTTCAATTTGTTTAATTTTTTTGAGTTTTATTCACTGTTTTAATTTTTTCCAAAACAATTCTTTCCATTTTTTCCCAATTTTTTTCCTATTTTTATGATTTTTTTCACAATTTGAATTTTTTCCAATTTTTATAAATTTTTTTCAAATTGTTTCCTTTTTTGAGTTTTTTTTTACTGTTTCAATTTTTTCCATTTTTTCCAAAATAATTTTTTCCAGTTTATTTCAATTTTTTCTTTTTTTTTTCAATTTTTTTCTTTTTTTTCCATTTGTTTCCTTTTTTAAGTTTTTGTGACTGTTTCAATTTTTTCCAATTATTTCCAATTTTTTCCGTTTTTCCAAATTTTTACCAATTTTTATCAATTTTTTTAAATTTTTTTCAATTTATTTTCTATTTTTGAATTTTTTTCACTGTTTCAATTTTTTCCATTTTTTCCAATTTTTTCCAATCCAATATTTTTAAACAAATTTTTCAAAAAACAAATTCTATATTTTTTAAAATAAAGATACTTTAATTTTGAACTAAATTCTTATTTTTTTTTTTCAATTTGTTTGCTTTTTTTTGAGTTTTTTTGCACTATTTGAATTTTTTCCAATTTTGTCCAATTTTTTTTCAATTTGTTTCCTTTTTTTAAGTTTTTTTCACTGTTTCAATTTTTTCCATTTTTTCCAATTTTTCCAATTTCTTCCATTTTTTCCAATTTGTTCCAATCTTTTCCAATTTTTTCCGATTTTTTCCGATTTTTTCCAATTTTTTCCAATTTTTTCCAATTTTTTCCAATTTTTTCCAATTTTTTTTCAATTTGGTTCCTTTTTTGAGTTTCTTTCACTGTTTCAATTATTTCCAATTTGTTTCCTTTTTTGAGTTTTTTCACTGTTCAATTTTGTCCATTTCTTGCAATCTTTTCCAATTTTTTCCAATTTTTTCAATTTGTTTCCTTTTTTGAGATCTTTTTCACTGTTTCAATTTTTTTAATTTTTTACCATTTTTTTCCAATTTTTCCTAATTTCCAACTTTTTCCAATTTTTTCCAATATTTTGCAACCCTTTCCTTGTAGGGAAAATTAAAAGTATGTTAAATATGCAACATTTTTTTTAAGCTTATGCAATAGTTTTTATTTACAATAATAAATTTAACCCAAATTGCAAAAAAGCTTTATAAAATTTTTAAACAAATTTTTCAAAAAAATAAATTCTATATTTTTTAAAATAAAGGTACTTTAATTTTGAACTAAATTCATATTTTTTTACTTATCTCGTACAAAGTACATTTTGGTTAAATATTTTTTTAAGTCGTACTAATTCATTTTTTGTTGCTTTAGGTACTGAATAAATATGATTAAGAATCAATAAATGTTTAAAAAATTACTGGGGTAGTCGACGTGTTAACATCGACTAATTATCGAAGGACCAAACCATTTAAATATCAAGACATTAAAATACATATGAAAACGCATATTGAAGTGAACTGTAAGGTTTATTTTTACACTCATTTTTTCTATATTTTTGTTTATTTATTCCTAGTTTTTCACTATTTTTGTTTCTATTTCTTTTTTTCTATTTTTTGGTATTTTTTAGTATTTATTCCTATTTCCGCATATTTTTTTCTTAAGTTACTTTATTTTCCCCTCATTTTCTCTGTTTTACAATATTTTTTCCCGTTTTTTCCATATTTTTTCCAATTTTTCTGTTTTTTTTTCTATTTTTCTTTATTAATTCCTAGTTTTTCCCTATTTTTTTCTCATTTTTAGGGTTCCGTACCCCTTGAAAATATCGATTTTCATAATTTTCAGTATTTTTTCGAGTCAGAACTCAGGAGTGCTGTATTTAAAAGCAGCCCTAAGTGACCAAAGCTGCCCAGTAAATAAAAAATGAATATTGTGGCAAAAAATTAGCGACAAAAAACGGAACTTTGTAGCACACCTTGAAAATATCTATTTTCATAATTTTTAGTGTTTTTTCGAGTCAGAACTCAGGGGTGCTGTATTTAAAACCAGCCCAAAGTGACTAAAACTACCCAGTAAATAAAAAAGGGTGCGGCATTAAGATAGCACCCCAAAAAATTTTTTTTTGTAATTTCCGAAAATTCCCAGAACTCTTTGCAAAACCTACCGAGAACTCTGGAACTCTTCATTTCTGAGATATCTACTCACCCAGAATTCTTTTTACTTACAAAAGGGGTGTGGCATGAAGTTAGCACCCCAAAATTAGTTTTTTAAAAATTCCGCAAAAAAATGCAGAACTCTATCTGCACCAGAGTCCAGAACTCCGAAAAAATCAAAGGGTTCTGGCAATTGGGGTGCCAACTTCCAGGCGGTCTTTAAAAGTGTACTACTAAAATCCTCAACTCTTTTTTTTTATAGGTCACCCTAAGTTTTTTCTTTATGCATATTCATGGCTACCTGTTTACTAATACACTGATACTATATAGTTCATGTTTAAATAAATTTTAACATTAAAAAAACAAAAATTGTTCGTAGTGACTACCAAACATACTTCAATACATCTAATCAGTTCCCAAGTGCAAGATGCTCTAATCAAATCTTTTAAATTCAGAAGCTTAAGACATTTACATAAGAAAAAATCTAAAGGTGATAAATCTAGAGAACGTGCAGACCATCTGAAGGGCTCTTTGCTTCCAATCTGCTGATTTTCAAAATGTCTATTCAAGTATTTTTACACACACATAACATATAACAAATAACACGGTGGCCGAGTTGGTTAGGGCACTGGCCTTTATACTTGGTCATTGTTCGGGTCGTGGGTTCGAGCCCCATGAATCTCAAGTGGAATTAAAGTCAGATAAGACTTTGGGCAAGTGCAAAAAGGTATTTGTGTCATGCGCAGCTTCATTCACGCCGGTAACCAGGCCGGATGAGATCGGATATCTCGTGGAACTGATAGGGGTTGGTGGCACAATTACACATACACTTGCTAGTCGGTAGATCACCTGAATGACAAAGGCATAGTCCTGGGTTTAGGGTGATTGAGGACCGTGGTTCGGAGTCCACGATAAGCTGTAGGTCCCGTCCAGATTAGCCTTAGTAGCAGAAAAGAGACGTTTAAATCACAAGCAAGCAAGCAAGCAAGCAAGCAACAATAGATATCCGCTAGGCAAAAAAAAATCTGGGACACCCGGTATATTGATACGATTTTCATTACACGAAAATCTAAAAAATAATAATGTAAAGTTTATAATTAAAAATTAAAGAAATAAAACCAAAGCAGGTGTTAAAGTATTCATTAAAAAATAATTATTAATTTGAATTATATATTTTATTATATAGTTAAATAATACACGGAAAAAAATGACTCAGAACGACGATCCTTTAAAACTGTATCATATACTGGGTATATAAAATTCCAATATTCTCTATATAATGTTTCATTGAAACAGAACCCCTGTCAGATACTGATAAAGAAATAAATCTTACTAGAAATCGTTGTCTAAAGGCAGAGTTTTGGCATATCAACTTAAAAATACATTGTATACGCATTATATGCTCAGTCCTACAGGAAATTTCGCATACTCATTATATTCTCGTCAGATGAATGGAAGATTCACAGCAATTTAAGGTTATCTTCTGGTGTTCTAAAACAGACTCCTTTCTGAATTTTCTTGTGCCGAACGCGCACGGTGATGTACGAATCAAATACGAGTCGGGTCAACGCCTCATTTCCACAATTGGAATCATTTGTTAATTGGTAGTGTTCGGAGAGTGATATGTTATGAACATTACGTTATATTCCCTAAAGCGTTGAAAATGGAAAAGTTTTTGAGACATTGAATTTAGACGAAGAATACGTTTAACGGGTTTTTTGGGTAAGTACAGCACAATATAATATTATCCCAGTTCAATTCCTCGTTGTCGCATAATCTGAACTAAATTTCTTTACAAAATTTGTAATAACTTCCTTTACAAAATATTCTGTGAAGAAATTCTGGCCAAAAAATTAACATTTTTCCGAACAGAAGGGAGTTAAGGGAGAAAAATAGGGAGTTACTTTTTCCCAAAGTGAGTAATTTCAGAATGTTAACAAATATGTTTTATTTTTTGTAGGATTTCGAAGATTATTTGAAAAAATCAATTGATGGAAGCTGCAAAATCAAATAGACATTTTGAAAATCTGCAAATGTACGAGGTGTTCAATTTATATATCGAGGTTGATGCCAGTGTCAAGTAGACTTGATAACGCTGCACTCTCAAAAACTAGGAAGGAAGATCACATCGTAAATAATCAATTTTTCCATCAGTTCTCCGAATAGATCTAATGTATCTACCCTTTAATGACAATAACAATACTGATACTATCTATATATACTTTCTTTTTAAGTTCTTTATTTGTTAAAAAAAAGAAACGCCTGTTTAATAAAATATTAGGTAGGTTCAGCATTCTTTTACAGATATGTTTATGTTACTGAAAAAAGTATTATGTTTGTTTTATTTTTGTTTTATTTTTGATTTAATTTCATCAACAATAATGGATTATTTCAAAGAATTTATCGTTCAATAAATATTTTTAAAGATCAAATTCTTTTTTGTTACATTCATCTGCTATATTTATGTACTTACCTATATATGTTTCTATATACAGGGTGAATCGGGAGGAATTGACCAAACTCTATGAGTACATTCTATACACATGAAAATAATTTAAAAAACTTATGATTACAATGTTAAATTCTTTTTTTTAATTATTTTTATGTGTAGAATATACTTATTAGATTTTGGTCCGTTCCCCCATAATCACTCTGTATTTATAAGAGCAGATCAATTTCGGCCAGATAAACGAGATCACTAGCCTCATATGACAAGATTGCTAGCTTTATATAACAAGATTACTAGTTTCATATGACGAGACTGCGAGCTTTATACGACGAGGCTACTAGAATAATATGACGAGATTATAAGCTTTATATGACAAGATTTTTATTTTCACATGCCCAGGTTACTAAATTAGTAGAACGGGGTTTTTAGCTTAATTTGCCAAGAGTATCTGATCCTCTAGCCTGGTTGTTTGGGAATATATGAAAGTAGTTTAGTTCTAGGATACCAAAGCATATTTGGAACAGGTGACTCCGTCGGATTGTTTTAGAAGTGCATTCTTCTGTCACGCCGGGTATATGACATTCAGCTAATAAGTATATGAATTTCGTATACTAAGTATCGGATTTTTTTTCCGTGTAATACAATTAGTATATTTAATTTAAAATAAATATGACTGACAGATGATGACATAATATGTCATGTAAGGCTTAAAAAAGAAAAATTTAATATAAAGATACTTGTAGGAGAAAGTAATAAATAAATTGCCATCATCTTTTAGTTGTTTTAAGACGTTTCTTTATCCTGTAGAAATTATTTGTCGTACTTAAATGCAATTAGAAACAACATGAAAGTAATAGTTAACAAAGTGCTTATTAACATTCGTGGGTGTCGACACGACACGCCCAAATCGTTTCTGTATTTGAATAAATTATTATCAGTGTTGTAAAGAAATTCGATATAAAAGAGTAAATTATTCCGAGTTGGTGTTTTCATCGACAACATTGTATTCGCGTTTCTTGGTTATGGAAAATAAATATTGAACCAACGAAGTCGAGTGATATGTGGATATCGGATTACTATTATCTGGGCGTGTTCTCTAAATTTCTTGACTTTACTTTGTTTTCGTGTATTATCTTTAATCCGAACAAGTCGAAATAAAGTTTATTGTACTTTTATTCTACGCTTTGTGTAAGATTGTTATATAAAATGTTAAATATTTTATTTCGACTATAGTCGTGTTATTTTTAAAATAGATAAAATACATGTAGAAAAAGTTCCTCAACGTGGGAAAAAATAAAGGAAATAGGGAAAAAATAATGAAAAAAATAGAAAACGGGGGAAAAAGTGGGGAAAATAGTAAAGAAAAAATAGTGAAAATGGGGAAAAAGAGTTGAAAATAAAATAAAATAGGAAAAAAATGATGATAAAAAAAGGAAAAAGTGGGAACAATACGAAAAATATTAAAAATAGGAAAAAACGTGTAATAGGAAAAATAAGAGATAAATAAAGAAAAAAAATTCCTGTCGGTAGGGTCGACAGGGGGAGGTAGATTTCTATTGTCTAAATTTGAGACTTTCATCCTTCCCCACTCCACGATATGGTCAGATCGAATAAAGTTTCAAACAAATAAATTTTATAATAATTAGAACATGAAAAAAGTCTAATAACCTGTTTCAATATTTTTAAAAATAGCGGTGACATGAATTTCTTGAAATTTCAACCCCCTCCAGTTCCATTCCCTTAAGTCCGATTATAAAAAATTTCCACCCCCTTCAGTTCCATCCCCGTGGGTCGCATAAAAAAAAGTTTCAGACAAATTAGTTTTATAATATTAAGAACACAAAAAAAATCTTGTGATCTGTTTCATTATTTTTGAAAATGTTACGGGATGGGGGTGAAGGGGGTTAAAGTAGAGCGACAAATTTCATTAAAAATTTCGTTTCCTTTAAATCAAAAGTCGGCGTGTCTCACTATTTTTCTCAAAAATTATTGTGCGAGAGTAAAGTGAGGGTAGGAAAAAACACCCTGTATTTCTGTTCAAGGGGGTAGTAAAAAAATTAAACTTAGTGATTTGAATTCCGCACTGAATTACCTTTTCCCTGATGTGCCACACATGGTATGTTCCCTATTTAAATTTTAAAGTTTAGGAGCGGGGGGTGAAGGGGGTTGACGTTAGAGTGATATTTGTTATCAAAAATTTAGTTCCCCTCAAATCAAAAATCGACGTGTCTCGCCATTCGGGGGTGGAAACTTTAAAAAAAAACACCCTGTATAAATAGGTATATACTGATAATTTTTTTTACCGATTCTTATTCAGAAGGTCATAAACGGCGTAGCGCCCCTATTCCCGGTTCTGGGTCCCGTCATTGAATCGATTACAATAGGTAGATTCCATATATGGAAATCTACCTAATAGTAAAAAATTGGAAGAACTGTGAAAAAATAATGAAAAATAGAAAAAAAAATTAGAAAAAATTGGAAAAGATAGAAAAAAATAATGAAACACAGGGAAAAATAGGAAAAAATATGGAAAAATGCGGAAAATGATGAAAAATAAAGGAAAAATATTGAAAATTGGAAAAAACGTGAAAAAAATGGGGTAAAATAATTTAAAAAAATCGGTCAAGTGTGTGTCGCACATTTAGAGTTCCGTACCAAATGTAGAATATAAGCCAGCTGTGCAGAGGCAGGGTTTTTAAAGGACTTTAAAATTTTAATAGAACTAAAAAGTCAAAAATACTACATATGAGATGATTTTTAAAATTTTAAATAAAAAATTGTAATTGTGAGAATAAGGAGAAACCACATTTGAAAGGTTTTTTTTTTTTAGTTTTCCTTATCTCTCCCTTTTCTCAAACTCACAATTCTTAATTAAAAATTTTGAAAAAATTGTCACTTTTTTGCAATTTTTATTCTCTTTTTAATGGTGTTAAATTAATATTGCAATTTTACGGATAATTTGTTTTTTCTGGATTTATAAACAATATTTAAATTATAATTTTTAGTTTACATATTGTTTAGCCACTGTAACAAATAAACTGTCGAAGTTATTAAAAAGTGCTCAATGCAGATAGAAAGAGAAATAAATATACCATATATGAGAATATTTTTAAAATTTTAAATAAAAAATTGTGATTGTCAGAATAGGGAGAGACCAAAACTGTAAGGTTTTTTTTAATATTCCTCATTTTGGTCTCTCCCTTTTCTCAAGCTCACAATTCTTGGTTAAAAATTTTAAAAAAATTCCCACTTTTAGTATGTTTTATTCTCATTTCAAGGGCATTAAAATAATATTTTAATATAGTATTTACTTTTCTTATTATGGGATATAAAAAGCATCTTCTTGTACAGTGTTTAAATATTTCCTTGAGTTGGTGTAAATGTTTAATTGAAAACGAAAATAGTTAAAAAAATAAATAGTTAAGGTGATC
Organism: Neocrepidodera transversa; assembly: GCA_963243735.1. Classification (NCBI taxonomy): domain Eukaryota; kingdom Metazoa; phylum Arthropoda; class Insecta; order Coleoptera; family Chrysomelidae; genus Neocrepidodera; species Neocrepidodera transversa. The sequence continues at coordinate 434,207 of OY725345.1, read as the reverse complement.
ATAAGAAGTAAATTTAAATCAAATTTTATTAGATTTAAATAAAAAATGCTAGCAAATAAAAAATAAAACTGCGCTTTAGAAAAAAGTCATTTTCGCTTTTGCAGTTAATGTGTTATAAAACAAAAATTTTTAATTCTTAACTCCTTCATTTTTGAATATATTATTATTGTTTAAATATTATATTAATTAAAATTAGTGGAAAAAATTGTGTATTAAAAGTTACTTCGGCTTCGGGATTTAATTGAGCTTTAACAGTGTAAATAAAAATGTAAATTTTAAGAATTTAAAGATTATTTTTGCAAATAAATTGTCCACCATAGAGATTAATCCGGTCCACGGTGCGACGATACCATGTGACATCAGATGAGGCCTGATACCACTTAAGAATTATTGAAGAATCCTCCACATGGAGAGAGAGAATAGCGACAGCCGGTTCGTGTCAGATAACAAGTTGTCTTGGCAGAAACAACACGAAACAAGAATCCAGACATGCCCGTTTACACGACGTATACAACATCACTATATATATATATATAAGTGATTTCGATTCATTTATATATTTTCAACAGAAAAAAAATGACCCTGATTGGAATGAGATAAATTCCGCAGGAAATCGAAAATGGTGAGAAACCACGAAATATCTGATGGGAATGGAAATGATAGGTATTTAGTGTTGTCAATATAAAGATATGAACAACACAATGGAATAATAATTCCAATTCCACTAAATTAATTGCATACGCCGAAAACGGGTTAAAAAAAAAAAAAAAAAAAAAAAAAAAAAAAAAAAAAAAAAAAAAAAAAAAAAAAAAAAAAAAAACTGGGCATATTTTTTTGGTGTGTTAAAATCGAGTCAAAATATTGCCAAACAGAATGCTTTGGTTTTAGCATAATATTGAATAAAAATCAGAACTAACTTAACACAACAATCAACACAAAGGGGAAACACAGAAAGGATTATTTGCAGTGTTACCGTTTTCAATAAACCGTATTCTACCAACATTTCGATAATAAACTACCAAAATCTACTAACTATCTAAATCTAACCTGTGTATTTTAATCTATTTTATTAAAAGAAGTCTTTGATTATCTAAATCTAACCTGTGTATTAAAAAAAGAAGAAAATATAATACTATTTATATTTATTTTATTAAATGAACTCTTGACTATCTAAATCTAACCTGTCTATTAAAAAAAAGAAAATATAGCTTTCTCTTTCTACTTAAAACTTATTTTCCACTACGTTCCCTATTGTTTTCCACTTTTCCCTATTTTTTTATTCCACTCTTTCCATTTCTTATTTTCTACTTTTTTTCCTACATTTTCTCCTATATTTTTTACTAATTTCTTTGTGTCATACTTTTTTGTTTCACTTTTTCCCGTTGAAACTTTTTTTACTTCTTTCCCAATTTTTTTCACTTTTCCCTTACTTTTTTCCACTTTTCCCCCTACTGTTTCCATTTTTCCCCCTACTTTTTCACTAATTTTTTTCCACTTTTTCTCCGACTCATTTTTTTCTCCTCTATTTTTATTATTTCAATTTTTTTCCGCAATTTTTCCACCATCCTTTTTCCTCTACTTTTTTAACAATTTTTTTATATTTCAAATTTATTTTCCAATTTTTCCCCCCATTTTTTTGTTTTAGATATTTTTTTACATTTTTCCTCTACGTTTATTTAGTTTCAAAATTTTTTCCCTTTTTTCCTAACTTATTTTTCTCCTGTTTTTTTCAGTAATTTTTTTATGTTTCCAACTTTTTTCCTACACTTTATCCCCTACTTTTTTAATAATTTCTTTATGTTCCATTTTTTCTCCTCAAAAATTTTTTTCATATCTTTCCCTATTTTTTTTCACTTTTTCCCTACTTTTTTCCATGCTTTTTTCCACCCTTTCCTTTATTGTTTTCCACTTTTTCTCACACATTTTTTTTACTAATTTCTTTTTGTCAAACATTTTTTGTTCCACTTTTTCCCCTTTAAAATTTTTTCCCCTATTTTGTCACTTTTCTCCTACTTTTTTATTTTATCCTTTCCTCTACTTTTTTATTATGTCCATTCCCTACTTTTTCCCACTTCTTCTCATAAATTTGTGATTATTTTTTTGTGTAAAATTTTTTTTGTTCCACTTAAATCTTTTTTTTCACTTCTTTTCCTATTTTTTTTCACTTTTCGATACTTTTTTATTCCACCCTTTCCCCTACTTTTTTCACTTTTTCTCCTACATTTTTTACTAATTTCCTATTTCTTTGTGTCTCAAACTTTATTCCACTTTTTCACTAATTTTTTTATAATTCAAAATTCGAAACTTTTTTTTACCAATTTTTCACCTACTTTTTTTTCCACTTTTCGCCCAGCCTTTTTTCCCCTACTTTTTTAGTTTCAAACTTTTTCCCCAATTTTTTTATATATAATCCTTGTTTTTTATTTTCAATTTTCTCCCTTTGATCTGTGTACCAATTTGAAAGAAAAGGGGAAATTTTTGAGGAAGAGGGGAAATTTGAGAAAAAATAACAAAAATGAAAAAAATTAGAGGTAATTTTAAGAAAAAAATGGGGTAATTTTAGAACGGGGTAATTTCAGGAAAAAGTAACGAAAATTGAGAGGAAAGAGGGGAAATTTGAGACAAAAAGTGACAGTACTTGAGAGAAAAGAGGGGAAATTTTGAAGAAAGAGGCCTTATAACGAAAATAAGGAGTAATTTTCAGAAAAAAAGGGGTAATTTTAAAAAAAGGGGGTATTTTCAGAAAAGTGACAAAGTGAAAAGAGGAAAAATTTTAGACAAAAATATTAACCCTGATTATTTGGGATAGAGGATAAGTAAAAGCAATAATAAAATAAATCGTGGCGAAGCTGGGAATCCCAAAGGCTGCGCGGGGATGATTTGCGCAACAGCCAAATAAATCGCTACTGATAAATTATACTTTTGTACAAGAGCATATTGAGACATTTTCGGATCAAAAACCAATACGATAGATGGCGTGACTATCTATCATTTTGGTGTCACATTTTCGGATGTTTAAAATGGTGGAAAACATTTTTAATTCAATAAATAAAATTATCGATTATATCATGATATATATCACTTGTTATATATATCCTCCAAACCCTGCACCTTCTCAATGAATTGAGATGAAATCTAGCATGCGGACACTGTCACTACTGACAGTTCTCATTTGTCATTAAAATAAATTCAAATTTATTGCAAATTTAGAAAATAAAGTGGCAGCCGTAGGAAAAGTATAGTGTGTAACTCGTGTGAAAAAGCACTTTTCACACTTTGTAACTTGCGTGTGAAAAGTGCTATTTTCAACACTCTTGTTAAACAATATACTATTTAACATTTCGATGCGCCACTATCAACAATAAAATCTCAGGTTTGATCCCTGATACGTACTTTAGGATTTTTTTAAGTACGACTCTGTTCCATTTTCAATATAAATACTTATAATTATAAGTAAAAATTTAGTATACTTTAAACTTAAGTGTACTTAATTTCTATTAAATATCTTAATTAAATTTTCTTAAATAACTACAATCATAAAATAAAGAAAATTTATTAAAACTTCAATTATTGCATAATAACAGATAACTAGAAATAAAGTCATTATGAATTATTTTAATTCTATAAGAATTGTACAAATTGTCCTTCTCCTAGTTCAAAATAAATTATAATTCTTGTATAGTCTATACGAAGTCAGTTGGAACGGCATAAAAACTACCACTAATTTTATAAATCCTAACCCAAGCCCCCAAGCCGCGCCACTAACAATTCACTAGAAAATACAAACGCAGGTATTTAGAGTGGACCCAATATTTTTTACCTTCATATTTTGCTTGTATGTCTAGGCAATATTATTTGTACGACTAGATGCTGATAAGAAATTCATAAAAGGTCTAATCATCAATTTTATATGATATTTAACTAGTAAATTTATTAGACCCGGTACATGAGTCTTTTTTTACTAATATTTTCAGGGTAAGACGAATAGGAAAAGTACAATTTATTGTCGAAATCTAAAAAAAGAATTAAGTGTGCTTTACATGGTCAAGAGACGAAACGTTGCTTTAAAAAATTTTGTGTGATATTTTGCCTTTAATCAAAAACTTTTATAAAGCTTTTTTATACCTTTAAAAATTTAGGCGTTAAATTGAAATAAATAAAAGGAAAATCGTCAATTTCGGTTTTTCTCCAAAAATGTCTAGGAAACCGGACCTGATATTTTAATTTTAAAAAACCAATCAATTGGTCTTGAAAATACGCATCATTTTTCACTGTATCTATAAAGGTTTACAAAATCCCATTAGTGTTTAATTAAATTTGCGCTACCCTGTATATATTGTAGTGATATTATTTTATTTTGTTTTAGTATATTGTTTGTATATTATTTTATCAACCATTATTATTATTATTTTTCTTTTTACCTATTAAAATCTTGTTATAAGCGCCAATTGAATTTAAATACATATAATAAATAATAAAAAAAAAAAATCAATCCTTAGAGTAAATTTTCTCCTTCCCCAATAAGAAATTCAGTCAGAGACTATTAAAATTTTATTTTTTATCAATTAAATTTGTACTGACTGATAATAAAGAATTTAGAATTTTCTAAGCAATTAATAATACAGAGTGTCCCAAGAAAAATATTGCCCTCACACGAGTAATAAAAAAAAATTTATTATTAGATTTAAATTTTTTTCTAAAAATAGAATTTTTCAAGTAATTAAAAATAAAAAATACCATTTTTAATTGTAATCTTTATGTTTTTTTCGAATCACCTTGTATATTGTTTGTTTTTTTCCATTGTAATGAATGTTTTTGGATCAAGTAATTTTTGGCAGAAATAGAATTTTCTAAGTAATTAATATTGCAGAGTGACCCAAGAAAAAGTATTGCCCTCACATTAGTAATCAAAAAAAAAAAATTTTATGAAGGTTATTAGATTTAAATTTTTTCCTAAAAATTTCATGTAATTAATAATAAAAAAGTAAAAATACCATTTTTAATTGTAATTTATATGTTTTTTTCGAATCACCTTGTATATTGTTTATAATTTTTTTAATTTTAATGAATGTTTTTGGATCAAGTAAGTTTTGGCAAAAATAGATTTTTCTAAGCAATTAATAATACAGAGTGTCCCAAAAAAGTATTTCCCTCACATAAATAATCAAAAAAAAAATTTTTAATTTAAAGAAGTTTATTAGATTTAAATTTTTTCCTAAAAATTTCATGTAATTAATAATAAAAAAGTAAAAATACCATTTTTAATTGTAATTTATATGTTTTTTTCGAATCACCTTGTATATTGTTTATAATTTTTTTAATTTTAATGAATGTTTTTGGATCAAGTAAGTTTTGGCAAAAATAGATTTTTCTAAGCAATTAATAATACAGAGTGTCCCAAAAAAGTATTTCCCTCACATAAATAATCAAAAAAAAAATTTTTAATTTAAAGAAATTTATTAGATTTAAATTTTTTCCTAAAAATTTCATGTAATTAATAATAAAAAAGTAAAAATACCATTTTTAATTGTAATTTATATGTTTTTTTCGAATCACCTTGTATATTGTTTATAATTTTTTTAATTTTAATGAATGTTTTTGGATCAAGTAAGTTTTGGCAAAAATAGATTTTTCTAAGCAATTAATAATACAGAGTGTCCCAAAAAAGTATTTCCCTCACATAAATAATCAAAAAAAAAATTTTTAATTTAAAGAAGTTTATTAGATTTAAATTTTTTCCTAAAAATTTCATGTAATTAATAATAAAAAAGTAAAAATACCATTTTTAATTGTAATTTATATGTTTTTTTCGAATCACCTTGTATATTGTTTATAATTTTTTTAATTTTAATGAATGTTTTTGGATCAAGTAAGTTTTGGCAAAAATAGATTTTTCTAAGCAATTAATAATACAGAGTGTCCCAAAAAAGTATTTCCCTCACATAAATAATCAAAAAAAAAATTTTTAATTTAAAGAAGTTTATTAGATTTAAATTTTTTTCCTAAAAATAGAAGTTTTCAAGTACCTAATTAATAATAAAAAATACCATTTTTTTCGAATCACCTTGTATATTGTTTATGGTTTTTTAATTTTAAAGAAGTTTATCAGATTTAATTTTTTTTTAAAATAGAATTTTTCAAGTAATTAATAATAAACCCTGTATATTGTTTTGGATCAAGTAGGTAAAAATTTTTTTCAGAAATTGAATTTTCTAAGGAATTAATAATACAGGGTCTCCCAAAAAAAAATATTGTCCACGTCTCTCCTTAATAGTTAAAATATTTTGTAATTTAATAATACAGAACGTCACAATAAAAAATACTTTTCATTTGTAATTTATGTATGTCTCAAATCACCCTGTATATTGTTTTGGATCAAGTAGGTAAAAATTTTTTTCAGAAATTAAATTTCCTAAGAAATTAATAATACAGTGTTTCCCAAAAAAATATATTGTCCACGTCTCTCCTTAATAGTCAAAATATTTTGTAATTTAATAATACAGAGCGTCACAATAAAAAATACTTTTCAATATAATTTAAGTATTTCTTAAATCACGCTGTATACTGTTTATGGGTTTTTCCATTTTAATGAATTTTTTTGGATCAAGTAGGTAAGTTTTGTCAGGAATAGAATTTCATAAGAAATTATAATACAGGGTTTCTCAAAAAGAGTAAAGTCCACTACTCCTCTCATTAGTAGTCAAAATACAGGTCCGGCCTTATTCATATCTTCATGAACGGATTATTTTAAAATTTGGGATGGTGAAAAACAAAAATTTCGATTAAAAATAATTTTTATTTTTGACAGCCAAAATCATTCTTGACATATGAATTAATCGTAATTTGACTTGTAGAATCCAAATATATAAAAATATACTGGGTGTTCCATTTGAATATTCAGTTTTTACGCCAATTTCAAAAAAATCGGTAGTCCGCCATTTTGGATTTTTTTGTTAATTAATTCAAAATTAGGTCTCAGAATGATCACACTAAATTTTATATATACCATACTATATTTTGTAATTACTGAAATTTTTTTTTAATTAAATAAAGGTTATCGGATTTAAAAAGTTTTTCCAAAAGTAGAAATTTCTATGTATTTAATAATACAGAGCGTCACAATAAAAAAATACTTTTTCATTTGTAATTTTCTCCTTTATTTTAGAATCACCATATACAGGGTGTTTATTATTTTGATCACTTTAATGAATAGTGTTTATCAACAAAGTTTTGCCAACACTAAAAAATTAATAATACAGGGTATCCCAAGAAAAAAGTATTGCCCATGTAACCTCGCAATTTTTTTACTTTCCCGGGCCCATCAAAGGGAAAGTAAGGTGAACGAGCAAAAAAAAAAAAATCGAGATATCGATGGAAATATCCATTTTGAGGTCCCCCAAGAAGATTGAGACCATTTCCAGCGTATGGTCTGTCTGTGTGTCTGTGTGTAATCTTCCACGATAACTGCCAAACCGTTTGACCAATCAAGCTGAAATTTGGTACAGAGGGTCGGTGTGTGCCTAGAATGCGACCATTAGATTTTGGTTTAAATTGGTACAGTGGAGGGTCCTCAAGACCGACATTGATTAAATGTAACAATTTTTTGCTTTATTTAAATTTTAAGGACAAAAAATACATTTTAGTGCAAAATATTGTAGTACAAAGTTTTAGAACATAAAATTACCTACAATTTTTGTCTAAAGCCTTTTCCAAAATTTCCAATAGTTTCGCCACTAGAGGGCGCGTAAAAAATGTGCATGTATGTTTTCTATAGTTTTTCTTGATTTTGAGGACAAACAATGTATTTAGTGCAAAACTTTCTTGTGCAAAGTTGTAAAGCATCAAATTTTCTTTAACTTTTATGTTTAACTTTTTATCGAATTCCTCATAGTTTCGCCGCTAGATGGCGAGAAAAATACACATTTAAAATTCCCTACAACTATTGTATGAAAATTTTTCCCGAATTCCCAATAGTTTTCACACATGATTTTAGGAGATCCTAATTGTAGCAGTATGATATACAGTGTGTCCAATTAAGTCGGCATCATATGGGAAACTTTTTTATTCTTAGTTTTATGAAAAAAAGTTATTCTTTATAAAAAGTTGTGCATGTTGTAAAACTCAAAATACAGTCATCAAATATCAAATTTTTTCAGTGGTATACGAGGTGTGTCAAAAAATATGAGTTTTACTCAAGAGTAAAGTATACCCTTAAATTTAACAATATCGAAAAATTTTACTAAAAAAGTTGATCAGAATTAAATATTACGTTTAAATATTCCAAATTATTAGAAAACATCAAAAAACTAAAAGGTTATAATGTGTTTCGTAATCACAAGAGATAAATGTTCATTCAAAATAGAAATATTAGTAAAAAATTAAATAATCTGAAGTTTTAATTTAAATGGATGTACTTGCATATTTAAACGTAATATTTAATTCTGATCAAGTTTTTAGTAAAATTTTTCGATATTGTCGAATTTAAAGGTACTTTACTCTTGAGTAAAACTCATATTTTTTGACACACTGTATAACGTGCGCATGCGCAGCTTATGTCATTACCAACATTGAAATATTAATTCACCATCAGCTCGCTATTTTTAATGTGTTCCATAAATCAATGTAATGCTTAGTATTTTGTAATTAAAATAATAATAATAATAAATAACATATTCTCTTCCGGGAAAATCCTGGGGTGATACAGCCGATTTTTTTAATGAAGATTAAGATTTTCGGCGCCATGTTACTATCTGAAAAATATGCTCTATGATTCATATTAAAATTGCTCTTTTGAGAGGTCAAATTTTATCGTTTGTGAAAATAAATTCTCGGAAATGGTTCATTTAATATCGTTTAGAAGAGAGGATACGGAGGATGTGCAGATAGCATACTAATAATTGCTGGGTAAATATTTTTGCTGCAACAATGCATGCCTGTATCTGTTTGGAATCGAAAGAGAGTCAGGCTATCATACCATATGATGCCAGCTGGGCGGTAACCGGACAATTCGTGCTCCGGGGGCGGGGCTCGCACTTCATGAACTCAGATTGAATGTTCGTCTTGTTAACTTTCAGATTTATAGTCAGATTCATACCACGCCAACGGCGACCAGTCTAATTTAGTAATGGCAGGATAAAAGATATGATAATATGATACCTTAATAGTTTTGACTTCATCTACCTGAGAGAGTCCCACTTCTGAATAGTTTAATTATCAGATTTTATCCAAATGAACTTCGTGGTACCGCTTAACAGGTTCACACCAAAATTAATGAACTGAATTTGTTCTGTGTTGTTTTTATTTTAATAATCTATATAAATAAATATTATATTTATTATGAACAAATATTTTTAATCAAAAATCAGTTAGAAGTTACTATTTTAGTTGAATCTTATTTTTTTATTCTCTTTTGCTGTAAAAAATGATGGATAAGTAATAAATTATTATCTTATTTTCTGAACGTATCAAATTTTTATTTTCAAAGATATTTAAATTAATTGTATATATTATAGCGATGTCCTAGCACTATTGAAAAAAACAGCGGTAAGACTAAATTAATTCCCTTCGCTCCGTCTCTCTCTGGTCTTTATATTATTTACCGAAAGCTATCTTAATTCATGGGAATTCCACAAGGTACTGTATTAGGTCCAGGACTCTTTATACTTTACATGAACTCCTTATTGACTATGGAAAATTAGGCACAAAAACACTATTTCTATTAATCAACACAGAACAGAGATCACTTTTTTTTTTTTTTTTTTTTTTTTTTTTTTTTTTTTTTTTTTTTTTTTTTTTTTTTTTTTTTTTTTTTTTTTTTCGTTATTAGTAGTCAGATTTAAATGGGACAAACGGCATTGTATTATAATTGTGACGTAGAATAAAAACGTAAACAAAAATCATGCGCAGAAGTAAAGACTAAAGGGCCTTTAGTCTTTAATTCTGCGCATGATTTTTGTTTACGTATTTATTTTATGTCACATTTCAAATATACCGCCTTTTCCGCTAGGTACTACCAATAATAACAATAATACAATAAATTACGATATTATAGTTATCATTATGACTATTAAATAATTTGTTAAAACTTGATTAAAATAAATGATACTAACAACATAACAGTTGCAATAAAATAACGATGATAAACTGCAAAGAGAACAGATCATTTTCAATGTTTACCTAATTTACGTTAAATATTTCAGACGTAATTAATTGATGGGAAAATGAATGTTGCATTTGGATTTGTTGGCAGTTAACCAACAGACGATTAGCGGCGGCTAATGAAACGTCCGCAAAGGACACGGTCTCGCGTATTTCTTACCTTTTTTTACTGCTTGCTACGTTACAAATTCTATAGGCTTTTAACTTATTCCTCCTCGGTTGCTCTTGTCAACGTAAAACTAATTGTTTCACATCACACATATGTTCGCTTTTATACCAGGTGTTCACTTTTACACAATTTGGCAGAATTTTATTATTCATTATACGGTACAGATAATAATGATATTAAACCAAAATGAGCTATAATTTAATAACATGAAATTAAAACATTTTGGGCAGGTTCTATTTAGGTGGCGTGGGCTTTGCGAACCGTGGTATTTGCGAACATATACCATCGGTCAATTTATGGGGACCGTGAGGCAGGGTTCGGAGAATATATTGAATTAAAAATGTTTTCCAGTTTCACCATGATTTATTTTGTTATTGTTTTTACTTATATCCTCTATCCCAAATAATCAGGGTTACCGTTTTCAGTAGATTTCCTACTAAATTAGTAATTTTTAAGAAAAATGAGGGTGTTAATTTTTTTGTCCAAAATTTTTCCTCTTTTCACTTTGTCACTTTTCTGAAAATACCCCCTTTTTTCTATAATTACCCCTTTTTCTGAAAATTACCCCTTATTATCGTCAAAATTTCCCCTCTTTTCTCTCAAATACTGTCACTTTTTTGTCTCAAATTTCCCCTCTTTCTCTCAATTTTTGTCACTTTTTCCTGAAATTACCCCTTTTTTCTGAAAATTACCCCTTATTTTCGTCAAAATTTCCCCTCTTTTATCTCAAATACTGTCACTTTTGGTCTCAAATTTCCCCTCTTTCTCTCAATTTTTGTCACTTTTTCCTGAAATTACCCCGTTTTTTCTAAAATTACCCCATTTTTTTCTTAAAATTACATCTTATTTTTTCATTTTTTTTTTTCTCAAATTTCCCCTCTTCCTCCAAAATTTCCCATCTTTTTTTTCAAATTTTCGAACTTTTTTGTCTTAAATTTCCCCTCTTTCCTTTCAAATTTAGTCACTTTTTTTCTTGAAATTACCCCGTTTTCCCCTTTTTTTCCAAAACTACCCATTTTCCTCATCAGTTTCTGTCAAATTTCCACTTTTTTTACGAAAAAATCACTTTTTTTGAGTAATTATTTTCTTCTTTCCCCCTTATCACTCCATCAGTACTGAGAGAAAGGGAGAGGGAGAAAATTGGAAATAAGAAACAAAAATTATATATAAAAAAATTGGGGAAAAAGTTTGAAACTAAAAATGTAAGGGAAAAAAGGCTGGGGCGAAAAGTGGAAAAAAAGTAAGGGAAAAAAGGCTGGGGCTAAAAGTGAAAAAGTGGAAAAAGTTTGACACAAAGAAATAAGAAATTAGTAAAAAATGTAGGAGAAAAAGTGAAAAAAAGTAGGGAAAGGGTGAAATAAAAAAGTAGGGAAAAGTTGAAGAAAATAAGATAAAAGTGAAAAAAAAATAGGAAAAGAAGTGAAAAGATTTAAGGAGAAAAAAATGGAAGAAAAAAAATTTTACACAAAAAAATTAATCAAAAATTTATGAGAAGAAGTGGGAAAGAGTAGGAAAAGGACAGAATAAAAAAGCAGGGGAAAGGATAAAATAAAAAAAAAAGGGGAAAAGTGACAAATTAGGGGAAGAAATGGAAAAAAGTTTTAAGGGGAAAAATTGGAACAAAAAACGTTTGACACAAAGATGTGTGAGAAAAAGTGGAAAACAGTATAGGAAAGGGTGGAATAAAAAGCATGGAAAAAAGTAGGGGAAAGTGAAAAAAAATAGGGAAAGATGTGGAAAAGTTTTTGAAAAGAAAAAGTGGAACACAAAGAAATTATTAAAAAAGTAGAGGAAAGTGGGTGGGGGAATAATGGGAAAAAAGTTGGAAACAAAAAAATTACTGAAAAAACAGGAGAAAAAATAAGTTGGAAAAAAAGTAGGGAAAAAAGTTTGAAACTAAAAAATGTAGGGGAAAAAATGTAAAAAATATCTAAAACAAAAACATGAGGGGAAAACATTGGAAAAAAAATTTGAAATATAAAAAAATTGGTAAAAAAGTAGAACAAAAAAGGATGGTAGAAAAATTGCAGAAAAAAATTGAAATAATAAAAATAGAAGAAAAAAGTGAGTGGAAAAAAATTTGAAATATAAAAAAATTAGTGAAAAAGTAGGGGAAAAAGTGGACAAAAGTAGGGGAAAAGTGAAAAAAATTGGGAAAGAAGTAGAAAAAAAGTTTTAACGGGAAAAAGTGAAACAAAAAAATATGACACAAAGAAATTAGCAAAAAATATAGGAGAAAAAAAGAAGTGGAAAAAGTGGAATAAAAAAATAGGGGAAAATGGAAAACAATAGGGAACGTAGTGGAAAATAAGTTTTAAGTGGAAAGAGAAAAATATTTTCTTTTTTTTTAATAGACAGGTTAGATTTAGATAGTCAAGACTTCTTTTAATAAAATAAATATAAATAGTGTTATATTTTCGTCTTTTTTTAATACACAGGTTAGATTTAGATTGTAGATTTTGGTAGTTTATTATTATTATTATTATTATTTTTGTTTTTTATTTTTAATTTGACTTAGAATAAACTTTTTTGTTGTTTAGAATAAACGGTTTTTGTTAACGTGTGTTTGTGTTAAAATTTATATATCATGTGATACGATATTTATATAAATATCATGATATTTTCGAACCCTGCGGTGAGGTTTGCGAACATTGTAGAGAAAAACAACATAGTTCAAACCGAATGACGGTAATAATATTCTTGTTTGTGTGCTATTTATTTAGTTAAAACAATTATTGAAAAAATTTTAGATAAAAGTAAATTTTACCGCGTTTATTACAAAATCAATGTCGTTTACCACTTATTATAATTAAATTAAATTTAAACCTCATAAATATTAATAAGTTGGCTTTTAAATGCACTCTAATTATATGTAGATACAAAATGTAAATATTTTCATTTGAACAATTATTAGTTCGGTGTAAAAATCGGTTTAAAGTGAATTTAAATACGAATAAACAATACCACATAAATTTATAAATGTAGGTATGACCTCATACGCCTACTAACATTATTCTTTTATTAAATGCACCTGTATAGATGACATACAATAACAACCTACTTAACATAAGAATACTTTATTTTACAAGTTGTTATTTAAATGTTAACTATTGACCACGAAATATTTTATGCAATAAACAATCATAACAATAAATATCTAGCAGTATTAACAGTATTAATTAATTCACAATTAACAAGTATGAAGTTGATACAAAATTTAAGATAATAATTAAATATTTGTTAGTGGTTGGAGTCATTTTTATTTCAGTCAGGGTTGCCAATTTGTTAGTAATATCACTAGTCTGTTAGTACCTTACAAACTTTTTAAAATATTCTTGAAAAAATGAATCTTAAGGATCTACCGTCCGCTGATTTGTTGGACTGATTTAGGGGTCCAGCTCGTGCTGGATTATAGCAACATATTTAATTTTCTACTTTATTTTTAAATATTCTTGGCATTACAAAACATAAAGCTAGGATTGTATGCAAATCAAATTTAAAAAAAAATAAAAACGAATAAACTGCGAGTATATAAAAACTATAAAAATACTACAATTTCCTGGTAACTTTTACGGGTTCTGTAAAATTATAATAACATTTTACATGCATATGATCCTAAAGTTAACCTTTATCTTTAATATAAAAAAAACAAAATTGTATTTTTTTTTAAGATAACCGAGTAATCGTGCACGAGCGGAAGGTATACAAAACAAAAATTTCGTATTTATTCATGTCCGTTCAGTACTGGAATATTCGTTTATATTTCTCAATACGGCATGCAGAGCCTTAACCTTAATGTAAAACTTTAGGACAGGTCCGTATTTGGGACAAAATATTATCAATGACTAACTTTCAAACGCCCTGTATATGTAAAAACTCTGATAATAACATTTGCTCATTGCGCTACATTTAAAAAAATAATAAAATTAGAAAATGTATATTCCGAGAAAAGCATAACTATACAGGACGTTTAAAAGTTAATAATATTAAAAATATATATAGGGTGGTTCTTAAGTAATGATTAATTAAAATAAGGGACATAATTATTAAATCACTCTGTATCTAGGTCCATTAAATATAGATTATTTTGAATCACCTCGGTGTGCCTCATCTACCCTCACATTATGCGCATTTCCCAATGAATTACCCTGTATAATCATAACTTTCGTATTGTTTGACATCATCCTATATATTTTTTATATTCGATTTACAAATGTATAAAGCTTATTTGATTTAGAAATTTTTAATAGCAGTGAAATTATTTGTCAAATTCAAAATACAGGGTGTGCAAAGTAAAGAGTTCTTTTATAATCATAATTTACGTATTCTTGACATCACCCTGTATATTTTTTATGAACATTGAAGTTTTTTGTCAAATTAATAGTACAGGGTGTGCAAATTAAACGTTATCTTATTATCATAATTAACGTATTCTTGACATCATCCTGTATATTTTTTATATTTGTTTTTCAATTTTGTAAAACTTATTTGATTTATTTTTATTAAAAATGAAATTTGCTAGTGAAATTTTCTATTAAATTAATAGTACAGGGTGTGCAAAGTAAATGGCCATTTCACAATCATAAATTACGAATTCTTGACATCATCCTGTATATTTTTTATATTTGTTTTAAAATTTTACAAAACTTATTTGATTTAGAAATTTTAATTACGAGAAAAATGTTCTGTCAAAATGCTAGTACAGGGTGTGCAAATTAAAGAGTTATTTTATAATCATAATTTACGTATTTTTGACATCATCCTGTATATTTTTTATATTTGTTTTTCAATTTTATAAAACTTATTTGATTTAAAAATTTTCTATTAAATTAATAGTACAGGGTGTGTAAAGTAAATGACCATTTTACAATCATAAATTCCGAATTTTTGACATCATCCTGTATATTTTTTATATTTCTTTTACAATTTTATAAAGCTTATTTGATTTAGAACTTTTTATTACGAGAAAAATTTTTTGTCAAAATACTAGTACAGGGTGTGCAAATTAAAGAGTTAATTTATAATCATAATTTACGTATTCTTGACATCATCCTGTATATTTTTTATATTTGTTTTTCAATATTGTAAAACTTATTCAATTTAGAAATTTTTATTAAGAGTGAAGTTTTCTATTCAATTAATAGTACAGGGTGTGCAAAGTAAATGACCATTTTACAAACATAAATTGCGAATTTTTGACATCATCCTGTATATTTTGTATATTTCTTTTACAATTTAATAAAGCTTATTTGATTTAGAAATTTTTATTAAGAGTGAAGTTTTCTATTAAATTAATAGTACAGGGTGTGCAAAGTAAATGACCATTTTACAAACATAAATTGCGAATTTTTGACATCATCCTGTATATTTTGTATATTTCTTTTACAATTTTATAAAGCTTATTTGATTTAGAAATTTTTATTAAGAGTGAAGTTTTCTATTAAATTAATAGTACAGGGTGTGCAAAGTAAATGACCATTTTACAAACATAAATTGCGAATTTTTGACATCATCCTGTATATTTTGTATATTTCTTTTACAATTTTATAAAGCTTATTTGATTTAGAAATTTTTATTAAGAGTGAAGTTTTCTATTAAATTAATAGTACAGGGTGTGCAAAGTAAATGACCATTTTACAAACATAAATTGCGAATTTTTGACATCATCCTGTATATTTTGTATATTTCTTTTACAATTTTATAAAGCTTATTTGATTTAGAAATTTTTATTAAGAGTGAAGTTTTCTATTAAATTAATAGTACAGGGTGTGCAAAGTAAATGACCATTTTACAATCATCAATTACGAATTTTTGACATCATCCTGTATATTTTGTATATTTCTTTTATAATTTTACAAAGCTTATTTGATTTTGAAATTTTTATTACGAGTGAAGTTTTCTATTAAATTAATAGTACAGGGTGTGCAAAGTAAATGACCATTTTACAATCATCAATTACGAATTTTTGACATCATCCTGTATATTTTGTATATTTCTTTTATAATTTTACAAAGCTTATTTGATTTTGAAATTTTTATTACGAGTGAAGTTTTCTATTAAATTAATAGTACAGGGTGTGCAAAGTAAATGACCATTTTACAATCATCAATTACGAATTTTTGACATCATCCTGTATATTTTGTATATTTCTTTTATAATTTTACAAAGCTTATTTGATTTTGAAATTTTTATTACGAGTGAAGTTTTCTATTAAATTAATAGTACAGGGTGTGCAAAGTAAATGACCATTTTACAATCATCAATTACGAATTTTTGACATCATCCTGTATATTTTGTATATTTCTTTTATAATTTTACAAAGCTTATTTGATTTTGAAATTTTTATTACGAGTGAAGTTTTCTATTAAATTAATAGTACAGGGTGTGCAAAGTAAATGACCATTTTACAATCATCAATTACGAATTTTTGACATCATCCTGTATATTTTGTATATTTCTTTTATAATTTTACAAAGCTTATTTGATTTTGAAATTTTTATTACGAGAAAAATGTTCTGTCAACAATCTTAAAATATTGTTAAAAATTATTTGAAACATCCGTAACAAATCCTTAACGAAACCTTAAAAAAAACTCGGACGGGCGAAACTTATAAAAATCTCAAAAAAAAACCCTAAAAAATCATTAACAAATCAATAAAACAGTCTTGAAAACTTCATAAAAAATCATTGAAATATCCGTAAAAAATACTTCAAAATAAAGGTCCAAGATTGTTTGAGGATTATAACATTTTCGAAAAAAAAAAATCCTAAGAAATCCTTGAATACTTACAAAATCCTTAAAGAATCTTGAAACAATTCAAAAAATAATTAAAAATTCCACAAAAAAAAATAGATAAAAAAATATTAAGAAATCACTAAAAATGCCTTGAAACATCAATAAAATATACTTGAAAGATTTTTGAAAAATCATTCACAATAAAATTTTTAAAACATACTTTGAAATTTCTTAATAAATGCCTACTTGAAAACCTTTAAAAAAAATCCTTGAAAAATACATGAAATATTGTTTAAAAATCATAAAAAAAATTTTAAAACATCATTGAAAAATCACTTACAAATCCTTGATTAAAAAAAATCATTGAAAAATCCCTAAAGAATACTTAAAAAATCATATAATCTAGGTATGAATCGTTTATTTGATATAATAATTAGTAAGTTCTGTTTTTTGTAATATGGCGCAGTCACAGATTTAAAATCCAATAAAAAAAATATATAATTTAATATACGATACGTTTTAAAAAAAATTGCCTTGTTATTAATTTCAGTTTAGTTTTAGCCTTCAAAGCATTAACGACAATTTTTTATTATTTTGAAAATGAATTATTAAAAAAAAATTTTTAACTACAGTTATTTAATTCTCTTATTACTAAAATGTGAAACATAAGAATTATTATTTTGTAATAATGTAGTTATGTATTATTTATACAAAATTGATTGATAAAAAATTAGTTTTTCTAAAATGATTGACATATTACTAGGATCTATAAGTTGATAGAAGAAACATTATTTTTATTTGTTGCAAACTAATTTTTTTGATTGACTGTTTGTAATGTGTTATGACTTAATACACAATGATGAAATAAACCATAAATATTTAAACATTAAAATAGATAAATGTATTGATAACATTTGTTAGATATTTATTTATACCGAAAATTAAAAATTAATAAACAGAGGCCAAGAAAAATAACAATCAATAACCAATCGACTATCACATGATCCGACAGTGATCTCGAAAATAATATATTTAGTTCATTGAACTGATTATAATTAACAACGTTGATAGTAACATTGATAACAGAAGAGATAATGAAAATATTCCTTTAATATTAATGTCATTATTTGCTGCGTTATAGTCATACTAGAAATGTTATCAGTCAAATAATTTATAAAAAAAATTCTAGCTAAGATTATTAATTCATAGTCGCTATTAAAAAAAATGTGGGAAAAGAGGGAGGGTTGATTTATATTTTTTTTTAGAATCAGCTGTTTACTTACATGTGGATAACCCTGTATAAAACTTGTTTTTTTTAGACTATAAAAAATTATAAATAAAAATCGACCTGTATCACGTGTTTCCCAAAAATAGATAATAATATTATTAAAAATAAATTTATTCCATACATATGGACCACACTGTATAATTGTTAGTCTTATTTTTATTATTTTTCGGTCACATCATTAATTCATTATTATAATGAAAATAAAAAAAAAATTGTAAATATAAATAGATATAAAAAAAAATTAAGGGCAAGATATAAATTTTTTTTAATTAATCTAGTAAGATAATTTTAATTTGGGAGAAAAAAAACAGATGAAGAAAAAAAATAAAAAACCGAAATCAGATAAAAATTTATATATTGTTATAGATATAAAAAAATAGGTAAAAAAAATAAAAGTGAAAATTATATTATATACCAACAATTAGAGGATTAATTTTATTTATAAAATAAAATAATTAAAATAAAAATAAATAGGTAAAAATAAAAAAAATTAAGTTACTAAAGAAGAAATTTAAAGTAAAAAAAAGGTTAATAAAGGGCGAAATTGGAATATATAAAAGAAGGAATAAATAGAAGAACGTAAAAAATGGTTATTTGATATTAAAGAAAATTAAGAGTGAAGATTTTTATCCAAGTTTAACACTTTAACTGCGGGCTAAATTTTACAGTGCAAAAATATTGAAAAATACATTAAACCATTTTGGCATTAGTTGAATTTAAATAAAACATCAATAAACTTGAATGTAATAATGTTCAAAAATTTAAAAACAAAACTGAGTAGGTATAAAGAAATTCAAAAATTCAAAAAAATTCCAAAATTTCAGAAAAAAATAAAAATATCTAGAAATTCAAAAGTAAAAACTTCAAAATATTCAAAAATTTCTAAAATATATCGAAAAGTAAAATTATTCGATTAATTAAAAATATTTCAAAAATTTCCAGAATTTTAAATATTTCAAAAATATCAGAAGTTTCAAAAAACTTTTAAAATTTCAAAAAATTTGAAATGGTTGCATATTTTTTTCGAAAAATTCAAAAAGTAAAAATGTCAAAACATTCAAAAAAATTCTAAAATGTACTTATCGATAAATTCAAAAAAAACGTAAAATTATTCGTTTAATTAA
Organism: Neocrepidodera transversa; assembly: GCA_963243735.1. NCBI lineage: Eukaryota > Metazoa > Arthropoda > Insecta > Coleoptera > Chrysomelidae > Neocrepidodera > Neocrepidodera transversa. The sequence goes on along the minus strand of OY725345.1, from coordinate 414,732 downwards.
AAATATTTCAAACATTTTTAAGGATTTTTAAACATTTCATAAAATTTGAAATTTTGCATTTTTTTTTCGAAAAATTTAAAAATTCCAAAAAGTAAATATGTCAAAATATTCAAAAATTTCTAAAATATATGGAAAAATTTAACAAAAAGTAAAAATAATCGATTAATTAAAAATGTCAGAAGTTTCAAAAAATATTCGAAAATTTAAAAAATTTTGGAAAAAATTTGGAGGGAAATAACAAAATATTAAAATTGTTTATTTTCGATGCCCACATCACAGGATAGTTTTTCCAAAACATTTATATACGACATCCGCAGTTAAAGGGTTAAAAGCAAAAGAAAAAAAATGTGGGGGTAATCCCACCCAACTTTCCGAACACTCCTAGTAAAGTAATTGTTTAATCGATTATTTTTGTTTTTCTGCATCAAAATACATTAATTATTTTACCTATCGAATGGTATAAATCCCATTTTAATATCTTTAATATTTTTGAAGTTATTCAATTTTTTTTTAACTTATATTAAATTTCAAAAAAAAATTATGAATTCTACAATTTTTTGAATAAAATTTTGAAAAAAATCACAACTATAGATTTTTTTACTATCAATTTAATGGTATTTTTTTAAATTTGTAATATTAATATTAATCTTAAAAAGAAATAAAACCTTTTTTGAAAAATTTTAAAATCAATAAATAATTAATATCTCATTCAATTTTATTCAAAATGGGAAACAGACCTTTTTTTGTAGGTTTTTTGGATCAAAATGCATTAATAAAGTTAGTTTAAAAAACTAAAAAAAAATCAAATTTTTTTTCAAAAATTCATGGGTAAATCCATTGAATTGTTTTAACTTTTTTCATTTTTTGCTATAACTTTTACAAATACTATGTTAAAATTATGAAATAATTTACACACATAGTACTTTTGGATCCTTTTCGGATATGCTATTTAATTTTTTCATTTATTTTATATTTATTGATAGAAAGAAATTACAAAAAATTTAAAAAATATTCTTTATTTTTGGTTATAAATATTACAATTCTAAATTCTAAGAAACTAAAATAAATTTTAAATTTAGAGTTTTATATTATCTTTAGAATGGTGTAAATCCTAGTTCACTAACTTTAATATTGTAGAAGTTATTCAATTTAGTTTAAAATCATAATATAATTTTAAATGTTTCTTAGCTAATTTTTAAAAAAAAATCACAATTTTTGTAATAAAATTTTTAAAAAAATTATTATAATAAAATTAATTATTACAAATTTAAAGATATTTTTTTTTAATTTTTGATATAAAGATTTAACTAAAAAATAATAATTGAAAAAGGATAAAAATTGCTTAAAAATTAAAATAAAAACTAGCGGCAAAACCATGTAGAACTCGAAAAAAAATTAAAGACAAAATTTGTAGAAAATTTTATATTCTACAATTTTGATTTATTGTAAATTTTCATAAAAATCCATAATTTTGTCTCAAAATCTAAAAAAAAGTCGCAAATGTCTATATACATTATTTTTCACGCCCTCTAGCGACGAAACTATGACGAATTCAAAAAAACGGTAAAAACAAAATGTGTAGAAAATTTTATGTTCTACATCTTTCATATCTTGTAATTTTTCATAAAAATGCATTATTTTGGTCGGAAAGTAAAAAAGAAGAGGAATATACAGGATAAACATAATATAACATATTTTGTAAGGTTTATTGTTATTATTTTTTTATAACTCACCTCAAATTGAGATATAAATTTAATACAATATAAAATAATAGTTTTTTTTTTCTTATTAATGATTACCATAAATTAACCCCCAAAGCAGCGACTCTGCTCATCATAATAACGACAAAAGGAAATTGCCTCTGAAATGTTTCGAATATCAGAACACCTCTAAAATGAACATATAGATTATCAAACCAAATATTATTTCGAAAATGAATAGGTGTTTTATCAGGTTTATTGTTGCGCGTATACGTAGATATATATGCAACATGTAACATTGAACTATTACTCTGTTGCAAGTTATCTGTTATCTTTCAACGGTTCTATTCTTTGAAAGTGCCTCAAAGCGGTGTTGGTTGGATATTTGTGTGTGTGTGTTTGTGTTTGTGTGTTTTAGAGCAAATACTATAGCAATCGAATCAAAGAGGTAAAATACTGTACCATGTCTGCAACGCGACGTATATGCACTATCTATCGCCGATTTCATTTTATTTACAGGATGGCCCTTACATATTTCTAATGGACTCATCTAGTGATTTTTACTTTCCGAACAACAGAGTTGTATAGAAGGAAAGTATTGCGATCATGATATTTTGACCATACCCAGATTTTAACGAATCTTTACGTTTTGAGGTCACCTGAATCCATTTATACCATTTTTAGCATGATGTCTGTCTGTGTGTGTGTGTGTCTGTGAACACAATAGCGTCTAAACGGCTGAACCGATTTAGATGAAATTTTATATACATATTTAGGGTAACAAGGAGACGACCTGTATAGATTTTGGAGTTAATCGGACAACCGGAAGTAATTTTTTTCATATTTTTCTTAAATTACCAAAATAATGCATTTTTATGAAAAATTACAGGATATGAAAGATGTAGAACATAAAATTTTCTACATATTTTATCATTACCGTTTTTTAGAATTCCTCAGTTTCGTCGCTAGAGGTCGTGAAAAATAATGTATATAGACATTTGCGACTTTTTTTAGATTTTGAGACAAAATTATGGATTTTTATGAAAATTTACAAAAAATGAAAATTGTAGAATATAAAATTTTCTACAAATTTTGTCTTTAATTTTTTTTCGAGTTCTACATAGTTTCGCCGCTAGTTTTTATTTTAATTTTTAAGCAATTTTTATCCTTATTCAATTATTATTTTTTAGTTAAATCTTTATATCAAAAATTAAAAAAAAATATCTTTAAATTTGTAATAATTAATTTTATTATAATAATTTTTTTCAAAATTTTATTACAAAAATTGTGAATTTTTTAAAAATTTAGCTAAGAAACATTTAAAATTATATTATGATTTTAAACTAAATTGAATAACTTCTACAATATTAAAGTTATTGAACTGGGATTTGCGCCATTCTAAAGATAAAATAAAACTCTAAATTTAAAATGTATTTTAGTTTCTTAGAATTTAGAATTGTAATATTTATAACCAAAAATAAAGAATATTTTTTAAATTTTTTGTAATTTCTTTCTATCAATAAATATAAAATAAATGAAAAAATTAAATAGCATATCCGAAAAGGATCCAAAAGTACTATGTGTGTAAATTATTTCATAATTTTAACATAGTATTTGTAAAAGTTATAGACGAAAATGAAAAAAGTTAAAACAATTCAATGGATTTTACCCATGAATTTTTGACAAAAAAAATTTTTTTTTAGTTTTCTAAACTAACTTTATTAATGCATTTTGAACCAAAAAACCTACAAAAAAAGGTCTGTTTCCAATTTTGAATAAAATTGAATGAGATAAATTATTAATTATTTATTGATTTTAAAATTATTCAAAAAAGGTTTTATTTCTTTTTAAGATTAATATTAATATTACAAATTTAAAAAAATACCATTAAATTGATAGTAAAAAAATCTATAGTTGTGATTTTTTTTCAAACTTTTAATCAAAAAATTGTAGAATTCATAAATTTTTTTTGAAATTTAATATAAGTTAAAAAAAATTGAATAACTTTAAAAATATTAAAAATATTAAAATGGGATTTATGCCATTCGATAGGTAATATAAAACTCTAAATTTGACAAAAGAATTTAGTCTCTTCAAATTTAACATTGTAATTATTATAACCAAAATAAAACAAAAATTAAATTTTTTTGTCCTTTTGTTTTATCGAAAATGGTAAAACAAATGAAAAAAGTAAATAGTACATCTGGAAGGGATCAAAAAGGAAATTATATATGAAATATTTCATAATTTTTAAAAATAATACTTGTAGAAATTATACAAAATTATAAAAGGTTAAAAAAAATTTTTACAAAAAATTAAGTTTTTTTTTTTAATTTTTGTAAACTAATTTTAAAAATTTTAAAATTGAGAAATACGGAAAAAAAAACAGAAAAATGGAGTAAAAAATAGAAAAAAATTGGGGAAAAATAGAGCAAAATAGTGAAAATCGGGAACAAAATTGAAAAATACGGAAAAAAAGAGGAAAAAAACAAAAAAAAAATGGAGCAAAATTGAGAAAAATAGGGGAAACTAGTAAAAAGTTTTATTATTAATATTTTGATGCAGAAAATTTTTGAATATTTCTAAAAATCTTCGTTAACAAATTTTTAAAAGTCCTTGCAATATACTTGAAAAATTCTCAAATCCTTGAAAAATCCTTAAAAAAAATTTAATTGAAATATCATTCAATCCAGGATTGCTCATAATAAAATTTTGTAATCATGACATTATAATCCAACTTTAACTTGAAAATCCATTAATTTTTGAATGTACAATGCCTAAAAATCCTTGAAAAAATGTTAAAAAATCCTTAAAAGAATTTTGAAATGTACAAAAAAAAATTTAAACCTCATCAACAAATTTTTGAAAATGTCCTTGAAAAATTCTTAAAAAAATCTTTCTTTAAAATATCCAAGTATTCATTTAATCCAGGATTGCTCATTAAAAATTTTTGACATAATGACATTATTAAGCAGCAAATGTCCGTCCATCCGTCTGTGTGTTTGTCTTAGCGATAACTCAATAACGATTTCGAATTTTGGAAATCTGTTTTTAGAAATCGATAGGTGGTTACCTTAGCTCGCCTACCTACTATTTTAAGTAACCTATGTCAAATCTACAACCGCCTGTCTGTCCGTCTGTCCGTAGCTGAGCTAATTGGATATTGTTAGCTTGCTGAGTGTATTATAATCCAAGTTTAAGTAGAAAAACCATTAATTTTTCCAGAATTAGAGATTTAGAATATGGGACGATATTATTTATAATTTATAATTACTTGTTCCTTTTATAAAATTTTAGACAAACTAATTTGTAAGCCAAGAAACAAAATATTTTTACTTAAGAGTAACAATTGTATTGTAATTTTTTACAAATATTTTTTTATTATAATAAAAAAATGTGTATTGCTAAAATAAATTAATTAACCAGTACTTCAGTTTTATTATAAATCCACCCTGTACATTTCAGATATCAACTTTCCTGATGATAACCAAACTAAACACGATACATAATAAGCATCATTCACAATAATGGTTTACATGTGAAATGAATTGTACTTACTCTGTATCAATGCATAAAATATTACGTTGACTACTTGATTGGCTGACAATTATACAGGTGTTTAACTCAAATATGAGGGCTAAAAGATAACGCGGCTAATACGAATTTATTGACTTTTCTATAAATTTAGTACAATTTTTTAGATCTATTGGTATCACAGGAATGTAGATGAAGATACAGAGATCACAATAGAAGAATAAAAATTCCTATCAGCTGATAGATAAAACGCTCACAAACTCTAATAATTAGCTAAATAATTAAAGTACGTTTAAAACTGTACCCGTTAATTTCTTGTCACTAAACACATTTGGTAAAAAAACTATAATTAGTTTAAAATAAAAAATACATCCTGAAAAAAGACAAATTGGCATAATCCTGAAAAAAAAGGATAAGTACAATAATCCTGAAGAATTGACAACAAGTGCAATTATCGAAACGAAAAAATATCACAAATATCCAATTTGTTTAAAATTATTTTGGAAACATCACGAGAGCAAAATTATTCTGAAAAATATATGACTGGAAAATTATCCTTTAAAAAAAGACACATCTTGGACAAAGGACGAATTGACATAATCCTACAAAAAGAACGAATTGACATTAACCTGAAAAAAGTACGAATGGAGATCAATTATCCTGGAAAAAATAGGAAGTTGTATTATGTTTTGAAAAGGAGCAATTATCCTGGAGAAATTACAATTCATGAAAGAAATTCTGAAATCATGAAAAAAAATTGTGAAATCATGAAATTAATTGAGTAAAAAAGAAATTGAGAAATCTAGAAAAAAAACAGAAAAAAATTGGAAAATCAAGAAAGAAATTAAGAAAAAATGAAAGAAATTGGGAAATCATGAAATAAATTAAGTAAAAAAAAAATGAGAAATCAAAAGAAAGTAGAGAAATCAAGAAAAAAAAATTTAAAAATGAAAAAAAAAATTAAGAAAAAATGAAAGAAATTGGGAAATAAATTGAGAAATCAAAAAAGAAATTATGAAATCATGAAAAAAATTGTGAAATTATGAAATAAAATATGAGTAAAAAAGAAATTGAGAAATAAAAAGGAAGTTGGGAAATCAGGAAAGAAAAAAATTGGTAAATCAAGAAAAAAATTAAGAAAAATGAATGAAATTTTAAAACCAAGATAGAAATTGAGAAATCCAAAAAGAAATTGGGAAATCATAAAATAAATTAAAAAATCATGAAAGAAATGGTGAAATCATAAAAAAAAAACAGAAAAAAATTGGAAAATCAAGAAAAAAAATTAAGAAAAAATGAAAGAAATTGGGAAACCGAGAAAGAAATTGAGAAATCAAAAAAGAAATTGGGAAATCATAAAATAAATTAGGAAATTATGAAATCATGAAAAAAATTATGAAATCATGAAATAAATTAAGTAAAAAAGATATTGAGAAATCAAAAGCAAGTTGAGAAATCAAGAAAGAAAAAACAGAAAAAAAATGTAAAATAAAGAAAAAAATGAAAGAAATTGGGAAACCGAGAAATAAATTGAGAAATCAAAAAATAAATTAAGAAATCATGAAAAAAAATTGTGAAATCATGAAATAACTTGAGTAAAAAATAAATTGAGAAATCAAGAAAGAAAAAACAGAAAATTGAAAAATCAAGTAAAAATTAAAAAAAAATGAAAGAAATTGGGAAACCGAGAAAAAAATTGTGAAATCAAAAAATAAATTGTGAAATCAAAAAATAAATTGTGAAATCAAAAAATAAATTGGGAAATCATGAAATAAATTGAATCAAAAATAAATAAATTGAGAAAGAAGAATAAAAATTTCATTAAATTATTTTTTTTAAACAAATGTCTAGTCGGTTTGCATTGAGTAGCAGTAAATCTTGATTTTTTTTTTATTTGGTCCGAAAGTTATTTTAATAAAAATAAAACAAAATTTATTACTTAATACAAACCGACACTTTATCTAACAAATTGTGTTATAAAAAATCGACGAAAATAACAATTACAAAATATTTAAATAAATCTTAATTATGTATGTATCTCGTATAATTAATTAATAAAATAAAAATATTAATTATTATCGATACCAAATTACTCTCTAATATCGATATAAGTCAAAGACTCTGTAGAGGCTAAATTCAATGGCGTAGATATGAGGAGTAAAGGAAGTAATTATCCCTCCCAGGATACCCACGAAAAGAAGAAATAAAATATATGAAAATTTAATAATTTTTTTACTTTTAGTAAGACAAAAAACGTAAAAATTCTTATATTAATTTCCATCGAGTACCAATTATGTGTAAAAATAAATAATATTTGTAAGAAAAAAAAAACGATATTTAATGCAAAGTAATAAATTTAAAAATTATTTATTTAACCCTTAAAACAGGAAAACAAATGATAGAATCTTCCCTTAAATTAAATTAATCATTAGTTAAATTATTTTTATCATTCACAACATTTATATTATAACTATTTTTAAAGTATCATTAGTATTTTTAATTAAAATTAATTATTTATTTTCCATATTTTATATATAAAAAAAACTAATTTAACTTTGTGAATAAATCCTTATCAATTCTGTTATCTGTACCAATCAAACTAGATATAACTACACGTATACATATTTTATATTTTATGACAATCATAAATGTTTATGACTAAAACAGTAAAATAAATAAACCACTATAATCCAAAAGTATCGAATTTCATTTTTATTTTTTTAAAAGTAAAATCTGATAGTTTGAAATTATTACTAAACTCATTAGATGCGTCTATGAGTGAAATGAAGAAAACCGAAAATTTTCTTCGAGTATTACAAATCCGCTTGAATTTTCTTTGAGAAAATGAAATTAATGAAAATTTAAATTTATTTTTATTAAAATTAACATTCAATCATTATTACCAAAATTAACGTAAGTGTTCAAATTCTAAAAAATCTTACATTTGCGTTAAATTTTGTTGGTAATAATCAGGTTTGACATTTTTCTTATTTTTTTTATTTTAACCTAAATCGAGAGGTTTTGTTATTTAAAACCGATCAAAAAAAATTGAACGGAAAATTTATGTCCGCTGTAAGCATTTTAAAATCAAGGATCAGCGAGAGCTGTGGGCGAGACTAGACCGTGTGACGTCAGTAGCCATGAACGGTTTGCCTTTGGAACGCTGCTGCGCTGTATTCACACATATTTTACAGGATTACCGTTTTTAGTACATTTCCTACTAAATTAGTAGATTTTTAAGAAAAATGAGGGTATTTCGTAGAATTTTAATAGAATTGCTAATAACTGAAATCGATATATTTTTTTATTAAAAAACGATCAAAAAAAAATTAATATTTAGGTCCGCTGTAAAATTCAGTAGATTTTTTAGATTTGAATTAAAAAGATATGCTGCACTATTCCACGCTGCTACTAGAGCTCATACTTACATTTGTTCAAACTTCAAAATTGAAAAAATTGAAAAGAATTGATGAATTAAAAAAAAAAAATTGGAAACAATTGGAAAAATATTATGCAAAATAAGACAAAATTTAGAAAAATTGGAAAAAATTAAAAAAACTGGGAGAAATTAGAAAACATTCGAAAATACAATTAAAAAAAATTAAAAAGTTGAAAAAGTTAAACAAAATTAGAAAAAAGAAAAAAAATTGTAATCCAATTGGAAAAAAATGGAAAAAAATGGGAACATTTGTAAAATATTGTACAAAATAGGAAAAAATTGTAAAATGGAAAAAATTAGTAAAATTGTAAAAAATTGGAAAATAATTGGGAACAATTGGAAAAAGTTGGGAAAAATTTTGTACAAAATAGAAATGAGAAAAATGGGAAAAAAATTGAAAAAACTAAATAAAATTGAAAACAATTCGAAACAATTTCTAACAATTGGAAAAAATTGATAAAAATTAAAAAATAAAGAAATATTGGGAACAACTGGAAAAATATTGTGCAAAATGAGAAAAAATAGGAAAAAATTAGAAAAAAATTGGTAAAAAGAGAAAAAATTGTAATCAAATTGTAAGAAATTGTAACAAATTTAGTACCAATTGGGAAAAAATTACATAAAAAAAAAGAAATAAATTAGGAACAATTGAAAAAACTGGAAGAAATTGGAAAAAATTTAAACAAAAATTAGGAGAAGTTGGAAAATATTGTACAAAATTGGGAAAACTTGTAAAATTGGAAAAATGGGTAAAATAGCCAAAAATTGTAACGAGATTGGAAAAATCGGAAAAAAATGGAAAGAAATGATAAAAATTCTAAAAAATTGGGAACAAATGGAAAAAATTGAAAAAAATTTAGCACCAATTGGAAAAAAATTGACCAAAAAGGAAGAAATAAATTGGGAATTGAAAAACTGGAAGAAATTGGAAAAAAAATGGGAACAATTGGAAAAAAAAATGAGAACAATTGGAAAATTGGAAAAAAAATGGTAAAATTATTGGAACGAGATTAGAAAAAATTGGAATGAAATATTGAAATTCTAAAAAATTCAAAAAAATTGGGAACAATTGGAAAAAATTGAAAAAAAATTGACCAAAAAGGAAGAAATAAATTGGAAATTGAAAAACTGGAAGAAATTGGAAAAAATGGGAACAATTGGAAAATTGGAAAAAAATTGGTAAAATTATTGGAACGAGATTAGAAAAAATTGGAATGAAATATAGAAATTCTAAAAAATTCAAAAAAATTGGGAACAATTGGTAAAAATTTTGTACAAAATAGGAGCAAATGGGAAAAAAATTCAAAAAACTAAATAAAATTAGAAAAAATCTACTGAATTTTACAGCGGACGTAAATATTAATTTTTTTTGATCGTTTTTTAATAAAAAAATATATCGATTTCAGTTAAAAAAAAATGTCGAACCTGTCTATTATCAATTCTACTAAATTTCTACTAAACACTCTCATTTTTCTTAAAAATCTACTAATTTAATAGGAAATTTACTAAAAACGGTAACTCTGTAAAATTTGTGTGAATACAGCGCAGCAGCGGGCCAGAGGCGAACCGTTCATGGCTACTGACGTCACACGGTCTAGTCTTGCCCACAGCTCTCGCTGATCCTTGATTTTAAAATGTTTACAGCGGACATAAATTTTCCGTTCAATTTTTTTTGATCGGTTTTAAATAACAAAACCTCTCGATTTAGGTTAAAATAAAAAAAATAAAAAAAATATCAAACCTGCCTATTATCTTACAATTTTAATTTTGTTTTATTTGCATTTGATTAAAAATTAAATATAAATTTTTCAAAATTTAATGTGTCATTTTCTAAAAATAGTTATTTATATACCGAGGGTATAAATAGATCTTTATGCCCTGAGGGCGACGATCTTACAAAGTCGAGGACCTCTAGCCCGAGGGCTTGTAAGTCGCTCGAGGGCATAATCATCTGTTTATACCCGCGGTGAATACAAACTTTTATGTAACATAGGAACTAATTTTATTTAATTTTATAATTTGTAATTTTATTAATAATAATTATTAATAATAATTATTTTTTGTCTATGTCAGAGTGGTCCATAAAATGCACTATGCGAGCCATAATGTGCACTTTATGCCCGCGAATGCCATAAAATTTAATATATGCCCGCACGGGCATAAAGTACACCTTTATATAGTTGGTAACTAAGCAATAAGCATATTATATACAGCTGGTATGACATAATAGTATATTATATACCAAGGGACTAAAGTGCATCTTTTAATCCCGAGAGTGAAGATTGTTTCTCGAGCGTAACTCAGAAAATCAGAAAAATGAGAAGAAATTGTATTTTGGAATGAAAAAATCAAAAAAAAATTATAATAAAACCGAAAAAACGAAAAAAAAAAATATGCAAAAAATCGCAATATACGCAGAAAAAAATCAGACAATTGTAACCGTCAAGAATTGAATTAAATCGAAAAAAAAATAAAAAAAACCAACAGAAAATTGAGAAAAAAAACAAGAAAAATATAATCGAAAAATCAGAGAAAATCGGAAATAATAATAAAAAAAAAACAGAAAACATTGGAAAAAATTGAAAGAAAAACATAAAATATTAGAAGAAAAAAACGAAAAATAAAATTGTATGTAAAATACGGAAAAAAAACCAATATTTTTGTTTCGTTAACTAAAATAAAATTATTTTTATAAAAATTAAATTATAAGATTGATTTTTAAGATAATCGATTTTTTAGATTCGAGTCGATTAAATTCTAAACGATCTGAATCGATTCTAAAGTTCGATCTTTTGGAAAGAAAAAACTTTTGCTTCGTTCATTTCTTATATTGTACGTCAAAAATTAATCTAGTTTGATGCTTTTTCTATTATGCTATTCAAGCGCAGAAAAATTTCGTTTATTTGAAGTAAACTTGGGGGGCGGTAAAATATTTGTTGTTTATAGTTGAAATATATATGCGAATTATGGTACATATTATAAGTAGCACTTTAATTTTTTTTATGATTTAGTACATTTTATCCGTGTCAACTAATTACATTATTCCACTTATCTAAATAGTGCTTTCACGATAGTTTTTCGATTCCGCTCCTCCTACGTGACTAGACATCGATAATAAAATAAATAAAAGTTGGCCAGAAACGTCAATTTTGAAGGTAGCACAATCTCTTAAAAAGATTAAAATATTTTTTTAATCTTAATGGAATTTACAAAAACCGTTCACATGAAACAATTTAACAACTCTAAATACTAAATATAAATCGGTTCGTGATTATTAGTGTAGTTCTGGTGAACGTTATCAATGCATCTATCTTTAAATTGGAATTTTAAGTAACGGCACAAAAATAAATTATTTTTATGTGATATCGGGAAATAATTAGTTCAAAAATTTTTTTAAAACAACAAAGTGATTTTATCATTTAAATATATATTGTATACTAATGCAGATAATAAGTTTTTTGTATATTTATATTCTAATAAAATTTTTTTTTAATATAGAAAATTTTGAATTGCGGTAGAAAAATTACAAAAATTTAAAAAAAAAATTATGACAATTAACGGCTCACGTGTTATATATTATATATAGGGTGGCAAAAATATTGGTTATAGATACAAAGTTGGTTCAAAAAATGCGTAATTTGGCGACGAGTTGATTGATTATTTCAAAATTAAAATGTCAGGCCCGGTTCTAGAAATTTAAAAGAAAACCAAAATATAAGATTTTCGTTTAATTTAATTGACACCTTAATTTTAAAGACAGAAAAAATTTTTATTATTGTCTGTCTATCTGTCTGTGTGTATTCTTCCACGATAGAAGCCACACGTTTAATCCAATTGAGCTGAAATTTTGTATATCGGTTTGGATTACTCCTCGGAAGAACCCATTAGTTTTTACATGACATCTGTCTAACGAAAGTGTCACTATCAAAAATGACAGATGTGATATGTCACGGAATTTGGCTTGCGATATGTCATTTGAAAGCCCTTGAAAAACTCTATTTAGAACAGTCAAAATTATTTCTCTAACTGTCACCTGTCAAAAATAAAAAAATGTCAAAATTTGATACTTTAATATTAAATATCTGATAAAGTATACGTGGATACTCGTCGGGAAATTTTTGGTTTTTTTAAATTTTTATAGATTTTGTTTTGAAACTTTTGAAATGTTTTATAAAATCTTGAAATTTTTACATTATTAAAATATTTACACATTTTTAAATTTTTGTCAAAATTCCTGAAATTTTTGATCAAAATTCTTGAAATTTTTGAAATCTTTACAAAATCTGGAAATTTTTACAAATGAAAACTTTTAGTTTTTTTAATTTTTGAAATATTTGGATTTTTGATTGAAATTTTTTAAATTTTTATCAAATTTCCTGAAATTTTTTATCAAACTTCTTCAAATTTTTGAAATCTAGATTTTTTTATTGAAATTTTTGAAATATTTAGATATTTTTTATTGATTTTTTTTTAAATTTTTATCAAATTTCCTCAAATTTTTGATCTCAGTTCTTGAAATTTTTGAAATATTTACAAAATCTGGAATTTTTACGTTTTTAAATTTTTTATAGTTTTTTTTATTTAAACTTTGGAAATTATTACACTCTTGATATTTTAAAAAATTTTGAAATTTTTGGATTTTTGATTGAAATTTTTTAAATTTTTAATCAAAACTCCTGAAATTTTTTATCAAAGTTCTGGAAATTTTTGTAATCTAGATTTTTTTATTGAAATTTTTTAAATTTTTATCAAATTTCCTCAAATTTTTGATTACAGTTCTTGAAATTTTTGAAATCTACAAAATCTGGAACTTTTTACATGTTTTTAAAATCTTTATAGATTTTTTATTGAAACTTTTGGCATTTTTACAAAATTTTGAAATTTTTACACACTTGAAAAATTTTTGAAAAATTTACAAGTTTTTGATTGAAATTTTTTAAATTTTTATCAAATTTCCTGAAATTTTTTATCACAGTTCTTGAAATTTTTGAAATCTTTACAAAATCTGGACGTTTTTACATGTTAAAAACCTTTATAAATTTTTTATTGAAACTTTGGACATTTTTACAAAAATTTGAAATTTTTTCACGTTTTTAAAATTTTTGAAATATTGACAAATATTTTATTGAAATTTTTTAAAACTTTGTCAAAATTCCTGAATTTTTCGAAATATTTAATTATTTTTTATTGAAATTACAAAACCTGGAACTTTTTTAAAAGTATTATTTTTGAGTACAATCAGTCTTTTTTTCTATTCTTCCGGAACATATCCATTTAGGTTGATTTCCATATATAGAACCTACATATTGTAATCGATTTATTTGCAGGACCCAGACCCGGATATAGGGGCATTACACCGTTTATTACCCATATAGGTACTAAAATATAATCAGGTGATCACCGAATTCAACACTTTTTGCCATCCAAAGATAATGCTGATCCGAAAATTATTTCTTTAGTTACATTATAAACAACAAATGTCGAATTGAACCTATTCAGATAATTAAAATACATTGAGAAGTCACTAAAATTCTAAAAATAAACTAAAACCAATAAAAGGCTATTCAAATGTTCAACAGAAATCAGATTTTTTATGGTTAACAATTTTTACACTCACACATAGAATTTTTTCTGTTCTGGTAGAGATTCTCTTGTTTGGCATCAAGAGCTTATAACTTTTTTTTTAATGGGTTTTAGATTAAAGGACATTTCTTGTTCAGTATGATTTAATCTATCTAATCATAGATTTTTAATACATTTATTCCTTAAAAATATTGGAATACGCTGATGGTTAAATTTGAAGAATACATTGTGTTTTCTATACTAATTCTAATCCCTGTAATAATTTTTTTGGAAACAATCACTTAATGTTAATTGTGATACGCCTCTGAATTCCTAGTTTCTGTTCATTGAAATCCCGAAGGTCTGATAAGAAACAAAACAGAGACTACTACAGTGTTGGTTGGCTACCCGGTCGAGAAAAATATATCTAAGTAGAACTCGGAGAACTTTGATTTCTGCGATAAAATACATCCATTTCTTTTGCTTCGTTCTCTTTTTAAAAGCACGAAATAACACGAGTACGTGTTTCTACTTAATTTCTTTTTATTTTTTTTTACTCTGATAAATCAAAGATAAAGCCGAGTATCTACTTTTCGGAATAACAATTATAAAAATGATGTAATTTATATGCTAATGTTTATCAGTTACAGATTATTTATTGGCAAATTTAAGATTGCTGTATTCGAGCATGGTGATTAGATTAGCGATTTTGTTATTTTGATTTTAATGGTGAAATAATATTAAAGTTATAACGAAATTTTTCTGCAAAACACAATTTTTTATTTAATTTTTATCATTTTTTTAACAAATTACAATCAAAGGAAAGATTAATAAATCCTTGTGATTCCCGTCAAGATAATCTCGTTATTTGACATTTTTCTTATGTTTTAAGCCCAAATATAACCTAGAAAATATCTTAAAAAACTATTTATTTGATTGATTTATTTTATATATTAAATATAGATGGATTTATGTTTGTATTTTTTGAATAATTTATTTGGTTATTTATCTAAATTCACTTCTGTAAATGATACATATTATCTATATCTATCTTCGACAAGGTTATCTTTTCTTTTGCCCGGAGATAATGAAATACGGTTTTTAATATAAAGCATCAACATTTGACTGTAATAAAAAGAAATTAACTATACCATAAAATCTTTCCATTAGATAAAATTTTAGTTATCTACATATTTTTATTAAATTTGTTTATTATTTTTAGATAAAAATTTAAGACAAAGTATTAAAACCAGTTGAAAATACACAATTAGCAGGTTGTAGAAGATATCCGGAATACATCTAACTTTTTATCACTCATATCTAAGCACCCATTAGAAAAATGTGTATCCAGATCTATTAGGAACCAACTTTTAAAATTTTTAAAGTTAATCAAATACAATAAGTATGTTTCGTTTAAATTTCTACATATTTTATTCTCGCTCCTGTTACATCCTTTACACAGTGTTGCCAGGTGAGAAAAATTTTTAGTACTACAAACTCGATGAAAATGTATTAAATATTATCTCAGCCGTACCATTTTCAGTTCTTTGGCTGAATGCGCGAAATCGGAGCAAAAGTTAACTAACTTGAGAGAGCCTGAAAACTTTCTGTTCATTCGTTTTAATATCAACCGCCATAGGTTCGCGTGAAGCCTGATTTACTTCGTCTACATTATAGAAAAACTAAAAAAATGAGGGGGTAATCCCACCCAACTTTCCGAACACTCCTAGTAAAGTAATTGTTTAATCGATTATTTTAGTTTTTCTGCATTAAAATACATTAATTATATTACCTATCGAATGGTATAAATCCCATTTTAGTATCTTTAATATTTTTAAAGTTATTCAATTTTTTTTAAACTTATATTAAATTTCAAAAAAAAAAATAGGAATTCTACAATTTTTTGAATAAAATTTTGAAAAAAATCACAATTATAGAGTTTTTTTCTACAAATTTAAGGGTAATTTTTTTAAAATTCTTAATATTAATTTTAACCTTAAAACAAATAAAACCTATTTATGAATAATTTAAAAATCAATAAATAATTAATATCTCATTCAATTTTATTCAAAATGGGAAACAGACCTTTTTTTTAGGTTTCTGGGTCAAAATGCATTAATAAAGTTAGTTTAAAAAACTAAAAAAAAAATCAAATTTTTTTTCAATTTTAATTTTATTAATTTTTTGCTATATCTTTTACAAATACCATTTTAAAATTATGAAAAAATTTATAGACATAGTACTTTTGGATCCTTTTCGCATATGCTATTTAATTTTTTCATTTATTTTATACTTATTGATAAAACGAAATTACAAACAATTTTAAAAAAATTCTTAATTTTGGCTATAATAATTACAATTCTAAATTTTAAGAAACTAAAATACATTTTAAATTTAGAGTTTTATTTTATCTTTCGAATGGTGAAAATCACATTTCAATAACTTTAATATTTTAGAAGTTATTCAATTTAGTTTAAAATCGTAATATAATCTTAAATTTCTTGGCCAATTTTTTAAAAATTTCAAAATTTTTGTAATAAAATTTTGAAAAAAATTATAATTATAAAATTAATTATTACAAATTTAAAGATATTTTTTTTAAATTTTTAATATAAAAATTTAACTAAAAATAATAATTTAATAAAGATAAAAATTAAAATAAAAACTAGCGTCGAAACTGTGCGCAACATGAAAAAATAGTAAAGACAAAATTTATAGAAAATTTAATGTTCTATAATTTTGATACCATGTAATTTTTCATAAAACTCCATAATTTTGTCTCAAAATCTAAAAAAGTCACAAAAATGTCTATATAAATTTTTTTCACGCCCTCTAGCGGCAAAACTATGAGGAATTCAAAAAACCGGTTATGACAAAATGTGTAGAAAATTTTATGTTCTACAACTTTCATATCCTGTAATTTTTCATAAAAATGCATTATTTTGGTTATTTAAGAAAAATATAAAAAAAAAAATTACTTTTTGATAAATCTGGCAACAATGGCAAAAGTTTTTGAAAATTTTAATCATTCGAAATTAAACTATAACGTATAGAAAATATGTGTAAAACTTTATTGTCATCTTGTTTAGTAATGACGTCATCACTTATAGCAACTGTCACTTCCGGTTGTCCGATTAACACCAAAATCTATACAGGTCGTCTCCTTGTTACCCTAAATATGTATATAAAATTTCATCTAAATCGGTTCAGCCGTTTAGACGCTATCGTGTTCACACACACACAGACACACACACACACAGACACACACACACAGACACACACACACAGACAGACATCATGCTAAAAATGGTATAAATGGATTAAGGTGACCTCAAAACGTAAAGATCCGTTAAAATCTGGGTATGGTCAAAATATCATGATCGCAATACTTTCCTTCTATACAACTCTGTTGTTCGGAAAGTAAAAACAGGCAACAAATTGTAAAATTTCGTAAATAATTAAAAAAATTGATAAATAGAAAAACTTAAAAAAATCGTAAAAAAAAATTGAAAAAAAAACAGGCAAAAAGTTGTAAAATTTCATAAATTATTTAAAAAGTGGAAAAAATGAAAAATCGTAAAAAACAGGCAAAAAGTCGTAAATAATGCTAAATAATCGTAAAACAGCATTAAAAATTGTAAAAAATCGTAAACAAAGGAATAGAAACTGGAAAAATCTGGAACGAATGTTGTTCGGAAAGTAAAAACTAAAATGACAGTGATACTTCTAGTACAAATTTTTTGGAAGCATGCTTCTCTCTTTTTCTTTCTTTTCATAATCATCTACTATGGATATTTTGATTTCTTGTTTCAAATACTCGGTAAATAAATTGTATAAGAATAGATAGAGCCGCGCATTATTGGACGAAGTACGACGAATTTCAGGATCTGTGCAATCTTTTCATAGTTGGCGCTTACTATACCAAGAAACTAATTTGGGTACCACATTTATCAAAGGAGTATGTATCGCCGTACTTTTTGACGACCAAGGGTACTATAAGTGGTACTGTAGTACCACTCTGGCAACACTGCCTTTACCTTATTTAAACATCTAGTCCTGTAATGTCTTCTTCCTTCTGCAAGAACCACAACAGAGTTAAAGGACTTTTCCGATTTCCGCAACTCAAAATGATATACCTAATCAAGTTAACGGCGACTAGTTTCGGCTAATAAACCATCTTCAGATCTAGAAAGGGATGGCAATGTTCGAAACCAAGTATACAAAAGAAACTTACCATATATTGCATCAATTTTACATTGTTTCAAACATTGTCGTCATCCCTTTCTAGGCCTGAAGATGGCTTTAGCCGGAAACTAGTAACTTGATTAATTATATTATGGTACATGATTTTGATATTCATTTCATTTAATTAAACATTTGACCATCCCATTTAAGACATGGATAATTACTTGGATTTAATTTCTTTATTGTCTCGAGTGATGTTTCTGACAATTGAGCTGTTATTTCAATAAAGCTCTTTTTCTTTTTAGCCTTATGTTAGTCTTATTGGAAAAATTTCAAGATTAACTGCAATTAATTCGTACCTTGCAGGCCTGTCAAATATTGTTTTGAAGAATTCAGAATTAATTAAATATCGCATAAAATCTGAAATTTCTTGTAGTCGTGTAAATACCGGCAACGCCGCACTATATTCTATATTTAGAGCAACATCAATGCACCTGGTTTTATATAGTACGAGGACAGCGGTGAAATTTATGCAATGAAGCAAATTATTTTCCGGTTTATTAAATTTCGATAGCGAAGCACAAAATTAATAATATCGTAATATCTGTGTGTGTCTGTCAACATATCTTTTGTTCTAGATATCGGATTGACTTCATATTTGGTACACAGATAACTCAGATCAACACAATTCATTGGGATTGATTTTCAGTCCAAACAGTAGATACAAAA
Source organism: Neocrepidodera transversa (assembly GCA_963243735.1). Lineage (NCBI taxonomy): Eukaryota > Metazoa > Arthropoda > Insecta > Coleoptera > Chrysomelidae > Neocrepidodera > Neocrepidodera transversa. The sequence continues at coordinate 395,583 of OY725345.1, read as the reverse complement.
ATGGTTAAATGGGAAAAAAGATGCGCATTTCAAAGGTGAATTAAATGAGTTTTTCAAAATTAAAATATCAGGACCGGTTTCCGAGATATTTGGGAAAACAGGGAAATTGACGATTTTCGTTTTATTTAATTAACACCTTAATTTTTAAAGATAGAAAAAAACTTTATAGGATTTTTTATTAAAGGTCCAAATGCCGCTTAATATAGCATATACAATTTTTTTAAACAACGTTTCATCTTTGAATATTCTCATACTATTTCCAACTTCTGCTATCGAAAGTTTTCTCCCAGATTTTCTAGTTTTAGAAAAATTTAAATACATTTTTAATAGTTACATAACAAATAATTAAATATTTTATTACTTAACGAAATCAGTAACTACCTTTAATAAAGATAAATTAAATAATTCTTAACGGTTTAGACAAACTTATTCCATCTTACTATAGGCTTATATAGATTACCGGCACTATAAAAATAGCTACAAATAACTTAAAATAAAAATAAACTAAACAATATAAAAATAAGAAATACTAAAAAATTAAATAAAAGAAATTTAAATTAAAATTTGAATAGTACTAAATTGATTGAAATCAGTTTTTTACGCTCTTTACAAATATAGAAACGAATTTTAAGAAAAATCAAATATATAGGGTGATTTTTTCCGATATCGAGGTCACGTGTGTTAAATTTAAAAAATTTATAGGGTTAATCCCTATAAATATGAGTAAGTAAAATCTCAATTATAAAGAGCGCAAAATTTTCATCATTATGGAAAAAATTATTTCATATGTATTATTTCTTAATTTTTTATTTTTTTTAACGTGGCTTACTTGATAACTAATCGTGGAATGATAATGATCTGTCAAATTTTATTTATTATTTTTAATTGCTGATTTTTTTGTGTAAATGTTAGAGGGTTAATAATTTTTATAATGTTGCTGTTCCTAAAAATTTAGATACAAATCATTTATAGTAATATCTGAGTTTTAATATGCCTGGTCTGCTAGTATTCATTTTTTTTTTTTTTAATAAAAAAAATATATCCCACTTTAAATTTACCAGATATAAAATCTCAAATTAGCCCTGTTTTTAAGTGGATTATTATATCTATAGATAGAAGCATTTTAAAAAAAAAATTGTTCCGTTATTGAAATGATGGAATTTCAAAAATACCACCTCCTTTCTCCTTTTATGTTATTTATGATGATTACGAAATATCTCATTCGATTTAGATATCTAAGAAATCCGGTTTATGTATAAAACCACATTAAAATGAATTTAAAACAAAATATGTTACATATCTAGATGATATATTAAACATAATGATATCTCTTATTTACTAGTTAGTATAAAAATATAACGATATCTTATCAACTACAGATAATAAACTCACTGATAAAGTTAAATCGAGTTGTTAGTTACAAGTCTGCATTTTACTGAAGATTTGTACGTACTTGAAAATCAAATTGTTTTCCAGTTATAGTCCAGTTATTAAAGTTAATTTTAAATAAATAATCAATATTTGTTTTTGTTCTTAAATTAGTGTTATTATTATTGGATTTATATGTGAAAAAAAAATAGTTCATTAGTCACAAGTATAAATGTAAGTGTATAAAATAAACTTGTTGAAGAATGTAACCAAAACTACACTTTTTTATCACTCTACGTGTTACGTTTTTTTTCTGTGTCACCCTGTATTTTCATTATTCCTCTCTATTTACCTCTGCAGTCAAAACAATTGACTTCTATAATTTTTTTTCTCTTCCCCTAGTTATTTGTATTATTTTTTATTATTATATTATATATTTACTTATATATAATTTTTAATTATTTCGACGCTTTAACTTTTATTTACTGTTATTTGTAATTCTTTTTTTATACCGGTATATTTTTTAACATCTACAAATAATTTTTTTTGTATATATAAACAAGATGATTTATTTATGACTTAACAGGTTTGGTTTATACCCGAATAGAGGTATGTTGAAATATGGCAAACCCGTCTGCCACTTAAAAAACTATTCGAAAAATATATCAAAAAATTAAAAAAATTTGAAATTTTGCTTTCGAGAATTTCAAAAGGTAAAAATTACAAAATATTGAAAAATTTCTTAAAGATATCGAAAATTTCAAGAATTTTAAACATTTCAAAGATGTCAAAAGTTTCAAAAAACTATTGAAAAATTTCAAAAATATATCACCGAAAAATTTATAATTTTGAAATTTTTTTCGAGAATTTCAAAAATTTTGAAGAATATGATCACCACTAACCAAAACTACAATTTTTCAAATTTTTAATTCCCAATTCAATAGTTTCAAAAAGTAAAAATGACAAAATATTCACGAATTTCTTAAATATCCAAAATTAAAAAAAAACTATTCATCCAATTAAAAATATTTTAAAAATTTCAAAGATGTCAAAAGTTTCAAAAAACATTAAAAAAACTATTCGAACTAAAACATTTCAAAAATTTCGAAAAAAATTGAAATTTTACTTCCGAGAATTTCAAAAAGTAAAAATGACAAAATATTCAAAAATTTCTTAAATATATGGAAAATTTCAAAAAAAAAAAAAAAATATTCATCCAATTAAAAATATTTTAAAAATTTCAAAGATGTCAAAAGTTTCAAAAAACATTAAAAAAACCATTCGAACCAAAACATTTCGAAAAAATTGAAATTTTACTTTCGAGAATTTCAAAAAGTAAAAATGAAAAGATATTCAAAAATTTCTTAAATATATGGAAAATTTCAAAAAAAAATAAAAAAAATATTCATCCAATTAAAAATATTTTAAAAATTTCAAAAAACATTAAAAAAACTATTCGAACATTTCAAAAATTTCGAAAAAAATTGAAATTTTATTTTCGAGAATTTCAAACAGTAAAAATGAAAAAATATTCAAAAATTTCTTAAATATATGGAAAATTTCAAAAAAAAAGAAAAAATATTCATCCAATTAAAAATATTTTAAAAGTTTAAAAAAACATTAAAAAAAACTATTCGAAAAAAAACATTTCAAAAATTTCGAAAAAATTGAATTTTTACTTTCGATAATTTCAAAAAGTAAAAATGAAAAAATATTCAAAAATTTCTTAAATATATGGAAAATTTCAAAAAAAAATAAAAAAAATATTCATCCAATTAAAAATATTTTAAAAATTTCAAAAAACATTAAAAAAACTATTCGAACATTTCAAAAATTTCGAAAAAAATTGAAATTTTATTTTCGAGAATTTCAAACAGTAAAAATGAAAAAATATTCAAAAATTTCTTAAATATATGGAAAATTTCAAAAAAAAAGAAAAAATATTCATCCAATTAAAAATATTTTAAAAGTTTAAAAAAACATTAAAAAAAACTATTCGAAAAAAAACATTTCAAAAATTTCGAAAAAATTGAATTTTTACTTTCGATAATTTCAAAAAGTAAAAATGAAAAAATATTCAAAAATTTCTTAAATATATGGAAAATTTCAAAAAAAAAGAAAAAAATATTCATCCAATTAAAAATATTCAATGATTTTAAACATTTCAAAGATGTCAACATTAAAAAACATATCGAAAAATTTCAAAAAACAAAACTTCATCCAATTAAAAATTTTTCAAGAATTTTAAATCTACACTGAATTTACTTTACATAAATATTCTCCTTTATCCAGTTATTTTCTAAACCTACAATAATTGTATATTGCGTAAAATACACTTAGGTATCTAGGTCATAATTAATTCTAAATATTTTCTACAAAGAAGATAATAAAAAATTAGGATGGTTGCCTAGTAATAATTTAAAAACAACAATAATAAAGCATTAATAAATATCCTAGTTAAGATAAAATCGTGAACAATTAAACAATAGGTAAGTAAGAATTGTATGGGAACTAACTTATAAACGAACCTTCTATAATGTATAAATGTAGTAAAAATAAATATAAACTCAAAAATTAATATTTATTTATTTATACAAAAAGTGCAAGTCGTGTTATAAATAAATTAAGAGAATCTAAAAATAATATTGGATAATAACAAAAATAATAAATAGACATAAATATATTTTCAATTGTATCATCTAATCTTTTTTTTTAGGAGAAAAATACAAAAATACCAAATTTTTTTAAAATATTTTTGAAAATTAATTTTCAATTTAATTTTCTCGGTTAATTTAATTAAAAAATAAACGGCACAATAATCGGAGAAAAAAAAATTGAAAAAAAATATATAATTTTTTTTTATTTACCCAGCACACACTTGGCATAATACAGCACAATTTATTTATTTTTTTAATTCCAAAATGGCGGGACCAACTTATATATTATAGAGTTTATTTGATATCGATTAATTTTTAGTTTTTGAAATATTATTAAAATAAAATTAATAATATATCGCTAAAATGAGGTCATTTTGATGATGACATAAAAATAATAATAATTAAAATAAATTATAAAAATCTAAAAATAACTTGTTTACACCTGTATTGTATAATGAAAGTAATAATGGATGTATTATTGTGGAATTGATTTTAAAACATTTTTATTTTCTATTTTTAAATTATTATTCAGATAAAATTTGTTGATAATTTAATGATGACATGAACATTGTTAAAATTAAAATTTAATAATTAGGTTTTACTTTATATATCTCAAATACCACCGAAAAGAAGCGAGTTTGATAACGGTACTTTATTTATTTTAAAATTAAAATATTATATTACTATTTTTTTCTTATTCCTTTAATTTTTTTTCGATTTATTTCAATTTTTTTTTCTAATTTTTTTAGAGTTGTTTTTCGGTTTTTTGGTTTTTTTTGGATTTTTTGATATTTTTTGTGATAAATTGCATTTGCAATTTTTCCGGTTTTTTATTTGCAATTTTTCGAAATTTTTTGCTATTTTCTGCAATTTTTCGCGCATTCTTTTCAGTTTTTTTTAGATTATTTGCGATTTATTCCAATTAAATTTTTTTTAAGACTACAATTCTTTTTGCTTTTGTTTGTTTTCTCGTTTTTTGCGTTATTTATTCTTTTTTTTTAAATTTCCTCTTACAATTTTTTTCCCGTTTGTTCCGTATTTTACGATTTTGTTGATCATAAAAAATATAACATATTTTTCCTAAATTCAGAACATATTAAAGCAAGTGAAAACGGCAATATTTAATTTTGCTGTAAATTCAAATTTTCGAAAATTTAATTTGGATTTGGTAAGTTGATTAAATAGGGAAAAAGATATCTATTTTCAATACGAATTTATTGATTTTTTCAAAATTAAAATATCAATTTCCAAGAGTTTTGGAAAAATCGAAATTGACGATTTTCGTTATATTTAATTAACACCTTAATTATTAATGAAAAAAAAAAAAAAATAAAATTTTTTTATTGAAGAAAAAATAACTGTTAACCTAACATATCTAATTTTTTTAAAACAACGTTTCGTCTTTGAAGTGCCACCCTCAGCTATTATTTTTTTTAAATACGGACCTGTACGTTTTATTTCATATTTGAAATCTCCATTATTTTTCTCTATTCAACCATATAGAACACTTAATATTTTGATTAGGTTTTGTCAACGAAATGTACTTTAAGAATTTGGCTAAGTACGGTCCTGTAATATTTATATTTTTTTTAAATAAAATTAATTAAAACTTGAGTATACTTTGAACCAAGGATACTTAATTTATATTAAATTAAATTTTCTTAAATTACTACAATGAACTATTTTTTGTACAGGATTTTAAAAGGAGTTTTCAAGAATTTTTTAATCATTTTTTAAGGATTTTTCTAAGAAATTTTAATGATTTTTTAAAGATATTTTCAAGAATTTTTAATTCATGGATTTTGAAGGAAGTTTTGTGGGTTTTCAAGGGTTTTTTAAATTATTTTTATAAATTTTTTAAGTATTTTACAAGATTGTTTCAAGAATTTTATCAATAATTTTGCCAAGATTGTCCCGGATTTTAAAACGATTTTTAAAAAGAATATTCAAGAAATTTTTGAACACATTTTAATGATTTTTTAAACATTTTTTTAATAATTTTCAATGATTTTTTTATTCATAAGTTTATCAAGGAGGTTTTGTAGATTTTCACGTAATTTTCAAATGATTTTTTAGAATTTTTTTAAGGATTTTTCAAGAATTTTTTCAAGTGTTTTCCAATGATTGATCCAGAATTTTAAGTCTTTTTTTTTAAAAATTTCAAGAATTTTTTAATGATTTTTTAAGGATTTTTCTAAGAATTTTCAATGATTTTTTAAAAGATATTTTCAAGGATTTTTTATTTTATGAGTTTTTTAAAGATGTGTTATGGATTTTTACATGATTTTCCAGTAATTTTTATTAGGGACTTTATAAGGATTTTACAAGAATTTTGTCCAGGATTTTAAAAGGTGTTTCAAGAATTTTTTAAATATTTTTTAATAATTATTTATGGATTTTTTCATGAAATTTTAATGATTTTTTAAAGTATTTTTTAATCATGAGTTTTTCAAGAAAGTTTTGCGGATTTCACATTATTTTCCATTGATTTTTTTAAAGACTTTTTAAGGATTTTACAAAAATTTTTCAAGAATTTTCCCATGGTTGTTCTAATTTTAACTATATGATATGAGCAAGTGTGAATATTTTTTTAAAATTTAATTATGTTAAATAAAAATACTATTTGTCTGTTAAATTATTCATAAAAAATGAGAAATAATGTTAATAACCTCTTTATGTTTATAAAATAATTTTTATTAAGAGTTTTTATAACATAAAGCTATAGATTAATAACAAGTCGTAAAATACAATGTAACATATTTATTATTAAATCATATATTTAGATAATATATTTGTTATAAGTATCACTTTAAAAAAAATGTATAGAAATAATAATGTCCTTTAAAAATCATTAAAAAATGTTTAAAAAAAATTCTTTAAAATCCTGGACAAAATTCTTAAAAAAATCTTGTAAGATCCTAAAAAAAAATTATTGGAAAATTATGTGAAAATCTACAAAACTCCCTTAAATAACTCATGAATAAAAAATCCTTGAAAATAAACTTTAAAAAGTCATTAAAATTTCTTAGAAAATTCCTTAAAAAAATCATTTAAAAAATTCTTGAAACTCCTTTTAAAATCCTGGACAAAATTTTTGACAAAATTCTTAAAAAATTCATGTAAAATCCTTTAAAAAATCGATAAAAAAAATTATTGTTAAATCATGTGAAAATCCACGAAATTTTCTTAAATAACTCATGAAAAAAAAATCCTTTAAAATAAACTTTAAAAATCATTAAAATTTCTTGGAAAATCCTTAAAAAACCCCTAAAAGAATTATTGGAAAAAATCATTGAAAATTACTATAAAATTTCTTGATAAACTTATGAATAAAAATATCTCTAAAAAATCATTAAAATATGTTTCAAAAAATTCTTGAAAACTCTTTTTATTGAAAATCATTTTAAAATCCCGGAACGATCATGGGAAAATTATTGATTAAATTTATGAAACATTCTTGTAAAATACTTAAAAAAATCCCTAAAAAATAATTGAAAAAACCATTGAAAACCTACAAAATTTTGTTAAAAAATCCCAGAAAATACCTTTAAAAAATCATTAAAAAATTCTTAGAAAAAATCCTTAAAAAAAGCATTAAAAAATGGTTAAAAAATTATTGAAAACTCCTTTTAAAATCCTGTACAAAAAATAGTTCATTGTAGTAATTTAAGAAAATTTAATTTAATATAAATTAAGTATCCCTGGTTCAAAGTATACTCAATTTTTAATTAATTTTATTTAAAAAAAATATAAATATTACAGGACCGTACGTAGCCAAATTCTTAAAGTACATTTCGTTGACAAAACCTAATCAAAATATTAAGTGTTCTATATGGTTGAATAGAGAAAAATAATGGAGATTTCAAATATGAAATAAAACGTACAGGTCCGTATTTAAAAAAAATAATAGCTGAGGGTTGCACTTCAAAGACGAAACGTTGTTTTAAAAAAATTAGATATGTTATGTTAAGCGATATTTATTCTTCAGTAAAAAAATTTTATTATTTTTTTTTAATTAATAATTACGGTGTTAATTAAATATAACAAAAATCGTCAATTTCGATTTTTTCTAAAATCTTGGAAACCGGACCTGATATTTTAATTTTGAAAAAATCAATAAATTCGTATTGAAAATACACATATTTTTCCCTATTTAATCAACTTTTCCCCCTACTTTTTCACTAATTTTTTTATATTTCAAATTTTTTTCCAATTTTTTCCCCTCATTTTTTTTAGATATTTTTTACATTTTTTCCCCTACATTTTTTAGTTTCAAACTTTTTTTACCTTTTTTCCTAACTTATTTTTTCTACTGTTTTTTTTTCAGTAATTTTTTTGTTTCCAACTTTTTCAATATTATTCACCCACCCTTTTCCCCCTACTTTTTTAATAATTTTTTTGTGTTCCACTTTTTCTCTTCAAAACCTTTTTCCACATCTTTCCCTATTTTTTTTCACTTTTCCCTTACTTTTTTCCATGCTTTTTTATTCCACCCTTTCCTCTAACTGTTTTCCACTTTTTTTCACACATTTTTTTTACTAATTTCTTTGTGTCAAACATTTTTTGTTCCACTTTTCCCTTAAATTTTTTTTCCATTTCTTCCCCTATTTTGTCACTTTTCTCCTACTTTTTTTATTTTATCCTTTCCCGTATTTTTTTATTCTGTCCCTTCCCTACTGTTTCTCACTTTTTCTCATAAATTTTTGACTAATTTTTTTGTGTAAAATTTTTTTTGTTTTTCCTTAATTCTTTTTTTTTCACTTCTTTTTCTATTTTTTTTCACTTTTCTTCCACTTTTCCCTACTTTTTTATTCCACCCTTTCCCTTAATTTTTTTTTACTTTTTTTCATACATTTTTTACTAATTTCTTAGTGTCAAACTTTTTTCCACTTTTGCACTAATTTTTTTATAATTTAAAATTTGAAACTTTTTTACCAATTTTTCAAGTATTTTTTTTTCACTTTTCGCCCCAGCCTTTTTCCCCTACTTTTTTTTCCACTTTTCGCCCCAGCCTTTTTTTCCCTACTTTTTTAGTTTCAAACTTTTTCCCCAATTTTTTTATATATAATCTTTGTTTTTTATTTCCAATTTTCTCCCTCTCCCTATCTATCAGTACCAATGGAGTGGTAAGGGGGAAAGAAGAAAATAATTATTCAAAAAAAGTGATTATTTCGTAAAAAAGTGGAAATTTGACAGAAACTGACAATAGTGAGAAAAAATGGGTAGATTTAGAAAAAAGGGGTAATTTCAAGAAAAAAGTGACAAAATTTGAAAGAAAAGAGGGGAAATTTAAGACAAAAATGTTGGAAAATTTGAAAGAAAAGAGGGGAAATTTTGGAGGAAGAGGGGAAATTTGAGAAAAAATAACAAAAATGAAAAAATAAGACGTAATTTTAAGACAAAAATGGGGTAATTTTAGAAAAAAACGGGGTAATTTCAGGAAAAAGTGACAAAAATTGAGAGAAAAGAGGGGAAATTTGAGACAAAAAGTGACAGTATTTGAGAGAAAAGAGGGGAAATTTTGAAGGAAGAGGTCTTATGACGAAAATAAGGGGTAATTTTCAGAAAAAAGGGGTAATTATAGAAAAAAGGGGTAATTATAGAAAAAAGGGGGTATTTTCAGAAAAGTGACAAAGTGAAATAAGGAAAAATTTTGGACAACAAAATTAACCCTGATTATTTGGGATAGATAAGTTAGCAACGCCATTTTCGAATTTTTAAAAAAAAATTAATTGTGCTGAATTGTGTTATGTTTGTGCTGCAATAATTATTTTTTTTTACATTCAAAAATGGCGGGGAAAACTTAACATAAAGTTGACAAACAAAGAATGAAAAATAAACTTTAAGAAGCTTAATTTATTCTATGAAAATTTATTTAAATAAAACTTCTTATAACAAAACTATATTTCAGTGTCATAGAATCAGAAATTTTGAATATTTTATATAATATAAAGAATAATAAAAAATTATCATCCCATGGAATATTTTGGTAAAAGTAAAAAAATTTAAGTGGAAAGGTAAACATATGTCAAAAATAAAAAATAATGAACCTTGTAACCTATTTTGCTATTTATTATTAAAAGATTATGACAACTACACTATAATAATATTCCAGTTATCGATATTGAAAAATAAATACGAAATTCGATACACCTTCCAATAAATATCTTGATGTTATCTATAAACGGTTTTATAAAGAAAATTTTATTTTCTATTTAAAATAGTAAATAAATTAATTTAAATTTATTTACTAGTTCATGATCGGATGCACCGTTATTCAAGGTCTTATAAGTTACGTATAGGTAATAATACACAGAAACACTTAACTTTAAAGATAATTTAGTAGATAAGGAAATAGATACCAAAGTGCGTTTAGAAAGCGACATAAAACAAGACAAAAACAAAAAAGACACCTACTTTTTAAGGGTTTAGGATTGCTCTGCTTCCTTCTGGACATCGTAGATATATTCCTCTCGAAAAAACCCTATAAATGTTTAAACAAAAGTCACATAATGCACAAAAAAAAAACACACAAACACTAACAACACAAAACAAAACAACAAATAAGCGAAATACAAATAATCAGTCAAATGTGGCAAAAGCGATCTGAAAGATTGTTTTGATAGGTGTCAGTTCACGTGTATTTTGGGTTCGCAGAACGATGTGATACCCCCTCTCAACGGTTTGGCAGCGACTGATGATTTTCTGTGAGTCATGCCTCATGCCGATTGTTGCTCTGGCGACGCAAGCGCGAACTACTCGTCGCTTTCTTGATTCTTTTATCAGACAAGACAACTACTTGCTTATCAATCTTATACATTAACATGCGTTTGTACTTTTCTTTTAGTTATCTTCATGACTTGTTTGTATGTGTGTGTTGAAGAGGTATGCGGGCATTAGATATTTCGCTTTTTTTTACCTACTTACTTCAAGTCCGTTTAACTGTATGAACGTAATCTAGCACGCGCGCTTAAAAATTAGATGTATCTACCTATTAGGTGTAATTCTACAAGCGCGCTTACTTTATTTAGAAAAATTAAAACAGTTTGTTGAAAATTGAATTAAAAATCATCATTAAAATACAAGACATTGGTATTGTGGCACACCACGTGACTTATGAGAATTACTGGAAAAAATCTGGTTTACGGCAATTTTTTTTAATAGACTAATTTGGGGTCAAGGAACACAAAAATGTAAAAAAAACTTGACGGTCTCTTACCAAAAAAAAGTTGAATTTTTGAAACCATCATCAAACCATACTGTCACAATTTTATTTTGTAACATTATCTCTTCTTAATAGCTGTGTTTTACGATTTTTTTTTCACATACAATTCTTGACCTAATAAGTTACACGGAAAACGAGAAAATCTTCTTTAACTATTTATTAAAAATCTTTTAAGACGCCATTTTATTTCTTACGTCATTTTACTCATATAGAAACCACAGAATATACACTATTACAGTGCAGAAATTAAAATATAGTGGAAACGTGAATGGGTGACCTTGAACTTAATTATCGTTAAGTTGACACCTAAATGTAAGCCAATATATAAAATGGTGACTAAATGGAGTTGAAACAAGTAAAATGCAGAGAAAAAGTTTTAAATCTGAGGAACCGATTAAACAGTGACCCAAAAGTTGCTGTATCCGCCTGATTTTCAAAATTTATGAAATTCGTGAATGCTGCTACATTTTTATTACTTTCCCGACCCATCTCCTAGAAGGATTGTGAACGAGCTAAAAAAAAATTCGAGAGAAAAACGGAAATATCCATTTTAGGGTGCCCTGAGACGATTAAGACCATTTCCAGATGGAAGTCTGTCTGTCGGTCTGTATGTGTGTATGTGTATTCTTCCATAGACGCCACACATTTAATCCGATTGAGCTAAAATTTGGTATAGGAGTTTGGGTTACCCGTCTCAAGAATCCATTAGCTTTTGTACTACATCTGTCAAACGAAAGTACCACTATCAAAAAATGACAGGTGCAATATGTCACGGAATTTAACTTCCAATATGTCATTTGAAAGCCCTAGAAAAACTCTATTCAGAACAGTTACAATTATTTCTCCAACTGTCACCTGTCAAAAATAAAAAAATGTCAAAGTTTGAAACTTCAGCATTAAATATCTGAAGAAGTATTAATACGATTAAGCTGAAATTTGGTATATGGATTTGAGTTACCCGTCGGAAGAACTCATTAATTTTTGTACGACATCTGTCAAACGGAAGTGTCACCATAGTACAACCTAGTAAAGCGAATCTCGGTTGGCGCCAAAGTTCGCGTTTTTTCTTCGCGCAGGCATCGTCGCCATCTTCTCTGTACTTGTCATTGAATCTCCAATGGTGTGACCGATCACAGTCATATGATTTTAGTTGACACTTGACAGTCAGCTGTTGTGTATTTGTGTTATTTTCATATATAAGATATAAGTTATAGTTTATAGTTATTTTTTTAGCCATTGCTGTATCCAATAATTATTTATTTACAATTTGTTGATATTACTACTTTAGTTTTATTTATTCGTAGAATAAAAGAGGCGTGGTTTATGACGGTCAAAAAATAGCAGATTCCATTTGACTGTTGTAACTTACATTTTATATTCGACCCATAGATGGCGTGCGCGCTTAATTTTACAAATTTAGGAGTTTTTGTTTTAAATACAGTATTTTCTGGACATACTCAGATAAAGAAATATATTCAATAACAAAACAAAACGTTATAGAACTAAATAGTGCTAGTTTTGTCTATTTTTCAGTAATGGTGCCACTTTTGGCACAATTGTGCTACATTTGACAACCCTGAAAATTAGTACGGCTAAAATGGCGTCAAGGTTAAATTTCTGTGCCTAAAAAGATCAAACGGACCGCCTGAAAGTCGCCATACTGATAGAATATATGTACTGTGGTATCACTATCAAAAAATGACAGTTGCAATATGTTAAAATTATTTTTCCAACTGTCACCTGTCAAAAATTAAAAAAATGTCAAAATTTGAAACTTCAGCATTAAATATCTGAAGAAGTATTAATCCGATTGAGCTGAAATTTGGTATATGGGTTTGGGCTATCTGTTGGAAGAATTAGTTAGTTTTCGTACGAGATCTGTCAAACGGAAATATCACTATCAAAAAATGACAGATGCAATATGTCACGGAATTGGACATGCTATATGTCATTTGAAAGCCCTAGAAAAATTCTATTCAGAACAGTTAAAATTATTTCTCCAACTGTCACCTGTCAAAAATTAAAAAATGTCAAAATTTGAAACTTTAATATTAAATATCTGAAAAAGTACTCGTGGATACTCGTCGGGAAAGTTTTGGGGCAACACAACCGATTTTTTTTTTAATATGCCAGTACGAACTCTGACACAAAAAACCCAAATTAAGGCGTTTTACACTAGACAAAAAAAAATTGTGTTTGAGTTTGCTTAAAAGCAGTGGTAGAGGGTATAAACTTTTATCAAAGATTTTCGCTCTCCCTTCAAAAAAAACTTTGTCAAAACTTTTGAGCAGCTTTCCATTTGGGCCAGGGCCAGTTTATGTATGATTTTACTTTTATTGAATATTCAGTCAGTTAATCCTATATTCTATGCAATGGGCAAATTAATATTCGAATCCTTTACTTATTCAAAAATTACCTCCTCTTCCCGACCAACTGCGGACAGATCTTTCTTAATGCTCTCACTTTTTAACTATTTTTTTCCTCTGTTAAATCAAAAATTACCCCTACTTCTAATTATTCATTTTTTCGTTAAACTTATAGGTTTACTGGGAATCTGTTATGGAAAAAAAGAACATCCAACTTTTTTTATCCGACCATAATCGTGGAGTGGGGAAGGATTTTAGTCTTAAAAGACAATAGAAATCTACCTCCCCCTATCGACCCTACCGACAGGAATTTTTTTAAGCTCTTTTTAATTATAACAAAAAATTGTAAATATTCAAATATACAGGGTGTTATTTTCTAACCAACCGAATTTATAAATTTTTAGTAGAGCCGGATTTGGAATTTCTTTATTGTTAATACAACAATCTAGTTGTCAGGATAGAGTGAGTACATGTGTTAAATATAAAAAATATAATATACAGGGTGGTTTAAAAGTTATGAAGCAAGGAAAAAATGGGCAAATTGAACAAAACGTCCTGTCCTGTATCTCGGTTATAAAGAACGACAAGTCCGACATGTGGGATTTTTAGAATCCCCTATGCACAGTTAACATTTTGACGTTTCCCAATGAAACACCCTGTATAAATCTTGTTGAAATCTATTTAAAAAAATCAATTTACAAGTATTTAATAAAAAAATATAAGACTCATTTAGATTTGTAAAAAAAAATCGGCTGTATCACCCCAGAACTTTCCCAGCTCGGTTGTAGAGAATAGGATTATTTTAATAACAAAATACATTAATTTATGGAACAAATTTTAAATAGCAATAAATATGTCTATCTAATTGATATTTCAATGACGATAATGACATAAGTGGGCGCATGCGCACATTATGTAGCACACTGCTACAATGTGCTAACTATTGGGAATTTTCGAAAAAGTATGATACAAAAGTTGTAGGGAATTTTATGCTCTAGAAGAAAAATTAAAAGAAATTTGGTGCTGTAGAACTTTATCTTCAAAATTTGGTAAAACTACATGCACATTTTTGCGCGCCCTCTACTGGCGCAGTTATTTCAAATTCTGGAAAAAGTTTGATACAAAAATTGGAAATTTTATTCTCTAAAATTTTGCACGACAACATTTTGCACCAAAGTGTATTATTACATCTGCATTCAATTAATGTCGGTCTTGAGGACCTTTTACTGTACCAAATTTAACCAAAAACTATAATTTAATTAATAAAAACAAAAATATTGAAAATCGCTTTTTTTGCCAAAAATCCAGGTCTGTATTTGAAAAATTCAAGTTGTTTCAAAAATTAGCACATTAACACAAAAAGTATGAAAAAAATTGACTTTTTAGTAAATCTGGCAACAATGGCAAAAGTTTTGAAAATTTTAATCACGCTAAAATAAACTAAATTATAGTACATCCCTTTAGAAAAAAAATTATCTAAGCCATATGTCGAGATTTAAAATCTCGGTAATAAATGAATCAAAATTGGTCAAAAAAAAATTGGCAGTCTAGATTAAATACATTTAATAAATTAAATATAAAGTTTTCTATTAGTTTTAATGTGAATTTTCGAAATCTTGAAATTTACTCTTTCTACCGCCATCTACCCGCGCGTTTTTCAAACAATTTAATAAAATTTGTAGAATACTTTAGTAGTGTTAAAAAAAATCAATATACCTATATTGAGTATAGGCAACTCAAAATACATTAGTGCTTCAAATTCGTATATTCTTCATTGTTATAATTTTTTACAAATATTTTTAACTGGGGATATTTAAATGCTTAATAATTATTATTTACGTTGACATAAAATCCGAATCTTAACGATTTTTTTAACCAGTTTTTTTATTATAAATTCTTGGACACACGTTGGTATAAATATTCGTGAATCTTCGACAAAAGTAAAGTGCGTAGAACTAAATTTAATGGATAAAAATAACTTAAATACAAATTCGTTACCGAATAATAAATTTCATTGGAATCTAACAATAGATTGGAAAAAAATTTTTTATGTATAAATGTTGATGTTTCTACGTGCTTGGGATATTAATTCGCACATACTTACAAATAAGGAGAGAATATTTATTATAAATAATAGGAAATAAGTAATGTAAAATCTACAAAATAATAATAAACAATAATAATTGTATAATAATCTAGAGCGCCCCCATTTGCAATATTTACTACCCTTACAAAATAAGATATGAAGAACAGTGGCGGCTCCTCGAAGGTGCACCAGAAATATTTTGTTGATCATTCTTCATTTTATTTCCTGTTTCTATAATGTTTTAAATTTTACAATTAATTCCCCGTTCTCAGTAGTAATTTTTGAATCTGACAACAATGCTCTAGAGGCTAGATTCTGCAAAATCTGGTATATATCTGAAACCATATAAACACTTGTTGCTCAACACAGTTGCCGTTTTTCGACCAGTCCAATTGCTAAATACCGTAAAAAATTGTTGAAATGGCAACACTCTCGGTAGGCTAACCTCAAGTCCAAGCCTTTTTTTCAGTTCAGTACGAATGAGTGTCAAACGAATTAAAACTTACAAGCGAAATACAATAATCGACTGAAATGATACAATAATATATAAAAAAAATCGGCTGTGTCACCCCAGGACTTTCCCGGCTCGACCGTAGAGAAAATAGCGAGCTGATGGTGAATTAATATTTCAATGTTGGTAATGACATAAGCTGCGCATGCGCAAGTTATATATCATACTGCTACAATTAGGATCTCCTAAAATCATGTGTGAAAACTATTGGGAATTCGGAAAAAATTTTCATACAATACATTTTAAATGTGTATTTTTCTCGCCATCTAGCGGCGAAACTATGAGGAATTTGATAAAAGTTAAATATAAAAGTTAGAGAAAATTTGATTCTTTACAACTTTGCACAAGAAAATTTTACACTAAATACATTGTTTGTCTTCAAAATCAAGAAAAAGTGGAGAAAACATACATGAACATTTTTTACGCGCCCTCTAGTGGCGCAACTATTGGAGATTTTAGAAAAAGTTTGAGACAAAAGTTATAGAGAATATTATGCCCTAAAACTTTGTACTACAAAATTTTGCACTAAAGTATATTTTTTGTCCTCAAAATCAAGAAAAACTAGAGAAAACCTACATGCACATTTTTTACGCGCCCTCTAGTGGCAAAACTATTGGAAATTCTGGAAAAAGTTTGAAACAAAAGTTATAGAAAATTTTATTCTCTAAAACTTTGAACTACAACATTTTGTACTAAAATGTATTGTTTGTCCTCAAAATCAAGAAAAACTATAAAAAACATACATGCACATTTTTTACGCGCCCTCTAGTGGCGCAACTATTGGAAATTTTAGAAAAAGTTTGAGACAAAAGTTATAGAGAATATTATGCCCTAAAACTTTGTACTACAAAATTTTGCACTAAAGTATATTTTTTGTCCTCAAAATCAAGAAAAACTAGAGAAAACCTACATGCACATTTTTTACGCGCCCTCTAGTGGCAAAACTATTGGAAATTCTGGAAAAAGTTTGAAACAAAAGTTATAGAAAATTTTATTCTCTAAAACTTTGAACTACAACATTTTGTACTAAAATGTATTGTTTGTCCTCAAAATCAAGAAAAACTATAAAAAACATACATGCACATTTTTTACGCGCCCTCTAGTGGCGCAACTATTGGAAATTTTGGAAAAGGCTTAAGACAAAAATTGTAGGTAATTTTATGCTCTAAAACTTTGTACTACAATATTTTGCACTAAAATGTATTTTTTGTCCTTAAAATTTAAATAAAGAAAAAATTGTTACATGTATATTTAACCAATGTCGGTCTTGAGGACCCTCCACTGTACCAATTTAAACCAAAAACTAATGGTCGCATTCTAGGCTTACACCGACCCTCCATACCAAATTTCAGCTTGATTGGTCAAACGGTTCGGTAGTTATCCTGGAAGATTACACACAGACACACAGACAGACCATACGCTGGAAATGGTTTCAGTCTTCTTGGGGAACTCCTCAAAATGGATATTTCCATCGATATCTCAATTTTTTTTTTGCCTGTTCACCTTACTTTCCCTTTGATGGGTCCGGGAAAGTAAAAAAAAAAAAAAATACACGTTGGTTGTTGCTGGGCAACAATTAATTTTGTCACTGAAGTAACTAGTACGGCCGCTGCGCAAATTGGCTGTTAAGCCTCCTCTCTCAAAAAGTTCACGAGCCGCCATTGATGAAGAAATGGTGTTTAATATGAGAGATGTAAAAAATTGGACGTCGGGACGAACGGCGTCGCGACGTCGAATATTACAACTTCTGCTGACGGTGTTTAATTTATGAAAATATACTCTTGTAGTTTGATTCTTGAAATTAGATTGTCTTTTGGAGAAATAAAACAAAACTGTTTGTCGAAATTATGGGCATCGGCGTCTCGACGCTGAATACTGAATTTCGATTGACGTTGTTGATATATAATTTAAAATTTGACTTCCCTTATTTCCTCTAGTAAATTGGAGCAAATATTTCGGATAATAATTAGGGATATATTTGCAACGAGGCGGAATATGGGGGGGGGGCGGCAAAATTTAGGAAGCAGAAAACTAAATACGTATGGAAAATAAAAATTTTATTTTAATTGTCAAGTGTAAAGTGCGAATGTGTAAAAAGTCAAAATGCAGATCAAATGTATTGCTTGGGGGCGGCAGACCTCTAAATCCGTCCCTGATAATAATGTTATGTAAGCCTTGTTTCCCATAACAATTATTAATGAACGAAAAAAATTATTTTCAATATTCTATATTTTGGAATTTAAAAAGGGGACATTAATGATCTTAATATAGTTCAAGTGTTCATTATATGTTTGTAGAAAATTGAACAAAATAACTTTAAAAAATTATGCATTTTGACGATCTCTCTTGCTGGAAAAATTAATATTAATATACCGGGTGATATAACTTTCATTGAATTGTTTAGTATGCATATAATACATATGAATTTATGTACGGTTTGTTGTTTTATTTTATTTAAATTAGAAACTCGAGTCTAAAGATCAAGAATTGATTATTTTATTACTACCTGAAGGTAATATTGTGTAAACAAGTGACGAGCGTGTATACAATCATATCAATTATTCAATAATTTATCATCTGGTCAAAGGATCTATGAAAAAAAAAATCCTAATAGCTGAATTTTCAAAATTTTGAAATGAAAAATTTTATAAAATATTGTTTAAATGTTGCTCTATTATATACAGTGTAAACCATTTTGTAAATGTAGTAAAAAATGGGGAAAAAACGGAAAATTGGGGAAAAATAGAAAAAAATGGGAAAAAAGAGAGAAAATTAGGAAAAACTAGAAGAAAAGTGGGAGAAATTGGTGACTAATCGAAAATAAGAAAGAAATATGGAAAAATTGGGAAAACTGATAAAAAATAATAAAATATATGGAAAAACAGGAAAAAAAATATATGAAAAATATTGGGGAAAATAAGTACAAATGGAATATCTTAAATAATGGAAAATAATATGGATAAATATAGAAAAATAGGAACCAATAATGAAAAACAGAAATAGAAAAAATACCAAACAATAGCGAAAATTGGGGAAAAATAATTAAAAATAGGGAAAAATAAGTACAAATATAATAAAATAATGGAAAACAGGAAAAAATGTAAATAAATAGGAAAAATGGAAAAAATATGGGAAAATAGCGAAAACTCGAGAATATAGGCTGAAAATAGTAAAATTTGTGAAAAATTGAGACGAATTGAGAAAAATATGATAAGATAGATAAAATAGGGAAGTTAGAGATAAATACAAAAAAATCGTTAAAAATAAGGAAATATGTATGTGAGAAAATAGTGAAAAATAAGGAAAAATATGTCAAAATATATAAAATAAAAACAGTAAAATATAATGAAAAATAGCAAGAATTGAGGGAAATGGGAAAAACAGGATAAAATATGGGGAAAGATAGCGACAAATTAGGTAAAATAGCGATTAATTGCGAAAAATTGGGAAAAATAGGAAAAAATTAGAACAAATGATAAAAAAGAGCGGGAAATGGAAAAAATGGGAAAAAATAGGAAAAATAGGCAAAAACAGGAAATAATAATAGGAATGAATGTGGGAAAATAATGAAAAACAGGAAAAATATTAACAAATACGAAAAATAGGAAAAATTTGGGAAAATAGGTAAAAATTTTTCCGATGTTTCTTTCAAATTTTTGCTATGTTTTCTGTTTTTTTTTCTTGTTTTTTTTCTGATTTTTTGTTCTTTTCTGCTTTTTTTAATTTTTTTCTATTTTTTTTTCAAATTCTTTTCTAATTGTTATTTTTTTTCTGTTTCTTTCTTTTTTTTTGTAATTTTTTATCATTTTTTCTTATTCCCCTAATTTTTTGCGATTTTGTTGGTATTCTGTGCGATTTATTTCAATTCATTCGATTTTTTTTATTAAAAAAATGTTTATCGTTACAATTGTTTGTTTTTTGGTTTTTAGCGATTTTTTTGCCATTTTTTTGCGATTTTTTTATGCGAATAAGTTTTGGTTTTTTTTGCCGTTTTTCCGGCTTTGTTACAATTTTTTGATTTTTTCCATATTTTACAACTTTTTTTCTATTAATTTTTACCGATTTGCTTATTTTTTCCATTTTTCTGTTTTTTTTCTCATTTTTCTGATTTTTTTTTCGTTTTTTTTTTAAATTTTTCCTGAATTTTTCTCATTATTCTATTTATCCATTTCCTTTTGTTTACTTACTTTTCTTAATTTTTCCTATTCCTCTAACTTTTTGTCATACGGTTTTTTGGTTGTTCTTCGTTTTTCAATATTTTTTGCGATTTTTTGCGACTTTTAGCGTTTTTTATATTACAATTTTATTTTGCATTTTTCCCAATATTTTCTTTAAATTTCTTACAATGTTTTCTGTTTATTTTAATTTTTTCGATTCTTCTAATTTTTTCTCATTTTATTTTTTTTTTTTTTTTTTGATTTTTGTAATTTTTCCTCATTTTTTCTAATTGTTTTTTTTGTTTCTTTCTTTTTTTCTCCCATCTCTTTTTTCCTTATTTTTCATTATATTTTTCCCTATTTTTCAATATTTTTCCCTTATTTTTCATTTTTTCCTTCTTTTTATTATTTTTTACCCCAATTTTTCATTATTTTTGTCCCAATTTTTTATGATTTTTTTAATATTTTTCATTTCATAGAATCTTTTCAAGTACACCAAAAAAAATACTCTTCACATTTTTCGATATTCCCCCTTTTTTTCGCAATTTAATTTCGAAATTGTTTTTTTTTATTTTTTTTTTCCCAACTTTCACAATAAATTTCGGAAAAATACTTATTGAGCTATTTCAGTCCTACATTTACGTATTTTCATTTTTCGAATATCTTTTATGCGGTTTCAGAGATTTTTTAAAATGACATTTTCGGAAAAACAACCCGAGAAAACCCAGAAGAAATTTTCCGATTATTCCGATTTTCAATAAGATTCCTAACAGTACTTTAAGGTATCTTTTTCCCAAATTTAAAGCGATTTGCTCAAAAATTACGACCTGCAGCGCGTTTCCTGTGAAACTAGAAAAAAAGTGGGAAAAACCAGGAAAACCCCGTTTATTCATTTTCCGATTTTACTCATTTTTTATTAAAATATAGTACTCGTGGCTCTTAAAAAATGGTGAAAATTTCAAGTCGATACATTAAAGCATTCAAAAGTTATGGCATTTTTAGACTTTGTGGACGACAACTAGACAGACAGACAGACATACAGACCACAGAAAAAATTGAATTATTCAGAATTCGATGGGGATCATTTCTCCCGAAGATACTATAGCCCGATTTCGCTTAGTTACGAATATAGCGATTTCATATGGGTCGTAGTAAGCAATTCCCTTACAGGGTCGTACTGTAGTACCTATATAAGGTATATACCTAAATTTTCGTAACTTTTGAGTTTTTTAAAATTCAAAATTACGGCTGTTTTTCACTTGTTTTTTGTGAACCATTAGTATTTATCTATTTTGTAAGCAACTTTAATGTATTTGTTCTCATTGCTTATGTAAATTTGTTATTTGTATTATAGACCTGATGATGGCAATTGTTTGGCCGAAAAGATTAAATTTTATATTATGACAAAGTTTTATTATTCATTGTAATTAAATTTAAGTCAATATTTAAAGATCTTTTAGATATTTAAATATTTAGAGATATTTAATTTAAAAATGAAACTAAAATTTGTAAATTACTAGAAACTAAAAAATATACAATCATAGTTCAATATTAAAAATTTATTAATAAATTGGTTTTTAGATTTCATAATCAATGCGGTTTTGTTAAAAAATATATATTAGATTAAAAATAAAAATATAAAAAAATACAATGGTTTATAATATACACATAATCTTAATATTAAAAATAAATAATTTTAATCACAGATAAAATTTGTGAAACGAAATGAATTACAAATTAATAAAGGAATGTATATATATATACAAACATTTCGAGACGAAAAACAGAAAATTTTAAAAAACAAAAGAGATCTAGATAAATCAAGAATAGATACTGGGATGATTGAATACATAAAACAAAATGTACTTAAAAAGATCTACTTTGTAGCTGGTTGAATGGGCCTTAAAACCGGTAACACATTTAATTTCGTAGCATTCAATCTATCTCTAGCATGTCTTTTAACATGTTTAGCTAAATGATCTGATCGCATAAATTTCCTTTGACAGTAACTACATTTAAATTTCTTTTCTCCGGTATGTGTTCTTTTATGCCTGGAAAGTTCATCTGATCTAGAAAAACGTCTTCCGCATTCTTCCCATTGACAAACGAATGGCTTCTCTCCCGTATGGATCCTATTGTGGGCTTTCAAATGTGAAGATTTGAAATAATTCTTTCCACACCCTTCGTACTTACATTCATATACTCTTCGTCTGACTGGAGGTATTGGTGCTGGGGTATGTGTGATAAAAACTATTTGTGTAGGAAGTACATTGCCATCTGCAGATATAAATATCGTTCCTGGGGTATTAGAAGTGAGGATTTTAGGTGCCAAAACAGGTAGAGGTACTTTTTGAACTGGATTCTGTTTAGGTTCTTCTTTTTCGATAAATTGAACATCTTTTTTACTCCTCATTTTGAATTTTAAAGTTCTTACAATATTCTCCTCTCGATTAACTTCTGGTATCGGTAATGAAGTGCATGTACCATCAGAATTCGCTCTCATAATTACGGATACTGTTCTTTTAACATTTTGAGTTATAGGAGGGATATTTAAGGGAGGTAGGAGTATTTTTGAAGGTGATTTTGGGGGTGTTATGGTAGGAGGTGGATATGCAATGTCGAGATTTGTTAAACGGTATCTCTTTTTAAATGGAACGTCTATTTCCTCATTTTCAGAATCTGATGGTTGAGGTGTTAACAATCCGCAGGTTTGTAGTGTTCTTTTTTGTCCCAAAAAGTTTCTAAGTTGGGTTATAGTTGATTGTTGAGTATTATCTTCATAGGAGATCTGAAACAAAATTGGATTTAATTAAAAATTGTAAAATATATGAAAATAAATAAAATCAAAAATTTCTTTGTTTCTTTTATACTTCGGTACTGTTTTGATATTTGAAAAGAGAATTATGGATATAGATAAAAAGTGCATATTTAGTAAAATTCATAGAGAAAGAAACACCTGAAAAGAGACAAAAATGGAACGGAAAGTAGAAAATATAAAAATGACAGAAACGTATACAAGGGCGTAGATATGGGGAGGGTAAAGGGGGTAATTACCCCGTTCCATGAAAAAATTACAATCTATTTCAAAAGAGGGTTAGGAGAAAATAATCAATCACTTATAATCACTCTCGCAAATGAAAGTTTAGATACAATAATTATAGAATCACTATTGGAATAGATCCGGAAAAAAAGTGAAGGAAAATTTACGGAAAACTCCAGAAAATCAAAAAATTAAATGTCAAAAAGTATTTTCAATTGGGAAGTTTTTTCCAAAATTTTTCCAGTGAAAACGAATGTATTAAAAAAACACATATAAAGTGCAAATTTTTACAAAAATAAATAAATTTTAGTTTAGAGAAAATTCTAAAAAGGCCTAGATAAAATTACACATGAATTGGAAAAAAGCATGAATATATTTTTCCACAGTTCAATTTGAATAAAAAGAAGCGGGGAGGCATTTTTCCTGTTTAATTGGAAAAAAATGAGCAAAAATGCATTTTTCCATACTCGAATTTGAAAAAAGAGAAGCAGGAATGCATTTTTTAACAGTTAAATTTGAAAAAAAAACCAGGAATGCATTTTTCCTCTGTTAATTTTGAAAAAAATTATCAAGAATGAATTTTTACACACTCAAATTTGAAAAAAAGAAACAAAAATGCATTTTTCCCCTGTTAATTTTGAAAAAAAGTGCAATGCATTTTTCTACACTCGAATTTGAAAAAAATTATCAAGAATGAATTTTTACACACTCAAATTTGAAAAAAAGAAACAAAAATGCATTTTTCCCCTGTTAATTTTGAAAAAAAGTGCAATGCATTTTTCTACACTCGAATTTGAAAAAAAGAAACAAAAATGCATTGTTCCCCTGTTCATTTTGAAAAAAAGTGCAATGCATTTTTCTACACTCGAATTTGAAAAAAATTAGCAAGAATGAATTTTTACACACTCGAATTTGAAAAAAAGAAACAAAAATGCATTTTTCCCCTATTAATTTTGAAAAAAAGCATTTTTCACAGTTAAATTTTACAGATTAAGATTTAGAATTACTAATTTTTCGTTCACAGAAAAACAGCAAAAATGCAGTTTTCAAATATGAATTAGAGAAAAAACAAGAGCAATTTTCCCTACGAAAAATTGGAACAAACAGCAAAAATGCATTTTTTCCTACAAAAAATTAGAAAACAATGCATTTTTCCCCACAGAAATTTATAGAACAAAGCAACAATGCACTTTTCCCCACAGGAAACTAAAAAACAAAACAAAAACATTTTTTCACATGAAAATTTGAAATTCAAGGAAAAAGTGCATTTTTCCATGACAAAAATTGAAAAACAAAGCAACAATGCATTTTTTTATATAAAAATTTGAAATTCAAAACAAGAATGCATTTTCCACACAGAACATTAAAAAAAACAAGCAAAATGCATTTTTTCACATCATGGATAAAAAGAGAAATCACTTCCCGGATAATCTGCTTCTACTTCCATCTGGTTCGTGTGCACGCAAGGCCGTATATATGGGGGTGGGTAAAGGGGGTAATTACCCAACGCAGGATAAAAAAAATTGCACGAAAAGAAGATTACCTACAGCAGGAAAAAAAGTAACTACTCCAGGAAAAAAGTTATCTACGTCCTTGAAAAATTGCACGAAAAAAAGAAGATTAACTCCCCCAGGAAAAAAAATACTACTTCAGGAAAAAGTTTTCTACGCACTTGAAAAATTGCACAAAAAGAAGAAGATTACCTCCCCCAGGAAAAAAGTACCCCTCTAGGAAATAAAATTATCTACGCCATTGAAACATTGCACGAAAAAAAGAAGATTAATTCCTCCAAGAAAAAAAGTTATCCACGTCCTTAAAAAAATTGTACGAAAAGAAGAAGCGCAGATTACCTCCTCCAGGAAAAAGTACCCCTCCAGGAAAAGTTATCTACGTCCTTGAAAAATTGCACGTAAAAAAGAAGATTAACTCCCCCAGGAAAAAAGTACTCCCTTCAGGAAAAAAGGTATCTATGCACTTGAAAAATTGCACGAAAAGAAGAAGATTAACTCCCGAAGGAAAAAAGTACCCCTCCAGAAAATAAAGTTATCTACGCCTTTGAAAAATTTCACGAAAAAAAGAAGATTAACTCCTCCAGGAAAAAAGTTATCTACGTCTTTGAAAAATTGCACTTAAAAAAAGAAGATTAACTCCCCCAGGAAAAAAGTTATCTACGCCCTTGGAAAAATTGCACGAAAAGAAGAAGCGCAGATTACCTCCCCCAGGAAAAAAGTGCCCCTCCAGGAAATAATACGCCCTTGAAAAAATGCACGAAAAGAAGATTACATCCCCCTGGAAAAAAAGTAGCCCCCTACAGGGAAAATAGTTATCTACGCCCTTGGTACATCTCGCTTTAGCTTTTACAAAAAATTAATAATAACCAAAAGAAAATATGACAGTAAGAAATTTTTATTACATAGAATATTTTATAGAAATTCAAATGGAAAATGTTATCAAAAAAATTGAAGATCTACTTTTATAAACAATAAAATTAAATAACAAACATATATAATTTGAATCGTAATAAAATAAAAAATAAATAAAAACACGCATCAAATTGTACTTTGAAACTATATAAAGATAGAATTGTGTAAGTAAATTTAGACACTTTTCACATATAAAAATTCAACAAGTTTCGAAGACATGTGTGAAAAATTTCAACTAATAAAAAAGGGGATATTACATTTATAAATATATTTCATTTTACCTATATACACACAACCAGACATATTCCTATACGAATTATAATTTATAGAATTCGATTATTAATTACTCTCGAATCAAATTAATAAATTCCACATTTTTCTCTAGTATAATTTCAATTTAACCAAACAAAGAAATCAAATTATTAAAAAATAATAAACTTACCGTTTTGAGGGGTGGTGTAGAAGGTGGCGAAAGCAAAATTTCAGTCATTTTGTAATCAATAGCCATAATACAAGAGTCCTTAAACACTAAACAAATATATTAAATTCACTAAAAAAAAAAAACTGGAAACGCCTTTGTGTTCCCACAAATATCTGGAGCGAAATTACTATTTTGAATTGAAGCTTTCTTAATATCGTTCTAGCATGGGATTGTTGGGGTGTGTAGCGCGCTCTAAACGTAAATCGGCCAATGGTGCGTGGGGGCTCGTGCTTATCGACCAATGGGAGTGCCATTGATCATTCGTTCACGGCGTGATCGCATGCATGATGTTCACGTGCACAGCGTCTGACAGCCTCGGCGGTTGACCGTGATTACGACGTCATCCAAGCGTGCTAGTTTAGTGAAACGTCACAGACAAGCCCGCGTCCCAGGCGTGCTACAACGGTTACAGCAATTTGTAGGTTTACCTGTAAAAACTTTAGGGTACCGCATAACGTTAAATTATTATTTAACAATTTGTTAATAAAATGCAAAAAACAATAAAAATTCATTTCTCAAATGTAGATTACAAATTACTTTTTAATAAAATTTTTTGAAAATAACTACAAGGTACTTTTCTTATCAGTTGTAATGACATTTTCCAGCGTTGCCAACCGTAATATAAATATAGTATTTGCACAAAGAATATTTCACATGCATTTTGTTAAAATTCGTAATTTTCCTTTATTAATATTTTTTTCAACAATTTTGGAAAATATGAAAAAAAGTTTGTGAGGTCAGGAACAAAGTTCTTTACGTTATTGTTTTTCTCCTTCACCCTCTGCTTTCCCTTTTTACTATTTCTTTCTATTTTTCTTGTTTTTCGTAGTTGTTCCCTATTTTTCCTTTTTTCCTCATTTGTAGCATTTTTCTATATTTTTCCAATTATTATCTATTGTCCCTATTTTTCTTATATTTCCCCATTTTTCTCTATATTTTTCGCCTCTTCTCTATTTTTCCTTGTTTTTCATTATTTTTTCTTATTTACCCCTTTTTAGCCATTTGTCCCCATTTGTACCAATTTTCACTATTTTCCCAACTTTTTCCCTATTTTTCCTATATTTTCTATTTTTTTTTCTATATTTCCCCATGTTTAGATATATTTTTGCCCATTTTCTCTATTTCTCCTATTTTTCCCATTTTACATAATTTGTATATATTTTTCCCCATTTTCTGTGTTTTTCTCAACTCCTTCCTGTTTTTCCCAATTTTTTCATATTTTCGTTATTTTTTGCTAGTTTTTACTTTACCTTTCCGTCTTCTTCCCCGTTTTTTCCTATTTTATATTTTTTCCTTATTTTTTCTTTTACCTGTTTTTCCACATTTTTCCATATTTTTCTCCATTTTTTCCAATTTGTCATTATTTTGCTATATTTTCGTTATTTCACTTTATTTTTCCGTATTTTACTTAATTTTTTTCTATATATTTTCCCTACTTTTCTTATTTTTCCTATTTTTCCCTATTTTCTCTATTTTTTTCTTATTTTGCCATTATAAAATTATAGTTTCGTAATATACGCATCGGCGTACTGGATAAATATTGAATAGAAAGGAATAATAAGAAAAAATGGAGAAAAATAGAGAAAAAATGGAGAAAATAGTGAAAAATAGGGTATAATTGGGATATGTAAGGAAAATGGGAAAAATTATGTGAAATTGGAAAAATAAAGCAAAATAGTGACCATCAGGGAAAATTGGAGAAAAATTAAGAAAAATTGGGAAAAACAAAGGAAATGGGAAAAAAAGGAAAAATTGGAAAAAATAGTTTAAAATAGTAAAAAATGAGGAAAACCGAGAAAAATAGGAAAAAATAGATACAAATAGGGACAAATAGGGGAAATAGAAAAAAAAGGGGTAAATATAAGGAAAAATAAGAAAAACAGGAAAAAACGTAAAATATAATTATACAATTAAAAAATGGAAAAACGGAAAAATATGGAAAAATAAGGAAAAATAGGTACAAATATTGACAAATAGAAACAAATATGGAAAAATAAACAAAAACAGGAATAAATAATGAAAAATAACGAAAAAATAAGAAAAAAAAATGGGAAAATAGAAAAATTAGGAAAAAATAGGGAAAATATAGGGAAAACTGGTATTTAACAAAATTGAGAAATAAATTATTTATAGTTTATAAAGAATTAAAGATTTAAAACTTCTGGTGACTTATATCACAAGATATATTAATTGCGTTACCTTTAATAATATTTAACCAAATCGAATTAGGTTACAAACGTGATTGTTTCTCTGACTAATCTATGTTGACGTTCTTTATACTCTATGACAATGTTGCCCGTAACTTTTAGCGTTGGTGTTGTGTTGCCAGATTAAAAAGGATTTGCGTATATCTCATATAAGTTTGCGAACCAAAACACCGTTATCACTTAGTCGAATGCTGATTAACCTCGATCTATTTTGGTATCAAAATGAAACAAATATGTTAATATATGTTTACATTTTTAATAAAGAAATCCTTTATAAACTATAATTTGCGTTGAGGCCATCTAGGTACGATAAAAGTTCATTGTATCGACAATAGGTATATTCAGTATACAAATATTATTTGTTATCTTTATAAACTAAATTAAAAAATCTTTGTCAATTTCAGATTCGTAGGTATTATCAATATATTATTATAGGAATGTTTGAACAAGGGAAAAAATCACGGAGGGGCGACATCTATCATTGACCGTTTGAACCACTCGAGCTGTGATCAATAAAACCAATTGCGTTTGTTTATATGGGTGAAAAGTGAACTTTTTATGTTATTTTATGCCATTTATGCATCGAAAGTGATATATGTGAACGATATTTTGTGAAGAATTGTTATTAATAAATCATACCATATGAAAATGCAAAGAAGTGATAATACAAACCTTTGATCGAATTGTAAAAAATTTTAAATCAACTGAAATCTCTGAAAACACTCTTCTTCTTCTTTTATGTTCATTTTATTTCTGACTAAATATACCACTATGTTTTTACAAGACGTCAAATGACGGAATATTTGTTGTTCACATCTCAATCCGACATTTTGTCATTGTGCAGTACCATCTCGCGGTACGTGAAAAGAAAAGAACACATATTATTCTTCTTTATTGGGCTATGTCCTTAGACACTTTACCAACTTGCTCCGTGAGAAAGAAGAATTACGGTAGAAATACAAAAAATCAATACAAATAGTAAAATTTTTTGACATTTGACATTCTTGACGAATCACGTTCCTGCAATTAACTCTATGAATTTATTAAACATAACCTATAAAATTTGGCATCATATTTGTATTTGAATTTTCATAGTTAATTATTTAAATAAATATATTTGTAACGTAATGTTTTACCACGTAAGTGTATCCTTTAAGCCATATAATACTCTACTTGTTAAATATTTTTGTAGATATCTTTAGAACATGAAATATTACTTCATCCACAATATTTCGGACCGCAACTATTAGAAAAAGTAAAAACTAAGCTTTATACGGAAGTAGAAGGGACATGTACTGGAAAGTAAGTTTGTATTCATTCAAAATAAGACTGGTTAATAAAGTTTTCTTTTATAGATATGGGTTTGTAATAGCTGTTACCACAATCGACAGTATAGGTGCTGGTTTAATTTTACCTGGTCAGGGGTTTGTAGTATATCCAGTTAAATATAAAGCTATAGTTTTCCGACCATTTAAAGGAGAAGTTTTGGATGCAGTTGTTAGACAAGTAAATAAAGTAGGCATGTTTGCTGAAATTGGACCGTTATCATGCTTTATATCACATCATTCCATTCCAGCAGAAATGGAGTTCTGCCCCAATGTAAACCCACAATGTTATAAAACTAAAGATGAAGATGTTGTCATACATGCTGAAGGAGAAATTAGGTTAAAAATAGTTGGTACAAGAGTAGATGCCTCAGGGATTGTAAGTTTTCAATTATGAAATTTATTTTATGGTTTGCTACTAGTTTTTTTATTAAAACAGCTTCTATTTATATATTCACAAATAGAACAATCAGTTTGATTAACCCTAAATTTAGTTTTTTTCAAGATTTTTACAAAAAAATGTGATAAATAAAACGAAACATTACTTGATTTCCAAATATTTAATACCAATCACATTAAAAAAATATGACTAGTAAAAGGACTAAGGAAAATCTTAATATATTTTGTAATATACAATTCCTCACCCTGTATGTTTGTAAGTTAAACTGTAATTTGATTAAATACAAAAAATATCTATAAAATAATAGTCGAGGTAACAAAGCACTAAAAAGGCCAAAAGTTCGGAATTTTTGGGACTAAGACGGATCAGAATGTGGTTTTTTGCATTCGCTGAAAAAAATGTCCCTACTTATTATCTTATACAAACCGAAAATTGCATTTCTGCAACCAAAAATGCATTTTTTGAGACTGCTTTTGGAAGATTAAAATAACTGTAAATAAGAGTCAGATCTGACTCAAACCAGGTTCCCGGAGGTTTTAGAGATCGCTGATCACGATTATGATCTTCAAATTGACCCACAGCCGACCTGGAGTACAGGAACACCGATTAACGTCATCTCCGTGGGGCTCCCGAAATTCACGCGGGGAATGAGAGAAACTTGGCGCCCGAGGGTTTTTTGGGTCGCTGAATTCAAATGTGGCATCGTCGAACACCCCCCGGACAACTGGTGCGCCCGAACATGGACGTGGACGTTATCCCAGAGAATTTTCCGGACAAAATCGCCAAAAACAACCCGAAAATCATTGTAGGGGCGTTTTTCGGGAGCTTAATCCAAATTTTTACGTCTAAAACGGTCCCCCGAACAACTAAACATATAATCTTAAGAAATAAAAATAAAGTAACAAATGTTAAATATAACGTATCATTTTACAATTACTTTTCTTCTAAAATCTTTAAAGCTAGAAATGCCAATTAAGTATTTTTTTTAACTGTCATTATTTTTTCATTTATGTTTTCTTTTCTATTTCAGTTTGCCATTGGAACTTTAATGGATGATTACTTGGGTCTCATTAGCAATTAAAATATTCAAATTATTAATTTATATTTATAGTAGTTTTTTGTTTGTTAAAGAACATAATTTTAAAATTAATCATATTGTTTATCGTCATAGGTATGTCATATGAAATATATTTAATAGAACAAATTTTATTTCTTTTTAATAAATCTGTCGAATCTATTAGTACTTACTGGAATATTTTTTCTTTTTTTAAGAAAAAAACTCAACCAGCACTATTTATTTATTACTATGACTATGTATTGCTTAAATACAAACGATAAAGTATCCATTGCTACCTCCTATGGATTCCGAGACATACCGGAGTGGAGGGTAAAGAAATGGCAGATAAATTCGCCAAAAAAGGGACTGAAATACCATTTCTGCATCCTGAATCCTTTTATGGAATCAGTAATACTGGAAGAAATAAAAAGAGAAGTTGAAATTAAAAGATCCAACTACTCGACCAATCTACAAGGAATGAGACAAGTGAAAGTCCTAGGAAAGTATAACCAGAAGAGGTCCACAGAATGTATCAACATGAGTAAAAACAAGCTTTGCATATTACCAGGAGTCCTAACAGGGCATTGCCGACTGAGAGGACATCTTAAGAAACTTGGATTAGCCGAACAAGAAGAATGCAGATTTTGTGACTTGAGGTGACACCGGTCGGTGTAATTACCCCCCCATAATAACATGCAAACACACATATATCAAATAAGCAAAATTGTAATAATTAAAATCAGTGAAAATGTTTTTTTTTTGGTTAAAAATGGACCGAGATATCTGAGACTTGCTTAGTTTGAAACTTATCCTATACTTCCAATTTTGCTTCTGATAAATACATTTATTGAAAACGAATCTTGTAATCTTGTATGTTTAGTATTTTGCTTTAAAACATGCTACTTATCAATGCCCAGCAAAATTGGAATTCCTTTCGAAACGTTTATGTAATTATCACATTTACGAAAGCACTTCCTGAGTCATTGGAATTGTTGACAATCATTTTTGTGTACAGTATAGACGATTAGCTTGTGATAAATTATTAGTTGTTCATTAAAAACTTTATAAATTGCTTTTCAAATAGTTTGCAGATAAAAAAGTACTTACAGTTTTCGTTCCAGTTTTATCTTTGCTGTTTCTTGACTGCAAATTTAACTTTTTAGGCACTTTCACTCACTTACACTATACAAAATTCACTCACTTTCACGATACAAAATAAAACTTAATTTAATGGCGGCTTCTATTCGTTTGAAACCCACAGTGTTACCATTTTAAATAAACCGTATTATGCCAACATTTAAATCACAAACTAGTAATAGAAACTAAATCTACTAAAAATCTATCGCCACCTACATCTAGCGGAAATTTTATGAATCAATTTCTCTACTTTTAATTTTTATCGATAATAATAAAACAGCAGTTGAAGTTGTTATTTCTGATCGATAATGAACTATTAACTTTGCAGTTGAGATTATGATTTTCATTAGTTTTGCGATAAAAAGTAATCAGGATCCATATACTAGAAACATTGTAATAAAATTTCCGCTAGATGTAGGTGGTAGTTGATAGTTTGGTAAATTTTTGTAGTCTGCAATGTTGGTGATAACGATAACACCAAAGATTAATAGTGTGGTGGTAACACTGTTGTGTGAGTGTGCTGTGCAGTGTTGCCAATCTGCGGGTAATTTCCCGATTTTCGTGTATTTTCCTGCTTTGTGGGTATTCTTGCGGGTATTTCAATCTCGCGGGTAAAATTCTGGTATTTCCTTCCGTCTTCATCTCATGTCGATTAACCACTGTTTTGATGTTTTGTGGTAGTGAAGCCACTTCTACTAAACAGCTGTCTTATTTCTCAAAAAATACATAAAACGATGAGTAACTGGTTTGCATTGAACAAACTTGGCAACACTTCCACATAATTCACGTCAGCTGTAAAGTCCAATAGACAGCTGACGCCTCAAAAAGGACAGAGAAGAAGATTATTTAAACTCTTGCTTGTGGGGCACTTTGCTTGTTGCAATTTGTGTTGTAATCTGTTATATACATTAAAAAAATACGTTTTAACTAACTGACAAACACTTCAAATTAGAAGTGGGTGAAATGCGGCTATTTTGGAATTCTACGCGTGTAAACTCGGTTATTTTGAGGCAAAGTTGTGGGTATTTTGGTGATTTGTTATTGGCAACACTGGTGCCGTGACGTGTGTGACAGCGACAGCAAGCAAAGCGGTGTTCATAGACAGTGTTGCCAGTGTGGTACTATACTATAGTACCACATGTGGTACTCTAATAGTCAAAAAGTACGATGGTACTCCTTTGATAAATGTGGTAGAAAAATTAGTTTCTGGGTACAATGAAAAACATCAACTTTTTTATCGATTTTTTCAAACAAGAAATCAAAATGTTCATCGCAAATGACTATGAAAAAAGAGAGAAGCATGATTCCAAAAATTTGTTCTAGACTCCGGTTAGATTTTTTATGGTGTCCACTATGAAGCGTATATAGTAACCACGAAGTAAATCATCTATTCTGCGCACACTCAGTAACCAATCATTCTTCGGCCCATAGCAAATATGTGTATTTTTGTTTCTCATATGGAATGGGATTGTCTTCTTATAGGGGGTTGCGACTGGATGATATGCTCCATGGTTTTGTGGTTGTTCCACGACTGATGAGTCAGTCAAGGACAGATGGTTGCAGTCGCGCAATATTTATCAGTCAAAATTTAGTACATTTTCATTGATTTTGTGGTACAGAAAATATTTCCCACCTGGCAACACTGTTCGTAAATAGATAGAAGCGACCTCTGTGTTGTGACAGCTCGTAAAAAGAAGTGTTTGTTGTAAAAAAAGGCTCTATTAAAATCATTTAAAATCCGAGCCATCCTTTATTTTTAGGTTTTCTTAATTCCGTACTGGTAAATAACAGAAATTCCACAAATGGCAGAAGCAGATAAATTGAACATTGATAGCATAATAGCCCGCTTATTAGAAGGTAAATCAATGAAGGTCAAGTTGTGTTGACAAAATAATGGCGTCTCGGTAAACGCCTAGATAAGTGTCAAAATTAATTTCGATTTTGAAATTTTAGTACGTGGAGCAAGACCTGGCAAAAATGTACAATTAACCGAGAATGAAATTAGAGGATTGTGTCTAAAATCAAGAGAAATATTTCTTAGTCAACCTATTTTATTGGAATTAGAAGCGCCTCTAAAAATTTGTGGTGAGTAATTAATTTGTTTTTAATATATTGATATAAATATGTAATGTTTTTTTTATTTAAAAGGTGATATTCATGGTCAATATTATGACTTGTTGCGTTTATTCGAGTACGGCGGTTTCCCACCGGAATCCAACTATTTATTTTTGGGCGATTACGTCGATCGTGGTAAACAGTCTTTGGAAACAATTTGCCTCTTACTCGCTTACAAAATTAAATATCCAGAAAATTTTTTCTTATTAAGAGGCAACCACGAATGTGCGTCAATTAATCGTATTTATGGGTTTTATGATGAATGTAAGCGGAGGTACAATATCAAATTATGGAAAACGTTTACGGACTGTTTTAATTGTTTGCCCGTTGCGGCTATTGTAGATGAAAAAATATTTTGCTGTCACGGAGGTAAGTTATATTTTATTATAAATTTAATGTCAGTCATTTGTTTAATTTAATTATTGGCCGTGGATAAATGTTCGACAGTCGGACGTTTAGATCAATTACTAAACGTTCAACAGTCATATTATATTCTAATCTAAAAAATCAAGAAAACATTTTTCCACATAAAAAACCAGCAAAAATGTGTTTTTTACACATAAATTGAGAAAAAATCAAGCTCGTATTTTTCCATACAGGAAAAATTTCCCCATTTTTTCCGTCTTCTTTGTTGTTGTTTTTTTCCGATTGTTTATGATTTTTTTTATTTTCTTTAATTTTTTTTTTTTAATTTCGGACTTTCCCCATATTATCCCTTTTTATTTTCATTTGTTACAGATTTTTCCAGTTTATTACGATTATTTAGCATTATTTACGAAATTTTACGACTTTTTAGCAGTTTTTTACAATTTTTTACCATTTTTAGCAGTTTTTTACGATTTTTTATCATTTTTTTACGATTTTTTAGGACTTTTCCATGTTTTCTTAATTTTTTTAATGATTTACGAAATTTTACAACTTTTTGCCAGGGTTTTTACAATTTTTTACGATTTTTTCCATTTTTTCTCTTTCTAAATTTTTTAAATTATTTACGACTTTTTGCCTATTTTGCCGAGTTTTTACAATTTTATTGTATTTTTTTTTTCGATTTTTTCTAATTTGCTCTTGTGTTTCCATCTTTCTCTATATTATCCCTTTTTATTTTCATTTGTTCCAAATTTTTCCAGTTTAATATGACTTTTTATCAGTTTTTTACGATTATTTACGGTTTTTTAAGATCCTCCATTTTTTTAATTTCACGACTTTTTGTCCATGTCCACTATTTTTTATGAGTTTTTTCGATTATATTTTATTTTATTTTCGATTTTTTCTAATTTGCTTGCGTTTTTCGATCTTTCTCGGTATTATCCTTTTTTTTTATTTGTTCCAGGTTTTTTTAGTTTCTTTTCGATTTTTACGGCTTTTTTATGATTTTTTATGATGTTTTACGATTATTTGGCATTTTTACTAAATTTTACGACTTGTTACCAGTTTTTTACAATTTTTTACGACTTTTTGCCTGTGTTTTACGATTTTCTTACAATTTTTTACGATGTTTAATGATTTTTTTCCATTTTTTATAATTTACTCGCGTTTGTCGATCTTTCCAGATATTATCCGTTTTTTTTTTTTACATTCGTTCCAGATTTTTCCAGTTTCTATTCCTTTGTTTACAATTTTTTACAATTTTTAATGCTGTTTTACGATTGTTTAGCATTATTTACGAAATTTTACCACTTTTTACCGGTTTTTTTTACGATTTTTACAATTTTTTACTATTTTTTGGTTTTTAACATTTTTTTAACATATTTTCCGATAATTTCTATCGTAAAAAATTGTGAAAATCGTACAAAACTGGTAAAAAGTAAAATTTCGTAAAAATCATAAAAACTGAAAAGAAGCTGGAAAAATCTGGAACAAGTGAAAAAAAAGGGGTATATCGAGAAAGGTCTAAAAACTCATAAAAATTTGTAAAAAAAATGTAAAAAATAGGCAAAAAGTCGTAAAATTTCGTAATTTATTTAAATAAATTAGAAAGAGAAAAACTGGAAGAAATCTTAAAAAAATGTAAAAAACGGGCAAAAAGTCGTTAAATTTCGTAAATAATTTAAAAAATTGAGAAAGATAGAAAACAAAATGGAAATATCTTAAAAAATGAATAAAACCGTAAATAATCGATAAAAAATGATAAAAAAAAACAAAAAAAAGTCATACAAAATTTCTAAAAAGTTGTAAAACTTTTCGTAAAAAAAACTGGTAAAAGGTCGTAAAATTTTGTAAATCATGCTAAACAATCGTAAAACATCATAAAAAGTCGTAAAAAACTGGAAAAATCTGAAACAAATGAAAAAAAATTGAGCAAGAATGAAAAAAATGGAAGTCTTAAAAAATCGTGAAAAATCTTAAAAAAATGCTAAAAAAATCGTAAAAAACTGCAGAAAATCGTAAAAAACTGGTAAAACGTAGGAAAATTTCGTAAATTAATGCCAAATAATCGTAAAACATCATACAAAATCGTAATAAACCGTATAAACCGAAAAGAAACTTAAAAAATCTGGAACAAATAAAAAAGGAGCTAAAAAAAGTTTCTCGAGAAAGATGGAAATATACATTTTAAGATTCCCTGAGACGATTAAGACCATTAAGTTTGTCTGTCTGTGTTATTTGTCTGCGTGTATGCTTCCATTAGTTTGTGTACGACATCTGTTAAACGGAAGTGTCACTATCAAAAAATGACAGATTTTTATAAGTGGCAGTAGTTTTATCAAAATGCGTCAGTAAAACGTCAAAAATCTAAAACATCTATTTTTGTAGGTTTGAGCCCCGACTTGCAATCAATGGAACAGATTAGAAGAATCATGAGACCTACCGACGTACCTGATCAAGGCCTGCTATGCGATCTCCTATGGTCCGATCCAGACAAGGATCAAATGGGATGGGGCGAAAATGACAGAGGAGTGAGTTTCACATTCGGTGCAGAAGTAGTCGGTAAATTTTTACACAAACACGATTTCGATTTAATATGCAGAGCACATCAAGTAGTCGAAGACGGTTATGAATTTTTCGCTAAAAGACAATTGGTTACACTTTTTAGTGCTCCAAATTATTGTGGTAAGTACATTAGCTTTTTTTTTAATGAATGCACAATTATCTATTTTGTGTTATATCAGGGTTAAATTTTATTTTAACTTTGCAATGATTTTTATATAGGGTTTGTAATTGTTTATGCAAAATTATGGATCTTTTTTTTCCTATTTAGGTGAGTTTGATAATGCGGGAGCCATGATGTCTGTAGACGAGACACTTATGTGTAGTTTTCAAATTTTAAAACCAGCAGACAAAAGGAAATTCCAGTACAATGTAAACGCAGGAAGACCCGTAACGCCCCCTAGGGGTGCTACGAATAAAAACAAGAAGAAGTGAATGAATATATAATAATTAAGTTTAGGTTTAGTTGCAAGTCAGGGACATTTTAAATACTAAAATTTATAGCCTTTGAATATCTCGAACATTATGTATTTTTTTTTTGTTCTCTTTAAGATTAAGGTAATAAAATATTTCATCTTGATAAGAAATTTTTTAAATATTAGTATTTAAAATGTTAAATATCGGCCGTTTTACTTTATTTTATATTCGTTATTACTACAAAGTAATATCTATTTAGAACTTAGAATATCCGATTAAAAAAAAATTGAAAAACGGCTTTAACATTTACAAAATGGTAGGTATATTTATTTTTTTTTTGTGGTTTTTAATAAAAACAGTTTTATGTTTTAGACAGTTTTTTTTGACTAAATATATTTTTATATATAATTCTTCTTATTTTATTCCTTGCTATGTTGGTTAACATGGAATTGGTTTTTTTTTTCTTTCATTTTCATTGAAATTAAAATGTGTAATTGATCATTTTATTTGTAAATATACAATCATTTAAAACCTGTTTTTTAATATCTATAAAAGGGTAAGTAAAAAGGTAATGACAATTTTTTTTAATAGATAAATTTAGGGTCAAGGAACACGAAATGTAAAAAAAATTTGGCGGTCTTTTACCAAAAAAAAGTTATTAATTTTTGAAACCATCATCAGACTATTCTATAACAATATTTTTTTTATAACATAGCCTTTTTCGATTTAGACTGCGCGAGCGGTTGCGGTTGACAGATAAATGACAGCGGTCCTGTTTAAATTTGACAGGGGTTGCTATTTGTGACGTATTTGTGACGTCACTTAAGATTTTAAATCGAATGAGTTGGTTGCAAAGTTTGGTTGACATTTGTTAGCACGTGGTAGTGTTTACTTTTTTATTTTCATATAATTTTAGGTTACAAGATTATTATAAGATGTTTATGTTTCTGAATTGTAAAATTTAAATAAATAGTTATTAAATATTGGTCATACAACTACTGGATTAATTGAATTCGTAAGTACTTAATTTTTAACCAAATAATGATCTTGTATGTATAATTAAAATGTTTATAAAACAATAGCTAAGTTGTTATTATTAACTAGGGTGGTTTTAATAAATATAAAACGTAATTGATTTCCAGGGTGAGCAATATTAAATTTATTTAAGAAAAGTGGAGGATCAATTATATTTTATTGCATTATACCTAATCAATAAGTCTGCCACTTTATATAGATCTCTTAAGTTCCTGTATATTCTTTGTAATCCTCGACAAATCAAACCATGACTAGTACTATATATGCAATTTTTTATTTTTTTTGTTTTTAGGCATTAAAATATTTTACTATACAAACAAGTAATACAATTTGATCGCAAGAAAATCTTTTTTAACCTAGTAGGTAACTATGCATATCCCTACAGACAGTCGCAAGGTAATCTGCACTTCATTAATTGTTTAATTCAATGAAAATTTATGTATATTTTTAGGGACACAGGCAGATTGAAGATCCAGCATAGAAAATACAATACATAATTAAGCTAGAGGCCAGAATTAGTATTGAACATACATTTGGGAAATGTTTATAAAACAATAGCTAAGTTGTTATTATTAACTAGGGTGGTTTTAATAATTTTTGAAAACGTAATTGATTTCCAGGGTGAGCAATATTAAATTTATTTAAGAAAAGTGGAGGATCAATTATATTTTATTGCATTATACGTAATCAATAAGTCTGCCACTTTATATAGATCTCTTAAGTTCCTGTATATTCTTTGTAATCCTCGACAAATCAAACCATGACTAGTACTATATATGCAATTTTTTAATTTTTTTGTTTTTAGGCATTAAAATATTTTACTATACAAACAAGTAATACAATTTGATCGCAAGAAAATCTTTTTTAACCTAGTAGGTAACTCTGCATATCCCTGCAGACAGTCGCTAATATGACACCCTATAGGTAATCTGCACTTCATTAATTGTTTAATTCAATGAAAATTTATGTATATTTTTAGGGACACAGGCAGATTGAAGATCCAGCATAGAAAATACAATACATAAATTAAGCTAGGCCAGAATTAGTAGTGTGAACATACATTTGGGATTTTAATGCACATTACAGTATCTAAATGCAATAAAGGAGGAATTAGAAACGGATTAAAATCTGAAATTTTAATAAGTTTCAATAAATACATGGTGCAGTTTAGGAAAAAATAAATTATTCAAATCTGAATTTTAAATGTTATTTTTAATTATAATTAATAGGGCATATTTTATAACGTTTAAATAAACATTTATTTTGTAAGTATGTGTTTTGATTTATATTTTAATTTATAAAAAATAACCAATTATTGAAGTAAAAAATATAGATTAGGAATTTTTATTATATTATATATTAATTCCACATTACAAAATACACTAAAGTTTTTTCGTAAACTAATAATAGGTACCTACCTAGTTATTTATTTTTTTAATTGTACGCTCAACGATATTTTTCAGATGTTAGCATTATTTTCAATAAACACAAATACCTATTTTATGCGTTCCCAGTATTTCGTCTCCTATATTTACAACAAAAAAGGATGACATTATTGTGCGATAAAGATAAGTATATACCAACTCTTGCAACCACTGTAAAAGGCTGGTCCATGTTGCGAGCGGTTGCGGTTGGTATATGACGTCACGCTTTCTAAATCGAAAACGACTGGTCCTGATTTTGACAGCAACCGCGATCAGGACCACTAAATCGAAAAAGGCTCATCTCTTAATACCTGCGTTTTACGATTTTCTTTTCCAGTGTTGCCAATTTTCGGGTATTTTCCTGCTTTATGAGTATTTCAATTTTGCGGATGAAATTCGAGTATTTTCTTCCATTCTCATCTCGTATAATTCACGTCAGATGTCAAATAGAAAATAGGCAGGCCGAATATCCCAGACAGCTGAGGCCTTAAAAGAAGAAGTAAATAGCCCTGCACCTAAGGCTTCAAGAAGGAAAGAAGTAATTATTTATTATCAAGAGTTCTTGTTTGTGTTGAATTTGGTTGTTACAATTTGTGTTGCAATCTGTTGAATACATTAAAAAAAAACTAACTGACAAACACTTTAAATTGTAGATGGGTAAAATGCGGGTATTTTGGAATTCCATGCGTTTAAAATCGGGTATTTTGGAGCAAAGTTGAGGGTATTTTGGTGATTTGTCATTGGCAACACTGCCTTCTATATAACTTTGTTGGGTTCGGAAATACATTCCTAGCTGTGTATCAAAAGGTAAGAGGCTCTTGTATGTGCCTACTAAACGAAGAAAAGTATTAGGTTAGGTTATGCGCGTTATACAAAATTTATATTTCAAATTTCAGTATTTTCCAAAACGGAATATGGGAATAATAGCAAGTAATTTAAATATAGCAATATTTAGTAGTGGGACGCTAATTGGAGCAACTGCATCATATATTTTCCTAAAATTCAGAGACAAATCTAAATATCGTGAAGATATATGGAAAAATGGCATGGAAGAAAAATATGAGGTTATAATTTTTTTCTAATTAAAAAATCATTTATGCATGCTTTTTAATTTCAGTTTGAAGATCCTAAAGATGAATACAGGTTAATAATGGGTGTACGAAACGATTTAAAAATGCAAAAGGGTAAAGTAGCTGCCCAATGTGGACATGCCGCAGTAGCTGCATATGCTAAAGCTTATAAACAAAGACCAAAAGTATTAAAAAATTGGTTAAAATTTGGTAATATATGATATTTATAGGGTTTTTACAAAATTCGCGTACATATCAAAAAGAAAAAAAAAATGTGTTCGAAATTGCCTCTTTAATTATAAAGAATAAGTGTCTATTATGTAGGTAATACCCATTAATATGTTTTCCTCTGACACTGATATTTTCAGGAGGTACAAAAATAGCTGTTCGAATCGAATCCGAAGAAGAGCTACTTTCGGTAGATAAAAAAGCAAAGGAATTAAATGTTTTATCGAGTGTTGTTAGAGATGCAGGTCAAACTCAAGTTGCTCCTGGAACCAAGACGGTTATAGCTATAGGACCTGCTCCGAAAAGTGTTTTAGACAAAATTACAGGACATTTAAAGTTATATTAGTTACAATTAAAAACAGTTTTTTTTATAACTTACAAATCTATTATTCAAACACCTGCGATTCTTTTCAATTCAAGATACGGTTAATTAAAATAATATATGCCTATGTTGGAAAAGATTCGCTGTGTTTATTCGTTTTGAATAAAAAAAAACAGATACCATAAGAAATTAAATGCAAGAGTTTTTAAAATAGTTGTGGAAGAATTTTGAACGTTGCACTGGTCTATAGCCCCCTAAGTACGCCACTGCGTTGGACCCATTAAAAGAAAAGTACAATTGGGTAAAATTATATAACGATTTGAAGCATTTAAACCCAGCACATTATTTTCTTGTTCAATATGTGTTTTTTTTTTATAAAAAGAGTTCGAAGCAATTATTCATTTTTTATTTACACTAAATATTATTCTTGCTCATTCTAACTTTGTCCAAGTTGTGTCAAAATCAAAAATAAAAGATTTTTTACCAAGAAGGGCTGTAGTAAATGCCTAACACATCTTGAGTTATATAGGACATTAAACTCTATCGTCCTTATTTATATCTGTTTCTAGGGAGCCCGATTTTTTTTGACCAAGCTGAAATGGGCTACTTTATGATTTTTTTAAATATATAAGGTCCAATTCTACACTAATAATCTTTAACTTTGATTTTTAAATCTCGCGGCCATGACATTTCCTCCCAATGGCCTCCACCGTCTTGGGTATTTGACCATTTCTTGATCACATTTTATATTTGGTAGTAAACAATCGTTTTTGTGCATATTTTTCTTTTACATGTTTCTTTTTGTTAAATTATTTTTTTCTAAATGTTGTAGTGACACCCTCTGTGAGATATAACTAAAACTAGCAAAAAATCGTATTAAAGGAAACTGTAAAGCTGAACTGTTATTGAACGCACCCTCCGTCGAACTAGCAAAAATCGTATTAAAGGAAACTGTAAAGCTGAACTGTTATTGAACGCGCCCTCCGTCGAACTAGCAAAAATTGTATTAAAGGAAACTGTAATGCTGGCTTTTGACGTCTCTAACAAGTTGAATTTCCTATACCTCTCTCTCGCACTCATTGAATTCCCCATACCTGAGTTCGGAGTTGTGTAAGCATATCTACTGGTG
Source organism: Neocrepidodera transversa (assembly GCA_963243735.1). Taxonomy (NCBI): domain Eukaryota; kingdom Metazoa; phylum Arthropoda; class Insecta; order Coleoptera; family Chrysomelidae; genus Neocrepidodera; species Neocrepidodera transversa. The sequence continues at coordinate 352,475 of OY725345.1, read as the reverse complement.
TAGTGGGTCCGGGATTCGAATCCCACATGGTCTTTTAATATTTTTTATTTTTTTTTTCAACACAGGTTGGATTTAGATTAATTAAGACTTCCATTAATAAAATCAATATTTATTTTAATTACACATTCATTTTTTTTTAATTCTTCCTTTTGTCTCAAATTACCTGATATGAAATACTCAAGCACCTCTTTAATCGTTTCGGAACGCACTTTAAAGCGCCATCTACGAGAATAATGACACAACGTAAGTTCTGTCAATTACTATGAGATGCCGTGCACGCTTGAAGTTTCAAGAGACGAGCCATTTTCTATCCAATTATTATAAATGTTTTGACAAAAATCATAGGAATTTGGTCTAAAATAATGTGCTGGTCACATCAGTTTTTTAATGTTATTTATCGAAAAGTTTAAAATCAATTTTTGAAATTTTTATTCCTACCAGGAGAGCAGAAACGCAATGGGGTAACTTTTAAATATAATTTGTCGAAAATAAAGAGTTTAAAATCAATTTTTGAAATTTTTATTCCTACCAGGAGAGCAGAAACGCAATGGGGTAACTTTTAAATATAATTTGTCAAAAATAAAGAGTTTAAAATCAATTTTTGAAATTTTTATTCCTACCAGGAGAGCAGAAACGCAATAGGGTAACTTTTAAATATAATATGTCGAAAATAAAGAGTTTAAAATCAATTTTTGAAATTTTTATTCCTACCAGGAGAGCAGAAACGCAATAGGGTAACTGTTAAATATAATTTGTCGAAAATAAAGAGTTTAAAATCAATTTTTGAAATTTTTATTCCTACCAGGAGAGCAGAAACGCAATGGGGTAACTTTTAAATATAATTTGTCAAAAATAAAGAGTTTAAAATCAATTTTTGAAATTTTTATTCCTACCAGGAGAGCAGAAACGCAATGGGGTAACTTTTAAATATAATTTGTCAAAAATAAAGAGTTTAAAATCAATTTTTGAAATTTTTATTCCTACCAGGAGAGCAGAAACGCAATAGGGTAACTTTTAAATATAATATGTCGAAAATAAAGAGTTTAAAATCAATTTTTGAAATTTTTATTCCTACCAGGAGAGCAGAAACGCAATGGGGTAACTTTTAAATATAATTTGTCGAAAATAAAGAGTTTAAAATCAATTTTTGAAATTTTTATTCCTACCAGGAGAGCAGAAACGCAATAGGGTAACTGTTAAATATAATTTGTCGAAAATAAAGAGTTTAAAATCAATTTTTGAAATTTTTATTCCTACCAGGAGAGCAGAAACGCAATGGGGTAACTGTTAAATATAATTTGTCGAAAATAAAGAGTTTAAAATCAATTTTTGAAATTTTTATTCCTACCAGGAGAGCAGAAACGCAATGGGGTAACTGTTAAATATAATTTGTCAAAAATAAAGAGTTTAAAATCAATTTTTGAAATTTTTATTCCTACCAGGAGAGCAGAAACGCAATGGGGTAACTGTTAAATATAATTTGTCGAAAATAAAGAGTTTAAAATCAATTTTTGAAATTTTTATTCCTACCAGGAGAGCAGAAACGCAATAGGGTAACTGTTAAATATAATTTGTCGAAAATAAAGAGTTTAAAATCAATTTTTGAAATTTTTATTCCTACCAGGAGAGCAGAAACGCAATGGGGTAACTGTTAAATATAATTTGTCGAAAATAAAGAGTTTAAAATCAATTTTTGAAATTTTTATTCCTACCAGGAGAGCAGAAACGCAATAGGGTAACTTTTAAATATAATTTGTCGAAAATAAAGAGTTTAAAATCAATTTTTGAAATTTTTATTCCTACCAGGAGAGCAGAAACGCAATGGGGTAACTGTTAAATATAATTTGTCGAAAAAAAGAGTTTAAAATCAATTTTTGAAATTTTTATTCCTACCAGGAGAGCAGAAACGCAATGGGGTAACTGTTAAATATAATTTGTCGAAAATAAAGAGTTTAAAATCAATTTTTGAAATTTTTATTCCTACCAGGAGAGCAGAAACGCAATGGGGTAACTGTTAAATATAATTTGTCAAAAATAAAGAGTTTGAAATCAATTTTTGAAATTTTTATTCCTACCAGGAGAGCAGAAACGCAATGGGGTAACTGTTAAATATAATTTGTCAAAAATAAAGAGTTTGAAATCAATTTTTGAAATTTTTATTCCTACCAGGAGAGCAGAAACGCAATGGGGTAACTTTTAAATATAATTTGTCAAAAATAAAGAGTTTAAAATCAATTTTTGAAATTTTTATTCCTACCAGGAGAGCAGAAACGCAATGGGGTAACTTTTAAATATAATTTGTCAAAAATAAAGAGTTTAAAATCAATTTTTGAAATTTTTATTCCTACCAGGAGAGCAGAAACGCAATGGGGTAACTGTTAAATATAATTTGTCGAAAATAAAGAGTTTAAAATCAATTTTTGAAATTTTTATTCCTACCAGGAGAGCAGAAACGCAATGGGGTAACTGTTAAATATAATTTGTCAAAAATAAAGAGTTTGAAATCAATTTTTGAAATTTTTATTCCTACCAGGAGAGCAGAAACGCAATGGGGTAACTGTTAAATATAATTTGTCAAAAATAAAGAGTTTGAAATCAATTTTTGAAATTTTTATTCCTACCAGGAGAGCAGAAACGCAATGGGGTAACTGTTAAATATAATTTGTCGAAAATAAAGAGTTTAAAATCAATTTTTGAAATTTTTATTCCTACCAGGAGAGCAGAAACGCAATGGGGTAACTGTTAAATATAATTTGTCAAAAATAAAGAGTTTGAAATCAATTTTTGAAATTTTTATTCCTACCAGGAGAGCAGAAACGCAATGGGGTAACTGTTAAATATAATTTGTCGAAAATAAAGAGTTTAAAATCAATTTTTGAAATTTTTATTCCTACCAGGAGAGCAGAAACGCAATGGGGTAACTGTTAAATATAATTTGTCAAAAATAAAGAGTTTGAAATCAATTTTTGAAATTTTTATTCCTACCAGGAGAGCAGAAACGCAATGGGGTAACTGTTAAATATAATTTGTCGAAAATAAAGAGTTTAAAATCAATTTTTGAAATTTTTATTCCTACCAGGAGAGCAGAAACGCAATGGGGTAACTGTTAAATATAATTTGTCGAAAATAAAGAGTTTAAAATCAATTTTTGAAATTTTTATTCCTACCAGGAGAGCAGAAACGCAATGGGGTAACTGTTAAATATAATTTGTCAAAAATAAAGAGTTTGAAATCAATTTTTGAAATTTTTATTCCTACCAGGAGAGCAGAAACGCAATGGGGTAACTGTTAAATATAATTTGTCGAAAATAAAGAGTTTAAAATCAATTTTTGAAATTTTTATTCCTACCAGGAGAGCAGAAACGCAATGGGGTAACTGTTAAATATAATTTGTCGAAAAAAAGAGTTTAAAATCAATTTTTGAAATTTTTATTCCTACCAGGAGAGCAGAAACGCAATGGGGTAACTTTTAAATATAATTTGTCGAAAATAAAGAGTTTAAAATCAATTTTTGAAATTTTTATTCCTACCAGGAGAGCAGAAACGCAATGGGGTAACTTTTAAATATAATTTGTCGAAAATAAAGAGTTTAAAATCAATTTTTGAAATTTTTATTCCTACCAGGAGAGCAGAAACGCAATAGGGTAACTGTTAAATATAATTTGTCGAAAATAAAGAGTTTAAAATCAATTTTTGAAATTTTTATTCCTACCAGGAGAGCAGAAACGCAATGGGGTAACTTTTAAATATAATTTGTCGAAAATAAAGAGTTTAAAATCAATTTTTGAAATTTTTATTCCTACCAGGAGAGCAGAAACGCAATGGGGTAACTTTTAAATATAATTTGTCGAAAATAAAGAGTTTAAAATCAATTTTTGAAATTTTTATTCCTACCAGGAGAGCAGAAACGCAATGGGGTAACTGTTAAATATAATTTGTCAAAAATAAAGAGTTTGAAATCAATTTTTGAAATTTTTATTCCTACCAGGAGAGCAGAAACGCAATGGGGTAACTGTTAAATATAATTTGTCAAAAATAAAGAGTTTGAAATCAATTTTTGAAATTTTTATTCCTACCAGGAGAGCAGAAACGCAATGGGGTAACTGTTAAGTATAATTTGTCAAAAATAAAGAGTTTGAAATCAATTTTTGAAATTTTTATTCCTACCAGGAGAGCAGAAACGCAATGGGGTAACTGTTAAATATAATTTGTCAAAAATAAAGAGTTTGAAATCAATTTTTGAAATTTTTATTCCTACCAGGAGAGCAGAAACGCAATGGGGTAACTGTTAAATATAATTTGTCAAAAATAAAGAGTTTGAAATCAATTTTTGAAATTTTTATTCCTACCAGGAGAGCAGAAACGCAATGGGGTAACTGTTAAATATAATTTGTCAAAAATAAAGAGTTTGAAATCAATTTTTGAAATTTTTATTCCTACCAGGAGAGCAGAAACGCAATGGGGTAACTGTTAAATATAATTTGTCAAAAATAAAGAGTTTGAAATCAATTTTTGAAATTTTTATTCCTACCAGGAGAGCAGAAACGCAATGGGGTAACTGTTAAATATAATTTGTCAAAAATAAAGAGTTTAAAATCAATTTTTGAAATTTTTATTCCTACCAGGAGAGCAGAAACGCAATAGGGTAACTGTTAAATATAATTTGTCGAAAATAAAGAGTTTAAAATCAATTTTTGAAATTTTTATTCCTACCAGGAGAGCAGAAACGCAATGGGGTAACTTTTAAATATAATTTGTCGAAAATAAAGAGTTTAAAATCAATTTTTGAAATTTTTATTCCTACCAGGAGAGCAGAAACGCAATGGGGTAACTTTTAAATATAATTTGTCGAAAATAAAGAGTTTAAAATCAATTTTTGAAATTTTTATTCCTACCAGGAGAGCAGAAACGCAATGGGGTAACTGTTAAATATAATTTGTCAAAAATAAAGAGTTTGAAATCAATTTTTGAAATTTTTATTCCTACCAGGAGAGCAGAAACGCAATGGGGTAACTGTTAAATATAATTTGTCAAAAATAAAGAGTTTGAAATCAATTTTTGAAATTTTTATTCCTACCAGGAGAGCAGAAACGCAATGGGGTAACTTTTAAATATAATTTGTCAAAAATAAAGAGTTTAAAATCAATTTTTGAAATTTTTATTCCTACCAGGAGAGCAGAAACGCAATGGGGTAACTTTTAAATATAATTTGTCAAAAATAAAGAGTTTAAAATCAATTTTTGAAATTTTTATTCCTACCAGGAGAGCAGAAACGCAATGGGGTAACTGTTAAATATAATTTGTCGAAAATAAAGAGTTTAAAATCAATTTTTGAAATTTTTATTCCTACCAGGAGAGCAGAAACGCAATGGGGTAACTGTTAAATATAATTTGTCAAAAATAAAGAGTTTAAAATCAATTTTTGAAATTTTTATTCCTACCAGGAGAGCAGAAACGCAATGGGGTAACTGTTAAATATAATTTGTCGAAAAAAAGAGTTTAAAATCAATTTTTGAAATTTTTATTCCTACCAGGAGAGCAGAAACGCAATGGGGTAACTGTTAAATATAATTTGTCAAAAATAAAGAGTTTGAAATCAATTTTTGAAATTTTTATTCCTACCAGGAGAGCAGAAACGCAATGGGGTAACTGTTAAATATAATTTGTCGAAAATAAAGAGTTTAAAATCAATTTTTGAAATTTTTATTCCTACCAGGAGAGCAGAAACGCAATGGGGTAACTGTTAAATATAATTTGTCAAAAATAAAGAGTTTGAAATCAATTTTTGAAATTTTTATTCCTACCAGGAGAGCAGAAACGCAATGGGGTAACTGTTAAATATAATTTGTCGAAAAAAAGAGTTTAAAATCAATTTTTGAAATTTTTATTCCTACCAGGAGAGCAGAAACGCAATGGCCCAGCAAACAGAGTCACGTCCACTGACGTCTTTGTCACGTAGTTTTTTGGTTGAAAATTTGCGTCCGCCCTGATACCAAATAAAAACGTGAATCATACGTGCCCATTTTGGTTGAAAATTTACGTCCGCCCTGAAACCAAATAAAAACGTGAATTATACGTGCCTGTTTTGGTTGAAAATTAACGTACACCTTGATACCAAACAAAAACGTGTATGATACGTTTCTTTTTAACGAAATATTTTGAAATCACTGATGGTTTTAAAAAGAAGCGTTGTTATAGTATTTTCATTTCAATTTTATAATTTAGTGAGTGTAATTGAAATTTCTTGCAATTGTACATTCTTAATTTACGTGAATTTTACGTCCCAGATCAACCACCTATAAACGTAGGAATTTTATGAATATTACCGACAAATGGATGTAATAGCGAGCAATTTTTTAGTGTTCCCATCACCGATGATGGCCTGTTTGAATAAAAAATGACTTTATAAGTTATAGTCTAACTAAAATAATTTACATATAAACTTGAATTTTCGCGCCATATATTAACTGTCTACGCATCCGGTCACGAGTCACGGCATACGAGCATGCTCACAAGTTCAGATATCTCTTTGTCTCTTTGGTAATTCATTGGCTCGATTTTATTGATGAAATTGAAATTCATGGCGTTGGCGGCTGGCTTGGCGTTGGTGGCAAGTGATTATATCTCATTATTTTCTGTGTTAATTGTCTGTTAGATAGTGATACTGTGTGTAAGCGTTGTCTGAGAATTTAATGTTGTATCGGGGATATCAGGTTAATGTAAATAGGTAATGGAAGTAGAACAGGTATAATAGTTTTGTGCTGATGCAATTTACAGAAGAAGATGGAGGTACTTTATAGCGTTAGTATACATCATAGGTGGATAACTCCTCGAACGAAGGTGTATTGGCCGCCATATAAAAATCAAATTCCTTTAGTTGGTTTTGAAATTTGTTTAGTACTCTATGTTATTATAAATAAATATTTATTTATCAATTTATTTTTTGAAACCCTATACTGCCATTCTCTAGATAGTGATTATATAAAGACGTCCTAAACCCTTCGAAAACACGTGTAATTTTCGCCACCAAAAGACGTCCTAGAAATGTAACATTCTCACGTGTATAAAACGTCTTTTAATACACGTATAAATCTCGTCACCAAAAGACGTCCTAGAAATGTAAAATGTTCACGTGTATAATACGTCTTTAAATAGACGTATAAATCTCGTCACTAAAAGACGTCCTAGAAATGTGACATTTTCACGTTTCTGGCACGTGATATGTACGTTTAATTTTTACGTCATTTGGTTAATATATTACCAAAATTTCACGTGATTAAAACGTGACTCTGTTTGCTGGGGGGGTAACTGTTAAATATAATTTGTCGAAAATAAAGAGTTTAAAATCAATTTTTGAAATTTTTATTCCTACCAGGAGAGCAGAAACGCAATGGGGTAACTGTTAAATATAATTTGTCGAAAAAAAGAGTTTAAAATCAATTTTTGAAATTTTTATTCCTACCAGGAGAGCAGAAACGCAATGGGGTAACTTTTAAATATAATTTGTCGAAAATAAAGAGTTTAAAATCAATTTTTGAAATTTTTATTCCTACCAGGAGAGCAGAAACGCAATGGGGTAACTGTTAAATATAATTTGTCAAAAATAAAGAGTTTGAAATCAATTTTTGAAATTTTTATTCCTACCAGGAGAGCAGAAACGCAATGGGGTAACTGTTAAATATAATTTGTCAAAAATAAAGAGTTTGAAATCAATTTTTGAAATTTTTATTCCTACCAGGAGAGCAGAAACGCAATGGGGTAACTGTTAAATATAATTTGTCAAAAATAAAGAGTTTGAAATCAATTTTTGAAATTTTTATTCCTACCAGGAGAGCAGAAACGCAATGGGGTAACTGTTAAATATAATTTGTCAAAAATAAAGAGTTTGAAATCAATTTTTGAAATTTTTATTCCTACCAGGAGAGCAGAAACGCAATGGGGTAACTGTTAAATATAATTTGTCAAAAATAAAGAGTTTGAAATCAATTTTTGAAATTTTTATTCCTACCAGGAGAGCAGAAACGCAATGGGGTAACTGTTAAATATAATTTGTCAAAAATAAAGAGTTTGAAATCAATTTTTGAAATTTTTATTCCTACCAGGAGAGCAGAAACGCAATGGGGTAACTGTTAAATATAATTTGTCAAAAATAAAGAGTTTGAAATCAATTTTTGAAATTTTTATTCCTACCAGGAGAGCAGAAACGCAATGGGGTAACTGTTAAATATAATTTGTCAAAAATAAAGAGTTTGAAATCAATTTTTGAAATTTTTATTCCTACCAGGAGAGCAGAAACGCAATGGGGTAACTGTTAAATATAATTTGTCAAAAATAAAGAGTTTGAAATCAATTTTTGAAATTTTTATTCCTACCAGGAGAGCAGAAACGCAATGGGGTAACTGTTAAATATAATTTGTCAAAAATAAAGAGTTTGAAATCAATTTTTGAAATTTTTATTCCTACCAGGAGAGCAGAAACGCAATGGGGTAACTGTTAAATATAATTTGTCAAAAATAAAGAGTTTGAAATCAATTTTTGAAATTTTTATTCCTACCAGGAGAGCAGAAACGCAATGGGGTAACTGTTAAATATAATTTGTCAAAAATAAAGAGTTTGAAATCAATTTTTGAAATTTTTATTCCTACCAGGAGAGCAGAAACGCAATGGGGTAACTGTTAAATATAATTTGTCAAAAATAAAGAGTTTGAAATCAATTTTTGAAATTTTTATTCCTACCAGGAGAGCAGAAACGCAATGGGGTAACTGTTAAATATAATTTGTCAAAAATAAAGAGTTTGAAATCAATTTTTGAAATTTTTATTCCTACCAGGAGAGCAGAAACGCAATGGGGTAACTGTTAAATATAATTTGTCAAAAATAAAGAGTTTGAAATCAATTTTTGAAATTTTTATTCCTACCAGGAGAGCAGAAACGCAATGGGGTAACTTTTAAATATAATTTGTCGAAAATAAAGAGTTTAAAATCAATTTTTGAAATTTTTATTCCTACCAGGAGAGCAGAAACGCAATGGGGTAACTGTTAAATATAATTTGTCAAAAATAAAGAGTTTGAAATCAATTTTTGAAATTTTTATTCCTACCAGGAGAGCAGAAACGCAATGGGGTAACTGTTAAATATAATTTGTCAAAAATAAAGAGTTTGAAATCAATTTTTGAAATTTTTATTCCTACCAGGAGAGCAGAAACGCAATGGGGTAACTTTTAAATATAATTTGTCGAAAATAAAGAGTTTAAAATCAATTTTTGAAATTTTTATTCCTACCAGGAGAGCAGAAACGCAATGGGGTAACTGTTAAATATAATTTGTCAAAAATAAAGAGTTTAAAATCAATTTTTGAAATTTTTATTCCTACCAGGAGAGCAGAAACGCAATAGGGTAACTTTTAAATATAATTTGTCGAAAATAAAGAGTTTAAAATCAATTTTTGAAATTTTTATTCCTACCAGGAGAGCAGAAACGCAATAGGGTAACTTTTTAATGTTATCATTCTGCTCTTGCTTTTTTAGTTTCTGAAATAATTGAGTTTTAATGAGAAAAAAAAGGCGTGAGCGCAACTTTTAAATAAATCGATAAAAAATGAAAATTAGAAGGAAACCAATAACAATTCTGAATTCGAATCATCTTTGTGCACATTAAAAAAAAATCATTTCAATCGGATTAAAAAAAATTCTGACCCGAAAAATTTAGAATCGAATAAAAAATTGTAGAGGGGTGGTTTAAGGGTCGTAGATTCCAAAAAAAGTATCCATTCTGCTAAAAGGGGTATTGGCATAGTAAAAATGTATTTGAAAATTTTAGGATTTTTGTGGTAAAGAAATAACAATATTCGATAACACCAACAATATTTTAATAAAAAAAAATAAAATACAAATATCTTAAAAAACTATGTAATTATATTATTAATAAACTAAAAGTTTACCCAACCTTTAAAAAAAAAATCATCACATAAAATATATATTTTATAAAAGATGCTTTTCACTGAAATTAACTTATTATATGGCGCATCAGAAAAAATTAAATCTACTCAAATGCGATTTTAGACAGCAAAAAATTATTAACAATAGAATAGAATTTACATAGAAAAAATTTAAGTCACTAAAAATTCGAAATTGAGTTAGGAAAATCACGGCAATCTTAGTTTATATTTTATGTCCCCTCTAATCCGGTTGTTGTGTTTACCGGTGATTCTCCAGTTTTTAGTTAACCGGAGCAAAGCACTAATACCCAGGTCCTCAACTCAGTGGAGCAAGTAAAGCCCGCCCTATTGGCCGATACCATAAACGATTACTGGAGTATTCTTTCTCCACTGACGCTGCCCGTGCAAGTGGCCTTCACACTTAAAACGGAAGCTGGCACTAGAGGAAACCCGAAACCTGGACAAAGGTTCCAAAGTGACCCGTAACGAGCGAAGTACCGTTGCAGTATACAAAGTGTTTCATCGTGAGGGTTAGGAGAAAATGATCGAGTCAGATAATCACTTTCGTAAATAAAAGTTTAGATACAATTATAGAATCACAGATCCAGAAAAAAATGAAGAAAAATTTACGGAAAACTCCAAAATATCAAAGAAATAAACGTCAAGTATTTTTGTTGTGCAGAAAATCAGAGGAAATTGATATAGAAATACTCCCACAGTTTCCAATTGGGAAGTTTTTTCCCAAAATTCTTACAATGAAACCGAAAGTATGAAAGAAAAAACACATATAAGATGCAAATTTTTTACAAAAAAAATTAATTTTTTCTCGAAAGTTGGGAGAAAACTCTAAAAAAAGCTCAGAAAAAATCACACATGAATTGGAAAAAAAGCATGAATACATTTTTCCAAAGTACAATTTGAAAAAAAAAGAACAAAAACGCATTTTTCCACACTCGAACTCGAAAAAAAGAAGCAATAATACATTTTTCCACACTCGGATTTGGAAAAAAAGCAAGAATATATTTTTCCATACAGGAAAAGGCGCATATATGGGAATAAAGGGTGTAATTACCCACCTCGGGATACCAAAAAAATAGCACGAAAATAAATAAAAATGTATGAAATGTAAAAACAAACAAATAGGAATATTTGTTAAAAAATTTGATTACTCCCCTCCACCTCTAGGAAAAAAAGTTATCTACGCCCTTATTAAAAACAACAGCAAATTTTATAATACAGTTAGAATTTTAATTAAATATCAGCATTAATATTTAAGTTAATGTCATTTGAAAAGAAAATTATTCTCATGCACTTATTTAATCATTTTTTTTTTCTTAAAATGTATTTTTATTTTCGAAATATCTTACTCTGTAAGCGACAAATTATTTATAAAAAAAAATATATATATTTATTCGTATCGCAAATTTTTAATGATGTTTTTTTCATCTAATTCTTCTTCGGTAGTTCTGCTGCCGAAAAGACCAAAACCCCACCAAGAAGATTTCTTAATAGTCCTTTTAGATTCGTCAGATTTTAGTTGTTCGTTATCCAATAACCATTGACGATATTTTACCCATAAAGATTCCGTTACTTTATCTAAATCTTCTACAGATGAAGTTTCACCACCATAATCCATGGGCATTATTTCTAATGGAACTCCTTCTGGATAATTACCTAAAAATTGGATTTTATTATAAAATATTATAAAATATAAAAAAAAACTTTTTACCTCTATGAAATTTCACCATATTAATTAGTTCGGATTTGACTAAGGGTACTACAATTTTCATAACGTGATGTATCCAAGTTGCTGTATTTAATACATGAACTCCTTTTATTCGAACGGGATGAGCTTCTTGAATATATAAGAAAAAACATCTTAGGGCTGGTAAACTAACTCTTGCTAAATGACCCAATTGAACACCTTTCATATCGAAAATAACAATGTATCTGTAAACGAAAAATTAAAAGTATTCAAATTATTTTTTTATTAAAAATTAAGACATAAGTGAGATATTAAAGTTTACAATTAACACATTTTTCTATACAATGCGTATTTTTCGAGATATTATAAAATTCCAGATTATATGAATCACCCGGTATACGGTTTATGTATAAAAGGGCCTAAAAACCACATAAAAATAATGATTGGTAACCGGTTTGGGAAAAAATCTAGTTTACGGGAACTCCTCTGATTTTGACAATTTTTTTTTATAGACTAATTTGGGGTCGAGGAACACGAAAATATAAAAAAAAACTTGCGTTCTCTTACCAAAAAAAAAGTTATGAATTTTTGAAACCATCATCAGACCATTCTGTAACAATATTTTTTTTATAACCTTATTTCTTCTTAATACCTGTATTTTACGATTTTCTTTTCATATACAAATCTTGACCTAATAAATTACACAAAAATTGACGAAATCTTCTTGAACTAATAATACCAAAATAAAGTATAATTTATTTTAAAAAACATATTTTTAAGACGCCATTTTATTTCTTACGTCAATTTATTAGTCATACAGAAACCACAGAATAGACACTATACAGTGTTGCCGCGTTGAGTTTCTGAAATGTACTGAACATCAGCAATAAAATGTACTAGATTGTACTAAAATTTACGATATTAATTTTTCTCATAAAATATACCAATTTTTTGCACTGATGAAATCAAAAAATTATGTTTTGCAAAATATTTGTATTTATTTATCATAAAATATACACGAAAATGAATAAGATTGGGAAAAAATAAGGTAAAATGGGGAAAAAAGTGAAAATCATAAAAAATAGGAAATACAATGGAAAAATCAAAAAAACCATGGGCAAATAGGGAAAAATCCAAAAATGGAGAAAAATAAAAATCTGGAAAAATAGCAAAACATACGAGAAAATGGCGAAAAATAGGGAAAAATAATAAAAACAGTAAAAATAGGCAAGAAAAAAGGAAAATTATAAAAAAATGAGGAATATAGGGTAGAATTGGGATAAATTGGGAAAAATAAGGAGAAATGGTGAAAAATAGGAAAAAATACGAGAATATAAAGAAATTAGGAAAAAATAGGTAAACAGGGAAAAATACAAAAAAACAAGGAAAGCTCAGTCGTCCAGGTAATACTTTTACTACTATAATTTTTCTAATATTTTATTATACATAAAACATAAAATATGTGACCTTGGTCTCATTTAAAAATATACTAGAATTAGATCTATTTATGATAAAATAAACTTTTCTACTTTGCTGTTGAAAATGTACTAGGAATAGTACAAATATACTAAAACGGCAACACTGGTGCGGAAACTAAAATATAGTGAAAACTTGAATGAATTGTACTAGATTGTACTAAAAATGTACGATGTCGTGTCTCATAGAATATACCTATTTTTTGGAATGGAATTCAAAACGCGCCACCAGTTTTCCCAATAAAATACAAATTGTGCACTCAGTGTACACCAGTTTTACCAATGGAAATCGCTATAAGAATCCAAGGTCGGCGAAAATAAAGCAAATGAACAAATAATCCGCAGTTTATTCAAAAATATAGCACCTTTAGGTAGAATTGACATTGACGTATCACTAATATAAGTCGCGCATGCGCGTACACATTTCGGTCCATGAAAATACCGTAGCCTTCGCTTGTTTCGGGAAAAAGGAAAAAATCAGTAAAAACAGTGAGAACTTGGAGAAAATTGAGAAAAATTTTGAAAAAAGTGAAAAAATGGAAGAATTATCAAAATTAGAGGGAAAATTAAGGAAAAATAATGAAGAAGAGTTATAAAATGGGGAAAATAAAGGAAAACTAAAGAAAGATGGGGAAAAAATAGAGAAAAATGGTGAAAACTTGGGAAAATTTGGAAAAATATTGAAGAATGGAATAAAATCTGGAAAAATAATAAAAAAAGAAAAATGATGGAAACATGGAAAAATAGGAAAAACACAATATTGAAGAATGGTGAAAAATACAGGAAATTTAAGAAAATCTGGAAAAATGGCGAAAAATTGTGATAAACATAAAAAAAAAATAGGAAAAATAGGGAAAATCGAAAAAGATTGTGAAAAATTGGCAGAAATCGGAAAAAGTAGGGAATAATATTAAAAAATTTGTAGAAACATAAAAATTAAGAAAAACTGGAGGAAATCTGGAAAAATAGGACAAAATCTGGAAAAATAGTGAAACATTTGTATAAATATAAACAAATAATAAAAATAGGGGAAAATCTGGAAAAATAATGAAAAATTTGGAAAAACAGTGAATAAAAAAAAGAGGAAAAATAGGTTAAAATTGGGGAAAGTCTGGAAAAATGCGAAAAAATAGGAGATAAATATAAAAAAACAAGAAAAATTGATAAAAATACTAAAAACTAGTGAAAAGTAATAAAGAAGGTGAAAATCTGGAAAATTAGTTAAAAATTTGGGAAAAAGAGGAGAAAATTGTGAAAAATAGGGAAAAATCGGAAAAAATTTGGGATAGTGAAGAAATGTGGAAAATCTGGAAAAATTGGGATACATTTAAATAAATACGAAAAAATGACAAAAATTGGGAAAATTAGTGGAAATTAGTGAAAAAGAGAAGGAAATCTGAAACAATGGGAAAAAAATGGAGAAAAATAATGAAAACTGGGGAAAACTCTGGAAAACAGTGTAAAATTGGGATAAAAAAAGAATACGAAAAAGTTGGAAAAAATCGGAAAAAATGGGGGAAAAAGGGTAAAATTTGGGAAAAATATGGAAAGATGGTGAAAAATAGCGAGAAATGGGGGAAAATCTTTTAAAATTGTGAAAAATTTGAGATATTTAAGGTTAAAGTTTCAAATTTTCACATTTTATTTTTGACAGGTGACAGTTGGAGAAATAATGTTGATTGTTCTGAATAGAGTTTTTCAAGGACTTTTAAATGACATATTGCAAGTCAAATTCCGTGACATATTGCATCTGTCATTTTTTGATAGTTCGTTTGACAGATGTCGTACAAAATCTAATGGATTCTTTTGACGGGTAACTCAAATCCATATACCAAATTTCAGCTCAATCGGATCAAATCGTGGAAGAATACACACAGACAGACAGACAGACAGACTTCCATCTGGAAATGGTCTTAATCATTTTAGGTGACCTCAAAATGGATATTTCCATATTTATCTTAAAATGTTTTTTTTAGTTTGTTTACTACTACAATACTTTCCCTTCACGGAGGTGGATCGGGACAGTAAAAAAGTGAAAATATAATAATTTGTTTTGATTTTAATTATTTCTATTTTAGATTTTATAATTTTTTGCAATGTTATTTTTTTCTTTTCGATTATCGATAATTTTTAAACATCTCTCATCCCTATTGTAATAATAATAATAATACTCGCCCTACATTTCACCCCCTTACGGGTGAACCCCAGAAAATCAATGGCTTGTGCGGGGAAGGGACGGCTATTATTATTATTTGCCGTGGCGCTCCGAGGCGATTTACTGAGGATTGATAGCGCCATTTGGCTATGGGTGTAGGAAAACCCGGAAAATTTGACCACCATCATCGGAAAAGTGTCACATTATACATTTAATATTATTATTAACAATGTTTTAAAATAAACATGATGTAATAGATTAATGAAACAAAGTTTAACATATTAAATTCTATTTAAAGACAAACACGTGAACCTGTTTATTAATTAACGTTTTGAGGAAATAATTGTCAAGGTTTTTTATGCAAATACCCTATAAAAATTATATTCATAATTGATTGTATCTAATAATTAATAAATAAAATGTTATTTAAGTGACGCTTTTTATAATAATTAATTATTTATTGCTATAATGAAAATATGTTTTTTATTATTGACTAGTGTATTTTTAACCCAATTAAAAGATATATTAAAAAATATATATTTTACTTGTAATTATACATATTAAAATCTATTTTAAATTAAAAAAAAAAAAAAAAAAAGCTCACCCTTCTTCAATGCCATCTTCAAATAAAACCATATCGTTAAAGAGACAAAACGTTTTGATGCAATCAGCGAAATTCATTTTGGTGGGATCATTGTCTCTGACTGAATAGAGGACCACTCTGTATCCTTCGGGAGTTGTTTTCGGTAATCTCAATAAATGTCTGAAAATTTTAAATATTAGTTATTTATTTTTTGGTGCATATGATTATTCTTAAAAGAAGGGGAAATGGTTATTATAAAAAATAAATAAAAAAACTACAGTACTTATAAATTTATTTATTTTATTAAAAAAATCGGTGTGTCAGTCCAAAACTTTCCCGATGAGTATCTAGAGACGAATATTTTTATAGCCATATTGCTTCTGTCATTTTTTTGACAGTGACACTTTCGTTTGATAGATGTACAAAACCCATATATCAAATTTCAGCTCAATCGGATTAAATGTGTGGCTTCTATCGTGGAAACAGACAGACAGACAGACAGACTAAATGGTCTTAATCGTCTTAGAGGATCTTAAAAATTTAAAAAAAAACAACAAAAGCAAGATTCGTTTTTTGCACACGAATTTGAAAAGATTGGAATAAAAACACATTTTTCCACAAAAAAAAATTCAAAAGTATTTTTTCACAGACGAATGTGGAAAAAAGTAAAAAAAGTGAAAATGCTTTTTTTCACATAAAAATTGGTATAACAAATGCGTTTTTTCACACATACATAAAAATTGGAAAAAACAGAATTTTATCGCGCCCAAATTTAAAAAAAAATAATGCAACAAAGCATTTTTCTACACGAAAAACTAGAAAAAACAGTAAAAATGCATTTTTCACACATGAATTAGGAAAATAGCAAGAATGCATTTTTCCACACAAAAAATTGAAAATAACAGCAAAAACGCATTTTTTTTTTCAACAAATTCGAAAAAAAAAACAAGAGGCACGAATGCACACTCGAATTTGGAAAAAAACCACAAAAATATATTTTTCCATAAAAAAAAATCTAAAATACAGCAAAAACACATTTTTCCACATATAAATTGGTAAGAAAAAACAAGAATACATTTTTCCACATAAAAAACCAGAAAAAAACAACAAAAATGTGTTTTTTCATACATTCATTGGGAAGAAAGCAAGAATGAATTTTCTACTTAAAAATTGAAAAAACAGCAAATTCTTTTTAAACAAATTTGAAAATAAAAACAAAAGCAAGAACACATTTTTCCTTATTCAAATTTAAAAAAATGCAAAGTGCATTTTATCTCGCACAAATTTAAAAAGAAAAACAACAAAGAATTTTTCTAGATAGAAAAAAATACGAAAAAAATCGTAAAAAAAGTGTAAAAATTCGCAAAAATATCGATAAAGTAAAAAAGAAAATAGAAGAATAGAAAAACCAGTAAAAAAGAAAAATGAGGAACATAGGAAAAAATAGTGAAAACCAAAGAAAAATAGTGAAAAATTAGAAAAACTAGGAAAATGTAATAAAAAATTAATACAAAATCAGAATAAAACACAGAAAAAACATTGAAAAATAAAACGAAGAAAATTGAAAAAAAAAAAATGAGAAAATGAAAAAAGTTGAAAAAATTAATATATTAGAAAACAAAATGGTAAAACAAGAAAATCAAGAAAATTATAAAAAAAACCGAAAAAAAAATGGAAGAAATCGAAAACTATCGTACAAAAATTAATAGAAAATCGTAAAAAAAGCAAAAAAAAAATTGCAATAAAATCAAAACAAAATCCAAAAAAAAAAACGCACAAAATAGCAACAGAATTAAAAAAAGAAATAAATAAAAACCCGAAAACAATTGTAACAATTGAAAATTCGTAAGAATTGAAATAAATCGAAAAGAAAAATCAAAAAACAAACAAACAAAAAAAAAAAAGAAATGGGAAAAAACACAAAATCAGAATAAAACAGAAAAAAAATCGGACAAGGAAGAAAACATTAGAAAAAGTTAAAAAACACAGAAAATATTGGAAGAAAATGCATTTTCCACACAAAAAAATTAAAAATAACATCAAAAACGACGCTTTATTTTTTTAACAAATTCAATAAAAAAAAACAGAAGCACACTGGAATTTGGAAAAAATCGCAAAAATGTATTTTTCTATACAAAAAAATTGGAAAATTACAGCAAAAACGCATTTTTTTCCCAACAATTTCGAAAAAAAAACCAGAAGCACGAATGCTATGACATAAACTAAAAAATTTTTTTGCAAAATTTTGATTTTAGCGGGTAGAAAATGGCGAAAAAATAGGAACAAATGGAGCGAAATAGTAAAAAATTGATAAATTTGGAAAAAAGAGAAAAACAGGGAAAAAATTGGGAAAAAATAAGAAAAATGGAGCAAAAACTGGAAATTTTGAAAAAAAGTTAAAAAACCAGGAAAATCTGTAAACATTGGGAAAACATTTTGGAAACTTGGGAAAAAATAGGGAAAAATTGGGAAATAGTAGGGAAAATTGGAAAAAAATAAAGAAAATAAAACAAAATAGGGAAAAATAAGTACAAATAAGGACAAATAGGGAAAAATAAATAAAAGTGAAGAAAATAGGAAAAATTTATGATAAACAGGAAAAAATCGAAAAACATGGGAATAAAAAAATATAGAGAAAATGTGGTAAAATATGGAAAAAATGTGAAAAAATAGGAACAAATATAGCAAAATTGGGAAAAAATAAGTAAAATTGGGAAATTTGGGAAAATAGTGCAAAATGGGGAAAATGAGAAAGTTAAAACAAAATGAAAAAAATTGGGAAAAATAAAGGAAGACAGAAAAAAATATGCAAATGCGATAATAAATATGAAAACATAGGAAAATAGGACAATATTGGGAAAAATTAAAAATAAATGGAACATATGAAATAACAGAAAATAATAGGGATAAATATAGAAAAACTGGGAAACAATAATGAAAAACAAGAAAATATAAAGAAATAGAAAAAACATGGTAAAATAGCCCAAACCAGAGAAAATAGGGGAAAAATAGTAAAATTTGCGAAAAATTGGGAAAAATAAGAAAAAGAGACAAAATGGGGAAATTGAAGATAAATACAGACAAATCGAGAAAAATAAGAAAATAAATGTGAAAATATTGACAATCGGGGAAAATAAGGAAAATAGGAATAAATAGATAATAATAGGGATAAAATCAGTAAAAAATAATGAAAAAATAGTAAGAATTGGAAGAAATGAGAAAAACAGGGAAATTAGAATAAAAAGGGGAAAAATATAAAAAAAATAGAGAAAAACAGGATAGAATATGGAAAAGCGGGTAGACATACCGAAAAATAAGGTAAAATTGCGAAAAATTGGAAAAAATGGACAAAAACATGAAATATAAAAAACAATAGGAATAAATTGGGAAAAAATAATGAAAAACAGGAAAAATATCAATAAATAGGGAAATTTTGGGAAAAATAGGAAAACTAAGTCTAAATAGAAAAAAATAAGGAAAAATAAAGAAAATAGGATAAAATAATAGAAAACAGGAACAATTATAAAGAAAATAGAGGAAAAATAGTGAGAAATATAGGAAAAATAGTGAACAATTGGGAAAAATAGAAAAAATTTCCGTTTGACAAACACATATACCAAATTTCAGTTCAATCGGATTAAACGTGTAGCCTCTATCGTGGAAGAATACACACAGACAGACAGACAGACAAACAGACTTCTATCTGGAAATTTTTTTAATCATCCCAGATGATTTTTTTTAGCTCGTTCACAATACTTTCCCTTTAAAGAGCCCAAAATTGACATCTTAGTTTGGTATCTGGTATGGGAATGGAAACTGGAGACCCACAATAAGGTAACCAGGCCCAAAAAACGGATCATCAACCTCACTAATCGGCCCAAAACCAGATATAGGTGAACCAAAGTGTATCTAGTTGTTCTAAATGTTTTAAGTCGGTCTACTAAAAGAATCATCCTGTATAATATATCTACCCGCTGTAAGAATTTTAGAAATGAATTGACTAAGTTATATACCTCTTAAGTTATTTTTATTGCTGTTTGATATTTTTCAGTTTCTTCTTCTTCTTCTTCTTCCTCTTTTATTTTCGGCGCTGTTATTTGAATTTTTCTGATATCTTTATCACTTTTATATGGAGTCGTTTTTTTAAATAATTCGTGATCTTTATTTATTTCAAACGTAACTAGTTTTTTTAAATCTAAATTATGAATTTCCAGCTCTTTATTTTGTTCTTCTTCTTCTTCTTTATCTTCTTCTTCTTTATCTTTCGTAATGTAAAATTGTCTAGGTTTGTAATTTTTCATTCTATTAGTTTCATTTTTAACTATTTGAATTTTTGAGTATTTTTTTATAGGGTTTAGTAAATACTTTCTTTTGTTTTTAATTATTTGCAGCGATGTTATTGGTTGTTGTTTTTTTCCCAGTTTCATTTTAATAGTATCTATATCAGTTTTTGAAAATATTATTTTCTTTTTTCTTTCATTTTCACAATTTATGACATGTTTTGAATCAGCCATAGCTTAAAATTAATTTAAAAATATTATGTTTGCTTTAATATTTAGTCTAATTTTTAATTATGACCAAATATTAGTTTGTTTAGATCATAAAAAAAGTTAATTTTAATTATAAATATAAAAATTTTATGCATCTGATTTAAAAGATACATACTTAATATTTGTTTGTAGTTTAAAATTCCCTGTTGGGGCATAAAAATGGTGAGTGACTTCGGACAAAATATATTTTTCCAAACGTCATTGGCCCTTAATAATGAAACACTAGGAATTCGTTTCACTTCTACATTGTTTTTTATAATTTGTATAGTTTTCTAAAATTTTAAAATCCACTATTAAATAATTGAAAAATGAATACTTCGTTCTGAGGGATCATGCGATTTTTACAAAAAATAAAGTGGATCTTACGTATTTTAGTCTCCTGAATACGAATCCGAAATCCTCCACGTGGCAATCTCAAATAGTTTCGGAGATACAGCCCTATTTTGTTCACTATTTAACAGCTCAAATTTCTGTTATTAAAAACACACAAAAATCTTCCTAATTATTATCAAAACACTATAAATGCCTTAATTTATTTGTTTTCAACACTTTATAACGTAAAAAATCACTGTTTTTTAAAAAAAATCACTCTAATTTAGATAGATCACTAAAGTTAGGTTAATCAGCTGACAATCTTCTTCTTTTTCCTTTATTGGACTATGTCCATAGGCAATTTCCCCAAAAGCTAACAATTATGTCTATAATTTTTTAATGTTGGCAAACGTGACTGACTACGTGATTGTTCGTTTGACTCTTGTCGGATTTGTAATTTAAATTATAAAAGCCGTTTTTTAGCTGTTATATTAGTTTAAAACGTGTTCAAAATGACGTCATAATTAATAGATGGCTAAAATGCTGTTTTAAAATCTGTCACCTACCACATATTACGTGATGTGACGAAATACATTTTCTAAAAAATGGATTTAGATTTTTTAATGATATCTTGATAGAGGCTTTAATTAAACGATTATAATTTTTATTTGCCGAGCAAATTCTGGATCTGAAGTAAAAATATAACATACTGATTAACTATAATATATATAAACTAATAATTTTTGTAAAAACGTACTTAATTGTACATTGTAAATATGGTAATTTATTTTCATTCTATTTTTTTTTAAATAAATAAATTCAAGATGGCGACTCCAAAATGGCGGACAAAATTTATGATTATTAAGCAATTCCATTCAAAATTGGTACATAGGGATTTTTGGTGTTTTAAATTTTCAATTTTTTCTCAAAATTAATAAATTTAAGATGGCGGACTAGATATGGGATTATGATCAGATTCTTTTCAAAATTGGTATTAGGGGTTTTTTTTTTCGATAGGAAATTATGATTTTTTTTTCAAAATAAATAAATCCAAGATGGTGGACGAAATTTATGATTCAATTCAAAATTGGTACAAGAGGTTTTTTGGTGTTGGAGATTATGATTTTTTTTTCAAACTGCACAGAATTTTTTATTTACATTATCGGAATCAAAAAATATTTACTCCTGCAACATATACAGTATACCATGATTGTTAATTTTTTCAAATATAAATATTTCCTTTTAACCTAGCAGATAACAGATTGATGCGTTCGGAACAATAATAAAAATTCGGTTTACTCGCGAGTAACATGATCAATGTCAACATCTTGTCACCAGCAGCAATACCGAACGCAGTGCGAAACTCGAAATTTGTTTGACATTAGACAAACAGGGAGCGCCTATTTTGAGACAAATATTCCATAATAATAATTTTGTTAGCGCCTATTGGGAGACAAAAATTTCATAACAATAATTTTGTTAGCGCCTATTGGGAGACAAATATTCCATAATGAGAGACAACTATTCCAAATATGGAGATAAATGTGTTTTGAACAAGTTCAGGATTAGGTCCGCGAAAATACCTAATGTTCAGATTTTTCTAAACGTTTGGCAACATGGTATGTATCCAACCATAGATATAGAAATCAAAAATTCAACAGAACATATGAATCTCTTATAGTGTCAACTGTCAACCGTAATTAAACCATATAGATCGAATAGCCCAGGCAGCTGAGACCTTAAAAGGAAAAGAAGATTTAATTTAGCTTTGGTTTAAAATATTTCGTCACCGTTGCATCGCTAAAAAACACCTTATAGATATCCAGCAAGAACTGACAAGAGTCAAACGAACAATCATATAGTCACGTTTGCCAACATTAAAAAATAATATACCCAATTGTCAGCTGATTAACCTAACTTTAGTGATCTGTCTAAATTTCAAATTAGAGTGAAAATAGTGATTTTTTCCGTTACAAAGTTTCGAAAACAAGTAAATAAAGGCATTTTTAGTGTTTTGATAATAATTTGGAAGAATTTTGTGTGTTTTTAATAACAGAAATTTGATCTGCCAAATAGTGAACAAAATAGGGCTGTATCTTCGAAACTATTTGAGACCGGTACATTTTGATTTCAGATTCGTATTCAGGAGACTAAAATACGTAAGATCTACATTATTTTTTTTAAATCATATGATCCTACAAATTTTTTAAGATATATTAATAATTTAATAGTAATAAAGTGACTTACCAGTGATGCAGTGATGGGAAATATGTGGCAAAAGTTATTCATCACAATGAATTTTGATATTTATGAAAAACGGAAATTTTGATTGATGACCGATAAAATGTTTTTGTTTATTTACTTAATAAATTTTAGTGAAAATCAAGTATGTATATGTCATTCATCACATCAAATTTCTGTCTTCCAGTTTTATATATATATATATAAAATTCTTGTAGTAATGAATTCAGTATTAATAAGACATTCGCATAAATTAAAAATACCAGTAAGTACTTCACAAATAGTTATTATTATTATTTTAAAATTATTTATTTTATTTAAGGTTCAACCTTCTACACGGTTATTAGTAAGATCCATTTTTATTTCAAGAGAAATTAAAATCCAATCATGCCACGATTTATTGGAGGAAAAAAATCTTTCAAAAATAAATTTATCCATAAAACGAAACTTTAATCAAAAAAAATGTCGTAATAATGGAGAAATAATATTTAAAATTAAAGAAAAAGCTAAACGAAACGATTTGATTAATATCAAATCAGATAATAATAATAATAATTCTAAATATTTAAAAAATTTTGACGCGAAATCGCAAACGGTTTTTTTTGATGTTTCTAAAGGAGAAAAAGGTTTGTTTCAATTTGAATGTTTTTTTTTTCTCTTAAGTAATAATTAATATATTTTCAGCTTGTTTAGAAAATATAAAAATAATATTTAATTTGTATTGTTTAATTATTTATTTATATACGTTTAGAATGAAAACCGTAAATTACAAACTGGACTATTTTTTCACTTTTTTTTAACTATTTATCCCAATTTTTAACTATTTTTCCCAAATTTTCACCTTTTTTCATTAGTTTTTGTCTCAATTTTCCCTGTTTTTTAATACTATCAAAATTTTTCACAATTTTTTCAGACTCTCCCCAATTTTTTTAATCGTTGGGAAAGTTTTAGGGCAACAACCGATTTTTTCACTATTTTTGCAGATTTTCACTATTTTTCCCAGTTTTTAACTATTTTTCCAAATTTTCACATTTTTTCATTAGTTTTTGGTATTTGTCTCAATGTTTCCTGTTTTTTAATACTTATCCCAATTTTTCACCATTTTTCCAGACTTTCCCCAATTTTTCATATTTTTTAAATGTATCCAAATTTTTCACTATTTTTGTAGTTTTCCCCTATTTTCCCCAATTTTCATATTTATTTAAATTTTTTCACAATTTTTTTATATTGCCCACCTATTTTTTCGGAATCTCCTATTTTTCCGCATTTCTAGTTTTTCCTCAATTTTAACCTATTTTTTCTATTTTTTAATTTATCCCAACTTTTCACTGTTTTTTCAAATTGTCCCCAATTTTTCGTTGTTTTTTTTTCAGATTTTCCCCCAATTTTTCAGATTTTCCCCTATTTTTCTTATTTTTTAATATTTATTCAAATTATTCACTGATTTTAAAGATTTTCCCCTATTTATCGTTATTTTTCATATATTTCTAGATTTTTCCCCATTTCTCCTGATTTTTTCCTATTTTTTTTGATTTTTCGTATTTTTTTTTAATTTATCCAAATTTTACACTGTTTTTCCAGAGTTTTAACTAGTTTTCAATATTTTTCTCCATTTTTTGCCCATTTTTCCAAATTTCCTCCTAATTTCCACTCATTTTCCCAATTTTTGTCATTTTTTCGTATTTTTTTTAAATGTATCCCAATTTTTTCAGATTTTTCACAATTGTTCACTCTCTCAATATTTCACTATTTTTTCCGATTTTTTCCTTCACTTCCGAATTTTTCCACAATTTGTCAAGATTTTTAACTATTTTTCCAGATTTTTTCCTTTTTTTTTATTCTTTCACTATTTTCTCCTAATTTTTCACTGTTTTTCCAGATTTTGTCCCTATTTTACATGATTTTTCCCAAATGTTTCCTGTGTTTCTATCTTTTTCCTTTTTTCACCATTTTTCCAGTTTTTATCCCATTTTTCAAAATTTTCACTTTTTTTCCTAAATTTTCACTATTTTTTCCCGATCTTTCTTTAGTTTTCCTTATTTTATCCCTCTTTTTCATTATTTTTCCTTATTTTCCTCTTAATTTTGATTGTTTTTCCATTTTTTTTTCGCTTTTTTCACTATTTTTCTCAGTTTTCTCCGACTTTTCACTGTTTTTACCGATTTTCCCCCTTTTCCCCTTTTTCCCAATTTTTCACAGTATTCCCCATCCATTCCAATTTTCCCTTATTTTTACCGTTTTTTTTTTTTTTTTTTTTTTTTTTTTTTTTTTTTTTTTTTTTAAGTATTTTTCCCAATTTGTTGATAATTTTTTCCCATTTTTCCCAAAAAGTAATGAATAATTTTTTAACTTAATTAGAAGATCCCAAGTATGAAAAAATGCCAAGTCTAAGTACGGATCGAGAAAAAAGCGACCATACATTTTTAAAAATAGACCATACAGATAATAATAATAATAAAGAAATAATAACCGACATCAAGATGAAAAACGATGAAATCATCAAAAATGTGATACGTGAATTAATTTCCAGAGGATGCGTACACGATGATAATTTTTTCAAAAAATTTCAAATGTAAGTGTAAAAAATATACAGGGTGATCCACCGGTCTGTAGCCCAAAAACCAAACACTTATTTTAAAATCTGTTTTCATATCAGAAAAGACAATAATCTAAAAAATAATTTTAAATCATACAGGGTGCTCCAGGAAAGTAAAACATACGAAGGTCATATATTTTTTTAAATACAACACCCTATATATTTTTATATTTTTAGACTCGTTGATTTCAAAAACCTATTACACTCAAAATTTGCGTATTATGTAAAAATATAAAATATATAGGGTGTTCCATTTAAAAAAAAAAATATGACCTTCATATGTTTTTAATTTCTTGGAGCACCCTGTATAGTTTAAAATATTTTTGTAGATCATTTTCTTTTCTGATATAAATCTCACTGTCAAAACAGATTTTTCAAAAAGTGTTTATTACCGGTGGAGTGGACCACCCTGTATATGCTCTCAAAGACATATTATATTGAATTGTTTATAGATACGAAGAAGCAGGTTATTTTCGAAATCGAATTGAAAAAAAAAACTTTATTAATCCAGATTTGAATTATGTTTGTAAAAATGGAGGAAAACCTAAAAAAATGCAAATTAACATTTATAATGGACAAATAATGGAAAATATTCAATTTGTTGCGCCATTAAACCGAACACATTATTTAAATTTAAGTAAGTACATTTTTACCAATTTTTCGCAAAGTTTCACTGTTTTTCCAGAATTTCCAATATTTTTCCAGATTTTTTACTGTTTTCCAATATTTTTCACAATTTTTCTTGATTTTACACAATTTTTCGCTATCCCAATTTTTCTTTATACCAATTTTTCACTATAACAATTTTTTACTATTTTTTCAGATTTTCTCGGTACTATTTTTCGTAAATTTTTCCAATTTTCTTTTACTTGAAACAATTTTTCACTTTTTTTTCAGATTTTCCCTGATTTTTTATATTTTTATAAATTTTCACTGTTTTTCTCGAGTTTCCCGTAGTTTTCATTGCTTCCCCATTTTTCAGATTTGCTCCTATTTTTCATTAATTTCCACTAATTTTCCCAATTTTTGCCATTTTTTCGTATTTATTTAAATATATCCCAATTTTTCCAGAATTCAATTAATCAATATACACTGAGAGGCTGAATCACACAACAGTGCTTCAGTAAACAATTAAATAATTCACATAAATACATAATAATATAATTGTCATAAATAAATAATAGAATTTTCGATTTTTTGGCAGAAGAAAAATGTTGATTTTATTAATTTTTTTTTTATTTGCAGCAATAGATAAATTAAATATGTCTTCTGAATCAGTTAAAAAAAATTGTCGAAATTCTAAACCTGGAGAATGTAATAAAGAATCACCATCAAAAGAAAAGGAACTTATTAAAAGAAAACCGGAACAAAGTATGAAAAATCAATGGAGACCAATTAAAATACAGAGTAATTATTCTATTTATTTTTTACAATAATAATTTTAACTAAAATAAGAGATGGAAAAATAATATTTACTACCAAGGGAAATTAGTTTATTTTTTTTTGGAAAATTGTCTATTGAAAGAAAAAATGATAATTTAGACTTTACAATTTTTATCGAATTTACTGGACTATTTTTTATAGATAACCAAGGGAAATTGGTTTATTTTTTGGAAAATTATCTATTGAAAGAAAAAATGATAATTTAGACTTTACAATTTTTATAGAATTTACTGGACCATTTTTTTACATATAACCATGGGAAATTAGTTTATTTTTTGGAAAATTATCTATTGAAAGAAAAAATGATAATTCAGACTTTACAATTTTTATCGAATTTACTGTACTATTTTTTATAGATAACCAAGGGAAATTAGTTTATTTTTTGGAAAATTATCTATTGAAAGAAAAAATGATAATTTAGACTTTACAATTTTTATCGAATTTACTGGACTATTTTTTATAGATAACCAAGGGAAATTGGTTTATTTTTTGGAAAATTATCTATTGAAAGAAAAAATGATAATTTAGACTTTACAATTTTTATCGAATTTACTGGACTATTTTTTATATATAACCAAGGGAAATTAGTTTATTTTTTGGAAAATTATCTATTGAAAGAAAAAATGATAATTTAGACTTTACAATTTTTATCGAATTTACTGGACTATTTTTTATATATAACCAAGGGAAATTAGTTTATTTTTTGGAAAATTATCTATTGAAAGAAAAAAATGATAATTTGGACTTTGCAATTTTTATCGAATTTACTGGACCATTTTTTATAGATAACCAAGGGAAATTAGTTTATTTTTTGGAAAATTATCTATTGAAAGAAAAAATGATAATTTAGACTTTACAATTTTTATCGAATTTACTGGACTATTTTTTATAGATAACCAAGGGAAATTGGTTTATTTTTTGGAAAATTATCTATTGAAAGAAAAAATGATAATTTAGACTTTACAATTTTTATAGAATTTACTGGACCATTTTTTTACATATAACCATGGGAAATTAGTTTATTTTTTGGAAAATTATCTATTGAAAGAAAAAATGATAATTCAGACTTTACAATTTTTATCGAATTTACTGTACTATTTTTTATAGATAACCAAGGGAAATTAGTTTATTTTTGGAAAATTATCTATTGAAAGAAAAAATGATAATTTAGACTTTACAATTTTTATCGAATTTACTGGACTATTTTTTATAGATAACCAAGGGAAATTGGTTTATTTTTTGGAAAATTATCGTATTGAAAGAAAAAATGATAATTTAGACTTTACAATTTTTATCGAATTTACTGGACTATTTTTTATATATAACCAAGGGAAATTAGTTTATTTTTTGGAAAATTATCTATTGAAAGAAAAATTGATAATTTAGACTTTACAATTTTTATCGAATTTACTGGACTATTTTTTATATATAACCAAGGGAAATTAGTTTATTTTTTGGAAAATTATCTATTGAAAGAAAAAAAATGATAATTTGGACTTTGCAATTTTTATCGAATTTACTGGACCATTTTTTATAGATAACCAAGGGAAATTAGTTTATTTTTTGGAAAATTATCTATTGAAAGAAAAAATGATAATTTAGACTTTACAATTTTTATCGAATTTACTGGACTATTTTTTATAGATAACCAAGGGAAATTGGTTTATTTTTTGGAAAATTATCTATTGAAAGAAAAAATGATAATTTAGACTTTACAATTTTTATCGAATTTACTGGACTATTTTTTATATATAACCAAGGGAAATTAGTTTATTTTTTGGAAAATTATCTATTGAAAGAAAAAATGATAATTTAGACTTTACAATTTTTATCGAATTTACTGGACTATTTTTTATAGATAACCAAGGGAAATTGGTTTATTTTTTGGAAAATTATCTATTGAAAGAAAAAATGATAATTTAGACTTTACAATTTTTATAGAATTTACTGGACCATTTTTTTACATATAACCATGGGAAATTAGTTTATTTTTTGGAAAATTATCTATTGAAAGAAAAAATGATAATTCAGACTTTACAATTTTTATCGAATTTACTGTACTATTTTTTATAGATAACCAAGGGAAATTAGTTTATTTTTTGGAAAATTATCTATTGAAAGAAAAAATGATAATTTAGACTTTACAATTTTATCGAATTTACTGGACTATTTTTTATAGATAACCAAGGGAAATTGGTTTATTTTTTGGAAAATTATCTATTGAAAGAAAAAATGATAATTTAGACTTTACAATTTTTATCGAATTTACTGGACTATTTTTTATATATAACCAAGGGAAATTAGTTTATTTTTTGGAAAATTATCTATTGAAAGAAAAAATGATAATTTAGACTTTACAATTTTTATCGAATTTACTGGACTATTTTTTATATATAACCAAGGGAAATTAGTTTATTTTTTGGAAAATTATCTATTGAAAGAAAAAAATGATAATTTGGACTTTGCAATTTTTATCGAATTTACTGGACCATTTTTTATAGATAACCAAGGGAAATTAGTTTATTTTTTGGAAAATTATCTATTGAAAGAAAAAATGATAATTTAGACTTTACAATTTTTATCGAATTTACTGGACTATTTTTATAGATAACCAAGGGAAATTGGTTTATTTTTTGGAAAATTATCTATTGAAAGAAAAAATGATAATTTAGACTTTACAATTTTTATAGAATTTACTGGACCATTTTTTTACATATAACCATGGGAAATTAGTTTATTTTTTGGAAAATTATCTATTGAAAGAAAAAATGATAATTCAGACTTTACAATTTTTATCGAATTTACTGTACTATTTTTTATAGATAACCAAGGGAAATTAGTTTATTTTTTGGAAAATTATCTATTGAAAGAAAAAATGATAATTTAGACTTTACAATTTTTATCGAATTTACTGGACTATTTTTTATAGATAACCAAGGG
This sequence comes from Neocrepidodera transversa, assembly GCA_963243735.1. Classification (NCBI taxonomy): domain Eukaryota; kingdom Metazoa; phylum Arthropoda; class Insecta; order Coleoptera; family Chrysomelidae; genus Neocrepidodera; species Neocrepidodera transversa. The sequence goes on along the minus strand of OY725345.1, from coordinate 322,538 downwards.
AAATTGGTTTATTTTTTGGAAAATTATCTATTGAAAGAAAAAATGATAATTTAGACTTTACAATTTTTATCGAATTTACTGGACTATTTTTTATATATAACCAAGGGAAATTAGTTTATTTTTTGGAAAATTATCTATTGAAAGAAAAAATGATAATTTAGACTTTACAATTTTTATCGAATTTACTGGACTATTTTTTATATATAACCAAGGGAAATTAGTTTATTTTTTGGAAAATTATCTATTGAAAGAAAAAAATGATAATTTGGACTTTGCAATTTTTATCGAATTTACTGGACCATTTTTTATAGATAACCAAGGGAAATTAGTTTATTTTTTGGAAAATTATCTATTGAAAGAAAAAATGATAATTTAGACTTTACAATTTTTATCGAATTTACTGGACTATTTTTTATAGATAACCAAGGGAAATTGGTTTATTTTTTGGAAAATTATCTATTGAAAGAAAAAATGATAATTTAGACTTTACAATTTTTATCGAATTTACTGGACTATTTTTTATATATAACCAAGGGAAATTAGTTTATTTTTTGGAAAATTATCTATTGAAAGAAAAAATGATAATTTAGACTTTACAATTTTTATCGAATTTACTGGACTATTTTTTATAGATAACCAAGGGAAATTGGTTTATTTTTTGGAAAATTATCTATTGAAAGAAAAAATGATAATTTAGACTTTACAATTTTTATAGAATTTACTGGACCATTTTTTTACATATAACCATGGGAAATTAGTTTATTTTTTGGAAAATTATCTATTGAAAGAAAAAATGATAATTCAGACTTTACAATTTTTATCGAATTTACTGTACTATTTTTTATAGATAACCAAGGGAAATTAGTTTATTTTTTGGAAAATTATCTATTGAAAGAAAAAATGATAATTTAGACTTTACAATTTTTATCGAATTTACTGGACTATTTTTTATAGATAACCAAGGGAAATTGGTTTATTTTTTGGAAAATTATCTATTGAAAGAAAAAATGATAATTTAGACTTTACAATTTTTATCGAATTTACTGGACTATTTTTTATATATAACCAAGGGAAATTAGTTTATTTTTTGGAAAATTATCTATTGAAAGAAAAAATGATAATTTAGACTTTACAATTTTTATCGAATTTACTGGACTATTTTTTATATATAACCAAGGGAAATTAGTTTATTTTTTGGAAAATTATCTATTGAAAGAAAAAAATGATAATTTGGACTTTGCAATTTTTATCGAATTTACTGGACCATTTTTTATAGATAACCAAGGGAAATTAGTTTATTTTTTGGAAAATTATCTATTGAAAGAAAAAATGATAATTTAGACTTTACAATTTTTATCGAATTTACTGGACTATTTTTTATAGATAACCAAGGGAAATTGGTTTATTTTTTGGAAAATTATCTATTGAAAGAAAAAATGATAATTTAGACTTTACAATTTTTATCGAATTTACTGGACTATTTTTTATATATAACCAAGGGAAATTAGTTTATTTTTTGGAAAATTATCTATTGAAAGAAAAAATGATAATTTAGACTTTACAATTTTTATCGAATTTACTGGACTATTTTTTATAGATAACCAAGGGAAATTGGTTTATTTTTTGGAAAATTATCTATTGAAAGAAAAAATGATAATTTAGACTTTACAATTTTTATCGAATTTACTGGACTATTTTTTATATATAACCAAGGGAAATTAGTTTATTTTTTGGAAAATTATCTATTGAAAGAAAAAATGATAATTTAGACTTTACAATTTTTATCGAATTTACTGGACTATTTTTTATAGATAACCAAGGGAAATTGGTTTATTTTTTGGAAAATTATCTATTGAAAGAAAAAATGATAATTTAGACTTTACAATTTTTATCGAATTTACTGGACTATTTTTTATATATAACCAAGGGAAATTAGTTTATTTTTTGGAAAATTATCTATTGAAAGAAAAAATGATAATTTAGACTTTACAATTTTTATCGAATTTACTGGACTATTTTTTATAGATAACCAAGGGAAATTGGTTTATTTTTTGGAAAATTATCTATTGAAAGAAAAAATGATAATTTAGACTTTACAATTTTTATCGAATTTACTGGACTATTTTTTATATATAACCAAGGGAAATTAGTTTATTTTTTGGAAAATTATCTATTGAAAGAAAAAATGATAATTTAGACTTTACAATTTTTATCGAATTTACTGGACCATTTTTTATATATAACCAAGGGAAATTGGTTTATTTTTTGGAAAATTGTTTATTGAAAGAAAAAATAATAACAATATTAATTTTTTAGTGGTAAAACCCATACAAAAATTAGAAAAAACATCTGTTAAGAAAACAAAACAAATACAAGTAAAAAAATCTCCTGGTATTCGTGAAAGTTTAAGCGAAATTTTTAACAAATTTGGCTTATCAAAAAGAAAAATCAGTTCTGTATATTATTTTGCAGGTAAATACTGCAATTTTTAATTTTAATTTTTTTTATTTATTAAATTTTAATATTTTTAAGCTGCTGAAAATGGCAAAGAAAAAAACTTAAGTCAATGGTATAAATTAGGAAATAAATATCCTTGGAATGGATTTAATGGATCACTACCACTCTTATCTTCATATCAATCAAATTTATTAACAACTGGAAAACGTCAATTTTCTTCATTTGAAAATAAATCATTCCTTTCAGACAATCCTAAAGGTTTGACTCGTTTGATTTTCAAGTCTGTCTGTCTATCTGTCTGTCTGTGTGTATTCTTTCACGATAAGAGGTCACACGTTTAATCCGATTGAGCTGGAATTTGGTATATGGGTTTGGGTTACCTGTCGGAACAACCCATTAGTTTTTATATGACATCTGTCAAATGGATTTGTCATTATCAAAAAATGACAGATGCAATATGTCACGGAATTTGACTTGCAATATGTCATTTAAAAGCCCTTGAAAAACTCTATTTGGAGCAGTCAAAATTATTTCTCTAACTGTCACCTGTCAAAAATAAAAAAATGTCAAAACTTTAAATTTTCACTGTTTTTCCCGAATTTAATAAATTTTTCATTGTATTTCCCGATTTTTTACTGTTTTCCCCTATTTTTGCCATTTTTTCGTATTTATTTAAATGTATCCCAATTTTTATAAATTTTCCATAATTGTTCACTTCCCAATATTTCACTGTTTTTCCAGATTTTCCTCTATTCATCAATATTTTTCCCCGTTTCTCCACTCTTTGTCCCGATTTCCCCATTTTCTCCTCTTTTTATCAGTTTACCCCAATTTTTAACCAGTTTTGTAGATTTTCCCCTTTTCCTCATTATTTTTCCCAATTTTTCACTAATTTTCCCAATTTCTCCTAATTTTTATCAGTTTTCCTGACTATTTCCCATTTTTGCTATTTTTTAATATGTCTCCGAATTTTCCACCATTTACCTATTTTTCCCAATTTTCCTCTATATTTCTTTTTTTTATATTTATCCAATTTTTTTACCATTTTTCCAGATTTTCTCCTTTTTCCCGGTTTTTCATTATTTTTTTCAATTTTTTATTATTTTTCTCGATTTCACCTCTTTTTTCTGAATATTTTTCCAGATTTTCCCCTATTTTTTTTTATTTTTATTCAAATTTTTCACCATTTTTATAAATATTTTCCCTCATTTCTTGCTATTTTTCACCATCTTTCCAGTTTTTTCCCGGTTTTCCCAGATTTCACGCTATTTCCCCCTATTTTTCCGGATTTTTATCCATTACATTGTTTTTCCAGAGTTTTAACTAGATTTCATTATGTTTCCCCATTTTGTGCCCATTTTTTCATATTTCCTCTTATTTTTCATTAATTTCCACTAATTTGCCCAATTTTTGTCATTTTTTCGTATTTATTTAAATGTATCCCAATTTTTCCAGATTTTCCACAATTGTTCACTTTCCCAATATTTCACTATTTTTTCCGATTTTTCCCTATTTTTCCACGATTTGACAAGATGTTCCCCTATTTTTTACTATTTTCTCTTTTTACTAATTTTTCACTATTTTTCCAGATTTTGTCTTATTTTTCCTGATTTTTTACAATTTTTAAGTTTCTACAAATTTTTTAATGTTTCTCAATACTTTTCCTGATATCTGTCAATTTTTCACTATTTTTTTCAATTTTCGCTATTTTTCCAATTTTTTTATGTTTATCCCAATTTTTCGCCATTTTTCCAGATTTCTTTTTATTTTCCCTATTTTTCATGATTTCTCCTTATTTTTTCCAAATTTTTCCTTTTTTTCACCATGTTTTCAGATTTTATACTATTTTTCAATAATTTCCCTTATTTTTCCCTATTTTTTTCTATTTTTTTTCCGTATCTTTCTTTAGTTTTCCTTATTTTTCCCTATTTTATCACTCTTTTTAATTATTTTCATACATTTTTGCAGAATTTTCCGATTTTTTTTTTATGAAAAAATTTGATTTTTTAGGACCCTCAAATTCTGGTTTCGAAGATCGAAATACGATAAATTTAAATAACGATAAAAAATTATCCAATGGTAAATATTTCACAAAAAATAAATAAATCCATTTACTTTATTATTATTTTAGTTAATTGTCCAATGGAAGAATTAAATGAAATTAAGTTAAAAAATAATCATATAGAAAGAAAAGAATCCGGACAATTAAAAAAAAAAGAAAAAGCTAAAATACATTTTCCAAAATACAGACCAATGGCACCTTGTAAAAGAGCCGAACTCCTATTAGCTAAGAAGAAGAAAAAGAAGAAGAAGAAGAAGAGGGATAAGTGTAAAAATGTTAAAAAAAAGGATTCTTGTAAAATGAGTCAATTAAAATATAAATCTGAATATATATTAGAACCGGATTTTAAACCGGATTCGTTAATTTTTTTAGCTGAATCTGATGATCCCTGTAGAATAAAATATCCTTCACCTTTTGCGGTATGTAAACCTGAACCGAAAAAAGAGAAAAAAGAAAAAAAGGAAAAAAAAGGAGGTAAATAATACTTTAGAATAGAATTGATTTTTTTTTTTTTTTATTGTGAAAAATAGTGAAAAATTGGGCAAAATAAGGAAAAATATTAACAAATAGGGCAAAATTGTGAAAAATTAAGCCAAATAAGAAAAGTTGGGAAAACTAATGAAAAATAAGGAAAACACATAGAAAAATAGGGAAAAAACGGGTAAAAATAGGAAAATATTGGAGAAAATAAGTAAAAATAGAATATATTAAATAAAAGGGGTAAATATAGAACAATAATGAAAAATGGGGAAAAATAATAAAAAATGGGGAAAAATAATGAAAAATGGGGAAAAATCTGGAAAAATTGTTAAAAATTTGTAAAAAGAGTAGAAAATGGTGAAAAATAGGTGAAAATCTTGACAAATTGTGGAAAAAATTAGGAAAAAATCGGAAAAAATAGTGAAATATGTGGAAAGTAAACAATTGTGGAAAATCTGGGATACATTTAAATAAATACGAAAAAATGACAAAAATTGGGAAAATTAGTGAAAAATAATGAAAACTAGGAAAAACTCTGGAAAATAAGTACAAATTGGATAAATAATGGAAAACAGGAAAAAATAGAAAGAAATGGGAAAATATGTGGGAAAATAGCGAAAACTCGAGAAAAGAGGGGGAAAATAGTAAACTTTGCGAAAAACTGAGATGAATTGGTAAAAATAGGAAAAAATTAGGAAAAGATAAAATAGGGAAATTTAGAGGTAAATACAAAAAAATCGATAAAAACAAGGAAATATGTATATGAGAAAATTGTGAAAAATAGGGGAAAATAAGGAAAAATAGCGCAAAATGGATAAGAGAGAAAACAGTAAAAATAATGAAAAGCACCAAGAATTGAGGGAAATGAGAAAAACAGGAAAAAATATGGAAAAGGATGGAAAGATATGGTAAAATAGCATTAATAGTAAAAAATAAGAAAAAATAAGAACAAATGATGAAAAACAGAAAAAAATGAGACGAAATGATGAAAAATGGGAAAAAATTAAGAAAATGATGAAAAATAGAAAAAATGGAAATATATAAGAAAAGACAGGTAAAAATACAAAATAATAATGGGAATAAATGGGGAAAAATAATAAAAAAAACACGAAAAGTCAGGAAAAATTTGGGAAAATAAGTCCAAATGGGAAAAAATAGAAAAAAATCAGGAAAAAACAGAAACAAATCGAAGAAAATGGAGAAAATGAAAAAAATGGGGAAATAAACGACAAAAAGAGAAAATAGGTGGAAAATTGTGAAAATATGGGTAAAAATAGGTAAAAACAGGATTAAATATTAAATTTGGGAAAAATAGTGAAAATAGAGTAAATAGGAAAAAATTGGGAAAAATAGAACAAAATACATAAAAATGGGAACAAATAGGGAAAAATCAAAAACAACAGAAAAAATAGTAAAAAATAGAAAAAAATCAAGGAAAATAGGAAAGAAATGAAAAAATAGGGATAATCGAGGAAAAATAATACGAAAAATTGTGAAAAATATTTAAAAATAGGTGGAATTTGGGTAAAATCTGGGAAAATCTGGAAAAATAGCGAGAAATTGGGGAAAATCTTTAAAAATTGTGAAAAATTTGAATAAACATAAGAATATAAGAAAAATAGGGGAAAACTGGAAAAATATTGAAAAATTAGGAGAATTAGGGTAAAGTAGTGAAAAATTGGGAAAAATAATGAAAAAAAGGGATCTATCTGGAAAAATCGTTAAAAATTGGTAAAAAAGAGGAGAAAATAGTGAAAAATTTTGACAAAAGGTGCAAAAATGGTGAAGAAAATTGTAGAAAATATTGAATTATTGGTAAAGTGAACAATTGTGGAAAATCTGGAAAAATTAGAATACATTTAAATAAATACGAAAAAATGATAAAAATTGGGAAAAATAGGAGAAAATCCGAAAAATAGTGAAAAATAGGAAAAATAAAAAATAGTTAAAAAAATTTCATCAATTGTCAAAACTTTTTTTAAAATATTTTAAAGTAATAATTTGCAGTGGCGGCGCCGACTTGATATAACAACAATCTTTTATTCAATATAAAATAATTTTAATTTTACATTTAATTTTTAGCAAATGGATGCAGTCCTGATAAACTTGAAAAAGAACCGAAATTACCAAAAATTAATAAAACTGCAAAATGTGTCGTAGGAGAAAATAAAAAAAATCTAAAAAGTTAGTAAGAATTAATATTATTTGCAGTAGAATTATTATATAGATATTTAAAAATTTTAGTTAGTTAAAAAAAAATTAACGTTTTTTGAAATATTTGATTTTTAGATTCTGGTTTTACATTTGAAAATGACTATCAAAAAGTTTTATCGGATTTATTAAATTTTGATAAATTTACAAAAACCAACAAAATAATGAATGGTAAATTAATGAACACAATTTTATTAAATTTTCATTCAAATTTATTTTACACATTTAATATTTATAAATCAGTGAAGTTGGCATCCACTTTTCCGAATTTCCCAAAAATTTTCTGTCCATTCATTTGTCTATTGATTGTCCACTAAATTATTTTCGTTTCAAAATCGTGGACCAAAAATTTTTTTTTTGCAAATTTTGCTCACGGCACCCACAAATTGCAAAAAAAAAATTCACCGCACAAGTTGTTTGTTTTTTGTTTGTCCACCCACCGGTTAATTATAATTAATTATATAAATTTTAAAAAATTATGAAATTATGAAAATGGCCCACCATTTTTTGAATTTTGAAATTTTTTTTCGTACATTCTTTTGTTCATCGTTAGTCCAAAATTGTCCAACTAAAATTTTTATTTGTCCAAATACCATTTCAAAATCGACTATTTTAGTTTTATTTAATAAATACTTTAATTTTTAAAAATAGAAAAATACTTTAAAAGGTTTTTTTTTATTGAAGGTAAAATACCGCTTAATATATTCTATCTAATTTTTTAAAACAACGTTTCGTCTTTGAAGGACCAACATCAACTATTTTTTTTTAATACGGACCTGTACATTTTATTTCATTTTTAAAATCTCCATTTTTTCATTATCCAACCCTGTAGAATATTTAATTTTTGTGCGTATTTTAGAAATTTTTCTTTTCTATCTACACTTAGTACGTTTTAATAATATTAATAATTTTTATGTTACAGGGGTTAAACAAAAAATTACTTATTAAAATCTACAATTACCTATGTTTTTTTTTAATTAGAAAATATATTAAAATCATTTTACTACCAGTGAAAAGAGAATAAAAAATTCTATGAGTGGAAATTTTTCCAAAATTTTTGAGCTAGAATTTTGACCTTGAGAAAGGGAAGAAACCAAAAATGAAGAAAATTAAAGAAATTCTTATAGTGTGGTCTCTCTCTTTTCTCACAACCATAATTTTTTATCTAAATTTTTGAAAAAATTCACACATATAGAATATATTTTTCTCTCTCTATCTACCCTTAATACGTTTTAATAGCATCTATAGTTTTGTTGTTACAGGGGTTAAATAAAAAATTATTTATTATAATCTACAATTATCTAAGTTATTTTGTTTAATTAAAAAATATATTAAAATCTATTTAATAACCATTAAAAAGAGAATAAAAAATTCTATAAATGTAAATTTTTTCAAAATTTTTAGGAAAAAATTGTGACCTTGAGAAAAGGGAGAAACCAAAATGAGAAAAAATATAGTTATGGTCTCTCCCTATTTTTACAACCACAATTTTTTATATAAAATTTTGAAAAAATTCACTTATATAGAATATTTTTTTCTCTCTCTATCTGCACTTAGTAGATTTTAATAGCATCTATAATTTTTCTGTTACAGGGGTTAAACAAAATATTATTTATTATAATCTACAATTATCTATACAATTTTTTTTTTTTTTTGATAAAAATGTATTTGAATTTTGAATTTTTTTTTCGTGCATTCGTTTGTTCATCGGTTAGTCCAAAATTGTCCATTTAAGATTTTTATTTGTCCAAATACCATTTCAAAACGAAAGTCAAAAAAGCGAATTATCATTTGGTAAAATTCTCTGAACGAGAAGAAAAAAATGATTTTTTAACATCTACAAATAAAATTCCAGTAACTTTTTTTGTTCGAAATTATATGCAACAAAATAAATAATTTTTTACACTGATTTTAGAGTATACAGAGTGGATCGAATTTAATTTACGTATACAGAGATCTCATAAACCGAAATAGATTTAGATATCGGTTAAATGGGGAAAAAGATGTGTATTTTCAAGACGAATTAATAGATTTTTTTATTATTAAAATATCAGGTCCGGTTTCTGATATATTTAAGAAAAACCGAAATTTGCGATTTTCGTTTTAATTAATTACCACCTTATTTTTTAAAGATTGAAAAAAACTTTTCGTAAATATCGCTTTACATAGCGTATCCAATTTTATAAAACACCGTTTCGTTTTTGAAGTGCCATCCTCAATTATTTTTTTTAAATACCTGTACTTTTGTACTTTTTATTTCATTTTTGAAACTCTCATTTTTTTCTCTATTTAATCATGTAGAACACTTAGGGTTTTGACTATAAACTAAACTTAAAAGAATTTTTCTATGTACGGTCCTGTTCATTATATAGCCTAGCAAAATGCACTTTTTGGCCCGCGGGCGCATAAAGACAAAAACAGATTTTTTTTTAATATTAATATTTTGAATGCAATAACTAGTATGACATAAAAGTTTGTATGCACCGCGGGTATAAACAGATGTACATAAATAACTATTATTTTTTAATTGCAGTTATTGACGAAAATTTACATTTAAACATTTAATAGAAATTAAGCTCAATTTTTAATTAATTTTATTTAAAATGATTTATAAATATTTTCAGTGAAAATGGAATGAAAATATGGAGAGACCATAACTATATTTTTTTCTCATTTTGGTCTCTTCCTTTTCTCAAGGTCACAATTCTAGCTCAAAAATTTTGAAAAAATTCCCATTTATAGAATTTTTTATTCTTTTTTTAATGGTTATTAAATAAATTTCAATATATTTTTTATCAAAAAAAATAGCATAGGTAGTTGTAGATTATAATAAATAATTTTTTGTTTAACCCCTGTAACAACAAAATTATAGATGCTATTAAAATCTACTAAGTGCAGATAGAGAGAGAGAAAAATATTCTATATAAGTGATTTTTTTTCAAAATTTTATATAAAAAATTGTGGTTGTGAAAATAGGGAGAGACCATAACTATATTTTTTCTCATTTTGGTCTCTCCCTTTTCTCAAGGTCACAATTTTTGCTTAAAAATTTTGAAAAAATTTACATTTATAGAATTTTTTATCCTCTTTTTAATGGTATTAAATAGATTTTAATATATTTTGTAATTAAACAAAATAACATAGATAATTGTAGATTTTAATAAATAATTTTTTGTTTAACCCTCGTAACAAGAAAACTATTGATACTATTAAATCGTATTAAATGTTGATAGAAAGAGAAAAAAGAAAAAATCCTAAAATAAGTACAAAAAATAAATATTCTACAGGGTTGGATAATGAAAAAATGGAGATTTTAAAAATGAAATAAAATGTACAGGTCCGTATTAATAGTTGATGGTAACCCTTGAAAGACGAAACGTTGTTTTAAAAAATTAGATAGACTATATTAAGCGGTATTTTACCTTCAATAAAAAAAAATAAAAAGTTTTTTTCTATTTTTAAAAATTAAAGTATTTATTAAATAAAACTAAAATAGTCGATTTTGAAATGGTATTTGGACAAATAAAAATTTTATTTGGACAATTTTGGACTAACGATGAATAAAAAAAGAATGGACGAAAAAAAAATTTCAAAATTCAAAAAATGGTGGGCAAACTTCATAATATTTACAAATTTTTAAAAATTTATATAATTAATTATAATTAACCGGTGGGTGGACAAACAAAAAACAAACAACTTGTGCGGTGAATTTTTTTTTTGCAATTTGTGGGTGCCGTGAGCAAAATTTGCAAAAAAAAAATTTTTGGGCCACGATTTTGAAACGAAAATAATTTAGTGGACAATCAATAGACAAATGAATGGACACAAAATTTTTGGGAAATTCGGAAAAGTGGATGCCAACTTCACTGATCTAATATTTATAATTTTTAGGAGTCAAAAATACCCATGAAATCAATACAAAAAACAATTTACCAGGTAACATACAATATTTAAATCCATAAAGTTATCCATATATGGGATTTCTAATACAAATTCCGATGCACGTCATTGATCATTTTATGCAGTGTTGCCTGCTACTCAGAATAATCAATGAATGTAGGAATTTTCGATAATGTAAGGTTATGTTGTTGTTTGGCTTTGTTATTATTTTAAATATGCTGTGACTACAGACACGCTAACGTGTAGCTATATATTAAATTAGAGGCACGTGAATTACGTCATTATACGTTATTTCGCTTAAATAATAAGTTAACTAATTTTAATGAAACGTGAAAATCAAAATACTTAAAACTGAGGCCGAGACTACATACACGTTAACGTGTGGATAATTTCAAAAATTCCCTACACGTTAAAACATTAAACTTTGTTATCTGATCTAAAAAAATATATTTATTTTATTAAAAGTAGTCTTTACTATCTAAATCTAGCCTGTGCATTTAAAGAAAAATATTAATTTTATTAAGAAAAGTTTTGACTATCTAAATCTACCCTGTGTTTAAAAAATAATGTGGGATTCGATCCCCGGGCCCACTTCACCATTAGCGGGCATACTATGTCACGCGGCTACCAGAGCTCATGCTTATATATATTCAAACTTATTATTTAAGCGAAATAACGTATAATGATGCGTGCCTGCAGTTGTATGCAGTGTTGTCAGATCTAAAATAGCCAAGGCAAAAAAAAAGAAAGAAGTCACAAACAAATTAAAAAAACGGAGTAATAAGAAAAAATAAAAAAAAATACAAAATTAGAATAGAAACGAGAACAATGAGAAAAAATGAGGAAAAATCAGAAAAAACAAAAATAAAAACTGGAGAAAAAAAAATCAAAAAACTAGAAAAGATCGAAAAAACCGAAAAAATCAGAAATAAAAAACAGAAAAAAAAAACAAAAATCTGAAAAATTAGAAAAAAAAAACCGAAAACAAATAGAAAAATTGAAAAAATAGGAAAAAAACAAGAAACAAAAATGGAAAAATTAATGGAATGGGAAAAAATTAAAAAACAAAAGAAAGATTTAGAAAAAAAAACACGAAAACAGTGAAAAAAATGAGGAAAAATTAGAAAAAAAAAATCAAAAATAATGAAAACCAGAAAAAAATGGGAAAAACAGAAAACATTGGATAGAATTATAAGAAAAATCAGAAAATTAAAAAAAAAATTTTTTTTATAAAAAAACCAAAAAAAAAACGCAAATGAAAAATATCATAAAAAATCGCAAAAAAAAACGAAAAAATTGGAGAAATAAGAAAAAAAATTAGAAAAAAAAATAAGAAAAAAAATGAGGAAAAAATGGTAAAAAATAGAATAAACCGCAAGATATAGGAAAAACGAATTTCATTGGCGTACAAAATGTTAAAATTATTTAATAAAAAAATATGGTTTTTTGAGTATTACACATATAATAATATTTTATAAATTTTATATTATCAAGAATAAAACGTGAATAAGCTAATAATAATTGAGTTCATTCTAAAATTGTTAAATTAATAACAAATTGTATTTTTCGGTTTTTTAGTACTGTGTAACTACGTTCATGGATACTCGTGAATATTCGTTAGTTTCCGATTATTTTACATATTTACTAAAATTTTATTTAGTTGGTAGTACTAGAATGACATGAATGACATCACTTGTGACGTACATCGGGATTTGAGTTAAAAATCCCATACAATTTTTTTTTTTTTTTTTTAATCTAACATTTCTACATTGTTTTAGTATATATAACAACAAATAAAAATGAAAATATAAAAAAAGAAACAATTATTAATAACGAAGGTCATGAATTGTTTTTATCTAAACTTCGAACAAATGATATATGTAATTCATGTAAATAATATTAATAAATTTTATTATTTTATTTATTGATTAAATATAAATATTTTAGTTCGTACTTCAATAGCAGAAGAACATTATGATAAATTTTTATCAGAATTATTAATAAAATCGAACGAAAATAACGAAATAATATCATCGACTAGTAAAAATATTGAAGATCATTATGAGAATTTTTTATTAGGATTGTTAAAGAGACAAGATCAGAAGATCGAAAAAAAAATAGAGACAAGTATAAACCGATTAAGAGAGTGATTTATTTTACGAATAGAAAATTTCGTGGTCTCTAGATTTTTTTTTTTAATTTTAATTTTTAAAAATTGGGAAAAAATTGGGGAAAAGAGGGAAAATTTGGGAAAAATAGTTAAAGAAATAAGAAAAAATGGAATATTCTTCTTCTAATGGTGAAAAATCGGGAAAAATTGTGAAAAACTGTGAAAAAGAAGAAAATCAGTAAAAACAGTGAAAAATTTTGGAAAATTGAGAAAATATAGAATAAAGCAAAAAAAAATGGAAAAATAAGCAAAATTAGGGAGAAGTTAAAAAAAAATTTTGAAAAAGAGGAATTAAATCGGGAAAAATAAAGAAAACTAAAGAAAGATAGGGAAAAGTAAGGGAGAATATTGAAAATAAAATAAAATCTGGAAAAATGGTAAAAAAAGGAAAAAGATGGAAACACAGCAAAAATGGGAAAAATTTAGGAAAAAAAAAGGAAAAATCATGAAAAAATAGGGACAAAATAATGAAAAATAGGGGAAATAAAAGAAATACTGGAAAAATGGCGAAAAATAAGGAAAATCTAGAATAATAAAGTAAACTATTGAAAAATAAGATAAAATCTGGAAAAATGGTAAAAAAAAAAGAAAAAGATGGAAATGTAGGAAAAATACAAAAAAGTATGAATGATGAAAAATAGGGGAAATAAAAGAAAATCTGAAAAAACGTCGAAAAATTGGATTAAATATAAAAAAATTGGAAAAATGGGGAAAATCGTGAAAAATAGTGAGAAATTGGAAGAAATCGGGAAAAGTAAGGAGAAATATTAAAAAAATTGTAGAAACAAAAATTAAGAAAAAATTGTAGAAAATCAGGAAAAATAGGACAAAATCTGGAACAGTGAAAAATTATGAGAGATTGGGAAAAATAGTGAAAAATTGGGAAAAATAATGAAAGGAAAAAATCTTTATAAATGATAGAAAAATAAGAAAAAATAGTAAAATATTGGGAAAGTGAACAATTGTGGAAAATCTGGAAAAAATGGAATACATTTAAAAAAATACAAGAAAATGACAAAAATTGAAAAAAATTGGTGAAAAATTGAAGAAAATCTGAAAAAAAATGGGAAAAAATAATGAAAAAAAGGGAAAACTCTGGAAAAACAGTGTAAAATTGAGAAAAATTAAAAATATACAAAAAATTTGGGAAAAACAGATAAAAATCCGGAGAAATAGATGGAAATAAGATAAAATCTGGGAGAATCGGAAAAAATTGCGAGAAATAGGGGAAAATCTTCAAAAATTGTAAAAAATTTGAATATAAAAAAATATAGAAAAATAGGGGACATCTGGAAAAATAACCAAAAATCGGGGAAAATTTGGAAAAACAGATAAATTAAAAAAAAAATTGGAACAATAGGTTAAAATTAGGGAAAACCTGGAAAAATATATTGGAAAAAGAAAATATTTATTTAAATTTTTTCCCTATTTTTTGTTTTTCCAAAATTTTTCCATTTTTCCAGATTTTCCCCAATTTTAACCTATTTTTCCTCCTTTTTTTTAATTTATGTTTTTCCAAATTTTCCCTGATTTTTTATTATTTTTCCAGATTTCCCCCATTTTTCTTATTTTTTTATATTCTTTTTCACAATTTTTAAAGATTTTCCCCTATTTCTCGCAATTTTTTTCCATCTTTTCAAAAACAGGAAAAATTAATAAAAACATTAAAAACTTCAGAAAAATAATGAAAAAGGTGAAAATCTGGAAAAACAGTTAAAAATTGAGATAAATATAAAAAAATTAAAAAAACAGGGGAAAATCGAGAAAAATAGTGAAAAATTGGCAGGAAGAGTAGGGATGAATATTAAAAAATTTGTAGTAATATAAAAATTAAGAAAAATTGGAGAAAATCAAAAAAAAATAGGACAAAACCTGGAAATAAAGTGAAAAATTAGGAGAAAAATAGTGAAAAATTGCAAAAAATAATGAAAAAAAGGAAAAATCTGGAAAAATAGTTAAAAACTGGGGAAAATCTTGACAAACGGTGGAAAAATGGGGAAAAATAGTAAAGAATAAGGGAATAATCGGAAAAAATGGTGTAATATTGGGAAAGTGAACGATTGTAAAAAACTGGGATACATTTTAATAAATACGAAAAAATGACAAAAATTGGGAAAATTAGTGAAAAATAAGAAAAAATGGGGAAAAACAATGAAAACTAGGGAAACTCTGGAAAAACAATGTAAAATTTTGATAAATGAAAAAAATGGGTAAAAACCTGGAAAAATAAGGGGAAATAAGGTGAAATTGAGAAAAATCTGGAAAGATGGTGAAAAATAGCGAGAAATAGGGGAAAATGTGAAAAAATAATGAGAAATTGGGACAAGTTTGGAAAAAAGCAAAAATGCGTTTTCCCCCACAGAAATATATAAAACAAAGCAAATTATTGAAGGTACATATTACTAATATGTATGGATTTTTATAAAAAAAATAACAGGAAATCAAAATTATAGAACATAATTTTTTTTTTTTTTTCTTCGAAACGTGGTCAAAATAGATAAACCACGCCCCCAATCATAAAATCTGCTTTTTCCGACCACACTGTTGCCCTATTCGTCAAGTAAATCATGCTCTTAATTAATAATCTTTTATAATATAGTTTTCTAGGACTTTATCAAAATTAGTATTTATGTTTTTTTTGTCAATATAAAAACTATTTTTCAGTTCCTACAGATAACGAATATCAGCAATATTTATTAAAAATTTTAAACAGAGAAAATCATAACTTGGAAGAATTACTAATAGGTAATAATATACAGTGTAGTGCTCTAGGATAAGTGTATTTATTACCCACCCCTATAATCTAATCTATTTTAAAAAAAAAAATGAGGAATGAAGGAGGATCACGCAAAGGTCGAAACTTTTATATCATTATTTTGCTTATCTTTAAAATAGATTCGATATTAAGGAGAGGGTAATTATACGTATTTAATTAAAAATATAAAATAATCAATTGCGTTTTTTTTTTTAATTAATTTTTTATAAAATATAGTTAATTAAAAATATAAATAATGTATAATTAATTAGTAATTGTTTTTAAGGTTCTTTATCCGAATTTAATGACGATTATCACGATGGTAGAATAAAAATTTTAACTAGATTAGATCAAAAATCCAAAATCGTTCCAGCATTAGGTAATATAATTATTAATAATTATTATTAAATAAATTAAACTTTATTTATATTAATCTTATTATTGGTTTCCATTTAAATTGAATTGAATTTGAAAATGACTTGTGTCTAATCAAGGACGTAGATAATTTTTTTTCCCTGGGGGAGAGTACTTTTTTTTCTGGAGGGGGGGGGGGATAATCAAACTTTTAGACAAATATGTTTATATATTTTATTTCTTCTTTTCGTGCTATTTTTACTTTCCCGACCCCCTTCTTTTTTTCCTATTCTAATTTTTTTATTTTTCGCAATTTTACTTTGTTTTTTCCTATTTTCTCAGTTTTTCACTATTTTTCCATTTTTTTTTTCATATTGTTCCATTTTTTCATTATTTTTTCCTGTTTTTCCTTATTTCGACCTGAACGACCGAACTCTTTTTTTTTTTCTATATTCCCTCCGTTTCTCCGTTTTTTTTTGTGTTTTTTCCTATTTGTCGCAATTTTTTCCTATTTTTCCATATTTTCACTGTTTTTACTATTTTTCACAAATTTTCCTGTTTCTCCCTATTTTGCTCTACTTTTAACAAATTTTTTACTAGTTTTCAATTTTTCCATGTTTTCCCTATATTTAATATTTTTCACACATTTTCCTGGTTTTCCTTATTTTTCCCAATTGTTTACTCTTTCCAATTTTTTCTGCTGTTTTAATTATTTTTTCCCATTTTTTACAATGTTTCCCAATTTTTTCTTGTTTTTCCCAATTTTACCATTTCTCTCAAATTTTCCTGGTTTTTCCCTATTTTGCCCAATTTTTTACTATTTTTCCAATTTTTTTTCTATTTTTCATATTTTTTCCTTTCTTCTTATTTTTTCTTATTTATTAACAAGTGTCACTTTTTTCCATGCTTTTCCCCATTTTTTATAATTTTTACAAATTTTCCTGATTTTCATTAATTTGCCCTATTTGTTTACTTTTTCTAATTTCTTCATATTTTTCCTGTTTTTAATAATTTTTTCCTATTTTTTTCTATGTATACCTAGACGACCGAATTATGCTTATTTTTTTCTTATTTTTCCCTATTTTTCAGGTTTTTCCCATTTTTTTTTCATATTTTTTCCTATTTCTTCAAAGTTTTTTATTTTTAGCAATTTTAGCCTATCTTTCAGATTTTCTCAGTTTTTCACTGTTTGTCCATATGTTTTATATTTTTTCTTGTTTTTCCCCATTTCGACCCGGACGACCAAGCTGTGCTTGTTTTTTTCTTTATTTTTCCCCATTTTTTCCTATTTGTCGCATTTTTTTTCTATTTTTCCATTTTTTTACTATTTTTCACAAATTTTCCTGTTTCTCCCTATTTTGCTCTATTTTTAACAATTTTTTTACTAGATTTTTTCTTATTTGTCGAATTTTTTTACTATTTTTCCATGTTCTTCCCCATTTTTAATATTTTTCACAAATTTTTCAAGTTTTCCTTATTTGTTATTATTTTTTCATATTTTTGGGACTGTTTCTCAATTTTCTCATGTTTTTCTCTATTTTTACTATTTCTCTCAAATTTTCCTTGTTTTTCCCTATTTTGTCATATTTTCCCAATTTTTGTATATTTTTCCTGTTTTTAATTATTTTTTCCTGTTTTTCTCCATCTAGACGACCAAGTTATACTTAATTTTTTTTATATTTTTCAATATATTTCCCTGTTTTTTTATTCATATTTTTTATATTATTTCATATTTCTTCTTATTATTTTATTGTTTTTTCAATTTTTTCATATTTTTCATTATTTTTTCCTGTGTTTCCTATTTTATTATTTATTTTTTCCTATTCTTATTTACATATTTTTCGCAGTTTTTCTATGTTTTTTTCCTATTTTGCCCTGATTTTCATATTTTTCCTAATGTTTTACTATTTTTCCAATTTTTTCATATTTTTCTTGTTTTTTCCTGTTTTTTCCAATGTCTTCCTGGACAACCAAGTTATGCTCATTATTTTCCCAATCCATCTCCGAGAAAGGAAAATAGTTAAAAAAAATATTTTTCTAATTTAACTGTGGAAAAATGTATTATTGCTTCTTTTTTTCGAATTCGAGTGTGGAAAAATACGTTCTTGCTTATTTTTTTCAAATTACCATGGAAAAATGCATTCTTGCTTTTATTTTAAAATTTAACTGTGGAAAAATGAATTCCTGCTTTTTTTCATATTCGAGTGTGGAAAAATGCATTCTCATTCTTTTTTCAAATTAACAGTGGAAAAATGCATTCTTGCTTTTTTTTTCTAATTCGAGTGTGGAAAAATGCATTCTTGTTCTTTTTTTCTCTAATTAATAGTGGAAAAACGCATTCTTACTTCTATTTCAAAATTTAAATGTGGAAAAATGCATTATTGCTTATTATTTTCGAATTCGAGTGTGGAAAAATGTATTCTTGCTTCTTTTTCCAATTCACGTGATTTTTTCTGACTTTTTTAAAGTTTTCTCCTAACTTTCGAGAAAAAGATTAATTTATTTTTGTAAAAATTTGCCCTTTATATGTGTTTTTTTTCCATACTTTCGATTTCATTGGAAGAATTTTAGAAAAAAACTTCCCCATTGGAAACTATGGGTATGTCTATATCATTTCTCTTTGATTTTCTGGAGTTTTCCATGAATTTTTCTTCACTTTTTTCCGTATTTGTTTCAACACTGATTTTATAATTGTACCCAAAACTTTCATTTGCGAATTGATAATTTTCTCCTAACCCTCGCGATGATGAAACAGTCTTGTAAAACACGCTGTATAACAAGGACGTAGATAATTTTTTTTTTCCTGGAGGGGTAGAAATGAAATTTTTAGACAAATATATTTATCCGTTTCTACATTTTATATATTTTATTTCTTCTTTTCATGTTATTTTTTGGTATTCTGAGAGAGTGGGTAATTACCCCTTTTACTCTCCTCATATCTACATCCATACACAAAATTAATAGTAGATATTTTATTTTTTAGAATTAGAAAGAAAAGATATAGAAATACGTGCAGGAAAAAAACTTAATCATGATGTATATAAAAATAATATTTTAACAAAAAACAAATTAAAAAACCATCCAAATACACTAAAAGAAAAAACAGAACTTAGAAGCGATTTAGTTAAAGAAAATATTAATAACAATTTTACAACAATTTCAAATAATATAAAACTAAAAGATAAAAACGTTTCAGCATTATTTAATGGTACATCTTCAGTCATCGATGAAAAATCCGTTAATTTTATATTAATTAATACTAAAAATAATATGACAGAAAAAAATACTCCGTCAATGATACCGAAAAAATCGATATTTGTTGAAAAAGAAAAAAAAATTAACGAACCCTTAAATTTATCAGTAATTTTAGAAAATTCTGATAAAATAATTAATGATAATTTTAATATTGTACCAATTAAAAATAATAATCAATTATCAGTTAAAAATTGTTTATCGCTTGAAAATAATGGAAAAAATTTAATGATTAAAAATAAAGAAAAAATAGCGAAAAAAAATTACGAAATAATTGCAAATACTGCTGTAATTTCAGATTGGTTTAGATTCGATGATAAAATGGCAATAATAAAAGAAAAAAATATAGATCAAGATGAACACGATGATGATTTATTTAAAGATTTTTTATCAATTTTAAATGGAATAAAAAATATAGAAAATTTATCTGTTAACGAGCCCGCATGGAATACAAATAAAAATGAGGTTAGTCAAGTTGGTATCAATTTTTAAGAATTTTTTTTAAAAGATTTTATGTGCAATTAATTGTCTTTTATTGTCCACTAATTATTTTCGTTTATTTACTCTTCGTTTCAAAATGGTGGCCCAAAAAACTTTTTTCGCGAATTTTGCTTCTTCTTATTTTTCTTTCTTCTTCCTTTCGCTCCTTCTTCCTTTCGCTTCTTCTTCCTTCCGCATCTTCTTCTTCTTCTTCCGCTTCTTCTTCTTCCTTTCGCTTCTTCTTCCTTTCGCTTCTTCTTCCTTCCGCTTCTTCTTCCTTCCGCTTCTTCTTCCTTCCGCTCCTTCTTCTTCCTTCTTATTCTTCCTTCCTTCCTTCCTTCTTCTTCCTTCATCTTCTTCTTTCACTTCTTCTTCTTCCGCTTCTTCTTCTTCTTCCTTCCAAAACTCATCTGATTAAATAGAATAATGTCGTACAGTGTTGCCGTTTTAGTACTTTTGTACTATTTCTAGTACATTTTCGACAGTAAAGTACAAAAAGTTCATTTAATCATAAATAACCTTAATTCTAGTACATTATTTTTAAATAAGATCAAGGTCACATATTTTATGCTATATGTATAATAAAATATTAGAAAAATAATAGTTTTTTCTTTGATGTTTTGTCATATAATATAAAATATATTATTATTATTATTAAAAGTAGTACCTGGACGAATGAGATTTCTTTGTTTTTTCGTATTTTTTCCTATTTTTCACTTTTTTTTCCTAATTTCTTTATATTCTCGTGTTTTTTCCTATTTTTCATCATTTCTCCTTATTTTTCACTATTTTTCCCAATTTATCCCAATTCTACCCTATTTCCCTCATTTTTTTATAATTTTCCATTTTTCTTGCCTATTTTTACTATTTTTTCTTATTTTCCCCAATTTTTCGCCATTTTCTCCTATGTTTCCCTATTTTTCCAGATTTTTATCTATTTACCTCTAATTTCTCAATTTTCTTTCCTATTTTTTCTCCATTTTGCCCTATTTTTTCCAATTTTTCCCAATCATTTGTAATTTTTCTGTTGTTCCCTATTTTCCCCATTTTTTTTAGTTTTTGTCCCTATTTGTGCTTATTTTTCTCTATTTTGACATATTTTCTCTATTTTGACATATTTTCTCTATTTTATAATATTTTTCCTATTTTTTTTTCATATTATTTCTATTTATCATTATTTTATTCTGTTTTTCCTTATCTATCTCTGTCATTTTCTATTTTTTTCCTATTTCTCTATTTTCCTTATTTTTTCCCATTTTCATCCTATTTTTTCCAGTTTTTTACTATTTTTCCCAAATCTTTACAATTTTCCTTATTTTTCCTATTTTTCAATCTTTCTACTTATTTTTCACTATTTTTTATGTTTGATTATTTCTTAATTTTTTTTTCACCTTATTTTTTTTCCCCCAATTGTTTTCAAATTTCCCTATTTTTCCTCGTTTTTTTTGTATCTCCCTTAATATTTCTCGATTTTTCTACGCTTTTCCCCATTTTTCCGTTTTCTTCCATTTTTATCCCAGTTTTCATTGTTTTTTTTTCCATTTTTTGCAGTTTTTCCACATTTTTCCCTATTTTTTCCTTTTTCCCCATTTTACCCTATTTTTCTCATTCTTAACAATTTTTGTGTACTTATATTTGTTAAAAAATTTCAAGAGCATCGTTTGTGCTTTTTTTTTGTCCACCAATTAATTTTGATTGTCCACCCATCGGTTAATTATAATTAATTATATAAATTTTTAAAAATTTGTAATATTATGAAGTTGGCCCACCATTTTTTGAATTTTGAAAATTTTTTTTCGTCCATTCTTTTTTTATTCCTCGTTAGTCCAAAATTGTCCAACTAAAATTTTTATTTGTCCAAATACCATTTCAAAATCGACTATTTTAGTTTTATTTAATAAACCCTTAAATTTTTAAAAATAGAAAAAAACTTTAAAAGGTTTTTTTTTTATTGAAGGTAAAATACCGCTTAATATAGTCTATCTAATTTTTTAAAACAACGTTTCGTCTTTCAAGGGTTACCATCAACTATTTTTTTTTAATACGGACCTGTACATTTTATTTCATTTTTAAAATCTCCATTTTTTCATTATCCAACCCTGTAGAATATTTATTTTTTGTACTTATTTTAGGATTTTTTCTTTTTTCTCTTTCTATCAACATTTAATACGATTTAATAGTATCAATAGTTTTTTTGTTACGGGGGTTAAACAAAAAATTATTTATTAAAATCTACAATTAACTAAGTTATTTTTTTTAATTAGAAAATATATTAAAATCATTTTTCCAAAATTTTTGACCTTGAGAAAGGGAAGAAACCAAAAATGAAAAAAATTAAAAAAATCCTTATAGTATGGTCTCTCTCTTTTCTCACAACCACAATTTTTTATCTAAATTTTTGAAAAAATTCACACATATAGAATATTTTTTTCTCTCTCTATCTGCATTTAGTACGTTTTAATAGCATCTACAGTTTTGTTGTTACAGGGGTTAAACAAAAAATTATTTATTATAATCTACAACTACTTGTGCTATTTTTTTTTATAAAAGATATATTAAAATTATTTTAATATCATTAAAAAGAGAATAAAAAATTCTATAAATGGGAATTTTTTCTAAATTTTTATGAAAAAATTGTGACCTTGAGAAAAGGGAGAGACCAAAATGAGAAAAAAATATATTTATGGTCTCTCCATTTTTTCATTCTATTTTCACTGAAAATATTTATAAATCATTTTAAATAAAATTAATTAAAAATTGAGCTAAATTTCTATTAAATGTTTAAATGTAAATTTTCGTCAATAACTACAATTAAAAAATAATAGTTTTTTATGTACATCTGTTTATACCCGCGGTGCATACAAACTTTTATGTCATACTAGTTATTGCATTCAAAATATTAATATTAAAAAAAAAAAAACCGTTTTTGTCTTTATGCGCCCGCGGGCCAAAAAGTGCATTTTGCTAGACTATATAATGAACAGGACCGTACATAGAAAAATTCTTTTAAGTTTAGTTTATAGTTAAAACCCTAACTAAGTGTTCTACATGATTAAATAGAGAAAAAAATGAGAGTTTCAAAAATGAAATAAAAAGTACAAAAGTACAGGTATTTAAAAAAAATAATTGAGGATGGCCCTTCAAAGACGAAACGGTGTTTTATAAAATTGGATACGCTATGTAAAGTGATATTTCCGCATCAATAAAAGTTTTTTTCAATCTTTAAAAAATAAGGTGGTAATTAATTAAAACGAAAATCGCAAATTTCGGTTTTTCTTAAATATATCAGAAACCGGACCTGATATTTTAATAATAAAAAAATCTATTAATTCGTCTTGAAAATACACATCTTTTTCCCCATTTAACCGATATCTAAATCTATTTCGGTTTATGAGATCTCTGTATACGTAAATTAAATTCGATCCACTCTGTATACTCTAAAATCAGTGTAAAAAATTATTTATTTTGTTGCATATAATTTCGAACAAAAAAAGTTACTGGAATTTTATTTGTAGATGTTAAAAAATCATTTGTTTCTTCTCGTTCAGAGAATTTTACCAAATGATAATTCGCTTTTTTGACTTTCGTTTTGAAATGGTATTTGGACAAATAAAAATCTTAAATGGACAATTTTGGACTAACCGATGAACAAACGAATGCACGAAAAAAAAATTCAAAATTCAAATACATTTTTATCAAAAAAAAAAAAAAATTGTATAGATAATTGTAGATTATAATAAATAATATTTTGTTTAACCCCTGTAACAGAAAAATTATAGATGCTATTAAAATCTACTAAGTGCAGATAGAGAGAGAAAAAAATATTCTATATAAGTGAATTTTTTTCAAAATTTTATATAAAAAATTGTGGTTGTAAAAATAGGGAGAGACCATAACTATATTTTTTTTCATTTTGGTTTCTCCCTTTTCTCAAGGTCACAATTTTTTCCTAAAAATTTTGAAAAAATTTACATTTATAGAATTTTTTATTCTCTTTTTAATGGTTATTAAATAGATTTTAATATATTTCTTAATTAAACAAAATAACGTAGATAATTGTAGATTTTAATAAATAATTTTTTGTTTAACCCCTGTAACAACAAAAAACTATCGATACTATTAAAAAAAAAGTTTTTGAACCACAATTTTAAAACGAAGAATGGACAAACAAAAATAATTAGTGGACAATAATGGATAAAACAATAAAAATTCCCTAAAGTGGATACACCAATTTCACTGGCCTATATAAAAATGAATCAATTTTTAATTTTGTTTTAAATATTATCACAGGAATTTGTTCAACATTATCAGGAATATGTTGAATATTATCAAGAGAAGAATTATGATCAGGATATTCCGTTATATGATTATTTAGATGATGTATTAGCCGTTAATCATAATGAACATTTTAAAGATGACGAAAATTTATCTGTTCACGATTTATTATTTAGAGATAATAAACATGATGGAAGTACATCGAAAATATCAAAAAATATCAAAGTAGAAAAATTTATTAATGGACGTTTTGAAAAAGATGGAAAAATTCTTAATTTAAATCAATTAAATGCTGTTCCAGGTAAGATTATTTTTTCAAAAAAAAAAAAAACATCATTTGTAAATTATATTCGATATATACAGGGTGTTTCATTAGGAAAGTGACATACGTTAACTGTAGATAAAAAATCCCATACTTAATGCGTCTAATTACTTTAATAACCAAGATACAGGGTGTTTTATCTATTTTGTCAATTTTTTGTATGGTTCATAATTTTCTAACCACACTGTATATTTTTCATGATATTTTAGGGGCATATTTCGTTTCAAGTGTCAAATTGGTCAAAAAATTCATTTTTTCCGTTTATGAAATTGAAAAAAAAAAAAAACAAAAATGCATTTTATCGCACAAAAAATTAGAAAAAAAAAGTAATAATGCATTTTTTCACACCCGAATTTGGTAAAAAAAAAAATCAACAATGCATTTTTTTCAAAAACCGAAGCAAGAATTCATTTTTCTACACTCGAAATTAAAAAAAAAAAAGAAACGTGCATTTTTTCGCATATGAAATAAAAAAAAACACAAGCAAGAATGCATTTTTCCATACTCAATTTTGTGTCGTCTCAAAACTTCCCCGACGAGTATCACGAATACATTTTGGGAAAAATTGTAAAAAATTGGGAAAACATGAAAAAATTATGAAAAAATTGAGAAAAATAGGGAAAAAATGGTTTAAAATAGGAAAAAATGGAAAAAACGGTAAAAAATAATGGAAAATTGGAACAGATGGGGAAAATGGTGAAAATTGGGAAAAATAATGAAAACTGGAAAAAAAAATTGAAGGAAAAATATTGAAAAAGAGTTAAAATAAGAAAAAATAATGAAAACTAAAGAAAGATGGGGAAAAAATAGAGAAAAATAGTGAAAAATAGGGAAAAATCTTGAAGAATAAGGGAAAATATTGAAAAATGGGATAAAATCTGGAAAAATGGTGAAAAAAGGAAAAGATGGAAACATAGAATAGGAAAAATTTGGGAAAAAATAAGGAAAAATTATGAAAAATTGGGGAAATTAAAAAAATCGAAAAATGGCAAAAAATTGGAATAAATATAAAAAAATTGGAAAAATGGGGAAAATCAAGAAAAATAGTGAAAAATTTTCAAAAATCTGTAAAAGTATGGAGAAATATTAAAAAAATTGTAGAAACAAAACAATTAAGAAAAATTGGAGAAAAAACGAAAAAAATCTGGAAAAATGGTTAAAAATTGGTAGAAAAAGAAAATAGGGAAAAATCTTGTCAAATAGGGGAAAAATAGTGAAAAATAAGAAAAAAATCGGAAAAAATAGTGAAATATTAGGAAAGTGAACAATTGTGGAAAATTGGGATACATTTAAATAAATTCGAAAAAATGACAAAAATTGAGAAAACTAGTGGAAATTAATGAAAAATAGGAGGAAATCTGAAAAATTGGGCAAATAATGGGGAAAAATAATGAGGCAAAACTCTGGAAAAACAGTGTAAAATTGGGACAAATTAAACAAAATATGAAAAATTTGGAAAAATAGATAAAAATCCGGAAAAATAGGGGGAAATAGGATAAAATCTGGGAAAATCGGGAAGAGTCTGGAAAAATGGTGGGATAAATTAAAAAAAAAAATAGGAAAAATAAGTTAAAATTGGAAAAATGCGGAAAAATAGGAGAATTTCGGAAAAAATTCGTGACAAATATAAAAAAATTGTGAAAAAATTAAAAAATATATGAAAGTTGGGGAAAATAGGGGGAAAACTACAAAAATAGGGAAAAATGCGAGATACATTTAAAAAAATATGAAAAATTGGCGAAAGTTTGGAAAAATAGTGAAAAATTGGGATGGATATTAAAAAATAAGAAAAATTGAGAATGATACTAAAAATTTGGAAAAACAATAAAAAATGGTGAAAATCATGAAAACATGTACCATATTTTCTTTGAATCTTTACCCCCCTTCCCCCCTATTCATCTTTTAATCTTCCCTACAATGTAGAAATCTACGCGTTTTAAACATATTTCAAAAATTCAATAAATAATATCAGTCGTATAAAAAAAATTCTCTGGGAAGTTGAATTATAATGTTTATTCCTACCCTATCCTAAGAATCGTTGTATTTTAGGCCTGTTGTATAAACGTATCCATTTTACAGTTATTTTTTTTAGGTTATGTTTCAATAAACCGTTTCATAGCAAAGTTAGTTTACAATTAATATGTTTCATACTTATTTCACTACCTCCAGGAAGTTATAACACTAAAATAATAAAAAATCCAATTCCAAATAATACATAATTTAAAAAAATAAACGTACCTTTCTTAGCTGCACATTTCAAACAAATTATTCCCGTATTCACTACTAATCCGAACTAATCATAACTTTTAGAGTAAAATATAATCTTCGATCATTAGTTTAATATATAATTAACGGTATAAACACGTCTGATTAATAAAGTAAATAACAAAAATAAACCAAGAAAATTGTTACTAAGCTGGTCAGGTAAAGCGACGCGGACTGAGATCATAGAGGGCGCGACTAGTCTAGTACTATTCTACCACAGAAGATAAACTAATACAGAAGCGAAACTTCCTTATGTAGCGATGGTCAAAATTTGAGTGATTTGAGTTAATACACTGGGAAAAATGTTCATAATTTGTAAATTCGTCTTATCTAGATTTACTAATTTTTTCTAGTGTATTAAGCGGCAGAAACTTCAACTGTTAACTCAAATTTTGATCACCGCTATATCAAAAGAGCCGCTTCTGTATTAGTTTATTCTGTGATTCGACTAACTTAATACCAGCGTTGCCAACATAATAATTAAAAAAAGCTCCA
Organism: Neocrepidodera transversa; assembly: GCA_963243735.1. Taxonomy (NCBI): domain Eukaryota; kingdom Metazoa; phylum Arthropoda; class Insecta; order Coleoptera; family Chrysomelidae; genus Neocrepidodera; species Neocrepidodera transversa. The sequence goes on along the minus strand of OY725345.1, from coordinate 295,060 downwards.
CTCTTCTGTTTGAAATACTTCCATTTCGCTCACACACAAACACAAATCCTCACAAAATCCTCTTTTTTGAGTATCACTAAAATGCAGTGAGTGAGAAAAATATTCCAATCGACGTTGCCGCGAATTTCAGCAAATCGACGAAGGAGAGGAGGAGCTATCGGGAGACAAATATTCCATAATAATTTTTTTTATCGCATGCGCATAATCATCACTAGCTCCACCTTCAATGAAAATTGTAAACGAACGTTGTTGCCAATTTTTCAAAAAAAAAAAATAGAAATTATAAATCCCGGAGACGGATTCTTATATAATAATTATAGTGATTTCAGAGTTAAATAAATTATTTGTCAACCATTATTAAATTTTTGATAATTTTTTGTAGAATGCGAGGAAAGAGAGTCAGAATTTATAAATGAAGATCCCCAAAATAATAATTCTGTGAAAAATATAGAAAGAGCCTGTATAACTGAATGTAAAGGTCCTAAAAGGTTAAATTTCAAAGATTTGTTAAGAAGAAATAAAACCAAACAAAAAGAAACTAACAAAGTTATTCAAGAAATAAAATCTATAACTTCAAATACGGGAAGTATAGGATATAAGTGTTAAACAAACCTCTTGTATGTACAGTGTTTGAAATAAAATTGTGTTTGAGATATTGTTTTTTTTTTTAACGAGCACAGTAAAATGACGATTTATTAAATATTAACTTCTACTATACCCATTTTCCTTAAAAACTGACAGTAATGGAATGTTAGGTTAGGAAGTTTTAACAGAGTTGCCACATTATCCAATATTTAGACAACAATGTTATGTCGTTCATCAGATTGCTAAAGCGTTGCCATGTGTTTTAAAATTTATTTTCTCTCTCATTTTTTGTCATGTAATAAAAAGAGAACATCTGTGCTCCGTTCAGAGTGAACACCGAACGTCAAATTTCGTTCGGATTTAGAGGGCGTTTTGAACGAGTGACAAAATCCTGTTTCTTATTCTATATATTTGCAATATCTTACAATTTCTTTTTCGTTAGAACTTGATTCCGAAAATAAATATTAATTTATATAAACACGCCACAGTTCATATTTGCATTCATGGGTGTAAAATGTACTTTAAATCTGAACGCAGCCCTAATATGTACTTCGTATGTAAAAGGCAACGTCGCTTATATGTTTAAACGATCAGTGCTTAGTTAGGGCGTGGCTTTGAGATCATGTGCGGTACATATTGGCGGGAATGGGAATACATGGTTAATTATTTTATTAATTGTTTTCCTTTGCGGACCTCTGTAGCTATAGCAATATTTTTGTCCAAAGGCATCATTATTCTAAAGCGGAATTTCACTTAATAAATAACGTATACGACGGTATTTACGAAAATTTTTCAGGTTATTCAGGCGGTAGGAAATTAACATTGGCTTCCGCACTCACAATTTACTGACTTCACTTTAATTAAAAAATATAAAAATTGCATTAAATTAAAATGTAAATTTATCGTATATCTATTAAGACAATAAAATTGCCCGCCACTGGTAAAATTTCCTCTTTCCCCTTAACCACCGAAAATCTCTACTGCTGTGGAACAATGACAGATATCAACATTCCGGGGTTTTGTAACTCGGATGTGCGACCTTGAAACAGTATAAAAGTTCACAGAACTAACGTTTTGGCGCTGGTGTCGTGTTAAAGTTTTCTATATAATTATTTTTTAATGACTTACGTAGTTCTTCAGCATGTAAGAATTAATTTTCAAAATCGACCAATATAATTTAATACAGAAAATTCGCCTGCAGATTTTCCGCCTAGTAGAAACAAAATGGAGGTAATACCGGAAGTAACAAGTAACTTGACAAGTGACAGGTATTTGTAAAATATTTAAATAAAGGCGGGAAACAGAAAGGAAAAAAGATGGAAAAGTAATGAGGAAATAGTAGTACACGTACACTAATAATAATAGTAACAATATAAAAGTAAAGAATATTCAAAGTTTAAATTAAAAATATTAAGCAAGGGTTAGGGCAAACAATTAAATTTGAAAAAGGTTGAACAAAAAAACAAATTGGTTATCACAAATGGAAATTGGGTACAGGCCAGAGTGAGAAAGAAGAAAAGTATTATGGCTGATAGCTGCTGTGACAATAGCTACTAAAAGAAGAAAAAGCGAGGTCAAGTTGAATTGAAAGTACAAAAACAAAGCAAGTGAAAGTAACCGTTATCGCGAATCATAACCTATAACCTTAAAAACTTTTCTTCGCACAGCCATCGTCGCCATCTTCTCTGTACTAATCATATTCTCTCCATTGGTGTGACTGACCACAGTCACATGATTTTAGTTGACACTTGACAGTCAGCTGTTGTGTTATTTTCATATATAAGATATAAGTAATAGTTTATAGTTATTTTATTTTCGTTATTGCTATATAAAACAATTATTTATTTACAATTTGTTAAAATTACTACTTTATTTTTATTTATTCATATAATAAAAGAAGGCGTGGTTTATGACGTCAAAAATAACAGATTCCATTTGACTGTAGTAACTTGCATTTTATGTTCGACCCATAGATGGTGCGATTTCAGTCGCGTTTAATTTTCAAATTGAAAGCAAAACGTTATACAACTAAATAGTGCTCGTTTGTCTATTTTTTAATTGTACCACTTTTGGCACAATTGTGCTACATATGAAAAACAGTATGGACAAAATGGCGTCAAGGTTAAATTTCTGTGACTAAAAAAGATGGAGTCGCCATACTGATAGAATATATGTACTGTGGTGAAAGGAATGTTGACATCTGTCATTGCTCCAAAGTAGTCGAGATTTTCGGAGGTTAAGGGGAAAGAGGAAATTTTTCCAGTGACGTGCAATTTTATTGTCTTACGATAAATTTACATTTTAATTTAATGCAATTTTCCGTCCCCGTTTTTCTATTTTCTTATTAAATGTTTACCAATTTTTCACACTAGTTTTTTTAACGCTCGATAAATTGTGCGTTCTGAAGCTTTCGTTAATTTCCCACAAAATTTTAGCATCTGATCCACTGAATAACCTGAAAAATTTTCTCAAATATACGTTTTTTATTAAATTAAATCCTGCTTCAGAGTAATGATTTCTATTGGCAGAATCTGATTCATTTTTATAAAGGTTCAGCAAAGAAAAACAATAAATAAAATAATTAACCATATATTCCCGTTCCCCCCAATACGTACCGCACATGAACTCGAAGCCACTACCTAAGCACCGATCGTTTTTAAAATATAAGCGACGTTGCCTTTTCCATATGAAGTAGATATCAAACTTCTGTTGTTATTAAATGATAAAAAATGAGAGAAAATAAATTTTAAAACACATGGCAACGCTTTGACAAACTGATGAACGACATAACAGTGTTGTCGATGTGATTTAAATTATGTATATATATAATAGTTTCATGTAGAAGTTTTTATAAAAAATATACCTAAAATTTAAGTATTATAAATTACTTCTGAAACAAATGATCTTAAATATGATATATTATAATATTAAGCAATTATTATGTAATTTTATTTGATGAAAGGAATTCTTTTTTTTAAATATTGGATAATGTGGCAACTCTGTTAAACATTCCTAACCTAACATTCTATTACTGTCAGTTTTGTAAGGAAATTTAACAAATATTCTACTTACCCTAAATTTCTGACGATCTTCACTTTAGAATCTTCGCAATCTCTATTGCTAAAAACTTCAGGATGATTTGTTCTAATTGTAAAGTAATGTTCTACAGTGTTTTTTGTTTTATCTATTGAATAGTTACAAGAATGCAAAAATAGGTAAATGTAATCATCTGAAATTTCCGGTAAGTGCGGTTGTGTAGATAGCCTGAAACGAAAACAAATACAAAAATTTAATTAAATAGATTTATAGAGAAACAGTAGTGACAAAAGGACAATAATATTTCAATTCGACTATTATAGTTAATTAAATTAAAAAATAATAAAAGTTTTTTAATGACGGGTAATTTTTCTGAAGTTGCACTTATTACTTTTAAGTAGTTGAACATGTCGACAAATATTAATTATTAAATAATTGCATTAATTAGAAACAACGCAAGACTATTCTAATTTGACTTTACAAAAATACATCATTAATAATTATAATAATTTGAAAACAGGGTTTTTATAGTTAAGAATAAATGTCCGAACATCAAAAAAATATTATTTAAAATTCCAAATATATCATTAATATTGATATTATTTCTTATATTTGTTTTCCATTAATATTTTAATAGATAATTACAATATATTCACTATAGCTACATCCATGGATTAAAATTTTTTAGATAAGACGGTTTTTTACTTGGTTTAAAAATGTTGGAAATTGTCAAAAATTAAAGAAAAACGTTTAAAATTTGTTCAAAATTGTTCAAAACTCAAAATTTGTTCAAAAATTAAAAAAACCGTCAAAAATTGCTAAACTGTCAAAAATTGGCAAAAAAAAACGTTAAGCATTGTTTGAAACTGTCAAAAATAATAAAAACCGTTAAAAATTGTTAGAAACTGTCAAAAAATGGTAAAAAAATTAAAAAACCGTTAAAAATTGTTATAAACTGTCAAAAATTGGTTAAAAATAAAAAAAACCGTTAAAATTTGTTGGAAACTGTCAAAAAATGATAAAAAAATTAAAAAACCGTTAAAAAATGTTAAAAACTGTCAAAAATTCGTAAAAAAATTAAGAAATTTTTAAAAATTGTTGGAAATTGTCAAAAATTAAAGAAAAACGTTTAAAATTTGTTCAAAACTCAAAATTTGGTCAAAAATTAAAAAAGCCGTCAAAAATTGCTAAATTGTCAAAAATTGGCAAAAAAACGTTAAGCATTGTTTGAAACTGTCAAAAATAAAAAAAACCGTTAAAAATTGTTAGAAACTGTCAAAAAATGGTACAAAAAACCTTTGAAAAATGTTGGAAATTATCAAAAATTTAAGAAAAACATTCAAAATTTGTTCAACAGTGTTTAAAACTCAAAAATTGGTAAAAAAATCGTTAAACATTATTTGAAACTCTCAAAAATTGGTCAAAAAATAAAAAAACCGTTAAAACTTGTTATAAACTGTCAAAAATTGGTAAAAAAAAAACGTTAAAAATTGTTAGATACGGCCAAAAATATTTTTCCATATTCCTAGCATTTTTGAAATGTTTAAAATTTTCTGATTTTTGGATATTTTTGCAATTTTTGAAAATTTCTGATAATTTTTTTATATATTGTCGAATATTTACTAAAATTCAATTTTTTTTATTAAATTTTCGATTTTTTTTTTGAAATGTTTGATAAATTTTTTGAAGTTCTTAAAATAGTTAATATTTTATCAAAATTTTTATTTATTTATTTTTGAAATTTTTGAAATTTTTCAATTTTTTCATATATTTTTGAAATTATAAATTTTTAAGAATTTAGTTTTTTTTTTGTAATATTTAAAAGAATGACGTTTATTGATGTTTTATTTAAATTACTTCAAAATTCAACTAATGCCAATGTAAAATTTTACCCGCAGTTAAAAGTTAAAATGTGCTAAAAAATGCATTTTTAACCCATTTAAAATCTGCTAAAAATGCATTTATGCTAATTATATCATGAAAAATGCATTTTTACTTGATAAAATTTGCTGAAAAATGCATTTTTGCTAAAATCACTTTAAAAATAAATTAAAAAAAAAAAACAGGAAAAATGCATTTTTACCAAACTAAAACAGTTGAATATTTTTGGAAAACAAGATAAACAAAAAAAAAATGCATTTTTGCTAATTATATCCTGAAAAATCTACAATCAGCACGTAATATCTAGACAGTCTTTTTTTACAGGGGCTAAACAATATGTAAGAGAAATAGTGGAAAGGCCAATTCGTTTGGCTGAAACTGTAAAAAGACAGACAGACAGACAGACAGACAGATGGAAACTTAATAGAATAAGGGTCCTACACTCGCTCTCTATTTATTTTTTCAAAACTTTTTTCTTGATTTGGTCCAAATTATTCAAAAGTCAATTGGCAGAAATTTAAAATTACTATTTTTTTTTTGTTTCAATATGTTTTTTTCAGATTTAAATTCAATTGGTTACCAATTTATTCATTATAGAGAATAGTTACAATGGCGACTAAAGTGGCCTGGGCGTTCTCTGAATATTTATGAGTGAATAAACATGTTATAGTTGAGTATCTATTTGGTTTCTCTTTTCTCGAATTGTGAAATAAGTGTGTATGATTTCAAGGGCGTAGATACATTTTTTTCTTGGGGGGAAGTACTTTTTTTCTGAAGCGGGGGTTAGATTAGATAAATATGTTTGTCCGTCTATATATTTCATATATTTTATTTCTTTTTTTCGTGCTATTTTTTTTTGGTATCCTGAGGGGTAATTATTCCCTTTGCTCCCCCTCCATATATACGTCTTTGAATGTAAACGAGCCAGATAAAATTGGTTGCGGGTGATTATCCAGAAGTGATTTTTTTTTCTCTTTTTGTCCAAGATGTATTGTTGCATTGTTTTTCAATTTCACGTATGGAAAAATGCATTCTTGCTTCTATTTTAAACTATGAAAAAATGCATTCCTGCTTTTTTTTCTCAAATTCGAGTGTGAAAAAATGTATTCTTGCACATTTTTTTCAAATTTAACTGTGGAAAAATTTATTCTCGCTTTGAATTTCAAATTGTTGTATAAATAAATTTATTGTTGCTTTATTTTTTAATATCCTGTATATCTTGAAAAATGCATTGTTGCTAATAAAATCATGAAAAATGCATTTTTACCAATTAAAATCTGCTAAAAAATGCATTTTTGCTAATTATGTCATGAAAAATGTATTTTTGCCAAACAGCATCTCCTGCAAAATAAAATCGCTTAAAAAATACATAAAAAAAAAACAGGAAAAATGCTAAAAAATGCATTTCTGCCAAAATGGTATAAAAAATACATTTTTGGAAAATAAAAACACACGAAAAATGTATTTTTGCTCATTATATCATGAAATATGCATTAGAGACAAATAAAATTAATTGAAAAATGCATTTTTGATAATTATACAATTAAAAAATTCTTGTTTAAAAAAAATGCATTCTTGCTTTGTTTTTTTTTAATTTACTGTTCGGAAAAATGCATTGTTGCTTTGTTTTTCAATTTTGCTGTTCGGAAAAATGCATTGTTGCTTTGTTTTTCAATTTTCCTGTATGAAAAAATGCAATGTTGCTTATTTTTTTAATTTTTTTTTGTGGAAAAATGCACTTTTGCTTTGAGCTTCTAATTTTTATGTGAAAAAATATTTTTTGTTCTGTTTTTCAGTTTCCTGAGGGGAAAAATGCATTTTTGCTAAATAAAATCATCTGAAAAATGCATTTTTACCAATTAAAATGTGCTGAAAAATGCATTTTTGCCAAACAAAATTTGCTGCAAAATGAATTTCTGCCAAAATCGCTTAAAAAATACAACAACAAAAAGCAAGAAAAATGCATTTCTGCTGTTTTTTTAAATTCGAGTGTGGAAAAATGTATCCTTGCTTTTTTTATTCAAATTGAACTGTGGAAAAATTTATTCTTGCTTCTTTTTCCGAATTTAATTATGGAAAAATGTACTTTTGCTCTTTTTTTTTTTAATTAACAGTATGAAAATGCATTCTTGTTTCTATTTTAAAATTTAACTATGGTAAAAATGCATTCCTACTTTTTTTTATTTAAATTGAATTATAGAAAAATGTATTTATGCTATTTGGTTGGTCTTGAATAAGTATTTGTTTAAAATATTTCTTTTTATTTGTATTTTTACTATTTCGACAAATCTTGTTAATTTTAGTTCATTTGGCAACGCCGCTTTGCCCTATTGTTTTTTCATTGTTTTATTGGTTGGCAATCGGCCACTTTATATTGTAAATTTTTTAAATTTATGTGTGATTTTTTCCAAGTTTTCTAAATTAACAGTGGAAAAATGCATTCTTGTATCTATTTTTAAATTTAACTGTAGAAAAATAACATTTTTGCTTTTTTTCAAATTTAACTGTGGAAAAATGCATTTTTGCTTTTTATTTTTTTTTATTTAAATTGAACTGTGGAAAAAATGTATTCATGATTTTTTTCCAATTCATGTGTGATTTTTTCTAGGTTTTTTTTAGACTTTTCTCCAAACTTTCGTGAAAAAATTTATTTATTTTTGTCAAAATTTGCACTTTATATGTATTTTTTTCCATACTTTCGTTTTCATTGGAAAAATTTCCTAATTGGAAACTGTGGGAGCATTTTTATATCATTTTTCTATGATTTTCTGCAGAAAAATTGTTTCCTTGATTTTCTGGAATTTTCCGTAAATTTTCCTTCACTTTTTTCCGGATTTGCTGAATACAAGGACGTAGATAACTTTTTTCCTGAGAGGATGGTACTTTTTTTTCTTGAAGGAAAGTAATCAAACTTTTATATATGTTCGTTTCTACATTTCATATATTTTCTATCTTCTTTTCGTGCTATTTTTTTTTATACTCTAGGGGGATGGGAGTAATTACCCCCTTTATCCTCTCCATATCTACGCATTTATATGATTTAAATTCCTAAGTTAAAGAATCGGTTATATAAACATCGATTTCTTTTCACGACCATGACCAAGTTGTGATACTTTACTAAAGGAAATTATCTTAAAACTAGTGATTAAAAAGAGGAGAAAGGTATATTTAGAAATTGTACATTAATTAAATTTTTGATGTTTTACATAAAATTTTTTAGAAAGGAAAATTAAACGTATTATATTTTTGTTTTATTTATTTTCATTATGTTATTTATTATTTAAAATTATATATAATCAATGTTCAATAATTGTGATTTTTTAACAAGTTGAAAAAGAATTTTTCTTTATTATTAAAAAATCATTAAGGTATTTTTTTTTAACGCAATAATAAAACATACGAATTAATATTATATAGCAAAAAATTTTATAATAATTAAAACAAATCAAAGGTGGAGATAAAAAATTAAATAATTATTTTTATTAGAACTTACCAGGTTCTAATCTTTAGCAATTCCTTATGTTTTCCCTCAGGCACTTTATTCAATCCATTTAAAAATGGTTGGGTTGTTTTTGGAGTCATTTTTTTTTTTATTTTAAAACACCGATATCGCTCTACTATATCACAGCTATTACGCGAAATTTATATATTAACACAACGAAATTTTATTTTCTTGTAAGAATAAATCCAACCATAACAGTTTGCATATAAATGGCGGATTGAAACTACTTTTGCGATTGTAAAATGTAGAAGGTAGATACAAGAAAGTTTCGAGTCGACAGAAATTGAAAGTTATATAGGTGGGGGGGGGGGGGGGGAATACAGTGTCGTGTGAAGAGAAATGCGTTGATTCTTGATTCTGATTATGATACGATACGGTATTAAACAAAATTATTAAATTATATATAGAGAGAGAAAACATGAGGAATCCTAATAAAATTTTTAATTTATTATTATATAATTATTCGAATTATCTCTTACTAATGTTAAATTCATCATTCTGTAAAATATTTTATGCTTTTACTGAACATTTTTAAAAATATACAACCAATATGGAAACACCTTAAAATTATATCTATCTTATCAGTGTTGCCAATAGCAAATCACCAAAATACCCGCATCTTGCCCCAAATTACCCGCATTTTACCCACTTACAATGGGGACGTATTATGTAAAATTTTTAAATTAGAATCTTAAAAGTCTGTTATCAAATATGCCTACAAAAATATTTATAATTTTTTTTAAACCTGTATTATATTTAAAAAAAATTAAATTAAAAATATCTACTGATAATACTCTGTTAAGTATATACGAATTGAATTCCTTATTAAATAGAGTCCAGATGTAAATATGGAAAAAGAAGAAAATTGTATTACTTTTATTTTCGCCGTGACTAGCAATACATCGGACGTACTTGTTTATATCGTACAACGGAAAATAAAATAAACTGATTAATTTTTACATCTCGAATTTTAAGAAAAAAAGACACTTTATTGTATAAATCAAACTACTTAGTTACCATGTCACTATTTTTATGTAGATTTTAAGAGGTTAAAAAGTGAAATCCAGTGTTGCCGCGGTGAGTTTCTGAAATGTACTGATCAAGTAATAAAATGTACTAGATTGTACTAAAATTTACGATCCAGTGAAATATTGCTCATAGGGGAAAAAGTGAAAATTATAAATAATAGGAAATACTGTAGAAAAATAAAGGAAAACATGGACAAATATAGAAAAATGTGGAAAATAGCAAAAAATAGGAGAAAGTAGGGAAAAATAGAGAAAAATAGGGAAAACATAAAAAATTGAACAAAAAAGGAAAAAATAGTGAAAAATATGAAAAAACATGAAAAATAGAAAAAAACAATGAAAAAAAAAGGAAAAAATATGAAAACCAGGATAAAAATGGAAGAAAACGGACAAAATGGGGAAAAACCTAGAAGAATGAAGAAACATTAAGGGAGATCCGAAAAAAACAGAAATTTGAAAACAATAGGAAAAAAATTGCGAAAAATGGAAAGAAATATTGAAAATAAGGAAAAATAATTAAAAGTAGTGAAAAATAAACATGGAAAAATAGAGAAAAATAAGGGAAAATGGGGAAAAAATAGGGAACATTGTAAAGATTTGGACAAAATAGGAATCAATTTAAAAAAAAAACAGGAAAAAATAAGGAAAATAGGAAAAAATAGAAAATGATATTGATAAATAGGGAAAAACAGAACAAAATAATGAGAAACAGAAATAGCATGAAGAAATAGAAAAAATAGGAAAAATTGAGCAAATAGGGAAACAGAGAAAAATGGGGAAAATAGTTAAAAATAGGAAAAAAGTCAGTGAAAATACTAAAAATAGGGTAAAATAGAGAAATAGGGCAAAATAGAGCAAAATAAGTACAAATAGCGACAAATAGGAAAAAACAGGGAAAATAGGGAATAAAATAGGGAAAATAGCGGAAAATAATGGAAAAAAGGAAAACAGAAAATAATAGGGAAAAACAAGAAAAATGAACAACAGAAAAATTACGAATTATTGGGAAAAATAGGCCTAAATGGGGAAAAATACGAAAGAAAATTAAGAAATTAGAGATAAATTGAGAAAAATCGGTATTGCTGCTGGCGATAAGATGTCGATATTGATCATGGTACTCGCGAGTAAACCGAATTTTTATTATTTTTCCGAACATATCAACCTGTTATCTGTTAGGTTAAAACGAAATATTAATATTTGAGTAAATGAACAATCATATTATTCCAATCAATTACATAAGAATACCTATCACAAGATCGACCTTTTTCCCTGCGATTCTCGATCTTTTAAATAGATCTCTTCACAAGCGATTAATCAGTGTATCGATTATTTTATTACAAAATCGGATCGGAGGTTCCCAAATTCAAATTCTATTCTTTACTGCGACATTTTTTGTTTCATTTCATAAATATATTAAATTGTAAATAAATAAATGATTCCCTTAAAGGACATAAAAAAACTACCAAGTTTCAAGTATTTTTTGTTGTTTAACTAAAATAAAATTGTGTGAATAAATATTTAATTATAAGATCGATTTTTTCGATTGGATCTTTAAGTGCATCGATTAAATACCAAACGATCTGAATCGATTCAGAAGATCGATCTTTTCAAAAGATTCGCATATCCCTAATTGTCTCGTCCTATAATAATAAGAGAAGAAGAAACACTAGAAAAAGAAGAAATAATGATGCTGTCATGTAGCCAATATCCTTTCCTACATACGCATGTATCCTTTTAAAAAGTATAGTCACTAGTGGCTAACGAAATGAAAAATTTGTAAACATAATCTGTATTGACTTGAGTCTAAAATCGTCTTCTTTTATTATTCAGTAAATACTGCCGAATAGTCAAGGCAGCTGAGGCCTTAAAAGCAAAAGAAGAAGAAGAGATACAGTGTTCTGTGAAAAGATATTTCAAATCAAAAGTTTCTATTAGTTTCAATGCAAAATTCAAACTCAAAGCAAAAGACAGTGGTAAAAAGTAGTGTATTATTGTGAAATGTGTAAGAGGTTTGCCGAAAGATTGGAAATTTTCTAAATTTAAAACAGGTAAGTTCGTTTAGCATAAAAATTTGTAAGGGTAATTTGTCTTCTAAGACAGAACCATCTAAAAACCGGTAATTTTATCCAAATCGTCAAAATAATAAATCAACTATTTTTTATAGCCAAGGTGTTCTTCTAATGCTACACGATATCCCCTTATTCTACACACTTTAGAGCTTTAGCAATCCCCAATATGTATATCGATATATAGATCAATCTTTGGTAACCACAGTAACGTCTATGGTAACCGTAAAAATAGGAAACAAAACATTATAAGTTTTTTAAACTGTTTTAGTTGTCAAAATGTCTTCCCCTTCGCAAGTGCCTCAAAATGACTATGGGGAAGAGAAAGAAAAAGATTCACTTTTTTCTTCAGAAGAAGCCGAAGGTAAGTCATATAAGTTATATAAATACAATAAAGATCTTTACGTAATGTTTGAATCAAAATCTGGTTCATAATTAGAACCGATAAATAGATATATGTTATTAATGGAAAGCTCGGAAAGTGGTATTTTACAGGGTGAGCCAACAGTTTTAAGCCTTCTGCCTCTTGTGGAAAAAAAATAATCTTTTTTCTCTTCTCCATTTTCATTTTGATGCATTTGCGAAGAGGATGACATTTTGACAACTAAAATTAATAGTTGTTTTGTTTACCATTTTTATGGTTACCATAAACGTTGCTGTGGTTACCAGAGATTGTTATAATAATAAAGTATGATGGATATACCAGAGATGCCTCTGAGAATGAGAATCGGTTATTTCGCTACATTTTACTGTTAAGCACCTTAACTATGAAAAAGTGAGGTGATTTAAAAAAAAAATGGCATATTTTTTTTATAAATTCAAATTGATACTAGGCGATTCAATACACACATATACCACTTTTCTAGGAAATAAAATGCAAATTTTTAGCATAAGAATTCACAGCTTTATTATTTTCTATTGATAATACTTCGTTATTAGGGATCATGCGATTTTTTACAAAAAAAAAGAGGTTCTTACGTATTTTGGACTCCTGAACACGAATCCGAAATCAAAACGTGGCGATCTCAAATAGTTTCGGAGATACAGCCCTATTTTGTTCACTATTTTGCAGCTCAAATTTCTGTTATTGAAAACACACAAATTTCTTCCTAGTTATTATCAAAACATTACAAATGCTTGTATTTATTTGTTTTCAGCACTTTGAAGCTAAAAAAACTACTATTTTTCAAAAAATTCACTCTAATTTGAATTTTTGACAGATGGCTAAAGTTGTGTTAATCAGATGACATTCTTCTTCTTCTTTTTCCTTTATTGGGCTATGTACATAGGCAATTTACCCAAAAGCTGACAATTATGTTTATTTTTTAATGTTGGCAAACGTGACTATATGATTGTTCGTTTGACTCCTGTCTGTTCTGGCTGGATTTTTGATTTACATTATCAAATGAAATAGCTACAATTCCATTTCTCCACAATCAGCCATCCTTTGGGGCGATTTCTGACCTTGTTCAGCGCCCAAAATTTCGCAACAGTGCATTTCCGCTCGAAATGATCAACTTGGCAATAGCGCATTTTTAGATATTGAAAACCATACCAGTTAATGCAAAATGCAAATTTATATTGATATTTATTTACTAAAATTTCCATAATTCTCTCAATAATAACTATCTTCTATAACTTGGCAACAGCGCATTTTCGCAAAACAAGTGTTCTTATAATATAACTGATTTCCGCCAAGCCAAATTTTAACCTTATATTTATTATATATTTAGGTCACAATATTCAACTATATCTTGCATTACCCACGAAGTATCATTTACAAACAGTTTTTCTTTAAAAAGAAGGAATAAAAATTTACCGTCTTTAATTTTATTGTGAGATCCATTTTTTTATGGTTTCGTTCAGAAATACAATTAAAAAAGTAGCAACAAACGAACAATCACGTAATCACGTTTACCAACATTCTATAAATAAAAAATAACAGACATAATTGTCAACTGATTAACCCAACTTTAGTTAGGGATATGCCTAAAATTCAAATTAGAGTGAATTTTTTGAAAAATAGTAGTTTTTATCGCTACAAAGTGCTGAAAACAATTAAATACAAGCATTTGTAGTGTTTTGATAATAATTTGGAAGAAATTTGTGTGTTTTCAATAACAGAAATTTGAGCTGCAAAATAGTGAACAAAATAGGGCTGTATCTCCGAAACTATTTGAGAGCGCCACGTTTTGATTTCGGATTCGTGTTCAGAAGACCAAAATACGTAAGGACCACTTTTAAAAAAAAAAAAATCGCATGATCGCTAAGAACGAAGTTTTACCTAAAAAGGTACATTTGCATTAAAATTAATTGATATAAAATAAGTTTGAATGGCTTTGGCCGATATTTTATGAACTACAGACACTATGACTATTCCGTAACTTTTCGAATAACATCTCTGGAGCCAATTGCTTTACATTTAAAGGGTTCCTCTGTGATTTTTTAAATGACTACTTTAAATAAATTGTTCATAACAAATTTCGCATTTAAATGATTTCTCTCCACTGTGAGTATTTATTAAATGTCTTTTGAAACCAGCTTTCTGACTAAATTGGTTGTGGAAAATTTCATATTTAAAAAAATTCTCACCACTGTGAGTCTTTAAATGTCTGTTTAAACCAAGGGCGTAGATAACTTTTTTTCCTGAGGGAAGTACTTTTTTTCCTGTGGGGGAGTAATCAAAGCTTTTAGACAAATATATATGTTTGTCTATTTCTACATTTCATATATTTTATTTCTTCCTTTCGTGCTATTTTTTTGGTATTCTGAGATTGGTAATTACCCCCTTTACTCCCCATATATATACGCCCTTGCGTGTATATGAGCCAAATGGAATTGGAATTGGTTGTGGATTATCCTCCACAAGAAGATTATCCAGAAAGTGATTTTGTCAAAGATGTAGAAAAATGCATGGTTGCTTTGTTTTTTAATTTTTTTTATGAAAAAATGCATTGTTGCTTTATTTTTCAATATCCTGTATATCTTGAAAAATGCATTGTTGCTAATAAAATCATGAAAAATGCATTTTTGCCAAACAGCATCTCCTGCAAAATGAATTTCTGCTAAAATCGCTTAAAAAATACATAAAAAAAAAAACAGGAAAAATGCTAAAAAATGCATTTCTGCCAAAATGGTATAAAAAATACATTTTTGGAAAATAAAAACACACGAAAAATGTATTTTTTGCTCATTATATCATGAAATATGCATTAGAGACAAATAAAATTAATTGAAAAATGCATTTTTGATAATTATACAATTAAAAAATTCTTGTTTAAAAAAAATGCATTCTTGCTTTGTTTTTTTTTAATTTACTGTTCGGAAAAATGCATTGTTGCTTTGTTTTTCAATATCCTGTATATCTTGAAAAATGCATTTTTGCTAAATAAAATCAGCTGAAAAATGCATTGATGCTAATTAAATCATGAAAAATGCATTTTTACCAATTAAAATATGCTGAAAAATGCATTGTTTCTGATTAAATCGTAAAAAATGCATTTTTAACCAATTAAAAAAATGCATTTTTGCTAATTATATTATGGAAAAATGCATGTGACCGAACAAAATTTGCTGAAAAATGCATTTTTATTGATTATATCCTAAAAATGCGTTTTTATCAACTGAAATCTGCTGAAACTGCATTTTTGCTAATTATATATCGAAAATGCATTTCTGCTAAAATCGTTTAAAAAATACATAAAAAAACAGGAAAAAATGCATTTCGGTCTCGGGCTTTTAATGCTGGATTATTCAGTCTCAAACATTTCCTAAGCAAAATTTTTCAAAAAAAGCTAGCCGCAGTTTATCCGGTTAAATTTGCAGTTTTCGGGATATAACCTTTGAAAAATGCATTTCTGCTTTTTTTCACATTCGAGTGTGATTTTTTCTAGGCTTCTAACTTTCGTGGAAAAATTTATTAATTTTTGTAAAAATTTGCATTTTATATATGTTTGTTCCAGACTTTCGTTTTCATTGGAAGAATTTTAGGAAAAATTCCTAATTGAAAACTGTGGGTAGCATTTCTATATCATTTTTCTCCAGCACAAAAATACTGTTCGGCATTTATTTTTTTCATTTTTTGGAATTTTCCGTGAATTTTCTTTCACTTTTTTCGGATCTGATTTGATTATTTTCTCCTAACCCTTTTCTTATATTTTATTTCTTCTTTTCGTGCTATGGTATTTTGGAGAGGGAGAGATGGGTAATTACCCACTTTACCCTCCCCATATCTACGCCCTTGTATATAGTTTCTAATAGGTCTAAAAGATTCATTTGAAAAAACCATCCAGAAGAAAAAAGACAAAAATCGGTTTTTAAAATAAAAGCATTTTAGATATATTTTTTTCCATGTATAAAATATATTATATAATTGACTTAATTTTTAGATTTAACCTTGTTAGAAGAAGTTGAAGAAAAATCAGAAGACAGACTAATAGAATACAGCGAAGATGATTTAAAAACACTCGTATCATATGTAAAAGACATAACTATATTATACGGTTTACAAGATTGCGATTGGACAGAAGAAAACGAAAATGTGATTAAAATGTGGTTTCGTGACGTGAATTTACCAATTTTAAGCATTTATTTTAAAAACATTTATTTACAATGCGTTATCGGCTTACCCGATGGACCATTCGAAATAGACATGATGTATTTCATGAGAGAAACAAACGATCAATATTCGATTAATGATTTTCATGATAAAGTGATTTTTGGAAATGTTAGTGACGATATAGAGGGAACCATGTTAAAAATTGTCAGAGATGTTTATGGACCCATGTTATTGTCTAATGAGAAGTGGCCCGATAGTATCCTTTTTTTTTTTTAATAAATATTTATTTTCTATTAAAAATAAACATTTTTGACATATACAGCAAGGGCGTAGATAACTTTTTTCCTGGCGAGGAGTAATCAAACTTTTGGACATATATTTTATTTTTTTGGGGTGTAATTACCCTCTTTCCCTCCGTATATATATACGCCCTTGCGTCTATACGAGAAAAATGGAATTGGAATTGGTTGCGGGGATGATCTTCCACAAGAAGATTATCCGGGAAGTGATTTTTTTTCTTTTTTTGTCAAAGATGTACAAAAATGCATTGTTTTGTTTTTCAATTTCCTGTATGGAAAAATGCATTCTTGCTATGCATTTCAAATTCTTGTGTGTAAAAAATGCATTTTTGCTGTTTTTTCTCCCATTCGTATTTGAAAACTGCATTTTTGCTGTTTTTCTGTAAAATAGCAACTCAACAACTTACTGAAAAATTAGTAATTCTAAAATTTAACTGTGAAAAATGTTTTCTTGCTTCTTTTTTAAATTTAATTATGGAAAAATGTATTCTTGCTTCTTTTTTTCGAATTCGATTGTGGAAAAATGCGTTCTTACTCCTTTTTTTTTCAAATTAACCGTGGAAATGCATTCTTGCTTCTATTTTAAAATTTAACTGTGGAAAAATGCATTCCTGTTTTTTTTTCAAAATTCGAGTGAAAAAATGCACTTTTACTTTGAATTTCAAATTTTTATGTGGAAAAATATTTTCCATTTTGTTTTTTCAGTTTCCTGTGTGGAAAAATGTATACTTGCTTTTTTTTTTCGAATTCGTGTGTGGAAAAATGCGTTTTTGCTCCTTTTTTCAAATTAACAATGAAGAAACGCATTCTTGCTTCTATTTTTAAATTGAACTGTGAAAAAATGTATTTTTGCTTCTTTTTTCGAATTCGAGTGTGGGAAAAATGCGTTCTTACGCCTTTTTTTTCAAATTAACAGTGGAAAAATGCATTCTTGCTTCTTTTTTTCGAATTTAGGTGTGAAAAAATGCGTTCTTGCTTCTTTTTTTTTAATTAATAGTGGAAAAATGCATTCTTGCTTCTTTTTTTCGAATTTAGGTGTGAAAAAATGCGTTCTTGCTCCTTTTTTTTTAAATTAACTGTGGACAAATGTATTCCTGCTTTTTTTTTCAAAATTCGGGTATGGAAAAACGCATTCTTGCTAAATTTTTTTCAAATTGAACTATGGAAAAATGCATTCTTGTTTCTTTTTTTTCAAATTCGAGTGTAGAAAATGTATTCCTTAACAATTTTCCAGGTGTAAAAAACGAATTCTGTCAAAACTTACAAATGTTTCTTGCCAGAGTAACAGACTTGCACTATAAAATGTACGGTTTGACCATTTTGTATGTGCCTCAAGAGGTTCTTTTGATTCCTTTGAGTGAGGCGAGCGGTGACAAGGAGCTCATTAAAAGATTGGAAGGGATCGTCGTCTATTGGACTAAACAGATCAGAGTCGGACTTCAAGATCAAGACCAATTTACTCCTGAGGATCTCGTCTGTCCTAAAGATGAATTTGAGTTTTGGAAATCTAGATGTAAGTAGTTAAAAAAAAAAATTAATAAGAACAAACGCCGCACAATTTAAATATTGAAAATATATATTTTTAATTTTAGATGAAAATCTTCTCGGTTTAAAGTTCCAACTAAATAACGCTGGCATAAAACACATTTGCGACATCCTTCAATCCGTCCAATCGACTTACGTTCGTCAATTTAAAACTTTTGCAAGCGAGATTTTTAAAAACATTGAAGAATCGAAATCGAATATTGAATATTTAAATGTTTTGGTCAATCCTTGTGAAGAATTATTAAACGTAAAACATCCGAGCGAGATGGCTGAAAAAATTCCGAAAATATTTCATCTCATTAGGTATTTGTGGTTGGAGAGTCCCTATTATAATACCAGAGAAAAGATTACGCAATTATGTAGAGCGTTGAGCAATCAAGTTATATTGCAGTGCAAAAGGTTTATCGATTTGAATGTTGTTTTCAAAAATAAGGAATCCAGGAAGGGCATTAAGATGTTTCTAAACTGCATTGATGCTTTAACGCAGTATATTAAAAGTTACATATTGGTAAGATAATTTTATTTTTGTAACTAAAATTAAAAGTAGTAATTAGAAACAACCGCAAATACTAAAAATGTCGATTTGTTCGAATTTTTAACTAATTATAAATACTCCGCCGCGAGTGGAATAGTATGTAAATATTGTGGGAAAAAATTTAATTTGGAGTCGAGGAACACGAAAATGTTAAAAAAACTTTTAGCAAAAAAAAGTTATAAACCATCATCAGACCATTTTCTGTTCTTAATATCTGTATTTTACGATTTTATTTTCACACACAAATCTTAAAATAATAAATTACACGAAAATCGACAAAATTTTCGTGAACTAATACCAAAATAAAGTATAATTTATTAAAAATCTTAAAGAATATATTTTTCAGACGCCATTTTATTTCTTACGTCAATTTAGTCATCACAGTATAGACACTATTACAGTGCGGAAACTAAAATATAGTGGAAACGTAAATTGGTGACCTTGAACTTAATTTCTAATTGTTACCTCTTGTTTCTTTCTTTGTTCTCACGTTTTAACTATTTTTTTCTCTTTTCAATCAATAATTATCCCCACTTCTAATTATTAATTTTTTTCGTTACACTTCGGTTTACTGGAAATCTGTTCCGGAAAAAAAAAACATCCTGATTTTTGTTTTACGGAAATGCCCTGTTGCCAAATTGATCACTTTGAATTACTGGAAATTTCTCGACGTTCAGTGTTGCCGCGCTGAGTTTCTGAAATGTACTGAACATCAGTAAATAAAATGTACTAGATTGTACTAAAATTTACGATAAAATATAAGAATTTTTTGCACTGATGAAATCAAAAAATTATGTTTTGCAAAATATTTGTATTTATTTATCATAAAATTTACACGAAAATAGATAAGAATGGGAAAAATAGGGTAATATAGGGAAAAACTGCGAAAAATGGGAAAAAATATATCAATTGGAGAAGAATAGAGAAAACAAGGAAGAACGGGTAAAATATGGGAAAAAAGTGAAAATTATAAAAAATAGGAAATACTATAGAAAAATCAAGAAAACCATGGACAAGTAGGGAAAATACAGAAAAATGGGGAAAACATAAAAACTAGGGAAAAATAGATGAGTAAAACAGAAAAAATAGGGAAAAAAATAGCGATTGTGAAAAATTGAGAAAACACAAAAAAACATGAAAAATTGAGAAAACACAAAAAAACATGAAAAAATAGAAAAAACAATGAAAACCAGGATAAAAATAGAAAAAAACGAATAAAAGCGTAGAAAAATAGAGAAATTGGAAAACAATTGGGAAAAATAAGTAGAAAGATGGAAAAATAGGGGAAAATAGGGAAAAATAGGAAAAAAATAGAAAATGACAGATAGATATGGAAAAACAGAACAAAATAATGAAACACAGAAATAATATGAAGAAAATAGGATAAAATAGAGAAAATATGTCAAAATAGAGAAAATATGTTAAAATAGAGAAAAATAAGCACAAATAGGGACAAATACTAAAAAAATAGGGAAAAACAGGATAAATAAACAACAGAAAAATTACGAATAATTGGGAAATTAGAAATAAATAGATGAAAATCTGGAAAAATAGGGAAACATACGAGAAAATAGCAAAAAATAGGGAAAAATAAGAAAAAATAGTCAAAATAGGTAAGAAAATTGGAAAATGAGGAAAATAGGGTACAATTGGGATAAAGTGGGAAAAATAGTGTAAAATAAGAAGAAATGGTGAAAAATAGGAAAAAATACGAGAATATAAAGAAATTAGAAAAAAATAGATAAACATTGGGAAAAATAGTGAAAGCTCAGTCGTCCAGGTACTACTTTTAATAATAATAATAATAATAATAATAATAATAATATATTTTATGATACATGCAAAAACATAAAACAAAAAACTGTTATTTTTCTAATTTTCTAATTATATATCATATTTTATTATACGTATAGTATAAAATATCTGACCTTGGTCTTATTTAAAAATGTACTAGAATTAAGCTAATTTATGATTAAATGAACTTTTGTACTTTGCTGTTGAAAATGTACTAAAACGGCAACACTGTAGGACATTATTCTACGGCAACACTGAAGGTCCATCTCAATATCAAATTTCCAGTAATTCAAAGTGACCAATTTGCCAACAGGGCATTTCCGTATAAAACAAAAATAATCATTTACATCGACCGAGCAGGGCTCAAAATCAGAATGTTTGTTTTTTCCGTAACAGATTTCCAGTAAACCGAAGTGTAACGAAAAAATAAACAATGGGCCAATTTTGTGATTTTTTTAAAAATTATTTTTAAATACATAAGGTCAAAATGTATTGTCTACACTGATTAATAATTTTAAATCTTTACTCATTTGGGCTTCTATTTTAAAATTTCGCGGGTTATGACGTACTACCTGTAACTCCTCCCCTTTTGCAGATTTAGTTTGAAAGTGTCTACTCGACCGCATATTATATTTGGCGGTACAGCTAAAATAATCGGTATATCGATTTTGAGTGGCGTTCGTTAATAGTTAATAAGAAATATGATTCAAAATCAGAAGAATTTGGTCAAATTTATTTGTGCGTTAGCAACACACTTTTCAGGCTTACCTAAATTTAAATTTCATCGATTTTTATAATCGTGTATCATAAAATAATCCATATTAGGTAGATTATTTGATGTATTTTTTATATATTCATTCTCCATTTTTCAGAACAATCCCACAATTACAAATAAAAAATCGTAATCTACGTAATGATAAAGACGTAAATAAATTTTGGTTTCATAGACAGTCCCATTTTGAAAGTGACGTTATATAAATATTTATAAAGAGCCAATAAAATCAAATCTCAATTAGTACGTCATTATTTAAGGTATCATATTAGTCATTTAATAAGTAATAACTACATATCATCATATATATTAGATTTAGTTATACAAAAGTAGCCCATTAAAAGTGGGGATAATTTTTGATTGAAAAGAGAAAAAAATTGTTAAACAGTGAGAACATTAAGAATAAAACGAGAGGTAACAATTAGAAATTAAGTTCAAGGTCACCCATTTACGTTTCCACTATATTTTAATTTCTGCACTGTATAGTGTCTATTCTGTGATGACTAACTTGACGTAAGAAATAAAATGGCGTCTGAAAAATATATTCTTTAAGATTTTTAATAAATTACACTTTATTTTGGTATTAGTTCAAGAAGATTTCGTCGATTTTTGTGTAATTTATTAGGTCAAGATTTGTGTGTGAATAGAAAATCGTAAAACGCAGCTATTAAGAAGAGATAATGTTATAAAAAAAATATTGTTACAGAATGGTCTGATAATGGTTTATAACTTTTTTTTGGTAAGAGACCGCCAAGTTTTTTTTATATTTTCGTGTCCATTGACCTTAAATTAATCTATTAAAGAAAAATTGTTAAAATCTGAGGAGTTGCCGTAAACTAGATTTTTTCCATTTTCTTTTCCAGCTACATCTCGGTAATATAGAAAAAATCTTATTATAACTTAATAATCCTATTCGGTAGTAAAATTATTTTTATATATATATAAACTGTATTTGTAAATTTGAAATTTCTTCTTTTTCTTCTTTTTAATCCTTAATTGGACTTAAATTAAATGCACTTTCAGGTATATTATACAACGTTGCCATGTCTATTTTAACCGGGGCCAGATTATAAAATAAATAATAACCGTAAAGTAAAATCACGGAATACCGAATAGAGATTTGGGTTAAAATTTTAACCCTGCGGTTAAGATTAACTAAAATTTTACAGAATAAACCCCATTGTATGAGAAAAAGTTATATATAACATCAATTTTTTTTTTTTTTTTTCTAAATTAGGTATCGAAAAGTCACGAAATGTGCAGTAACGTACCCTGGAATCTCGATCGAGCTCCAATATTTAACCACGTTGATTCGTTCGTAAAGAGATGCAACGATATGATCGAAGTATGCGAAGTGATGATTTGTTTTGGAAGATTTGATGAAACTGAAGAAATTCCAAAACCGATGTTCGGCGGTTCAAAGGGTGAAGATTTCGATAAATGGGCTGAAAGAATTGAAGCCATGTTTTATGAAGCTTTTCTCGATATTGAAGCTGTAAGATATTTTTTTTTTTTTTATACCATATACATATTAATGGTTTGTAAATAGCATTTATTACAATTTGTTGAATTATTGTTCGTTTTATAATAGTTTTCGGAGAAAAAAAACTATTATAAAACAGTTTTGTCCGTCCGTCTGTTAGCTTGATTCAAATCGTTTTTCATTAGTACTTGTACGATCGAATTTTGCTTTTTTTTTTTAGTGTTTTTCCTATTTTTCGTTATTTTTTATCGTTTTTTTCCTATTTTTTTTCTATTTTTCTAATATTTTCTTAATTTTTCACTACGTTCCCATTTTCCTATTTTTTTTTATAATATGAGTTCCTGTTTTCTTATTATTTTATCCTATTTTCATTATTTTTCCCAAATTTTTAGTATTTTTCTTAAATTTTCCTCTTTTTTAATACTTATCCCAATTTTTCACTATTTTTTCACACTTACTCCAATTTTTCACTAATTTTCCCAATTTTCGTCATTTTTTCGTATTAATTTAAATCTATCCCAATTTTCCAGATTTGCCAGAATTGTTCACTTTCTCAATATTTCAAAATTTTTTCCGATTTTTCCCTTATTCACAATTTTTCCCCATTTTTCCACCATTTGTCAAAATTTACCCCTATATTACACCATTTGCTCTTCTTTTTACCAATTTTTAACTATTTTTCCAATTTTTTCCTCTTTTTTCATTATTTTTTCCCAATTTTTCACTTTTTCCCAATTTCTTCTAATTTTTCACTATTTTTCAATATTTTTCCCCAATCGATATTTAGTTTTTTTTTTAATTTTATGCCTCTTTTTGATTATTTTTCCTACTTTTCTCCCTAATTTTGATTATTTTTCCGTTTTTGTCGCTTTTTTCAAAATTTTTCTCAATTTAACCATTTTTTTACTATTTTTACCGGTTTTCTCCTTTTTCCCGGTTTTTTAATATTTTTCCGAATTTTTCACTATTTTTCTCCATCTATTCCAATTTTCTCTTATTTTTCATCATTTTCCCATTTTTTTTCATCAGTTTTTCCTATTTTTCCCAATTTTTTCCAATTTTTTTAAATTTTATTTTCCGCCCCACCTCCGAAAAGGGAAAGTATGGTGAACGAGCTAAAAAAATTTTCGAGATAAAGATGAAAATATCCATTTTGAGGTCACTTGAAACGATTAATATTTATTATCGAATTTACCTATTTTTTCTTATTTTCTCTGTCTTTCCTTATTTTTCCCAAATTTCCTTATTTTGTCCTAACTTTCCCATTTTCACTATTTTCCCAACTTTCCCAGTTTTGCTTCATTTTTCACAATTTTTAACTATTTTGCCCGATTTTCTCTTTTTTCCCATATTTTTTCCTATTTTTTACTATTTGCTCTATATTTTTTTTATTTTTTATATATTTTTTATTTTTTTCTGTGTACCATAAGTTTTTCCTATGTTCTTTATTTTTGCTTATTTTTCCCTACTTGTCCTTATTTGTAGTTATTTTTCCCTATTTTGTCCCATTTTTTCTATTTTTCCAATTTTTCCAGATATTTCCCTATTTTTCTCTTACTCTCTGTCTTTTTTTACAGTATGATTTTTTTCTTATTTAGAATTTTTTTTACATATCATTTGTAATTATTTTATAGAGGTTTTTTTTTATTTTTTCTAGTTTTTTTCTCATTTTTCTGATTTTTTGTTTTTTCTGTTTCCTTTGTGTTTTTTTTACTTTTGGTTTTTCTGTTTCTTGTGATATTTTCTAATTTTTCATCATTGTTCTGTTTTTCTTTTGTTTTTTAATTTATTCTCATTTTATCTGATTTTTTGCAATTATTTGCGACTTTTTGGGTTTTTTTTTACGTTTTTTTAGCATTTATTTCAATTTTTTCGATTTTTTTATGATTACAGTTGTTTTCCTGTTTTTTGGGTTTTGCGATTTTTCTGATTTTTTTTTTATTTTCGATTTTTTTCCAATTTTTCCTTTTTTTTCTTATTTTTTGTTTATTCTTCTTTTTCCGGTTTTTAATATACTTTCTTATTCCTTTAATTTTTTGTTTTCTAATTTTTCATCTTTTTTTTTTTATTTCATTTATTTAATGTGATAATTTGCGATTTTTTTTTTGATTTTGTTACGGTTTTTTGCGATTATTTTACGATTTTTTGTAATATTTTTCGATTTCTTGCATTTTTTCCGTATTTTACAATTTTATACTTTTATTTTTTCCCAATATTTTCTAATTTCTCTTAATTATTTTCTTTTTTTCCAAGTTTTTTTAATGTTTTTCCGATTTTTTGTGATTTTTTTGATCCTTTTAATTTTTTCTCCTTTTTCTTCCATTTTTATGTAGTTTGGTTTTAATTTTAGTTTTCTTTTCAATTTTTTCTCATTGTTCTGTTTCCTATTCTTTTGTTTTCTAATGTTTTATTTCATTGATTTTATGTGATAATTTGCGTTTTTTTTTTTTTTTTTTTTTTTTTTTTTTTTTTTTTTTTTTTTTTTTTTTTTTTTTTTTTTTTTTTTTTTTTTTTTAACTATATATTTATATATTTAATATCTTGTAATATATATTTAGGTAAAATCTAGGATACTAGAAGTAAACGCATCTGAATGGTACGACGATATTCTTAAATTTCGTACTAGAATGAAAGATATCGAAGTGGTCATTGAAAATTTAACAAATGCAGTTTTTGAAATTGTTGCTAATGTCGAAGAAGGCATAGAAGCTTTGGCTGCTTTTCATAATTACACTAAACGGAAAACATTGTTGTCTTTATTCGAAGGAAAAACCAATATGGTAAATTGAAAAGAGATTATTTTTTTTTTTTTTATCAAATTTATACATAAATAAAACATTTATTCTTGATTCTCTTTTAATAGACGATTAAAAATTAAGAACCTAAAAATATTTGTAGGTGTATCGAATGTTTAGAGAAGAAATATTAGATGCTAAACAAGATATGCAAGCGGAGGCCGAAGTCCATCCAAATCTAATGCCATATTATGCCGGTAGAGCGCATATGATGAGAATGAAGAAGAATAGATTAAAAATGCTTAAAGATGTAAGTAATAAATTAATTTCGGCATTATCCAATTCGTTATTATTAATATTTATATATTTAATTTCTTTATTCTTTATAGATTCTATTTCTATCCCATGTGACTTGATATTTATTGTCCTTTTATTGGTTTTTTTTGTGGATATTATTTTTGGGTGTTTTTGTTATTTTATGTAGTTACTTTTTATTTTTATATTTTGTATGTAAAAAGTTTGCCTTTATACTAATGTTGAATTTTGCTTTAAGCAACATAAGGGCGTAGATGTGGGGTGGATAAAGGGGGTAATTACCCCTGCAGGGTACCAATGTTTGATTATTCCCCCCTCCCCATAAGAGGGTTTCATCGCGAGGGGTTAGGAGAAAATAATCAAAAAATCATTTTCACAAATGAAAGTTTAAATACAATTATAGAATAAAAAATGAAGGAAAATTCAAGGAAAACTCCAGAAAATCAAAAAAATAAATTCCGGAAAGTATTTTTTTGCTGAAAATCAGAGCAAAATGATATAGAAATCCCCACAATTTCTAATTGGGAAATTTTGTTCTAAAATTTTTCTAACGGAAACGAAAGTATGGAAAAAATACGTACAATAGAAATTTTTTCACGAAAGTTAGGAGAAAACTGAAAAAGTCAGAAAAAATTACACTTGAATTAAAAAAAAATCATAAATACATTTTTTCCGCAGTTCAATTTTAAAAACAGAAGCAACAATACATTTTCCACTGTTAATTTGAAATAAAAAAGAGCAAGAACGCATTTTTCCACACTCGAATTCGAAAAAAAGAAGCAAGAATAATTTTTAACGGTTAAATTTCACAAATTAAAATTTAGAATTACTAATTGTTCTGATTTTTTCAGTACTTTCTAATTTTTTTTATTTTTTTTTCTATTGCTTTCTTTTTTTTTCTAATTTTTTCCTATACTCGGATATTTTTTCGATTTTTCGGTTTTTTCGTATTTTTTTAATAATTTTTCTAATGTTTTTCTGTTGTTTTTGAAATTTTTCGATCGTTTTTTGATTTTTTTTCAAATTTCTTCAGTTTTTCCAACGTTTTCTTGTTTTTTTTGATTTTTTAGATTCTTTTCAATTTCTTTCGATCTCGTTCGTTTTTTTGATTTTCGATTTTTTTTCGATTTTATCGATTTCTTTTGATTTTTGTCGATTTTTTTTATTACCTTTTATTTCTATTGATTCTTTTGATCTCTTTCGTCTTTTGTTGTTCTTTTTCGATTTTTGTTGATTTTTTTCAATTTCTTTTGGTTTGTTTTTTATTTTTTTCGATTTCTTTTGATTCTTTTCCATCTCTTGATTTTTTTCGATTTTTGTCGTTTTTTTTTTCGATTTTCGGTTTTTTTGGTTTATTTTTTCGATTCTTTCGATTTCTTTTAATTTTTGTCGATATAATTTTTTTTTTTATTGATTTTTTCGATCTCTTTAAACTTTTGTTTATCTTTTTCGATTTTTGTCAGTTTTTTTTCGATTCTTGTCGATTTTGTTCGCTTTTTCGATTTCTTTTAATTTTTTTTTATATTGTTTTCGATATCTTTTGATTCCTATTGATTTTTGTCGATATCGTTAAATTTTTTTTTAATTTTTTATTTCTATTGATTTTTTCAATCTCTTTCGTATTTTGTTGATCTTTTTTGATTTTGGTCGGTTTTTTTCGATATCTTTCGATTCTTGTTGTTTTTTTTCAATTTCTTTTGGTTTGTTTTTTATTTTTTTCGATTTCTTTTGATTCTTTTCCATCTCTTGATTTTTTTCGATTTTTGTCGTTTTTTTTTTCGATTTTCGGTTTTTTTGGTTTATTTTTTCGATTCTTTCGATTTCTTTTAATTTTTGTCGATATAATTTTTTTTTTTATTGATTTTTTCGATCTCTTTAAACTTTTGTTTATCTTTTTCGATTTTTGTCAGTTTTTTTTCGATTCTTGTCGATTTTGTTCGCTTTTTCGATTTCTTTTAATTTTTTTTTATATTGTTTTCGATATCTTTTGATTCCTATTGATTTTTGTCGATATCGTTAAATTTTTTTTTAATTTTTTATTTCTATTGATTTTTTCAATCTCTTTCGTATTTTGTTGATCTTTTTTGATTTTGGTCGGTTTTTTTCGATATCTTTCGATTCTTGTTGTTTTTTTTCAATTTCTTTTGGTTTGTTTTTTATTTTTTTCGATTTCTTTTGATTCTTTTCCATCTCTTGATTTTTTTCGATTTTTGTCGTTTTTTTTTTCGATTTTCGGTTTTTTTGGTTTATTTTTTCGATTCTTTCGATTTCTTTTAATTTTTGTCGATATAATTTTTTTTTTTATTGATTTTTTCGATCTCTTTAAACTTTTGTTTATCTTTTTCGATTTTTGTCAGTTTTTTTTCGATTCTTGTCGATTTTGTTCGCTTTTTCGATTTCTTTTAATTTTTTTTTATATTGTTTTCGATATCTTTTGATTCCTATTGATTTTTGTCGATATCGTTAAATTTTTTTTTAATTTTTTATTTCTATTGATTTTTTCAATCTCTTTCGTATTTTGTTGATCTTTTTTGATTTTGGTCGGTTTTTTTCGATATCTTTCGATTCTTGTTGTTTTTTTTCATTTTTTCGGTTTCTTTTGGTTTAGTTTTTTATATCTTTCAATTTCTTTTGATTCCTTTCGATTTTTGTCTTTTTTTTTTCGATTTCCATCGGTTTTTTTTTTCGATTTCTTTGAGCGTCTCTTGAATTTATTATTAATTCCATGATAGACCGATAATAAATAATAATCGCGACAATACGCTCATTTTAATAAAATTTTGTAGTTATTTGACAAAGCCGGTTGGATGATGGCCAGTAGCATTGCCAAAGATATTTTTGCGCAATTCGAAAAATTGATAAAATCCATAGATGATAATATTTTAAATTTGTATCGGAAATGGGTGGATACAATAGGAGAAGATGTCAATTCGCGCTTAAACAGATCTCTGATGGTCAAGAGCAAATCGAAATCGGGACTTTTGGAGTGCAACATTGATAGGTAATTTTTTCCAACACGAATAATAAAATTCTTTTACTTTACCGATCCATCCACCAGATGGAAGTCTGTCTGTCTGTCTGTCTGTCTGCGTGTATATTCTTCCACGATAGAGACCACACACACACGTTTAATCCGATTGAACTGAAATTTGGTATATTAGTTTTTGTACGACATCTGTTAAACGAAAGTGTCACTGTCAAAAAATGACAAATTCAATATGTCAACAATCAAAATTATTTCCTCAACTGTCACCTGCTAAAAATTAAAAAATGTAAAAACTTAAAATTTTTACTGTTTTTCCAGAATTTCCTATATTTTTCATTGTTTTTCTAGATTCTTTACTGTTTTCTCCTCTATTTATCCCAATTTTTGCAATTTTATTGCATTTTTTTTATGTATTACAATTTTGTTTGATTTTTCACAATTTTTCACTATTCCAATTTTTCCCAATTTTCCCTATTTTTTCAAAGTTTTGCCATGTTCTTATATTTTTTAATGTATCCCAATTTTTTCAGATTTTCCTCAATGTTTCATTATTTTTACCGATTTTCTCCTACCTATTTTTTTTTATATTTATACCAATTTTTACTGTTTTTTTTAATTATGCCCAATTTTTCACTGTTTTTCTTCAGTTTTCCTTATCTATCATTTTTTGTTCTTATTTTATCCCTATTTTTCCAATTTTTTCGCCATTTTTCACTATTTTTTTCTTATTTTTTTCCAATGTTGGCCATTTTTTCTTATTTTTTCACTATCCCAATTTTTCATTATACCAATTTTTTACTATAACAATTTTTTACAATTTTTTTAGATTTTCTCGGTTTTTTCACAATTTTTTGTAAATTTTTCCAATTTTCTTTTACTTGAAACAGTTTGTCACTTTTCCGATTTTCCCTTATTTTTCATTTTTTATTTGTAATAATCATAGTTTTTCACTGTTTTTCCGAGTTTTCCCTAGTTTTCATTGTTTTCCCCATTTTTTCCCATTTTTTACTAATTTCCTTTATTTTTCCCAATTTTTGCCATTTTTTCGTATTTAATTAAATATATCCCAATTTTTCCATATTTTCCACAATTGTTCACTATTTTTTCAGATTTTTCTGTATTCAACACTATTTTTCCCCATTTTTTCACTATTTCTCCTCTTTTTACTATTTTTAGATTTTTTTATTATTTTTCTCAATTTTTCACTAATTTTCCCAATTTCTCTTAATTATTATTAGTGTTTTAGGTCTTCCCCTATTTTTCCTGATTATTTTCCATTATATTTTTCCCAATTTTCCAATATTTTTCCCTGTTTTTCCAGATTTCTGCCTTTCCCAATTTTTCCCTTATTTTTCTTGTTTTTTTATATTCTATTTTTTACCATTTTTCGTCATTTTTCCCGATTTTATTTTATTTCTTCCTACTTTTCCTCATTTTTCACCAATTTTTCCTCTATCCTGTTTCCATCTTTTTCCTTTTTTCACTATTTTTTAAGATTTTATGCAATTTTTCAATATTTTACCCTATTTTTCATTATTTCCCATTATTTCTCCACTTTTGTTCTTTATTTTTTCCCTATTTTTGTTGACGTTTCCTTATTTTTTCCTTTTTTTCCTTATTTACCCTCTAATTTTGATAATTTTCCCATTTTTTTTTTCAATATTTTTCTTAATTTTCTCAATTTTTCTCCCATTTTTCCCGAATTTAACATATTTTTCCCCTATTTATCCTGATTTTTCACAAAAAATGCAGTCTTGTTGGAAATATGGAAAGATACATTTTAAGATCCCCTCAAACGATTTTAAGACCATTTAGTCTGTCTGTCTGTTTCCACGATAGAAGCCACACATTTAATCCGATTGAGCTGAAATTTGGTACACGGTTTTGTACGACATCTGTCAAACAAAAATATCAAGTTTTGGGGTGACACAACCGATTTTTTTATTGTATAATTATTTCTAAAAATAACAAACAAATAAACGAAATTACAAAATTTTTTTTTTTTTTTTAGGTCACTTTTAGATATTTTCCACGAAGCAAATTATTGGGCATTTTTGAAATATGAAATTCCGATGTACGTTAAAAACGTTTATTCGAAACAAGAGACTATAAAATTTATGTACGAATGCGTTTTGAACGTCGTATTGGATTACAATAAAATCATTACGTCTTTGTCTGATGAGGAACGTCTTTTATTTCGACCGTTAATTATGGGCGTCGAAAAAAAAATTTCGCCC
Source organism: Neocrepidodera transversa (assembly GCA_963243735.1). Classification (NCBI taxonomy): domain Eukaryota; kingdom Metazoa; phylum Arthropoda; class Insecta; order Coleoptera; family Chrysomelidae; genus Neocrepidodera; species Neocrepidodera transversa. The sequence goes on along the minus strand of OY725345.1, from coordinate 263,703 downwards.
GGTTTGAGCAAATTAACGTGGGCCGCAGAAGTTGGCGACGATTATATTGCCGATTGCAGTAACACAACAGCAGAGGTAAATATATTATCTGTTTTTTTAATTCTATGGGATTTTTTCTTGTTTTTTTTTTCGATTTTTCCACTTTATTTACTTTTTCACGTTTTTGCTTTTTTTTGTCTTTTATTTATTTTTTCTGTTTTTCTTATCTCTTGCGGTTTTTTTTCCTCATTTTTTTTCTTATTTCTCCTATTTTTCCAGTTTTTTCGATTTTTTTGCGATATTTTAGTATTTTTGCGATTTTTTATGATATTTTTCGTTTACTTGGAATTTTTGCGAATTCTTTTTCGTTTTTTTTGGGTTTTTTATATATTTTTTTTTTAATATTGTCTGATTTTTCTTTTAATATTATCCAATGTTTTCAGTTTTTCTCATTTTTTTTTTTGGTTTTTCCATATTTTTCTTCATTTTTTCTCACTGTTTTCGTGTTTTTTCTTCTAAATCTTTCTTTTGTTTTTTAATTTTATCCTATTCCATTTTTGTTTCTTGTTTTTTTCCATTTTTTCAATTCTTCTACTTTTTTCTCGTTTTTTTCTTGTCTTTTGATTTTTTTTTCTCTAGTTTTTATTTTTGTTCCGTTTTTTCTGATTTTTTCTCATTGTTCTCGTTTCTTTTCTAATTTTGTTTTAAAATAGTGAAATTTTGGAAAAATAGTGACACATATAGAAAAGAGAAAAATACAAAAAAATAGAGAATCTGGGGAAAAGGAAAAATGGAGAAAAAAATAGAACAAAACAGGGAAATTTGGGAAAAATAGTGAAAAACAAAGAAAAATAATAAAAAACAGGTCAATTAGAGAAATTTGGGAAAAATATGAAAAATACATTACAAAATTAGAAAACCAGGGAAATTTTGGAAAAATAGGAAAAAAAATATGAAAAAATTAGAGAAAAAGTGAAAACTAGGAGCAAATAGGGCAAATTTTGAGCAAAATAGGGCAAAATAAAGAAAAGTATGTAAACGTGGGAAAAATAGTGAGAAATCGGGAAAAAGTGGAAAAATGGGAAAATTTGCGATTAATAGTGAAAAATAGGAAAAACATGGAAAATATGGAAAAAAATAAGGAAAAATAAGTAGAAATAGGAAAAAATAGTAGAATATAACATAAATAAAGAAAAACAGAAAAGACCAAGGGAAACCAAGGAAAAATAGAAAGATATAGGAAAAATAGAAAAAAAATAGGACAAATGGTGAAAATCGTAAAAAAAGGGAAAACATTTAAATAAATGGAGAAAATATGGAAAACTACGAGCAAATAGGGCAAATTTTGGAAAAAATCGAGACTAATAGGGCAAAATTAGGAAAAAGACGGAAAAGTATGAAAATATGGGAAAAATGATGAGAAATAGGGAAAAAAGGAAAAGGGAAATTGGGAAAAATTAGAAAAATAAATAGTGAAATGTATGGGAAAAAAGTGAAACGTACAGAAAAATGGACAAAATATTGATAAACAAATACATATAGGATAAAAATGGAAACCAGGAAATAATAGAAAGAAATAGGAAAAATCGAAAAAAAAAATAGAGAAAATAGGGGAAAAATAGGAAAATTTCCAAATAATAGTGAAAAATATGAGTAATATAGGGAAAAATTAGTACAAATAAGGACAAATAGGAAAAAATAGAATGAAATAGGAAAAATGGGGAAAAACAAAACAATTGTTATGTACATAATTTTAATGGTAAAAAAATTGAGTTTTAGCTAAAAAAAAACTGAATATACTAAAAGTAATTCATTTTAATAACTTTATATAATCGACCCTATCTAATTTTCTAGAAACAAAATTTGTAATACGGACTAGAGAGCTGTATAAGCTTTGAAACGAGGTTAAATTTATGGCCCTACTCATAAACCATTGTTAAGAGTAGGTAGTTTATTACAGTTGACCTTTATAATGAATTTCAAATAACGCTTTTTTTTTACTATACTAAATGAAACAATATTTGAAAAAAATAACATGGATTTAGCACTCAACATGTTTTGTTTTTTTTTTTCATCTGATAATCTAGTTTTTGGTAATAGTCATTTACTCATATTAATATTGAGAAAAAAATGAATTTCTTTTTATGAAAAAATCATTTTTTGGGGTTTTTTTTTCTTTAATTTAACATGAAAAAATTGATATTTAAAAAATTATTAAATGTTTAATAGGTTTTATAGCAAATGAACGACACACAAAATAATAATGTTGCGTTTTGTAATTTTTTTTCTAGTTACAATCTTTTGTGGACGATTATAAAACTTGCAACATGAAAATATTAGGAATAAGCGAAAAAATATGCGACAGTCCATTAATTGTATTGAAATCGAACTACGCTTTTAACATTCAAGAATTGATCGAAGAATTGACGATGAGTATGGAAAATGTTGTTTCGGAATTGATTACGTACTTTTTGGAAATTACGCAATTTATGATTTTAGTATTTGAAGGTTTCGAATCGAACATGGAACATGTAAGTAAAAATCATTTATTGAAATATAGTTTACGGCAACTATTCAGATTTTTATGATTTTTTTTTTTTTATAAATTAATTTAGGATCAAGGAACATGGAAATGTTTAGTGTCTTACCAAAAAAAAGTTATGAATTTTTGAAAATCGACGAAATCTTCTTGAACTAATACCAAAATAAAGTATAATTTATTAAAAATCTTTGGAACGTATTTTTTAAGACGCCATTTTTTATTTTACGTCATTTCATTTTACTAGAGATGTGTTGTTATTTTACGACCTGTGATTTAATAACTGTAACTGTTGAGTCACGGGTAGTACTAGTTCCTGTTCCGGAAAAGTGATTTTTGAAAACGCTACTTTCGGAAATTGTTAAGTTAAGTTTTAAGACTCCTGAGAGTAATTTTATTTTAATTAAAAATCTCGTTCACGATCACGGCTCATCAAATAAATTTGCTATTTCATAGTTTGTCATATATTGGTAATAGGGCAGTAATAGTAATAGTTACATTTATAATAAAACTTGTTTAGAAATAAAATTATGCTAAAACAAAGAATATTGAAGTCATTTTAATAAATATTGCACCAAGAAATTATTCGTACATTTTTTAATATCGACATATACATACAAAAAGCGACTTTATGCAAGAAACACAATAAATATGAAACATTTGCTGTGATTTGTACTTGTGATTTTTCAGGAACAGTTACTCCACTAAAAACTAGTTACAGCACATCTCTACATTTGACTCATACAGAAACCACAGAATAGACACTATTACAGAACGGAAACTAAAATATAGTGGAAACCTTGACCTTGAACTTAATTGTAGTTAAGTTGACTAAATGCTGACTAAATGGAGTTGAAACAACCATAATGCAGAAAAAAGTTTTAAATCTGTAGAACCGATTAAATAATGGCTAAATCTGCCTCATTTTCAAAATTTACGAGATCCGTGAATTATGTTTTGCAAAATATTTTTATTTATTTATCATAAAATATACACGAAAATAAATAAGAATGGGAAAAAAAATAGAGTAAAATAGGAAAAAATAGGGAAAGTAGGGATAAATGTGGAAAAACTGCGAAAAAGCGAAAAAAAATATGAAAAAATATATCAAATGGAGGAAATTGAGAAAACAAGGGGAAAGTGAAAATTATAAAATATAGGAAATACTATGGAAAAATCAAAAAAACCATGGACAAATAGGGACAAATATAGAAAAATAGGGAAATTACAAAAAATAGGGAAAAATACAGAAAAATAGGGACAAGAGAAAAAATAGCGATTATGAAACATAGAGAAAACAAAAAAAAAATAGATCAAAGAATGGAAAAATATGAAAAAACGTAAAAAAATGGAAAAAACAATGAAAACCAGGATAAAAATGGAAGAAAACGGAAAAAATGAGGAAAAGCGTAGAAAAATCGAGAAATATTAAGGGAGATACAAAAAACAGGGAAAAATAAGGAATTTTGAAATCAGTGGAAAAAAAATTTCTGTGAAAAATGGAAAAAATATTGAGAAATAATCAAAAATAATAAAAAATAGTGAAAAATAAGTAGAAAAATGGAAAAATAGGGGAAAATGGCAAAGATTTGTCAAAAATAGAAAAAAACAGGAAAAAATTTAAAAAAATTGGAAAAAATAGGAAGAAAATGGGAAAAAATAAGGAAAATAGAGAAAAATAGGAAAAAAAATAGAAAATGACAGAGATAGATTGGGAAAAACAGAACAAAATAATGAAAAACAGAACTAATATGAAGAAATAGGAAAAATAGGATAAAATTGAGAAAATAGGGCAAAATAGAGAAAAATAAGCACAAATAGGGATAAATACTAAAAAAGGGGGAAATAGGGAAAAACAGGATAAATGAACAACAGAAAAATTACGAATAATTGAGACAAATAGGAAAAAATAGGACAAAATGGGGAAAAAACAAGAACGAAATAGAGAAATTAGAGACAAATAGATAAAAATCTGGAAAAATAGGGAAACATACGAGAAAATGGCGAAAAATAGAGAAAAATAAGAAAAGATGGTTAAAAATAGGCAAGAAAAATTGAAAATTACAAAAAAATGAGGAAAATAGGGTAGAATTTTGGGATAAATTGGGAAAAATAAGGATTTGAGAAATGTCTGGCGCAAATTCATACAAAAACGCCAGACAGCATTTTGTCATATTTATACAAAAATGCTGAATGGAGACAACTTATCAAAAGCGCATTTCCGCAAAGTAAAAATATTATATTAAGATTCACTTGATTAAATATTAGGTTAGAGTAGGTTAAAAAACTATTCCCATTGTTAAACACATGCGAAACATAGTTTATTTGAAAGTATTTATATTCAACTTAACGATAATTAAGTTCAAGGTCACCCATTCACATTTCCACTATATTTTAGTTTCCGCACTGTAATAGTGTCTATTCTGTGGTTACTGTATGATTTTAAATTGACGTAAGAAATAAAATGGCGTCTGGAAAATATGTTCTTTAAAGATTTTTAATAAATTAAGGTGAGTTTAAACAGCAAATAAAATAAGAAGTTAAACATGAGAGGTTTTATACATGAAATAACCTAAAATAAGAAATAAGAATTAGTACAAAAGATGACCAACTTTTATCTTTTTACCTTATTTTATTTTATTTTGTTTGGAAATCGATACTGCGCATGACCCAAATCTTTTCTGATGGTTGGGATAGGTTTATTACATAAAAAGCTGTGATTTGATTGGTTTATTCGTATTTTACTTTAGTCATCTGTATAAACCAATGTTTTTTTTCCCTTAATTCTTATTTTATTTTATTTTATTCCTTAATTTATTTTATTTCCTGTTTAAACTCACCTTTACACTTTATTTTGGTATTAGTTCAATTTCCGTGTAATTTATTAGGTCAAGATTTGTGTGTAAAAAGAAAATCGTAAAACACAGATTTTAAGAAGAAATAATGTTGTAAAAAAAAAATATTGTCTAATAATGGTTTCAAAAATTCATAAATTTTTGTTGGTAAGAGAACGCCAAGTTTTTTTTACATTGACTCCATATTAGTCTATTGAAAAAAAAAAATGGCCAAAATCTGAGGGTTTTGCCGTAAACTAGATTTTTCCCGATTTTTCTTATATAATATATAGATAAACAGTAATTTTGTATTTTTTTTTAGATGGCTAATGAATGGGTAAAATACGTAAATAATTTTGATACATTACTTGAAGAAGCGCTAAAAGTAAGTAGTAGAAATTCGTTAAGTTTAATGTACGAGGCTTTACATGGAGATGGAAGCACAGAACCGAATCCATTAATTAAACTTGGTGCAAATTTAACAGACAATCGAGTAAGTTCATTTTAATTTTAACAACTTTATTATCTGCAATATATATTTTTGATTTTTAGATAAGGTTTGTACCGTCTTTAGCTGAAGTTGCTTCGGTAATTTCGAATATACATAATGGTCTCGTAGAAGCGTTAAGAGCTTTGCCTAGATTAAATGATAAATTTCGAGTAGCCGATGGATCTGTTTCTAAATCCTATAGTCAATTAATCGCAGAAGATAGTAAATGTTTGGAGTTACAAGTTTTATTGAACCAAGGTAGGATTAAATATAAATAAAATTGCTTTTACTTATTACACTTTTGTCAAAACGCGTTTATAATAACATTCAAATCACAAAGTAACTTAATATTTTACCAAATTATTTACGATCTAGAAATTTTGTCAACAAATGAAATTCTAAGATCTATACATGATTTGTAAAAATGACATGAACCTCTCTGTTATTTTTAGAAAATTCTTCACTTAGATGCTTTACAAAACATGGACGTAGATGAATTTTTTTATGCGGAGGGGTACTTTTTTTCCTGGAAAGGAGTAATCAAACGTTTAGACAAATATGTTTGTTTCTACATTTCATATATTTTATTTCTCCTTTTCGTGCTATTTTTTGGTATCCTAGGGTGAGGTAATTACCCTCTTTATCCCTCCCCATTATTGCTTTTTTCTTCAATTTTCTCTATAGAAAAATGCATTTTTTCTATATATTTCAAATTCTTGTGTAAAAATACATTGTTGCTTTGTTTTCTTAATGTAGTGTGTGGAAATATGCATTTTTTCTGAATTTTGTAAATTTCTGTGTGAAAGAAATGCATTGTTGCTTTTTTTTTCAAATTTGTGTGAAAAATGCATTTTTGCTGTTTTTTTTCCAATTTTTTTGTAGGGAAAATGCATTCTTGTTTTTTCTCCAACTCATATTTGAAAAGTGGATTTTTTCTTGTTTTTTATTTTTGTGAAATTAATAGTTCTAAAGTTTAATTTGAGAAATTTAACTGTGAAAAATGTATTCTTGCTTCTTTTTTCAAATTTAATTATGGAAAAATGTTTTCTTGCTTCTTTTTTCCGAATTCGTGTGTGGAAAAATGCATTCTTGCTTCTTTTTTTAATTTTAATTATGGAAAAATTTATTCTTGCTTCTTTTTTTCGAATTCGAGTGCGATAAAATGTATTCTTGCTTCTTTTTTTCGAATTCGAGTGTGGAAAAATGCGTTCTTGCTCCTTTTTTTCAAATTAACAGTGGAAAATGCATTCTTGCTTTTATTTTAAAATTTACCTGTGGAAAAATGCATTCCTGCTTTTTTTTCAAATTCGAGTGTGAAAAAATGCATTCTTGCTTCTTTTTTCAAATTTAATTATGGAAAATTTTATTCTTGCTTCTTTTTTTCGAATTCCAGTGTGATTTTTTCTAGACATTTTTAGAATTTTCGTGAAAAAAAACTTCCCAATTGGAAACTATCGACATTTCTATATCATTTTTCTCTGATTTTCAGCAGAAAAATACTTTTCGGCGTTTATTTTTTTGATTTTCTGGAATTTTCCGTGAATTTTTCTTCACTTTCCACCCTCTCCATATCTACGTCCTTATTACAAAATCACAAAACATAGCAATAATAGTATTTTATCATATGTTACTTAACAAATATATTATAACAGAAAGATTTTATATAATTGATTGATTTTTTTCCAGAAGTGAAAGTTAACGTCGAAAAGATAAAAGAATACATGAAAACGTGGGAACCATTTCGAGATCTTTGGGAAGTAGATAAAGTAAAATTTATAAATAGATACGAAAAAGAAGATCCCAGTGCTATGCTGTTCGATTCGAATATATCGAGATATACCGAAATGGCGAACAACGTAAACATACAAGAGACCGTAACGGCCGTTCATTTTATGCAAATCAATTGCGCCGATTTGAAACAATCGATAATTGCGCATTGCGTTGAATGGCAGGAACAATTATGCAGCCTTTTGCTCAAAATGACCCAGGTCAAAATTAACGATTTTTATACTTATATTAAGATTAGCGGAGAAGAGTGAGTAACTTTATATTGCTAACAAAAAAAAAATAATTAAGACATGTTTTTTTTTTTTTAGCATAATGAAAGAGCCAACCAATTTAGAAGAAATGCAAAATTCTATAAATCTGTTTGATTTATTACAAGAAGAAATATTTATACGAGAGGATATGTTTCCGGCTATTCGAGAGCAAATTTTAACCCTTGACAAATATAATGTACCGATTTTGGATCATTTGAGGAACTTGGAGAAAAATTTACCTGCCGAATGGAGCGCTTATCTAGAAATTTTAGATACGGCCGAGAAAATGATTGAATATTCGAAGGTATTACTTCAGGACGCTAAGAAGTAATAATTCTCTTATCCTAATTATTATCCATTCCGCTTTAATTTCCTTATCTTCAGTTTGTGTTTCAATTTTTAACTCTACTTTCTCTCTTCTTGCGGAATGGCTTTTAAGTATTAAGAAAAATGATATAGAAATGCTCGTAGTTTCTAATTGGAAAGTTTTTTTTCTAAAATTCGTCCAATTAAAACGAAAATATGGAAGAAACACATATAAAGTGCAAATTTTTAGAAAAATTAATGAATTTTTTCACGAAAGTTGGGAGAATATTCTAAAAAAGCCTAGAAAAAATCACACTCGAATTTGAAAAAAAAGCAGGAATGCATTTTCCACACTCGAATTTGAAAAACAGCAGAAATGCATTTTTCCACATTCGAATTTGAAAAAATAGAGCAAAAGTGCATTTTTTTCATACTCTAATTTGAAAAAAAATTGAAATGAATTTTTTCACAGTTAAATTTTAAAATAGAAGCAAGAATGGAAAAAAAAACGGAAGTAACAATGCATTTTTTCCCGCAAAAATTTATAAAACAAAGCAAAAAAGTATTTTTCCCCATAGGAAACTGAAAAATAAAATACAACATTTTTTCACATAATAATTTGAAATTCCAAGCAAAAGTGCATTTTTCCACTATGAAATTTAAAAAACAATGCATTTATTTATATAAAAATTTGAAATTCAAAGCGAAAATGCATTTTTCCACACAGTAAATGAAAAAAAACAAAGCAACAATGCATTTTTTTACACAAGAATTTAAAAAACATAGTAATAATGCATTTTCCATACAAGAAATTGAAAAACAAAGCAACAATACATTTTTCTATAGAAAAATCACTTCCCGGATAATCTGCTTCTGAAGGATCACCCGCAACCAATTCCAATTATATCTGACTCATTTACACGCAAGGGCGTATATATATGGGGGGTAAAGGGGGTAATTACCCACACCAGAATACCAAAAAAATAGAACGAAAAGAAGAAATAAAATATATGATATTTATCTAAAAGCTTTGATTAATAGCTCCCAGGAAAAAAGTTACCTACGCCCTTTTTGATTACTCCTTCACAGGAAAAAGTATTTCCCCCAGGAATAAAAGTACCCCCTTCCTCCCCGCAGGAAAAAAAGTTATCCACGTCTTTGTATTGACTTATCGTCGATGTGAGAATGTGGAATTGCGATTTAAAAATTGTTTTTTTCCAATATTATCCTAAATTTCGCACGTTTAATTTTTAAAGTTCATGTTAATTAAAGTAGGAGAAGTATAGAAATTTTTTAAAAATTTGGACAAATTGTAATTAACCAAACATATAAATACGATGAGTTTTTTTAATATATTCGATCTTCGTAATTAAGCGAAAACGGGTTATTAATTTTTTTCTGTCTTCTGTGTGTCTGTCTGTCTGTATGTCTGGTTGTCGTCCGCAAAACTTAAAACTGTCATAACTTTTGAATGAATTCGAAAATGACTCACTTTTTTTCTTGTTTCACAGGAAATACGCTGCAGGTCGAAGTTTTTGAAAAAATTTCTTAAAATTTCGTGTTACGAAGCATATTGAAAATCAGAATAATCGCAAAATTCCTTGTTGGGGTTTACCGAAAATATTATCATTTAAAAAAAAATCTATATCTACACGAAACCGTGAAAGGTATTCAAAAATCAAAAATACGTAAATGTATAAATTAAATAGATCAACAAAGTATTATTTGAACTATTTTTTCGAAATTTATTGAGAAAGTTGGGAAAAAAAATAATTTTCAATTTTTACGATTTTATTCATTTCAATTTAATAATGGATTTTCATTAAGTAAAAGTCGACACAGTTTAAAAAAAAAAATAATATGAAAAAAAACAGAAATTTTTCGATATTACTTCTCGGAAATATCGAAAAATGTCGAGAGTACTTTTTTGTTGTACATGAAATGCTTTGATTCCTTCAATTTTGATAAGATTTGAGATAATTCGAAAATATATTTTCATTTCTTCTTTTCGTGCTATTTTTTTGGTATTCTGGGGTGGGTAATTTACCACATTCACCCCCCATATATACGCCATTGCGTGTATAAATGTGCCAGATGGAATTGGTTGCGGGTGATTATCCAGAAGCCATTATTCGGGAAGTGATTTTTTTTCTTTTTGTCCAAGATGTAGAAAAAATGTGGGAAAAAATGCATTGTTGCTTCCTACTTCTTTTTCAAATTCGAGTGTGGAAAAATGTATTCTTGTTCTTTTTTTGTTCAAATTTAACTGTAGAAAAATTCATTATTGTTTTGCTTTTTTAATTTACTGTTCGGAAAAAAGCATAGTTGCTTTATTTTTCAATTCTCTTTGTGGAAAAATACACTTTTGCTTTGAATTTCAAATTTTTATGTAAAAAAATGTTTTTTGTTTTGTTTTTCATTTTCCTGTGGGGAAAAATGCATTTTTGCTTTGTTTTATAAATTTTTGTGGGAAAAAATGCATTGTTGCTTCCTACTTCTTTTTCAAATTCGAGTTGTGGAAAAATGCTTTCTTACTATTTTTCAAATTTAACTGTGGAAAAATGTATTCTTGCTTCTTTTTTCAAATTCGAGTGTGGAAAAATGCGTTCTTGTTCCTTTTTTTTCAAATTAATAGTGGATAAATGCATTCTTGCTTCTGTTTTAAAATTTAACTGTGGAAAAATGCATTCTTGGTCTTTTTTTCAAATTTAACTGTGGAAAATGTATTCTTGCTTCTTTTTTCAAATTCGAGTGTGGAAAAATGCGTTCTTGTTCCTTTTTTTTCAAATTAATAGTGGATAAATGCATTCTTGCTTCTGTTTTAAAATTTAACTGTGGAAAAATGCGTTCTTGGTCTTTTTTTCAAATTTAACTGTGGAAAAAAATATTCATGCTTTTTTTCCAATTCATGTGCGATTTTTTCTGACTTTTTTATAGTTTTCTCCAAACTTTCGTGAAAAATTTTATTTATTTTTGTAAAAATTTGCACTTTATTTGTGTTTTTTTATACTTTCGTTTTCATTGAAAGAATTTTAGGAAAAAACTTCCTAATTGGAAACTGTAGGTATTTTTATTGATTTTTTTTCTGATTTTCTGCACAAAAATATTTTCCGGCGTTTATTTCTTTAATTTTCCGTGAATTTTCTTTCATCTTTTTCCGGATCTATTTCAACAGTGATTCCATAATTGTATCTAAATTATCATTTGCGAGACTGATTATCCGATTGATTTTTTTCTCCTAATCCTCGCAATAAAACCTTATTATGAAACACGCTGTATAAAAGGACATAGATAACTTTTTTCTGGGGGGGGGGGTAATCAAACTTGAACAAATATATATTTTTGTCCATTTCTACATTTTATTTCTTTTTGTGCTATTTTTGGTATTCTGAGAGTGAGTAATTACCCCTATTACCCTCCCCATATCTACGTCATTGTTACACCCTTGTGGTTAGTTACTTGTTTCCTCACACTTTTAAGTAACTAATTATTTAATCCTTTAACCAATTTACCTTTCCTTTAATAACTGTATAAAAAAGGTATTGTATAAAATTTTAAACATAAAATTTACGATAATGATTTTTTTTTTTTTGAATAGGAGAGATTTAAATCTGGTTTATTAGAAATGGCGGAAATATCGCGGAAAAACGCCGCAGAAATATTCGACACTTTCTTGAGGAACGGACCGTTTACATCTGAAATAACAGCTAAAGAAGCTTTGGCTTATTTAACAGATATGAGAAATAAATTAATGATAATGAGAGGTAAAGATGAAGTACTTAGAAATGATTTAGCGATATTCGGTTTGAGTTTTGGAGATAACATGGATTTGTCTCGATTGGATGCTGTAAGATAAAAAGAAAAAAAAAAAACTAAATATTTAGCTTAGTGTTTTGTTATTTTTTTTATTTAGGAATTAACGGCGAACGAAATTGTTTGGAATTTGGTTAATGATTGGGATGAAGCTTGGGATGGATGGAAAACCGGAGGATTTTGGACTATACAAACAAATGCCATGGAGGAAATAGCGCAAGCTTTATTCAGACGATTAACGAAACTTTCTAGAGAACTTAAAGAAAAAAGGTAACAAAACTATCAACCTGATATTTATTATGCTGGAGACGTGTAAGACGAAAAGAATTTATTTTTTGTTTTTACCGTTTTCATTGTATTTAAATTTAGGAAAATCTAATGTAGATGAGGTCATTGTTATTTACAGTGGCGGCTCCTCGAAGGAGGCTCAACCTGTTCTCTAATAATTAATTCCCTATTCTCAGTAATTATTTTTGAATCTGACAACAATGTCCTGAGGCTAGATTCATCAATTCTGTGTATATATTCAACCCTAAACTCGTGTTGTTCAACATAGTTGCCGTTTTTCGACAAGTCCAATTGCTAAATACTGTATAAAATAGCTGAAATGACAACACTCTCCGTAGGCTAGCCTCTAGCCTGTGGTCACAGTAAAATAATCTTTTTACTGTGCTGTCCAGCGTTGCCAACCGTACTATAATTATAGTATTTGTACGATAATTAGAACTTCATGTGCTGTAGAATTTCAAAGTACTATAACCGATTTGAATAATCTGGAATAACACTTGTAGCGCCCTCTAATAGTCATGCACCCAACTGAAATTTGCTGCAGTCAGTAATTCCTTAGCAGGCGAAGGATCTGCGATTTTTAAGGATTTTTAAGAATTTTTGAGGATTTTCAAGGACTTTTAAGGATTTTTAGGGATTTTTAAGAATTTGAAACCATGTTTAGGGATTTTAATGTTTTTTAAGGATTATTTTAGGATCTTTAAGAATTGCTTAAGGTTTTTAAGTAATTTTAAATATTTTGAAGGGTATTTAGGTATTTTTTAAGGGTTTTTTTAAGGATTTTCAAGGACTTTTAACGATTTTTAAGCATTTTTAGAATTTTTTAAGAATTTTAAAGGTTTTTAATGATTTTTACGGATTTTTAAGGATTATTATGAATTTTTAAGGATTTTTACGGATTTTAAAGATTTTTAAGGATTTTTACGGATTTTTAAAGATTTTCAAATACTTTTAATGATTTTTAGAGATTTTTAAGAATGATAAACCATGTATAGAGATTTTAATGTTTTTGAATGATTATTTTAGGATCTTTAAGAATTGCTTAAGGTTTTTAAGTAATTTTAAGTATTTTTAAGGCTTTTTAGGGATTTTTCAGCATTTTCCAGTTTTTTAGGATATTTTAAGGACTATAATGGATTTTTAAGGATTTTTACGGATTTTTAAGGATTTTCAAAGACTTTTAACGATTTTTAAGGATTTTTAGGGGTTTTTAGGGATTTTAAATAGGATTTTTAACATTATCTAAGATTTGTAAGGATTATTATGGATTTTTAAGGATTTTTACGGTTTTTTAAAGATTTTCAAAGACTTAACGATTTTTAAGGATTTTTAGGGATTTTTAAGAATGTTAAACCATGTTTATGGATTTTAATGTTTTTAAAGATTTTTAAGGATTTTTATAGCTTTTTAAGGGTTTTTAAAGATTTTTATGTACAGCCTCTCCTCTCTCAAAAAGTTCACGAGCCGCCACTGGTTATTTATTTAGATACGGTTTTCATGTGAAAATATATTTGGGACTACATTTTCAAAAATGAGGGGGTAATCCCACCCAACTTTCCGAACACTCATAATAAAGTAATTGTTTAATCGATTATTTTAGTTTTTCTGCATCAAAATACATTAATAAAATAAGTTTACAAAAATTAAAAAAAAAATTAATTTTTTCTAAAAATTTTTTTTAACTTTTTATAATTTTGTATAATTTCTACAAGTATTATTTTAAAATTATGAAATATTTCACACATATTGCACTTTTTGATCCCTTTCGGGTGTACTAGTTACTTTTTGCATTTGTTTTACCATTTTCGATAAAACAAAAGGACAACAAAATTTAATTTTTGTTTTATTTTGGTTATAATAATTACAATGTTAAATTCGAAGAGACTAAATTATTTTTTAAATTTAGAGTTTTATATTACCTATCGAATGGTATAAATCCCATTTTAATATCTTTAATATTTTTAAAGTTATTCAATTTTTTTTTAAACTTATATTAAATTTCAAAAAAAAATGAGGAATTCTACAATTTTTTGAATAAAATTTTGAAAAAAATCACAATTATAGAGTTTTTTACTACAAATTTAAGGGTAATTTTTTTAAAATTTTTAATATTAATTTTAACCTTAAAACAAATCAAACCTATTTTTGAATAATTTTAAAATCATTAAATAATTAATATCTCATTCAATTTTATTCAAAAGGGGAAACAAACCTTTTTTTTTTAGGTTTTTTGGATCAAAATGTATTAATAAAGAAAGTTTAAAAAACTAAAAAAAAAAATTTTTTTTGTTAAAAATTCATGGGTAAACCCATTGAATTGTTTTAACTTTTTTCATTTTTTTCTATAACTTTTACAAATACTATGTTAAAATTATGAAATAATTTACACACATAGTACTTTTGGATCCTTTTCGGATATGCTATTTAATTTTTTCATTTATTTTATACTTATTGATAAAACGAAATTACAAAAAATTTTAAAAAATTTCTTAATTTTGTGTATAATAATTACAATTCTAAATTTTAAGAAACTAAAATACATTTTAAATTTAGAGTTTTATTTTATCTTTAGATTAGTGCAAATCCCAGTTCAATAACTTTAATATTTTAGAAGTTATTCAATTTAGTTTAAAATCATAATATAATTTTAAATGTTTCTTAGCCAATTTTTAAAAAAAATCACAATTTTTGTAATAAAATTTTGAAAAAAATTATAATAATAAAATTAATTATTACAAATTTAAAGATATTTTTTTAAAATTTTTAATATTAAAATTTAAGTAAAAAATAATAATTTAATAAGGATAAAAATTGCTTAAAAATTAAAATAAAAACTAGCGGCGAAACTATGCGGAACTCGAAAAAAAATTAAAGACAAAATTTGTAGAAAATTTTATATTCTACAATTTTGATTTTTTGTAAATTTTCATAAAAATCCATAATTTTGTCTCAAAATCTAAAAAAAGTCGCAAATGTCTATATACATTATTTTTCACGCCCTCTAGCGACGAAACTATGAGGAAATCAAAAAACGGTAAAAACAAAATGTGTAGAAAATTTTATGTTCTACAACTTTCATATCCTGTAATTTTTCATAAAAATGCATTATTTTGGTTTTTTAAGAAAAATATGAAAAAAAAATACTTTTTGATAAATCTGGCAACAATGGTAAAAGTTTTTAAAAATTTTAATCATTCGAAATTAAACTATAACGTATAAAAAATATATGTGTAAAACTTTATTGTCATCTTGTTAGGTAATGACGTCATCACTTATAGCAACTGTCACTTCCGGTTGTCCGATTAACTCCAAAATCTATACAGGTCGTCTCCTTGTTACCCTAAATATGTATATAAAATTTCATCTAAATCGGTTCAGCCGTTTAGACGCTATCGTGTTCACACACACACACAGACACACACACAAACACACAGACACACACACAAACACACAGACAGACATCATGCTAAAAATGGTATAAATGGATTCAGATGACCTTAAAACGTAAAGATCAGTTAAAATCTGGGTATGGTCAAAATATCATGATCGCAATACTTTCCTTCTATACAACTCTGTTGTTCGGAAAGTAAAAATAGAAAAATAAGATAAAAATTGGAAAAATTAAAGGAAAAGTGGGAAAAATCATAAAAAACAGGAAAAGATTGTTAAAAATAGGGATAACAAAGGAAAATTGGCAAAAATAGGATGAAAATTAGAAAAAAATGAAGGAAAATTGGGAAAAATCATAATAAACAGAAAAAGATTGTTAAAAATAGGGAAAATAAAGAAAAATTAGCAAAAATTTGATAAAAATTAGAAAAAATAAAATAAAATTGGAAAAAATCCTAAAAAATAGGAAAATATTGTTAAAAATTGGGATAATTAAGGAAAATTGGCAAAAATAAGATAAAAATTAGAAAAAATAAAGGAAAATTGGGAAAAATCATTAAAAATTTTGATAATAAAGGAAAATTGTCAAAAATAGGAAAATGGGATAAAAATTAGAAAAAATAGAGGAAAACTGGGAAAAATCACAAAAATAGGAAAAGATTGTTAAAAATTGGGATAATAAAGGAAAAATTGACAAAAAAAAACATAGGGTTTAGATGTTTAAAAGTCATATAGTAAATTTTCTCTTTTTTTAACATATAATTTATGATTTAGTTGGACAGTTATCGACGATACTCGTGGTGTAGTCGATGCGTTTAGGCGAACTCTGCCGCTAATCGCAGATTTAAAAAATCCAGCGATGAGATCCAGGCATTGGGATAGAGTTAGAAAAGTCGTCGAAATGGATTTCGATGAAAATGCCGAAGATTTTAATCTCGAAGCGGTTTATGCACTCCAATTACATAAGTAAGTACAAATATTATGTCATATGTTAAAAATCGCCCTACTGTATCTTGATATATGTTGGTATTATTTTTTTTTAATTTGATATAGATTCGCCGAAGATATTAATGAAATTTCGAATGCTGCTACAATGGAATTACAAATTGAAAAAGGCATTTCTAACATTGCTAAAGTATGGGAAACTATGAAATTCGAAATGATACCTTATAAGGAACGTCAATTGTACAGGTACGCGTTGTTTAATAATTTTTTCTACAAGCGTGCGGAAAAGTACAACTTTCCGCACTCAAATGCGTGCGGAAAAGTATACTGATGTTTCTTGATGTTAGCTTTTGTGTTTTTTCCGCACGCTAGTAGAAAAAATAGTGTACCTAACACGTGCGTAAAGTGACTTTTCCGCACGCGATTGCTGGCCGAACTCCGCCACGCGTCGTTCGGCCATCTGCAATCGCGTGCGGAAAAGTATCACTTTCCGCACTTGTTAGGTAAACTACTATTTATCTTTAAATTGCTCCTTTCTACATGTGTCTATTATAATGATAATATAATACCGTAAAAACAACTTTTCTCGTGAAATTATTTTCGCACCATTGAGCATTAATTTTTGAATGACAAAAAAGAGGAAAAATTAGAATGCATCGAAAAAATTAGAAAAAATGAGAAGAGATTAGAAAAAACCTCAAAGAAAAAAACAGAAAAAAAACCAAAACATAATGAAAAAACAGGAAAAAAGTGAAAGAAAAAAAATTGTAAAATATGAAAAATAACGAAAAAAACTTCCTGTTTTTATCTATTTTGTTTTATTTTACAAATTTTTCACTAGTTTTTCCCGTATTTCCCATATTATTTTCTCTTTTTTTCTATTTTTTACTATTTGTTCTGTTTTTTTTTCCGAAACAATGACAAAAAAGAGGAAAAATTAGAATGCATCGAAAAAATTAGAAAAAATGAGAAAAGATTAGAAAAAACCTCAAAGAAAAAACCAGAAAAAAAAAACAAAACATAATAATGAGAAAACAGGAAAAAAGTGAAAGAAAAAAAATTGTAAAATATGAAAAATAACGAAAAAAAACTTCCTGTTTTTATCTATTTTGTTTTATTTTACAAATTTTCAAGTAGTTTTTCCCGAGTTTCCCATATTATTTTCCCATTTTTTCCATTTTTTACTATTTGTTCTGTTTTTTTTTCTATTATTTTATCCCATTTCTTTTAATTTTCCATATTTTTCATAATTTCTTCTTATTTTTTCCTATTCTTGTCAATTTTTTTACCTAACCTAACCTACTTTTTTTATGCTTTTTCATATTTTTTTCTCTATTTTTAATATATTTCCCTATTTTTCCCATTTTTTCCTGTTTTTCCATACTTATCCGTATAGATGTCCCTAGTATTATCTACTTTTCCTATTTTTCCTTTTTTTCTCATATGTTTCATTATTTTCAAATATATTTCTCTATTTTTCTGTATTTATCTCTAATTTCCCTATTTTATCTTTCTTTTTTTAATTTCTTCCTATTTGTTCCTATTTTTCAATGATTTTTCATATTCTTCCCTCTTTTTCGCAAATTTTACTATCTTTCTCATATTCATATTCTCCAATTTTTCGATATTTTTTCCTATTTTTTATTATTTTTCAATTTTTCTTCGCTTTCATTATTTTTCTCAATTTTGCCCAATTTTGTTTTTCCCAATTTTTCTCTGTTTTTTCTATTTTTTCCCTATTGTTCAATAAAGTCAGAGAAAAAAAATGTAAAAGTTAAAATTTTTGATAAAAAAATTGATTGTTTTTGGCGTTATTTTATTTTGTTTTTTTTTGCCTTTTCGCCCGGTTTTAATTTTTTGTTTTGTCCTTTTTGCCTTTTTTGTTGCTTTTTCTACTTTTTTTGTCGCTTTTTTACCACGTTTTTTTGCCTATTTTTGAATTTTTTTACCATTTGGCTTTTATTTTCTTATTATTTTGCTTTTTTTTTACTATTTTGACGTTTTTGCCCTTTTACCTATATTTTAACTTTTTTGGACACTTTTAATTTTGTTTTTAACCTTTTTTCTGTTCTTTGATCTTTTTGTCCTTTATAAAACTTTTTTGATTAAGTTTTTAAACTTTTTGTTGCTTTTTTTTACCCATTTTTTGCTTTTTTTTGTCTTTTTTTGCCTTTTTGCTTTTATTTTCATACTATTTTGCTTCTTTTTTTACATTTTTGGTGTATTTTGGTTATTTCCCTTTATTTGGTGTATTTGTTTGGACTTTTTTTAAAACTTTTTTTTGTCTTTATTTTTCTTCTATTCTGCTTTTTTTTAACGTTTTTGTATGTTTTTTTTTTCTTTTTGGCGTATTTTCCATTTTCTCTTTACTTTGTCTTATTTGGCCTGTTTTTTTGACTTTTTGCTGATTTTTTTCCTTTTCCCTTTTTTTTTACCATTTTTACCTTCACTTTTCCCCAATTTTGCCTCTTTTTTCCCCAATTTTGCCTAACTTTTTTGCCGTATTTTGAGTTTTTGCTTTTTTAAACCTTGTCTTGCTTTTTTTACCTGTTTTGGCGTTAATTGGATTTTTTCTCTTTACTTTGACATTTTTTTTTAAATTTTTGTTATTTTTCCCCCTTTTCGTTTTATTTTGTCAAGTTTTTTTTTTCATTTTTATGCCGAAATTTAGCAACTCTTCATCGTTTTTAACAATTTTTTTGCCATTTTTTGAAATAATTCATTATCTTGTTTGTATTTATAATAAATAACAAGGTGCTAAGTAATTTTTATCGTTTTTAATTTTAATTAATTTTTATGTATTTTTTGCAATTTTTTTCCAGTAATTTATTTAATTTTTACAACATTTTACTTTTCCATTCAGAAATTTCGTATTTTGTAATTAAAATAATCACACCCGAGCCAGGAAACTTCTGGAATGACACAGCCGATTTTTTGGTTGACGCACTTACTCGAGCGGGTCAATATTTATTTAACCCCAATTTTGAACCACTTAAAGTGCGAATTTTTAAAATTCCTTTCTTAGTGCTCCCCTACACTACCAAAGGAAACTACCCTGAAAATTTCACGTCTCTATCACTTCCGGTTTAAGCTGTGCGTTGATTGTCAGTCAGTCAGTCAGCGACACGACAATTTCATATATATATATAGATAAATTATGATTAGATTTAGATAGACTTAATTAAATTTAATTGATCAACTCTTAATCGCAATCTTTTTAGAATCAAAAATACAGAAGATTGTTTTCAAGCTTTAGAAGAAAATATAATGCAATTGTCTATCATGAAAAGTACCAGATTTGTTGAACCGTTTACAAAAGAAGTTGATCAATGGGAGCGTGCTTTGTCTTATATAATGGAAAGTCTTGAAGTTGGTCTTGCGGTGCAAAGAGAATGGCTTTATTTAGAGGTACGGAAGAAAAAAAAAAAAAAAAAAAAAAGACAAATATGTATATTATTTTTTTTTAGAATATATTTTTTGGAGAAGATATTCGGAAACAGTTGCCCAAAGAAACTGAAGACTTTGATCAGCTAACAGAAAGTTGGAGAGATATCACGACTCGACTTTTTGTTGCCAAATCAGCTTTAACGGCGACCCATTTTAGACCTCCTCCGTACTTACTTAATAATTTGAATAAAATGTACGATAAATTAGATTTGCTACAAAGAGCATTGGAGAAATACCTGGAAACCAAAAGACATATATTTCCGAGGTTCTATTTCGTCTCTAACGATGACATGTTGGAAATTCTCGGCAATTCCAAAAAACCGGAATTAGTTCAACAGCATCTAAAGAAACTGTTCGATAATGTTAATAAAATTAAGATAGAAAAAAACGTGGTATGTATATTCTTATAGACATTATTTTCTTTTAAAAAACAAAACAACTCTTCACATTTTGTCAATTTTTTTTTTATAGGTACTAATTTGGGGGTCAAAAACACGAATGTTATGAATTTTTAAAATCATTCTGTAACAATATTTTTTTATAACATTATCTCTTCTTAATATCTGTGTTTTACGATTTTCTTTTCATACACAAATCTTGACCTAATAAATTACACAAAAATCGACAAAACCTTGAAATAATATCAAAATAAAGTATAATTTATTAAAAATATTTAAAGAACGTATTTTTTAGACGCCATTTTATTTCTTACGTCAATACAGAAACCACAGAATAGACACTATCACAGTGTAGAAACTAAAATATAATAGAAACGTGAATGAATGACCTTGAACTTAATTATTGTTAAGTTGAATATAAATACTTTCAAATAAACTATGTTTCGCATGTATTTAACAATGGGAATCGTTTTCTTAACTTACTCTAACCTAATATTTAATCAAGTGAATCTTAATATAACATTTTTACTTTGCGGAAATGCGCTTTTGACAAGTTGTCTTCACTCAGCATTTTTGTATAAATATGACAAAATGATGTCTTGTGTTATATATGTCTTTGCCGAGAAAGAACGGTAATCAAATCCATATCTGCTTGAAGTTTTTGTATGAATTTGATAAAAAAAAAAGTGCACATTTTGCGAAATGGCGGCCGGACTCGCTCGCCTTTTATCGGCCATATTTTTATTAGATTTCCAGTAGTGATCAACTTGGCAATTGATTAAGATGCAGATTTATATTAATTTTCTCTGGATAATAACCATCGTTTATAACTTGGCAACAGCGCATTTCCACAAACTTCTGTTATATCAAAATTCATCTAATTAAATAGAATAATGTCCTACAGTGTTGCCGTTTTAGTACATTTGTACTATTTCTAGCTCATTTTCGACAGCAAAGTACAAAAGTTCATTTTATCATAAATAAGCTTAATTCTAGTACATTTTTAAATAAGATCAAGGTCACATATTTTATGCTATTTGTTTAAAAAAATATTAGAAAAATAATAGTTATTTTGTTTGATGTTTTGACATATATTATAAAATATATTATTATTATTATTAAAAGTAGTGCCTGCCTGGACGACTGAGCTTTCTTTGTTTTTTCCTGTTTTTCCCTATGTTTATCTATTTTTTCCTAATTTCTTTATATTCTCGTATTTTTTCCTATTTTTCACCATTTCTCCTTATTTTTCAGTATTTTTCCCAATTTATCCCAATTCTACCCTATTTTCCTCATTTTTTTATAATTTTCCATTTTTCTTGCCTATTTTTACTATTTTTTCTTATTTTTCCCTATTTTTCGCCATTTTCTCGTATGTTTCCCTATTTTTCCAGATTTTTATCAATTTATATCTCTAATTTCTCAATTTCTTTCCTATTTTTCCCCATTTTGCCATATTTTGTCCTATTTTTCCCAATTCGTAATTTTTCTGTTGTACATTTATCCCGTTTTTCCCTATTTTCCCTATTTTTTTAGTATTTGTCCCTATTTGTGCTTATTTTTCTCTATTTCTCAATATTTTCTCTATTTTATCCTATTTTTCCTATTTTCCCTATTTCTTCATATTATTTGTTTTTCATTATTTTGTTCTGTTTTTCCCTATCTATCTGACATTTTCTATTTTTTTCCCATTTTTCTCTATTTTCCTTATTTTTTCCTATTTTCTTCCAATTTTTTCCTACTTTTTCCCATTTTTTCCTATTTTTCCCAAATCTTTACAATTTTCCTCGTTTTCCCCTAGTTTTCCATCTTTCTACTTATTTTTCACTATTTTTTATTATTTTTGATTATTTCTCTATATTTTTTCCATTTTTCACCGTATTTTTTTATTTTTCCCAGTTTTTAAATTTCCCTATTTTCCCCGTTTTTTCGAATCTCCCTTAATTTTTCTCGATTTTTCTACGATTTTCCTCATTTTTTTTCGTTTTTTTCCATTTTTATCCTGATTTTCATTTTTTTTTATATTTTCATATTTTTTCATATTTTTCCATTTTTTGATCTATTTTTTTTTGTTTTCTCTATTTTTCACAATCGCTATTTTTTCCCTATTTTTTCTGCTTTCCTCTATTTTTCCCTAGTTTTTATGTTTTTCCTTATTTTCCCTATTTTCTCTTATTTTTCCCTATTTTTTGCCATTTCCCCATTTTTCTATGTTTGTCCCTATTTGTCCATGGTTTTCTTGATTTTTCTATAGTATTTCCTATTTTTTATAACTTTCACTTTTTTCCCATATTTTACGCGTTTTTCTTTGTTTTCTCTATATTCCTCCATTTGATATATTTTTTCATATTTTTTCCCATTTTTCGCAGTTTTTTCACATTCTCCCCTACTTTCCCTATTTTTCCTTTTTTCCCCATTTCACAAATTCTTAACCATTTTCGTGTATATTTTATGATAAATAAATACAAAAATTTTGCAAAACAAAATTTTTTGATTTCATCAGTGCAAAAAAATCGGTATATTTTATGAGAAAAAATAATAAATTTCACTTTATCGTAAATTTTAGTACAATCTAGTACATTTTATTGCTTATGTTCAGTACATTTCAGAAACTCAACGCGGCAACACTGAATGTCCATTTCAATATCAAATTTCCAGTAATTCAAAGTGTCTAATTTGGCAACAGGGCATTTCCGTAAAACAAAAATAACCATTTGCATCGACCGTGGGCTCAAAATAAGGATGTTCGTTTTTTCCGTAACAGATTTTCAGTAAACCGAAGTGTAACGAAAAAAATGAATAATTAGAAGTGGGGATAATTTTTGATTGAAAAGAGAAAAAAAATAGTTAAAAAGTGGGAACATTAAGAAAGAAACGACTGGTAACAATTAGAAATTCAGTTCAAGGTCACCCATTTACGTTTCCACTATATTTTAGTTTCCGCACTGTATAGTGTCTATTCTGTGATGACTAACTTGACGTAAGAAATAAAATGGCGTCTGAAAAATACGTTTTTTAAAGATTTTTAATAAATTATACTTTATTTTGATATTAGTTCAAGAAGATTTTGTCGATTTTTGTGTAATTTATTAGATTAAGATTTGTGTGTGAAAAGAAAATCGTAAAACGCAGGTATTAAAAAGAAATAATGTTATAAAAAAAAATATTGGTTTTATAACTTTTTATTGGTAAGAGACCGCCAAGTTTTTTTTTACATTTTCATGTTCCTATACACCAAATTAGTCAATTAAAAAAAAAATTGTCAAAATCTGATGAGTTGGTGTAAACTAGATTTGTTCCAATCTTTTTAAGGGTATTAATAAACCTGAAGGTATTGGCATGTTCGCTGACGATGGTGAATATATGGAATTTGTTAGACCGTTTGTACTAGACGGACCATCCGAAGAATGGCTTTGTCGTTTAGAACACTCTATGCAACTTATTCTGAGAGCCGCCTTCAAACCGTGCAGAAGCGAACTCAAGAAAATGTTGAATAAACGCGATAAATGGTTAATGGTCAATTGCGGTCAACTTTGTAACGCTTGTAGCTTGGTTAGTAACGATGGATAACCCAAATCCATATACCAAATTTCAGTTCAATCGGACTAAATGGTTTTAATCTTTCTCGAAAAACTTTTTTAACTCGTTCACAATACATTTCGGCGCTTGAATTAGAAAAAAAATATCAAGACTGCACAAAAATTAAAAAAAAAAATAACACAGGCAAGAATGCGTTTTCTTTCACACCAATTTGAAAAAATAAAAATACATTTTTTCACAAAAAACCTAGAAAAAAATTCAAAAGAATTTTTTCGAATGTGGAAAAAAGCGAAAATACATTTTTTGACATATAAATTGGTATAAAAGCAAGACTGTATAAAAAACTAGAAAAAAACAGCAAACATGCGTTTTTTCACACATAAATTGGGAAAAAAGCAAGAATGCATTTTTCCACACAAAAAAAAATTAAAAAAACAGCAAAAACGCATTTTTCTGTTAAACTAATTTGAAAAAAAAAACCAGAAGCATGAATTTGGAAAAAAACAGCAATGTATTTTTCCATTAAAAAAAATTGGAAAATACAGCAAAACGCATTTTTTACTTTCCCGACCCAAAGTATTGTGAACGAGCTAAAAAAAATTTCGAGAAAAACATGGAAGTTTGTTTATCTGTCTGTCTGTATGGAAAAACTCCATTTAGAACAGTCAAAATTATTTCTCCAATTGTCACCTGAAAAAGTATTCCTGAATACTCGTTTTTAAATGTATCAAAATTTTTTCAGATTTTAGTCATTTTTTTACTGTTTTTAGCAAAGTTTTAATGTTTTTGCAGAATTTCCTATATTTTTCATTGTTCTTCCCGATTTTTTACTGTTTTATCCTATTTTTCCCAATTTTTGTCATTTTATGTTTCCAATTTTGTTTGATTTTCCACAATATTTCACTAACTTAAATTTGTCACTATTCCAATTTTTTCACTATTTTTCTCAATTTTACCCCATTTTCCCCTATTTTTTCAAAGTTTCGCTTAATTTCTTGTATTTTTTTATGTATCCAAATTTTTTCAGATATTCCACAATGTTTCACTTTTTTTTACCGATTTTCCCCTATTGTTCCTATTTTTTTTATATGTAACTCAATTTTTCTTGATTTTACACAATTTTTCACTATCCCATTTTTTCACTATAACAATTTTTAACTATTTTTTCGGATTTCCTCGGTTTTTCACTATTTTTCGTAAATTTTTTCAATTTTCTTTTACTTGAAACAATTTTTCACTTTTTTTCAGATTCTCCCCTTTTTTTCATTCTTTTTCCCAATTTTTCACTAATTTTCCCAATTTCTTCGAATCTTATCAGTTTTCCTGGTCTGCCTCTATTTTTCCTGATCATTTCTTATTTTTCCAATTTTTTCATATTTGTCCCAATTTTCCACTATGTTTTCAGATTTCTGCCAGTTTTCACTATTTTTCCCGATTTTCCCCTATTTTTCTAATTTTTTGATATTCTATTTTTTTACCGTTTTTTCGCCATTTTTCCCGATTTTCTTTTATTTCTCTCTATTTTCACTATTTATCTCTATTTTGCCCCTATTTTTCCTCATTTTTCACAAATTTTTCCTATTTATCCTGTTTCCATCTTTTTTCACTATTTCTCCAGATTTTACCCTATTTTCCACTATTGTTATTTATTTTTCCCCTATTTTTGTTTAGTTTTCCTTATTTTTCCCCCTGTTTTTCCTTATTTTCCCCCTAATTTTGATTACTTTCCCATTTTTT
Source organism: Neocrepidodera transversa (assembly GCA_963243735.1). Classification (NCBI taxonomy): domain Eukaryota; kingdom Metazoa; phylum Arthropoda; class Insecta; order Coleoptera; family Chrysomelidae; genus Neocrepidodera; species Neocrepidodera transversa. The sequence continues at coordinate 237,958 of OY725345.1, read as the reverse complement.
TTTCAATATTATTCTTAATTTCCTCAATTTTTCACTATTTTTCTCGATTTCACCTCATTTTTTCCAATTTTTCCTACATTTCGTCTTTCTTAAAATTATTTCACCATTGTTTTCTATTTCCCCATATTTTTCCCGATAATCTCCTATTTATGTTCATTTTTCCAGCTTTTCCTAGATTTTTCATATTTTTTTTTAAATTATTTATCTCAATTTTTCACTGGTTTTTCCAAATTTTCCCCATTTTATTTTTAATGTTTATTCCACATTTTCATTATTTTTCAAGATTTTACCTTTTACAATTTTTCCCAAATTTTTCCTATTATTTTCCCGACCCACCCCCGAGAAGGGAAAGTATTGTGAACGAGTTAAAAACAGTTTTCGAGATAAGAGATGGAAATATCCATTTTAAGGTCAACTGAGATGATTAAAACCATTTTCAAATGGAAGTCTGTCTGTCTGTTTACTTCCGCGATAGAAGCCACACGTTTAATCCGATTGAGCTGAAATTTGGTATATGGGTTTGTGTTACTCGTTTGAAGAACTCATTAATTTTTGTACGACATCTGTCAAATGGAAGTGTCTTTATTAACATAATTTTTGTTTATTTAGATTCAATGGACTTCAGATTGTACTAGAGCTTTAGTACATTCAAAAATTTTGGAAAGTAAAAAACCGCTGAAGAAATTAAGAAGAAAACAAAATGGCGTTTTGGCAAAACTTTCGGAACTTAGTAGGAAGGAATTGACAAAATTACAAAGACTTAAAACAAATGCCCTTATTACCATCGAAATTCATTCCAGAGATGTTATAGATCGGTTATATAAAGCTAGTAAGTATAACAAAAAAAAAAAGTTCATACACAAGATGAGTGACATATGTATTCCCATGTATTGAATCCGATTCCGAGCTCAGAATTGGGCCTACACGTCTGGAATTGGCCCCAGGGGCCGAAAATGGCTTGATATGCGGGATAAGGCGAAGTCGACGCTGAATTTTGGAGCTAAATCCGGATTTGTGCTCGAAAAGTTTATGGTCAACTGAAATTCCGGGTTTGGGTCCGGGAAAATGGCCCACTGGGGCCGGAAAATCATATTTTGGACGTACCAATCGCAACAGTGGGATTTTTATGTACTAAATCCTGTAGCTTAGACTGTGAAATTCCGTGTTCGGGTCCCTCAGGTCCAGAATTGAACAACACACGAAAATACTACTGTTGCAACTGGTATGTCCGAAATATGATTTTCCCGCCCCAAGGGGTCATTTTCCCGGACCCAAACCCGGAATTTCAAAAAAATATACCGGGTGGTTTGTAACTTATGGCCCATAGAATAATTAGGCAAAATTGATAAAACGCCCTGTATCTCCGTTATAAAGATTGCAAGACCCATTACATATATGTTATTTAGAATCATTTCGATGACCTTTATCCACCCTTGACGTATGTCCGTTTACCAATGAAACACCCTGTATATATATATATTTCCTATAAATAAATTTAATAATTATTTTTTAGATTGTCGGGATACAAATGCGTTTGAATGGTTTTCGCAATTGCGTTTTTATTGGGATAGAGATATAGAGGATTGTGTTATTAGACAAACGAATACCTATTTCATGTATGGCTATGAATATAATGGAAATTCAGGAAGACTTGTTATAACACCATTAACGGACAGGTAAATGATCAATGTTTTACTATCTATATACGTATTTTGTTTGGGATTATAAAAAAACTACAGACAAACAAAGAAATAAAGGTCGAAAAGTTTTTTTTCTGCTAAAAATCGGAGAAAAATGATATAAAAAATGTTTCCACACATGTAAAGTGCAAATTTTTACAAAAATAAATAAATTCCACGAAAGTTTGGAGAAAACGTAGAAAAAAATTACACATGAATTTTAAAAAAAGTATGAATACATTATCCACAGTTCAATTTGAAAAAAAGCAAGAATGCATTTTTCCACACTCAAATTTGAAAAAAGCAGGATTGCATTTTTCCACTGTTAATTTGAAAAAAAAACGAGCAAGAACGCATTTTTTACACCGCGGGGAGTAAAAGTAGTACTAAAGTGCCACTCTTACTCCCTTGGGACTAAAATTTTTTAGTCCCGCAAATAAAAAACAATTGAAACCAGCCATCTTGTTTATTCTAGTTTAATTCAGAACTGTCAAATACTTCAACAAAGGAGTATAGGAGAAACAATTTTTGGTAGTACAGTCGTTAATTTTTTTTTTCTCCAACACAATTTTTCGAGATCGTCGTAAGTTTTATTATATATTTTTAACGATTTTATTCTAAAATATTTTAAATGAGACAAGTCGCAAGCTTCTGACTTTATTGATTTGAATATGCTGATCGAAATTGGTCTGAGTTCGAGCCCCGTTTTTTTTTATAACTTTTTTAAGAGCAGGTATTTTATAAAAAAATTCATAATTTAATATCAACTATGATCTAATCAGAAGTAGGAAACTTGAAAAAATAAAATTAATTTGTCAAATTTTTCTAAAATTACTATTTTTTCTCATTTTTACTACTTTTTCGATTTAAATTTTCTCTCTTCCTCAAAAACTTCCTCTCGTTTCTCTAAAGTTTTGTCACTTTTTGGTATCAAATTTCCTATCTTTTCTCTCAAATTTTGTCATTTTTTTAATGAAATTACTCCATTCTCTATCATTTTTGTCATTTTTTTTTATTTAAATTTTCCCTCCTTTTTTGTCTCATATTTTGTCACTTTTGTCCTAAAATTTTCTCTCTCGAACATTACCATTTTTTTTTTATAAAATTACCTCTCTTCTTATTTTTGTCGAATTTCCCTTCTTTTCTCTTAAAAATTCTTATTTTTTTGTAGAAATACACGTTTTTTAAAAAACTACCCATTTTACCCCTTTTTTTCTCATTTTTGTCACTTTTTTGCCTCAAATTTCCTTTCTTTTTTCCCTAAAATTACTTTTTTTCTCTCATTAAAAGTACCCTTTTTTTCCATTTTTGTTGAATTTCCCTTCTTTTCTCTCAAATTTTGTTACTTTTTTGAGTAAATTACACGTTTTTTAAAAAATTACCTGTTTTCGAAAATTACCCTATTTTCTCATTTTGTTTACATTTTTGCCTTAAATTTTCCCTCTTCCTCCAAAATTAACTCTAGTTTCTCAAATTTTTTAATACTTAATCTGAAATTTCCTCTTTTTCCCTAAAATTACCTCTTTTCTTTCATTAAAAAATACCCCTTTTTAAATTAAACCTTACTTTTTCATTTTTATCAAATTTCGCTTCTTTTGTCTAAAATTTTATCACTTTTTTCTGAAATTACCCCTTTTTACCTATTTTTGTCTCAAATTTCCTCTCTTTCTTAACCGTGTAAAATTCTTTATAAGAAGTTTTAGAACAAAGTTACATTAAAAAAAGTTTATATTTAAAAAAAAATTGTATTTAAATAATTATTTGAATTTTAAGGGGGGTTGGGCACCGCGGTGTAAAAAATAGCGTATTTACCACAGGACTAAAGTGTCCTTTAATCCCTCAGGTGATTGTTCACCCTCGGGATTAAAAGATGCACTTTAGTTCCTTGGTATATAATATACTATTTCCACACTCGAATAATTAAATTTGAAAAAAAAGAAGGAATGCATTTTTCCATTGTTTAAATTTAAAAGTAGAAGCAAGAATGCATTTTTCCACTGTTGATTTGAAAAAATTCACAGTGAATAGGTCTAAGTTTTCATCTTTATCCAATTATCATATAATGATTTTCTCTATCTTTGTCTGTATAAGTGAGATTTAACAGCTGTTATTCATTCGTATTCTCTTCTTTACACATTTTCAGTTAATGGCTTGACGGTAACTTTATTGCACATAAGTGACGTCACTGTCATAATGGAGGCAAATTCAAATAATAGAAATTTAAATTTTTAAATTAATTTATTCAAAAATCTAGCTCGAATTAGATAATTAAACCCAATGGGTTTTATTTGATTAATTCTAACTGTTAATTAAGACAAAATGTGAGGTTATATTTTTGTTCAACTCCCCATTATATATATATATATATATATATATAATCTGGATATTTTAGATGTTATATTACTTTGACGACAGCATTACATTTATACCGTGGGGGGAGTCCCAAAGGGCCGGCTGGTACTGGAAAAACAGAAACCGTTAAAGATCTTGGTAAAGCCATGGGAATGTGGGTGATTGTTAATAATTGTTCTGAAGGTAAAAATGTTTCCATTGAATTATCAATAACAAAATACAAAAAAAATTGTATAATATTATTTTAGGTTTGGATTACAAAAGTATGGGAAAATGTTTTTCTGGATTAGCCCAAACTGGAGCTTGGGGATGTTTTGATGAATTCAACAGAATTAATATCGAAGTATTGTCTGTTGTTGCTCAACAAATTTTATGCGTTTTATCAGCTGTATCTCAAAAATCGAAATTCTTCATATTCGAAGGTATCTTAATTAATACAATTTACTATAAAATTAATAGTTGATATCCAATTTTATATTTTTATAGGTATAGAAATTAAATTAAAATTGACTGTTGGTATATTTATTACTATGAATCCGGGTTATGCAGGACGTACTGAATTACCGGATAATTTAAAATCAATGTTTAGACCGATTTCGATGATGGTGCCGGATAGTGGAATTATCGCTGAGAATGTATTATTTAGTGACGGATTTCAAAATACCAAAGTTTTGGCTAAAAAGGTAAAATTCTCATAAAAAAAAAAAAAAAAATATTATATTAAATTTCCATTTTTAATTATTATTTTTTCCATTTCCGTAGAATTATTTTACGTATAAATTCTAATTTTATTTTCCTCTGTATAAAATTTACGCTTTTAATATTTCTCTTAAAATTCGTAAAAGATTCAAAATAGCTAAAAATCTTCTTTACGTCACGAAATAAGATAATTTCTGGGTATAAAAAGGGCATAAAATGAGAAGTGAAAAAATGAGGGGGTAATCCCACCCAACTTTCCGAACACTCCTAGTAAAGTAATTGTTTAATCGATTATTTTAGTTCCCTTTCGGATGTACTATTTACTTTTTTCATTTGTGTTCTCATTTTCGATAAAACGAAAGTACAAAAAAATTAAAATTTTTTTTTTATTTTGGTTATAACAAATACAATGTTAAATTCGAAGAGACTAAAATATTTTCTAAATTTAGAATTTTATATTACCTATCGAATGGTATTAATCAGAAAATGTACTTTTGGCATATTTTAAGGAACTTAGCAATAAATATAAAGCATCGTCTCTGTAAACTTTCTACTCCATGCTAAAAAACACAATCAACATAAATTGTAAATAAAATTCGTTCTCTGTACTTGCAGCTTAGTATTTATTGTTATAGTCGTAGATAAAGTATAGTATTCAACTTGCGGTAATGGTCATAACTCACTTGATGAATTACAGTACTCGCCTACGGCTCGTACTGCAAACTTCATCTGCGTGAATTATGACCTACATTATCGCTCGTTGAATAATATACTATTATTATTCATAGTCTATACATGTTACTAATCTTAATGAATAATATTTCAATATGAAATTATTATTACAGGTATTTACTCTATACAAATTAGCTGTTCAACAATTAAGCAAACAAGATCACTACGACTTTGGTCTAAGATCTATGGTAGCTCTGTTGAGATATGCTGGTAGAAAAAGAAGACAAATGCCTAATTTACCTGAAGAACAAATGGTCTATTTGGCTATGAGAGATATGAATGTAGCCAGACTTACAGCTGATGATTTGCCATTATTTAATGGCATCATATCTGATATATTTCCTGGAGTTAATATACCAGTCGTTGATTATATCGATATGAATTTAGCTATTACTGATTTTATGGAAGGTAAAAATTGGCAGGTTTGTTTAAATTTAAACTTTAATCGTTATATTTGAATATAATAATAATAATAATAATATTTTTAGCCTATTCCGATAGCCATGACGAAAGTAATTCAATTATATGAAACAAAAAATTCTCGACATTCCGTAATGATACTAGGTAATACTTGCACTGCAAAATCAGTGACGTGGAAAACGTTGCAAGGGTCGATGAAAAAATTGAAAAAATTAAACAAACCAGGATTTCAAATGGTCGAGGTTTTTCCGTTAAATCCGAAGGCTTTAAATTTGGCTGAACTATATGGAGAATACAATTTGGCTACTAACGAATGGTTGGACGGTGTCATTAGTTCAGTCATGAGGCAGACTTGCTCAGGTAAATTTTTTTAATAAGGTATTATTTGCAAAATAAAGAAAATATGTGAGGGGCGACCGCTGGTAAGCAGGGCAAATGAGACTTCTAAAAAATTATACATATTATAATCAAGGGCGTAGGTAACTTTTTTCCTGGCAGGGAGCAATCAAACTTTTACACAAATATATATGTTTGTTCGTTTCTACATTTCATATATTTTTATCTCTTCTTTTCGTGCTATTTTTTTGGTATTCTGGGAGGGGGGGGTATATAATTATCTACTTTACCATCCCTATATCTACACCAGTTTTGAAACCGGAAGTCGCGGAGATTTGAAACTCGCTTGGTATACTGAGTCCATTGCCGTTGTCCGTTTATCTCTTATCTATTGTGGTTGCTGAGTTATATATATATATATATATATATATATATATATATATATATATATATATATATGTAATTTTTGCTTGTTTAAATAATTAATGTAAACATACAATGAAAATTGTGAAACATGAAATTTAAAATATACGTTTATTGTGTCTTGATCTATATTTTTGCCAAACTAAAACTGCTAAAAAATGCATTTCTGCCAAAAATCATATAAAAAATACATTTTTGGAAAATAAAATCACACTAAAAATGCATTTTTGCTTATTATATCATGAAATAAACATTATGGATAAATGAAATTGACTGAAAAATGCATTTTTGGTAATTATACAATGAAAAAATTCTTGTTTCTTGGTTTTTTTAATTTATATCTGGAAAAATGCATTTTTGCTTTAGTTTTCAACATTCGTGTGTGAAAAAATTTATTTTTGGTTTCTTGTTAAATTCGTGTGAAGAAAAATGCATTCTTACTTTGATTTTCAAATTCATATAAGAAAAAATACATTGTTGGTTTGATTTTTAAAATCGTGTAAGTAAATTTGTACATGGAAAAATGCATTATTGCTTTCATTTTCAAAATTCGTGTATGAAAAAATGCATTGTTACTCTTATTTTTTGAAATCGTATGAGATTACACTAAAAGTGTAAAAAAACCATTAAAATATGTTAAAAAATAAAATTAAACACACTAAAAAATATATAAAAAAAGCGCCAAAAATATCAAAAAATTACTAAATATGTCGATAAACACTAAAATTGTCAAAAAAAAACATCTTAAAAATATCAAAAAACCGTTAAAACCGATGATACCTAAACAAGTGAAAATGATACCTAAACAACCAAAAATGAAGAAGACCGAAAAGAAGAAAGAGAACAAGAAAAAGAAGAAGACCACAAAGAATAAGACCGAAAAGAGGAAAATCAAAATGAAGATCAACAAAAAGACCAAGAAATAGATAAAGAACAAAAAGAAAAAAAAAGACCGATAAACAGAACACGTAGAAGAAGAAGAAAATAAAAAAACCAACAAAAAACAAAAAGAATAGGAAAACCAAGAGAAAGAAGAAAACCAAGAACAAAAAAAAGACCAAGAAGAAAAGGAAGACCAAGAGGAAGACTTGGAAGTGTAAAAAAAGCAGATTAAGAAAAGAAATCCAAAACGAAGAAACCCAAGAAGAAAGAGACCACGAAGAATAAGATCAAAAAGAAAAATAAAGAAATATCAAAAAGAAGATCAAGAAGCCGAGGAAAGAAAATCAAGAGGAATAAGAACCAGAAGAAGATCAAGAAAGAGAAAAAAACAAAAAAAACGATTAAAAAAAAGTAGAAGATAAAAAGAAGACTAAGAATAACAAGAGGAAAAATGTTTTGTTGGTTTATTTTTAAGTTTATATGTGGAAAAATGCATTGTTACTTTTGTTTTCCCAATTCATGTGTGAAAAAATGCATTGTTGGTTTCCTGTTAAAGTCATCTAAGAAAAAATGCATTGTTGCTTGGATTTTCAATTTTCTTTGTGGGACAATGCACTTTTGCTTTGAATTTAAAATTTAGTTAAAGCAACACAACAATTTACCGGAAAATTAGAAATTCTAAATTTTAATTTGTGAAATTTCTTGCTTTTTTATTCCAAATTTAACTGTGGAAAAATGCATTTTTGCTTTTTTTTATTCAAATTGAATTGTGAAAAAATGTATTCATACTTTTTTTTTAAATTCGAGTGGTAAAATGCATTCGTACTTATTCAAATTGAACTGTGGAAAAATGTATTCATGCTTTTTTTTCAAATTCGAGTGTGGAAAATGCATTCTTGCTCTTTTTTTTCCAAATTTGACTGTGGAAAAATTCATTCCTACTTTTTTTTAAATTCGAGTGTGGAAAATGCATTTGCACTGTAGCTCCAACCACTGAAAATATATATATCATATCACGCGAATGAGAATTAAAAACAAAACAAAAAACGTCAAAATATATAGGGTGTCCCATTTAAAAAAATATAACTTTGCATTATATTTCCTTAGTGAGACTCACTAAAAAAAATTCTTGTGCGCCAGTGAACTTTTTAATAATATATCTATCAAAAGTTTTCATAAAGCTATTTTATATTTTTGTTAATTAAGAATTTATAGAACCTTAAAGTTTTCGAAAGTTTTCAATAATCGCCCTGTATCTTCCAAATGCAAATAGCTACCAAAGATTTAATTAGGCTATCGTTACTTTAATAAAAAAAGAAGTCATAACACCTCAACTGCTTTTTTTCTATATCTTCTAGTTTACGAGATACCCTGCAAAACACATCAATTTTTGGGACACCCTGTACACATATATTGTACATTGAAAATATAAAATATATGTCTTGATCGATATTCAGTTTGTTGTGTATTTTATTAATTTCTAGATGAATCTCCTGATGAAAAATGGATATTATTTGATGGTCCCGTCGATGCAGTGTGGATTGAAAATATGAATAGTGTAATGGACGATAACAAAGTGTTAACGTTAATAAACAGTGATAGAATAACGATGCCGGAACAAGTTTCTTTATTATTTGAAGTTGGTGATTTAACTGTGGCGTCACCTGCAACGGTCAGTAGATGCGGCATGGTTTATGATGATTACAAAGATTGGGGTTGGTTACCGTATATAACTTCATGGATAAATAGCAAACTAAGTTTTGGGGAAAAATATATGCAAAGAGTAAGCAGAAATTTACTTGATATCCTTATGTTAAAAATCATAAACAATTTCAGCAAATAATTGTATTAATTGTATTGAAGGAAATTGTTAAAAAAAAATTCTTAAAGTTAATTAAAATCGTTTTGTATATATTTTTCAGATGTATGAATTGTTTCAAATCTACATGAAACCGATTCTAGAATTTAAACGTTTGAATTGCGAAGAAAGAGTTGAATGTGCCGAATTGAATTTGGTCATATCGTGTTGTAAACTTTTGGATATTTATATGAATAAAGAACACGGCGTCAATCCATTGCATGAAGAAAAATTTGAAGATGCATCTAAAAGCTGGTTTCTTTTTTGGTGAATACTTTTACCTATTTCGTTTAATTTTACTACATATTTTTAAATATTTTAATTAAAAAACAATCCTACTCTATATCAACATTTCGTTGTGTGATCGATCACTGCATGATGTCATTAGCTTATTGAAGTTTTCGTTATAATTTTTATCGTTTTGATAAATAAATAAGAGAAAATTTATAACCCTATTCAAGTTCGTAGATATGGGGAGGGTAAAAGGGTAATTACCCACTCTCCCAGAATACCAAGAAATAGCACGAAATGAAGAGATAAAATATATGAAATGTAAAAACGGGCAAACATATTTGTCTAAAAGTTCGATACTCCCCCCCTCCCAGGAAAAAAGTTATCTACGACCTTGTATACAGCGTGTTTCACAAGATGAATTTCATCGCGAGGGTTAGGAGAAAATAATCAGATAATCACTTTCGCAAATACAAATTTAGAACAGATCCGGAAAAAAGTGAAGGAAAATTCAAGGAAATCTCCAAAAAATCAAAGAAACGAATGCAAAAAATCAGAAAAATGATATATAAATGCCGACAGTTTCCAATTGGAAAGTTTTTTCCTAAAATTCTTCCAATGAAAACGAAAGTATGGAAAAAACACATAAAGTGCAAATTTTTACAAAAACAAATATTTTTTTTCGCGAAAATTAGAAGAATTGATATCATCCTGTATATTTTTGATATTTGTTTTTTAATTTTATAAATTTCAGTGGATTTGGAAACTTTTAACAAGAGTAAAATTTTCTGTCAAATTAATAGTACAGGGTGTGGAAATTAAAGAGTTATTTTATCCTATAATTTACATTTTTGATATCATCCTGTATATTTTTGATATTTGATTTTCAATTTTATAAATTTCAATGGATTTGGAAACTTTTAACAAGAGTAAAATTTTCTGTCAAATTAATAGTACAGGGTGTGGAAATTACAGAGTTATTTTATCATATAATTTACATTTTTGATATCATCCTGTATATTTTTGATATTTGATTTTCAATTTTATAAATTTCAGTGGATTTGGAAACTTTTATCAAGAGTAAAATTTTCTGTCAAATTAATAGTACAGGGTGTGAAAATTAAAGAGTTATTTTATCCTATAATTTACATTTTTGATATCATCCTGTATATTTTTGATATTTGTTTTTCAATTTTATTAATTTGAGTGGATTTGGAAACTTTTATTAAGAGTAAAATTTTCTGTCAAATTAATAGTACAGGGTGTGGAAATTAAAGAGTTATTTTATCATATAATTTACATTTTTGATATCATCCTGTATATTTTTGATATTTGATTTTCAATTTTATAAATTTCAGTGGATTTGGAAACTTTTATCAAGAGTAAAATTTTCTGTCAAATTAATAGTACAGGGTGTGAAAATTAAAGAGTTATTTTATCCTATAATTTACATTTTTGATATCATCCTGTATATTTTTGATATTTGTTTTTCAATTTTATAAATTTCAGTGGATTTGGAAACTTTTAACAAGAGTAAAATTTTCTGTCAAATTAATAGTACAGGGTGTGGAAATTAAAGAGTTATTTTATCATATAATTTACATTTTTGATATCATCCTGTATATTTTTGATATTTGATTTTCAATTTTATAAATTTCAGTGGATTTGGAAACTTTTATCAAGAGTAAAATTTTCTGTCAAATTAATAGTACAGGGTGTGAAAATTAAAGAGTTATTTTATCCTATAATTTACATTTTTGATATCATCCTGTATATTTTTGATATTTGTTTTTCAATTTTATTAATTTGAGTGGATTTGGAAACTTTTATTAAGAGTAAAATTTTCTGTCAAATTAATAGTACAGGGTGTGGAAATTAAAGAGTTATTTTATCATATAATTTACATTTTTGATATCATCCTGTATATTTTTGATATTTGTTTTTTAATTTTATAAATTTCAGTGAATTTGGAAACTTTTATTAAGAGTAAAATTTTGTGTCAAATTAATAGTACAGGGTGTGGAAATTAAAGAGTTATTTTATAATATAATTTACATTTTTGATATCATCCTGTATATTTTTGATATTTGTTTTTTAATTTTAATAAAATTCAGTGGATTTGGAAACTTTTAATAAGAGTAAAATTTTCTGTCAAATTAATAGTACAGGGTGTGAAAATTAAAGAGTTATTTTATCATATAATTTACATTTTTGTTATCATCCTGTATATTTTTGATATTTGTTTTTTAATTTTAATAAAATTCAGTGGATTTGGGAACTTTTAACAAGAGTAAAATTTTCTGTCAAATTAATAGTACAGGGTGTGGAAATTAAAGAGTTATTTTATCATATAATTTACATTTTTGATATCATCCTGTATATTTTTGATATTTGTTTTTTAATATTATAAATTTTCAGTATAATATGGTCGGTGTGTTGTACGACTGATGAAGATGGAAGAAAAAAACTAGATGTATTTATAAGAGAAAGAGAAAGTGTCTTTCCTATTAAGGATACTATTTATGAGTACTTTGTGGATCCGCAAACATTTGCTTTTACATCTTGGGGTGAAAAATTGCCTTATGGATGGAGATTTGAGCCTGGGTAATAGATATATAATAATTAAATATTTTAAAATATTAGATTTTTTTTCCCCCGTTTAGTTGTCCGTTCTACAAAATAACAGTACCGACTGTTGATACAGTAAGATATGACTTCTTAGTAAAAGCACTTCTTAGCTTTGGTTCTCCTGTACTGATGACTGGTCCAGTAGGTACGGGAAAAACTTCTGTAACTCAATCAGCGCTTCAAGCGCTAGATAGTGAAAGATATTCTGTATTGAATATTAATATGTCAGCTCAGACGTCGGCTAATAATTTACAAGTAAATATATATATAAATTTGTTTTTTAATTGTATTTTTTTAAACCGTAATCTATTTTTTTAAGGATTCCATTGAAAGTCGTGTTGAAAAAAGAACCAAAGGTCATTTTGCGCCACCGAGAGGGAAAAAACTTGTCGCATTTTTAGACGATATGAATATGCCCGCAAAGGAAACTTATGGTTCGCAACCACCTTTGGAACTATTAAGACAATGGATAGATTATAATTTCTGGTATGACAGATTAAAACAGACTAGGAAATATATTGAGGTACATAAATATATTTGTAATTTTTCTCATATATAATATTTACATTTTTACATCTCGCTTTTTAAGGTCCCTAGAATATGATTTTAATGTTTTGCTATTGTTGCCAGATTTACTAAAAAGTCAATCGTTTCGTACTTTTTTTTTTTTTGTCAACTTGCTAAATTTTAATTTTAAAACGGCGACAACATTCACATTCGTGAAAAAAGTATCACTTTACACACTTATTGCATAAATAACTATTATAATATATATACATGTTATTTCTAATCTCTATATAAAATGTACAATATTCATTTTTAAGTGTTTTATTTTTAGCAGTTAAGAAAAAGTTTAAAACAATCATTTATTATATAATTGAATATAAGTTTTATTAATTGATTTTTTTGTTTATTTTATATAGAATATGCTGATAATTGGAGCAATGGGCCCTCCCGGCGGAGGTCGAAACGTAATAACAGAACGTTTGCTTAGTTGCTTTAATGTCATTAATATGACATTTCCCGAAGAAGATACTTTATCTAGAATATTTGGTGCGATGCTTGGTCAACATTTATCCGATTTCGATGAGGTGGCCAAATTAGTCGGTCGAGAAGTTACAGAAGCTACCATAGATTTGTACAAAGCTGTTATTGCCAAGATGTTACCGACTCCAGCTAAGATACATTATCTATTCAATTTACGGGATATTTCGAAAGTATTTCAAGGAATGTTGAGAAGTCACAGAGATTATCAAAATGATAAGGCTTCTATGCTTAAATTATGGGTTCACGAGTGCTACAGAGTGTTCTCTGATCGCCTTATTGATGATGTGTATGTGAAATATTTTTATGTTAGTTTAGATTATTTTTTTTTACGAGAAGGGAACGTATTATGAAGGAACTAAAAAAAAAAATTTTCAAAATTAATTTTTCCATCTTTATGGTCACCTGAGACGATTAAAACCATTTCCAAATGGAAGTATGTCTGTTTGTCTATCTGTCTGTTCTATTCTATTCAGAAAAGTCAAAATTATCTGTCCAACTGGCACCTGTCAAAAATAAAAAAATGTCAAAATGTCTCTTGAGAGAAAATACATTCTTGGTATATCAATTTTTTTTGCTTTTTTATTAGTTTATGTGTGAAAATTGGCGTTTTACTGTTTTTTTTTTTTAGTTTTCCTGTGAGGAAAATGCTTACTCGCTTTTTTCTCAATTTATGCGTAAAAAACGCATTTTTGCTGGTTTTGTATGTGGAAAAATGTATTCCTGCTTTTTTAATAATTTATATGTGAAAAATGCGTTTTTGCTGTATTTTTCTATTTTTTTTGTGTGGAAAAATGCATTCCCAATTCATGTGTGAAACATGCATTTCTGCTGTTTTTTTCTAGTTTTTCGTGTAGAAAAATGCATTGTTGCTTGTTTCTTTTTAAATTTGTGTCAGATAAAATGCACTTTGCATTTTTTCAAACTTAAATAAGGAAAAATGTATTCTTGCTTTTGTTTTTTTTTTCAAATTTGTGTAAAAAAATATGCTCTTTTTTCTAGTTTTTATGTAGAAAATCCATTCTAGTTTTTTTCGTAATGCATGTGTAAAAAAAACAGCATTTTTGCTGTTTTTTTTTTTTGATTTTTTATGTAGAAAATGTATTTTTACTTTTTTTCTCAATTAATATGTGGAAAAAATCGTTTTTGCTGTATTTTCCAATTGTTTTTTTTTTTGTGGAAAATTACATTTTTCCATATTCAGGTGTACATATTCGTGCTTTCGGTTTTTTTTTTCGATTTTTTTAAAAAAAAATGCGTTTTTGCTGTTATTTAATTTTTTGTGTGGTTAGGTTAGCTCTTGCTTGCTTTTTTCCCAATTCATGTGTGGAAAATGCATTTTCTTCCAATATTTTCTGTTTTTCAACTTTTTCCGATTTTGTTTTTGTTTTATTCAGATTTTTTGTTTTCGGGTTTTTATTTGTTTTCTTAAAACTTTTTTGCCATTTTCTGCGATTTATAGCGCCTTTTTTTTCGTTTTTTGCGATTTTTGTCGTATTTTTGTATTTTTTTTCGGTTTTTTACAATTTCTTTGATTTTCTCGTTTTACAATTTTGTTTTCCAACATTTTCTGGTTTTTTAACTTTTTTCATTATATTTTTTTTTAATTTTCTTCGTTTTTTTACATTTTTCAATGTTTTTTCTGTGTTTTATTCTGATTCTTTGTTTTTATTTCGACTTATTTTAATGTTTTTATTATATTTTCCAATTTTTCACTATTTTTCTGTGGCTTTCACTATTTTTTCCCATGTTCCTCATTTTTCTTTTTTTACTTCTTTTTCTCTCATTTTTTTCCTATTCTTCTATTTCCTTTTTTATTTTATCGATATTTTTGCGAATTTTTGCACTTTTTTACGATTTTTGAAATTTTTATAATTTGTTCATGTTTTTTTACATGTTCCCATTTTTCCAATTTTTTTCGAATTTTTTCCTATTTTTCTCTATCTAGAAAAATGCATTGTTTGTTTCTTTTTAAATTTGTGTGAAATTTGCATTTTTTCGAATTTGAGTAAGGAAAAATGTATTCTAGCTTTTGTTTTTTTTTTCAAATTTGTGTAAAAAGGTATGTTGTTTTTTCCAATTTTTATGTAGAAATTCCATTCTTGCTTTTTCCCAATGTATGTAAAAAACGCATTTTTGTTGTTTTTTTTTTTCTAGTTTTTTACTCATTCTTGTTTTTATAGTAATTATGTGCATTTCTACATTCATCTGTTCAAAAATACTTTTGAATTTTTTTCTAGTTGTTTTTCTGGAAAAAATGTCTGTTTTTATTTCTATTTTTTCAAATTCGTGTGCAAAAAAACGCATTCTCGCTTCTGTTGTTTTTTAATTTTTTATGAAAAAAATTCAGTCTTGTTTATTTTTTCAAATTCGAATGTGGAAAAAATGTATTGTGAACGAGCTAAAAAAGTTTTTCGAGATAAAGATGGAAATATACATTTTAAGACCATTTAGTCTGTCTGTCTGTCTGTGTGTATGCTTTCATGATAGAGGCCACACGTTTAATCTTATTGGGAAGAACCCATTAGTTTTTGTAACGACATCTATCAAAAAATGACAGAAGCTGTAAAAATATTCGTCTCTGGATAACATAACCGATTTTTTTTCTGTTTTAGAGATCGCGATTGGTTTCATAGCCAAATGAACGTACAACTAACGACACATTTTGACTTACCGCTTCCTACTTTATGTCCTAATTATATAATTCCAACTTATGCGGATTTTGTAAATCCATGGAGTATATATGAGGAGCACCCTAATTTACCGTTGTTAAAAACTTTCTTAGAGACACAATTAGATGAATACAATTCAACTCCGAGTGTGGTTAGCATGGATTTGGTCCTATTTAGAGATGCCATCGATCATATTTGTAGGATTGTTCGAGTTATTTCGCAACCAAGAGGAAATATGTTGCTTGTTGGAATTGGTAAGATATACAGTGCGACTCATCAAAAAGTCTGCATCGTATAGAAAACATTTTTATTATTCATTTGACAGAAAATTTTATTCTTGATAAAAGTTGCTGTCAAACTGGTATTTCAAGCGTCAAACTTTGAAAATTTCAAATGGTATATACAGGGGTGGACAAAAAGTAGGAATTTTGACGAAAAGTAAAGTACCCTCATTTATGACAATATCAAAAAAAATTTTTATTAAAGTTGTTTAGAATTAAAAATTACACTCAGTATTAAAATCACAGCATCCTACGCAAAAAATCAATTTTTTTATGTTTTTAGCCTAGCTCAAAATAATACATTTTTGTTAAAAAAATTTGGTTTTCTTCATTATTTTTACACCATTCTCGGCCTTTTTTTTAAATTATTATGATTTTTAGTTTTTTCTTGATGCAAAGTTGAAGTTACACCCTGTAGACATGTACATAAAAACTACCATTATGATTTAATTGAAGAAATTGGGTAAAAAAATGATACCCAAACGTTTTTAGTACCAAAATGTAAATGACATTCACTTATTTACGTCAAACAAATATTTTTTAAATTTAACGGTGTAAAATAAAATTTAGCTAAAATACACTAAACAAAATGAAGCTTTGAAAATTAAAATAAAAAAAAAAATAAAAATTACAAAATAATGGTTATTAAAGGTGTAAAATCAAACCTATACTAAATAAGATAAAACTTTTTAAAATTGAAATAAAAACAAAGAATATAATAATTATAAAAATAAGGGTACTTTACTGTTGATCAAAATTTGTATTTTTTGGTCGCCCCTGTATACCATTTGAAAATTTGACACTTGAAATAGCAGTTTTACATAATGCACCAACTTTTATCAAGAATAAAATTTTCTGTCAAATGAATAATAAAAATTTTTCCCATATGGTGCAGACTTTTTGAGTATATTTAATTTTTTTTTTCTCTCAATTTATTTTAGCAGATCATTAAATGATTATAATGAAATCAATCTTAGAAAATAGCTATAAATTATTTCGGTCCGGACCGGAAATATTAAAATCATGAAGAAAAATTTGAAAATGATTTTTCTCGACGTTTTGAGCCACCCACAACACGATTAGGTGAATTTTTTTTTTAAATTATTAAGAGTGATAAGAAAAAAATGGTAAAAATTCGTGAAAAATCGTTAAAAATCGTAAAAAATTATAAAAATATTGAAATAATTTTTTAATTAGAATTAGAAACTAACTAGAACAAAAACGTGAAAAATAAATAAATAATAAAACCGTAAAAAAAACTGAAAAAAACTAAAAAAAAATCTGAAACAAATGGCAAAGGCGTAGATAATTTTTTTTCCGGGGGGGGGTACTTTTTTACTAGAAGTGGGGTACTTTTTTTTTAGGGAGGAATAATCAAACATTTAGACAAATATTTGTCCGTTTCTACTTTTCATATATTTTATTTCTTCTTTTCGTGCTATTTTTTTAATAACCTCAAATTTAACTGTCGAAAAATGCATTCTTGCTTTTTTCCAAATTCGAGTGTGGAAAAATGCTTTCTTGATCTTTTGTTTCAAATTTTAACTATGGCAAAATGCATTCTTGCTTCTTTTCATTAAAATTAAACTGCGGAAAAATGCATTCCTGATTTTTTTCCAAATTTGAGTGTGGAAAAATGAAATTTTGCTCATTTTTTTGCAAATTTAACTGTGGAAAAATACATTCTTGCTTCTGTTTTAAGATTTAACTGTGGAAAAATGCATTCCTGCTTTATTTTCAAATTCGAGTGTGGAAAAATGCATTCTTGATCTTTTTTTAAATTTAACTGGAAATTTTTAAATTATCAGTGTAAAAATGCATTCCTGCTTCTTTTCATTTAAATTAAACTGTAGAAAAATGTATTCATGGTTTTTCCAATTCATGTGTTTTTTCTAACTTTTTTTTCTATTTTTTCCCGATTTTTATTATTTTCTCCCGTTTTTTCCCTATTTCTCCCTATTTGTCCCTACTTTTGTCTATTTTTATTATTTTTTTTATTTTCCGTTAGTTCTCATTATTTTACTATTCGTTTCTTCTATTTATCTCTAATTTTCATATTTTCTTTTTCTGATTTTTTCTTATTTTTGCTATGTTTTCCCTATTTTACCTTATTTTTTCCTATTTTTCCCAATATCTCGTAATGTTCCTGTTTTTAATTATTTTTTTCTGCTTTTCCCTATTTATACCCATTATTTTTTGTTATTCCTTTTTACATTATTTTCCGCTATTCTTCCCCGATTTCCCCTACTTTTTTTCTATTTTTAACCATTTTCCTCACTTTTCTGTTTGCTCAATTTTTCCTATTTCTCCCAGTATTTCTCAATTTTTTAAACTCCCTCATATATTTCCTGTTTTTCATTATTTTGTTCTGTTTTTCCTATTTATCCCTAATATTTATTTTCTTCCTATTTTGTCCTATTTTTCCTAATTTTTTCTTTTCTGGCTTTTTTAGAGTTTTCTCCTAACTTTCGTGAAAAAAATTATTTATTTTTGTAAAAATTTGCACGTGTATGTGTTTTTTCCATACTTTTGTGTTCATTGGAAGAATTTTAGGAAAATATTTCTCAATTGGAAACTGTGGGCATTTCTGTATCATTTTCCTTGATTTTCTGGAATTTTCCGTGAATTTTCCTTCACTTTTTTCCGGATCTGTGATTCCATAATTGTATCTAAATTTTTATTTGCGAAAATGATTATCTAATTGATAATTTTCTCCTAACTCTCGCTATGACACCCTCTTGTGAAACACGCTGTATACAAGGGCTTAGATAACTTTTTTCTTGGGGGGGGGGGAATAATCAAACTTTTAGACAAATATATTTGTCCATTTCTACATTTCATATATTTTATTTCTTCTTTTCGTGCTATGGTATTCTGGGGGAGGGATAATTACCTTATTTACTCTTCCCATATCTACGTCCTTGACAAATGTAAAAATAAGTAATATCGAAAAACGCAATTAAATTAGAAAAAAATCGACAAAACTCAAAAACAAAATTAAAAAAAATCTTAAAAAAAAAACAGATAAAATTGGAAAAACAAAGAAGAAAGACGGAAAAAATGCTGAAATATAGGAAAGTTAAAAAAAATATTTAGAAAAACCCTAAAAAATTTAATTTTAATAAAAATGTATAATAAAATCAATTATATCTTAAAATTTAAATATGGACTGAGAGAAGGAAAACTTTTTGTCATAAACAGCCATAGGACTATTTAGATAACAATTAGATAATATATGTTATATTTATTTTTTAATTTTTTTTCCAAGTCACTTTTATTATACTTCAGTAGCTAATGAAAAATGTCATTGTGATTACATCTATATGTCCATAAATTTCGTGTTGCGTATAGTTCTTATGTTTATTTTTCAGGCCGTGCAATATTTTTCAGAATAAATTAATAATTCGGCAATTCTGTAACACATTAGGGATAAACTATGATACGATTTGTATATTG
Organism: Neocrepidodera transversa; assembly: GCA_963243735.1. NCBI lineage: Eukaryota > Metazoa > Arthropoda > Insecta > Coleoptera > Chrysomelidae > Neocrepidodera > Neocrepidodera transversa. The sequence continues at coordinate 218,265 of OY725345.1, read as the reverse complement.
AAAAAAATTTTTATTCTAATAATAAGTTTCAATATAAATTATTTTTTGTTATAGGTGGCAGCGGAAGACAATCACTGAGTCGACTCGCCTCCTATATTTGTGAGTTTGGTAGTTTTCAAATTACAGTATCGAGAAGCTACAAAATAACCGAGTTTAAGGAAGATATGAAAATTCTTTATGGTCTTACGGGAATCGATTTGAAGCGACAAGCATTTATTTTCAATGATAATCAAATTATGGACGAGAGTTTCTTGGAGATTATTAACAATATGTTGAGTAGTGGAGAAATTTCCAATTTATATAAAACTGATGAATTCGAAGACGTAAGATTCAATTACTTTATTATTATTATTATTATACCGTCCATTGAATACGTAAAATGCATCTAAATTTTTGTAGAAAAAATAAGTGGTAATTTTTTTTCTTCTAAATAACAGTAAATTTGGAAAAAAATTTAGTTTACGGCAACTTCTCAGATTTTGATAATTTATTTTTTATAGACTAATTTATGGTACAGGAACACGAAAATGTAAAAAAAAAATTTGATCCTTTAATAATACTTAAAAATCTTAAGCAATTCTTAAAGATTCTAAAATGATCCTTAAAATAATATTAAAATTTCTAAAAATGGTTCAAAATTCTTAAAAATGTGTTTGGAAATCTTTAAAAATCCTTGAAAATCCTTCAAAATCATTAAAAATCCTTTAAAATTGTGAAAGAATTTTAAAAATCTTATGAAAATCTTAGAAATTGTTAAAATTCTTTTTAAGGATTTTAATCCTTAAAATATCCTAAAAAAAACTCCTGAAAAATCCCTAAAAACCCTTAAAAATACTTAAAATTACTTAAAAATATTAAGCAATTCTTAAAGATTCTAAATTAATCCTTAAAAAAACATTAAAATCCCTTAAAATAATTTAAAATTCTTCAAAAAGTTTTTAAAAATCCCAAAAATCATTAAAAATCCTTTAAAAGTCCTTAAAATAATTAAAAATCTAAAAATCCCTTGAAATTTTGAAAAAAAATTAAAAACCGTTAAAACACTTAAGAAAATCTTAAAAAAATTTTAAAATCCTTAAAATATCCTGAAAAAATCCCTAAAAATCCTTAAAAAACATTAAAATCCCTAAAAATCCTTAAAAATTCCAAAAATCAATAAAAAGCCTTTCAAAGTCCTTAAGCTCATTAAAAATCTAAAAATCACTTTCAATTTTTTCTAATATTTTCTCATTTTTTCTCATTGTTCTGTGTTTTTATTTCTTTTTCTTTCGTTTTCTGATTTTTATAATTTTATAGAAAGAGACTTTTTTTGATTTTTTTTCTGGTTTTTTTGATGTTTTCTAATTTTTCCTCTTTTTTGTCATTGTTTCGTTTTGTTCTATTTTTTTTTCCCAATTAATTTTTTTTTATATTTCTTTTCTGGTTTCTAATTTTTTTCTTGTTTTTTCTTATTTCTTTGATTTTTTCTTATTTTTTGCCATTTTTTTGGGATTTTGTTGCGATTTATTTATGGTTTTTGGTTGTTTTTTTCGAATTTTTCCAACTTTTTCCGGTTTTTTGCAATATATTTTTATTTTTTGTATTTTTTGCTTTTTTTTCGATTTTTTTACAATTTTATTCTTCATTTGTTTCGAATGTTTTCCAATAATTTTTGTTTCTTTTTCTATTATTTCCGATTTTATATCGATTTTTTAAATTCTTATAATTTTTTCTCGTTTTATACTAATTTTTTTTTGTTTTTTTATTCTGCTTTTTTCAATATTTTCTATTTTTAATTTTTTTTCTCATTCAATTTTTTTTCTATTATTTTTTTTTTCCAATTTTTTCCTATCCTCGGATATGTTTTTGATTTTTCGGTTTTTTTACCAATTTTTTTCTCATTTTGCTGATGTTTTTCTGTTGTTTTTGAATTTTTTCCATTGTTTTTTTGATTTTTTTTAAATTCCTTCAGTTTTTTTTATTTTTCTGATTTTATCGATTTTTTTTGTTTTTTGTCGATTTCGTTCCATTTTTGTTTATTATTTTTTATTTCTATTGATTTTTTCAATCTCTTTTGACTTTTGTTGATCTTTTTCGATTTTTTTCGGTTTTTTTTTTCGATTTATTTTAATTTCTTTCGATTTTTCTTGATTTTTTCGATTCTTGTCGTATTTTTTTTAGATTTCTTTCGATTTCCTTCGGTTTTTTTCAATCTCATGATTTTTTTCAAATTTTTATATTTATTTTAGATTTATTTTGATACCTCTCCATCTTTTTCGATTTCTCTTGATTTTTAGATTGTTGTTGTTTTATTTTTCGATTTCTTTTGTTTTTTTTTTCCATTTTTTTATGTTTTTTTCGATTTCTTTTGATTCCTTTCCATCTTTTTCGATTTCTTTTGTTTTTTGTCGTTTTTTTTTCGATTTTTGTTGACCTTTTCCGTTTTCTTTTTTATATTTTTTTCAATCTGTTTTGAAAATTTTCAGATTTTTGTTTTCTTGCTTTAAAATTTTAAAAAGTGAAAAAATACCGTAAAAGAATCTAATTTCCTAACGGGGATCCCCCGAACGTCCAATTTTTTAATAAATTTACAGTATCTTTATAATTTCTTACCCCTCACACTTTTTATCACTTTTATCGACGTTTCCGAGTCGGAAAATGCAAAAAAAAAACCTACCTACCTGTCTGTCTGTCTGTCTGTCTGATTGAATTTGTGATATTTACCAGGTGAAACAAAAATTAGATGAGGCTATTAGAAAAAACAATATAATGCTTACAAACGAAGCGATTTATGAATTTCTAATAAGCAGAGTACGAGCCAGTCTTCACATCATACTCTGTATGAGTCCAATCGGAGAAGCGTTTAGAAATCGTCTTAGACAATATCCGGCATTAATTAATTGTACGACTATCGATTGGTTTAGAGAATGGCCTAAACAAGCTTTACTAGAAGTTGCCAACAAATACATTTACGATGTCAATTTTACTCAAACTATAACTGGAGAAGAGGTAAATTTATATATATATTTTTTTTTTTTTTTTTAATTAATAATTTTTTAGAAAATACGTAGAGAATCTCAACCTGCAATGAGTCAAGATAAAATGCGACAGAATACGGCATTAGTATTTTCAACCGTACACGATTCAGTGGCGATGTTTTCTAAGAAAATGTTGAACGAAATGAAACGATACAATTACGTAACGCCTACGAATTATTTAGAATTAGTAGCTGGTTATAAATTGTAAGTAAAATATAGAAATTATTATTATTATTTATTTTTTACTTTTCCGACCAATCTCTGAGATGGGAAAGTATTGTGAACGAGTTGAAAAAAATATTTCAAAATGGATATTTCCATCTTTATGGATGATTAAAACCATTTCCGAATGGAAATCTTATCTATCTTTTTGTACTTTTCATCCCTTATTTTTTCCAACTTTCATATTTATCTAGATTTCCCACCTATTTTTTCGGAAATTCTACTATTTTTCCGCATTTTTCCCCAATTTTCCCATTTTTTTTTTATTTATTCCCAAATTTTTCCTTAATTCCCTCTATTTTTCCCTCATTTTCCACTAGTTTTCATTATTTTTCCCCATTTTTTGCACATTTTTTCAGATTTCCTCCTTATTTTTCACTAATTTCCCCCATTTTTCCCAATTTTTGCCATTTCGTATTTATTTAAATGTATCCCAATTTTTTCAGATTTTCCACAATTGTTCATTTTCAAAATATTTCACTATGTTTTCCTTATTCTTCACTGTTTTTCCCCATTTTTCACCGTTTGTCAAAATTTTCCCAATTTTTCACTATTTTTCCAGATTTTTACCTTTTTTCATTATTTTTCTTACGTTTATAGTATTTTGCTTAATTTTTCCTGTTTTTAATATATATCCCAGTTTTTCACTATTTTCCCAGACTTCCCAGATTTTTCATATTTTTTAAATATATCCAAATTTTTCACTATTTTTGTAGTTTTCCCCTATTTTCCCCATTTTTTCAGATTTATTTAATTTTACCTTTTTTATATTTCCTACCTACTTTTTTCGAAATTTTCCTATTTTTCCGCATTTTTCCAGATTTTTCCCAATTTTAACCTATTTTTTAATTTATCTCAACTTTTCACTATTTTCCACATTTTCCCTTATTTTTCTTATTTTATTAATTCAAATTTTTCAATATTTTTAAAAATTTTCCTCTATTTCTCATTATTTTTCACAATCTTTTCAGATTTTTTTCGTTTTTCCCAGATTTTGCCCCATATCCCCCTATTTTTCCGTATTTTTACCTATTTTTTCCCAATTTTTCGGATTTTTTTTTTAATTTATCCCAATTTTACACTGTTTTTCCCTAGTTTTCATTCTTTTTCCCCATTTTTTCAGATTTCCTCCTATTTTTCACCAATTTCGACTAATTTTCCCAATTTTTATCATTTTTTTATATTTATGTATCCAATTTTTTCCAGATTTTCCACAATTGTTCACTTTCCCAATATTTCACTATTTTTTCTGATTATTCCCTTATTCTTCACTATTTTTCCCCATTTTTTCACCATTTGTCCTTTATTTTTCACAATTTTCTGCTCTTTTTACCAATTTTTAACTATTTTTCCAGATTTTGTCCTTTTTTTCCTGATTTTCTCCAATTTTTCTTTATTTTTATGTTGCTACAAATTTTTTAATATTCCTCCCTACTTTTTCCGATTTTTACCAATTTTTCACAATTTTTTTCGATTTTCTCTTTTTTTTCCCATTTTTCATGTTTATCCCAATTTTAATTATTTTTCGGCATTTTTCCAGATTTTCTTTTATTTACCCTCTTTTTCACCATTGCTCCCTATTTTATCCCTATTTTTCCAGATTTTATTTTTCAATATTTTCTACTATTTTTTACTATTTTTTTCAATTTTTTCCCTACCTTTCTTTAGTTGTCCTTATTTTTCCAAATTTCATTTCTCTTTTTCATTATTTTTCCTAATTTTTCCCCTACTTTTGATTGGGTTTCCATTTTTTTTTCGCTTTTTTCAATATTTTTCTCAAATTTACTCAATTTTTCAATGTTTTTGCCGATTTTCTCCTTTTTCCCAATTTTTAACAATTTTGTCCATCTATTACAATTTTCCCTTATTTTTTACCTTTTTTTTTTCATTTTTTAGTATTTCTTCCAAATTTTCCCAATTTTTTCATAATTATTTCCTATTTTTCCCAATTTTACTTTCCCGATCCACTTTTAAGAAGAGAAAGTATTGTGAACGAACTAAAAAAAAAATTCGAGATAAAGATGAAAATATCCATTTTGAGGTTACCAAATGGAAATCTATCTGTCTGTCTGTCTGTTTGTTTGTTTGTATGTATTCTTCCGCCACACGTTTAATCCGATTGAGCTGAAATTTGGTATACGGATTTGGGTTATCCATCGTAAGAACCCATAAATAGTTTTTGTACGTCATCTGTCAAACGCAAGTGTCACTGTCAAAAAAATAATGACAGAATCAATATATCATTGAATTTGGATATTCGTCGGGAAAATTTTGACATAAGCGATTTTTTTTTTATTTAGAATGTTGGCCAACAAAAGGGACGAAATTGGATCGCAGGCAAACAAATTAAGAAATGGTTTGTTTAAAATAGACGATTGCAAAGAACAAGTTATAGTTATGTCTGGTGAATTAGCCGAAGCTCAAATTCAAGTAGAAGCTTTTCAATTACAATGCGATGAATATTTATTGGTTATTGTTGCCCAAAGAAAAGAAGCCGATGAACAACAGGTTACTATAATTATTCTTTATTCCTACAATAGCGAGGTTAATAATATGTAAAAATTTGAAACAACAAAAATCAACTAACCTTATATAAAGTAAAGAAATGTTGTAATTTTTAATATTAACTAAACATACATTTCTAGAAAGAAGTAGCAAAAACTAGTTTGAAAATTGGAGAAGAAGCAATAGAATGTAATCAAATGGCCGAAATGGCACAAGCCGATCTAGACGAAGCGATGCCTGCTTTACAAGAAGCCATTAACGCATTAGATTCTTTGAGTAAGAAAGATGTCACCGAAATGAAATCGTACGTAACTCCTCCGCAAAAAGTTAAGATGGTTATGGAAGCGGTTAACATTTTGGTTGGAGTAAGTACATTGTAAATGGGGAAAATAAATCATCGATAAATATTACGTAAATTTTTTTTTTTTTTTACTTTGATGCGCTACTTTTATTTTCCCGAAAGAATTGAACAAATTTTGTCTGTCTGTCTGTTAATTTTTTTGCTATTTTACATTTTTTGGACTTTTTGACCTAATTTGGTTTTTTTTTTATCTATTTTGGCGTTTTTTGCTTTTTCATTAACTGTTTTTAATGTTAACTTCATTTTTAATCCTATTCTCCACAGCCGATCCGGAAGAGTTCTGGGGTGACATAGCGGATTATTGTTTTTACTTTTTTTGCGTTTTTTGCCTTTTTTTGGGTTTTTTTTTTGTTTTTTATTCCCTTTTTAGCTTTTGTTTTACTTGTATTTTTCCTTTTCGGCTTTTTTTTTTAATTGTTTTCCCTTTCTTGATTTTCTTTTCAATATTTTTTTTTTAACTTTGTCTTTTTTGGCTTGTTTTTTTTTTGACTTTTATTGATTTTTTTACCCTTTTGTCATTTATTAACAATTTTTTATCATCTTTAAATTTTTTTTCTTTTTACTTTTTTTAAAACTTTTACTTTTTTGGTGTTTTTTTTTTGCCTTTTTCCCTTTGCCTTGTCGTATTTGGCTTACTGCTTTTTTGCCTGTTTCCTTTTTTTTTTATTTTATCTTTTTACTTTTTTGCTACTTCTGCTTTTTTTTTTTGCAAATTTTCACTATTTTTTTATTAGTTTTAATTTTTGTTCAAATTTAACATTTTTTTTTCCTTTTTTGATTTTTTTTTAACCTCTTAATGTTTTTTTTTTTACATTTTTTGCTTTTTTTACTTTTTCCCTTTTTTTTTGCCATTTTCCTCTTTTTTTTTTGTTTTATTTGACCTTTTTTCCTATTTCTGCCTATTTTTGCCAATTTTCACTCTTTTTTTATTAATAACAATTTTTTTTTAATTAATGCATTAACTTGTTGCTATTTATAATAACTTTTTGCCAATTTTATTGTTGTTTTCCAATTTGAATAAAATGTTTACGTATTTTTCTAATGCTTATCAATTTTTTGAGAAATTTACTTCATTTTGCTTTCCTATTCAGAAATTTTGTAATTAAAATAATCGTCTTCAACACAGCCGAGTCGGGAAAGTTCTGGGGTGACACAACCGATTTTTTTTGCGAAAACATACATTTTTGCGTTTTTTTTTTCAAATTCGTGTGCATATTTGTGCTTCTCGTTTCTTTTTCAAATTTGTTGAAAAAAAAAATGCGTTTTTGCTGTTAGTTTCAATTTTTTTTTGGAAAAATGCATTCTTGCTTTTTTCCCAATTCATGTATGAAAATGCATTTCTGCTGTTTGTTTGTTTTTCTGGTTTTTTATGTAGAAATGTTATTTTTAATATTTTGTGTGGAAAAATGCATTCTTGCTTTTTTCCCAATTCATGTGTGAAAAATCTATTTTCTTCCAAAATTTTCTGTTTTTCAACTTTTTTTAATGTTTTCTTTCTTTTCCGATTTGTTTTGTTTTATTCGGATTTTGTGTTTTTTCCCCATTCCTTTTTATTTTTTTTGTTTTTGTTTGTTTTTTGATTTTTCTTTTCGATTTTCTATGCATTTTTTTTCCGGTTTTTTCACCTTTTTCTTTTTTTCTCCTTTTTTTTTTAATTTTTCAATTTTTTTTCTGTGTTTTATTCGGATTTTTTGTTTTTATTTTGATTTTTTTTTAATGTCTATAATATTTTCCTAGTTTTCCAATTTTTTCCTATGTTCCTCATTTTTCTTTTTTAATTAATGGATATTTTTGCGCATTTTTGTACTTTTTTTTACGATTTTTGACATTTTTCACATTTTTTTCGAATTTTTTCCTATTTTTCTCTTTGTAGAAAAATGCATTGTTGCTTGTTCTTTATAAATTTTGTGCGAGATAAAATGCACTTTGCATTTTTTCAAATTTGTGTAAAAAAAAGTATGCTGTTTTTTCCACATTTTATGTAGAAAATCTGTTATTGCTTTTTTGCTGTTTTTTTTCCTGTTTTTTTATGTGGAAAAATGTATTGTTGTTTTTTTACCAATTTATATGTGAAAAAATGCATTTTTGTTATATTTTCCAATTCTTTTAATGGAAAAATACATTTTTTGCGTTTTTTTCCAAATTCGAGTGTGCATTCGTGCTTCTCGTTTTTTTTTTCGAATTTGTTAAAAAAAAATGGGTTTTCGCTGTTATTTCTCAATTGTGTGGAAAAATGCATTCTTGCTTTTTTCAAATTTCATGTGTGAAAAAACGGATTTTTACTGTTTTTTGTTTTCTCCAGTTTTTTTATGCTTTTTCGCTTTTTTCCACATTCGTTCGTGAAAAAATACTTTTGATAATTTATTTTGTGCAAAAATGTTTTTACTTTCGTGTGCAAGAAAATGCATTTGTAAATATGAAAATAATAAATATAATAAATTGGTTTTATTTCGTTGTCATAAAAAGAGGTTACTAATTTTTCACAAAATTATATATGTATAGGTCGATCCAACTTGGGAAGCAGCTAAAAAACTTTTGAGCGGAATGAGTTTTTTGCAAGACCTAAAAGACTTTGATAAAAATAACATAGAGGAAAGAACGTTGAGAAAAATTGCAGCTTATACATCAAACGAAGAATTCGTTCCAGAAAAAGTAGGACAAGTATCTTTAGCAGCCAAATCTCTATGTTTATGGGTTATAGCTATTGAGAAATATGCCAAAGTTTGGAAGTAAGTTTTAATATATTATTTTTAATAAATGATAATAAAACGTATTGTCGACACTTTTTTTTTTTTATTTTATTTTATATAAAGTGAATTAAGTTAGTTGAAAATTGTATTGTTTTCTCATTATTTGTATATTTTTCCAACTCTTTATGGTTTTTACTTAAAATTTTACGTAATTTATTATTTTTTTCTATTCGCGCCATATGCGTAAGATAAATAATATATATTTTTTAATTTATAGAATCGTTGGCCCCAAGAAAGCTAAACTGGAAGAAGCATTAGAATCGTTAAACGAAAAACAAGCGCAATTGGCGGTGGCTCAACAGGAATTGCTCGAATTAAACATGTATTTACAAACTTTACAAAAAGAATACGAAGCTAAACTCCAACAAAAGGAAGAACTAAATCAAAAGGTTAAATTTCATGATTACTCGACAAAGAATCTGTTATCGATTTTTTTTTTAGGCACGGTTATTGGAGTTAAAATTAGAAAGAGCAGCTACATTGGTAGAATGTTTATCAGGAGAAAAAGAAAGATGGGGTGAAACCGTTAAAATTTTAGATGCCAAATACGAGTATCTTCCCGGCGATTGTTTACTTGCTACGGCTTTTATTTCCTATTTAGGACCATTTCTAACTTCTTATAGAGAGGAGCTATTAAAGCTTTGGCAAGAAGAGGTTAATTTTAAAAATATATGTATGGGATTTTTAATACAAATCCTAATGCACGTCATAGATCATTTATGCAGTGTTGCCGTCTGCTCGTCTGAATAATCGATGAATGTAGGAATTTTCGAAAATGTAAGGTTATGTTGTTGTTTGGCTTTGTTATTATTTTAAATTTGCTGTGACTACAGACACGCTAACGTGTAGCTATATATTAAATTAGAGGCACGTGAATTGCGTCATTATTCGTTTAAATAATGAGTTAACTAATTTTAATGGAATGTGAAAAAGATATTAAAAATTATTCGAAATGCAAAGATAAATATTTACATTAATTTTATAAATTTCTGGAAATATCTATTCAATAAAAAAAAATAAATAATAAATGTCACTGTCACTTTTTTCTTCTTTCTTAGTTTTAGGTAGTATTGGCAGATATAAAACGGCCAAGACAAAAAAAAAAAACAAAAAAGTTACAAAACCAGAAGCAATCGAAAAATATTATCGTAAAAAACGCTTTTTTTCTGATTTCTTTTTTATTTTTTCTAATTTTGTCCTCATTTTTTCTCATTGTTCTATTTTTTTTTATTTCGTTTTTTAATTTTTTCATTCCTTTTAATTTTATAGCGATTTTTTGCAATTTTGTGGATTTTTTGCGATATTTTTTGATTGATTGCATTTTTTGCGACTTCTTTTTCATTTTGTTTGTAATTTTTTTTGCGTTTTTTACAATTTTTTTGCCAAAATTTTTTGTTTTTTCTTTCTGATTTTTTGAATCTTCTAGTTTTTTCTCGTTTTTTTGTTTTTTTTTCTTGTTTTTTTCGAGTTTTTCAGTTTATTTATTTTTTCTCGTTTTTCTTATCTCTTGCGGTTTATTCGATTTTTTTACCAATTTTTCCTCCTTTTTTTTCTAATTTTTTTTTTAATTTTTTTTCAAATTTCTCCTATTTTTCCAATTTTTTCGATTTTTTTGCGATATTTTTGCGTTTTTCTATGATATTTTTTGTTTGCTTGGAATTTTTGCGAATTCTTCCCATTTTTGCTGGTTTTTGCATATTTTTGATTTTTTTTCTAATTTTTCCTAATTTTTTCTAACTCTTTTCGTGTTTTTTTTTCTAAATCTTTCTTTTGCTTTTTAATAATTTTTTCCAATTCCATTGATTTTTTGTTTGTTTTTTTCCTATTTTTTCAATTCTTCTAATTTTTTTTGTTTTTTTTTTTTCTAATTTTTCAGATTTTTGTTTTTTTTTCCATTTTTTCTTTCTGATTTTTTCGGTTTTTTCTTGCTCTATTCCGATTTTTCCCATATTTTCATCTCTTCTACTTTTTTCTCGTTTTTTTCTAATTTTTTGATTTTTTTTTCTCTAGTTTTTATTTTTTTTTTCGTTTTTTCTGATTTTTTCTCATTGTTTTCGTTTCTTTTCTAATTTTGTATTTTTTCTTATTACTTCGTTTTTTTTTTTAATTTATTTCGTTTTTTTTGCGATTTTTTTCCGATCTTTTGCAATATTTTTCGATTGCTTGCTTTTTTTTTGTGACTTCTTTCATTTTTTTTGCCTTGGTCATTTTAGATCTGGCAACACTGCATATATAACTGAGAAAGAAGAAAAAGTGTGACACTGACAATTATTATTTAAAATTTTTTTTATCGAATATTTCCAGAAATTTATAAAATTAATGTTTATATGAATGAAGTATTTATCTTTGAATTTCCAACAATTTTTAATATTTTTATCGTTTCGCTGTGACTGCAGGCACGCTAACGTGTCGCTATATATTAAATTAGAAGCACGTGAATTACGTCATTAATAATAAATTTGAACATATATAAGCATGAGCTCTGGTAGCCGCGTGACATAGTATGCCCGCTAATGGTGAAGTGGGCCCGGGGATCGAATCCCACATTATTTTTTAAACACAGAGTAGATTTAGATAGTCAAAACTTTTCTTAATAAAATTAATATTTTTCTTTAAATACACAGGCTAGATTTAGATAGTAAAGACTACTTTTAATAAAATAAATATTTTTTTTTAGATCAGATAACAAAGTTTAATGTTTTAACGTGTAGGGAATTTTTGAAATTATCCACACGTTAACGTGTATGTAGTCTCGGCCTCAGTTTTAAGTATTTTGATTTTCACGTTTCATTAAAATTAGTTAACTTATTATTTAAGCGAAATAACCTATAATGACGTAATTCACGTGCCTCTAATTTAATATATAGCTACACGTTAGCGTGTCTGTAGTCACAGCGTATTTAAAATAATAACAAAGCCAAACAACAACATAACCTTAGATTATCGAAAATTCCTACATTCATCGACTATTCTGACGAGCAGGCGGCAACACTGCATACGTGCATATCGGGATTTGTATTAAAAATCCCATATATAAAATATAATAAAGTTTATAAATTTTTCAGTGCGTCGAAAATGACATTATATATTCGAGAGATTTTAATGTAATCTCATTTTTGGCTGATCCGACAACTATTCGAGAATGGAATATACAGGGATTACCAGCAGACAATTTTAGTACTGAAAATGGTATAATAGTGGTTGTAGGTACGAGATGGCCTTTAGTTATTGATCCTCAATGTCAGGCAATGAAATGGATTAAAGCAAAAGAAGCACGTCATAACCTTCAGGTAAATATAATAATAATAATTAAATAATTTTAATAAAAAAGTATTGTTTTTGAGATACTTTTTGCAAATTTTATCTCAATAAAATGCATCTTCTAATAATTAAGACACTTGTTTTATTTATTTTTCAGTTATTTTTTTTCTCGTAATTTTATATTATTAATATACATCGCTGATGGGTGATTTCGCAAGGGCGTAGATAATTTTTTTTCCTGGGGGAGTACTTTTTTTACTGGGGGGGGGTTGTACTTTTTTCCTCGGTTGGGGGGAGTAATCAAATTTTTAAATAAATATATATGTTTGTTTGTATCTACATTTTATATATTTTATTTCTTTTTGTGCTATTTTTTAGGATCCTGAGAGGGGGGAGGTAAATAACTCCTTTACCTTCTCACCCCAAATATATACGCCCTTTTGCATATAAGGAATTAATTGCGAATAATCCTCCATAAGCAGATTATCCGGGAAGTGATTTTTTTTTTCTTTTTGTTCAAAATGTAGAAAAATGCATTCTATAGTGGCAAAATTTTTATGTGGAAAAATGTTTTTTATTTGGTTTTTCAGTTTCCTGTGGGAAAAAAATGCGTTTTTGCTGTTTTTCCCAATTTTTTTATTCAATTCATATTTGAAAACTGCATTTTTGTTGGTTTTCTGTGAAATGGATTAATAGAAACTCAACAGTTTACCGAAAAATTATTAATTCTAAATTTTAATTTGTAAAATTTAACAGTGAAAATGCATTCCTGCTTTTTTTTTGGAATTCGAGTCTGGGAAAATGCATTCTTGCTCTTTTTTTATTCAAATTTAACTGTAAAAATGTATTCTTGCTTTTTTTTCAAATTTACAGTGGCAAAATGTATTCCGGCTTTTTTTTCAAAATCAAGTGGAAAAAAATGCATTCTTGTTACTTTTTATTCGAATTGAACTGTGCTTTTTTTTCAATTCGAGTGTGGAAAAATGCGTTTTTGCTTCTTTTTTTTTCCAAATAACATTGGAAAAATACATTCTTGCTTTTATTTTAAATTTTAACTGTGGAAAAATGCATTCCTGCTTTTTTTTTGGAATTCGAGTCTGGGAAAATGCATTCTTGCTTTTGTTTATTCAAAATGTATTCTTATTCCTTTTTTTCGAATTCGAGTATGGAAAAATGCGTTCTTGCTCCCTTTTTTTCAAATTAAAAGTGGAAAAATGCATTTCTGTTTTTTTTTTCAAAATCAAGTGTAGAAAAATGCATTCTTGCTACTTTTTATTCAAATTGAAAAATGTATTCCTGCTTTATTTTCAAATTCAAGTGTAGAAAATTGAATTCCTGCTTTTTTTTCCCAATTCGAGTGTGGAAAATGCATTCTTGCTTCTATTTTAAAATTTAACTGTGGAAAATGCATTCCTACTTTTTTTCTAAATTCGGGTGTGGAAAAATGCATTCCTGCTTCTTATTCAAATTCGAGTGTGGAAAAATTCATTCTGGCTATGAATTTCAATTCTTTTTATAAATAAATGCATTGTTGCTTTATTTGTCAATTTTCTTTGTGGAAAAATACACTTTTGCTTTGAATTTCAAATTTAGATGTGAATAAATATTTTTGTTTTGTTTTTCAGTTTCCTGTGGGTAAAGATGCATTGCTACTTACGTTTTTTTTTCAAATTTGTGTAAAAAATGCATTTTTGCTGTTTTCTCTAATTTTTTGTAGAGAAAAATGCTCTTATTTTTCCTCCAATTCATATTTGAAAACTGCATTTTTGCCATTTTTATATAAAATGGACTATGTCAACTTATTTTTGTTCTTATTCCAGGTTATCGACTTGAGAACGCCCGCATACATGGCAATAGTAGAACGAGCTGTTCAATTTGGCTGGCCGGTATTACTCCAAAACATAGCCGAATCCATAGAACCATCTCTGGATCCAATTTTAGCCAAAGCGGTCATCAAATCTGGCGGACAAACTCTTATCAAATTAGAAGACAAGCTGGTATCTTATAATGAAAACTTTAAGTTTTTTATTACTAGTAAATTAACAAATCCTCATTATCCGCCCGAAATTTGTACCAAAGCAACTTTAGTTAATTTTGCTGTAAAAGAAGCAGGACTGGAAGGTCAATTATTGGGCATTGTTGTTAGGAAGGAGAAACCTCAATTGGAAGAACAAAAGGATGAATTAGTTACTACCATTGCTAGAGGTTAATAAATAAAACATATTTATTATTTATAATTTACACTCTTATTTAAGGTAAAAGAACGTTGATCGATTTGGAAAATGAACTATTAAGATTGTTAAATGAAAGCGAGGGATCTCTTTTGGATAGTGTTGAATTGTACGATACTTTACAAGATTCTAAAGCTACATCAGAAACTGTTAAATTGAGTTTAGAAGTTGCAGAAAAGACAGAGATACAAATTGATTTAGCAAGAGAGGTAAATATAAATAAACATATATATATTTTTTGTAGAATGTATAGAAATTATTTTTTAGGGTTATCGACCATCTGCTACCAGAGCTTCTATTTTATTTTTTGTTTTGAATGATATGGGACAAATAGATCCAATGTATCAATTTGCTCTAGATGCTTATATAGTTTTATTCACTAATTCTATTATTAAAAGTCCCAAATCTTTGGATTTACTCGAAAGAATTTCCATGTTGAATGAATATCATACTTATGCCGTTTATAAGTAAGATTTATTTCTTAAATAAATATCCATATATATATATTTAATGTTATTCTTGTAGGAATACATGTAGAGCTTTATTCGAGCAACACAAACTTTTGTTTTCTTTCCATATGTGTATAAAGATTTTAAAAGGTCAGGGAAAAATTGTATTGGGCGAATACAATTTTCTACTAAAAGGTGGAGTCGTCCTTGATAGATCAAACCAAATGGAAAATCCTTGTCCTAGTAAGTTTTTTTTTTTTTTTTTTACTAAAATTAATTCGTAACAAATCAAAAGCGAATTGTACAAAAAAGTTTTATCGATGATGAACTAAATTTTATAAAATGTTGAAATTTCGTCGAGTAGGGAAAATGCTATGCTAATATTTTTGCTATTTTTTATCCCCACCTATACTCGTCTCCTTAAAATTCATAAAAAACAGTTTGTGCGGTCGGAAGAACTACATTTCATATGTGATTTAATATCTCTCTCTCTCTCTCTCTCTCTCTCTCTCTCTCTCTCTCTCTCCCTATTTTTCTTTTTTTTTTATTATTTTTCCCTTTTTCATTAGTTTTTTTTCCAATTTTTGATCATTTTTTTCTCAATTTTTCATTATTTGTTTCCCTATTTTTCATTATTTTTTTTTTATTTTTCTTTTCATTTTTTCCCCATTTTTTATTATTCTTTTTCCTATTTTCCAATATTTTTTTTCCTTATTTTCCAAAATTTTCCAATTTTCCAATATTTTTTCCCCTATTTTTCATTATTTTTTTTCCTATTTTTGATTATTTTTTCCCCATTTTCTTCCCTATTTTTGTTATTTTCTTCCCTGTTTTTCATTAATTATTTCTCTATTTTTTCATTATTTTTTTTTACTATTTTTCATTATTTGTTTCCCTATTTTTCATTATTTTTTTTTTCCTATTTTCCAATATTTTTTTCCCTAATTTTTTTCACATAGGTAATTAAAAAAATTAAGTAAGAATGCATTTTTTTTACACAAGAATAGGAAAAAATAATGAAAATTAGGGAAAAATATATTGGAAAATAGGGAAAAAAAATATTGGAAAATGAGGAAAAAATTATAAAAGTAGATAAAAGAATAATAAAAAATTAGGGAAAAAAATATTTTTTCCATATTTTTCGATATTTTTTCCCTATTTTCCAATATATTTTTCCCTAATTTTCATTATTTTTTCCTATTCTTGTGTAAAACAATGCATTCTTAATTTATTTTTTTAATTACCTATGTAAAAAAAATTGAGAAAAAATATTGGAAAATAGGGAAACAAATAATGAAAAATGCATTTTTGCTGTTTTTCTGTGAAATGAACTATAGCAACTTAACAACTTACCAAAAAATTAGTAATTCTAAATTTTAATTTGTGAAATTTAACTGCGAAAAATATATTCTTGCTTCTTTTTTTCAAATTTAATTATCGGAAAATTTATTCGTGTTTCTTTTTTTCGAATTCGTGTGTGGAAAAATGCGTTCTTGCTCCTTTTTTTCTAATTAAAATTGGAAAAATACATTCTTGCTTTTTACACCGCGAGGAGTGAAACTAGTACTAGCAAATGCGGGATTAAAGTGTCGTTTTTACTCCCTTGGGACTAAAATTTATATAATAAACTATTTTAGATTGGATGAGCGAAGTCGCATGGGATAATATCACTGAATTGGATAAACTGCCTGGCTTCAAGGGAGTTACGGATACTTTTGAGCAGTACCAAAGGGATTGGTACAACTGGTACATTTACACTGAACCAGAGACAATTCCCTTGATAGGTAAGAATAAATATTCCAAAGCTATTTTGACTTTTCTTCCTATTTAAAAACTTTTAATTAAAATTTATGGAACTGAAGTGAATCTCGGTTTTGCTTAAATCGAGTATTTTGGTTATAATAAAAGTGGAAATTTTAAATCTTAACAAAATATTGCTCTTTCTTTTTCGAGTATTTATTTATTACATATATTTGATTAATTTTTTGTCAAAATAATATTGTAACAATATATTAATGTTTCAGGCGATTGGGATGCAGTGTGCAATGAATTCCAAAAAATACTGTTCATCAGATCTCTTCGTCAAGACCGCGTGTCATTCGCAATATCGAATTTTATCGTAAATCAACTCGGGCCACAATTTGTCGAACCTCCTGTATTAGATATAAAAGCCGTTTTGGAAGAATCTCTTCCTCAGACTCCATTAATATTTGTATTATCGCCTGGTGTCGATCCCACATCTTCTTTGATTAATCTCGCTGAGCAAGTGAAGATGTTTTCGAAATTTCAGTCTATTAGTTTGGGACAGGGACAAGCCCCTATAGCTACAAAGTATATTTTTGTTTATTTGTTTTTTTTGACAGAATGTTATAAAATATTAATCTTTTCAGATTGATACAAGTGGGATCTAAGGAAGGACATTGGGTATTCTTAGCTAACTGTCATTTGTCGTTGAGTTGGATGCCAAAATTAGATAAAATTATCGAAATGTTGCAGACTGGGAAAGTTCATCCCACATTCAGAATTTGGCTTAGCTCTAGTCCTAATCCGGAATTTCCTATATCAATTTTACAAGCTGGAATTAAAATGACTACCGAACCGCCAAAGGTGAACAAATATTGTTACTAAAAACATTTTATCAATAACAAATTGTAAACATTTAGGGTTTGAAAGCAAATCTTAAGAGATTATACCAGTTAATTACCGAAGAACAATTTACAGCATGTACATTTCCAGAAAAATACAAGAAACTATTATTTTCTCTATGTTTCTTTCACGGAATTTTGTTAGAAAGAAAAAAATTTCAACAACTTGGTTGGAATGTTATATACAGTTTCAACGATTCAGATTTTCAGGTTGGTCTTGAATGTTTTTAATTTGTCCCATTTTTATTTATATCTAATATATTTGTAGGTTTCTGAAAATTTGTTAACAATTTATCTAAATGAATATCCAATCACTCCTTGGGACGCCCTTAAATATCTTATAGCTGGGGTTAATTATGGTGGACACGTTACTGACGATTGGGATAGACGTCTTCTACTTACTTATATAAATCAGTATTTTTGCGAAGATGCTATAAATATTCATTATTTCAGGTTCGCTATAACATATAGTATTTAGTTAAATTTTTTTGAGTGATTTGGAATTGGTATTATTCACTATTCGATGCAAATACTGGAAAAAATCTAGTTTTTTTTACAGACTAATTTGGGGTCAAGGAACACGAGTAAGTTACATTTAAATCGAGAAAATCTCCTTGAACTAATACCAAAATAAAGTATAATTTATTAAAAATCTTTAAAGAACATATTTTTTAGACGCCATTTTATTTAATACGTCAATACAAGAACCACAGAATATACACTATTGCAGTACGGAAATTAAAATATAGTGGAAATCGGAATGAAATGTACTAGATTGTCTCATCAGTGTTGTCGTTTTTAGTATATTTGTACTATTTCTAGTACATTTTCGACAGCAAAGTACATTTTATCATAAATAGATCTAATTCTAGTACATTTTTAAATAAGACCAAGGTCACATATTTTATGCTATATAATTAGAAAATGATGTTTTTGCATGTATCATAAAATATATTATTATTATTATGAAGAGTAGTACCTGGACGACCGAGCTTTGTTTTTCCTATTTTCCTAATGTTTACCTATTTTTTCCTATATTTCACCATTTCTCTTTATTTTTCAGTATTTTTCCCAATTTATCTCTATTTTCCTCATTTTTCCAGTATTTTCTCGTATGTTTCCCTATTTTTTCAGATTTGTATCTATTTATCTCTAATTTCTCCATTTTCTTTCCCATTTTTTCCCCATTTTGTCCTATTTATTCCTATGTTTCCCAATTATTCGTAATTTTTCTGTCGTTCATTTATCCT
Organism: Neocrepidodera transversa; assembly: GCA_963243735.1. Lineage (NCBI taxonomy): Eukaryota > Metazoa > Arthropoda > Insecta > Coleoptera > Chrysomelidae > Neocrepidodera > Neocrepidodera transversa. The sequence goes on along the minus strand of OY725345.1, from coordinate 199,574 downwards.
GTTTTTCCTTATTGTTTTCTGTTTTCCCTTTTTCCATTATTTTTCCCCATTTTTTTACCCATTTTCCCTGTTTTTTTTTTGTATTTTTAACTATTTGTCCCGATTTGTACTTATTTTTCTCTATTTTGCCCTATTTTCTCGATTTTCCCCTACTTTTTTCCTATTTTTTGTAATTGTCCCCATTTTTATCTGTCCGTATTTGCCCAATTTTTCCTATTTTTCCGGTTTTTCCAAACTATTTCCCAATTTTTCCTATTTCTTCATATTTTTTGTTTTTCATAATTTTGTTCTGTTTTTCAATATTTATTCCCATCATTTTCTATTTTTTCCCGTTTTCCTTATTTTTCTCTAATTTCTTTATTTTTCCTATTTTCCTGTTTTTCCCATTTTTCCCAAATCTACAATTTTCCCTATTTTTCTCAATTTTTCCATGTTTCATTTGTTTTCACTGTTTTTTATTATTTTTCCCAATTTTTCATTATTTTTCAATATTTTTTTCATTTTTCCCCATTTTTTTCAAATTTCAATATTTTTCCCTGTTTTTCGAATATCCCTTTATGTTTCTCTAGTTTTCTGCGTTTTTCCCCATTTTTCCGTTTTCTTCCATTTTTATCCTAGTTTTCATTGTTTTTTCCTTTTTTTTTCATAGTTTTTTTATGTTTTTTCATATTATTTACAATTTTTCCCTTTTATGCTCCATTTTTTATTGTTTTTTCTATTTTTCACAATCTCCATTTTTTTCCTATTTTTCCATATTTTTTTTATGTTTTCCCTATTTGTCTGCATTTTTCCCTATTCTCCCATTTTTTCTTATTTTTTGTTATTAGTCCCATTTTTCTATATTTGTCCATGTTTTTCTTTATTTTTCTACAGTATTTCCTATTTTTTATAATTTTCACTTTTTTCCCCATGAGCAATATTTTACTGTATCGTAAATTTTAGTACAATCTAGTACATTTTATTCCCGTTTCCACTATATTTTAGTTTCCGCACTGTAATAGTGTCTATTCTGTGGTTCTTGTATTGACGTAGGAAATAAAATGGCGTTTAAAAAATATGTTCTTTAATAATTTTTAATAAATTATACATACTTTATTTTGGTATTAATTTAAGAAAATTTCGTCGATTTCCATGTTACTTATTAGGTCAACATTTGTGTGTTTAAAGAAAATCGTAAAATACAGCTATTAAGAAGAGAAAATGTTATAAAAAAAAATATTGTTACAGAATAGTCTGATGATGGTTTCAAAAATTCATAACTTTTTTTTGGTAAGAGATCGCCAAGTTTATTTTTACATTTTCTTGTTCCTTGACCCGTTGTCCATAAAAAAAATTGTCAAAATTTGAAGAGTTGCCCTAAACTACTCTTTTACCCACGTACTGCAGATTCGTGTATTATGTTCATAATTAGTTCGTTATTGTTTAATTACAGCTTTTCAATACATTTTGAAAAATAAATAAATTATAGATAGATTTACGCAAACCATCAAACTTTAAAATTAAATTTTTTGTTTCTTTTGTGGTTCTGTCAAGATTATTTTTCTCTGGGTAACAAACTTGGAAAACGAGCAAGAACATCTTTTGTAAGAAATTCTATGAAACCCCAAAATTTAAAAAATTGTCCAGCATAATAATTACGGGGTAAATAACTAAAATTTTAGTCTGCAAAAAATTGAAACAAACATATCAATTAATCCTACTAATTCTACATAAATAGCAAATGACCGATTTTAAAAGTTGCCCCTTCGAATAATAAAACATTTTAGTGCTTTTTTTAATACAAAATATGTATTCCTAAAATATACTTCTAGTTCACCCAATCCAATTCGAGATTTAATTGCACTATCAAAAAAAAATGTGTTCGTACATATGCCATTACTAATTGAATTGATAGCGTTTTATCTATCGGCGGTTAGTGTTATCAAAAATCTATAAAAAAAAAATGTATATTAGAAAGCAGTATGTGAGCAATTAAATGGATAATTGTATATAAAATTATTTTTTTTTAAGATTATCTTCATTATCGACTTACTATATACCAAGAGATGGTTCTATCCAGTCGTATTTAGATTATATTACTCTTTTACCAAACAATGATAGACCCGAAGCTTTTGGACAACATCCAAATGCAGATATTACATCATTAATCAGCGAATCTAGAAATCTGTTTGAAACGCTTATGTCGCTGGGTAAGTAAATGATTAATGACTAATTTATATTAATTTTAATCGATTTTTTATTTTTTAGAGGTTCAAAGTGCAGCGGCTGGAGACCAGTCTAAAGAACAACGAGTATCAGAATTAGCGAAAGATATTCAAGATAAAGTACCAAAACCTTTTGATTATGAAACTATCGAGAAATCGATGGGTACTTATAAAGTACCATTAGATGTCGTATTATTACAGGAAATACAGAGGTAGACTATAATAATTAAACTATTTTTATTTCTATAAAATTTTCATATTTCTTTTGATCTATGTATATGTGTTCTAGAAGTCCTACTCTTTATTTTTATGATTTTAGGTACAACGTTCTTTTACTCGATATGCAAACTGGATTAGAAGAACTTCAAAAGGGTATTCTTGGTTTAGTAGTAATGTCATCAGAACTAGAAGAAATTTTTGACTGTATATTTGATGGGAAAGTACCTCCAAAGTGGTTACAAGGTAAAATATACAGAGAGAATTAAAAAAATCTATACAATATAATCACTTTTATTTTAGCTTATTGTTCACTTAAGTTGCTAGGAAGTTGGACAAGAGATCTTATAGCAAGAATTATTCATTTTACTGAATGGGCTTTCTCCAGAATTCCACCTCTTTTATTCTGGTTAGCAGCTTATACATTTCCTACCGGATTCTTGACCGCTGTTTTACAGGTATTTAAAACCAAAAAATCATATTTGGTAATTGTCGATTCTGCAGATAACCAAAACAACGTATTCATTTGAACATCATAATTTACAACCCAAAAAACCCCCCAATCAAAATCGGACCAGCAAATTTTGAAGCGTGCAACACATATTAATTTTTTTAACGATGTGTGTGACAACTTGTAACTTTTTATAGACGACTGCCCGTGCTGCCGAAGTTCCAATTGACACATTGGGATGGGAATTTACCGTAATGCAATGTGAGGAAAAAGAGATACAAGAACCTCCTGATAACGGAGTTTACGTCAGAGATACGTTTCTGGAAGGTGCCGGATGGGATAAGAAGAATGCAATGCTCATAGAGCCACAATCTATGCAGCTGGTCTCTTTGATGCCGCTAATACATTTTAAACCTGTAGAACAGCTCAAAAAGAAAACTAAAGGTTAAACTATTAATTATAATTATCTAGAGAGATTTTAAGTTTGTAAATTGTTGTTTCAGGCCTATATTCATGTCCCTGTTATTACTATCCAATAAGAACAGGTACGCAGGCTAGACCACCTTTTGTAGTAGCAGTTGACCTTAAAGTTGGACTTGAATCTTCAGATTTTTGGATCAAAAGAGGTACTGCACTCTTATTAAGTTTAGCGAATTAATTTTTTCTATATTTTTATAATAATATATATATGTTTTAATAAATTAATGTGTTTTATTTTGCCCGTCATTTTAAAATTCATTTTCAAAGACTTGTTTTTTGTAATTAGAAATTATGAAAAGAGATTTTTACATGTTAGAAATTTTATTTATGTTTAGGCAACCAGTAATACTTCTTTGTGTATTATTGGTTGCATACAACTATTAAATTATTTTATATAAAAATGAATTAAAATTTATATTCACAGGCTGTTTTAACATGCAGAAACAAGTTTTGTAATTAGAAATTACGAAAAACTCATAAATAAATTTATTTAACTATTTTCGACAAATTATATTTAAAAGTTACCCTATAGCGTTTCTGCTCTCCTGGTAGGAATAAAAATTTCAAAAATTGATTTTAAACTCTTTATTTTCGACAAATTATATTTAAAAGTTACCCTATTGCGTTTCTGCTCTCCTGGTAGGAATAAAAATTTCAAAAATTGATTTTAAACTCTTTATTTTCGACAAATTATATTTAAAAGTTACCCTATTGCGTTTCTGCTCTCCTGGTAGGAATAAAAATTTCAAAAATTGATTTTAAACTCTTTATTTTCGACAAATTATATTTAAAAGTTACCCCATTGCGTTTCTGCTCTCCTGGTAGGAATAAAAATTTCAAAAATTGATTTTAAACTCTTTATTTTCGACAAATTATATTTAAAAGTTACCCTATTGCGTTTCTGCTCTCCTGGTAGGAATAAAAATTTCAAAAATTGATTTTAAACTCTTTATTTTCGACAAATTATATTTAAAAGTTACCCCATTGCGTTTCTGCTCTCCTGGTAGGAATAAAAATTTCAAAAATTGATTTTAAACTCTTTATTTTCGACAAATTATATTTAAAAGTTACCCTATTGCGTTTCTGCTCTCCTGGTAGGAATAAAAATTTCAAAAATTGATTTTAAACTCTTTATTTTCGACAAATTATATTTAAAAGTTACCCTATTGCGTTTCTGCTCTCCTGGTAGGAATAAAAATTTCAAAAATTGATTTTAAACTCTTTATTTTCGACAAATTATATTTAAAAGTTACCCTATTGCGTTTCTGCTCTCCTGGTAGGAATAAAAATTTCAAAAATTGATTTTAAACTCTTTATTTTCGACAAATTATATTTAAAAGTTACCCTATTGCGTTTCTGCTCTCCTGGTAGGAATAAAAATTTCAAAAATTGATTTTAAACTCTTTATTTTCGACAAATTATATTTAAAAGTTACCCTATTGCGTTTCTGCTCTCCTGGTAGGAATAAAAATTTCAAAAATTGATTTTAAACTCTTTATTTTCGACAAATTATATTTAAAAGTTACCCTATTGCGTTTCTGCTCTCCTGGTAGGAATAAAAATTTCAAAAATTGATTTTAAACTCTTTATTTTCGACAAATTATATTTAAAAGTTACCCTATTGCGTTTCTGCTCTCCTGGTAGGAATAAAAATTTCAAAAATTGATTTTAAACTCTTTATTTTCGACAAATTATATTTAAAAGTTACCCTATTGCGTTTCTGCTCTCCTGGTAGGAATAAAAATTTCAAAAATTGATTTTAAACTCTTTATTTTCGACAAATTATATTTAAAAGTTACCCTATTGCGTTTCTGCTCTCCTGGTAGGAATAAAAATTTCAAAAATTGATTTTAAACTCTTTATTTTCGACAAATTATATTTAAAAGTTACCCTATTGCGTTTCTGCTCTCCTGGTAGGAATAAAAATTTCAAAAATTGATTTTAAACATTTATATCAATTGGATAGAAAATGGCCGGTATCTTGAAATTTCAAAGCATGCACGGCATCTAGTAGTAGTTGATAGAACTTACGTTGTGTCATTATTCTCATAGATGGCATTTTAAAGTGCGTTCCGAAACGATTAGTTGTTTGAGTATTTTATATTAGGCAATTTCCGAGAAAAAGAAGAATTAAATAAGACGTAATGTAATAGAACCTTACTGTGCTTTATAGAAGAATCTTTAATTTTCATAATTTTATTATTATGATAGTTCGTAATAACCGAAGAAGACGATACGTGACAATAATTTGTAGAATCGCTTATTAGAAACATGAAAATATCCTTTGTTAAGAGATGAGGATCATGAGTTAGAATTGTGGTAAAAATAATCGTAAAATACAATAAGCAACTTTGTAAATGTTATTTATTATCAGTTTTATTTGGTACAGTGTATGATACATATAATAGATAACAAGCCGCAGAATGTTTCAAACTTTGTGGCCAATTTTTGATATGTGACCATTTTCACAACCATCCAAATCACCAATTTGCATTTTCATTCATTCCATTTATTCTTAAAAAAAATAATTCTTACATTACTCCACAATTATAATATATTTTGTGCTTTGATAATAATATATTATTATTTAAAATCTTTTGTTTCTTATTGATTCGATATAAATTGCATAATTTCATTGAATCTTAAATATTTTTTAAAATGCTCATAATTACGTGTAATTTAAGGATATTCAATTCAATGTGGAGTAATTTAACACAAAGAATCATTTTTTAAATAAACATACATGCAGCGAAAATTTTATACAATGTGAATAAAAAGTCTGGAAACGTTGCTTATGACCTACAGCAGAATCTTCAAATTTGATGGCTTTAAATCGGATTTTTTTTTAAATTTTAAACCAAAACAAAGAAAAACTGCATGTTTTTATTCATTTCCTTAAAAAGGCGCTGACTAGTTTTTTTTTTAATAATTTAATAGACAATATAGTATTTTTATTATAAACAATGTCTGAAAAATATTTAACATCTCAAATTTAATTCTTCTGGTGTTTTATCGTTAAAGAAGCGTTTCCAGGTTCGCAGTGCTTTTTTTTATACAATGCATTTATTTCGAATATCATGAAAACGGATCAAAATAAATGTATGTTATTATTACTTAATCCTATTAAACAATATACATTATTCCAATGTTGAAGAATATCGTCGCCACTCATTAAAATTACATTGTTGAAAACCAATTTAAATATATATATATCATACATTTGAATGATAAATTTAAACATCCAAATTTGACGTATTTGCTGATGTTTTTTAACGTTAAAGCAACGTTTTTTCAGACTTTTTATTTATACTTTATCCAGAACATATCACGACGAGATTGCACTGCATTTATATAACAGAAATCATTCATTATAATCTATTATTTTGTATTATCGGATAATAATTAAAAACAGCAACTATAATGCGTCAAAAAACAAAAACGATTTTTATGTTTATGTCTTTGCAGTCCAGTTTTTTGTAAATTTTCCGATATAAAATCATAATGGTTAATTCGTCCTGATATATACTGTATAAGGAAGTCCAATGGACGATAGGAGTGATCATAAACTTTGCAAAAAATTGATAACATATTCTTAACAATTACTATTTTTAAGCAAAGTTTTACTTTTTATATATAATAATATATACAAAAATCTAAAGAATAATTATTAAGGATAAACATCGATATTTATAATAATTATTTTATCTTACATACATATTTTATATTTTTGTACAAAAAATAAACACAATAAGAGTGCCAATAATACTAAATGTTTTGGAAGTTTTGGTAAAAGAAAGTTTTTAGATAATAATCAAATATTGCTCTATAAAATTATTTTTTTATCAAATCAATTATAAATAGCAATATTGTGAATAATATATACTAAAATTCATCTACCTAGATTTGACTTTATATCGTATACGGGAATATAAAAATTGGACCAAAAAAAAAAAAGCGATGCATGTGTTTTTCTTTAATTAGTGCAATACAATTCCGAGTATTTTTTATTGAACCAAATATTTATTTATTTTTCTAAACAAAAAGCTCAATCATTAAAAACACGATACAAAGTCAAAAATTTTGCTTTTTCCAAAATTTCGAAAATCATTTAGTTGTGCGTAAACAGGAGAAGGCACAACATATCAACATTACGTGATAAAGAATATGTAAGATTTTATCTTTTAAATTTGTGTATTCTGAAAGTCGTATGACTTTTAGATTAGTTTCTACATGCAATCATAAGAAAAGAAATCGTAATTTAAATGATTTAAGGCTTCAATCTCTATTCAATTTTGACTAATTTTAAGTCAAGGAAATATTTTTATTAACAACAGCTTTACTTATTTTTACATATAGAATTTACACTCGTAATTTTTTAGATGAACTTTTAATACGTACACATTTTATGCCCAAATGCTTTTACATACACTAAATAATATTATGTAAAACATATATTTTATCAAAAAAAAAAAAAATAATAATAATCAGCCCAGTTGTGCCAACCTTACAGCTATTTTTGAAACCTTCAACATTTTAGGATATTTAAAAAACTAAGTAAACATTTTGCAACAACAGGTAACAATATAATAACGATTTTAATTCTCCTGTTGGTAAAATGCATAAAAATTTGAATTTCTTTAATTAAATCTGACAAAATAAACAAATTATATCTTTCGATGTAGGCACTAATGGTAAAATTTTTAGTAGATCAATTATCTGAAACTTGAAATTTTACTCAATATTGCAATAAATATAATTTAGATATATACGATTTCATTTTCTTTCGAATCGCATCAGTCAAGTCGATATTATTTTTTAATATAATAATTTTAATTAAAATTGACGTTTCTATGATAACAAAAAATAATTTTAATTCATAAATTTTTATAAAAACTGCCTAAAATTATACAAAAGAAATTCAAATTTCTGTTGCAGAGAAAATAAATTATTTTAATTTTTAAACAATACCAATTTTATTTCCAATAACAATCTTATTACTGATTAAATAGAGTGGGATTAAAATTATTAAAAAAAAAGTAAATAATCTATATACAACAGTATAACATTTGAGGAGTAAAAGATGTGAAAATTAGTACGTTTATAGATTAATATGCACTTCTTATTCATAAAAACAGATCCGAACATTATCTATAAAAAAATAACAACAGAAGAAACTAGCATATGGGTCTGGAACCAGATTCTTCAAAAACTTATATAAGTACTCAATTCAATGTCAAAAAGAAATTTCATGTCAAATAACTATCAAGGCGTTAAGCTTCCATGTAATCACTTCTAAGACGGTCAACGAATGCTTAGAAGAACTAAATGAGCTAAACAAGAACAAGACGATTATCCTTATGTGGGTTTCGGGGTGAAGAAAAACGAAACAGCAGATCAACTCACAAAAAAAAAGGATCTAAAACACCATTTTTAAGACCAGCGCCATTTTACCGGAAGAAAAGAACTAAAAATCCACAGAATGTATAATAACAGTAGAAAATTAAGTAATATATGACAAATTCCCTATGGTTAAGAATAAAATCAAATTAGCTAAATAAAGGATCAAATTTTTTGATATCATCTTGTGTATATAGATTTGTGTTGAGCATTGTGCGCATATACGAGAATATATTAAAGCGATAACAATTTATTTTCAGATTTGCCAGATTTATAATATTTTTAAATAAGAAATAAAATCCACTCTATATCATCATATAGTAAATATATAATTGTCTACAAGCATATATCCCATGAAATTGAATTTAAGCTATAAAAAAAAAATTATATTTTGGTCAATATACTTATTATACAAATTTATACAAGAGAGATATTAGATAATACTGTTGAGAAAAATTGCAGCTCACATTGATTAAGTGATAAAGGATATGATTTTATTGAACGCGATTTCGACAGCAACAGCTCCGGTCATTAAAAAAAAAAAATAAATAAATATATTTGAGATAAATCCATTTTACTTTTAAACGAACGAGCCGTCACTGTTTTAAATACCACAGAAGCCACTTGTATTGAACACTTTAACCGATATATATATATATTTATATTTATTTACGATTAAAAATAGAAAACAATGCATGAAAAATTCAACATTTTACTTCAGTCATCAACAACAAATTTTAACTTTAACCCGTAAGTGTATTCAGTCCTTTACCATTATCGTTTCATTTTTTTTTTGACTATTTGTTAAATATTTTAGAATTCTTTTAATTCAATATTTAACGTTAAATTATCATATAGTGTCTAAGGCATTTTGCAATGTCAAATTTTTTAGATGTAAAACATAATAAGTAGATGAGTAAATGTAAAATGCCTTTTACATAGATATTCGCCGATATAAATATTTCAGATCATTTCATGATATTTAAAAGCATAAATATTAGAACAATTATTTATAGTAAAATTTTCATTGATATATTTCAATATCTTTTAAGATATTCTACTGAAATATTTTACCCATATTTCACTTGTACAATTTCTTACTCGGGCTTTTTTCTGTTGCGAAATGTAAAAATACCTCGAATTTAACTCAATTCAAAAAAAAAAAAAACACTTACCGTTTTTTTTTTATATATATCACACTAGCTTAAGATGGAAGATTTTTTTCACAACAGTTCCAGAAAAAAAAAAACAGCATAATTAAAAACTAACAAGTAAAAAACAAAAATGGTTATTTTCCTCCTAGTCCGAATTTCATAAATATAAGTTCTTTTCCTTTTGAGAGTATATCACCACCGGGTGCCGTAATTTCGTTCAATTTTTGCATTAGATTTGGCGCACCAGCATTATTTATCTGAGCTTGTTGATTATTGGCCATCTGTCCTCCTCCTCCTCCTCCTCCCCCACCAATCACATTGGGCACTACTTGAGGCACTCCTTTGTGTTGTATCCTATTTGAGTTCTGGAAACCTTGGTTCTGGTTCTGGAATGCTTGATTTTGGTTGGAAAACGCTTGTTGTTGATTGGAAAACGATTGTTGTTGTTGATTAGAGAACGGTTGTTGCTGCTGTTGTTGTTGTTGCGTCTGTTGGTTCCCGACGCCCATTAGACTGCTGAACAGTCCTCCGCCACTTGATGTCGTAGTCGGAGGTTGTTGTCCCAGTTGTTGACCGCCGAACGATTGTTGTTGCTGGAGTGGAGGATGTTGTTGTTGTTGTTGGTGTTGAGATTGTTGTTGTTGCTGAAGTTGGTTACCACCGGCTCTCAGCATGCCTCTCACTCTCCCCTGAAAGTTTTCGACACGTTAAATAAAATAATAAAAATACTTAAATATAATATGGGAAAATATATTTATTAGAATATAAAAAATAATTCATTTGTATCGTTTTACTCATAGAAGTGAAATTATATTAAAATATTAATTTACAAATTCAATGTACAATGAGTAAATGTTCTTACCTGTCAAAGCGGTAACAAAATAAATATTATATAGCTAACAAGTCAAATAAGCGAATTACTGGGGCTTGGGTTAGGTTTAAAAAATACATTATAAAATTAATTAATTTGGTGGCAATAATTCACAAATAAAAAAAAAAGGTTGGACTTCATTTTGATGGTTACCAATCTGTAAAAATCTTAAGCGGCATGGAAATGTATGTATCCCTCCCTCCCTCCCGTAATTTAAAACTTTTCTTAAAAATATTAAGTCAATAAACCACAAATAAGTCTTAAAAAGGCACATTTAATTTTTAAATTACTACAAATATTTTTATCAAATTTTGAAACTTTAATGAAGAATAAAATATTTTGACAAATAATTAATACAGAGTGTGCTACGAAAAATGATCTTTTTTCTTATTTCACACATTTTCTCAATTACCCTGTATATTTTTGCAATTATTTTTCTATATTAATAATTTTTATCAAATACTGAAACTTTAATTATAAAAAATTTATAAAAAAACATTAAAAAATGAGGGGGTAATCCCACCCAACTTTCCGAACACTCCTAGTAAAGTAATTGTTTAATCGATTATTTTAGTTTTTCTGCATTAAAATACATTAATTATATTACCTATCGAATGGTATAAATCCCATTTTAATATCTTTAATATTTTTAAAGTTATTCAATTTCTTTTAAACTTATATTAAATTACAAAAAAAAATTAGGAATTCTACAATTTTTTGAATAAAATTTTGAAAAAAATCGCAATTATAGAGTTTTTTACTACAAATTTAAGGGTAATTTTTTTAAAATTTTTAATATTAATTTTAACCTTAAAACAATTAAAACCTATTTGTGAATAATTTTAAAATCAATAAATAATTAATATCTCATTCAATTTTATTCAAAATGGGAAACAGACCTTTTTTTAGGTTTTTTGGATCAAAATGCATTAATAAATTTAGTTTAAAAAACTAAAAAAAAAATCAAATTTTTTTTCAAAAATTCATGGGTAAATCCATTGAATTGTTTTAACTTTTTTCATTTTTTGCTATAACTTTTACAAATACTATGTTAAAATTATGAAATAATTTACACACATAGTACTTTTGGATCCTTTTCGGATATGCTATTTAATTTTTTCATTTATTTTATACTTATTGGCAAAACGAAATTACAAAAAAATTTAAAAAAATTCTTAATTTTGGCTGTAATAATTACAATTCTAAATTTTAAGAAACTAAAATACATTTAAAATTTAGAGTTTTATATTATCTTTCGAATGGTGAAAATCACATTTCAATAACTTTAATATTTTTCAAGTTATTCAATTTAGTTTAAAATCGTAATATAATCTTAAATTTCTTAGCCAATTTTTTAAAAATTCCAAAATTTTTGTAATAAAATTTTGAAAAAAATTACAATTATAAAATTAATTATTACAAATTTAAAGATATTTTTTTTAAGTTTTTAATATAAAAATTTAACTGAAAAATAATAATTTAATAAAGATAAAAATTAAAATAAAAACTAGCGGCGAAACTATACGCAACTTGAAAAAATAGTTAAGACAAAATTTATAGAAAATTTTATGTTCTACAATTTTGATCCCATGTAATTTTTCATAAAAATCCATAATTTTGTCTTAAAATCTAAAAAAGTCACAAAAATGTCTATATACATTTTTTTCACGCCCTCTAGCGGCGAAACTATGAGGAATTCAAAAAACCAGTAATGACAAAATGTGTAGAAAATTTTATGTTCTACAACTTTCGTATCTTGTAATTTTTCATAAAAATGCATTATTTTGGTTATTTAAGAAAAATATGAAAAAAAATTACTTTTTCATAAATCTGGCAACAATGGCAAAAGTTTTTGAAAATTTTAAACATTCGAAATTAAACTATAACGTATAAAAAATATATGTTTAAAACTTTATTGTCATCTTGTTAGGTAATGACGTCATCACTTATAGCAACTGTCACTTGCGGTTGTCCGATTAACTCCAAAATCTATACAGGTCGTCTCCTTGTTACCCTAAATATGTATATAAAATTTCATCTAAATCGGTTCAGCCGTTTAGACGCTATCGTGTTCACACACAGACACACACACAGACACACACACAGACACACACACAGACAGACATCATGCTAAAAATGGTATAAATGGATTCAGGTGACCTCAAAACGTAAAGATTCGTTAAAATCTGGGTATGGTCAAAATATCATGATCGCAATACTTTCCTTCTATACAACTCTGTTGTTCGGAAAGTAAAAATAGGAAAAATGCATTTTTGCCAAACTAAAATTGATGAACATTTTTGAAAAACAAGGAAGCAAGAAAAATGCATTTTTACTTGATAAAATCTACTTAAAACAGGAAAAATGCATTTTTTTCAAACTAAAACTGCTAAAAAATGCATTTCTGCCAAAAATCGTATAAAAAATAAATTTTTGGAAAATAAAATCACACGAAAAATACATTTTTGCTTATTATATCATGAAATATGTATTATAGATAAATAAGATTGACTGAAAAATGCATTTTTGGTAATTATACAATGAAAAAATTCTTGTTTGTTGGTTTTTTTATTTATATCTGGAAAAATACATTTTTTCTTTAATTTTCAAATTCATATAAAAAAAATATATTGTTGGTTTGATTTTTAAAATCGAGTAAGGAAAATGCATTGTTGCTTTCATTTTCAAAATTCGTGTGTGGAAAAATGTATTGTTGGTTTTCTTTTTTAATTTTTGTGTGGAAAAATGCATTCTTGCTTTGTGTTTTAAATTCGTGTATGAAAAAATGCATTGTTGATTTGGTTTTCAATTTCATGTTGGGAAAAATGCACTTTTACTTTGAATTTCAATTTTATATAAAAAAATTGTTTTTTGTTTTGTTTTTCAATTTCCTGTGGGGAAAAATGCATTTTTGCTTTGTTTTATAAATTTCTTTGAGAAAAAATGCATTGTTGCTTCCGTTTTTTTCCAAATTTATGTGTGAAAAATGCATTTTTGCTATTTTCCCAATTTTTTGTAGGGGAAAATGCATTTTTGCTGTTTTTTCCAATTTTTGTAGGGAAAAATGCTCTTATTTTTTCTTCAGTCCATATCTGAAAATTTCATTTTTGCTGTTTTTCTCAACAATTTACCGAAAAATCAGATTCGAATGTAGAAAAATGCATTCTATTTTAAAATTTAACGGTGGAAAAATGCATTCTTGTTTCTCTTTTTCGAATTCGAGTGTGGAAAAATGCGTTCTTGTCCCTTTTTCCCAAATTAAGAGTGGAAAAATGCGTTCTTGCTTTTATTTCAAAATTAACAGTGGAGAAACATTCCTGCTTTTTTTCAAATTCGAGTGTGGAAAAATGCATTCTTGCTCCTTTTTATTCAAATTAAACAATGGAAAAATGTATACATGCATTTTTTCCAATTCATGTGTGATTTTTTCTAGATTTTCTCCTCTTTCGTGAAAATAATAATTTATTTTTATAAAAATTTTCCACTTTATATGTGTTTTTCCGTTGTTTTGATTTCATTGGAAGAATTTTAGGAAAAAACTTCAGAATTGGAAACTGTGAGAGCATTTCTATATCATTTTTCTCCGATTTTCTGCAAAAAAATACTTTCCTTCATTTCTATAAACTTTTATTTGCCAAAGTGATTATCAGATTGATTATTTTCTCCTAACCCTCGCGATGACTGTGGGTAATTAACTCTTTTACTCTCCCCATATCTACGCCTTTGCAATTATCTATAGCAACACTAATTTTATAATGCAAAATCAAAGCCCCGTAAGATATTTGAATTATTCAAAATTAAATCATGCATAGAATGTATTTTATTTATATGCTAGTTTATAAATAATTTAATTAAAATTTTATTCAATATGATTCATGCTTTATAAAATTAAATAATTAAAGAATTTTTTTTATATAAACAATACAAAAAACTACATAATAATGAATAACTTTTGATCAAAAAATTAAAATATATTATAAATAATATTGCAAGTTTAATTAATTAACTTACTTTGTACACGTCTATAATTATTAATTAATAATTAAATATAAAAGATTATAATAACGAGAATGTTTAAAATTTCCATTAATTTCAATAATAATTAATTTTTAAGTTGCATGCAAAAAAAAACATTTACTTATTTAAAAATACTTACTTCTCCCCTCTTCTAAAACCTACTTCCAAATAGAAAACAAGTAACGAAACCTACTTTTTTACACAGAGATCCCATTCATTATAATTCAATTTTATTAAATGATCTTAACAAAAAAAATGTTTATAAATATTTCAATTTTAAAATGATAAACTTTTTGCATAGTTAATTAAAACAGGTAACAATAGAATATCGACCGGATATCACCTCAAGAAAAAGAAACAAGATGGCAAAAGATGAGAAAATAATATGATGAAAGAGTCTGGTTGGTGTTTTTTTTTCTCGATAAAATGCATTGTTACCTCTCGAACCAAAAAAAGCTAATTAGAATTTGATATTTTATCGAAAAAATGCACTTTTACTGTTTTTTTCCAATTTTTGATGGAAAAAATGCATTTTTGCTATTTTTTCCAATTTTTTATAGGGAAAAATGCTCTTGATTTTTCTCCAATTCATATGAATTTTTGCTATTTTTTCTGTGAAATGGAGTACGCAACCAAAAATCATAAAAAATTAGAAAAATCTAAAAAACAACAAAAAAATCGAAAAAATTAAAATGAAAAAATACGAACAAAAACCAGGAATAATTTAGAAACAGAAAAAAAATCAGAAAAATCTGAAAAAACTTTGCAAAAAATCCGAAAAAGTAAAAAAATCAAAATAATTAAAAATCCAAGACTCAGAAAAATCTAAGAATTCAAGAAAAAATCATACATTGAAAAAATTCGAAAAAAAGAAAAATAGAAAAAATCTGAAAAAAATTCACCGAAAAATTAGTAATTCTAAATTTTAATTTGTGAAATTTAATTATGAAAAAATGTATTTTTGCTTCTTTTTTTTTCAAATTCGAGTGTGGAAAAATGCGTTCCTGCTTTTTTTTTCTCCAAATTAACAGTGGAAAACTTCATTCCTGCTTTTTTTTCAAATTCGAGTGTGGAAAAATGTATTTTTGCTTCTTTTTTTCGAACGAGTGTGGAAAAATTCATTCTTGCTTTTATTTTAAAATTTAACTGTGTAAAAATGTATTCATGTTTTTTTCTCCAATTTATGTGTGATTTTTTATAGACTTTTTTAGAGTTTTCTCCTAACTTTCGTGAAATAATTTAATAATTTTTGTAAAAATTTGCACTTTATGTGTTTTTTTCATATTTTCGTTTTTATTGGAAGAACTTTAGGAAAAAACTTCCCAATTGGAAACACTGTGGGAGCGTTTCTATATCATTTTTCTCTGATTTTCTGCAGAAAAATACTTGTCTGCGTTTATTTCAATGATTTTCTGGAGTTTTCTGTGAATTTTCCTTCACTTTTTCCGGATCTGTTCCGTGAAACACGCTGTATACAGGTCGTAGATAATTTTTTCCTGGTGGAAGTAGTAGTGAAACTTTTAGACAAATATATATTTGTCCGTTTCTACATTTCTAGTTTGTTTCTTCTTTTCGCTTTTAGGTGCAATTTTAGGGGGTAGGTAATTATTTCTTTTACCCTCCATATCTACGCCCTTGTATACAAGTGGCTTCAGCTTTCACTTTATTTCCAAAGCAATAAAATTGAAGTCAAAGAACTCTGGTATTAATTGTGTAGATGTGATTTTTTTTTCAAATTTTACTACATTATATTTTTTTATGATATTGTTCATTTAAGTATATTTCAAAAACTAATTTTACTATTCTGTTCTGAGCCCCCCCCCCCCCACCAAAAAAAAATATAAAAAAACGTTATCGTGTAATCTTTTATGTCAAAGAAAGCATCTCATAATATAAATGAATCGTCAATATTAAAATAATTTGAGCTATTTAAATAAAAGAAGCTAAATTTTGTTAACCCGCATTAGGCTGACGAGTATAAGGACAATAAAAATTCATGGTTATTTTTAGAAGTAACCAAGCAGAATGTTTTTTTCTTAATGAAAAAAAATAATCGTCATAAAATAAGTAGACCTAGTTTAGGATCCCAATAACCAGAATTTCTTCATAGAGGACCAAAATTAAACGAAATATAAAAATTATTTTTTTGTAGCTATAAAAGTGCATTCTAATTAATAGGATCTCCGTGACTGATATAACAAACATACGTTTAAAACATGAAAAAATAAATAAATGACATGCAAGGCACACTGGCGTACATCGATTTATAGAAAAGGGTTGCGTACATATAGATATAGGAGAGATAGAGAGAGATAGTAGGAAAATTGAGTTAAGTAAAATAGTATTTTTTTTTTAAGAGGGCGTTTTTTCAAATACCTGCTGGTGCTCGGTGATAGTGTTCGGTGTCGTAGACGTGTTCAGCGAGTCTAACTGAGAGGTATACACAGGAAGGCAGGCATCTAGACCAAACAAACAGACAAACAACATACAATCAGCGCTGCCTTTCTAAACACCGAAACACTTGTTGTTTTATTTATTTTTTTTTTTCATTTTATTTTTTATCCAAATACTTTTTGCATACCATGGTTTTTTATATATATATAACATATAAGTTTTTAGATTTATGCAATAAAAATAACCTAACAAATAATCCCGTATTGTATGAATGAAAAAATGGTTTTGGTATATATTTTTCCATAACAGATTATAGATCTCGAAATTCCTCTAAACTCAATAATAGTTTTCATTCTACAGCTAATAAGTAAAATTGGTAAAAGTCTAGTTTACGGCAACTTTTCACATTTTGACAAATTTTTTTTATAGACTAATTTAGGGTCGAGGAACACGAAAATATTACTTACCAAAAAAAAGTTATAAACCATCATTAGACCATTCTGTCACATTTTCTAACATTTTCTCTTCTTAATACCTGCGTTTTACGATTTTATTTTCACACACAAATCTTAACCTAATAAATTACACGGAAATTGACAAAATATTCTTGAACTAATACCAAAATAAAGTAAAATTTATTAAAAATCTTTAAAGAACACATTTTTAAGACGCCATTTTATTTTTTATGTCATTTTACTAGAGTTGTGATGTTATAATTTCACGATCTGTGATTTAATAACTGTAACTGTTGAGTCACGGGTAGTACCAGTTCCTGTTCCGTAAAAGTGATTATCACAGAATATACACTATTACAGTGCGGAAATTAAAATATAGTGGAAACGTGAATGGGTGACCTTGAACTTAATTAACGTATAAATATAAATATTTTCAAATAAACTATGTTTCGCATATGTTTAACAATGGGAATCGTTTTTTTAACCTACTCTAACCTAACTTATATCATATTTAATCAAGTGAATCTTAATATAATATTTTTACTTTGCGAAAATGCGTTTTTGACAAGTTGTCTCCGCTCAGCATTTTTGTATAAATATGACAAAATGGTGTCTTGTGTTATATATGTCTTTGCCGAGAAAGAACGGTAATCAAATCCATATCTGCTTGGCGTTTTTGTATGAATTTGAAAAAAAAGGTGCACATGATTATTGCGCGCGTTCGGCCATTTCGCAAAAATCTGCGCGCGCGGATTTGCGAAATATCGGCCGGACGCGCTCGCTTCGCTCGACTTTTATCGACCATCTTTTTATTAGATTTCCAGTAGTCCGAAATGATCAATTGGGCGATTGATTGAAGATTCAGATTTATATTAATTTTCTCTGGATAATAACCATCGTTTATAATTTGGCAACAGCGCATTTCCACAAATTTCGAATGTTATATTAAGACTCATCTGATTAAATAGAAAAATGTCCTACAGTGTTGCCGTTTTAGTACACTTTCAACAGCAAAGTACAAAAGTTCATTTAATCATAAATAAGCCTAATTCTAGTACATTTTTAAATAAGACCAAGGTCACATATTTTATGCTATTTGTATAATAATATTAGAAAAATAATAGTTTTTTATTTGACATTTTGCCATATATTATAAAATATATTGTTATTATTATTATTATTATTAAAAGTTGTACCTGGACGAATGAGCTTTTCTTGTTTTTTCCTATTTTTCCCTAACCTATTTTTTCCTAATTTCTTTATATTCTCCTTATTTTTCAGTATTTTTACTATTTTTTCTTATTTTCCCCTATTTTCTCGTATGTTTCCCTATTTTTTCAGATTTTTATCTATTTACCTCTAATTTCTCTATTTTCTTTCCTATTTTTTTCCCATTTTTCCCAATTATTCGTAATTTTTCTGTTGTTCATTTATCCTGTTTTTCCCTATTTATCTCTATTATTTTAGTATTTGTCCCTATTTGTGCTTATTTTTCTCGATTTTGCCCTATTTTCTCTATTTTATTCTATTTTTTCCTATTTTCCCAATTTCTTCATATTATTTCTGTTTTTCATTATTTTGTTGTGTTTTTCCTTATCTATCTGTCTTTTTCTATTTTTTTCTATTTTCCTTATTTTTTCCTACTTTTTCCTATTTTTCCCCTATTTTTCCGTCTTTCAATTTATTTTTTCCAATTGTTCCCTATTTTTCCCCGTTTTTTCGAATCTTCCTAAATATTTCTCGGTTTTTCTACGCTTTTCCTCATTTTTTCGTTTTTTTTCATTTTTATCCCGGTTTTCATTGTTTTTTTCCATTTTTTCATGTTTTTTCATATTTTTCGGAATTTTCCCATTCTTTGATCAATTTTTTTTCGTTTTCTCTATTTTTCACAATCGCTTTTTTTTCTGTTTTCCTCTGTTTTTCCCTAGTTTTTATGTTTTCTCTATTTTTTCCTACTTTTTTCTGTTTTTTGCTATTTCCCCATTTTTCTATATTTATCCATGGTTTTCTTGATTTTTCTATAGTATTTCCCATTTTTTATAATTTTCACTTTTTTCAATTTCCTCCATTTAATATTTTTTTTTCCATTTTTCGCAGTTTTTCCACATTTTTCTCTACTTTCCCTATTTTTTCCTTTTTCCATATTTTACCCTATTTTTTCCCATTTTTATCCATTTTCGTGTATATTTTATGATAAATAAATACAAATATTTTACAAAACATAATTCACAGATCTCGTAAATTTTGAAAATGAGGTAGATTCAGCAACTTTTCGGCCACTGTTTAATCGGTTCCTCAAATTTAAAACTTTTTCTCTGCATTATGGTTGTTTCAACTCCATTTAATCACAATTTTATACATTTAGGTGTCAACTTAACGATAAATTTCAAGGTCTTCCATTCACGTTTCCACTAAATTTTAAGTTTCCGCACTGTAATAGTGTCTATTCTGTGGTTTCTGTATGAATAAAATCTAGAGATGTGCTGTAACTAGTTTTTAGTGAAGTAACTGTTCCTGAAAAATCACAAGTACAAATAACAGCTTTTTACCTGAGTTGTGACACGTTTTAATAGTAAACAATAACAATATTCACTTATAATTTTATATTATTTCGTCACTAATGACGAACGTAACGATTTGAACTTCACGATTCTACCGAAGATTGTCGAGAACGTAGAAATTAAAGTAATATAGCGCGTAGTATTTCCATATTTAATGTGTTTCTTGCATAAAGTCGCTTTTTGTATATGTCGATATTAAAAAATGTATGAATAATTTCTTGGTGCAATATTTATTAAAATGATTTCAAAATTCTTTGTTTTAAATACATAATTTTAATCCTAAACAAGTTTTATTATAAAGATAACTCTTGCTATTTTAAAAAATAAAACACCATTATCTGTCCATAACGAGAAATTACTATTACGGTTCTATTATCAATATAGGACAAACTATGAAATAGCAGACTTATTTGATGAGCTATGATTGTGAACGAGATTTTTAATTAAAATAAAATTACTCTCATGAGTCTTAAAATTTGTAACAAGTAGACACAGTCACAGTTACCGAAAGTGGCGTTTCGAATGATCAATTTTACGAAACAGGAACTGGAACAACCCGTGACTAAACAGTTACAGTTATTAAATCACAGGTCGTGAAATAACATCACATCTCTAGTAAAATGACATAAATAATAAAATGGCGTCTTAAAAATACGTTCTTTACAAATTTTTACTAAATTATACTTTATTTTGGTATTGGTTCAAGAAAATTTCGTCGATTTCCGTGTAATTTATTACGCCAAGATCTGTGTGCGAAAAAAAAATCGTAAAACACAGGTATTAAGAAGAGATTACGTTATAAAAAAAATATTGTCTGGAAATGATTTGAAAAATTCATAACTTTTTTTTTTGGTAAGAGATCGCCAATTTTTTTTTACATTTTCGTGTTCCCTGACCTCTAATTAGTCCATTAAAAATTTTTTTCCGTAAAATGACCTGCAGATTCTGGAAAATTATTAAACTTTAAAAATTAAGATTCTAGAACATTAAAAAAGTACCAAAAAAATCATGAAATTTTTAATATTTACAGAATTTTTGTATTTTTTTTATCGTTTTAAGAACAGTGAATGAAATTAATTTAAAATAAAAATTTTTTTACGTTGAAACCATGGTACCTACATGCAATATTCGATAAAAAACAACAATTGTTTTTGTGTCAAAAATCAGCATAAAAGAGATAGAGATAGAGCTAGCAAAATATGGCAAACCATTTCGTTTAGTGCAAATCCGAACATAAAACAATTAAAGCTGATCCGCATTTTGCATTTCATATATTTCATATATATCAAAAAAATAATAGTTTTTTTTTTTAATGAAAGCAAAAAATGGATCTCTACATCACACGCTTGCGTTTGTAAAAAAACATGGAAAAATCACATAAAAAAAAAACTAATACAAAATATGTTTCTACTAAAAAAAAAATTATAAATACAAATAATAATAATATTAAGTATTATATTTTTTAGTCGGATTTATATACTTCATCTGATTAAGAATATCTAAGTTAGGTAATGGTAATTTTACATTCCCGATTCACTTCCCAGAAGGGAAAGTATTATAAACGAGATAAAAAAAATGTTCCGATATTCAGATGGAAGTCTGTCTGTCTGTCTGTCTGTGTATTCGCGTTCACGATAAGAGCCCTAACGGTTAATCCGATTGAGTTGAAATATCTGAAAAAGTATTCGTGGATATTCGTCGGAAAAAGTTTTGGAGCGATTTTTTCTCTATTTTTACTTATTTTTTCCTAAATTTTCTTATTTTGTCCAAACTTTCTCATTTTTCTCTATTTTCCGAAATTTCCCAATTTTGTTTAATTTTTCCATATTTGTTCCTATTTTTCCCTAATTGCCCTTATTTGTAGTTATTTCTCCCTATTTTGTCCTATTTTCTTCATATTTCTCCAGTTTTCCCTACAATTTCCCAATTTTTAACTATTTTCCCCATGTTTCCCTTTTTTTCCGAAATTTTCCTATTTTTCCCTATTTTCCCATTTTTTTCAGATTTTCCCTGTTTTTTAACATTTGTTTCAAATTCATTCATTTTTCTTATTTTTTCCCTGTTTTCTCTCTTTTTTCCAAATTTATCAATTTTTTATTATTTCGTTTCATTTGTTCCTATTTTTTTTGCCATTTTCTACCCGTTAAAATCAAAATTTTGCAAAATTCTTTTTAGTTGATGTTTATTCATAGTATTCGGGCTTCTGGTTTTTTTTTCGAATTTGTTGAAAAAAAAAATGCGTTTTTGATGTTTTATTTTCAATTTTTGTGTGGAAAAATGCATTTTTGCTTTGTTCCCAATTTTAGTTTTTTTCGTGTAGAACAATACGTTGTTGATTGTTTCTTTTTAAATATGTGTGAGATAAAATGCACTTTGCATTTTTCCCAATGTATGTATGAAAAAACGCATTTTTGCTGTTTTTTTTCTGGTTTTTTATGTGGAAAAATGTATTCTTGCTTATTTACCAATTTATATGTGAAAAAATGTGTTTTTGCTGTATTTTTCATTTTTTTTTTAATGGAAAAATACATTTTTGCAGGTTTCTCCAAATTCGAGTGCGCATTCGTGCTTCTGGTTTTTTTTTCGAATTTGTTGAAAAAAAATGCGGTTTTGATGTTAATTTCAATGTTTTGTGTGGGAAAATTCATTCTTGCCATTTTCCCAATTCATATGTGAAAAATATTTTATGTGTTTTTCTAATGTTTTCTTCATTTTCCGATTTTTTTTCTGTTTTATTCAGATTTTGTGTTTTTAATTTTTTTGTTTGTTTTCTGATTGTTCTTTTGGATTTATTTCAATTCTTTCGAATTTTCAATTATTACAATTGTTTTCGGTTTTTTTTCCTGCGATTTCTTGTTTTTTTTTATAGTTTTTTTGCGATTTTTTTACGATATTTTTCGATCTGTTGCGGTTTTTTTAGCGCTTTTTTTCGTTTTTTTTTACAATTTTTTTGATTTTCTCTTTTTACAATTTTGCTTTCCAATATTTTCTGATTTTTTCCTCATTTTTTTAATTTATTTGAATTCTTTTAATTTTTCATATATTTTTTTTAAATTTTAGATGGTCGCAATTGTTTTCGGTTTTTTGGTTGTTTATTTTTCTCCATTTTTTGCATTTGCAATTTTTTGCGATTTTTTTTCCCCATTTTATTTGAGATTTTTTTGAATTTCGTTTCTATTTTTTTGCGAATTTTGCACTTTTTTACGATATTTGAAATTTCTATTATTTTTACCAATTTTTTCCTGTTTTTTTTTTTTGAATTGTACCGATTTTTCCTATTTTTGCCTATATTTTAATATTTTTTCCTAATTTTTCCTTTTTGTTCTCAATTTTTTCCTTTTTGTTCTCTATTTTTTTTCAGTTATTTCCCAATACGCTTTTGCTGTATTTTCCATTTTTTTTTATGGAAAAATACATTTTTGCGGTTTTTTCCAAATTCGAGTGTGTATTCTTGCTTCTGATTTTTTTTTTCGAATTTGTTAAAAAAAAAATGCGTTTTTGCTGTAATTTTCAATTTTTTGTATGAAAAAATGCATTTATGTGTGAAAAATGTATTTCTGCTATTTTTTCTAGATTTTCGTAAAGAAAAATGCATTGTTGTTTGTTTCTTTTTAAATTTGTGCGAGATAAAATGCATTATGCATTTTTTCAAATTTAAACAGGGAAAAATATATTCTAGCTTTTGTTTTTTCTTTTTAAATTTGTGAAAAAAAAAAGTATGTTGTTTTTTTTTCTAATTTTTATGTAGAAAATCCATTTTTGCTTTTTTTCCCAATGCATGTGTAAAAAACGCATTTTTCATGTTTTTTTTTTCTAGTTTTTTTATGCATTTTTGTTTTTATAGTAATTTATATATGAACAAATGCATTTTTACATTCGTCTGTGAAAAAATACTTTTGAATTTTTGTCTAATTTTTATTTTTGTAGAAAAATGTGTTTTTATTTCTATTTTTTCAAATTCGTGTGCAAGAAAACGCATTCTTGCTTCTGTTTTTTTTTTTTTTTAATTTTTGTGAAAAAAATGCAGTCTTGATGTTTTTTTCCAAATTCGAGCGTGGAAAAAATGTATTGTGAACAAGCTAAAAAAAGTTTTTCGAGAAAGATGGTAATATACATTTTAAGATCCCCTGAGACACGATTAAGCCCATTTAGTCTGTCTGTCTGCGTGTCTGTCTGTGTATATGTTTCCACGATAGAAGCCACACATTTAATCCGATTGAACTGAAATTTGGTATATGGATTTGGGTTACCGGTCGGTTTTGTACGACATCTGTCAAACGAAAGTGTCACTGTCAAAAAAATGACAGAAGTCGGGAAAATTTTTGGGCTAACACAACCGATTTTTTTTGAATATTAATAATAAAAAAATTTATTATTAGTTCTTAATCAGATGTAGTAATAATAAAATATTATAAATATTATGCAGTACAAATTAAATAAAAATATTTATACAGTGTACAGGCGATACACATAAATGGTAGCCAAAAATAAACTACACTATAAAATAAGGGAAAGGAAATTAATTCAAACTGTAAAAACGTTTATTTATTATTAATATGTTTAATTAACCGATATATATATATATAAAAAATAATTTAATTAAACGTAGCCTGCACCTGTACACAGTTCCCGGTTTTTTTTTTATTTTCGTAGTCCTAGTGCACATGATGTATATGAATAATGTGTTTTTTCTTAGTGTAACTATATTTAATACTAAAAAATTTAAAAAGCAAAAAAATAAAAGTATGATTTTGCAAGTGTGTGATGGTATTTCTTTGTATATATTTATAAAATTTATAATGATATAGCCATTATGATATATATACAGGGTGTAACAAGTCTTAATAATTTACTATATCAACGATACATTTTTTTTTCGAAAATATCGGTTAATATACAGCAACACCCTATATATACTTTTCAATTAATTTTTTTTTTTAAATAGTAACAATTAAAAACTTTGGCAGAAATATTTATATAAAGAAATAATTTACAATTGATACTTTTTCCCCATCTTAAAAACAGTTGACCAAAAAAAAAAAAAAACAATTACTTCTAATGGTATCGGAAAAAAAGTTTCTACCAACGTTTTTTTCCCACTTCCAAATATCACCCTAAAAAATTTTACCTTTATTCCTTCCTCGTATTTGATTTTCTCTTGGCGGCGGTGGTGGTCCTCTTGCTCCCGGTCCAACTCCTCTTCCTCTTTGTCCTCTTTGTACGACTTGTTGCGAAGTTTGACCGGCTCCATATTGTTCGGGAGCTTCTGTCAAGAAATTTGAAGGTACCAAGCCCCTTACTCCATCAATCTCGCCCATATAAAACCCATCGTCGTCCATTTCCCCATAAACAGTGATGATTTGACCAGTAGTGAAGCTTAGTTCTACCTGCAGTTGGGTCGAAAAAAAAAAGTTTTGGTAGAGCTTGGAGTTGTGATATAGCAGAAGGAAGGTGATGTGTGTTGTGTTGTGTTTTGTGAAGGTTGAAAGGCAAAGTTTTGAGTGAGTTAAAATGAATAAAATGAAGAGTTTGAATATATTTTAAGTAAAAGTCTAATTTATGGCAACTCTTCAGATTTTGACAATTTTTTTTATAGACTAATTTGAGATCAAGGAACATGAAAATGTAAAAAAAAACTTTGTGGTATCTTACCAAAAAAAAAGTTTGAAACCATCATTAGACCATTTTGTAACAATATTTTTTTTTATAACATAATCTCTTCTTAATAGCTGTGTTTTACGATTTTTTTTCACGCACAAATCTTGATCTAATAATATTACTTTAATTTCTACGTTCTCGGCAATCTTCAGTAGAATTATGAAGTTCAAATCGTTACGTTCGTCATTAGTTACGAAATAATATAAAATTATAAGTGAATATTGTTATTGTTTACTATTAAAATGTGTCAAAACTCGGGAAAAAAAGCTGTGATTTGTACTTGTGATTTTTCAGGAACAGTTACTGCACTAAAAACTAGTTATAGCACATCTCTACATTTTACTCGTACAGAAACTACAGAATAGACACTATTACAGTGCGGAAATTGAAATATAGTGGAAACGTAAATGGATGACCTTGAACTTAATTATCGTTAATTTGACACTTACATGTATAAAATGGTGACTAAGAAACATAATGCAGAGAAAAAGTTTTTTAGCCGCAGTGGCACACTCCAATATTCATAACAATAACTAAATGTGACATATGTCATATTAATGTCAAATTTCATAAATCTATTATTCAACAGATGTAGCAATATGTCTTATTTACGATTTATTTTAGCATACATTTGACCAAATTATTTACTCGTTTTAGTAGTGACATTTTATTTCATATTATTTATCTGGTCTACTATACAATATAATTTTAATCTTATTTCATTTTATGCCAAGGGCAAGAAAATCTCTGAGCTCTGCTAGGATATGGCAATGCTGTAAAACTAATTTTGTTTGTTTGTTTATCTTCGATAAATACGTAAAATCATCATAAATATAAATCGCAAATATATTTTATAGATATTTCATTACGGACGGACAGATTTCCTTCAAAATTGCCATGTGGAGGTTTTTTTTTTCTCAAAATTAATAATTTCAAGATGGCGGACAAGATATGGAATTATGATCAGATTCTTTTCAAAATTGGTATTGGGTTTTTTTTTGTTTCCCCTATTTTCGATATTTTTTCATTTTTTTCCATTTCGTTCTATTTGTTCCTTATTTCTATAATTTTATCCCATTTTCGTTATTTTTATTTGGACCCTATTTCTCCATTTATTCCTATTAATATTATTGACTGTTTTTTTCTATTTTTTCCTATTTTCCATATTTTTCACCATTTCTTCCTAATTTTCCTCATTTTTTTTTCAACTAATTTTATCCTGTTTTAATCCACATTTTATCCTATTTTCCCTGTTTTTTATATTTTTTCCTGTTTTTCTCCAATTTCTATATTTTTCCAATTTGCCCCAATTTTTCCTGTTTCTCATTATTTTTTTCTATTTTTCGCTTCTTGTCCGTATTTGTGCCTATAATTATCTATTTTTTCTATTTTTCCTCATTTTCACCTATTTTTTACTCTACCACATATATCTCTATTTTTCTCGATTTGTCTGTATTTATCTCTAATTTCCCTATTTTATCAATTTTTTTATGATTCTTTTCCATTTTTCCGTATTTATCCCAATTTTTCCATGTTTTTTTCCTATTTTTCGCAAATTTTACTATTTTTCCGTTTACTTTCTCAATTTTCGATATTATTCCTTAATCTCTCTATTTCTTCATATTCCTCCTGTTTTTCATTTATTGTTCCCTATTTTTCCATATTTACCTGCTATTTTCTATTATTTCAATATTCCATTTTTTTCTTATTTTCTCCAATATCGCTCTGTTTTTTACTATTTTCTCACGTTTCCATATTTATTCTCTAATTTCCCTATTTTTCCAAATTTTTTTTCCTATTTTTTATTATTTTTCCCGAACTTTTAAATGCTTTTCCCAAATTTCTCTATTTTCCTAAATTTTGAAAAATTTTTCCACTATATTTTGCAAATTTCTACATTTTTCACAATTTTGCCCTATTTGTTCGTCTTTTTCCGTTTTTCCCAAATTTAACACTATTTTTCTCTTTTTTCCCATATTTTCGACTATTTTTAAATATTTTCTCTATTTTTCCTATATTTTTCTATTTTTTCCTGTTTTCCATAAGTTTTTCATATTTTCTCTATTTTTGCTTATTTTTCCTTACTTGTCCTTATTTCCAGTTATTTTTCCGTATTTTGTCCTATTTTCCTGATTCTTCCTACTGTCTCCCTATTTTTCCCAAAGACAATTTTTCAATATTTTTCCCAAATTTTTCTATTTTGTTCAATTTTTCTTATTTTTTCGAACTTTCTTTCTATTTTTTCCCTATTTTTCAATCTCTTTACCAAATTTCTCTATTTTTCACAATTTGTTCCTGTTTTTCCAATTGTTCGCTATTTTTCCTAGCCAAATCAGAATTCTAAACCATAAAATTATAAAGTGCAGAGCCAATAATTCTGATTAAAACTTAAATTCAAGAAAAAAGAAGATGTTAAATTTAACAGAGACACGCCCACATTAAATCATGATTAATGTATAATCATAGTACCGAAATTCTCGGTTAAAATTTAATTTTCTGTTAAATTAACTTAATCAGCTGGTAAGAGACCACCAAGTTTTTTTTTACATTTTCGTGACCCCAAAATTAATCTATAAAAAGAAAATTGTCCAAATCTGAGGAGTTTCCATAAACTAAATTTTATTTTTTATTATATATATTGTATATTAAAAAATATTCTAAAATGTGCTGTAAGTAAAGGAGGTAAAGGTAATAAATTAAAAAAAAAAATAATGTGATTTATGCTCACCTCGGCATCAACATTTGGGCTCAATTCCTGAGGATCGTAATCATATAGAGCTACCATTCTTTTAACAGGCATATTACCTAAACTATCACCCCATCTATCTCTATTTTGATTACCCTCCAATTCCATGACCATATTGTGCGGAACGTAACCTCTTCTACCTACAAATTTTAAATTGTTATACAACACGTTTCTCTAAATAATTATTGTTAAAAAGACAAACGAAAAGCTTTTTCATTTTAATTGTTAAAAATAAATTAAAACCGATCAATTTCTTTTAGTTAAAAATACAAATCAAGCATAATTAAAAAAAAAATAATTCCGGTTTTAAAAATTAACCAAATGTTGCGTTTTATAGATATTATCCCTTATCATTTTTATTTAAATATTTTTTAGATAAAAAAACAACAAATAAATATATCCGATATAATCGATAATTTCATTTATTAAATTAAAAATGTTGTCCGCCATTTTAGACATTCGAAAATGTCTCAATATGCTCTTGTATAAAAGTATAATATCAGTAGATTTATTCGTCTTTTGCGCAAGCATCCCCGCGCAGACTTTGGGATTCCCAGCTTCGTCACGATTTATTTTATTATTGCTTTTACTTATCCTCTATCCCAAATAATCAGGGTTACCGTATTTCAGTAGATTTCCTACTAAATTAGATTTTTAAGAAAAATGAAGGGTGTTTAGTACAAGAAAATTTGATTATTCATTACTGTGAATGATGTGGTCTAGTGGTAGAGTGTAGACATTACATATGAATGTTCCAGGTTCGAATCCTGATATATATTTTTATTTACGAAATAAATGTTCCCTCTTTTTTCTCAAATGCTGTTAATTTTTTTGTCCGAAATTTTTTCACTTTGTCACTTTTATCTGAAAATACCCCCTTTCTTTCTAAAATTATCCCTTTTTTTCTGAAAATTACCCCTTATTTTCGTCATAAAGCCTCTTCCTTCAAAATTTCCCCTCTTTTCTCTCAAATACTGCTACTTTTTGTCTCAAATTTCCCCTCTTTTCTCTCATTTTTTGTCACTTTTACTTGAAATTATCCCGTTTTTTCTAAAATTACCTCATTGTTTTCATAAAATTACCTCTTATTTTTTCATTTTTGTTATTTTTTGTTATTTTTTCTTTTTTACTGGTTTCTCTCTCATTTTTTTCCTATTCTTCTATTTTCTTTTTTAATTTATCGATATTTTTGCGAATTTTTGCACTTTTTTTACGATTTTTGAAATTTTTATTATTTGTTTGTTTTTTTATATTTTTCCAATTTTTTTTCGTATTTTTTCCTATTTTACTCTATGTAGAAAAATGCATTGTTGTTTTGTTTCTTTTTAAATTTTGAGATAAAATGCACTTTGCATTTTTTCAAATTTAAATAAGGAAAAATGCATTCCTGTCTTTTTTTTTTCAAAACTCGAGTGTGTAAAAATGCATCCTTGCTGTTTTTTTTTAATTTAACTGTGAAAAATATATTCTAGCTTCTTTTTTTTCAAATTAACAGTGGAAAAATGCATTCCTGCTTTATTCTCAAGTTCGAGTGTGGAAAATGCATTCTTGCTCTTTTTTATTCAAATTGAATTGTAGAAATATGTATTTATGTTTTTTTTAGAATGTGTCTTTTTCTAGTTTTCTCCTAACTTTCGTGAAAAAATTAATTTATTTTTGTAAAAATTTGCCCTTTATATGTGTTTTTCCCATACTTTCGATTTCATTGGAAGAATTTTAGAAAAAAACTTCCCCATTGGAAACTATCGACATTTCTATATCATTTTTCTTTGATTTTCTGGAGTTTTCCATGAATTTTCCTTCACTTTTTTCCGGATTTGTTTCAAAGTGATTTTATAATTGTACCCAAACTTTCATTTGCGAATTGATAATTTTCTTCTAACCCACGCGATGATGAAACCCTCTTGTAAAACACGCTGTATACAAGGACGTAGATAACTATTTTTCTTGGGGGCGTTGTAATTTTTTCTTGTTGCAGAAGTAATCAAATTTTTAAACAAATATATATGTTTCTACATTTCATATATTTTATTTATTCTTTAATTCTGAGTGGGGTAATTACCTCCTTTATCTTCCTCATATCTACGCCCTTGCTTCTAGTACAAATTGAAACTTCGAATACAATATTTTACACATGGTGTGTAGACAGTAATTTAAATACGTTTTACATAAATAATTCAAAAAAAATTAGTTGAAATGTTACTATGCGCTTGAAAAGTAAAATTAAAAAAAAAAACTTAATTAGTACCTACCCCTACATTCACCCCAATAAAATCCATCAGCATCTTTATCACCCCATACTTTAATAGTATCTCCTTCCGAAAAGGGCAATTCTTCGTCACAAGCATCAGGATTAGGTGACATAGTCGCAGGATCATAATCGAACAAGGCTACGAACCATCGGGCTCGTTTCTGCGGATCGGGCCTGTTACCGGGATTCGTTTGCGTATTATTAAGACCGCCTCTGGCCGTCCCCTGCATTTGTTGATTTCGTATCTGTTGTGGCATTCGATTATTCGGTTCTCTTGAAATTGCTGTAAATTATTATTTATAATCGGTTATCAAAAAATATATATATAATATAAGAAAAGTGTCATTTGTAAATGTTATTAATAAGTCATTAGTATTAAAAATAGGTAAATATGAATAAATGAATACTGTTATTATGAAACCATAAACTTATTTTGGTAATCGGTTTTACACAAAATATAAATCCATAACTAACCAATAAAAATACTTTTAAATTTCAATAGCATAATTAGTTATTTTTGTTTAAATATTAGTACTGCTATCGTTTATTTTATTTTTAGTTAAATAAATATTGAAAATTTGTCTAAATGAATGATGACGTTAAGTCATGCATTCACCTATTAATTTTTGAATATAGTTAGATAATATCCCTATATAAACTATGCCATATGGTATTAAACATGGTAGATTGCGTATTCACCATTAGAACAGAACCAAAGTGCAGTTGTACAGGCACATTAATCACGGTGTATCCCAGAATAGTTACCATAACATTTTTTCAAGTTCCTCAAAACACAGGGAGATATATATTTTACAAGAAAAATATTTTTTTATCCAGCTACCTCAGTACGAATGAATTTTTTGGTACAATTTTTCTCAAATTTACCATGGTCTATGATGATGACCATGTTTTGTACTACCATGCAGTTTGGAACTATTATATAACCTGATATAACCTAAACTAGATAAAACCTGATAACTAAAAATTATAATTCTAAATATTCAAACTAATAGATTTTTCTATACTTCTATGTATATACAGGGTGTTTCGCGAGTGACTGGCTAAACTTTACCAAATGGTACAGGACCATGTAGTTGTTTCATATCGACTTTTATTATATTCCAAATATCTTTTGTTTAATATATACAGGGTGGTCTTTGCGTTTATTTTAAAAAAAATCAATTGTCAATATTTTGGCGATGGTTATTCTAATTTGAACAAAATTTGGTACGTATATTCTAATGTGGGAAACAACAAAAATTTATTTTAACGCCGTTAAAAAAAATAATTTTTTTACAAGGTATAAAACTTCACCCTGTATATGAATTTTGCCAACTTTTGATTTGTTTACATTATTATTGAAGTTTATTAATCGATATAAATTTTTTTTTAACATCGTTGAAATAAATTTTGTTGTTTACGGCGCATAATTTTGTTAGGTTACCCACATTAGAATATACATACCAAATTTAATTCAAATTATAGCAACTTTCGCCACATATTGACAATTAAAATTTTTGAAAATAAAGAAAATCACGCTGTATATAACAAAAGATATTTGGGACATAATAATAAGTCGATATGAAACCGCTTCATGGTCCTCTACCATCTGGCAAAGTTTGGCCAGTCACTCGCGAAACACCCTGTATATATATAACATGCTAATCATTAATTATATAAGTATATCCTTACCTTTAAAAAATGTACGTGTAAGTGTTGTTGGTTGATGGATAATATTTTTCTATAACTTTAGTGTAAAGGAAACATTGAATAAAGCGGTAAATAAAAAAGTGGACAAAAATATTATGTCTTCTTTAAATCTTTTATTTATTAGACTACCAATTGTTTTTTTTTGTTTCATAAAATTCTGAGATTACCACCTTAATAACTGTCAATATAATTCGATACATGATTTGATCAGAAATAAATCGTTATTATGATAAGAATATTGTAAACGACAATTCGGCTTAGTAAACAATTTTTAAGAAATGGTTTCATTGTTCAAAAATCAGAAGGAAGCAATGGCGTAGATATGAGGAATATAAAGGGGATAATTACCCACACCAGGATACCAAAAACACGACAGAAAAGAAAAAATTTTGATTACTATCCTCACCCCGAGGAAAAAATTACCACCGCCCCCAGGAAAAAAGTGATCTACGACCTTGTATACAAGGGTAGAAGAAAATAATCGCCAAAAAGTATTTTCCTACAGAAAATCAAATGATATATAGTACATAGTTACCAAATAACAAGTTTTTCTTAAAATTCTTCCAATGAAAACAAAAGTATGGAAAAAACACATGTAAAGTACAAATTTTCACAAAAATAAATAAAATTTTTCACGACAGTTAGGAGAAAACTCTAAAAAAAACCAGAAAAGAAAAAATTAGGAAAAATGGGACTAAATGGGAAAAAAATAAGTAAAAAATTAAGAATAGAGAAAAATAATGAAAACCAGGAACAATATGAAGTGAAAAAAATTGGGAAAAACTGGGAGAAATGGGAAAATTGAGCAAACTAGAGAAACAGAAAAATGAGGAAAATAGTTGAAAATAGAAAAAAAGTAGGGGAAATTGGGGAAAATAATGTAAAAAGGAATAACAGAAAATGGGAACATTGCGAGATATTGGGAAAAATAGGAAAAAATTGGGTAAAATAGGGAAAACATGGCAGAAATAAGAAAAAATCAGAAAAAGAAAATATGAAAATTAGAGATAAATAGAAGAAAAGAATGGTAAAATAATGAGAAATAATTGAAAATAAAAAAAATAGTAAAAATAGACAAAAGTAGGGAGATAATGATGAAAAACAGGAAAAATATGAAGAAATAGAAAAAAGCCAGATAAATCAACACATGAATTGGAAAAACCATGAATAAATTTTTCCACAATCGAATTTGAAAATAAAGCAAGAATGCATTTTTTCATTGTTGACTTAGAAAAATGAAGCAAGAATGCATTTTTCCACACTCGAATTTGAAAAAAAAGTAGGAATGCATTTTTCCACAGTTAAATTTGAAAAAAATAAGCTATAATGCATTTTTTCCCACAGAAATTTATAAAACAAGTTTGATAACTCTCCCCCCATCCCACCAGGAAAAAAAGTTATCTACGCCTTTGGAAAAAAAAAGCTTTCAATGTTTCCTTTGTATATAATTAGTTACCTTGTTGTTGATAATACTGTTGTTGAGATTGCTGCTGTTGTTGTGTCTGTTGCTGTTGTTGTTGTTGCGGCTGTGGCGTCTGTTGTTCCGGTCTTTGTTGAGTTTGTCTTTGTTGTGGTCTCTGTTGATATTGTCTCTGGTTACGCCTGTCTAATAATTCATCTTCAGACATGTTGGCTTCGTAATTTTCTTTAGTTATTTCTGCAACGCATCGTTGTGCTAGTATTTAGAAATAAAATTCTAAGAAAAATGATTAGTATTTCTTTTTTTTATGACACCAAGATCTACCTCAAATTCTATATAAAAAGTACAAAAAAAAACTACGCATTTTAATATTTATTTGCCTAAAAATTATCTAATAAGCCTGCTTCAAATATTAATAATAATCATGCCAATATATATATATATAAAAAAAATCTACTTTCTACGAATTTTTGCATTGTTTTGAGTTCATTGTTTCAAGTATATACTGTGTGGTATTTAATTTTATCCACAATAATTTTTTTTTATTTAAATGCTTATTAACATAAAGTGTCTTATGTTAAAAAATAAAATAATGATAAATTACAGTGTGTTTCTAATATTTTATCGAACCAAGTAAAATATTTTTTTGTATTATTTGTTTGTATTTGTTTATCAAAGTAGTCTCGTTTTTTTGTCTATTAAAATTTTACAAAAGAAATATTAAACATATATATATATATCATAAAGCAGCCCCTACCAATAGATGGAATTCCTCCTTGCTGTCGATGCGGATTTGCATTCGGAAAAATTTCTTTATCGCTCAGATTTTCTTCAGGTTCGATAATCTGTTAACACAAAAATTTAACAATAAATTAAATATTTTAAATGAAAAAAAGATTTAGTACATTATTATTACTATATGATGGTTATTGGATAATATCGAGAAAAAAAATAAAAATAAAGGATTCATTTTTTCAAGCGTAGATATGGAGAGGGAAAAGAAGGAATAAAATGTACGACAGTATGGAAAAAACACATATAAAGTGCAAATTTTTACAAAAATATATATTTTTTCAAGAAAATTAGGAAAAAACTCTAAAAAAGTCTACAGAGGGTTCAATTTGATTAAAAAGAAATAATAATGAATTTTTCCAGTTAAATTTGAAAAAAAAAATAAACAAGATTGCATTTTTCTACACGCGAATTTGAGAAAAAAAGCAGGAATGCATTTTTCCAGTTAAATTTGAAAAATGTAAACAAGAATGCATTTTTCCACCCTCGAATTTGAGAAAAACTGCAGTAATGCATTTTTCCAATTAAATTTGAAAAAAAAAGAGCAAGAATGCATTTTTCCAAACTCGAATTCGAAAAAAAGAAGCAAGAATGCATTTTTCCACAGTTAAATTTGAAAAAAAGGAGCAAGAACGCATTTCACAAATTAAAATTTAAAATTACTAGTTTTTAAGTAAATTGTAAAGTTGCTATTAGCCCATTTCCGAATTGGAGAAAAAATAAGAACATTTTCCCCACAGAAAAATGGGAAAAATAATAAAAATGCATTTTTCCTTACTATAATTCTTCCCATGAAAACGAAAGTATGGAAAAAACACATATGAAGTACAAATTTTTACAAAAAATAAATAAATTTTTTCACGAAAGTTATGAGAAAATTCTAATTTAAAAAAGCCAGAAAAGAAAAAATTAGGAAAAATAGGACAAAATAAGAAAAAATAAAGAAAATAGAGAAAAATAAGAAAAAAATAGAAAATAACAGGGAAAACAAAACAAAATAATGAAAAACAGGAAAAAAATGAAAAAGTGTGAAAAATTGGGAAAAACTGGGAGAAATGGGAAAAAATGAGGAAAATGGGGAAGCAGAAAAATGAGGAAAATGGTTAAAAATAGAAAAAAAGTAGGGAAAATCGGGGAAAAATATCGGAAAATAATGTAAAAAGGAATAACAAAAAATAATGGGAAAAACAAAAAAAAAAATAATAAAAAATAGGAACATTACGAGATATTTTGAAAAATAGGGAAAACATGGCAAAAATAAGAAAAAATCAGAAAAACAAAATATGAAAATTAGAGATAAATGGAAGAAAATTAAAAAAATAGGCAAAAGTAGATACAAATACGGACAAATAGGGAAAAAACAGGAGAAAATAATGAAAAACGGGAAAAATAGGAAATAGAAAAAAAAACCAGAAAAAACAACACATGAATTGGAAAAACCATGAATAAATTATTCCACAGTTTAATTTAAATAAAAAGAAGCAGGAATGCATTTTTCCACTGTTAATTTGAAAAAAAAGAAGCAAGGACGCATTTTATCACACTCGAATTCGAAAAAACCAGGAGCAAGAATACATTTTTCCATATAAGAAATTGAAAAACAAAGCAACAATGCATTTTTCCACACTCGAATTGGAAAAAAAAGCAAGAAAACATTTTTCCACAGTTCCATTTGAAAAAAAAGATCGAGAATGCATTTTTCCACACTTGAATTTTGAAAAAAGAAGCAAGAATGCATTTTTCCACACACGAATTCGAAAAAAAAGAAGCATTTCACAAAAAAACAGCAAAATCCAGTTTTCAAATATGAATTGGAGAAAAAAAACAGGAATGCATTTTTTCTCTACAAAAAATTGGAAAAAAACAGCAAAAATGCATTTTTCCTACAAGATATTGGAAAAAACAGCAAAAAATACCTACCTTCCAAGAAAAAAAAGTTATCTACGCCCTAGCTTTTTTTACTGAATTTTTATTTGGATTCCATATTCTTTTTATCATTATTTTGTATGAAATTTATTGGACTTGTGTGATACTATCATTAATATTATAAAAGAACCTTCTTTATATTTATATATACTAACTTGTTGTCCTTGTTGTTGTTGTTGCTGTCTCGGCATCTGTTGACGAATGTGAGGCGGCATAACGGCAGAGTGCGGCTGTTGACGGGACTTAGCGGCACCGCCTCTTAAAACGCTGAGCGGTATGGGCGTCGGGACGCTATCAGCCGATTGGCTATCTCTAGCTTTAGTACGTACAGTAACGTGTTTAGGATTTAAACCCAATAATTTACTGATGTCGATTAATGCGTGATCACCTGTTGGACTGTCAACGTCAGTTACTTTTTTACCATCTGCGTATACTGCATAACCTGTTATCGTGGAACCTGGATGATGTGGAGTTAGAATGGGATGCCAAGTTACTAGTAACGTACCATCTTGTGGACCTAATATAATTATTAAATTTAGGGAAAAAATTCTAGTTTACTTTAGGTAACTCTTCAGATTTTGACAATTTTTTTTTATAGGTACTAATTTGGGAGTCAAAGAACACGAATGTTATGAATTTTTAAAACCATTCTGTAACAATATTTTTTTTATAACATTATCTCTTCTTAATATCTGTGTTTTACGATTTTCTTTTCACACACAAATCTTAATCTAATAAATTACACAAAAATCGACAAAATCTTCTTGAACTAATACCAAAATAAAGTATAATTTATTAAAAACCTTAAAGAATATATTTTTCAGACGCCATTTTATTTCTTACGTCAATACAAAAACCACAGATTATACACTATCACAGTACGGAAATTAAATTATAGTTCAAACGTAAATGGTTGACCTTGAACTTAATTTCTAATTGTTAACTCTCGTTTCTTTCTTAATGTTCTCACTTTTTAACTATTTTCTTTTTATCTTTTCAATCAAAAATTATCCCCACTTCTAATTGTTTATTTTTTCGTTACACTTCGGTTTACTGGAAATCTGTTACGAAAAAAAAAGCATCCTGATTTTGAGCCCTCGGTCGATGCAAAATGGTTATTTTTGTTTTACGGTAATGCAGTGTTGCCAAATTGATCACTTTGAATTAATGGAAATTTGATATTGACAGTAAATAAAATGTACTAGATTGTACTAATATTTACGATAAAGTGAAATATATTATATGTTTTACAAAATATTTGTATTTATTTATCATAAAATATACACGAAAGTGGATAAGAATGGGAAAAAATAGAGTAAAATAGGGAAAAAAGAAAAAATAAGGAAAGTAGGGGGAAAATGTGAAAAAAATATGAAAAAAACATATCGAATGGAGGAAAATAGAGAAAACAAGGAAAAAACGGGTAAAATATGGGAAAAAAGTGAAAACTATAAAAAATAGGAAATACTATAGAAAAATCAAGAAAACCATGGACAAATAGGGAGAAATATAGAAAAATGGGGAAATGGCAAAAAATAGGGGAAAATGGGAGAAAGCGGGAAAAATAGGAAAAACATAAAAACTAGGGAAAAATAGAGGAAAACAGAAAAAATAGGGAAAAAAATTACGATTGAAAAATTGAGAAAACAAAAAAAAAATTGATCATAGAATGGAAAAATAGTGAAAAAAATGAAAAAACACGAAAAAATGGAAAAAATAATGAAAACCAGGATAAAAATTGAAGAAAACGGAAAAATGGGGAAAAGCGTAGAAAAATCGAGAAATATTAAGGGATATGAAAAAACGGGGAAAACTACGGAAATTTGAAAACAATTGGAAAAAAAATACGGTGAAAAATGAAAAAAATATTGAGAAATAATCAAAAACAGTGAAAAATAAATAGTAAGATTGAAAAATAGGGAAAAATGAGGAAAATTGTAAAGATTTGGGAAAAATAGGAAAAATAGAAAATGACAGAGATAGATAGGGAAAAACAGAACAAAATAATGAAAAATAGAAATAATATGAAGAAATACAGAAAATAGGATAAAATAGAGAAAATAAGCACAAATAAGGACAAATACTAAAAAATAGGGAAAATACGGAAAACAGGATAAATGAACAACAGAAAAATTACGATTAATTGGGAAAAATAGGAAAAAATAGGACAAAATGGGGAAAAAATAGGAAAGAAAATGGAGAAATTAGAGATAAATCGATAAAAATCTCTAAAAATAGGGAAACATACGAGAAAATAGAGAAAAATAGGGAAAAATAAAAAAACAGTAAAAATGGGCAAGAAAAATGGAAAATTTTAAAAAAACGAGGGAAATCGGGTAGCATTAGGATAAATTGGGAAAAATACTGAAAAATAAGGAGAAATGATTGTAAATAGGAAAAAATAAGAAAAAACTTTTAATAATAATAATAATAATAATATATGTCAAAATATCAAACAAAAAACTATTATTTTTTTAATATTTTATTATACATATAGCATAAAATATGTGACCTTGATCTTATTTAAAAATGTACTAGAGTCTTAGAATTAGGCTTATTTATGATTAAATGAACTTTTGTACTTTGCTGTAGGCAACACGGCAACACTGTAGGACATTATTCTATTTAATCAGATGAATCTTGATATAACATTCCAAGTTTGTGGAAATGCGCTGTTGCCAAGTTATAAACGATGGTTATTATCCAGAGAAAATTAATTTAATCAACTTAACAATAATTAAGTTCAAGGTCACCCATTCACGTTTCCACTATATTTTAATTTCCGCACTGTAATAGTGTCTATTCTGTGGTTTCTGTATTGACGTAAGAAATAAAATGGCGTCTAAAAAATACGTTCTTTAAAGATTTTTAATAAATTATACTTTATTTTGGTATCAGTTGCAAGAAGATTTTGTCGATTTTCGTGTAACTTATTAGATCAAAATTTGTGTGCGAAAAGAAAATCGTAAAACACAGATATTAATAATAGAAAATGTGACAGAATGGTCTGATGATGGTTCATAACTTTTTTTTTTGGTAAGAAATCGCCAAGTTTTTTCCTTGACCCCAAATTATCAAAATCTTAAGAGTTGTCGCAAACTAGACTTTTACCAAATATAGTTCAAATATAAATCGGAATTAAAAAAAATATATATTGCGTACCTGGTTCAACAAGGATATCACTAGGTGGATCTGGTAGTCCTTTTGGTAAAGTCCTAAAGTCCGTATGGGCTGCTGCCGGCATAGGTAATTCTTCAGCTAAATTAGCTACGTTCTGTGCAGTTCTATGATGTTTCGCTCTTACGGTCACCCTGTATTGCGTATTTGCTGCTAATCCAGTTATGGTATGGCGATAAATTCCCGGTTTAACTGTTCTGACTTCGACGTTATTTACACAAACTACATGTTGATGATTAGAATTGGCCGGTAACCAGCTAATGACAGCCGAAGTTGATGTTATGTTTGATGCTCGAACGGCACTAGGACCTAATGAATGAGTATCTCTTCCGATTATCATTGTGCAAGCTGCATCTCTAGAAGTTCTTCTATTTGCTGTTACTGAACGAACGCTGATGCGGTGCGGCTAAAAAAAATTCATTTGTCTTTATAAAATATTAAATAAATGTTGTCAAGTTTAGCGAAAATCGACCCGAAATACACAACAATAAAAAATTAAAAAAAAAATATATTTTCGGGGATATATCAATTTTAATTTTAAACTTTAACCTTCTTTAATTAACGTTTGCTATTAAATTAATAGTAATAATATCTTTTAATTAATTCTTCTGTTTAACGTTTATAATGAAATCGTAATGAAATGTGAACAAGGGCGTAGATATGTGGAGGGTAAAGAGGGTAATTACCCACCCCCAAGATACCAAAAAAATTACACGAAAAGTATAAAAATATATGAAATGTTAGGAAAAAAGTTATCTACGCCCTTGAAAGCAATTTGTCCGAATTGTTTTAAAATAACCCACTACAATTCTACCTTTAGTCGACATCAAAAAACGAAAATTGTAAAATTAATATATCATAAAAAAAAGGTAGCAAATAACGTACAAAATTGAACTATACAATATGTTAAAATAATGTAATTTGATTGGAAAAATCCTTCATTGAACATCAAAATAGTGTTTGTTAAAAAAATTGGAAAAACCGGGGAATATTCTCGCTTAACTAAATTTATTCCAAAAATATTATTACAGTCGATTAAATCTAATAAATGTAAATTTATACAGGGTGATTCATTGGGAAATGCGCATAGTGTAAGGGTAAATGAGGTACACCGAAGTGATTCGAAATAACTTATATTTAATAGACATGTCTTTTTTTATAACCTAGATACAGAGTGAGTTAATAATTTTGTTATTTTTTTTTAATTAACCATAACTTAAAAACCACCCTATATATTTTTCTTATATTTGGTACGTACGTTTTTTGTCCACTGTAGTGTCGATTAACATAATAATTAAAAATCTAGTTTACCGCAACTCCTCATATTTTGATAATTTTTTTAATAGACTAATTCGGAGTCAAAGAACACGAAAAAGTAAAAAAAAACTTGGCGGTCTCTTAACAAAAAAAAAAAATATGAAATTTTTTAAACCAAACCACACATTTTTTAATATCGACTTTATGCAAGAAACACAATAAATATGAAACATTTGGAAACACTACGCGTTATATTACTTTAATTTCTACGTTCTCGACAATCTTCGGTAGAATCGTGAAATTCAAATCATTTCGTTCGTCATTAGTCACGAAATAATATAAAATTATAAGTGAATATTGTTATTGTTTACCATTGAAACGTGTCACAATTCCGGAAAAGAGCTGTGATTTGTACTTGCGATTTTTCAGGAACAGTTACTACACTAAAAACTAGTTACAGCACATCTCTACATTATACTCATACAGAAACCACAGAATATACACTATTACAGTGCGGAAACTAAAATCTAGTGGAAACGTGAATGGATAACCTTGAAATTAATTATCGTTGACACCTAAATGTATAAAATTGTGACTAAATGGAGTTGAAACAACCATAAATCTGAGTATCTGATTAAACAGTGGCCAAAAAGTTGCTGAAACGAGCTCATTTTCAAAATGTATGAGATCCGTGAATGCTGCTACATTTTTATTTATTAATATGCCAGTATGACACAAAAATCCAAATTAAGGCGATTTACAATAAACAAAAAAAAATGTGTTTGAGCTTGTTTAAAAGCAGTGGTAGAGGGCATAAATTTTTATCAAAAATTTTCGTTCTCTCTTCAAAAAAAAAACTTTTGATAAAAGCGTTCCATTTGGACTAGGGCCAGTTTCTGTATGATTTTACTTTTATTTTCTTCCAAAAAATTATAGTTAAGTAAAAGGGGGGAAAATGGTGCAAAAAAAAATTGCAATGACGTAAAACTTCCTGATTTTAGAAAAAAGTATAAAAGTAACGCTAAAAAATTTTGGAATAATGGAAAAAATTGGGAAATGGCGGAAAAATGAGACAAAAAAATTAGAAAAAAATGTGGCATAAATAATAGTTATTAAAAAAATGGAGAAGAAAAAAGTATGGCCAGAAACAATGTTTAAAAAAAAAGGGATATGGGGCAAAAATAACAGTAAACAAAAAGGAAGAAAAAATGGGGCTTAAATAATAATTGTAAAAAATAATAGAGAGAAAATTTTTT
Source organism: Neocrepidodera transversa (assembly GCA_963243735.1). Taxonomy (NCBI): domain Eukaryota; kingdom Metazoa; phylum Arthropoda; class Insecta; order Coleoptera; family Chrysomelidae; genus Neocrepidodera; species Neocrepidodera transversa. The sequence continues at coordinate 157,181 of OY725345.1, read as the reverse complement.
TTCAAAACATTAGTTATAGGGGAAAAATGGGACAAAAAAAATTGGCAATTTGAAAAATAGTGGAAAAAATTTTATTGCAAAAAAAGTGAAGAAGAAAAAAGTGGGACTCAAAACAATGGTTAAAAAAATTGAGTGGGGAGGAATATGGTGACAAAAAAATAATAATAAACAAAGGGAAGAAAAAATAGGGCTAAAATAATAATTGTCAAAAAAATGGAGGAAAAATTGCAGTCATAGGGGAAAAAATACTACAAGAAAATTGGCAATGAAGCAAAATTACCTGATTTTGGAAAACAGTGGAAAAAGTGTTAAAAAAGTGGAGAAATATGGAAAAAAACTGGTGAAAAGTGCGGAAAGACATAAAAATGGAGAAAAATGTAAGATAAATAATAGTTACTATAAAATGGAGAAGAAAAAAGTGGGGCCAAAAAACAATGGTTTAAAAACAGCCCCCCGCCTTTTTTTTATCCCCCCCCCCCGAATATAGGACAAAAAAATAATAATATACAAAGAGGAAGATTTAATGGAACTAAAATTACAGAGAAAAACAAATAGCAGCGCATAAGAGCGCACAATGAGCGCATTAATTTTCAACAAAAATATTTGAAAAAAATTCATTAGGGGGGAGGGCTAGCATTAATTTAGCTCCCCCAATGTTATTTAAATTAAGGCATTTACAAACAAGCGCATTAAAAATAAATAGTAGCGCATAAGAGCGCATTATTTTGAATATATTTTGTTTATATTTTTTGGAGAGGAGTGGGGGTAATTTAATGGAGCCAATTTGTGCCACCTTTTTATCGAAAAAAGAAGAAAAGTAACATGATTGAATGCGGAAACACCAAATATATTCAGTATTACTTAACTTATTCTGCTCTTTCCAAATATGTTAATACCATTTTAAAATATTGATATACAGGGTGTTATTTCGGGTCCAAACCTGTTTATTAATTTTTTTTAAAACCGGACCTGGAATAAGTCTTTTAATTATTATTTTAATCGATATCACATTAGACAAAAAACGTACGTACTAAATATAAGAAAAATATACAAAATTATTAAATCATTCTGTATCTAGGTTATAATTTTATATAATTATTATTTTTATAATTTTTTGAATTCAAAATAATATATTTCACTTTATCGTAAATTTTAGTACAATCTAGTACATTTTATTTACTGATGTTCAGTACATTTCAGAAACTCAACGCGGCAACACCGAATGTCCATATCAATATCAAATTTCCAATAAATCAAAGTGACCAATTTGGCAACAGGGCATTTCCGTAAAACAAAAATAACCATTTACATCAACTAAGAGCTTAAAATCAAGATGTTCTTTTTTTCCATAACAGATTTCCAGTAAACCAAAGTGTAACGAAAAAAATAAATAATTAGAAGTGGGGATAATTTTTGATTGAAAAGAGAAAAAAAATTGTTAAAAAGTGAGAACATTAAGAAAGAAACGAGAGGTAACAATTAGAAATTAAGTACAAGGTCACCCATTTACGTTTCCACTATCTTCTAGTTTCCGCACTGTAATAGTGTCTATTCTGTGATGACTAAACTGACATAAGAAATAAAATGGCGTCTGAAAAATACGTTCTTTAAAGATTTTTAATAAATTATACTTTATTTTGATATTAGTTCAAGAAGATTTGGTCGATTTTTGTGTAACTTATTAGGTCAAGATTTGTGTGTGAAAAGAAAATCGTAAAATACAGATATTAAGAACAGAAAATGTCACAAAATGTGACAGAATGGTCTGATGATGGTTTACAATTTATTTTTTTTGGTAAGAGACTGCCAAGTTTTTTTTACATTTTCAAATTCCTCGACCCTAAATTGGTCTATAAAAAATAAATTGTCAAAATCTGAAGAGTTGTCGTAAACTAGATTTTTTCCCAAGATTTTTAATTATTATGTTAATCGACACAACAGTGAACAAAAAATATACGTACCAAATATAAGAAAAATATATAGGGTGGTTCTTAAGTTATGATTAATTAAAAAAAAAGTGACAAAATTATTAAATCACTCTGTATTTAGGTTATAAAGAAAGATAAGTCCATTAAATATAGATTATTTTAAATTACTTCGGTGTACCTCATCTACTTTTACAGTATGCGAATTTCCCAAATGAATTAGAAAATAAATTAATTTGTTAGGGTACATATACTAAAATAATCAACTATAATTACCTGAAAACTTACCCTATTACTTTCAACACCTTCGACTAAAGCCCTCGTTCTCTCCGTAGCTTTAATAGTGGCTTTTAATACTCCATCGACATATACGTGATAACTTTCAATTTGATTTCCAGGTCCTATTCCTTCAGGAGCGGTCCACGATATCAGGACACTCTTATTCAATTGTCTTTCGAGGGTGAGTTGTCTAGGAGCCGGCACTAACACCGAGAAGAAAAGGTCAGCTGGATGGGGTCAAATTTGTGTCAGTCTAAAAGCTAGTAGAGGTGCTAAAAGTGTACCCCCAACGTTCGGAAGGACGCTTTATTCTTTATTTTTTTTATATATATATATATATATTAGTCAGCTCTCGATTGTTATTGTTACACTAAATGTTTATTTATAATAAACAAGTATTTACTTACTTACAGGGAGGGGTATATTATTAGAATCATATAAGATCTATTTAATCGAATTAATAAAAGATGGTGGTGGATCTAATAGTTACGGGCCAACTGTTATTTTTTTTTGTTATTTAATTTACTGCTAGTGAATTAATTGGCAATATATATAAAGTGCTCTAAAAATTGAAGAAAAAAAAAAGGTATTTTCTTTAATCATGCGGTTACCTAGTCATAAAGGTATCCCAGGGAGTGATATAGCAGATACTCCAGATCGTCTAGCGGCTAAAGCTGAAATGGTACAAGTATATATTTTTTTTTATAGATTTGGACATTTAACAGTCCGTTTATTAAAATTTTTATCAACGAATATGATAGTAACTATAAAAGATGAATGATTATTGACGTAATTTTAATTTGGATATTTGTAGCATGAAAATAATAAAGAAAATTAATAAAATTCAATAAAGTTGTGTTTTTTCATCCTATTGATTATGTAGGCAAGGGCGTAGATATGGGGGAAGGTAAAAGATCCAAGGATATCAAAAAAATTGCACGAAAAAAAGGAATTAAATGTATAAAATGTAGAGACATACATTTGTTTACTCCCCCCTCCCCCACACACACAAAGAAAAAAATGTGTTTTACAAAAAGAAGGTTTTCATCCCGAGGGTTAGGAGAAAGTAATCGAATCCGATAATCACTTTCGTAAATTATAGTTTAGATACAATTATGGAATCACAGATCCGGGAAAAAATGAAGGATTATTCCAGAAAATCATTGAAATAAACGCCGACAAGTATTTTTCTGCAGAAAATCACAGAAAAATGATATAGAAATGCCTCCACAGTTTCCAATAAGGATGTTTTTTCCTAAAATTCTTCTAGTGAACACAAAAAGATGGACAAAAACACATATAAAGTGCAACTTTTTACAAAAATAAGTTAATTTTTTTCTCGAAAGTTAGGAGAAAACTCTAAAAAAATCTAGAAAAAATTAAACATGAATTAGAAAAAAAGAAGCATGAATACATTTTTTTCTATAGTTCAATTTGAATTTAAAAAGAAGCAAGAATGCATTTTTCCACACTCGAATTTGAAAAAACCAGAAATGTATTTTTCCACAGTTAAATTTGAAAAAAAAAGCAGAAATGCATGTTTCCACACTCAAATTTGAAAAAAAGAAGCAAGAATGCATTTTTCCACACTCGAATTTGAAAAAAACCAGGAATGTATTTTTCCACACTTGAATTTGGAAAAAAAGAAGCAAGAATGCATTTTTCCACACTTGAATTTGGAAAAAAAGAAGCAAGAATGCATTTTTCCAGTTAAATTTGAAAAAAAAGAACAAAAAACGCATTTTTCCATACAGAAAATTGAAAAACAACGCAACAATGAATTTTTTTACATTTTGGACAAAAAGAAAAAAGAAATCACTTTCCGAATAATGGCTTTAGGAGGATCACACGTAACCAATTCCATTTGGCTCGTTTACACACAGAGGCGTATATATGAGGAGGATAAAGAGGGTAATTACCCATCTCAGAATACCAAAATAATAGCACGAAAAAAAGAAATAAAAATATATGAAATGTGTCTAAAAGTTTGATTATTTCTCCCTTAGGAAAAAAAATTATCTACGCCCTTATATGTAGGAACTTACCATTTACCCTAAAGATAGCTTTATAGAAAAATGAAAAGAAAAATTGTGATGTACTTAATTAACTGATTATTGGTAAATTTTTACTATTAACTTAACTTTAAAGAAGTGCTTAACTTGCAAAAATAACAACGTGCAACTATCGTAAAAAAAAGCGTGATAAAAAAAATATTCAAATATCGTGTGTGTGTAATTGTGCTTATATTGTAATTGTAATAAAATAGATAATTGAAAATTTTTTTTTTTAAATAATCGATTAATACCTGCAAATCTATAAATATTATTAATTTAATCATAACAATTTTCTAAATGTATAAATTTTCTCTTTTAATGGAATTATATAAATTGTTGTTAACCTCTTGAAATATTAATATTCAATGATTTAATAAAAATGGTTTCGAGAGCTGAATATATATTCTCAATTATTTATCATTGAGAATCAATTACCTGTTAAAATATATATTAATAAATAACCATTAGTCAATTTAAGAAGCTATATTATTTTTAGAAGCATAATTTCTATAGAACCTAAATGCGCAGAAGCCAATTTCAAACGAAAAAAAAAAAAAAATTGAGAAGCGCACTACCAATGTATCAACTACAATAAATGTAGCTCATTGAAATGATCAACAGCTATTATTACAGAAAAAAAATGGATTTATTTCAACCATGATTCAAATCCAACATGAATCGTCATATCGAAAAAAAAAAAAATCATATCAGCTGTTGTCTTTTTATTATAATTTTTTACGTATTTTATCTTATTTCTATTGTCTATAATTTAATTTATTTATCTCTCTCTCTCTCTAAGTGTCCATCTTTCATAATTAGAGATCTGCGAATTTCGTCTTTTATGTTATTTTTACTCTTTATGATGTTGTTCAAAGGCGTAGATATGAGGAGAATAAAGGGGGTAGTGACCCCCTTCCAGAACATATATATTTGTTAAAAAGTTTGATTACTCCCCCCTCCAGAGTAAAAATTACTACCGCCCCCAAGAAAAAAACTTATCTACGCCCTTGTATAGAGTGTATTTCACATTGGATACAATTATGGAATCACAGATCCGGAAAAAAGTGAAGGAAAATTCACGGAAAACACCAAAAAATTAAAGAATAGAAGAGCCCACAGTTTCCAATTGGAAAGTTTTTCCAAATGTTCTTCGAATGAAAACAAAAGTATGGAAAAAACACAAATAAAGTGCAAATTTTTCCGAAAATAAATAATATTTTCGCTAAATTTAGGAGAAATTAGGAAAAAAAAAGAGCAAGAATGAAATTTTCCACACTGAAATTTGAAAAAAAAGCAGGAACTGTCAATTTCAATAAAGAGAAACAAGAATGCATTTTTCCAGTTAAATCTGAAAAAAAAAGAGCAACAATACATTTTTCCGCACTCAAATACGAAAAAAAGAAGCGAGAATACATTTTTTGTCCATCCGTTTGTTAGCCTGATTCAACTGGATTCTCATTAGTACTTGTACGACCGAGATTAGCTTGTTTTTTCCTATTTTTTAGTATTTTTCCTATTTTTTTGTAGTTTTTTATCTATTTTTCCCAATTGTTCACTATTTTTCCTATATTTCTCACTAGTTTTCCCCTATTTTCTTTATTTTTCACTACATTCCCCATTTTTCCTATTTCTTTATAATTGTTACTGTTTTCTTTTATTTTATCCTATTTTCTTTATTTTTGCTTATTTTTTTATTTGAACTTATTTTTCCTATTGTTCCTAAAATTTCCCTATTTATTGATATTTTTCCTGTTTTTCATTATTTTTTCCCAATTTATTCCTATTGTTTTTTATATTTCATGTTTTTGCTCATTTTTTCCTAATTTTCACTAGTTTCTTTATTTTTTACCGTTTCTTCTTTTTTTTCCAATTTTTTCCTATTTTTCGGTATGTTTCCCTGCTTTTCTATATTCTATTTTGTTTTTCTCTATTTTTTTTATATTTTTCTCTAATTTCCCCGTTTTTCTCATTTCCCCCATTTCCTGCTATTTTTTACTGTTTTTGTCCCTATTATTATCTATTTATTTCTATTTTTTCTTATTTTCCTCTATTGCCAATATTTTCACATATATTTTCTTATTTTTCTCAATTTGTCTGTATTTATCTCTAATTTTCCTATTTTGTCTCTTTTTCTTATTTTTCCCAATTTTTCGCAAATTTTACTATTTTTCGCCCTATTTTCTCTAGTTTTAGCTATTTTACCGTGTTTTTTCTATTTCTTCATATTTTCTTGTTTTTTATTATTGTTTCCCAGTTTTTCTATATATATCCCTATTATTTTTTGTTATTTTATATGATCCACTTTTTTTATTTTTCCAAATATTGCCCAATTTCTAACTATTTATTATGGAATTTGCCTGAGTTTTTTAAATTTTTCTGTTTTTTCTTATTTTTCCCAAATTTCTTTATTGTGTCCTAACTTTCCCATTTTTTCTCCTTTTTTTTTTTTTTACTATTTTCCCAAATTTTCCAATTTTGCTTTATTTATTCCCATACATTTTCCTATTTTCTCTTTTTTTATTTATCCTATTTTTTTTTTAAGTTTTTATGTTTACCATTAGTTTTTCATATTTTCTTTATTTTTGCTTATTTTTCCTTAATTGTCCTAATTTGTAGTTATTTTTCCCTGTTTTGTTCTATTTTCTTCATTTTTTTTCTAATTTTCCCTACAATTTCAGTATTTTTAACTATTTTATCCATTTGTCCCTATTTTTTCCGAAATTTTCCTGTTTTCTCAATTTTGTTCAATTTTTCCCCATTTTTTTTCCCAACTTTATCAATTTTTTTACTATTTCGCTTCATTTGTTACTATTTTTTCGCCATTTTCTAACCGTTAAAATTAAAATTTTTCAAAATCCTTTCTTAGTTAATATATGTTCATAGTATTCGTGCTTCTGGTTTTTTTTTCGAATTTGTTGAAAAAAAAATGCGTTTTTATTGTTTTTTCCAATTTTTATGTAGAAAATCCATTCTTACTTTTTTCCCCAATGTATATGTGAAAAAAAAGCATTTTCGTTTTTTTCCACATTCGTCTGTGAAAAAATACTTTTTAATTTTTTTTTAATTTTTTATGTTTTTTATTTCAATTTTTTTTCAAATTCGTGTGCAAGAAAACGCATTTCTGGTTATTTTTTTTTTTAATTTTTTGTGAAAAAAATACAATCTTGATGTTTTTCTTCAAATTCGAGTGTGGAAAAAATGTATTATGAACGAGCTAAAAAAAGTTTTTCGAGATAAAGATGGAAATATACATTTTAAGATCCCCTGAGACACGATAAAGACCATTTAGTTTGTATGTCTGTCTGTTTGTATAATCCGATTGAGCTGAAATTTGGTATATGTGTTTGAGCTACTCAGTAGTTTTTGTACGACATCTGTCAAACGAAAGTGTCATTATCAAAAAATGACAGAAGCTGTAAAAATATTCGTCTCTGGATACTCGTCGGGAAAATTTTGGGCTGACACCATCACGATTTTTTCATTTTATCATAAAACACATTGTCCGCTCATTTTCTCGTTATATGAAACGAATAATCTATCGAATATGAACCTTAATAATTGTAATATCTTAAATCACAATTAATAACTATATACACAATGTGTACAAAAAGTAACCTAATACTTATTAATAATTCGTTTTTTAATATTTACAAAAAAAAAAAGATTTAAATACAATTTTTAGGAAATTTAAGCTATCACCCTGTATATTTAAAATTTATTTTTACTGATATTTATTTCCTTAAACTTTTATTAGAAACATATCAAAAAACGAAATATTAACAATATACATTTCTTTTTTGTACACACTGTATATTATTACCAGGTTGTAGCAGTAAAATGTCTACTTATAATTTAATTATATCTATCTATTCAAAACAATGTAATACATAAACAATATATAATAAATGTTATTTTTTTTGCTGTTGTTGTTGTTGTTTATGTGTTGCATTATTTTGAGCTGACTAAGTACGAAACGCCTTACGACTATTGGGCTTACAACACGAACACAACAAAAACTACTAAATTATCTTACTGGTTAAATACAAAAAATCCAATACTACTATTATAATATTGTTAATAAAAAAAAACTTTTAACAGTAAACAATCAAAAATCTATATAGAAATAAAATAAAATATTAAAAGTTAGAATGGTGGAAAACAATTTCAAGTATTTAATTCGATCTGTTCTAATAAATATTTATATATATATACAGGGTGTCCAGAGATGAAACCGACAAAACTTATTGGGTTATAGCGACTGCCAATATGATTGCAAAAAGTCATATAAAAATGTCCAAAACCGCTTCGTTACTGATTATACAGTGTGATTTGTGAATTTAGACAAAAAATTTAATCCGCCATACTAAATACAGCGATAACCCGATTTGATTTAAATTTGGTACATGAATTAAACTAAATGGCCTTAATAAGTAGCCCTTTGAACGAATCCAATATCAGGACCGGAATATTCTTTTTCTTCCATCTTAAGTTCTTGTAAGAATAACTCACCCTGTATAATGATTATCAAATAACTGAGCTCAGATTCGACTTTTCTTGGGTTATGAAAGTATTTTATAAAATTTTACTATTAACTAATTAAAGAAAATAACAATATTTATGTCTTGGTTTTGTAATTTTTTATTATAATAATCCATTTTTGATGGCATTTTATCCAAAAATTAATTTTTCGAATGAAAAAATTGAAAATAATAATTTATTATGGAACAACTGAAATGGTGCCAGAAACTTTTTTAACAAGTTCCTGTACCATTTTTTCCGTAGATTTCGAATCTGAGCTCAGATTTTTGATAATCATTATACAGGGTGAGTTATCCTTACAAGAACCTAAGATGGAACAAAAAGAATATTCCGGTCCTGATATTGGATTCGTTCAAAGGGCTACTTATTAAGGCCATTTAGTTTAATTTATGTACCAAATTTAAATCAAATCGGGTTATTTCTGTATTTAATATGGTGGATTGAATTTTTTTGTCTAAATTCACAAATCATACTGTATATCAGTAACGGAAAGGTTTTGGACATTTTTATATGACTTTTTGCAATCATATTGGCAGTCCCTATAACCCCCTAAGTTTTGTCAGTTTCATGTCTGAACACCCTGTATATATAAGTGATATTTAATATATAATATTGGATAACTTTTGTACTTAATCTAAAATCACGAAACTACACTAATATCTATAATATAACTATGTTCAAAAAGCTCCAAAAGCTATAAATACTTTTTTTAAGAACGTTATTTTTAATTACTTACATTGGTGGAGTTGTACTGAGTTGGCGACATTTATAAAAATTAGACAATTTATTTTGATATTTTTTACTTTGATTTTTTTTTTTTTTTTTTAAACTAACTGTTGAAAATGAGAAAAATAATTGATGGAATGATTACATGGCATTTTTTTTGGAACATAATAAGCACCACTTAATCAAGGTGATTTTTTTTAACATACATAAACAATTTAATATCTTAAGAAAAATTTTATTGAAAGATGAAAATCACTTTCGTTAAATGGTAAAATAAAAGATGTATGATAATGAAATAATCCGTTAAGAATTAATTTTCTTTCTCTAGTGTCTTATTGTTGTTTTTTAATTAATCATAAACATTTTCAAGGGCGTGGATATGTAATTACCCCTCCTCCCGAGAATACCAAAAAATTAGCACGAAAAGAAGGAAAAATATATGAAATGTAAAAACAGACAAATATACATTTGGAAAAAAGTGATTGAAAATTCACAGAAAATTCCAGAAAATCAAAGAAAAATGATATAGAAATGATTCCACAGTTTCCAATTTTAAAGGTTTTTCCTAAATTTTTTCTAATAAACACGATGGAAAAAACACATAATACAAATTAAATAAATTTTTTTACGAAAATTAAGAGAAAATCTAGAAAAAAGCACACATGAATTGGAAAAAACATGAATACATTTCTCCACAGTTAAATTTGAAATAAAAAAAAAACAAAAATACATTTTTCCACACTCAAAGTCGAAAAAAAGAAGCGAGAATATGTTTTTCCATAATTAAATTTGATAAAATAGAAGCAAGAATGCATTTTTCCACACTTGAATTTGAAAAAAAAGAAGCAAAAATCCATTTTTCCACACTCTAATTTGAAAAAAAAGCAGGAATGCATTTTTCCACAGTTAAATTTTAAAACAGAAAAAGAATACGTTTTTTCGCTGTTAATTTGAAAAAAAAGGAGCAAGAACGCATTTTTCCACACTTGAATTTGAAAATAAGAAGGAAAAATACATTTTTCATAGTTAAATTTCACAAATTAAAATTTAGAATTTTACTAATTTTTCGGTATATTGTTGAGTTGTTGCAAATTTTCACCTTTTTTCCAGAATTTTCCATATTTTTCATTATTTTCCCAAATTTTGGACGTTTATTGTATGTTTTTTATGTATTCCAATTTTTTTGATTTTAAATAATTTTTCACTATCCCAAGTTTTCACTATTTTTCCCAATTTTCCTATATTTGTCACTACTTTACCCTATTTTTCCAGTATTTCCCTTATTTTTTCACAACGTTCTCCTAATTTTCCCCATTTTTTCATATTTTTGAAATATATTCCGATTTTAGCCAATTTTTTATGATTTGTCCCAATTTTCCTCAAATTTTCACTGTTTTTCCAGAATTTCTCATATTTTTCATTGTTTTTCCCCATTTTTTACTGTTTTTAAAAATTTATTGCCATTTTATCGTATTTATTTAAATGTATTCCAATTTTTCATAATTTTCCATAATTTTCGACTATTTTTCCCTAAATTTCGAATTTTTTGCTATTTAGTTGTATATTTTTAATATATCCCAATTTTTCTAGATTTTCCAGATTTGACTCAATTTTTCACTATTTTCCAGATTTTCCCAACGTTTCACTATTTTTACCGATTTTTCTCTATTCTTCCTATTTTCTTTATACTTAACCAAATTTTTAATATTCTTCCTAATATTCCCAAATTTATCACTGTTTTTCCCGAGTTTCCCCAATCCATCATAGTTTTTCCTTATTTTATCCCCATTTTTTTCCAAATTTTCCGCTATTTTCCAGTTTTAACCAATTTTTGAAATTTCTTCTTATTTTTTCAATTTCATCCCAATTTTTCATTATTTTTCCCCTACTTTTCCTATTCTTTATAATTATCCCAGTTTTTAACTGGTTTTTCAGAGTTTTCCCTAGTTTTCATTATTTTTTACCAATTTTCATTTTTCACAACATCGGAAAATTACAACGGTATCTTATTAGTAATTTGCCGCTTTTTTTGCCGTTAATTAGTTGTGGAAAAATAAATTTTGCCGCTCTTTTTTTTTACCAAAAATTCAAAGACTTACTAACTTGATATCAAAAAATTAATAGCTGGAGAATTTGCCGCTTTTTTGTAGTCAATTAGATGTGAAAAATAAATTTTACCGCTCTTTTTTTTATTAAAAATTGAAACATCTCGCTAACTTGATATAAAGTTTACAAAAAAACAGCAAAAATGCATTTTTCACAAACAAATTTGACAAAAAAAAAACGGAAGCAATAATGCAGATTTTCCCACAGCAACTTATAAAACAAAACAAAAATGCATTTTTCATCACGGGAAAATGAAAAACAAAACCATAAACATTTGAAATTCAAAGCAAAAGTGCATTTTTCCATAAAGAAAATTGAAAAACAAAGGAACAATGCATTTTTTTTAAATCTTCTGTTGGATTACCCATCACCAATTTCCATCTGGCTCGTGTATATATGGGGAGGGTAAAAGGGATAATTACCCATCCCGGAATACCAAAAAAATAGCACAAAAAGACAAAATAAAATATATGAAATGTAGACAAGGACAAACATATATATTTGTTTAAAAGTTTGATTACTTCCCCCGCAGGAAAAAAAGTTATCTACGCCCTTGAACATTTTTTTATGCATATTTGCAATTATTAAGAGATTTTTAGTGATTATAATAATATTTAACAATGACGTAGTCCTTTTTATACTTTTTGAACATGTAGATGCAAATAAAAATGAAAAAAAAAAAAAAAAAATGAAAACATGCATTTTAGATTCATACCTATCTCACCTTCAGGTCCTTCGTCCTCATGGGTTTCAGTCATTTCCGCTATTTCATTAAGTCGTTGAACGTCCGCAGCGAAATTTTCTTGATTAATTTCTTCCTCTCTAAGAGTACTAAGAACTGCTTGATGGAATTCCAGAAGATCGTCACCTTAAAATTCATACACGTACGATAAAGCGACTCGGCATACTATATATCTATTATATATAATAAACCGGATGACAACGAGATGTAAATATTTTATTTATATTTACAGCTGACTTTTTTTATTTATTTAAATATTAAAGTAATTTTTAATTTATTTCCAAAAATAATTTTTTTTTTAATTTGGCGCGGAATAAATTGCACAAAAATAGTACAGATCAAAAAAAAAAAAAAGGAAATAGGAATATTCGTTAGTTTTGGTTAATAAATGTTTAAAATAGATGTAGGTACCTATTAATCTTTGTACAAAATGCGATGGTACCAATCCTCGTCTTCCATCTAAAAGCTCCGCGTCTAAATATCCTCCAGGACCAACCGGATCTCCCCAAACTAAAAGATAATCGCCTGCTTGAATACTTAATTCTTCTTCGACATCCGGTTCTGGATCGTATGAAAATCTAAGAAAAAAAAATTCATTTATATCAATAAAGCAAGTAGATTTTTTTACCATCCGAATTACATCCCAATGACCAATTTAATTTTTAATTCGTTAAAATATTCATTGTGCATGATCGTCAAAAATGGTTTAATTACAGGTTCTAAAAAAACATCGTAGAATTTCATAATTTAATTGAGTCTGTTCCCCATCGTCACAAATAAATTCTCAAATTTTTTTCCGATTTTTCGTGGATTTATGTTATTTTTTTTATATCCCGAATGTCCCAATTTTTTTGATTTCTTCGATTTTTTTCAGTTTTTTCCAATTTTGTCGAGTTTTTTCTATTCCAATTTTTTTGGCTTTATTCCGATTTTTCCTGGATTTTTCAGATTTCTTGATTTTTTGATTTTTCCAATTTCATAAATTTTTTTCCAATTTTTCCTGGATTTATTCGTTTTTACTTTAATATTCCAATTTTTTTTAATGTCCCGATTTTTTTGATTTCTTCGATTTTTTCAGTTTTTTCTAATTCTTTTATTTTTTTTTCGAGTTTTTTCTAAATTTTTTCTATTATTTCCAATTTTTTCCGATTCTTCCTGGATTTCTCAGATTTCTTTTTTAATTTCTTGATTTTTTCGATTATTCCAAATTCTCAAATTTTTTTCCGATTTTTCCTGGATTTATTGGATTTTTTTTTAATATTTCAATTTTTTTTTAATGTCCCGATTTTTTTGATTTCTTCGATATTTTCAATTTTTCCAATATTTCCAATTATTACCAGATTTTTCAAAATTTTTTCAATTATTTCCAATTTTTCCTGGATTTTTTTTTTTTTATTTTTTTAAATGTCACGATTTTTTTCGATTTATCCAACTTTTTCTAGTTTTTTCCTAATTTTTATCATTTTTTTCCATATTTTCATCTGTATTTCCATATTTTGTCCTAATATCTCTATTTTTCAATTTTTTTTTCAATTGTTTCAATTATACTCCATTTCTTCGATTTTTTCAATTTTTCCGATCTTTTTTCGATTTTTTCAGGTTTTCTCAAAACTGGTTTTTTCTGGATTTATTCGATTTGTTTTCGTTTCTCGATTTTTTTCATTTCTTCGCTTTTTCCAATTTTTATCAATTTTTCCAGATGTTTCCAGTTCTTAATAGTTTTTTTAAAATTGTTTCCTAATTTCTCGATTTTTTGGCTTTTACCTACTTGATTTCTTGGTTCTTTTTTTTCAATTTTTCCAATTTTTTCCGACCTTTCTATCTTAAACAGTCAAGAATTTTAGCACAAAGTAGCAATACTACCTGAAATAATTTTAACAATCAACAAATACTTTTTTTCAAGATGGGATGCAATTCGGATGGCATCTTTTCTTGGTTGGTTATAATCAAAATTTTTGAGATGCAACTCGGATATCTCTAATTATATTAGATAATACATAGATTTTTTTTCGTGTTATTTATTACCTGGCTATGTAGACCGAACATCTTCCTTTCCCGGGTATATCCAGCATATCGACTTGACCTTCAGTGCTCATTTGTCCATTTAAGAAATTTCTATCTGCTGCTGTATGTAGAGTACTCCAATCGGAATCGAGTCCATCTGTAAGCATCCTCGGTCTCAAATCTGATATACCAGACATTGTGGTGCCGCCCCATGGGGGCGGATGGGGAGTTACAGGGGTGGCAACACGGCGAGTACCTTTAAATTGCAATTTAAAGGGTGTGTGTTAGTACTAGCATTTTAATCGGAAAAAGATGACGAGTAAAATGCACTAGTACTAAAAAGAAAGGAACTAGAAAATGACCAAGATGAGTGCAAATGAGAGAAAGTTTCACACAAATAGAAATAAGACAGAAGATTATATCTATATAATACTGAATTCTAATGATATAAAATATATAATGTAAATGGGAACTATGGTTGCTATATAAAGTAAATATTTTAAAAAGTAATTTATATTTAGTTAAAAACAATTGGTAATCTCTTACCAAAAAAAATTTATGACCATCATCAGACCATTCTGTAACAATATTTTTCTTATAACGTTATCTCTTCTTAATATCTGCGTTTTACGATTTTCTTTTCACACACAAATCTTGACATAATAAATTACACGAAAATCTACAAAATATTCTTGAACTTATATCAAAATAAAGTATAATTTATTAAAAATCTTTAAAAAACGTATTTTTTAGACGCCATTTTTTATTTTACGTCATTTCATACTAGAGATGTGGTGTTATTTTACGACCTGTGATTTAATAACTGTGACTGTTCAGTCACGGATTGTTCCAGTTCCGGTTCCGTAAAAGTGATTGTACAAGTTCCAAGATTCTATTTTCATTGAAAGTCTCGTTTACCGTTCACGCTGTTTCGTAGTTTGTCGTATATTAGTAATAGGACCGTAATAGTAATTTCTCGTTATGTACATATTTTTAAAATAGCTACCTTTACAATAAAACTAATTTAGAATTAAAATTATGTATTTAAAACAAAGAATTTTGAAGTCATATTGTTCCAAGAAATTATTCATACATTTTTAATATCGATATATACAAAAAGCGACTTTATACAAGAAACACAATAAATATAAAACATTTGGAAATTTCTACGTTCTCGGCAATCTTCGGTAGAATCGTGAAGTTCAAATCATTTCGTTCGTCATTAATCACGAAAAAATATAAAATTATAAGTGAATATTGTTATTGTTTACCATTGAAACGTGTCACAACTCGGGAAAAAAACTGTGATTTGTACTTGTTATTTTTCAGGAACAGTTATTCCACTAAAAATTAGTTACAGCACATCTCTACATTTCATTCATAAATAAACCACAGAATATACACTATTACAGTGCGGATACTAAAATATAGTGTAAACTAGAATGGGTGACATGAATTTAATTATCTCAAGTAACAAACGCGAGAGAGTGAACTATTCGGACAAAAAAAAAATTTGAATTTTTAAAACTATCGTCAAACTATTCTCGCACAATTTTTTTTGGAACATCTCTTCTTATTATCTGTTTTTTACGATTTTCATAAATCAAGATAAGGAACATGGAAATTGTCAAAATATTTTTGAACTAATAATCAAGATGAGTATAATTTATTAAAATATATTTGTACATTTCAGAAACTCAACGCGGAAACTCTGGATTAATAACGTAAAAAATTAAATGGCGTCTGAACAATATGTTCTTCAAAGATTTTAATAAATTGGTATTAGTTCAAAAAGATTTTAACAAATTACATGTTCCTTATTTAGATTTGTGATTAAAAAAAAATCATAAAAAAATAGTTTGATGATAATTTTAAAAATCCATAATTTTTTTGTTCAAGGTCACCCATTCAAGTTTCCACTATATTTTAGTTTCCGCACTGTAATAGTGTATATTCTGTAGTAACTGTATGAGTAAAAAGTAGAGATGTGCTGTAACGAGTTTTTAGTTGAAGTAACTGTTCCTGAAAAATCACAGCTTTTTTTCCCTAGTTGTGACCTCAGATAAAGGAACTACTAGACACTGGTATCTGCCATTTTGCGTTTGTCCATGCGCAACTCATTTCGGAGATCCTCGGGCCTAGTTCCACACTTCTCTAATTTTTAACGTAACGGTCGGACAATCTATACTCATCCAGTGTTGCCGATTGGCGCATAATTATGCGATTTGCGCATAAAAAGCGAATAATTACAACGTCCCAATTTTCTACAAACATTTTACAAAAAAACTCCTTTTTTACTTTTTTTATTAGGCTTGGCAACACTTTTACTTATAGAATCCCTGGGAAAGACAAAACGTCAAATAGGTCAAATGTTATCAAACAAATCATGTCGAATAGCCCAGGCAACTGAGGCCTCAAAAGAAGACCAATAGAATGCGAGAATATTATGCAACGTTCAAATATTATTCGGGATTCTAGGTATTGCCTATTCTAGGTATATATTTTAATTGTAGGACCGTCCCTAAGAGCGTTTTTTCACACGTAGCAATATTTTGTGAGCAATAAAAAGTCATCACACTCGATATATTGCAAATGATTTTCACACGAGGTATAATTGATGCAATAAATGGTACTATAGAATTTGCGGTGTTGCCTATTTTTATAATTAGTTAAGTTAGTTGGTATTCTATCAAAATATAGAGAAGACGTAGAGTTTTTATAACTTGCTCTTCTTCAAAGAAGAGAACAAAAGGAGTCCTGAAGGATCTTTGCATTGTGAAATCAAAAAAAAAAAAAAAATATAATTAAGATTATTAATTTAATAATATTCAAAATATTAACTGTTCGTATTTCATTTTCCTTCTCTTTGAGAAACTGAAAAACTTCATTCCACGCGATTTGTCCCATAAACATGGTTTTTGCTACACCTGTAGCCGAATGGTGCTATCAATCATCAGTAAGTCGCCCGGAACGCCACGGAAAATAATAATAATAACCGTCCCTTCTCCGCACAAGCCTTTGGATTCTGGGATTCACTCGTTTGGAGGTAAAATATAGGCAAATTATTATTATTATTATTTTCATTGTTATTCTATAACACGTATTTCTCGCAACGCTGTTTAAATGATACTAAAAAAATTGAACCTATTAAAAAAAACCCCTGCTAAATATTTAATTTATTCATATTTTATAGTATATATTTGCAACACAGCTAAATAAATTGCTACTATAAACAGCGAATAGTGTGAACACTTGCATAAACATACATGATTTTGCGATAGAAAAATATTGCTGCCATAAATTTATCGCATCGCGTTCCATGTGAAAATGAATCAATTAAATGCATGTATTTTAGGTATAAAGCGATATTTCTGCAACATATTGCTCCGTGTGAAAACGCTCTAACGAAAACTAAAACTGCGTTTACCAAACTAACGCATCTGCATTTATTATCTCTCTCATTTGTTTTTACTAAATCGCATAATTTTTAACAAAAACGCATAATTGACTGAACAGTTACAGGTATTAAATAACAGGTCGTAAAATAAAATCACATCTCTAGTAAAATGACATAAAAAAACAAAATGGCGCCTTAAAAATATGTTTTTTAAAGATTTTTAATAAATTATACTTTATTTTGGTATTAGTTCAAGATTTCGTCGATTTCCGTGTAATTTATTAGGTCAACATTTGTGCGTGAAAAGAAAATCGTAAAACGCAGATATTAAGAAGAGATAATGTTATAAAAAAAAATTATTACAGAATGGTATGATAATTTTTTTTTTGGCAAAAGTTTTTTTAACATTTTCATGTTCCTCGACCCCAAATTAGTCTATAAAAAAATGTCAAAATCTGAGAAGTTGTCTTAAAACTAGATTTTTTCCGAAATCATCGTGCTAAGTATTAGTAATAGAATTATTATTAGATAAAAGTACAAATAAACACTTACCGAAATCAACGTCATCGATTTGTTTCAATTTAATGGTCATAGGAGCTCCTGAAAGTGGTAAACTATTAAACTGGGAACTCAACGGATTGGAGAACGTCACATTATTATTAGCGAAACTCGTAGAGACTACGGGATTAATAGGATTCGAATACGGGAGAGTATATTGTGTAAGAGAACTTGTAACGGGATTAGTAAATGTCGGATTATTGAACGAGGTTTGTTGTAGGGCGGATGAATTATTTGTGAGGGGATTGTTAAATGTATTCGATATAGCTGTTTGGTTGTAATTTGTTCCGCCCATGGAAGTTCCTAAAGTACCCATCACATTTGTGCCTATACTCGAGAGATTTGGAGGCAGAGATGAACCTAAAAAAATTACAATTATGTATATGATTTGATAATATTCAATTGGTCTTACCTAACATACTAGTATGTCCCAAACTACCACCCATTCCCATAGAATGGTGACTGATGTTATTCATTGTAGTACCCATACCTGTACTTTTATTAGTATAATGATGACTCAAACTATTATATTGCGTTGAGCTTGGATTGTATGTTCCAATATTAACCGGATTAGATGGTATGTAACTACCCGATAAGTTAGAATGTTGGTATGCTGCGTTTTGTCCCATTCCGGTGTTCATTGTCGGGTATAAACTTGGTGTGGTATGAGACATCGTTATTGGAGATATCGGGGGACTACATTCTCCTAAGGCGTGGGAACTTACACTGGTTGCTAAACCAGTCCCTAAAAAAAGTTAAATATTTGATTTCTAGATAACAGATTATTAAAATTGATTATATCGCAAGTTTATTCATAAAAAAAATTATTAATTATGATATTTTAATCTATTTTCCATTTTACAGGCCTCGTTTTTCTTTAAGGTTTATTAGTTATCAATATTGAAAAATATTTTTAGTATAACGCGACAATTTGTGAAAATATCAAAGTCAAGGGAGTAGATATGGGGACAATAAAGGGGGTAATTACTCCAAGAATATCAAAAAATAGCAGGAAAAGAAAAAATATGAAATGTGGAAACGGACAAACATATATTTGTCTAAAAGTTAGATTACTTCTCCCTTTGGAAAAAAATTTATCTACGTCCTTGGACACAAGATGGTTTTATCGCGAGGGTTAGGAGAAAATAATCAATCAAATAATCTTACTTTCGCAATTGAAAGTTTAGATATAATTATAGAATCAAAGGTCCGGAAAAAAAGAAAAATTCACGAAAAACTCCAGAAAATCAAAGAAATAAACGCTGAAAAGTATGTTTCTGCAGAAAAATAGAGAAAAATGATATAGAAATGCACTCACAGTCTCCAATTGGGAACTTTTTTAGTAAAATTCCTCCAATGAAAACGAAAGTATGGAAAAAACACATTGAAAGTGCAAATTTTTATAAAAATAAATAAATTTTTTCATGAAAGTTAGGAGAAAACTCTAAAAAGGCCTAGAAAAAATCACACATGAATTGGAAAAATGGCATTTTTCCACAATTCAATTTGAATAAAAAAAAGCAGGAATGAATTTTCCCACTGTTAATTTAAAAAAAAATAAGTAAGAACGCATTTTTCCACACTCGAATTCGAGAAAAAAGCAAGAATACATTTTTCCATAATTAAATTTGAAAAAAGAAACAAGAATTCATTTTTCCAGAGTTAAATTTGAAAAAAAAAGAGTAAAAATGCATTTTTCCACACTCGAATTCAAAAAAAAGCAAGTATATTTTTTACCAGTTAAATTTCACAAATTAAAATTTAGAATTATAATTTCTCGGTAAATTGTTGAGTTGCTTTAGTGCACTTTACAGAAAACAGCAGAAATGCATTTTCCAAAAATGCATTTTTCCTGTTTTTTTTTATATATTTTTTAAGTGATTTTAGCAGAAATGTTTTCACTGTTTTTCAACTTTTCCTCCTATTTTTCACTAATTTCCAATAATTTTCAAAATTTCCACAAATGTTCATTTTCCAAATATTTCACAATTTTTTCTGATTTTTCCCTATTCTTTATTATTTTTCCCTATACCATTTGTCAAGATTTTTACGAATTTTTCATTATTTTCTGCTCTTTTTACCAAAATTTTTAATTATTTTTCCAGATTTTTTTTTCACTATTTTTTCTTTATTTTTCACTATTTTTTCCAATTTTTTCTTTATTTTTCCAAATTTTGTCCTATTTTTACTGATTTTTTTCAATTTTTCTTAATTTTTATGTTTCTACAAATTTTTTTAATATTTCCCCTACTTTTCCCGATTTCTGCCACTTTTTCAATATTTTTTTCGATTTTGCAATTTTTTATATTTATCCCAATTTTTTTATTATTTTTCGCCATTTTTCCAGATTTTCTTTAATTTCCCTTATTTTTTAACATTCTTCCCTATTTATTCCGAATTTTTTCCCAAATGTTTCATATTTTTCCAGATTTTATCCTATTTTCACTATTTTTCTCTATTTTTTCCCTGTCTTTCTTTAGTTTTCTTTGTTTTTCCCTATTTTATCTCTCTTTTTTGTTTTTGCCTTATTTTCCCCCTAATTTTGACAATTTTTCCATTTTTTCGTTTTTTTCAATATTTTTCTCGATTTTTCCCAATTTTTTTACTGGTTTTACCGATTTTCTCCTTTTCCCAATTTTTCACTATTTTCCCTATATATTGTTGCTTTTTTACCAATTTATATGTGGAAAAAATGCGTTTTTGTTGAATTTTAATATTTTTTTAATGTGAAAAAATGCATTTTTGTTTTTTTCACATTCGATTGTAGAAAAATGTGTTTTTATTTCTATTTTTTTTTTAATTTTTGTGCAATGCATTCTTGCTTCTGTTGTTTTTTTAAATTTTTGTGAAAAAATACAGTCTTCATGTTTTTCTTCAAATTCGAGCGTGGAAAAAATATATTGTGAACGAACTAAAAAAAAGTTTTTCGTGATAAAGATGAAAATATACATTTTAAGATCCTCTGAGACACGATTAAGACCATTTAGTCTGTCTATCTGTCTGTGTGTATTCTTCCACGATATAACCCACACGTTTAATCCGATTGAGCTGAAATTTGGTATATGTATTTGGGCTACTTAGTAGTTTTTGTACATCTGTCAAACTAAAGTGTCACTATCAAAAAAATGACAGAAGCTGTAAAAAATCTTGATACTCGCCGGGAAAATTTTTCGGGTGATACAACCGATTTTTTTAGTTTTATTTTTGTATCTTAAAAACATCTAAAATTAATAAATCTATCTACTATTATTTTATTATTCATATTTGTTTCTAAACATAATCTAAGCAATAAAATTTTCTACAAAAAAAAAAACCCTTTTTAACATAAAGAAATTAATCAATTAAAACTTGAAACTGAGAAAGCATAAATAAAATAAAAAATGCACTATTTAAGATTATTAACTATATACAGGGTGATCCACCGATAACGCCTTAGTCTGTACACCAAAAACTAAACACTTTTTTTTAAAATCTGTTTTCACAGTAAGATTTATATCAGAAAAGACAACAAATCCAAAAATATTTTAAATTATACAGGATGCTCCAGGAAAGTGTCATAAATTTTTTTAAATGAAACTCCCTATATTTTTTTATATTTTTAGACTCGTTCCGAGAAGCTGATTTCAAAAACCTATTATACTTATATTCTAGAATAAATAGTTTTGAAGTTATAAACAATTGAAAATCGAATTTTTTCAAACGACATAAAATCGGATAAAACGGCTTACATGTCCCTATCTTAAATTCTACTTGATGGCATAAGAACAAAATGTATATAGGGTAATCAAAAGTACGCAAATTTTGATCACCCTGTATAGATTTTGTTCTTATGCCATCAAGTAGAACTCAAAGAGTTAAGATAGGGATATGTAAGCCGTTTTATCCGATTTTATGTCGTTTGGTCGTATCAATCACTTAAGGCCAATTTTGAAAAGAATCGGCTAATAATTCCATATCTTGTCCGCCATCTTGAATTTATTAATTTTGAAAAAAAAATCAAAATCTCCAACACCAAAAAACCCCATGCACCAAATTTGAATGGAATCGGTTAATAATCATAAATTTCGTCCACCATTTTGGAGTCGCCATCTTGAATATATTTATTTTGAAAAACAAATTCATAATCTCCGACCCCAAAAATACCCAAATACCAATTTTGAAAAGAATTTGATCATAATCACATATCTCGTCTGCCATCTTGAATTTATTAATTTTGAGAAAAAATTTGAAATCTCTAACCCCAAAAACCTCCATATGGCAATTTTGAAGGAAAACTGTCCGTCCGTAATGAAATATCTATAAAATATATTTGGGATTTATATTTATGATGATTTTACGTATTTATCGAAGATAAACAAACAAACAAAATTAGTTTTACAGCATTGCCATATCCCAGCACAGCTCAGAGATTTTCTTTCTCTTGGCATAAAATAAAATAAGATTAAAATTATATTGTATAGTAGACCAGATAAATAATATGAAATAAAATGTCACTACTAAAACGAGTAAATAATTTGGTCAAATGTATGCTGAAATAAATCGTAAATAAGACATATTGCTACATCTGTTGAATAATAGATTTATGAAATTTGACATTAATATGACATATGTCACATTTAGTTATTGTTATGAATATTGGAGTGTGCCACTGCGGCTTTAAAACTTTTTCTCTGCATTATATTTCTTAGTCACCATTTTATACATGTAAGTGTCAACTTAAAGATAATTAAGTTCAAGGTCATCCATTTACGTTTCCACTATATTTCAATTTCCGCACTGTAATAGTGTATATTCTGTGGTTTATGTATGAGTAAAATGTAGAGATGTGCTATAACTAGTTTTTAGTGCAGTAACTGTTCCTGAAAAATCACAAGTACAAATCACATCTTTTTTTCCCGAGTTGTGATACATTTTAATAGCAAACAATAACAATATTCACTTATAATTTTATATTATTTCGTGACTAATGACGAACGAAACGATTTGAACTTCACGATTCTGTATAATTTAAAATATTTTTAAAGTATTGTCTTTTCTGATATAAATCTTACTGTGAAAACAGATTTAAAAAAAAGTGTTAGTCTACAGACCGAGTGGACCACCCTGTATATATATTCATGCTGTCGAAGGGGTGTGTTAAATTGTGTTCCATTTTTTTTTTATTAAAAAAATGGAATATATATGTATTGATCATTTTTAACTTTGGACAATTTATAAAAAAAAATATATAAATTTATATAAAACATAAGAAATACCTTCTCTGAGATTTTTAAATCACTCTCGGGTATATACCAAAAAGCTGCATTCTTTGACGTGACTATTTAACACATTAAAAAAAACACACTAATACACTAAAATAATTAGAAACAAAAGGTAATAATATAATACTAATTATTTAAAAAAATAAATGTCGATAATTATTTTATTTGTTATTATATAGTTTCCTGAAGGAGAATCATGCAAGTGTCGAAACTTTTAAAATCGATCGGTCCGAGCGTGTTTCTCATTTTTAGAAAATAAACTTGTAACATATATTTTACATTATTCAATAACAACGAAAATAATGAAATAGTCAAAATACAATACAAGGGCGTAGATATGGGAAGGGTAAAAGGGGTAATTACTCACCCCCTAGAATATCAAAAAATAGCACGAAATGAAGAAATAAAATATATGAAATGTTTCCACACTTGAATTTGAAAAAAAAAACAAGAATGTATTTTTCCCTACAAAAAATTGGAAAAAACATCAAACATCCATTTTTCCCTACGAAAAATTGGAAAAAACAGCAAAAATGCATTTTTCACAAACAAATTTGACAAAAAACGGAAACAAAAATGGTAACTGAAAACCAAAACAAAAAACATTTTTTCACATAAAAAAGAAAAAAATTTCGATTTTTATGGCCCAGGAAAATTCATAAAAAAATTGTAAGTTTATTAAAAAAAACAAAATTGATTTTCTTTGCCAAATTGACGCAATTTTTACATTTTGCTTTCAATTTTTTTTACATTTTCTCTTAAAATATCGAATACTTATAGCCCAGGAAAATTGATAAATAATTGTTAATTTATCAACAAAAAATTGATTAACTTCTCAAATTGTCCAATTATATCATTTTAACGATTTTCCCAATTTTTTACAAAATTTGGATTTCTTATAGCCCAAGAAAATTTGTCAATAATTGTATAATTATTAAAAAAATTATATTTTTTTTCTCAAATTGTCCAATTTTAATATTTTAATGCGATTTTACCGATTTCTTATAAAATTTCGATTTTTTATAGCCGAGTAAAATTCATAAAGAAATTGTAAGGTAATTAAAAAAAAATTTCCTTACCAAATTGACCGAATTTTAACATTTTGCTACAATTTTATCAATTGTTTTTTACATTTTCTCTTAAAATTTCGTTTACTTATAGCCCAGGAAAATTGATAAATAATTGTAAAATTATTTAAAACAATTTTCATCTTCTTTCTCAAATTGGTCCAATTTTAACATTTTAATTCGATTTTAACTATTTTTTTTATAAAATTTCGATTTTCTATAGCCCAGGAAAATTTACAAAAAAAATGTAAAATGATTAAAAAAAACAGTTTTAATTATTTTTGTTAAATTGTTCAGATTTTTACATTTTGCTACGATTTTATCAATTTTTTTTTCATTTTCTCTAAAAATTTCGATTTCTTATAGCCCAGGAAAATTCATAAAAAATTGTAACTTGATTAAAAAAAAAGTTGTAATTTTTTTATCAAATTCTTTCAATTTTTACATATTGTGTTTTCCAATTTCTATAAAATTTCGATTTCTTATAGCCCAAGAAAATTCATAAAAATATGTAAAATAATTAAAAAAAAAATCAAGTTTAATTTTCTTGTCAAGTCATCCCAATTTTAATATTTTAATAAGATTTTATCAATTTTTTGTACATTTTCACTTAATTTCGATATATTTATAGCACAGGAAAATTCATACAAAATAGTAACTTAATTAAAAAAAATATTGTAATTTTGTTTATCAAATTCTTACATATTGTTTCCCATTTTCTCTATTAATTCCAATTTCTTATAGTCCAGGAAAATTCATACAATATTGTAAAATGATTAAAAAAACCAGTTTTAATTTTTTTGTCAAATTTTCAGAATTTTTACGTTTTTGCTACGATTTTTATTAAATTTCTTGACATTTTCTCTTAAAATTTTAATTTCTTATAGCCCAGGAAAATTCATAAAAAATTGTAAAACAATTAAAAAAAAAACCAATTTTAATTTTTTTTGTCAAATTGTCAAAATTTTTACGTTTTTTCTACGATTTTTATTAAATTTCTTGACATTTTCTATTAAAATTTTAATTTCTTACAGCACAGGAAAATTCATAAAAAATTGTAAATTGATTAAAAAAAAAAACAATTTTAATTTTTTTGCCAAATTGTCAAAATTTTTACGTTTTTTCTAAGATTTTATTAATTTTCTTGACATTTTCTCTTAAAATTTTAATTTCTAATAGTCCAGGAAAAGTGCATTTTTCCACAAAAAAAAATTTAAAAACAAAGCAACAATGCATTTTTCTACACCTTGAACAAAAAAAGAAAAAAAAAACAATTCCCGTAGGATAACCCGCAATCAATTCCATCTGGCTCGTTTACACGCAAGGGCGTATATATGGGGGGGTAAATTGGGTAATTTGCCACCCTAGAATAATAAAAAAATAGCACGAAAAGAAATAAAATATATGAAATGAAGAAATGGATAAACATATTTGTCTAAAAAAGTTTCTGATTATTCCCTCCCACAGGAAAAAAAAGTTATCTACGCCTTTGTTACCCTTGATATTGTCTCGATTGCATGCGTTATTTGTGGAAAAAGGAAGAAAAAAAAAAAGGAGAAAAAAATCTAATAAAGCGTAGCGCAATATTTTTCCAAATTTCCTTGTGTTTCTAATTACCATTTTTTTTTTTTTTTGCCTACCCCTCTAACTTACCCAAAGTTGTAGAGCGACTATGGTCTAATTCAGCTAATATTCTGTTATCTTGTTCTATTTTAGCCATAATTCGTTCTATTTCTGTACCTTTATTGCCCCAGGATTGGCCGCCGCTGCCGCCACCACCACCGCCGCCCCCGCCCATGTTGTTCGACATCTGAACACATTGCATACCAGTGCCGCCGATTCGTCCTCTTTGCGACGATGCCAGTTCCAATTGAAGCTCTTCGCATCTTTTAAGAAAAGAAAAAAAAAATACGAAAATGTCAAATAAATAAACAAAAAAAAATATATGACAAAAGATCAACA
Organism: Neocrepidodera transversa; assembly: GCA_963243735.1. Classification (NCBI taxonomy): domain Eukaryota; kingdom Metazoa; phylum Arthropoda; class Insecta; order Coleoptera; family Chrysomelidae; genus Neocrepidodera; species Neocrepidodera transversa. Next base: position 130,561 of record OY725345.1, on the reverse strand, counting down.
AAAGTCGAAAGAAATTGAAAAAAAAAATCAAGAAAAATAAGAAAAAGTTGAAATAATCGAAAACAACAGAAAAAATGTAAAATAAATAATCAAAAAAAAAATAAGACAAAAGATTAACAAAAGTCGAAAGAAATCGAAAAAATCAAGAAAAATTTGAAAACAACCGAAAAATATTAGAAAAATGAGAAAAAAAATACGAAAAAACAAAAATATATCGAAGGATAAGAAAAATTAGAAAAAAAGGAAAGACATGGAAAAAAAATTGAAGGACGAGAAAAAAAATTAGAAAATATTGAAAAAAATCAGAATAAAACGTGAAAACAAAAATAAGTGAAAAAAATTGCAAAAAAAAACAGAAATAATCGAAAAAGAAAAAACATGGTAAAATATAAAAAAAATTATAAAAAAAAAATAATATAAACGTAATAAATATTTTACCTGACTGTTTCTAATGCGACTTTTTTTTCTAGTTCTCTCACTCTGGATTGTCTCGCTTCAAGTGTTTCTGGTCCGCATCCTCTGAGGGCCTGAAGAGCGTCTGCATGTTGACGTTCAAGGTCAACCCTTCGGGCTTCCGCCGTTCTAAGTTGCATTTCCAAATCCATGCCCTAAAAAACAACAACATTTTTTTATATATAACTTTTCTACACGAAGTCTCTTTAATATCTGGATTTTTACTTGTTTTTTCCTATTTTTTATTATTTTTTCGTTTGATTTATTTTTTTTTGTTTTCTCAATGTTTCACAATGGCTATTTTTTTTCCTATTTGTTGTGTTTTCTTCTATTTTTCCCTACTTTCTCCTGTTTTTCCCTAAGTTTAACTATTTTTTCCTAATTTCTTTATATTCTCGTATTTTTTCCTATTTTTCACCATTTCTCCTTATTTTTCAGTATTTTTCTCAATTTATCCCTATTTTCCTCATTTTTTTATATTTTCCATTTTTCTTGATTATTTTTACTATTTTTTCTTGTTTTCCCTAATTTTTCACTATTTTCTCGTATGTTTCCCCATTTTTCCAGATTTTTATTTATTTATCTCAAATTTCTCCATTTTCTTTCCTATTTTCTCCCATTTTACCCCATATTTTCCTATTTTTCCCAATTATTCGTAATTTTTCTGTTGTTCATTTATTCTGTTTTTCCTATTTTTTTAATATTTGTCCCTATTTGTGCTTATTTTTCTCTATTTTGCTCCATTTTCTCTATTTTTTCCTATTTTCCCTATTTCTTCATATTATTATTTTGTTCTGTTTTTCCCTATCTATCTCTTTCATTTTCTATTGTTTTTCCTTTTTTTCTCTATTTTCCTTATTTTTTCTATTTTCTTCATACTTTTTCCTATGTTTCCCAAATCTTTACAATTTTCCTTATTTTTCCTTATTTTCCTCTATTTTTCCATCTTTCTATTTATTTTTCACTATTTTTCACTATTTTCCCATTTTTCTGTATTGATCTCTGATTCCTCTATTTGTCTTTTTCAAATTTTCTTATTTTTTCAAATATTTTCCTATTTTTCCATGTTTTTCCTATTTTTTATTATTATTCGCAAATTTCTCCATTTTTCTCCTATATTTTCTATTTTTTATCTTTTTTTTTCCCAATTTTCCTATTTCTATCTAATTTTTCCTGTTTTCCCCATCTTTATTTATTTTTTACTTTTTCCCATATGTTTCCGTATTTATTTTTTAATTCAAATATTTTTTTAAATTTTTCTTATTTTCTACAATTTCCCATTTCTTCTTTTTCACTATTTCTTACTATATTTCCCATATTTTCTCACTTTTTGTTATTTCACCCTATTTTTTCGGATTTTATTCTATTTTTCCCAATTTTTCACTATTTTCACTATTTGTTCAATTTTTTCCTATTTTTTATATATATATTTATATTTTTCCTTAATTTCTTTTAGTTTTTCCTATTTTTATTATTTTTTCTTATTTTTCCTATTTGTCTTTCGTTAAATTTATTTTTTTTCTAATTTTTCCGAACAAGGACGTAGATAACTTTTTTTTCCCGAAGGAAATAAACTTTTAAACAAATATATATTATTTCATATAAATTGTCAAAATTTTTACGTTTTTCTAATATTGTATAAATTTTCTTGACTTTTTCTCTTAAAATTTTAATTTCTTATAGCCCAGGAAAATTCATAACAAATTGTAAAATGATTTAAAAAAAAACTTTTTTAATTTTTTTTGCCAAATTTCAAAATTTTTACATTTTTCTACGATTTTTATTAAATTTCTTGACATTTTCTATTAAAATTTTAATTTCTAATAGCCCAGGAAAATTCGTAAAAAATTGTAAAATGATTTTAAAAAAATCAATTTTAATTTTTTTTGTCAAAATGTCAAAATTTTTACGTTTCTTTAAGATTTTATTAATTTTCTTGACATTTTCTATTAAAATTTTAATTTCTAATAGCCGAGGAAAATTCATAAAAAATTGTAAAATGATTTAAAAAAAACCAATTTTAATTTTTTTTGTCAAAATGTCAAAATTTTTACGTTTCTTTAAGATTTTATTAATTTTCTTGACATTCTCTATTAAAATTTTAATTTCTAATAGCCGAGGAAAATTCATAAAAAATTGTAAAATGATTTAAAAAAAACCAATTTTAATTTTTTTTGTCAAAATGTCAAAATTTTTACGTTTCTTTAAGATTTTATTAATTTTCTTGACATTTTCTATTAAAATTTTAATTTCTAATAGCCGAGGAAAATTCATAAAAAATTGTAAAATGATTAAAAAAAAAACCAATTTTAATTTTTTTTCTCAAAATGTCAAAATTTTTACGTTTCTTTAAGATTTTATTAATTTTCTTGACATTTTCTATTAAAATTTTAATTTCTAATAGCCGAGGAAAATTCATAAAAAATTGTAAAATGATTAAAAAAAAAACCAATTTTAATTTTTTTTCTCAAAATGTCAAAATTTTTACGTTTCTTTAAGATTTTATTAATTTTCTTGACATTCTCTATTAAAATTTTAATTTCTAATAGCCGAGGAAAATTCATAAAAAATTGTAAAATGATTTAAAAAAAACCAATTTTAATTTTTTTTGTCAAAATGTCAAAATTTTTACGTTTCTTTAAGATTTTATTAATTTTCTTGACATTTTCTATTAAAATTTTAATTTCTAATAGCCGAGGAAAATTCATAAAAAATTGTAAAATGATTAAAAAAAAAACCAATTTTAATTTTTTTTGTCAAAATGTCAAAATTTTTACGTTTCTTTAAGATTTTATTAATTTTCTTGACATTTTCTATTAAAATTTTAATTTCTAATAGCCGAGGAAAATTCATAAAAAATTGTAAAATGATTAAAAAAAAAACCAATTTTAATTTTTTTTGTCAAAATGTCAAAATTTTTACGTTTCTTTAAGATTTTATTAATTTTCTTGACATTTTCTATTAAAATTTTAATTTCTAATAGCCGAGGAAAATTCATAAAAAATTGTAAAATGATTAAAAAAAAAAAAATTTTAATTTTTTTTGTCAAATTGTCTCAATTTTTACATTTTACTACGATTTTATTAAATTTCTTGACATTTTCTCTTAAAATTTTAATTTCTTATAGCACAGGAAAATTCATAAAAAATTGTAAAATAATTTAAAAAAAACCAATTTTAATTTTTTTTGTCAAATTGTCAAATTTTTACATTTTTCTACGATTTTATTAAATTTCTTGACATTTTCTCTTAAAATTTTAATTTCTAATAGCCGAGGAAAATTCATAAAAAATTGTAAAATGATTTAAAAAAAACCAATTTTAATTGTTTTTGTCAAAATGTCAAAATTTTTACGTTTTTTTAAGATTTTATTAATTTTCTTGACATTTTCTATTAAAATTTTAATTTCTAATAGCCGAGGAAAATTCATAAAAAAATGTAAAATGATTAAAAAAAAAAACAATTTTAATTTTTTTTGTCAAATTGTCTCAATTTTTACATTTTGCTACGATTTTATTAAATTTCTTGACATTTTCTCTTAAAATTTTAATTTCTTATAGCACAGGAAAATTTATAAAAAAATGTAAAACGATTAAAAAAAAACCAATTTTAATTGTTTTTGTCAAAATGTCAAAAATTTTACGTTTTTTTAAGATTTTATTAATTTTCTTGACATTTTCTATTAAAATTTTAATTTCTAATAGCCGAGGAAAATTCATAAAAAATTGTAAAATGATTAAAAAAAAAACAATTTTAATTTTTTTTGTCAAATTGTCTCAATTTTTACATTTTGCTACGATTTTATAAATTTTCTTGACATTTTCTATTAAAATTTGAATTTCTAATAGCCCAGGAAAATTCATAAAAAATTGTAAAATGATTTAAAAAAAACCAATTTTAATTTTTTTTGTCAAAATATCAAAATTTTTACATTTTTCTACGATTTTTATTAAATTTCTTGACATTTTCTCTTAAAATTTTAATTTCTAATAGCCCAGGAAAATTCAAAAAAAATTGTAAAACAATTAAAAAAAAACCAATTTTAATTTTTTTTGTTAAATTTCAAAATTTTTACATTTTTCTACGATTTTATTAATTTTACTGAATGCATTTTTTTATATTTTTCCTTAATTCCTTTTAGTTTTTAATATTTTAATTATTTTTTATTTTTCCTATTTGTATTTCGTTATATTTATTTTTTTCTATTTTTTCCCAACCAATCATTCTACAATTATATCTAAACTTTTATTTGCGAAAACGATAATTTTCTCGAAACAAGGGCGTAGATAATTTTTTTTCCCGAAGGAAACAAACATATATAATTTCAAATATTTTCGTGTTATTTTTTAGTATTCCGGGGGGTAAGTAATTATCGTCCTTTTACCCTTCCCATATCTACGCCCTTGTTTTAATTCTTTCCTAAAAATATCCATATATTGAAAAACGATTTTTCTATCACAATTATCCAATAAAATCATAAAAATAAATACAAATAAATAATCCATATAAAACATTATTATTACTATTTGATTGGATAATTATTATACATATATAAATTTCACGAAATACATTTTATTATAAATAATTAATTCATCTGTCATTTAAATTAAACAGGTAAAAAAAAAAACCGAAGAGAAAAAATTTCTACGAGTTAATTTTACTAGGAAAAGTAAAAAATTAAGAAAATTTTAATACTAACAGAATATTATATTCTTATATATATATATATATATAAAAAAAGAGTATCTATATACTATATTATAATGAATTTAATGAAATCTTATTAAAATTATTCAAAAAAAAAACTATATAGAACTTACCCAATGATATTTCTGATGATTTTTATATGAAATAATTTATTTTTTAATCGAAAAAAGGACGGACACGAGAAGGTACCCTAGAATGGCGGCATCGCGTCACATTTATAGGTCACTATGATCAATTTGCGCGCGCTACTCGATTGATTTTCTTTTCACAGGACCTGACATATACTCTGACGTCATCACGATGGAAAACCTTCAAATATCTAGTACATTTTTTTTATAGAATAAATGTAGAAATTTGTTTAGTTTTGGTATTAAAAAAAAATATAAAACTCACATCAGAAAGATACAAACAGATATAAGTATTTTGGCTTCTTGATTTTATTAAATTTCAATTACGTGTTTTTTCTGTTAGAAAATTGTACTAGATTATTTAAGAACGATACCTGTTGAAAAATTATGGAAATAACGAAGAAAAATGTTGTCATGTAGAAATAATAATAATAATAGTAATCTACTAATATTGTGTGTGTGTATTGCAACCAATTTTTTCATTATTTTTCCTAATTTTTAATTATTTTTCTAGATTTTCACCTTTTTTCATTATTTCTCCCAAATTTTTAGAATTTTTTTTCAATTTTTCATTGTTTTTTAATATCTATCCCAATTTTTCACTATTTTTCCACTTTCCCAAATTTTTATTTTTTTTTAAATATATCCAAATTTTTTACTATTTTTGTGGTTTTCCGCTATTTTTCCCGACGTTTATAATTAATTCTTTTTATATTTCTCACCTATTTTTGCTGAAATTCTCCTGTTTTTCCGTATTTTTTCAAATTATCCTCAATTTTAACCTATTTTTCCCATTTTTTTTAATTTATCTCATCTTTTCACTGTTTTTCCAAATTTTTCCAAATTTTTCATTATTTTCCCAGATTTTCCCGTTTTTCTAAATTTTATATATTTATTCAAATTTTTCACGTTATTTCCTTATTTCTCGCTATTTTTTAGCATCTTTCCAGATTTTTCCAATTTTTCCCCATTTCCCCTTATTTTTCCGCATTTTTACCTATTTTTTCCAAATTTTAGTATTTCTTTTAGTTTATCTCAATTTTACACTATTTTCCAGACTTTTCCTTAGTTTTCACTATTTTTTCCAATTGTTTTATTATCTTATTCTTCACTATTTTTCCACATTGTTCCACCATTTGTCAAGATTTTCCACTAATTTTCACTATTTTCTACTCTTTTTACAGATTTTTAACTATTTTTCCAGATTCTTCCTTTAATTTCATTATTTTTCCTAATTTTTCACTATTTTTCCCAATTTTTCCTAATTTTTCAATATCTATCCAGACTTTCCCAAATTTTTCATATGTTTTAAAATATATCTGAATTTTTCACTATTTTTCTAGTTTTCCCCATTTTCATATTTATCTAAATTTTTTCACCATTTTTTTTATATTTCCCACCCATCTTTTCCGCAATTTTCTCATTTTTTCGCATTTTTCCAGATTTTCCTCAATTTTATCCAACTTTTTCTATATTTTTTTTAAAGTTATCCCAACTTTTCACTGTTTTTCCAAATTTTCCCTAATTTTTCATTATTTTCAAAGATTTTTCCCTATTTTTCTAATTTTTTTATTTTTATTCAAATTTATCACCATATTTAAAGATTTTCCCTTATTTCTCGCTATTTTTCAATATCTTTCCAGATTTTTACCGATTTTTCCAGATTTTACCCTATTTCTCCTATTTTTTCGTATTATTACCTATTTTTCCCAATTTTTCATATTTCTTTTTAATTTATCTCAATTTTACACTGTTTTCCAGACTCTTCCTTGGTTTTTTATTTTTACCCATTTTTTCAGATTTCTTTCTAATTTTCACTAATTTGAACTAATTTTCCCAATTTTTGTCATTTTTTGGTATTTATTTAAATGTATCCTAATTTTTCCAGATTTTCTACAATTGTTCACTTTCCCAATATTTCACTGTTTTTTCTGATTTTTCCTTATTCTTCACTATTTTTACTCATTTTTCCACCATTTATAAAGATTTTCCCCTATTGTTCACTATTTTCTCTTGTTACCATTTTTTAACCATTTTTCTGTTTTTTCACTATTTTTTCCCAATTTTTCACTATTTTTCCCAATTTCCCTCAATTTTTCATTATTTTTCCAGATTATGTCCTATTTTTTCTGATATTCTCCAATTGTTCTTAATTTTTATGTTTTTACAAAATATACAGGGTGTTGTTTCAAGGTTATACAATTGCTTTCTACTTTTTGGTAAAAAAATCGTAAAAACATCGTAAGAAATAAAAGAAATTCGCAAAAAACTGTAAAAGAAGGTAGAAAATCGTAAAACATTGGTAAAAAAACTGGTAGAAAGTCGTAAAAAATAAAAAAATGGTGAAAAACCATTAAAAATCGTAAAATATTAGTAAAAAACCGATAGAAAGTAGGAAAACATGAAAAATTGTAAAAAAAATCCTGAAAACCTGTAAAAAAACCGGAAACAATTGGAAAAATCTGGAATAAATGTCAAGGGCGTAGATAACTTTTTTACTTGAGGGAAGTACTTTTTTTCCTGGGCGATATCAAACTTTTATATATTTTATTTCTTTTTTGTGTAATTTTTTGACAAATGGAAAAAGGAGGTAATATCAGAAGAGATCGAAAAAAAAATCAGATTGGAAGAAAATTTAATTCAAATAAAAATATATAATAAATACTAATGAAAAATGTCCATTTTGATTACGTCTATAAATTTCGTAGTGCGTATAGTTCTTGTATTTATATATGTTTTTACCACGTATAATATTTTTATATTAATTTAAATTTGTTACCTTTTCTTTAGGTGGAAAAGTAATAAACGCTCTAGATACGTTATATACCATAGTTTTTCTTTCATTACCATACCACCATTGAGCGAATAACACTCGAACTTTCGTAAATCCATTTAATTTCCACGAATACGAATAATTTTTTATCGTATTTCCGTTACACAAACACATATTTTAAATTATTAATAAAATAAAATTTTTTAAATAAATTTCAATTTTAATAAAAAATTATGAGTACCGAATCATCTATAATTTTTTTATATTTTAAACACTATAATCGATCACAATAACTATAACAATATAATATATATACACATTCGCGTTATAATATTAATTATAGACTGAAATATGGAATTGATTACGATAAGATAAATAAAGAATAAAATATGGTTATATAAATAAATACCGATTGTATAATATAATTAATAATTTTTTTACCGAAATAAACTATACCAACTTATTTTTTTTTTATCCAGTTGGTAACCCTTCATGTATATACAGAGTAGATCCAAAGTACTGGAACAACATGTCATAAGATTTTGCACACTTTTAGATCTATAAAAAAAAGAAATATTTTCCCAAAATTTTAGCTTTCAAACCATCTTCAAATAAGCTCTTCTTTAACAAAATTTTTTTAAGGTAATATAATAAAATAATAGACATTTGGCAACGCCGCTTATGTGCGTATAAAGCAATCCAGAACACGTGGCTAAACGTCATCAAAAATGGCCGCTGGTTGGCATACAAATTGTATTGAACTGCATTTTGCATGTGTTTTAAGTTTATTTAAAATATTTTATGCTTTTAGAAAAATGATTGAAATAAAAATAATTGTTTTTTTAAATAATTAGCATATTAGAATAAAAAATAACAGCTTATAATATATATAATAAAAGTATAAATAAATACATATACAATATTCCTGGAATTGATGCAGTAGTTCTTTCTAACAAAAAATATTTTTTCTGTTTTATTAAATTAAAATGTCGGTTTTAAGTTCCAATCGTTTCACATGTTAAAATAAACTACATGAAAGACATGGATTTATGTGCCTACCAGCGGCCATCTTGAATTTCAATTGACAGTATCTTGAATTAGTCTATTCTGTGGTTTCGATGTAATATCAGATTATTTTAAGTACGTCATTGTAATAACTACGTAAAAATGTGCGAGGATTCAAATATATCAAGATATAAAAGTGTTCAAATAAAAAATACGCAAACAAATAGATATAAACAGTGTTAAAATTAAATAAAAATATTGAATAATAAGAAAATGTCACTTATGACAATTAACCATTTAAATTATTATTGAAAAGCAATGTTGCCACTTTGGATTTTTTGAAAATAATTAATATTTTTTTTATAGATAAGATAAATTATTTTAAATTGAAAAAAATTGTCAGTATATTTGATCATAATTTTGGTAACGATATAATATGGCCACATGTTGCCAGTGTTGCCGTTTTAGTACATTTGTACTATTTCTAGTACATTTTATCATAAATAGGTCTAATTCTAGTACATTTTTAAATAAGACCAAGGTCATATATTTTATGCTATTATAATTATTATTAAAAGTAGTAACTTGACGACTGAGTTTCCCTTTTTTTTTCCTATTTTTCACTATGTTTACCTATTTTTTCCTAATTTCTTTATATTTTCGTATTTTTTCCTATTTTTCATCATTTCTCCTTATTTTTCAATATTTTTCTCAATTTATCGAAATTCTACCCTATTTTCCTCATTTTTTATAATTTTCCATTTTTCTTGCCTATTTTTACTATTTTTCTTATTTTTCCCTATTTTTCGCTATTTTCTCGTATATGTTTCCCTATTTTTCCAGATTCTTATCTATTTATCTCTATTTTCTTTCCTATTTTTTCCCCATTTTGCCATATTTTTTCCAATTATTCGTAATTTTTCCATTGTTCGTTTATACTGTTTTTCCCTACTTTCCTTATTTTTTTGGTGTTTGTCCCTATTTGTGCTTATTTTTCTCTATTTTATCCTATTTTTACTTTTTTCCCTATTTCTTCATATTATTTCTGTTATTATTATTTTATTCTGTTTTTCCCTATCTATCTCTGTCATCTTCTATTTTTTCCTATTTTCCCCTATTTTTCCGTCTCTACTTATTTTCCACTGTTTTTTATTATTTTTGATTATTTCTCAATATTTTTTCCATTTTTCACTGTATTTTTCTATTTTTCCCAATTGTTTTCAAATTTCCGTATTTTTCCCCGTTTTTTCGTATCTCCCTTAATATTTCTCGATTTTTCTACGCTTTTCCCCATTTTTTCTGTTTTCTTCCATTTTTATCTTGGTTTTCATTGGTTTTTCCATTTTTCTATGTTTTTTCATATTTTTCCTAATTTTTCCCATTCTTATTTTTTTTTGTTTTCTCTATTTTTTCCCAATTTTTTCTGCTTTCCTCCATTTTTCCCCTAGTTTTCTCCTATTTTTTGCTATTTCCTTATTTTTCTATATTTGTCCCTATTTGTCCATGGTTTTCTTGATTTTTCTATAGTATTTCCTATTTTTTATAATTTTCACTTTTTTCCCATATTTTACCCGTTTTTTCCTTGTTTTCTCTATTTTCCTCCATTTGATATATATGTTGATATTTTTTTTTCCATTTTTCGCAGTTTTCCTCATTTTTCCCTACTTTCCCTACTTTTTATTTTTTTCCTATTTTTCCCATTCTTAACCATTTTCGTGTATATTTTATGATTTTTATGATATATTACAAATATTTTTCCCTATTTTTCACCATTTTCTTGTATGTTTCCCTATTTTTCCAGATTTTTATCTATTTATCTCTAATTTTTCAATTTTCTTTCATATTTTTTCCCCATTTTACCACATTTTTTCCCAATTATTCGTAATTTTTCTGTTGTTTATTTATCCTGTTTTTCCCTATTTTCCCTACTTTTTTAGTATTTGTCCCTATTGGTGCTTATTTTTCTCTATTTTATCCTATTTTTTTCCAATTTTCCCCTACTTTTTTCCCTTTTTGAACTATTTCCCCATTTTTCTTTGTTTCCTTATTTGCCCAATTTTTCCGCTGTTCTGTTTTTTAAAAACTTGTTCTCTATTTTTCCTATTTCTTCATATTTTTCTGTTTTCCAATATTTTTCCCAATCATTTTCCATTTTTTTCCTATTTTACCTATTTTTCTCAATTTTCCTTATTTTTTCCCATTTTCTTCCTGTTTTTTTCTCGCTTTTCCCAAATCTTTACACTTTTCCCAATTTTTTCCACTGTTTTTCTCTATTTTTCCATGTTTCTACTTATTTTTCACTATTTTTATTTTTTTCCCATTTTTATTTTATTTTCATAATTTGTTTTTCCCTATCTTCCTTATCTTTACTGTTTTTTCCAATTTGTCCCCATTTTCTGCTATTTTACCATATTTTTCATAATTTTGACACATTTATTACCATTTTTTTCCATTTGTTCTCACATTTTTCCAATTCTTATTTTTTCTTGTTTTTCCCTATTTTGCGCTGTTTTTTCCTGTTTTTCCCTATTTGTTTTTTGTTTTTATTTCGCCTTACGTTCCCATATTTTAATCATTTCCCAATTTTTCCATATTTCTCTTCATGTATATTTGTTTTTTACTATTTTTTCCAATTTTTTCCACCATTTTGCAGTATTTGTTTATGGTTCTCGCTGTTTTTTTTTTTTTTTTTTTTTTTTTTTTTTTTTTTTTTTTTTTTTTTTTTTTTTTTTTTTTTTTTTTTTTTTTTTGGGAACGACAGCGTAAAATTGAACTTTACACATTACATATGAAATACATTAAAAGTATATAATTTAATTTTCAAATAAATTTAATGTTAAATATAGATTTTTTTTATTTATAGTGTTAGAAAATAAATTTACCTGATTTATCCATTAAAAAAAAAAAAAAAAAAAAAAAAAAAATTGTTCTTATGTTAAAGCCATTAAAATGTTAAGTATTATTTTATGTTTAAAGATAAGATTTAATAACAATTTACGTTTTAATGACTTTAAAAGATTTATAATTAGCGAATTAGAATATAGTCGCATTACATATTTGATATAGTTTATTTCAATTGATTATTTTCTAGTAAGTCTTTTATACATAATATATTCATAAAAAAAAAATTATTTTCTGGTAAGTCTTTTATATACATATATATATATTCATAAAAAAAATTTTTCTTCCTGTTTTCCATTACTTTATACTGTTTTCTCTATTTTTCCTGATTTTTTTCTATATTTCCCTATTTGGATTTATTTCTCCCTATTTTCCCAAATTTTCCCCATTTATTCCTATTATTATTTTGTATTTTTGCTGGTTTTTCCTATATATTTCAATTTTTTTCCATTTTTCGTCGTTTTCTTAATTTTTTCTTATTTTTTCCATATTTTATCCTGTTTTTCACTATTTTCTCATATACATATTCCCCTATTTTTATCGATTTTTTTGTATTTATTTCCAATTTCCTTATTTTATTTTTTCCTAATTTTTTCCTATTTTTCCCTATTCGTATCAATTTTTCGCAAATTTTACTATTTTCCCTTCTCTTTTCTCGAGTTTTCGCTATTTTCATATTTCTTTCTATTTTTTTCCTGTTTTCCATTATTTATCCAATTTCTCCTAATTTTTACAATTTTTTCAGATTTTGTCCTATTTTTCCTGATTTTCTACAATTTTTCTTAATATTTATGTTTATACAAATTTTTTAATATTTCTCCCTACTTTTCCCGATTTCTGCCAATTTTTCACTATTTTTCTCGATTTTCCCAATTTTTTTATATTTATTATTTTTCCCTATTTTTCACTATTTTTGTAGTTTTTCCCTATTTACCCCAATTTTCATATTTATTTAAATTTTTTTATATTTCTCACCCATTTTTTCGGAATTTTCCCATTTTTCCGCATTTTTCCAGATTTTCCCCAATTTTAACATATTTTTTCTTTTTTTTTTGTTATTTTATCCCAACTTTTCATTGTTTTTCCAAATTTTCCCCAATTTTTCAGATTTTCCCATATTTTTTATTTTTTTATATTTATTCAAATTTTTCACAATTTTTAAAGTTGTTCCCCTATTTATTGCTATTTTTTACCTTATTTTCCCCTATTTCTGGATTTTTACCTGTTTTTCCCATTTTTTTGTATTTTTTTTAATGTAATTCAATTTTACACTGCTTTTTCATAGTTTTCATTGTTTTTCCCCATTTTTTCAAATATCCTCCTATTTTTCTCTATTTTCCTTATCTTTCCCCATTTTCATTATTTTTCCCCATTTTTCATTATTTTTCCCCATTTTTCAAAATTTTTTGGAATTTTTTTTATATTTTTTCATATTCTGTTTTTCATTATTGTTTCCTATTTTTTTTATATTTATCCCTATTATTTAATATATTCTATTTTTAATTATTTTCTCCAATATTTTCCTATTTTTCCATATTTTTTTTTTATTTTTTTTTATTTTTCCCAATTTTTCTCAATTTTTTTCCGAATTTATAATATTTTTGACCCATTTTTTTTCCTATTTTCCATTTTTAATTAGTTTTCCCAACTTTCCCTATTTTGCTTAATTTTTCACAATATCAAAATTTATAATTTTTTTTTAGAATAAAAATATGTCAGTGGCGGCGATTCCAAAATATGGTTTTAATGCTGAAGATATAATAAAAGATGGTAGAACGACAAAATCAAATATAGAAGAAATTAAAGAATGGCTCTCGTTCAAATCGAATTTTCCACAAATGCCAGACGAACAAATTGTTTTATTTTTAATTTCTTGTAATAACGATTTGGAACAAACCAAAATTACGATTGAAAATTTTTTTAAACAAAAATCCACATCTCCAGAATTATTTATGAATAGAGATATCGATAGTAAAGAAAATCAATTTACTCATCAAGTGTCGTAAGTTAAATATATAAATAAATTCATTCAAAATTTTTGAAATTTTTGACATTTTTGAAATTTTTGACATTTTTTAAATGTATAAAATTTAAAATAATTTTAATAAGACGAATAATTTTGTTTTTGAAATTTTTCATGTATTTTAGAAATTTTTGAATAATTTTTCAATGTTTTTCCGCACTCGAATTTGAAAAAAAAGCAAGAATGCATTTTTCCGCACTCGAATTCAAATATTTCAAATATTTTTTTTATATTGACATTTTTAACATGATTCAAATTTTTTAAATATTTTAATTTGAAATTTTTAATGTTTAAATTTTTTTGAATATTTTAACATTTTTACTTTTTTGGAAAAAAATTGCAAAAATTCAAATTTTTCAAAACTTTTGATATATTTTTGAAATTATCAAAAAATTTTTAATCATTTTTTGGAATTTTTAAATTTCATAAAAAACTTTTATAAAAAATAACTTTTTATCGAAAAAAAAAAAAGAAATTTCCCATATGGTGCATATTATACATTGTATAATAGATAGAAAAATATATCATTGATTTTTTTTTTTTTTTTGTAAAAATTGAAACTTTTTTTTTTTTTTTTTTAGAACATTAGCAGTATTTCCGAAAAGGACAAAAGATAATTACATAATCGGTTTAGGCCGTTTAAAAGATACAACATATTATAATTTTTCCATAGAAAATCAAATTAAAGCCGCTTTTACCATTATGGATACTTCGTTATATAAAAATCCTCACGATGGATTAATTTTTTTTATTGACATTAAAGGGGTAAGTATATATATAGGGAGAGAAAAGGGGAAAGGGGGATCTAGGAATATGTCTAATCTAATACAAATTCCTGTATGTCTGTCTGTCTGTGAAATAATATTGATTTTTTTTTTTGGAACCAAGTTCCTTGTAACAACGATTATTATGGTGAAAAATACGGAAAAATAAAATAGGGATAAATAAAGTAAAATAGGAAAAATTAAGTAGAATAAGGATAATATGAAAAAATGGAGAAAAAATAATGAAAAACGGGGAAAATAAAAAGAAATAGGAAAAAATAATAAAAAACAGAGAAAAACAGGAAAAATCATGGAAAAATGGTGAAATATAAAGAAAAAAATGGTGGAAAAAAAGGAAAAACTTGGGAAAAATAAATAGAAAAAATGGATAAAAAGAAGGTAAAATAAAGTAGAATAGGAAAATAAGTAAAAAAGCAAGAATGTATTTTTCCACGTAAAAAACTAACAAAAAAACAGTAGAAATGCGTTTTTCACACATACATTGAGAAAAAAGCAAGAATGCATTTTTCCACACAAAAAATTGAAAATAACAGCAAAAATGCATTTTTTTCTCAATAAAAACCAGAAGACATCAACTAAAAGAGATTTTGCAAAATTTTAATTTTAACTGGTAGAAAATGGCGAAAAAATAGAAACAAATGGAGCGAAATAGTAAAAAAATGGATAAATTTAAAAAAAAGAGAAAAAAATGGGAAAAAAATTAGGAAAAAATAAGAAAAATTGAGCAAAATCGGAAAATTTGGGAAAATTGTTGAAAAACAGGGAAAAATCTGGAATAATTGGAAAAATGGGGAAAAAATAGGAATATTTTTGGAAATTTGGGAAAAATCGGGAATAATGGGGAAAATAGTTAAAAATAGGGAAATTGTAGGAAAAATTGGAGAAATATGAAGAAAATAGGATGGTAAACAGAAAAAAATAGAAAAATATAGGAAAAATAAAAAAATATAGAGAAAATAGCGGAAAATATGGGAAAAATAGGAACAAATATGACAAAATTGTGAAAATTAAGAAATTTCAGAAAATGATGAAAAATAGGAAAGTTAGGACAAAATAAGGAAATTTGGGACAGAGAAAAATAAGAAAAAAACAGACAAATTCGATAATAAATATGGAAACATTGGAAAATAGTGAAAAATAAGGCAATATTGGGGAAAATAAAAAAAAAATAGAACATATGAAATAACAGAAAATAATAGGGATAAATATAGAAAAACTGGGAAACAATAATGATAAACAAGAAAAAATGACAAAAAACACGATAAAATAGCTAAAACTAGAGAAAATAGGGGAAACATAGTAAAATTTGCGAAAAATTGGGAAAAATAAGAAAAAAATCTGGCAATAGAGGAAAATAAGGAAAAATAGGAATAAACAGATAATAATATTGACAAAAACAGTAAGAAACAATGAAAAAATAACAAAAATTGGGGGAAATGAGAAAAACAGGGAAATTGAAGAAAAATAACAAATGTATAAAAAAAATAGAGAAAAACAGAATAGAATATGGAAAATCAGCAAAACATACCAATAAATAAGGTGAAATAGCGAAAAAATAAGAAAAAACGGTGAAAAATAGGGAAAAATAAAGAAACTAGTGAAAAAGAGGAACAAATGGGAAAAAATGGACAAAAACATGAAATTTAAAAAACAATATGAATAAATGGGGAAAAAATAATGAAAAATAGTAAGAATATCAATAAATGGGGAAATTTTGAGAAAAATAGGAAAAATAAGTCCAAATAGAAAAAAATAAGAAAAAATAAAGAAAATAGGATAAAACAATAGAAAACAGGAACAAATATAAAGAAATATGAAAAATGGGGAACGGTGAAAAATAAAAAAAATAGGGGAAAAATAGTGAGAAATATAGGAAAAATAGTGAATAATTGGGAAAAATAGAAAAAAAATAGGGAAAAAACGTTTGACAGATGTCATACAAAATCTAATGAGTTCTTCCAACGAGTAACCTAAACACATATACCAAATTTCAACTCAATCGGATTAAACGTGTGGTCTCTATAGTGGAAGAATACACACAGACAGACAAAAACAGACAGACATCCATTTTGAAATCATCTAAGGTGACTTGAAAATGGATATTTCTAATCTTTATATCGAAAGGAAAAATTAGAAAAAAGAATTAAAAATGAGGAAAAAAATAGTAAAAAAATTGGGAAAAACAAAAAAAAATGACAAAAAAACAAACCAACAATGTACTTTTCTTAAAAGTAATAATGCATTTTTTCACCCACCTGCGACCTCTGGTGTAAATATTTATTTTGATTTTTTTTAGGTAGGTATAATGCACTTGACAAGATTGAAATTGGGACCGTTAAAAAAGTTTTTTGCATATCTACAAGAAGCAATGCCTACTCAGTTAAGACAAGTTCATATTCTCAATGCTACTTATATTTTCGAAAAAATTATCGCTATTTCGAAACCTTTTATGAAAAAGGAACTTTACGAAATGGTAAGTCTAATACAAAAATAGCAAGGGCGTAGATTACTTTTTTTTTTTCTAAGGGGAGAAAACTACATTAGCACAGTATTTTATTTAGAAGTAGAACAAATGTAAATGGTTGATTAAAAACAATAGACAGTCTTTGGTTGCATGTTAAAAAAAAAAAGTTCTTTTATATTGGACTGAATACAGTGTTGCCGCGTTGAGTTTCTGAAATGTACTGAATATCAGCAATAAAATGTACTAGATTGTACTAAAACTTAGGATACAGTGAAATATTGCTCATAGGGGAAAAAAGTGAAAATTATAAAAAATATAAAATACTGGAAAAATATGGAAAAATGGCAAAAAATAGGGAAAAATGGGAGAAAGTAGAGAAAAATTGAGAAAAATAGGGATAACATAAAAACTAGGGAAAAATAGAGGAAAATGGGAAAAATGGCAATTGTGAAAAATAGAGAAAACAGAAAAAAATGAAGCAAGAAAAGGAAAAATTGTGAAAAATATGAAAAAACATGAAAATATAGAACAAACAATCAAAGAACAAAAAGCAAAAAAACAATAAAAACAAGGATAATAAGGAAATTAGAGAAAAATAGGGAAAATGGGAAAAAAATGGAAAATCGGAAAAATGGGGAGAAAGTTTGGAAAACCAGGAAAATAGGAAAAATTGGGCTAATAGGGAAACAAAGAAAAATAGTTTAAAATAGGAAAAATTAAGGGAAAATGGGAAAAAATTGGGTAAAATAGAAAAACAAGTACAAAATAGAGAAAAACAAGTACAAATAGGGACAAATAGTTAAAAATTAAAAAAAAAAAAAAAAAAAAAAAAAAAAAAAAAAAAAAAAAAAAAAAAAAAAAAAAAAAAAAAAAAGGTAAAAATAATGGAAAAAGAGAAAACAGAAAATAATAGAGATAAATAGTAAAAAACATAATAAATGAACAACAGAAAAATTACGAATAATTGGGAAAAAATGGGGTAAATGGGAAAAAATAGGAAAGAAAATGGAGAAATTAGAGATAAATAGGTAAACATAGGGAAAAACGGGAGAAAGTAGGAAAAATAGGGAAAAAAAGAGAAAAATAGGGAAACATACAAACTAGGGATAAATAGAGGAAAACAGAAAAAATTGGGAAAAAAATGGCGATTGTGAAAAATTGAGAAAACAAAAAAAATAGATCAAAGAACGGAAAAATAGTGAGAAATATGAAAAAACACGACAAAATGGAAAAAACAATGAAAACCAGGATAAAAATGGAAAAAAACGAAAAATGAGGAAGAGCGTAGTAAAATCGAAAAAATATTAAGGGAGATACGAAAAAACGGGGAAAAATAGGCAAATTTCTAAAAATAAAAAAATACGGTGAAAAATGGAAAAAAATTTCAGAAATAATCAAAAATAATAAAAAACAGTAAAAAATAAGTAGAAAGATGGAAAAATAGGGGAAAATGGAGAAAAGTGAGGAAAATTGTAATTGGGAAAAATAGGAAAAAGTAGGAAACAATAGGAAAAAATAGGAAGAAAATAGGAAGAAAATAGGAAAATGGAGAAAAATAGGAAAAAAATAGAAAATGACAGAGATAGATAGGGAAAAACAGAACAAAATAATGAAAAACAGAAATAATATGAAGAAATTGGGAAAATAGGAAAAAAAAGTATAAAATAGAGAAAAATAAACACAAATAGGGACAAACACTAAAAAATATGGAAAATAAGGAAAAACAGGATAAATGAACAACAGAAAAATTACGAATTGGGAAAGATAGGACAAAATGGAGAGAAAATGAGAAAGAAAATAGACAAATTAGAGATAAATAGATACAAATCTGGAAAAATAGGGAAACATACGAGAAAATAGCGAAAAATTGGGGAAAATTAGAAAAAATAGTAAAAATGGACAAGAAAAATGGAAAATTATAAAAGAATTAGGAAAATAGTGTAGAATTGGGATAAATTGGGAAAAATAATGAAAAATAAGGAGAAATGGTGAAAAATAGAAAAAAATACGAGAATATAAAGAAATTAGGAAAAAATAGAGAAAAACAGGAAAAAACAAGGAAATTTAATAATAATAATAATAATAATAATAATAATAATAATAATAATAATATATTTTATAATATATGACAAAATATCAAACAAAAAAAACTATTATTTTTCTAATATTTTATTATACATAGAATTAAGCTTATTTATGATTAAATGAACTTTTTGTACTTTACTGTCGAAAATGTACTAGAAATAGTATAAAAATGTACTAAAACGACAACATTGAAAAATATTAAATTCAAGTATAAATATAGACAGCTCGAACATAGCCTCGTCCTGTAAGCTTTAAATACGTTATCGTATACTTTTCGAAGGGTAACAAGCAGATGGTAGCTGGTAGACCCCAAATTGGGTCTAACGATTCCATCCTTCCAGCCAGGAAAAATTTTCAACTATTCGTCCCATTAACCAATGCACCAATTTTTCCAGAAGGTTTCTATCATCGTTTGATTTAGTTGGAATTTGTTAAAACGATTATCTGGGACGTTAATATTTCTCCAATGAGGAAAAGGATCATTTGGATCATCAGAGGTCGAGAGAGTTTAGAATAGATTCTAATTGAGTTAATACAGTAGAAAAATGTTCGAAAGTCAATTGTGTCCTTAAAGGAGCTTTCTCACAATCCACCAAAATGTGTTTAAAGCCTTGGCTGGTATAAATACCCATGAAATTCCTTCACTACTTAGTTTATTGTTTATTTCATTTGAATTTTAGTTTAAAAATAATTTTTAGAACATTGTTGGCGCCAATAACAAAGTTATTTTTTGAAGCACTAATAAAGCAAATAAAGGAGTAGGGGGAACATTTTAAATGTAAAATACCCTTCGGTTGATCATAAAGTTCAAAGTTTAACGGTTTTTGATATACAGGGTGTCCAAAATCACCATTTCTTTATGGCAAGATTTGAAAATAAAACTTTAATGATATATATAATGATATCAAAGGGATATTCGAAAAATTGTCAATGCGAAACGCAATTGCTTATCACCTGAACGGACAGAAAATTGGAACACACTTAATTAGCAAGTTTATGATATGAAAATGTTTCTATATGAAAAATGAATATTAAACAAACCCGTTAATAATATAATTCTTATCATGGAAATTTATAATGAGCCGTTATCTAACATTCGCATTTTTACAACCAGCGGTGTACTAGATTCTCTTATCTAGTACTATCGTCAATGTGACAGTAAATAATATTTAATTTTAATTGTAATACAATTTTGTCTCAGTAAAATCTAACCTCAATTTATATAACTATACAAAATTTCCTAATAAATTTGTTCTTTTATCTTCAAAATTATACTGTATATAGTGTTTTCTTACGTTTCTCTTACCTCAACTATAAAAAAGTTTAAAATTAAATATAGAAATAAGATTCATATTTTACCTATAAGAATTTGAAGCCAACGGTAATGGATATTCGTTTTTTATTATCACAATATTGTCATAACTGAACAAGTTTAGTAAAAACTGTTCCACTACATCACTTATACCACTCATTTTTTAAAATCACAATTATTATTATTAGCATACCAAACCAAGCCACAAATTAATTTAAGATATAACCTAACCTAATTAAATAGAATAAGCGCGAAATTGACATTCGATCTTTAAGGAATCGAAATATCGAATACTCAACTCGTAATCGAATACGATAATTACTAATCGAAATCTGTCACGCCACACTCCAATTGGCTGAGAATTTGCCAACTAAAGATGTTGCCACGGTTACCAAATTTCGATACATTTTAAAAATGACAAGGGTGTTCAAAGTAGCGTTTGTTGAATATTTATCAGCGGTGTTACCGATATTACAGTAATTTCTCAAAAAGAGTAAATGAAATGAACATCAGTGTTGCCAATCTGCTGGTAATTACTCGATTTTTGGGTATTTTCCTGCTTTGTGGGTATTCTTACGGGTATTTCAATTTTACGAGTAAAATTCTGTTATTTTCTTCCATCTTCATCTCATGTCAATTATTCACTGTTTTGATCATTTGTGGGAGTGAGGCCACTTCTACTAAACATAAATATTACCGCTACAGCTATCTTATTTCTAAAAAAATATATAAAAATAGTAGTTGGTTTACATTGAACACACTTGGCAACACTTAAACATAATTCACGTCAGATGTCAAAGTCCAATAGAAAATAGCCCTGGCAGCTGAGGCCTCAAAAATGAAAAAGAAGAAGATTCTTGTTTGTGTTACATTTGCGCATGTTGCAATTTCTGATGTAATTTGTTGTATACATTAAAACCCTTTATAACTAACTGACAAACACTTTAAATTGTAAGTGGGTAAAATGCAGGTATTTTGGAATTCGATGCGGGTAAAATAGGGTATTTTGGTGCAAAGTTGCGGGTATTTTGATAATTTGTCATTGGCAACACTGTGATACATACAAAATATGCAAGATACATATCTCAATCTAGTTGGTTTGAAGAAAATCTCGGAGAAGTTGGCGCTACTGTATATTATTTTATATATTATTTTTTAGATAATATCTCATCCTACTGACCTTAACATGCAAGATTTTTTTGAAAAATATATTCCAGGCTCATGTATGCCGTCCGATTTAGGAGGCGAATTAAAAAGTTTAGAAGAAATGAGCGAAGATACTAAAGAATTCATCAGGTCATTGAAGACATTCCTTGAAACAGAGGAACGACAAATAAAACTCTACAACAAGGAAAAATAATTTTTCATTTGAAAAAGTAGTTAAATTTATTAATTATTTTTAAGAAATAAATAAAGATATAAGAATTTTATTAAACTCAATTTTTTTTATTCCAAACATATAGAGATAGGATAAGAGGTTAGAGAAAGCAAGAAAGAGACGTACTTATAGGTATTCAATGTAAAGCCAATGATCACATCTCTCTCTCACACGAATTAGAGATGGGACACGCTTCGTCGTTATTTTAGAACTCCCTCGGGTTAATTTTAGCATTAAAAACGGGAACAGGGATTACTGCATTTGACTTACTGTAAGTTCGTTTGATCTCATAATAAATAATAAATAAATAAACCCTAACTTTACGAAAACTAAATTTTTGCCGCACGCCTATGTATGTGCTTTGAACCATAGTATATATACATAGTACAACCCTCAGATAAAGGAACTACTAGATATGCCCTGTATATCTAATCTCATTTACAAAATTTAAGCCAACATCTAGCCCTCTCTCTCGGCAAAGTTTGTAGGCGAGGGACGTGAGACGCGCAGAAAAATCTCGTGCAGAGGACGAAATCAACAATAAAAATTGACGTGAAGTATTAGACAGTGGCGACGCGAAGAATTATAACTTTTTATTTATTATAGCAAAAAATAGAAAATTAAAATTGGGTATTTTACATGTTATTAATATATCACATTTGAATTAAATATGTCGTGAGAAGTTATATAATTTCGATAAAGTTGTATTTTCTTTAATACTGATAAATATATTAACATTAAAACATAGCAAATGCTTGTAAATTTATATTAAATGTACGTATTTAATAATGGAATCAAATAAATAATATTTTTTATTGTTTCTAAAACCTTGTTTACAGTAAGGAGTAAATGCGAATAACATAAAAAAATATGAATGGTATATAACTACTTTCCTAACTTACTTGTGAAGTGTAAGATTGATTATCTAATGGCTTGAGAAAAGCACCACATTTTTCACATTTCTTTGTCATGGTTAGCAACCTCTCAAGAAAATCACTTAAAATAGTTCAAAATGTTTACAAAAATATTTAGTACAACCGTTGTCTGAATATACAGACAACGGTACAACCTATAACACTAAAAAATAATACAAATCAATTCACAAACTGTAAACTATTTAATGTATGATTTTAAATTATCCTGCTTGAAAGTACGCTTATGGAATCTCTAGAGGACGATGTCAACAAAAGTTAACTAGATGTTGGCTTAATAAAAAAGGATAGAATGCCCTCTCTATATATATTTACTCTGAGGTACAACCTAGTAAAGCGATTCTCGGTTGGCGCCAAAGTTCGTGTTTTTTTTTCGTACAATCATATCCAATGGTGTGACCACAGTCACATGATTTTAGTTGACACTTGACAGTCAGCTGTTGTGTACTTGTCTTATTTTCATATATAAAATATAAGTTATAGTTTATAGTT
Organism: Neocrepidodera transversa; assembly: GCA_963243735.1. NCBI lineage: Eukaryota > Metazoa > Arthropoda > Insecta > Coleoptera > Chrysomelidae > Neocrepidodera > Neocrepidodera transversa. Next base: position 107,124 of record OY725345.1, on the reverse strand, counting down.
ATTTTATTTTCGCCATTACTATATCCAATAATTATTTATTTACAATTTGTTGACATTTCTACTTTATTTTTATTTATTCATAGAATACAAGAGGCGTCAAAAAATAGCAGATTCCATCTGACTGTACTGACTTGAATTTTGTGTTCGACCCTTAATTTTACAAATTTGACAGTTTTTGTTTTAAAAAATACATTATTTTCTAGACAAACAAAACAAAACGTTATAGAACTGAATAGTGCTCGTTTTGTCTATTTTTCAATAGTGAGTACGCTAGTACCACTTTTGTCACAATTGTGCTACATTTGGCAGAAACATAGTCCCGGCAAAATGGCGTCAAGGTTAAATTTCTGTGCCTAAGAAGGTCAAACGGAGAGTCGTCATACTGATATATATGTACTGTGTTTGAACCAATGAGAGCAGGACAAGTGACAGAAATGGAAGGTGACGTTTATTAAAATGATTTGTTTTGTTTATCAAAAGTGTTTGTGGTGTGGGTAGTAGTAGGATACGATACCGGTATTTATTTATTGTTTTTTACCTACATGTACATTCGTAAAAATTTTGTTATAAAGAAAAGCTGTCCTATATAACAATAAATATGAAGACAGTTTACATAATCGTCAGTTTAATTTTTAGTGGTTTATTCACGTCTATAGATGCTTGTAAGGGTTGCATTAATTTAGACGAATATAATTTTTACAAAATTGTACCGAAGTTTGAGGCTGTTTTAGTAAAATTCGATATAGCTTATCCTTACGGCGAGAAACAAGAAATATTTAATGCATTAGCCACCGAAATTGTAGATACTTCAGAATTTGTATTAGGACAAGTAGCAATTAAAGATTATGGAGAAAAAGAAAATGAAGAATTTTCTAAAAAGTTCGGTATTCTTTCTAAAGACGATCTACCTGCATTGAGACTTTTCGTTCAAGGTGAAGATGAACCTTTTACTTTTGAGAAAAATATGCCTTGGACTAATGAAAATTTGAAAAAGTTTATTAGAGAATATACCAACATTTATCTTGGGTTACCGGGTTGTATTGAAAAATTCGATAAATTAGCTCGTAGATTTATCAGTGACGATGACAAAGAAGCTATTTTAAAAGAAACGCAAACAGAAGCTAATAAATTATTTTCAGAGGTATGTATTTGTTTTTTTTTTTTTCAGGAAAAATTTTTTTTATCAAAATTAGAAATTTATAGTGATTCTAATGAATAAAAAAAACATCTAATAGAAAAAAGTTGTAAACTTTTTTAAAGCAGTTTCTTTGCTTTCCCAAGTAGAAATGTACATTACGTTTAGTACAAAAAAACATGAGTTTTCCCGTTACATGAAAATTTATTCTTTTCTTTTCGTCATCATTCTTATACTCAGGAAAATGGTCTATAATATATCTTTCTGAATCTCTTTTATTGGTCTAATTTCTATTATTTTGGTCGACCAGCATTTTTCTTTACGGAGTTTCACCAATATGAAACTTAAGGTGTGTTCCCATTATTTTTCCTATACAATTAATGAAAAAATTCACTAAATTAGTCCCGATATCCATTACAACAAAAAAAAATACAGTAAATAATTATTTTTTTTTTTGTAGAAAGATAAAGAAATTGCAAATACCTACATAAAAATTATGAAGAAAGTTATAGATAATGGTTACTCGTTTATATTACAAGAAGATTCTAGACTTGAAAAAATTCTTCAAGGAAAAGTGAATGAAAAGAAGAAAAGGGAATTGTCGAATCGTCAGAATGTTCTTAAATCTTTTAGCGTTGAACCGCAAAGATCAGAACTCTGATTAAAATTAATTTTATGTTTTTATATGGTCACTTTTCCTGGACTTTTCATTTATTACCGGTTTCTTTATGATGATGAAAAAAATAAAATCAACTATAAAGATATACTGCAAACTCGTGCGAATAAGTAAAAATTTAAACATTCATAATATATTAAGTACTTTATATAATTTAGTTTTTATTATTGAAAATTCATCTAGTCTATATACTGTATTATTTGAGTTATAATGTGTGACGTCATTCCATTTCCTAAAAAATATATATTACAAAATGTATTTGGTTGTTGGTGTATTTGTTGTCTATTTTCTGTTACTTTTTAAATTAAATATATTTAATATTACAAATAATTTTTTAATTCTTCGGTCTCAAAAATATGTTTACTCTGTTGAAATAAAATTATTCTGCGAAATCTAAGTAAATAAATAAGATAGAGAAAAATAGATAGATTTTACGCCCTTTCAAATACCTATTTATAAATTAAAGATGTGGAGGTAAGTGTATCATTGGATTAGAAGAAAAAAACACATTGAGTAATTATAAATATCAAATTTTCTTCATTTATCAAAACCTTTTCGATCAATTTGTGGTTTTCTAATGACCCTTAGTCATACTAATCATAGCGGCCGCCAGAGGGACATTAAGCCTCATACACACAATAATCTTTTTCTTTTTAAATATAATGGCCTCCATCGTCTTGGGTATTTGGCCAATTACATACACTATACTCTATTCAATATTTTGTGTTAAAATCTATAGTGTAGCTGCACTGTTTGGATGTGTCTACTCGGCCATTACCAAGTTTGAAAGCAGTGTATTGTTTGAACATAATATGCATAACAAATATAATTCAGCATATTCTAATCTATTATTAAATATTTATTATTCTGAAAAAAGGCAGGAAAACTGTTGAAATTTTAGAATATCTATATCCTTTATTCTAACTTATAATAATAGTATCAATAGACACCACCATTTTTAACGGATTATTGATTGAATTTGTCCTGATTTATAGTGAGTTTTGTTTTTTGGCCAGCTCAGTTGGGGATTGTCACTTTTTCAGATGGTCTATAACTCAGATAAAGGAACTACTAGATATGCCCTGTATATCTAATATCATTTACAAAATTTAAGCCAACATCTAGCCCTCTCTCTCGGTAAAGTTTGTGGGCGAGGGACGTGAGACGCGCACAAAAATCTCATGCAGAGGACGAAATCAACAATAAAAATTGACGTGAAGTATTAGACAGTGGCGACGCGAAGAATTATAACTTTTTATTTATATTAGCAAAAAAATAGAAAATTAAAATTGGGTATTTTACATGTTATTAATATATCACATTTGAATTAAATATGTCGTGAGAAGTTATATAATTTCGATAAAGTTGTATTTTCTGTAATACTGATAAATATTAACATTAAAACATAAAAAAAAATGTGAATGGTATATAACATAAAAAAGAAAGGAAGCAAAATAAAAAATTATCAAATCTTATCAACTTATATTATATTTTAAATTATTCAAAAACTACTTTCCTAACTTACTTGTGAAGTGTAAGATTGATTATCTAATGGCTTGAGAAAAGCACCACATTTTTCACATTTCTTTCTCATGGTTAACAACCTCTCAAGAAAATCACTTAAAATAGTTCAAAATATTTAGTACAACCTATAACACTAAAAAATAAAACAAATCAATTCACAAACTGTAAACTATTTAATGTATGATTTTAAATTATCCTGCTTGAAAGTACGCTTATGGAATTTCTAGAGGACGATGTCAACAAAAGTTAACTAGATGTTGGCTTAATAAAAAAGGATAGAATGCCCTCTCTATATATATTTACTCTGAGGGTCTATAAGTCCATTGGCTCCGTTTACCCAGTGATCACGTGACTATCGTACCATACTCCTTCAACTCTAACTCCGAGTCACGAAGCCGAACGCGCCCAACATTAATGTTGTCAATTGTCAATTAATGTCAATTGTCAAATTTCTTTAAATGAACCGAAAATATATTTGATATTTATACTTTCTCTATGATATTTGACTATAACCGATAATTGGTCGATTTTATGTTTAATCTGATTATTTTTAAAAATATATTGTTGATATAAATTCGACAAAATGGGAGACAGTAAAATATTGGTAAGTATTCAAAATATCGGCACGCTTCTAACCTGAAATATTTTTGTAAACTAAATTTTTTAGGACACCAGCATAGACCGAGAACGGCAACAAAGCGAAAACAGCGACACCGAATTTGATCCACAATTTAAACCAATTATTTCTCTTCCGGAAGTAGAGGTTTCTACAAATGAAGAAAATGAAATTGAAATATTAAAAATTCGTGCTAAACTCTACCGATATGACACTTCAGGAGAAACTTCCGAATGGAAGGTCAGTTTGTATTTGTATATAAATAATCATAAAATATTAATAATTATTTTCATTAGGAAAGAGGCACTGGTGAATTAAAACTTTTGAGACACAAAGAAAACAATTCCGTAAGAGTAGTTATGAGAAGAGATAAAACATTAAAAGTGTGCGCTAATCACTTTATAACGCCATGGATGAAATTAAAGCCGAGTATAGGCAGTGATAAAGCATTTGTCTATAATGTAATGGTTGATTTTGCTGATGAAAAGCCCAAATCCGAAACGTTGGCTATCAAATTTGGAACTATTGATAGTAAGCATATTCCTTATATATATATTATTAGAGCGTTTTCATATAAAACTAAAATTCAAGCATTTTTATTAATCAATTTTTTCGGTTTCTTGGAGTATATGGACTTTATTCAAATTTTGAAGAAGTCTGAATTACTCGAAATAGAGCCTGGCGTAGATATAGGGAGCATAAAGGGGGTAATTACTCCCCACTCCTCAGATTACCAAAAAATAGCACAAAACGAAGAAATAAAATATATGACAGTATGGAAAAAAGATATATAAAGTGCAAAGAAATTAAAAAAAATAAGAAAAAAATAAAAAAATAAGAGAAAAATAAAGAAAATAATAGGGATAAATAGGGAAAACAGAACAAAATAATGAAAAGCAGGAAAAATATGAAGTGGGAAAAACTGGGAGAAATAGGAAAAATTAAGAAAACTAGGGAAACAAGAAATGAGGAAAATAGTTAAAAATAGAAAAAAGTACGGGGAAATGGGGGGAAAATAGTGAAAAATAATGTAAAAAGGAATAATAGAAAATAATGGATGTAAATAGGAAAAATCAGAAAAAAATAATAAAAAATGGGAACATTACGAGATATAGGGAAAACATGGCAGAAATAAAAAAAAATCAGAAAAAGAAAATATGAAAATTAGAGATAAATAGAAGAAACGAATGGTAAAATAATGAGAAATAATGGAAAATAAAAAAATAGTAAAAGTAGGGACAAATAGGGAAAAAAACAGGAGGAAATGATAAAAAACAGGAAAAATAGGAAGAAATAGAAAAAAAAGCCAGAAAAAACAGCATGAATTGGAAAAACCATGAATAATTTTTTCCACAGTTTAATTTAAATAAAAAGAAAGAAGAATGCATTTTTCCACAATTAAATTTAAAACAAAAAGATCAACAATGCATTTGTTCATACTCAAATTTGAAAATAAAGCAAAAATGCATTTTTCCACAATTAAGTCTTAAAATAGAAACTAGAATGCATTTTTCCAGTTAATTAAAAAAAAAATAGTAAAAGCACATTTTTTCACATTTGAATTCGAAAAAAAGAAACGAGAATGCATTTTTTGAATGGTTGAGTTAGAAAAAGCAGCAAGAATGCACTTTTCCACACTCGAATTTAAAAAAAAAAACATTGTTAACCAACAATGGTGAAACATTTTTGAAAATTCCTACATTGATCGACTATTCTGCATAAATGATCTATGGTGCATCGGGATTTATATTAAAAATCCTATAATTCGTTTTTTGATGTTTACAAAATTTAAGTTATCACTCTGTATATTTAAAATTGATTCCTACCGATATTTATTTCCTAAACCGATTTTTTTATAACGAAATATCAACAATATACATTTCTTTTTTTGTATATATATATATATATTTTCTTATGTTATAGATGCTAACCTATTTAAAGATAAGTTTGAGGATGCCAGACATATAGTCGCTACCGAATGTGAACTCTACAATGATAAAAACAATAAAGAAAATGAAAACAGTTCAGAAGAAAATTATTCTTTATTAGAAAATAGTTTGGATGAAAGTAAAAAAAATGAATCTGTCGAAAAAGAATGCGTGGAATTGACTAAAAAGATTAGTGAATTGGATGTGACCAACAAAGAAGAAAATTAATATTATATTTATATATATATAAACTCCCAATTTAATTTTATATATATATGTATATAAAATGTAAACACATTTTGCCTCATACGTAAATGTTATTTTTCATGTTTTCTATAAATTAAAATTCTAATTTTTAGCAATAATAAAATATGAGGTAAAATTTGTATACAACGAACGGGAGTTTTTTTTTTGTGTGTTGTATTCCACTATGTAAGAGATATTTGTATTAAGTTTTGAATTTCACTTTTTTCTTTTAGTTAGTGAGCAAAAGATTTATGAATATTGAGCTTGAAAGTGACTGGTTTTTTTTTTTTTTTATTTTTTTTTTGGATGTGTTAGATGCGCATTTCTTGGTAAGCATTCCCAGAAATAATATAAACATAATTCTATTTTTGTATTTTGCATGTAGTAACGGTTATTTGCATATTGTAAAATTTAAACATTATTACATGAATTCACTATAGTAAAATATAAGATTTTTATTTTCCTATTTCATTATTTTAATTTTTTCCATAAACAATCAACTTTATACAAGAAATTGTATTTAAATCGTAAACAAATTTCTTGAACAAAAATGTGTATCAAATTAATATTAATTATTAATTTTATGATATAGTTCTATCAACAAATACCAATATATTAATAAATATTATTTTTTCATTAATATTCCCTCATTTTTAGGGTTCCATATCTTCGTATATATGCGAATTGTGATATTGGATATTTTATTATTTTTTATCTATCCAATCGTATTAGTTTTATTAAAAAACGCATTTTTCATCTTATAATTTTTTTCTATCTTTGTCGGTTATGCTGATATTAACAAATTTGTTCGTTACATTTTAAAATTTGTTAATCTAAGTATATATGCGAATTGTGATATTTATAATTTTTTTCTTTGTCGAACATACATGAGCCAGGTTATTTTTTTTTCACTTCTTTAAATCTTTTTACCAAGTATTTTTGTCTTATTAGTTCGGTTAAAATTTTAATGTCCTTCTTTAAGTATACTACCTATGCACAGCTGGCTTATATATTCTACGGAACCCTAAATGTGTGAAGTCCGACACGCACTTGACCGATTTATTTATATTTTTGGAATGAAAAAATGCTTGTTTTTCAATATCCTGTATGGAAAAATGCATTCTTTCTATGTATTACAAATTCTTGTGTAAAAAAATGCATTGTTGCTTTATTTTTTCAATTTTCTTTGTTGAAAAATGCACTTTTGCTATGAATTTCAAATTATTATGCGAAAAAAAATGTTTTTTGTTTTTCAGTTTCCTGTAGGGTTTTTGCTTTATTTAATAACTTTCTGTGGGAAAAAATGCATTGTTGCTGCGGTTTTTTTTTCTAATTTGTAAAAAATGCACTTTTGCTGTTTTTCCAATATTTATTGTAGGGAAAAGGCTCTTGTTTTTTCTATAATTCATATTTGAAAATTTCATTCTTGCTGTATTTTTGTGAAATGGACTGTAGCAATTTACCGAAAAATTTATAATTCTAAATTTTAATTTGTGAAATTTAACTGCGAAAAATGTATTTTTGCTTGTCTTTTTTCAAATTTAATTATGGAAAAATATATTTTTGCTTCTTTTTTTTCGAATTCGAGTGTGGAAAAATGCGTTCTTACTCCTTATTTTCCAAATTAATAGTGAAAAAATTGCATTTTTGTTTCCATTTTAAAATTTAACGGTGGGAAAAAGCATTTCTGTTTTTTTTTGTCAAATTCGAGTGTAGAAAAATGCATTCTTACTCTTTTTTTTATAATTTAACTGTGGCAAAATGCATTATTGTATCTCTTTATTCAAATCGAACTGTGTATTCATGTTTTTTTTCCAATTTAAGTGTGATTTTTTCTAGGCTTTTTTTAGAGTTTTCTCCCAACTTTCGTGAAAAAAATTATTTATTTTTGTAAAAATTTGCGCTTTATATGTGTTTTTTCCATATTTTCGTTTTCATTGGAAGAATTTAAGGTAAAAACTTCCCAATTGGAAACTGTGAGCATTTTCTGTATAATTTTTTCTAATATTCTGCGGAAAAATACTTGTCGGCGTTTAATTCTTTAATTTTCCATGAATTTTCCTTCACTTTTTCCGGATCTGGTCCAACAGTGATTGTATAATTGTTAAAATTCAAATTCACTAATATATCACATTTGTCATTTTAATGACGTTTTGTTAACATATATAGAATAAAAATGCAACAATGCAATGTTAAAAATATTCACAAATTAATTAGTTATTCTTTAAATGTTTGTTATAATAGGTAAAATATTATAAGTTTTTAAAATGTTATAAACAAAATAATGCAGGGATGAATTAAGACATATATAGTTTATTAATTTGCTTCATTTTATTTTAAAAATAAATATCTAAATTAATAATCCAGGATAGAAAACATATTTTTTTCTGTAATAGAAAAATATAATTTAAACAATAATGAACTTATTAGATGTATATCTTCATCCCAATGTCCATTTAACATATTTTTTTTTTAGAAAACAATAAATTAGGAATTAACAAATTTTGGTAAAAATCACACACGTGTTTGAAACTATTCAGTGACTAATACATTTTGGCTAGATAACTCTAATAATGTATCATATATAACTTCTTTTTTAGAATTTTCGATATCCTCCGGAGTGGCATGACTTAATAAATAATGATTATCGAATAGATATTTTCTATGAAATTGTTCGTCGCATACTTGACATCGATATCGAGGATTTCCATGCTGATTCATATGCAATTCTAATTCTTCTTTCAAGGCGAATCTCTTCCAACAAACATTACATCTACCAAAAAACAAAATATTTTATTAAAATTATTTCAAATGTAAGTAATCAGAAAAAGTTATGAATTAGGGATTTGTATATCTCATTTATAAGCAATCTTAATAAAAAAAAATATTTGACGCACAAACGGACAGACAGACGGTTGCAATTGACTTATTAGGTCATTAAAAATAGTAAGTAGGCGAGCTAATGTGAATCGATTACTGAAAACATAAACCATATAAATATATATTTTTTTATTAAATTAGAATTTTTTAAAGCAATTAAATAATATTTAACCATTTTAATTTTTAAAATAAGATTATACAATTTACAATTTATTTTCATAATAGTCCATTTTATATTTATATTTAGTTTAAAAAAGGTGAAAATAAATTTTTTTACCTGTAAAAAAAAGTGTCCGCTTCCAGATGTGTTCTTTCATGTCTTTTAAGACTAGGCCATCTTTTATATGTCAAATCACAATATTCACAAGCGAATCTTTTTACCACCAAATGAGTCTGAAGATGAACTTTTAATTTTTGAATCCCATTATAATATTTTCCACAAATTTTACAAGGTAGTGGATCATCTAAAATTGTTTTTAATAAATAATTAATTACGTTTATTTCTAGCGATTACGAACAAAGGGCGTAGATATAACTTTTGTTCCTGGGGAAGTACTTTTCAAGGGGGAGGGGGATACTTTTTTCCTGGGGGGAAAACTTAAACTTTTAGAAATAAACGAGCCTGATGGAATTGATTGTGAATTGTAGAAAAATGTATTGCTTTGTTTTTCAATTTCCTGTATAGAAAAATACATTGTTACTTTGTTTTTTTAATTAACTTGCGGAAAAATGCATTTCTTGTAATGTTTTTTTAATTTCCTGCATAAAAAAATCCGTTCTCCCTTTGAATTTCATAAATGCATTATTTTTCAATTTTTTTTTGTGGAAAAATACGCTTTTGCTTTGAACTTCCAATTTTTATGTGAAAAAATATTTTTTGTTCTGTTTTTCAGTTTCCTGCGGTTAAAAATACATTTTTGCTAAATAAAATCCGCTGAAAAATGCATTGTTACTAATTAAATCATGAAAAATGCATTTTTACCAATTAAAATGTGATGAAAAATGCATTTTTGCTAATTATGTTCTGGAAAATGCAATTTGCCAAAAAAAATCTGCTGAAAAATGCATTTTTGCTAAAATCACAACAAAAAATGCATTGTTGCTATATATATATATTGAAAAATGCATTTTTACTTGATAAAATTTGCTGAAAAATGCATTTTTGCTAATTATATCATAAAAAAATGCATTTTTGCCAATCAGAATCGCTGCAAAATGAATTTCTGCTAAAATCGCTTAAAAAACATATAAAAAAAAACAGAAAAAATGCATTTTTATCGAACTAAAAATGCTGAAAATTTTTGGAAAGGAAGGAAGTAAGAAAAATGCATTTTTCCTAATTATACTATGAAAAATGCATTGTTGCTTTGTTTTTTTAATATCCTACATAGAAAAATCCATTCTTCCTTTGAATTTCAAATTTTTATATAAATAAATGCATTATTTTTCAATTTTTTTTGTGGAAAATTGCGCTTTTGCTCTAAGCTTCTAATTTTTATGTGAAAAAATATTTTTTGTTCTGTTTTTCAGTTTCCTGCGAGAAAAAATGCATTTTTGTTAAATAAAATCCGATGGAAAATGCATTTTTGCTAATTATATTGTGGAAAATGCAATTAGTCAAAAAAAATTGCTGAAAAATGCATTGTTGCTAATTATATATCGAAAAATGGATTTTTACTTGATAAAATTTGCTGAAAAATGCATTTTTGCTAATTATATCATAAAAAATGCATTTTTGCCAATCAGAATCGCTACAAAATGAATTTCTTCTAAAATCGCTAAAAAAAACATAAAAAAAAACCGAAAAAATGCATTTTTATCAAACTAAAATTGCTGAACATTTTTGGAAAGGAAAGAAGTAAGAAAAATGCATTTTTGCTGATTATATTATGAAAAATGCATTTTTACTAAATAAAATGGACTGAAAATTGCATTTTTACTTGATAAAATTTGCTGAAAACAGGAAAAATGCATTTTTGCCAAAATAGTATAAAAATACATTTTTGAAAAATAAAATCACACGAAAAATGCATTTTTGCTCATTATGAAATATGCATTTTGGCCAATATAAAATTGACCGAAAAATGCATTTTTGGTAATTATACAATGAAAAAATGCATTCTCGCTTTGAATTTCAAATTTTTATATAAATAAATGCATTGTTGCTTTATTTTTCAATTTTCTTTGTGGAAAAATCCACTTTTGCTTAGAATTTCTAATTTTTATGTGAAAAAATGTTTAAGGTTTTGTTTTTCAATTTCCTGTGGGGAAAAATGCATTGTGGCTTCAGTTTTTTTTTTCAAATTTGTGAAAAAAAATGCATTTTTGTTGTTTTTTTCAATTTTTTGTAAGGAAAAATGCATTTTTGGTGTTTTTTCAATTTTTGGTAGGGAAAAATGCATTTTTGGTGTTTTTTCAATTTTTGGTAGGGAAAATTGCTTTTTGCTTCTTTTTTCAAATTTAATTATGGAAAAATGTATTCTTGTTTTTTTTGTTCGAATTCAAGCGTGGAAAAATGTATTCTTGCTCCTATTTTAAAATTTAACTGTGGAAAAATGCATTCCTGCTCTTTTTTTCAAATTCGAGTGTGAAAAAATGTATTCTTGCTTATTTTTTAGACTTTTTTAGAGTTTTCTCCTAACTTTCATGGAAAAAATTAATTTATTTTTGTAAAAATTTGCACTTTATATGTATTTTTTCCATATTTTCGTTTTCATTAGAAGAATTTTAGCAAAAAACTTCCCAATTAGAAACTGTCGACATTTCTATATAATTTTGTTTCTATATAATTGTATTTAAACTTTCATGCTATTTTTTTTTTGGTATTCTGAGGGAGGTAATTACCCCTTTTACTCTCCCCATATCTACACCCTTGATTATGAACCAATTTGAATTGTAACCTATACGTATCATATACATTTTATATTGGTTCGTAAACACCGTACAAATATATATATAATAATATGTTACCTGTATTTTTAAATCTGAGAAATTTTCCCGGAACTCTACATTTTATATTATTTTTCTTATCATCTTCATGTCTTTTTAAATGATTTCTTAAATAATCGGCTCTAGCGAACAGTTGTCCACAAACGTCGCATTTAAAACGTTCAGTTTCCATATGCTTCAATCTAAAATTAAAATAATAAACTTTTTTTAAATTTTTTTTATAAAATTTAATTGCTTACTTATAATGCGCTTTTAGTGCGCTATCGTTTTTAAAAATTTTAGGACATTTATCGCACATAATTCTGAGTTCTCCATGAACAACGAAATGCTGTTGCAATAATTGTTGATTTAGAAAACCATCGCCGCATAATTCACATATATAAATTGGTGGTTGGTTCGATAAAGGTTGATAAAAAGCTATACCATCACATCCAGCAATGATTCTAAAAAGAGTTAAAAAAAAAAAACACCAATAAAACAATATTTAAATCTGATTTTTTTTTTTTACTCACGAATCATTAGATTCTTCTTTTATTTGTATAAAATTCTGATCGACGATGAGTTCATCTCCTGTTGCCAAAACAGTTAAATTTCCACCTAAATTATTATCTTGAGAACTCGTACAAGCTTCTCCGAAACTGCTGTTTAATATTTGATCTGAAACTGCACCAATTGGAATAAATTGTATAGTAGTGTTCATTCCGTCAAATAATTCTTCCTGTTCGCTTAATTCTTCTCGAGAATCTTGATCATCAATAGATTCTGTTTTTATTAAAGAATTTTCTGATTGATCGGATATTTTTATATAGGAATGATCATGGTCTATTGTCCCTAACGAAGCATTCATCGTGTTTATTGTGATATCATCATCGGTACTGGTGCTGGTACTGGTACTGGGATTATCAAAGAATGGTTTCAATTCTAAAAATGGTTATATTTTATATTTAATTTCAATAAAATTTTGTTTACTTTTATTATATGTATAATGATTTATTTGGGTTGGAATTTGGATAAAATATAAGGATGGGAAAATTTAAAATTAAAACGGACAATCCAGGTACCAGCTGCAACATGGTGTAGAATTTTCCCAAACAATAAATATATATAGGGATAAATATTAAATTTATATAATTACCATCATCTAAGATAATTTGTATATTTTCAACTACTTGGATATTTTCTCCTACTTCAGGATTTTCTATATATCCAATTTTTTCAACAGTTACATGATTTTTTTTCAATTCTTCCTCAATTTCGAAACATTTATTTATAAATTTCAAAAAATTCTTTAAAGTATTTAAACATAAATTACATATTCTGTCTTTATCAGTTAACGTAGTTTCCTATAAAAATTTATTAAACGATAAAATCATTCAAGAATTGTGTAAGTTATTCTTACCATCAGAGGAACGTATTCGATTAAAACGTCTTTTATGGTTTTTTCGGAACAACATTTTTCAAAAATTTTAAACGTTCCATCAACATCTGCGATGGACAAGCAAGTTCTGCACGTAAATCTTTCCATGGTAAGGAACTCAAAATCTGCGGTTCGGTTCACGATACCATAAACTTTCAAAATTGTGGTCTTGTGTCTGTGAAAACAGCAACATCAAAAAATCACAAGACTACAGGTTTGTATTGGCACAGAAAACATAACATCTTCAACACACAGATCAACATATCCGTCCATCATGGTACAATTTCATAACCACAAGACGCAAACAACGCACAAATACGTTTGACAACTATGACATTAATCCGTCAAAGTATGGCCTCTTCCTGGGTTAGGTTCACGATGAACTTTTGATTGTGCTGAAGTTGGTCACGAAATAGTGTCACTCAACTTTGATCACGTTTTCATCGCTAAAAAAAGAGGCGTAGTTTATGACGTCATTAAATATCTAATTCCATAGGAGGAGCTATTTTGGACAGAAAGTGCTCCATAAAAATATTTTTTTTCGGAGTAATAAATTCAAAAAATAAATGGTATTTTTTATTAATGTTTAGATTCTGATAGTAGTTTTTTTTTTATTTTATTCTAAATAATCAGAACAAACATAATCTAACATTAAAAACGCATGCGCACAATGTGGAGCACTTTCCGCCCAATAGCTCCACCTGATTCCATTTGTAACTTGCATTTTATGTTCGACCCATAGATGGTGCCACTTCAGTCGCGCTTAATTTTACAAATTTGATTGTTTTTGTTTTAAATACATTATTTTCTGGACATACTCAGATAAAGAAATATACTCAATAACAAAACAAAACGTTATAGAACTAAATAATTCTCGTTTTGCTTATTTTTCAATAGTGAGTGCGCTGGTGCCACTTTTGGCACAATTGTGCTATATTTGACAACCCTGAAAATCAGTACGGCTAAAATGGCGTCAAGGTTAAATTTCTGTGCCTAAAAAGATCAAACGGACCGCCTGAGAGTCGCCATACTGATAGAATATATCTACTGTGATAGTTGCATCGTGATTGCATTAGCGTCGTGTCTCGTGGGGAAAAAGGAACGTAGAGAAAAAGGAAAGGGGCGATTTTTATTTTTGAAAATTATTCTACAAATGAAAAATGCATATATTCATAACATTGTTTATTTATATGTTTTTATCACAATATATCTTCTGCTGAATATATAAAAATAACAATAAAAAAAATCCGTACAGTTGTGACGCTTATGACTATCCGAGGCTGCGTGAGAGAGAAACGATCGTCTACGCTCTACTATCGGCGAAAAGTGACATTTGTGAAATCTTGTAATCAAATATTTAAAATAATGGCAGTTCAGCATTCTCAAAAAATTAAACAATTACTTTTAATAGACGAAGAAGGTAATAAGTCGTACAGGTATATTTGTGACTGGCTATGTTAATGTTATGTTAAATAACCTTAAAATTTTGACTTCTTTCCAATATTTTACAGATCCTTATTGTTGCAATATTTAACAACTCCATTCATTTGAAATAGATTATTTGAAATTTATAATAACTTTTCGAGCATAAACGTAAACAATAAACACGTAAACGCGCTGGCCAGTGTATTTCGGAACAAATCGTCAATATGGCGTAGATTCATGACGTCATTACCACTGGCTAGTGTATTGATGTATATTTCGGAATATACCCTTTATCTCATCTGTCAAGTCAATTGTCATTTGTCGTTGTCATTAAAAACACGTGAAAGAATTATAAAATATATTCTAAATATTTAAAATATGGGTAAAATTAAGAGAAAAGCAAATCAAAGTGTTAAAAATGTTCCGTTAGAACAAGATATTCACAACGCAAAATTTGCCAAGAGTAAAACCAGAAATAAAATTCGTCTTAGAAAAGATGAGGAAGATCAAGTAAGTAACATCATTTTTATATAAAAAAAATAAGGTAGATTAATTTTATTAAATACTTTTTAGTATGTGGATTCTAATTTATCACGTAAAATTCTTTCTGCGGCTCGATCCCAACAAAGAGAAATGGAAGAAAATAGCAATTTGACGCAACCAGTCAAAGACTGTATTAACGTAAATTTTGATCAATTGGATACTGACGATTCAGATAATGATAATATAGACGAAGCGGATACATTTTATGAAAATGTTGAAATCAATGAAGAAGATGAAAAAGCTATTAGTATGTTTATGAGTAAAAATCCTGTACCTCGAAGGACATTGGCGGATATTATTATGGACAAAATAACTGAGCTCGATACACATTTTACTGATGCAGGATCTTTACAAGTAAGTTTTAAAAAATATATATATATATATATTTTTTTATAAAAAAATTAATTTCTAGGTGCAAGATTTAGAACCGAAAGTTAAAGAAATGTACGAAGGCGTTAGAGATGTTTTAAGAAAATATCGAAGCGGAAAACTTCCAAAAGCTTTCAAAATAATACCAAAGTTAAAAAATTGGGAACAAATATTATATATAACAGACCCACCGACTTGGTCTGCAGCCGCAATGTATCAAGCGACTAGAATTTTCGCTTCAAATTTAAAAGAAAATATGGCACAAAGATTTTATAATTTAGTATTACTTCCTCGTATTAGAGATGATTTAGTTGAATATAAAAGACTTAATTTTCATTTATATCAAGCACTAAGAAAATCTTTATTTAAACCGGGAGCTTTTATGAAGGGTATTCTACTTCCATTATTGGATAGTGGAAATTGTACTTTAAGGGAAGCAATTATAGTAGGATCTGTTTTAGCTAAAAATTCTGTACCGATTCTACATTCGTCGGCAGCACTTTTAAAAATTGCAGAAATGGATTATACAGGAGCAAATTCGATATTTTTAAGAATACTTTTGGATAAGAAATACGCATTACCTTATAGAGTTGTAGACGCGTGCGTTTTTCATTTTTTAAGATTTCAGATGGATTCTAGACAATTACCAGTTCTATGGCATCAATCTCTTCTTACTTTTATTCAAAGATATAAAGCGGATATTTCTACTGAACAACGAGAAGCATTATTAGAATTATTAAAGAAACAAAATCATCATACTATTACATCAGAAATTCGTAGAGAATTGCAGTATGCCAAATGTAGAGATGTTGAAGATGCACCGCCTGTTATGGACTTTGATTAACTTTATTTATTTATTCTTTTTTTTTTAGTTTATAAAATAAAATATCGGTAGATTATAAAGTTAATAAATTAAATCATGTTAAGGCCGCAGTTTCAATATATAAAATAAAGATTAATAAATAATAAGCTTATTTTCTTCCTTCACCTACGCCTATGGAGCGTATAGAAGGAGGGCAATCTCTAATGGACAACACGTTTAAAATGTGGCCAACATTTTATACGCAACTAATGGTACATAAATTACCGACGTGGCGCTAACGATCGTATGTTGAAAAACTGTTTGTAGATTGATTAGATTCATAATCTCAAATAACGTTTTTTATTTAATGAGCCACCCACTTTTTAATAAAATGAATATCTTTTAAAAGTTTACGTAATGAATTAAAATTATTATTTAAAAAAAAGTCAAAGGAAATGTCAAAACTGTCATCAACAGCGCTACCAACTGGCTTACAAAATTGGTTCCCTTTTTCTAACGTTGCGATGTGCCTCCTTCTATACCCTCCATACCTACGCCTATTCAGTTGAAATAAAATAAAACGTGAGACGCGATGACTTATGACAACGTCAAAAATGGGTTTTATGCACATGCGCATTTGTGATATCAGGGCTCCGTTCTGATTTACGTCCAGAGTGCACACCGAACGTCAAATTTCGTTCGGATTTAGAGGGCGTTTTGTCCGAGTGTACATACTTTTGCGTTCATATTTAAATGAATGAACGTCTTTCTAACCTCACAAATATCATAAAATTGGCAGTTGCCTTATTAAATAAATAAATGAAATAAATTAAAATGGATTCAGACTCTACCAAAATTTTATTATCTTGTTCAAGATGATGAAAACAATTTAATAAAAAACAAAAATAATTTGGTATTATTACAAAGGTAGGTGATATTATGTAAACTTGATTTTCATAAGCTGGACGTATTATCGAAAATTTTCTCTAAATTCCATTGTGGTGAAGTGTGAAGTTAGAGATGGTTTGAATGAAATTTTCCACTCTTGATTACTTCCAATTATTCTGTTTCTCATTTTATATATTTGCAATCTTACAATTTCTTCTTCACTAGAACTTGATTCCGAAAATAAATAATAGCTTAAATAATCACGCCCCAGTCGTTCATATTTACAAGACAACTCTTATAAGACGTCACAACATCTGGATGTAAAACGCACTTTAAATCTGAACGCAGCCCAGAAAGTTCAATTGACCATTCCAGAACAGCTGACGTTGACAGGTCCGCCATTTTCCTTGGGTGGCACACAAACTGTTTAATTCCCGTTTGTTTACTTGTGTTGTTCGATTATCTTCTGCTTAAATTCTGTTTTTTGTGTGATTGTGTTGCTTTTGAGTTAGTAAAATGTCTCGTAGTACATACTATTTGACCCTAAGTAGTGATATTAAGTCCCGGTACGATAAAAAAATTGAAATTATAGACAATATTGACCCCTATGCAATTCCACGTGGGGATTGCAAGCTTCCTATTTATAAGTTGCCCAATATTAAAATAATAGACCTGTTTAATTACTTAATACTTACTCATAGTTTTTACACTGGTCAACAACTTAAGGCTTACAAAAGCTTGCAAGCCTTCAAGCAGTACGAATCTGGCTCTATTCAAGAAATGTTGGCAAAACAGATTAATGATGAGGCATTTCTTATAATTAGCAAGGTAAGAAGTTCTTGTAATGTACAAATTTTACTTTATAATCATATTCTGTATATTTATGTGATAGTTTTGATATACTGCAAAGGTTTTAAATGGGGTATTAATTTTTTTAATCTTCATTACAGGTTCAACACTCTCAAAAAAAGAAGGAAAAGTTACTCCACGTTTGGATAATTCTTTTGCAAGATACAAGCATTTCAAGTGCTCATTGCACCTGTATGGCTGGTTTGTCAGAAGTGTGCAGTCATGTTGCAACCATTTTATTTTGTTTACATGCTCGCCCAAATACTATTGATGACAATGGTCCTGGTCCAGCCTCCACTGAACAACTCTCAGTTTGGCCTGTACCTTCCATGAAAAAAGTGGAAATGCTAAGAATACGCGATATGGATTGGTCAAAAAAAAAGGAAATAAGGGAGTTGTCGCAGGTATATACCCCTTCTAATGAAAAGGACAAGCTTGTTGGTTTGTTTACTAAATTTAAAGAAATGGGTGTAAATTCAGCTATCTGCTCCTTATGGGAACCATTTGCTACTGAGATGGAAGTAAATGAACCTCAAAATTTGCCACCGAGTTTAGATAGCTTATATTCTTTGGATTTGGTTGGCAAATCGTACGAGGAGCTGCTAACCGTTTCTCAAAATTTGGTTACAACTGTATCTGAAGATCAAATTGAAAAAATTGAAACATCAACTCGAGACCAATCTCAAAACAATACTTGGTTTAAGTACAGAGCAGGAAGAATTACAGCTTCTCGTTTTAAATCAGTTTGTAGAACTTCAATAGAAAAACCTTCTTTAACTGTAATTAAAGGTGTCTGCTACCCACAAAAGGTGACTTTTTATAGTAAACAAACGTCATATGGCAGTAAACATGAAAAAACAGCTTTGGAAGCATATAGGCAACATGTTTCCAGCCAACATACAAACTTTGATGTTTCTGCGTCTGGATTTATTATTTGTAAAGAATATCCTGAACTAGGTGCATCTCCTGATGGTTTAGTGACATGTGACTGTTGTGGTTTGGGTTGTGTGGAAGTAAAATGTCCATACCTATTAGCAGACAAATCAAGTTTAAAAGAGTTTGCATTAAATAAAAATACGTGTTTGAGTTATGTAAATGGTGAACTTTCTTTGGTCCATAGTCACAGTTACTACTACCAAATCCAATGCCAAATGTTTGTTACTGGTCGTAAATATTGTGATTTTGTAATATGGTGCAAAGAATTAATGTATATTGAAAGGGTTTTGTTTGATGATAACTTTTGCTCAGAAAATATAAGAAAAGCCTTGGCTTTTCATAAATATGTTGTCAAACCAGAACTATTGGCAAGATATTTCACAGAAAAGGGAGGAATGGGTAGATTAACATTGTGGTGTCTGTGTCAAAAACCTGATGATGGTCGCCCAATGTTAAGATGTGATAGTGACAATTGTGAGGTTCAGTTGTTTCATTATGAATGTACAAATATTTCTGTTCCTCCTTTAACTTGGTTTTGCCATAATTGTAGTTAAGATTATTTCATTTATTGTAAGCTATGAATCAAGATGTGTTGTTTTCAGGGTATTAAAAATAAAGTTTAAAAGTATCAAAAAAGTTTTAATGAAATAAATTTACATTTCGTTAACCTATCTAAATTGTTATTTGAAGAAAAAATTCAGTTCATAACAAAGATTTAATAAAATATATTAAATCTCATTAATAGATCTATAATTCGTATTACAGTATCAATGATATACCTAAAACTAAAGCAATTATTTTTATAACTAAACATAATTTACCTAATATTAATAAAGAAAATATATAAATTTTAAATAAAGTTTAACGTTTAAGATACAAAACGATAAGTCAGTACCACAAAATACAATTATTCATAATTTACCTAATATTAATAAAGAAAATATATAAATTTTAAATAAAGTTAAATGTTTAAGACATAAAACACTAAGTCAGTACCACAAAATACAATAGTTGACAAAGCATTTAAAAGGATACAAAATATAATCATAGAGTGGGGACATTCAAATACAATTATTTAACATTAAGAGAGAAAATCTTTAAATTAAGCTTACCAAAAACAGATTTCAAGACGTTATAAAATTGGTAGAAACAACTGCATGGTTGTTCAAGTCATAGTAAATATTAAACATACATTAATGGTGTGGTACTTGAAGAAAATACTTAAAACTACGTTACATAATTAAATTTTTAAAGAATAAAACAAACTACAAACATCTTGTGAAAATAACCGGCACTCCAGGCGAAGATGGTTTTTAATTACATGTCCTTTCTTATTTAACAATTTTAAAATTTAGTTCAGTTACGCGGTATTTGTGAAGGGCACATATTTATGAATGCACTGCACACAACCACAATTTTATCTAATGCCGTATAACCATTTCTCTGTTTTGACAACATGCTCATGGGTATTGTTTCTTGCAAAATCTTAAATTTGTTTTTTAATAAACCTATAACCCTTTCTACATGAATACGAACTGTAGCAATATTTCTAGTACTTTCCAATTCTGTAGGATGTAACTGAGTTTTGCCTCTTGTAAAAGCTGGTATTTCTAAACGGGCACCCAAAATTTCCAACGAATCCTTGATTAAAAAGCCTCTATCTGCCAAGACTATGTCACCAGGTAAAATATGGTTTAAAAAAGTACTATTTTCAGTCAAAAATTTATCACTCGTTCTTCCACCCCAAGCTTCAGATATGTATGATATAGTACCATGTGGAGTCATTCCAATAAGAAATTTTACGGTTTCATGATGCTTGTAATTTGACCAGCAGCGAGAAGCATTTACAATATTTGAAGGAGTTTCAGTGAAAACTTCAAAGCAATCTATAATGACTGCCACTCGATTGCCAAAAGTTTCCTTAAAACATGCTGGAACATTTCTTTGCAAAGCTTCACGCTCTGGCCAATTTACTACATACTTAAAATTATCATAAAGTACATCGAGGGTTTTGTAAAATGTTTCTGATGCAGTTGTTGGACTTACAGCAAATCTATATGACAGATATTTAAAAGGTAAATTTAGACGGAGCTTCATTAAAGTAAGTACTAATTGCTGAAATGTCGAAAGAGCTTTGTTGGGATGAGAAGAAAGTTGAGAGGCAACATAGTCATGGATATCAAACAGCATACCAGCTTTTGGTAGTCCAGTAAAATAACACGTTTTTTTGTCATTATTTTTGAATGACTCTTCATTTAAGTCAGTGGTTTCTAATTTTGTTTGTAATGAATAAATTTTATTATTACAAAAATTTAATTCATCAAAAACGCGACTCAAATGTTCATCAGTTAGATCGGTTTGAACTGACTCACTGATACAATTGTTTTCCTGAATCTCTTTCTCTGAAATCTCTTTGTAGAGAGTTTCATTTATATGCTGTGAATCATTTTCTTTAACAGTCTCGTCAGTCTCAGTTTGAACCTAAAACAAATACAAGATAAAATTGTAATAATCTTTATATATACATATATATAAAACAAACCTCTTTTTGAACTCGAGCTCTCTTTACAGCTCTTTCAAATCTAGTGGATGCCGATTCTTTTGGATTGATGCTTGAAACATATCCCAGATTTTGGTTAGGTATCCAGTCTGGGTTTGATTTGTCCTCTAAGGTAGCTGGTTTTCCTAAAATCACACATATCTCAATATATTAATTTCAACGTTTAAATAGGACTAACTAGAATTATTTTTTTAATACTACCTGCATTACTTACCAGTTATAAAGTGACTGGAACAAATACGACCATTTCTTAAGTGACTTTCGCTTAGAGGCCCCCGTTTCAAAGCACGAATCCATGCATTTCTCCTTTCGCTGGACAATGAGTTAAGATTATCTCCTCGGTTAGTCAAAGCAGCAGGAAATCGAAAAAATGAAACCTTATCTCTTTCCGCACGATTTGAGCATTTAATAACGCTACAAAAATGAGGCATTTTCTATAAATTCAAATGAAATTTAACAAAATAATTAGCACCACTCTCAATGTTTACATATGAAAACGTGTAATCATGTGCATTTGTCTGCCACCCAGCAAATATGGCCGACCTGTCAGTGACGTCATTCTGGAATGATCAATTTGGCACAATTTGTAGTAGTGACAGTGACAGCAATGGGTAATGTCGTTGTCTGAATAAAGAAATATCTAAAAAACTAAAAATCATGTTTATTTACAAAATCTGTAGATACCAAGTTTTTTGTTTATATATTGAATCTAAAAATAGATCTTTTAAAAACAAAAACCAGGTAGCAAGGTTGTCAACTCTCATTTGTCAAATTCAATGTTTTTTTAATAAAATCTTTAAAATCCTCACAAAACAGTTTTAAATTTCATTTTATTAGATCCTGAATAGATGAAAATGTAAAATGAAAATTTCTCATATATATATTACCTACAAAGTCTCATTTATTTAACGTCTCGTTTGTAAAAAATTGCCCAATTTCACAGATAATCCATATAAAATGGGATTTTTTTTATATTTTGGCAACCTTGTTAGTCATCAGAAAACAGCCAGCCAACCAACCCAATGCTAAAAATTGTCTCGAAAACAGTTTTCTTCTTTTAAAATTTGAGCGAAAACAGTTTTCTTCTTAAATTTCATCGAAAACACCAGCGGGCAGCGCCATCTGAACGTTTGGTCCAAAACTTGTATTTGCCATCTACACGTTTGGTCCAACACTACAAAAAAGTGTTAAATTTTTAGTCCATAAGGTTACATGACTATTCTTTACATTACCGTTGTCTGAATAAAGGTAATGTTTATCCATTTTAATTATAGATCAGTGAGCGTGACATGGTGCACGCTTATGATGTAGTGAGACCGGGGTTTGAATCCCACATTGTTTTTTAATTTTTTTTTAAACACAGGCTAGATTTAGATAATCAATATTTCTTTTAATGAAATTAATATTTTTTTTAATACACAGGGTAGTCAAGATTCTTTTAATAAAATAAATAGTTTCACATCTGTCAATATTATTGTTTAATATCTTTGTCACTTGGAGCGCCACAGTCGCGTGCCGTCCTGGATTGACCGCCTCGTCTTTTATTACGAGCCTTCCAAAATCTTCAAAATTTAGAATCGAAAAAAAAATTGTCAGAGGTAGTTCAAGGGTCGTAGATTCCAAAAAAAGAAACCAGTCTGCTCTAGCTCTTTTAGTTTCTGAATTAATTGAATTTTAATAAGAAAAAAAAGAGCTGTGAGCGCAACTTCTACTTAATTCGATAAAAATGGTAAAAAAAGAAAATTTGAAGAAAACCAATGGCAATTCTGAGTCCGAATTATCTTTGTGCATCTTTAAAAAAAAATTCATTTCAATTGGATTAAAAAAAATTCTGACCCGAAATAAAGGGCAAGGTTATAGCCTTCAAAAATCTTCTTAGAATCGAAAGAAAAAATTGTACAAGAGTGGTAGATTTCAAAAAAAGTATCCAAAGTTTAATTTTCCTTAATTCAGTAAAATTTAAACGTAGTTGTAACTGGTAAATCCGTGTTTTTATACCTTAAAAAACGGTGAAACTGCGGCCTTAAAATTACATTTTAATTTTATTAGACAATAAAAACTAAACAGAAATTTTTGGGTGTTTTTTTTTTATTTGTAAGTAAAGAATTTACAAAAAAAAATTGTTATTTCAGAACTAAATGTAATCAATGGAGATAAATAAATAAGAATAAAGATATCAAATACATGAAAGTGAACCTACTAAATTGGTCCAATAATTTATATAAAAAGAAAAAACAACTAAATGGCTAAGATTCTTCATTAAAAATAATAAATTGCGCATCTATTATTACATTTTCCTGATTTATTGATTCTTATCGTTTATTTCCTTAAACAAAAATATCTTGTTTAGTTTCATATAGATTTATTGAACTATCATTTTCATCAATGGTCGAAGTGGATGGATCTCTACCTCTAACATGCATATCTAAAATGTGATTTTCTAATATTATTTTTCGAACAAACGAAGCGTCACAAATGCAGCATTCGTATCTTTTAAGATTTCGTGCATGTATAGGTTCGTGTATTTTCAAAGCTTCTTCATTAGGAAATCGTTTCCAACACACAATACACCTAAAAAATTAATAAATAAATAAAAACATAGTATAGATTGTCCCCACTTTTCTAATTTTCCGTTTTCCACTTCTTTAATTTTTAACCAAGCGGGGTCGGTTTAGTAGTTTTATAAATTTCTTTAAATCGGTGGATTTTTTTATGACACAAAAAAGTAGACAACCAGATGTTAAGATTAATTTGAAATTCACCAAAAGAATATTTTTTTTTTTTTTGATTTTTTATTAATCTCTAGAAAATGGAAAAAAATTCTTTCTATAATCAATAAATTTACAGATTTTGAACAGAAAATCTTCGAATTTCGGAAATTATACAACGTTTAAATAAAATTTCTCCGATTTAAGAAAATATTTTTCAGATTGAGGAAAATTAGATGAAAAAAAAATTAATACTTTTAGCATTTTTTTGTATTATAAACAATTACAGATTAAATATGTTTTTCGTAAATTAGGCAATGCTGTTTTAATGATACATTTTTTTAATTAATTTTTATAAATCGCTGAAATTTCTAAAAAATTTTTAATAATTCTGATATTTTTAAAGCGTCATTGAAAAATTTCCGAAAATGTCGATTTTTTTACGATAATAAAAATGTAAATTTTATAATCCTCTAGAAGATGCAAAAAAGAAATTTTTAATAGAAAATCTTTAAATTTAGTGAAATTTTATTACTTACACAAATTGAGTTTTTTCATCCTTTTCGTGAGTCTTCTGGTGAACATATTTTGTCCTGTAACTAGTAAGTTTCAATCCACAGTAACAACATTCGAATTTTCTTTCATTAGCATGAATCGAAAGATGTTTTATTAAAGAATCTTTAGTAATTGTTACTAAAGAACAAAAAATACATTTAAATTCTTTCTCTGAAAAATAATTAGAGAATAGTAAATAATAAAGAAACAAAATTAATATTAAATTCCATAAAATAAATGATTGATAATAACTTTTTATAGTAAAAAACTATCAAATATTTAGTAGTAACCATATTTTTTACCTTTTTCATTAAATAATCTACTGTATGTTCTTCTAATTGGATTAGACAAATTCTTATGAGTTATTTTATGTTCTGCTAAATGATCTGATCTTTTAAAAGTTAAATCGCAGTTATCGCATTTGAAAAATTTATTATTTAAATGTGTATATCTAAAAAAAAAAAAAAAAAATTAAATATAAATTAAGAAATTTTAAATTATCTATTATCAATACCTCATATGGTTCAACATGATTTTTTTTGTAGAAAATTTTTTTTCACACCTCGGACAATCGACGTCTTTAATTTTCTCATGAATAGTCTTAATATGATTCAATAGTAGGTGATTATATTTAAATGTCATATCGCACCAATTACAATCGAATAAATTACTTTTCGATTTATTACAAATTACAATGACTTTGACCATTGCATCGTGTAAGGCTAAATGTTTCATTAACATTTCTTCTTTTTGAAATTTCCTTCCACATTTCATGCAGCAATATTTTTCTGGATGGATATTTTTGTGTGACGTTAATGTATCGATATTCGTAAATCTGCAAATAAAAAAATAATCCACTAATGTATAATTAAACTGGTTAAATTTTTTTTAATTTTGATATCTCTTTTTATACACTTACATTTCATCACATAAATCACATGGATAACCGTGACTATTTTTGTGCTTCAACATATCCTTAAATCTTATAAACATCATGTTACATAACGCACATTGAAATTGTTGTTCTTCTTGAATTTTATGTTGTTGTATTAAATGATGTTTTAAACCTTTAGGAGTACGATAATCAAATATACAATCCGGACAATGAAATAATTCATCCACTTTAGGTCTATCGGGAATATAATCGTGGTCGGTAACAACCTATCAAAAAAAAATTTATTAATTAGATTAAATTTGAATTTAATAATTTTCTCACTTCAAATTTGGAATTGTCTAATATTTCTTGACGGAATTCCTTTTCTTGGTCTATAATTTCGTTTTCTGTCCAATTAGAAACTTCTTCGGTATTATTAATTTTAATTATCTCCAATTCATCATCTGTAACTCTAGATAATAAATTTTTATTCTCTTGTATATCTACAGATGGTTTATCTGAAATTTAATATAAAATATTTATTATGAATGTAATTAAAAATCAAAATTAAGAATCTATTAATTAGTTTTATATGAGTATTAACCAGTAGTAAAATCGTGAGAAAGAAAAATTTTACGATTATAGACCACATAAAAACACTTGGTATGAAAATAGACACTAAGGACATAGGGTGGAAGGTACCTTAAAGAAAAATAAAAGCAGAAGACTGACAAAAAAGCAGGAATGCATTTTTAGACAGTTAAATTAGAAAAAAAAGAGCAAGATTGCATTTTTCTACACTCGAATTTGAAAAAAAAAGCAGGAATACATTTTTCACAGTTCAATTTCACAAATTACAATTTAGAACTACTAATTTTTCGGTAAATTGTTGAATTGCTATAATTCATTTCACAGTAAAAACAGCAAAAATGCAGTTTTCAAATTTGAATTGGATAAAAAACAAGAGCATTTTTTCAAACACAAAATTGGAAAAAATAGTAAAAATTCACTTTTCACATATAAGTTTGAAAAAAAAAAACGGAAGCAACAGTGCATTTTTTTCCACAGAAATTTATAAAACGAAGCAAAAATTGCATTTTTCCCCACAGGAAACTGAAAAACAAAACAGAAAAGATTTTTTCACATAAAAATTTGAAATTCAAAGCAAATTTAAATTTTTCCACAAAGAAAATTGAAAAACAAAGCAACAATGCATTTTTCTACATCTTGAATAAAAAGAGAAACGAAATCACTTTCCGGATAATTTGCTTCTGGAGGATCACCCACAACCAATTCTTAATTCCATCTAGCTCGTATACACGCAAAGGGGGTAAAGGGGGTAATTACCCACCCCAGGATATCAAAAAAATAGTACGAAAAGAAGAAATGAAATGCACAAAGTTTGATTATTCTCCCCTAGGGAAAAAAGTACTTCTCCCGTAATTCTTTTATCGTTTTTTCTTATTTCTCAGAGTTTTTCGATTATATTCAATTTTTTTAATTTTTTTTTTTGGTTGTTTTTTTTACGCTTTTTTTGACAGTTTTTGTAATTATTTGCGATTTCAAATCTTTTAAAATTTTACAAGACAACTTGGACCTTGGAATTTTTTTTTTTTAATTATAGAGGATAACTACCTTTCGAAATGGAATCTTTTCTTGGCACTTTATGCCTTTTGGCTTCCATTATTTCTGGATTTTTTTCTTCCAAATCATCATCAATCTCACCTTTTTGACAACTAACTAAATCTAGAAATTAAAAAAATTACCGAATATTTAATTTTACTTAATTAAGATTTTTACCTTGTTTTCTTTTCCGTCCTACTTTTTTACTTCTAAAATCAACTTTTTCCAAACCTTTAAAAACAATTATAAACATTTTTTTTTTATTCGTAACTAGAAAATTACATTTACCTTTATTATTATCGGATGAAATTGTTTCTAAAGAAATGTCGCCATTTTTGAGTTTTTCATCTGTATCGATACAACTTTCAACGAATCGAGTAAATTTTAATAACAATCCGCAACATTTATAACAAATATAATCGGCATCAGAAAGAGACGGTGCTAATTTAGGTACAAACATTAAAATCGTTTCTTTAAGGGATCTACCTAGTAATATTTTCTTTAAGATGTGCCCGTGACTTTTAAGTAAAACGGTCAAACAAGTTCTACATCTTATCGAGTTATTATCTTTAACGATATTCTTTTTTTTATTTAAATTATCTAATTTACCGATATATTTCTTTGGTGGTTTTATGTCACATTCTTCTTCTTCTTCATCTTCTGAATCATATTCTTCATATTTTTTTGATATTCTTTTTCCTATAAATAAACAATGATATTTTTACCTAAAAAAACCCTATTTAATACATACTTGAAGATCTACGAGACGTTTTCGTATCTTTTAAATTTGCTTCATCAATAGATTCAAAAATAGTCGGAACTGCACTAGATTTTAAAGGTTTTCTTCCATCTTGTCTATTAATCTCGAACTGATCGTTTTCAAAATGTATCTATAAAATTATTAATGATAGTGGATATATTTTAAACTTAATTTTATTTTACCGACTTCGCAGACAAATACAGTCGATGGTAATTCCTTTCTATTAATATTTTTAATCCAAATATTTCTTCTATCTTCATTTCTTGTCCCCTGTGGAAGACTGAAAAGACGAACGCCTTTTTCTGATCTATTTCCACAATTGGGAACGGAACAAGCTGGCATTTTTATTATCAAAAAGTTGTTTATTTTTCAATAGCAAAACAAACACAGCAACAACATGAAAAATAAATATGGCGAAATTCTTCTTTTATTTTATATTTATTATATGGACACTGAGTATAAAGGTAAAAATATATATGACTGATGACTCATAAAGATCAAGACATGTTCAAGAACGAAAAATAATGAACGCACCTGTCATACGTCATACATTTGTGTTCTATGTTTGGATTCTTTATTCAGACAACGACAGAAGTAAACTAGGAGTGCGATTCTCTTTACTCGATACGTTACGTGCCGTCTCGATACCTCACGCTCGGAACCCATTTCGATACCGAGTAGAATGCGATTCTTGTCATCTCTCGACTTGGAGCTACGAAATACTACGGTTTACTACGATTTCACGAGTATCATTCTGTCATCTGTCGAGTTTGTATTGACGATTGACGAATACCTAAACAATAATTATTTTGATATTTTAAAAGTTTCGGGAATCGTTATAATATTAACAATTTTTAATGAAATTTTGAGGCAACAAGATAAAAAATATTTTACCCACCAGATTTAACACATCAATCTCTAACTCGGATAATTTTTTATCAATTGGTGGACTACCTAGTCCCTAGTTCATGCCTTTTTTTTAATTTAAGATTGCTTTTATAAGTGACCAAGTCTAAAAAAAAAATTAATTTTCAGGTCAAAAATGAAAAAATATTTTTCTTTAGATAAATTATAAAAATAAACCACCTATTGCCACATAAAATTCAAAATAACAATAACATTTTTTCAAATATGCTACAAAGTTATTTATTACTTACTATTCACTTTCTCTCTTTCGGCGCTTTCACTGAATTCGGTACCTACACCTACAGATGTCCCGAGTAAATTTGACAGTTATAGTCGAGAGCTTTCGAGTGCGATTTAGCATGCGAATCGCTCAAAACGCCAACTCGATACGTAACGTCCCGAAATGATGAATGAGAATCGCCCTCTAGACAACGACAGAAGTAAACTAGATGTTGGCTTAGTAAAAAAGGATAGAATGCCCTCTCTCTCTATATATATATATATATTTATTCTGAGGATATTGGCAACATTGGTATTGATACGTCATATGCATATGTCACTTTTAAAAGTTCTGACAACACAACGGTTATTTATAGTGTTCATGTACTATTACCATTTTAATTTTATAAATTAAAAATAAAAATGTCGGCGTTACCTCAAGCTAGTACTTCATCACTTCCCGAATCAGATTCAGACGGTAAAATAAACTATAGTAAAGATTTTCGAATTAAAAATACATCTTTTTTAGAATGGATTATTACTAAAACTGACAAAGGAGTAGTTAAAGTAGCAACATGTCGTGAAAACGAAACTCGAATATACGACAGAACAAGAGGTTAGTTATTATTTCGTTATTATATCTATCTATTCTATTATATAGTTTTAATTTTTAGACTGGGTGGTGAATGAAAATAAATGTGCGGGAGTATTAGAAGATAATATCTTCAATGATGGTAACAACATTGGAAATTTTTTAATAAGGGATCTATTAACTGCAGAACTAGTTGGTACACATTTTATTTGTAAGAATATCAAATTTAATAAAGTTTACTTATGTGGAATTGTGGTAAACAAATATCAAAAAAATGATAAGTATTATGTACAAGGTATATATAGATCGATATAAATAAATATGGACATACCTATAACTGTTGAGTTTAAAACATTTTTTAATTTTAGTGGATGATGGTACTGGTAATATAAGATGTATAATATCTTGCATTGATTTGAATAATTTGAAGAAGCCGTTTATTGATTTAAATTATGAAGATTCTATCACAAATAGAGATAACGAATGTGGTTTTTTACAAACAATAAGATTATTGAAGTCTTCGATTGAACACATGGAAAAATCTATACCTTCTTGGGATGATATCCAACTGGGAGATGTGGTATTTATTTTGTTTAATAAGAATTATTATAAGGATATAATTTTTTATTTTGATTTTTAGCTCAAAATAATGGGTAATATTTCAGAATATAACACTCACCGTTATGTTTTTATTACAAAAATACGTAAAGAACCGAACGAATCAACTGCTTTTAATTCGTATTTAGAAAACATTGTTCATTTGTATACAGAAGTGTATGATAAAAAAAATATGTAAATTCCAAACTTGTCAAGTCCTTTGATTTTATTGGTATGTAATTTGTTTGAAAATCTCCATTTAACTTTGAAAGAATTTCAGAATCCGTTCACTTCCAATATTCTGTTAATTATACCACGTTATATAACCTAATATATCATTTTATTTTTGAGGCGGTGCTTACAATTTTAATTTCTTTAAATCCTATCTTTGGAATTGCACAATATTGGAAGTAATTTTACATTCTTTTTTCTTGTATCTATATTTAGTTTTTATTAAAAATTTAAAAAAAAAAAACGCTCTTTGTACTATTATTCTTATATCTTTTTATATAGTTTTCTTGTTATTGTGGATTATAATAAATTCAATGAAATGAATAATTCTTATTTCATTAAATATTGCGCTCTAATGCCAAATAGATCATTGTTTTGATCTTTTTGGGCCAAAATACTCTACACAACATTTCTCTATTTTCGTTATGAAAAGTCCACAATTATACCATATATATATGGATATTTTGAGATACATATATAAAGTTATTAGCACAATCTATTCAGACTTTTTCATATTTTTGTGCAAATTATGTGTAATTTTTGTGCCTTTATATACTTTTTGTTAGTTTGTTAATTATCCGATTTTTTAAAATTACCTCCATACTTTTGTGCAAATTATGTGTGAAATCAAAAATTAATTTTGTCAAATACCTAGTTTTTTTTAATAATATATTGTGTAAGATGTCTAAAAAAATCATGGTGTTTCCACTTATACCTGTAAAAGTTTGGGTCAAAACTGGGAGATCTCTACCTACTTGATTTTGACTGATTTTTGAGAGATTACTAAAGTTTGTTACGTGTGTTTTTAGCATTTTTCAATTGTTTATAGGATTGTTATTAATAATTAAAATGCAATAACTTGAAATATTCCCCCGCACCTTTTTTTGCATGAATTTCTTTTTATGAAAAAATCGTTTATTAGGAATGTATAACAGAGTTGCCACATTATCCAATATTTAGATAAAGGATTCCTTTCATCGAACAAAATTATGCAAATCAAATCTTTAAAATACATAATTATTGCTTAAGATTATAATATTGCATATTTAAGATCATTTGTCTCAGACGTAATTTACAATACTTAAATTTAGAGACTTTTATCTAAATGTTTTTTTTTCTATAAAGGCTCCAATATGAAAGTTATATATACGTAATATACTACAAAACGACAACACTTATGTCGTCCTGGATTGACCGCCTCGTTTCGTAACGCACCCTCAATCGCCATCTATGATGAGAATATCGAAGCAATCCGTTTAGTTTGAAATAAGGATGTTGTGATGTGCATTTATCCGTTTACAAAGGATTTGAATTTGTTGTAATTAAACGGTTTTTATCCATCCACAATAATAAAAATAACCACATTTTTAAAATATTGAAAACGTTTTAATAGACTGGATTGTGAGTGTTTAGATTAAAAATCTGTTTGGTTTTGAATTTGATCAAAATGGACGCTTTTACAGAGGCAAGTATAACCTAGATTAAAAATTTCCTTAACGAAAACATATTTGTAATTAAAATACATTTTAATATGTTTATAGAACATACTTTTAAGAGCTAGAGAAAGGCAAAAGATTCTGGAAGGTTATAATACAGGTAGCGAGAGAGTACCTTTACGTGAAACAAACTCCATTTCCGTATCGGAACATCAAAAAATTCAACCGGTATCATTATCAGAATCAAATATTCATGTCGTTAGCAAAAAAAATGACTACTCGTCCTTACAAGAAAATAAATCTGAGGAAAATCTTTCCACACAGAAAACGTCGACTAGATTTTCTTCTAACATGCCAGCATCACCGAAAAGTCAATTTAAGACTTTAAATATTCAACAAGATGATTTTAACATGGAAATTAAAGTTTCATCTGCTGAAAATGTTAGATTAGAAGTTGAAATTTCAGAAAGCGCTGATCCTAGTGATGACGACAATGATTATTCTGCCAGTAGCGATAGTGGAATGAGACTTGAATCTAAAAGCAAACTGAAGCGATTAGGACAATTATATGCAGGTAAAATAACATTTCATTTATTATATATAAATTATTTAAGGGAAGAAGACTATTTTTTAACTCGCCATCTTATTGTCGATGTTGGAAAAAAATGTAACAAACTTTATTTTTCTATATATTTTTTATTTGCGGGCAATTATAATATTGAGCTTCTAGATATTATATGTGTGGAGGAGCATTTGACGTATTTCATCCTTTAGTAGTAAGTTACATGAGGGTTGAGACGTAAATGACGCATGTTCGATAAAATCTAACAAGACAATGATGTCGTAACTGTTTTCCAAGCAAGTCTGTTAATTAAAATGGTCCATAAGATACAGAAACAGTAAAATGATATAACTATTATAAGTTTTTTGGTTTATTTTCCTTGCATAGCTTTGTAACTTAAGTTTTTTGTGTTTTTTTTTTGTAGTAAATCAGGTGGATGAGAAAAATGTTGCACTTTTTTCTTACCAATCTTATCATTTTCTTTATTTTGTGATTGTACCATTTACATTAGTTTTGTATTTGTTTATTTTCTATTTTTAATCATTAAAATAAGAAATCCTACAAGGGCGTAAAAATGGTAACGGTACTTACCACAAAAAAAATAAATAAAATATATGAAATGTAGAAATGGACAAACAAATAAATTTGTTTAAAAGTTTGATTACTCTTTCCCGGGAAAAAAGTTATCTGTGCCCTTTATATCTAATAATTTATTTATTAATATTCCAGAAAGTGGGCAGAAAATTTTATTATGACAAGAATATTTTCTTATTTTTATCCCATATTTGATTTTATTAAAAAAAAAAAGAAAAAAATGATAATCAACTTATTATACCTTTTTTGCACAAAGCATCACCATATAATTGTTAACAAGTTTTAGATTTGACTGTCCTATTGTTGATTTGAACTTACCTCTAGTATTTGTTGTTTTGCTTTTATCTTTAATGATTTGCCATTACCTTTGGACTTATTTTCTTCATCAGTATTGTTACAAAAAAGAGTAGTAGATGGGACATATTAAAATATAGTAATCTTTCCATTTTGCTTGTGTGATGATTATGATGCCTAAAGTATAAATAATGCCAAAAATAGAGACGATCCGGAAAATCTGATTAATATACACACATTTTGACAAGGAAAATAGAATTTCTAGTGTTGATTTGAACTGAAAGGAATAATTTTAAAAACATTTGTCTTATATTTAAAAACTTTAAAATGTTTAATAGTTTTACAGGAATCTTTATTAATGCATCGAAATTTTGATTATAATAAAAAAATTTTGTTATTACAAATAATTTTTTTTTCTGTTTTAAAACTTTTAATTTATTATCCGAATAATCAATATTTGTAATTTATATAATTTTAATTTTAAAGGTGGAGATGAAGCGAATATTTCATCACCAATTCATAGAACGGAAGGAAAGTTTTGTGCTAATGTCACTATTAATGAAGATAATGACGATCTAGTACATAATTCGAAAACATCTAGAAAAGGATTGAGTAAATTAGCAGATCTAGCTCAAACTATCAATCAATGGGAAGATGATCTACATCATGTAAGTATTAGATTATTTAAAAAAATATATATTCAAAGAGTTATATATATATATAATAATTTTTTAATATTAATTTAATTTAGACAAAAATCGAAAATAAATGTCAATCTCCTAATAAGAAAAGTTGGAAGAATCCAGCTCCGCAACCTCCAATTTTGTCTTCTGATAAAGATATTTCTGTGAGATCTTCCAAAAAGCTAAAAGCTCCTGCACCACCGCTATCTAAAGAAGTTAATCCCATAGCATCAAATATTTTACAAGGAAATCCCACGAAACATAGTAACGCTACAGATAGTACCCAAATTGTTGAATTAAATGCAAAATCTGTTAATTGGGATAAGAATGTTCTAGATAAATTGGTAAGTAATATTCTAAAAGACAATAAAGTCAAAAGAATCAATTATTTTTGTGTCTTCATTTAGTTCTTTTCTTTTCAAATACTGTTTAAAGCTAATGAAGAGTTATCCAATACATTTTCCCCATTTTATTATCATTTCATTATTCATCAATACAGGAATCACAAGGATTCACTAGAACCGACTCCAATTCTCGTTTAGTATATTCATATAATTCACAGGACAGGAACACAGAAAACAAGACATCTAAATTTAACAATGAATTAAATACGGTGCCAGAAGAATGCTTAAAAGAAAATAAAATAAAACATTTAGAAACGAGGATGGAAAGTCCTACAAAAACTAAAAAAACCAAAAAACCTTCAAGTCCTATAAAAACTCTTCTTCCAGTTCAATTGAAAGGAAATAGTATTGCAGAAAAAGCCGCAATGTTTGAAAATAGTCCTACAAGATTAAATAAAGATCCAGCACTATTGTCCGTATCCGAAAGAAAAGCATTATTTGAAAAAAACAAAGGGGAAGCGTTAGTACCGAAAGCCGCTTTTGGTATGGCACCGGCTACTATAATTAAATCTAATAATAATAAAATTATTAATTTAGGTAAGAATGATCATGTCTTAATACACATTATGAATGATTAAATATGGTCAATTTCAGCGTCCACTATTAGTCAAAGTCCTTCGAGGAGTATTAAGAAAACACCAGCACCGAAACTTCCGATAGAAAGAAATTCTCCAATCGTTGCTGCTGTACAACAGGCTGGCGGTATAGCTAGTAAGATGGCGGCACTTTTAGAAAATAAATCCACCATTTCTTCTAATCAAATTGTGACAAGCGTTAAAAGTGAAAGACAGAAAGAGATGGATATGTTGTTAAATAGATTCAATAAAAACAAAGAGGTTATTTATAATTAGTTTCGGTTTATTTAGGTGAAAAATATATGATTGTTTTTTTTATTCATTTTTAGTTACCTACAGATATCATTAAAGAAGTGTCGGATGAAGAGGATGATGATGAAGTAGATGCTACAGAAAATACAGCCATGATAATATCAAAACCTGTAATTGTAGTAGGTACAGAAGAGAAACGAAAATCTGGCGAAAAACGTAAAAGTGGTGGAAAACCTTACAGTAAGTATATCATAAGAGTATTATTTCGGTTTTTTTTTCCTAAAACACTGCTTGCGATCAATAGGTCGAATCAAGATATAATGTTTATGAAATTGTCTTTTTTGGAAATTTTAGACCATTTTCGATAATTTTGAACAATTCTCTTATCAACTTGGGTAACTTTAGACCATTTTTGGACAATTCGAGGCTTTTTTGGACAGTTCTTAAAACATTTTAGATTATATTGAACAATCTTCTGATCACTTTGGGCAACTTTATAGACCATTTTATTACTATTTTAGACAATTTTGAGAAGATTTTGGACAATTTTAGACCATTGAAGGTTATTATGAACAATTCTATGATCAATAAGTAACTTCAGATCGTTTTATTAATTATTTAGAAGATTTTTGAGAGTTTTAGACCGTTTTAGATTATTTACAATAATTCTCAGATCAATTTAGGTAACTTTCGACCTTTTTATTATGTACTATTTTAGACAATTTAAGTAACTTCAGACCGTTTTATTATTATTTTAGACAAGTTTTAGAAGATTTTGGATAATTTTAGATTATTTTGCACAATATAATTGAACAATTTAAGTTTGAGTAACTTCGGACCATTTTATTATTAATTTAGCCGATGTTTAGAAGGTTTTGGAAAATTTCAGATTATTTTAGCTTATTTTGAACAATTCTCAGATCGATTTAGATAACTTTAGACCATTTTATTATTAATTTAGAAAACTAGATCAATTTACATTATTTTGAACAATACAATTGATCAATTTGAGTTTGAGTAACTTTGGACAAATTGTAGAAGGTTTTGGACAATGAAAAACTTAAACAAATGAGAAAAAATAAAGTTCTGTAACGTTTACAAAGTTGCAAACTTAATGTATGTTGTAAACAAATTAGTACTGGCAGTATTCCAAGTTTGCAAAAATTTTACAATTTTCAGTGCAAAAATAAAGCATTAAAACGTTTTTTGCAATTTAAATAATATTCCGTTCATCTCAGACTTTTGTAAAATTTTATAGTTTGTTTTCATTAATGCACTAACACATCATGTTTTGAAAACTTTTAAAATTAATGTGAATTAATTTATAATAATTTTATCCATTTATTCAAATTTCTCAGAAATTATTCTTTTTAAAAATAATTCCATCAGGTAAAGGAGATAGTCCAGTGGTAGCTGCAGTATTAGAAGATATTAAACGAATTAAAGTTATAGGACCAAAAGAGGGCAGATTATATCCAAATTTATCCGATATTGAAGTGACTACTGAAACGGAAACGGAAAATTACACTAGGAGTCCTTCGCCTAACGAAAACAACGACAGCAGGTGCGATACAGCCATTAACTGGATTTTATTTTGCTTTTGTCTAGCATGATATATTGTTACGATTTTGGTGCTTGGGAAATTATCTAAAAAGAAAAAAATATATAATATATGGTATATAATTTCATTAATGCAAAAATTAGAAACCAAAGAAAGAATTTGCTTAGCTTTTACTTACTTATTATGAGATTGTAGAAATTATTTATAATTGCTATATGAGAAAAAAAGACTATTTAGAAAATAAATAAGCATTTATACATTTCCTACAAATATAAATAATTATCTATGCATTCAGTCCTAATTTAAGGTTTAATTTTAAGATTGTCAATTTGTATTTTGGTGCTATTTATTTAAGAAATACAGATTGAAATGTTTTTATGCTATTCTTTCATTTCATCATATCTCACCTGCATGCTTTTAATATCATTAAAAATATCATGCTTACATTTAGTTTTAACAAAAATTATAAAAAGGTATTTAATTCATATTATCTCGTATAATAAATAAAATATAACAAAATCATTATTTATCATAGCAATCACTCGAGGAATATTTAAGTAAGAATATTTTAATTATTAAATGTCTGAGTTTTATACATTTAAGAACGCATAACTCATCTAGTATATCTGTTTATCTTTCTCTACAAACGATTTTTTTTTTTATTTTTGTTGAAATATTTCTGGCAGTGGTGTCTGCTGTTTCTAATACTTGTTTTTTTTTCTTTTTTTTTTCGATCTAGTTTTGATAGAAGTTACGATTCTGATGATCCCAATACTAGTTTTGGCCGTGATATATTACAAACAGTATGTAAGAATCAACCACCACAAAAAAGGGTAAGTAAATGTTTCAACTTTAAACTTGATCACTTTAACAAGCGTGTTTTAAAAAAAAAATCAACTTGGGTGACATTTTCAAAACTGCTCAATATACACGCCGATTAATTTCCAACGTATCCCACGCATTCCAGGAGCGCAGATAACTTCCAGCGGGATACCTCAAAACCTGTATCATATCTCCAAAAATAGTTAATATTACACACTGATCAATTTTCAGCGAAAAAGAGTTTCTCGGGAATAATTTTTAGGCGAAAAACAGGACACCTTAAGACTGCGGTGATCGTTTCATTATTATATAATAAAAACAATGGTCGAAAAATATTTAACAATTATTCTAAAATCTAAATTAGCATCTCAGCCTATATTCTTATATTTAATAATAATTCTAGCCGATATATGACGAAAGTACAGCCAGTGATATATCTAGTATTCTAGATGATATGGATAATTATCTAGATGAATTAAGTAACGAGGAAATCAGTGTCGGACCCAGTCCTCCAAAACAAGTTCGTCAACTATCTCCACAAGTATGCTTTTTAATTAATAAACTTAATATGACAAAAAAATATATATATATTTCAGCGTTTTTGGCGTGTACACAATTATACGAATTAAATAAACAGATCTTATATATTGCCAATATAAAAAAATGTAACCAATGTAAGTTATTAAGAAGAAAATTAAATAGTATATTATTCAACAAGCAGTAATTAATGTAGGTCATAACTCACGCAGATGAAGTTTGCAATACGAGCCGTAGGCGAATGCTGTAATTCATTAAATGAATTATAACCATTATCGCAAATTGAATACTATACTTTATCTACGACTATAACAACAAATACTAAGCTGCAAGTACAGAGAAAGAATTTTATTTACAATTTATGTTGAGTGTGTTTTTTAGGATACGGAGTAGAAAGTTTACAGAGACGATGCTGCATTTTCTGTAAACGAGTTAACATTCTTACTTCTACATCAATCTTGAAAATTTTTGTATACGCACCTTTATATTTGTTTTGTGATTTTTCGGGTAAAAAATTCTGTATTGTAGCATCTATTTGTCTTATTTCTGAAGATGTACTTTATTCATCTTCACTTTCTAAATTTAAAAATAAGAAAAATGCAGCTAATATCAATAAACAACAAAAAAAATCAGAAAAGTGAGAAAAAAAATGAAAACATAGTGAAACATTGAGAAAATAGGAAAAATAGGGAGAAATGGGGAAAAATAGTAAAAAAAAAACAGAAAAACAAGAGAAATGGTGAAAAATGGGGGAAAATAGGAAAAAATGGGAAATAAGAAAAACAGGAAAAATTGGAAAAATAGGTTACAACGCGAAAGAGTAGGGAAAAACAAGAAAAAATAGGAGGAAATTGGGATAAATATTAAATAAGGAAATATAGAAAAAATGGAGGAAAAAGAAAAAGATAAAAAAATAGTGAAACATGAGAAAAATGGGCAAAAACAGGGAAAAGTGAAAGAATTCGAAAAAAGCAAATAATAACAAAAAAAAATCAAAAAATGAAAAAAAAAAGAAGATAAATCGAAAAACCGAAAAGTAAAAAAAACTCTAGAGGAATAAATAAAAAATCAGAATACAAAAGAAAGAAATAGAAAAAACAGAACAATGAGGAAAATTGGAAAAAAACAGAAAATCAGAAAAATGGGAAGAAACGAGAAAAAATTGGAGGCAATTAATAAAATATGTGAAATAAAAATCAAAAAAAAAAAATGAGAAAAAAATCGGAGAAGAAAATAAAA
This sequence comes from Neocrepidodera transversa, assembly GCA_963243735.1. Taxonomy (NCBI): domain Eukaryota; kingdom Metazoa; phylum Arthropoda; class Insecta; order Coleoptera; family Chrysomelidae; genus Neocrepidodera; species Neocrepidodera transversa. Next base: position 67,357 of record OY725345.1, on the reverse strand, counting down.
AAATTGGAAGAAAAATCAGAATATTGGAAAAAAATGAAAATTCAAATTGTAAAATATAAAAAAATGAAAAAATCTTAAAAAAAAAGAAATGAAAAAAGGCGCAAAAAATCACACAAAACCGAAAAAAAAACAGAGGAATAAGAAAAAATCAAAAATCAGAAATAGAATAGTAGATTCTGTGATAAGGTTAGAATGAAAAATTCGACGAGTGGAAAATTTGTAACATTTAATCAATGTCGGTCTTGAGGACCTACTACTGTACCAATTTAAACCAAAAACTAATGGTCGCATTCTAGGCACACACCGACCCTCTGTACCAAATTTCAGCTTGATTGGTCAAACGGTTCGGCAGTTATCGTGGAAGATTACACACAGACAGACCATGCGGGTTTCAATCTTCTTGGGGGACCTCAAAATAGATATTTCCATCGATATCTCGATTTTTTTTTGCTCGTTCACCTTACTTTCCCTTTGATGGGTCCGGGAAAGTAAAAGAAACACTTGTATTAATATATCAAAGATGATATTCTTAAATTATTTTGTTTGGTTTTTTTTTAAAAGCATACGCCAAGAACGCTAAAAATATATCTATATTATAAAACTTATTTTATTGTTTATTTAACCACTTAATAATTTTTATTGTCATTGATTAGGAACTTACTGCAAATACGTGCATGTGAATATGATTAATAATTTCTTACTTAATTTAATTTTATTTGTTAACACGTTCAACGCCCATGAAGCAATATTATACTTCCCACCGCAGTGCCCAGGACACATATGCACATGTGATTAGCGTTTTTTTATACACATATAAATGTTTTAATTTTTGTTTTTGAATGTATTTTGTTTACCACTGTATCTATTATTTCTTTTTTGGTGTTCTGTTCTCTTTTTATACCTTCTAATTCGGGACGCTAATGCTGCGTCAATGGGTACTGGATGATAAATAATACTGGAAAGTGCCCATGACGCAACATATGCGTCTTTATTTTTTTGTAGAAAAACACCCAAAAAAAACCTTAAGACACAAATAATTACTCGAAATATATTATAAACTAAGTAACATACGATTTTTAAAAGAAAATGTATATTGGGCCTCCCGGTACTTACTTTAATATTAATGGGCATTGAACGTGTTAAATGTATATATGTAGATGGTAATTGACTAAACAAAAAGTTAAATAATTTTAGAAACTAATCATAATGCACGTTAAAAAAATGATTTACAGGAAACTTTAATAAAAAAATTTTTGATTTGCATTAAGTCTCTATTATTGAAGTAGATATGTGCATGAGCTTATTTATATTATTTTAATTATTTTTATAGAAAACTACAGCTCAACCGTCAAATTCATTCCATTATAAAAACTATTCACCTAGCAAAGAAACGCCTAAAAAATCTAAAGGGAGTCCTAAAAAAAATAAAAATTCTCCTGATAAAAGTTTACCAGAATACATAATCGAAGGTGATAATGTTCTTCCTTTAACACACACTGTTAGTTTCTACAGAAAACAACAAAACTTGGTAAGAAATATTGATAGCACAATTTCAAAAAAAAATAATATAATTTGTTATTTTTAGACCCAATCACCTGTACGACAAATATCACGACAACCGATCATAGAAGAATCACCAAAAGAAATTATCCCTGATGAAAGTGAACAAGTCATACAAAAAATAATCGAATTACAGGAAGAAGTGAATAAACAGCAAAATATTATTTCGCAGACCAGCCAAGCATTGAATTTGTGTAGTTGTACCCCAGAATTTTCAGGATCTACAGAACAAGTTGAAGCAGAAAGAGTATTACTTGTTGCAAGTAAGAATCTATTTTAATTAATAATATAATTATTTTATGTTGTTTTATATATTTTTTTTAGCACATAGACGACACGCAGCTTTACACGAAATTCAAAGATTAAAAGTTGAAAAAACTATTAGACCACAAGGACAACATGCTAAAAATTTACCATTAGAAAAAGGAACTTTAACCATTTCTAATATTGTACTTCCTCTAAAACACAAATATGTTAAAGCATTGGCTGCTGGTATGTTTTTTTTTTCTTCTTCATCATCAAATTGAATTACTGACCAAATATTCTACTTTTTTATAATTTTTTTTTTTGGTTTTAGCTGGCGGCAAAGGACATCATATTGTATGTTTAATAAAATGTGGCGAACAAGTGGTACCAACAAAATTGACTTCGACTGTAGTTCATAGTGCCCAAAATCCCGATACCGATTTAATTATTCCCGGAAGTGTTGTACTTCATAATATATACAGTGATTTTACAGTAACATTTGAAGTATACTGTTTACAAGCACAAGAAGAATTTCTACCACACGAGGTCAAATATCATATCAATAAAAAAGTAAGAGTAAATTTTTCTTCTCCAATATGGTTAAATACATAATTATCCTTTTTTTTTTTAGTCTAGTAATAAGTTGGTAACACCTAAAAAATCCAAACAAGAATCTAGAATGGTTATGCCGATCAAAGAATCACCAGGAGGTCCTCATGCAGTAAGAAGTTCTTCATTTGCTGTAATGGGTTATGTTGTTTTTTCAGTTCAAGCAGTGAATAAGAGAGTTTGGAATCTAAACAATGTAAGTATAAAAATAAATTATTAAATAAATAAATATATATAATGGGTGGTGTCTTTGTATTTTTTTTTGAGACCCCATCGATGAGTCCATTGGAAGGCACCGTAGAAATGCGCATTTCTTGCGATTTGGCAGTTTCGGTTGAACACAAAGGTTTTTTGACCATGTTCGAAGACGTCTCTGGATTTGGAGCGTGGCATAGAAGATGGTTTCTGCTTAAAGGTCATACAATGAGTTATTGGAAATATCCGGATGATGAAAGAAAAATGGTAAATATTAAAAATAAATAAATATTTAAATATATAATTATATTTTAATGTTTAGGCACCCATCAATTCCATAGATCTTAAAACATGTATTACAACAGAAGTGAAGCCAGTAAACAGAGACATATGTGCTAGACTACACACATTCTTATTGGAAATGGAAAGACTTGCTTATTTAACAGATAAAGACACTTTAGTCACTATTTGTAAAGGAGATAAAACAATTATAAGGTAAACAATTGAAAATTTATTATTTTATATGTTTAATTTGATTTATTTTACAGACATTTACTATCTGCCGATACTAAACAAGAAAGAATCGAGTGGTGTACAAAATTAAATGCTGCTATGATTGCATTAAGAATGTGGGGTAAATCGCAGCCGTAAAAATCGTTTGCTTCTTTTTTTTTTATTACTATTTTAAAACATAAGATTTTAACACTATATTAAGTAATATAATAATGCATTTTATATTTTTTATAATCGGAATTCTTTGTTTAAAAAATAAATATTTACACATTTTTTAAATTAATCCTATTTCTTTTTCATAATCTTTATCGGATATTTTCTTTTTCTTTAGTTTATTTAATAGTGCTACGTCCATTTTTAATTCTTCTAGATCTTCTTCACTTATACCTATTTAAAAAAAAATATTAGTTTGTTTTTGAATTTATTGACACATAAAACTTACGTTTCCGTTTTTTCTTCTTAATTTCGCCCTGTTTGGCCAATAATTTTTCCTTCTTCTGTTTTCTTTTCTGGCGTTTATCTTTTTTTTCTTCCTTTTTCTGTTTCGTTAATGACCACGATTCAGTAGGTTTTTTAATAAATTTTTGTTTATGCCCAGGCCATTTACCTAAAAACGAAATAATACAAGTGATTCCCAATATTTTTTTAAGAATTTGTCTGAATAACGAAAATTTTGAGTTTACATACAAGCAGTACAAAATGCCAAAAAGGCTTCACGGAGATTCCGGTTTCAATCCCTGAGAGAGGGATTAATCTTACAATATAAAAACTAATGAATATATTTTCTTACCTGTCGCTTTATATTGCTCTAATTTTTTAAGCCTTATTTGTTCTCTAATTTTGTCTTTATATTGTACAGCATTTACATCAAAATCGTCTGAAAGTTCTGGAAAATCAGAAATATTTCTATTTTTCAATTCTGGCATTTTTGGTAATTGAAGTAATCCATAAGAAGCTGCTACAGCTCCTAATGGCAATTCCTAAAAATATTAAAAATAAAATATTTATCCACTGAATTGGTATATTAATGTACCTTAACTTTTAACAATAACGAACACTCGTGTTTAGAATATGCTTGAATGTGAGAAACGAATGCTTGTGTGCTTTTTTCCATAATCGCTCTATCTTTTTTCAAAATATTTCTTATGTGATCTCGTAACGTTTCAATCTAAAACAATTAACCGAAATATATTATATACAAAAGAATATTATCAAATTCTAACCTGTTCATTAGATGCTAAATCTTCTGTTGGAATAAGTTTCACCCTTTGGTTAGTCTCGATAAATGAAACGTATGCTGCTTCGTTTTCTAATAGGAGTATTAAAGCGGAACCTGGATGGCCCTGTCGAGCTGTCCTGCCAACTCTATGAACAAAAGCACTAGCGTTTGCGGGTGGGTCCCATTGTAACACCCAATCTACCTAAAAAAAACAACAAAACACCGTTAATTGAACATTTTAAGATTTTACCACAAATGATCACCTCCGGTATATCAATTCCTCTTGCCATTACGTCTGTACATAAAAGCAATGCTTTATTTGTTGTTCGAAATTTTTCCAAAATTTTCTTCCTTTTCTCTTTCATTTTTCCATGTATAGCCAAAATTGGCAAGTCCAATTGTTTAGGAACTATTAATGGAAAAATATGAGACCAATAATCGACAACTGCGCAAGTAGGTAAAAAGAGTAAAGCTTTTTGGATATTTTTGGCTTCGATGAAAGATATTAGGGAAGCAAGTTTCCCTAAAAAAAAAAACAAACAATTTAATAAAACGAAAATACATATTAAACCAATTCAATTACCATCGTTTTTTGTTAACGTGTAGTAATTATTCAACAATTCTGGCGTGCTTTGTGTGGCTTTAGCCGATACACTGACTAAAACGGGATTTCTTAATCCGGCTCGTATTAAATTTTCAACTTCTTTAGTTTGTGTCGCTGAAAATAGACCCGTTCTTCTTTGTCTTGGTAAATAGCTTAATATGGTGTCGATAGTTTTTTGAAAACCTAAATCTAGTAGCCTATCTGCTTCGTCCAGAATTAGAATTTCCTAAAAGAATTTTTCTTCCATTTAAAAGAAATTAAAAATTGTTTTCGATATACAGCTTAAAATATAACAGAAGTAAATCAGTATTTTATGATCTTAATCAACATTTTGTATAAATTTCATTTTTAAAAATTTATTAGGATTTTCAGACTGAGTGATTAAAGAAATGATTGTTGCTTAATTGATTTCGTAGAAATATTAATTTAAAAGCTCAACTTTAAATTGACACAATGTTATTAAAAGGTCCTAAAAATGGGTTTAAATAGTACCAAATTCTTTAACGACTTGGATAGATTTAAGTCATATTTCCTAGTTAATAAATCTTCTAATCTTCCAGGAGTACAAATTATTATATTTCCACCATTCGATTTAAAATTGCTCACATCTTCTTCTACACCGTTACCGCCCACCAACAATATTTGAGATAGATTCTAAATAAAAATATATATTTATTATAATGTTATGAAATTGTTTTATCTACATACTTTTACGTGAACTAATAATTTATCTAAAACATCTTTAGTTTGTAAAGCTAATTCTCTTGTAGGAGAAATAACTAGAGCTCCAATTTGATGTTTTTCCCATTTTTCTTCAGATTCTCTTTGTTTTAGTATTTGTAAAATTGGTATTAAAAATGCAAGAGTTTTACCAGATCCTAAATAATTTATAATATCAAGTTTTTATTTAACAATTCATCTGTAAAATTACCTGTTACTGCCTCAGCGGCCACATCTTTTTTCTTTAACAATTGCGGTATCGTATAAGCCTGAATGGGTGTCATAGTTGGAAAATTAAATGATTGTATGCCATTTTTTATTTCTTGATGAAGAAAGGGATTTAATTCTTCCCAATTCCTTATCATTTCAATTATTAAACAAACAGTACGATTCTACTAATAAGTGAGGTTATGTATTAAATTTCTTCTTCTTTATAATTCTTCTTTTTAATATTTGCTGGTTGACGGAACTTGCCTAATACAAGGTAGTCAAACACCACTTGTTTTGGTCGATTCGAAATGCACCCCAAGACCGTCATCTATGTGAATAGGGTATTTTGCACCATGTAATAAAAAATCTAAAAATAGGTATTTACGATAGATTTTGTAAAAAGGAACCGAGAAATGTTGATTTCTATTCATAAAAATGCAATATAAATTTTATAATTGAATTTTAAAAATCATTTTTAAAAGCTGTTTTTGAAATGTCAAAAAAGCTATCCGGCATATTGTGACGTCATCTTCATAGTAAACACAATAGATTTTTGTTGTGCTGTGTGTGTTCATTTTAATTTTTTTTTTCGAATTATCATACGTTTGTAGACTTATCATCGTATTTTATTGAAATATCATCATGAATGACGGTTTCATAAAAGCAGAAAGTACTCTGCTGGTGGCGAATTTGTTTGCATGCAATTCCGATTTCTGTTCTGCCGAGTTGAGGAATCTCAAAAAAATCAGAAACCATTATCTTATATTGTGTATAAATTCTTCATGTCATTTTTCATCTAAAGCATACAATAATCTTTACATTATCTATATATGACTATCGTAACATAACCTATAAATAAATTACAACATTTGATTTTACGATATTATTAAGAAGTTTTCTTAACAAAAATAGTTATTACATAGTAAATACACTTGTTTAAACGCGTACTTATAATAATTTTGAATCTCTTTTTGCCAGTATTTACTCATCTTTATATCAGTTGGCACTTGAATCTACAACTTTCCCGGCGTTTTTACACAAGCATTAGAGCACAAGATACCAAGGATTATAAGTCAACCGAAAATATTATTATTCTTTTACTTTGCACTGCAGACGCATTCTGTTTACCGTTGTCTGAATCAGACAACGTGTTTACTATTATAATGACGTCACGAACCTAGTCACCATGGCGGCAAGCGTTTTCGCGCGAAAATGTAAAATGACAAATTCAAAGTCATTTTTATGGCACTATTTTAAAAATTTTATATAAAAATTACAGTAGTTCATTATCACTATAAGATTCACTTTTCAAAAAAGGGCAAAATAGCCTATAATGTCACATGTGACATTTTACACGCCATTTTTACCTCTCGCCCTTCAGATAAGAGAGGTATAGGAATCATGCTAAAAATTGGGTAGTGAGTTTTCAATTGATAAACACGTTTTGGGGTCCCTAGAATACGATTTTAATATTTTCGCGATGATGTCTGTGTGTGTGTGTGTTAGTGTGTGTGTGTTAGTGTGTGTGTGTGTGTGTTAGTGTGTGTGTTTGGATGGATGTTGTAGTAACGATAACTCAAAAACTACTGAATAAAAAAATTTGAAATTTTGCATACAGGATTCTGATACCCTAGATTAGATCTGATTAGATTTTGGTGCCAATCGCACAACCGGAAGTGGCAGTTGCTATGGGTGATGACGCCATTATTATACAAAACGGCAATAAAGTATTACACATATATTTTGTATACCCTATAGTTTATTTTCATCTCATTAAAATTTTCGAAACTTTTGCCATTGTTGCCAGATTTACAAAAATATAATTTTTTTTCATACTTTTTTGTGTCAACCTGTAAATTTTTGATTCAAAAATGGCGAGAGGTCATGTGCTGGCCACATCAGATTTTTTATCCGGTTTTAAATATTTTGACAAAAATCATACAAATTTGTTCTAAAATTAGTCATTATGTTAATAAAGAGCTTTCTCTATTAATTAAAAATGTTTTTTGTTAATAAAAGCAGTTTTTTTATCCATCTTTACCCTACATTAAACAACGAAATAGTGACGTCATTAAAGTCCTCTCTTATTGATTAAAATTCTTGAAAATTTGCCTTTCAGATTTGTGTTTTGACTTTTTGACAGTTGTTTAGTTTTCAGTAACTGTCAATTGGTTATGGCATCAAGTGTAAAAAATCTTAAAACCAAAACAATTACAGATATATATATGAATAAAATAATAAAAACAATGATGTAATAAATTTGAATTAAAATAAATAAAACTTTAATCATGGCCACGGCACCGGAGCCGTCGAATCCAGACAATGCGTGGATCAATTTTTGCGAAAGACATGCACAAGCCGCGGCCCATGATTTTTCTAAAAGTTGTATTCAATTTCTAAACATGAATTTGTCGGAAAGTGCAAGATCTACAATAACACACAAAGAATTTTTACGGAAATACATTGATTCTTTCAAAGAACAATTCGAAATGGATTTCAACAAGCGCAGATTACACAACACCAAAATATCGAATGGGGTAGGTTCAAAAAATGAAGAAGATCCACTCGAGCATGAAGAAGGATCGCCTAAAATGCAACATAAGCCGTTTTTTAGAAGGTACTTTTTTTTTTAAAATTCATAATTTTTTCCTTAAACATTTTTCATATATATATATATTATTTATTTTTAGACTTAGCTTTAAGGTTTTGCGTAAAAGTAAAGATTTGTTCCATAAACAACATTCAGATGATAATGATATGTTACACAGTAAAACAAAGTTGGCTAAAATTGTGGTAGAATGTAGAAAAGAAGGCATCGTTAATTATTCGACACCCGAAAGCTTGGATCAACCGGGTGGTCCACCCAAATGGGAAAAATGCCGTTTACAATTAGTTAAAGCTACTGGTGGTTATATGTTGGAATTTTATTCTCCACCGAAAAATCAAAAGGCAAGTTTTTTTTTTTTTTTTTTTTTTTTTAATCTAAATGGTGTGTGTCGGACTTGCATTTATATTACTCTCGAACAATTCCAAATGGATTATAGTTCATAATTTAAAAAATGTGCTCCTTACACAATATACACAACTTTATTTTATTCAACGTTTATTTTAGTATATTTTAATATTTATACAAAAAAAAAATGAAAAAAAAATGAAATTTCGAAACCCATATATTTAAAAAATAAATCGATGAATGACACTTTGTCATTTCAAGAATTTTTTCACCAATATTTAGAAAATGAAAGCACTTTTTTTCAAATAAAATTTAAAAAGAAAAAATTACAGATTTATTTCAATTTTTTTAGGTATGGATGGGCTAAATAGCCATTCATGTGAAGAAGCTGAAATACGTGTTTAATTATATTTATGTAATTGATGATTAATTTTTTTTCTTCTTTTTTTTAGCCTCGTAGTGGAGTTTTTTGTGCACTAATAACCGAAGCGCGAGAAACGACGGCTCTAGAAATGCCAGACCACGAGAATACTTTCGTTCTCAAAGCTAGCAACAACATGGAATTCGTAATAGAAGCTTTAGATACTGACGATATGAGATCTTGGTTAGCTACTATTCGTTATTGTATGAGATCAGGACCTACAGGTCATGAAATTGGTATCGGAGAACATAACAAAGATTATCATCATCCGGAAGCACCTGATTTACCTCCGAGACACATGTTGGGAAGAGGTGGAGATCGTTTATCTTCCAGTTCAAATTTTGAAATTTGTCCTAATAGTGGTGAACCGATAAACTGTAAGTAACCGTAACACACATTAACAAATACCGTTTATTCTAATTGAAATTAAAAATAAAAAACAAAAATAATTAAAAATAAACAAATATCACTGGGCATATTTTTTTGGTCTGTTAAAATATAATCAAAAAATATTGTCAAACAGAATGAATGCTTTGGTTTTGGCATAATTATTGAATAAAAATCAGAACTAACTTAAAACACAAAAAGGGGAAACACAGAAAGCCATTATTTGCAGTGTTGCCGTTTTCAATAAACCGTATTTTACCAACATTTCGATAATAAATTACCAAAATCTATTAACTATCTAAATCTAACCTGTGTATTTTAATCTATTTTATTAAAAGAAGTCTTTGACTATCTAAATCTAACTTGTTTATTAAAAAAAAATATATAGTTTTCTCTTTCTACTTAAAACTTATTCTCCACTACGTTCCTTATTGTTTTCCACTTTCCCCTATTTTTTTGTTCCACTTCTTTCCACTTCTTTTTTTCTACTTCTTTCCCTACTTTTTCACTAATTTTTTTATATTTCAAACTGTTTTTTGCTTTTTCCCCGACTCATTTTTTTCTTCTCTATTTTTATTATTTCAATTTTTCCACCATCCTTTTTTCCTCTACTTTTTCCCCCCCCCCATTTTTTGATTTAGATATTTTTTTACATTTTTTAGTTTCAAACTTTTTTCCTACCTTATTTTTTCTCCAGTTTTTTTCAGTAATTTTTTTATATTTCCAACTTTATTCCCATTATTCCCCCACCCTCTTTCCCCTACTTTTTTAATAATTTCTTTGTGTTCCACTTTTTCTCCTCTAAACCTTTTTCCACATCTTTTCCTATTTTTTTTCACTTTTCCCCTACTTTTTTCCATGCTTTTTTATTCCACCCTTTCCTCTACTGTTTTCCACTTTTTTTCACACATTTTTTTTACTAATTTCTTTGTGTCGAAACGTTTTTTGTTCCACTTTTTCCCCTTAAAATTTTTTTCCCTTTCTTCCTATTTTGTCATTTTTCTCCTACTTTTTTATTTTATCCTTTCCCTTACTTTTTTATTCAGTCCTTTCCTTACTTTTTACCACTTCTCATAAATTTTTGACTATTTTTTTTGTATAAAATTTTTTTCGTTCCACTTTTTCTCCTTAAAACTTTTTTTTTCACTTCTTTTCCTATTTTTTTCACTTTTCTCCTATTTTCTTCTACTTTCCTCTACTTTTTTATTCCACCCTTTCCCCTACTTTTTTTTACTTTTTCTCCTATATTTTTTACTAATTTCTTATTTCTTTGTGTCAAACTTTTTTCCACTTTTTCACAAATTTTTTTATAATTTAAAATTTGAAACTTTTTTTTACCAATTTTTCACCTACTTTTTTTTCCACTTTTCGCCCCAGCCTTTTTTCCCCTACTTTTTTAGTTTCAAACTTTTTCCCCAATTTTTTTATATTTAACCTTTATTTTTTATTTCCAATTTTCTCCCTCTCCCTTTCTATCAGTACCAATGAAGTGGTAAGGGAGGAAAGATAGGGAGAAAGAAGAAAATAATTACTCAAAAAAGTGATTTTTTCGTAAAAAAAGTCCAAATTTGACAGAAACTGAAAATAATTAGAAAAAAATGGGTAATTTTAGGAAAAAAAAAGTGTAAAACGGGGTAATTTCATGAAAAAAAGAGAAAGAAAAGAGGGTAAATTTTGAAGGAAGAGGGGAGATTTGAGAAAAAATAACAAAAATCAAAAAAAAGAGGTAATTTTAAGAAAAAAATAGGATAATTTTAGAAAAAACGGGGTAATTTCAGGAAAAAGTGACAAAAATTGAGAGAAAAGAGGGGAAATTTGAGACAAAAAGTGACAGTATTTGAAAGAAAAGAGGGGGAATTTTGAAGGAAGAGGCGTTATGACGAAAGGGGTAATTTTCAGAAAAAGGGGGTATTTTCAGATAAAAGTGACAAAGTGAAAAGAGGAAAAATTTCGGACAAAAAAAAATTAACAGCATTTGAGAAAAAAGAGGGAAGATAAATGTTTACAATCGAAACGTTTGGAAGTGATAAAGGACTATATGTATAGTCCTTTATGTAAACAACTTTTTATTTTGTAAGAATGTAGGCTTTGTTTATTTCCGGACTGTTATGCCGTGGTCTTCTTTGGATATCACTTCCAAATGTTTCGATAATAACTGCGACATCCATCTTCAGTGGCGTGGACGAAGTACTATTCGCGACTTATTAACAGCGAAGGAGGTTTCAGTTTCAGCTGAAGATGGTTGCCGCAGCTGCAGTCGAAACGCGTAGAAGTAAAGCCACAGAAGACCTACCAGCCCGTATATAAATAATTTCAACTTTTTATCGATCGGAACCCTGGAAATATTTATCAATAAAAAATTATTATTTTTATAGCTATGGAAACGGATATTGGACAAACGTTAAAAAAAGAATTATGGTTCCATGGTATGTTAGGTAGATCTGAAGCTGCTCAACAGGTTTTGCACGACGGTGCTACCGGTCATGGAAGATTCTTAGTTAGACAAAGCGAAACGAGAACTGGCGAATTTGTTCTTACATTCAATTTTCAAGTATAAATTATTATATATATATAGAAAATTATTAGTTTATAATAATAATTTTTTTTTTTTTTATCAGGGACGTGCTAAACATCTCAGAATGACAATAAATGATCAAGGTCAATGTCGCGTGCAGCATTTTTGGTTCCAATCTATTTACGAAATGTTGGAACATTTTCGTTCGCAGCCCATTCCTCTTGAGAGCGGCGGCAACTCTGACGTCACTCTTACCGATTATATTCTTAATCCGAATGCTAGACTGCAACATCAAAGTTCGATGGGACGAAGTCCTACAGGAACTATGACTTCGAGCGCTTCTCAACAAGCTGTTACGAATGGACACGAAAGAAGGGTTCCGCCTATACCGGAAGTCAGACAAGTGAGATAAAAAGTGTTCAAAATACGTGTTTTAGATTTTTTGGTTTCTTTTTTTATTTTATTTTATTTTATTTTTTCAAAGATGTTTCAGAATTGTTTGTTGAATAAATAAATAATATTTATTTGGTATTTAGTGTTTTTTAGCAAAGTTTTACATTTTCCTGATATATATATTCAATTTTTTTAGAAGTGAAATCCATAAAACTACTAAAATTTTTTTATTCTTCAAATATTCTGAAATGTTTTATATGTACCTTGTACTGATATTGTTTTATTTGTTTTTTTATTATCTTTTGTATATAACTTTTTCTTCTTCTTTGTACATGTATGTATTTTTTGTGTCTGTTTGCTTGGATATGTACAGGCTCTTGCACTATTAATTTATTTTTAATTAGAATGCTCAAATTACGTAAAAGGACGGAGAGTTTTAATGGTCCTTAGACGGTTCCTACAGTTCTTCATTGCAATTTGCAATTAATAATACTCAATATAGTGTTCTTTAAGAGTTGTGTTTTTAATATATTTTTTACAATTAAATTTTGTATATATTTTTAACACAACTCTAAAAGCAATTATTCAAGTTACTTAACTCAATTATGACAAATTTGAAGTAGTTTTATACTTGGAATATTTCAATTATTTGTGTACAAATGAAAACCAGTGCAATCTCTTTAATCAATCACAGTTTTAATTTAATTATTATATAGTAGTGTATAGTTTTTATTTTTGTATATTTAAAAACTAGTTGTTCATTAATTTATTCGGTATTGAAGGTTTTCTTTTAACTGGAATTTAATAAAAAAAAAAAGTAAATGGAAAAATATTTTTCATAGGAACTGTAAAAGTTATCAAATTATTTATAGACAATTCTCATTTTTGTTAGTTATTTTAAAGGAAAATTTTTTGGTTTTGTTTATACATGAAAATCACATGACATACATATCTCATTTTTGTTTTTTTTTTCTCTTTGATTAGACAGGATCTCTTATTTAAAATCTTCAAATATATTCTCCATAATATTTATATTAGTTGTTTTTCATATTAGGAACCTACTATATAACAAAAGGTGATCTTATACTATTTATATTATTTTTATTTATTGATTTAAGTACGAACATGTAAATACAACATTTAAACATTTTTTTACTGGTTTCATTTTAACCTTTTATTATTCCACAAAAATGCAGCAGTCAGTAAAAAAAAACTATTAACCTAATAAAACAGACATTAATGCTAGCTTAGAAGAACACCGCCACAATTGAGAGACGTTTTGGAAATTTTCATTACTAATCTAATTGAAATATATCACAATAAAAAAAATTATTTATCTAACATCATAATAAATATAATATGGAATTTTTATAATTATATCCAAAGACGCGCACCATCTTTTGCACTATTTTCACCAAAAGGTACCATTTTTTCTTCCTAACGTTTGGCAGCTGCTAATTTATATAAGTATAAAAGAAAAATTAGTATATTCGGTTATTTCGATTAAGTTACAATTATAATGCAAAAATCTTCTAAACCTAAAAAAAAGCTAAAATAACACAAATGAAAGCTTACCGAAATGTGGCATTTACCATTATGATACTCTTATAAAAAATTATTAGTTTTGGATTGCTTGTATTCAAAAAATTTCGAGTTGTGACGGTTTTTTTTTCCAAGATATACCAAAACATTTACTAAATAATAAAATATTCCTAGGACAAAAATAATTTCAAAATTTAATATGAATTTTTTGGTTTTAATAAATATTACATTTTATAAAATTCATCAGAAAAGATTCTCCCGAGCCTTTTTAATAATAACCATCAAGTAATAAATGACCAACCTATATAATAATTGTAATTTAATTTTGCCTTTTCTATATAAGGATGAATCTCCTTTATATTTAAACAAGAAATTCGATTAATAATAAAATTTTACAACAATCAAAAAATAATACATCAAATATATAAAGTTCAACGAATAATTAAAACTCGAAAGTCATACAACATACATTTATTTATAGTTTAGGAAGAGATCACAATGGCAACATGTTTCGGCCAAACGATGACCATCATTACAATAAAATTAATTTTACAATGTTAATGTTCATTTTTCATACCATCATGTGTAACTTTGTCTTTAATTTTGCCTGATGATGGCCATCGTTTGCCCGAAACATGTTACCATTTTGATATCTTCCTAAACTAGAAATAAATGTATGTTGTATGACTTTGAGTTTTAATCATTCGATACATAATTTTATCACATTTGAGTTATGCATAATCTACTATTTTTCTTTATATAAATTAAAATCTTTTCTAATGAATTTCATGTTCAAAAGAAAGAATATATTAATGATGTGGTTGTAATTGTAATATTGCTTCTAGAACCTGAAACATTTTTTCAGGTTCAAACGCACAATGGTAGTGTTAGAACTCAGGAAACATCTTTAGAACAAATTCAAGCTGAAGCTTCGAGTCGAGCTGTTGAAAATCAGTATAGTTTTGTCTAGGTAAAATCTATTTACTACGAATAAAGATCTTCGAATTAGACAAGAGATACGAAGTTTTTGTCTTTTATTATCTTTTATAAGCAAGATAAAGAAGACGAAATACCAAATTTAGTATATAGTGAAATATAGTTTTGACGGAAATTATATAGATACCTCTCAGGGTTATTTTATTTATTTTTTTATAGATATATATATATATATATATATATATATCGTATTAAATCAAATAGTTTTATTTCAGCTCATTAATGAGACAATATCCAAACGAAAATAATAATTTTAACCACTCAAGCGAGCGGAAGAAATAAAATTACATATTCTTATAATATCAGAGTTATTCAAATAAATCGTAAATGCTGATTTAATTATTTTTACTTGTCGTTCTCGATTTTCTTTTATCTCCTGGTTCTTAATCTAATATTAGGATAAATTATCGTTAGTCGTAGAAAATAGAGCATGTTAAATCAAATTAAAAACTATCAAAAAAAAAAAAAAAAAATTGAGTTGCTAATAATGAAAAAATACTATATAAATTATCGTTTATATTATAGCTAACTCTTTAATAGAAGCATTCTCAATATTGTTATATTAATAAATTGTATAACAGTTACATAGTTTTGTTTTTATAATAAATTATTTTCTTCTCATGTACTAGTCAAATTTCGTTATTACTATAATGCATTTATTAAATAAGAAAATATAAATATGTTTGATAAATTGTAATTTAAAAAATACATATTATAAGTGTTTGTTGTTTTTTTTTTTGGACAACTCCTCAGATTTTGACAATTTTTTTTATAGACTAATTTGGGGTCAAGGAACACGAAAATTTAAAAAAAAACTTGGCGGTCTCTTACCAAAAAAAAGTTACTAATTTTTGAAACCATCATCAGACCATTCTGTAACAATATTTTTTTTTATAACAATATCTCTTCTTAATACCTGCGTTTTACGATTTTCTTTTAATACACAAATCTTGACCTAATAAGTTACACGAAAATCGACAAAATCTTCTTGAACTAATACTAAAATAATGTATAATTTATTAAAAATCTAAAGAAAATATTTTTCAGGCACCATTTTATTTCATACGTCAATTTGAATTTAGTCCTACCGAAACCACAGAATATTACAGATTACAGTGCGGAAACTAGAATATAGTGGAAACCAGAATGAAATGTACTAGATTGTACTAAAATTTACGGTGTCGTGTTTCATAGAATATACCTATTTTTTGCACTAAACAATTATTTTTGCACATTATTTTATTTTTTTTATTATAAAATATAAACAAAACAAAAAATATAAAATAAAAAAAAACATTATTTTGACTTCTTATTATTTGTTAAAATTTTGTTTTAGCGTAGTTGCTTCATTTTGATGTATCTTTGTATACACATAAATTCAAGAGTACGAATATGAACTATTTTTCCGGAAAGGAAAATCGATTTTTAAAAAAAAATGAATTAATTTTTCTTTACTTTTTTTCCTTAATTTCCACTGTTACAGAATTAAAGTATAATTTATTAAAAATCTTTAAAGAACATATTTTTCAGACACCATTTTATTTCTTACGTCATTTTACTCATACCTACAGTCACCACACAGAGTATGAGCGTTTTTTCTTGTTCTATACGCTGAGAGTTCTGGTTTGAAGCGCATTAACTTGTGACGTCATCATTAGAATGAACACGAAAATGTAATGTTTGCAATTTGCATCACTTGTCAAAATTTCATAGGTTATAAGGTTATGCTTTACGTTATGGGTTGGCAAATGATAGTGGTACTGCGAAAGTAATTATTATGGAAGTTTTTAGTGCTAATAATCAGCATCATGAAATGCAAGAATTCTTTTTTATGTCGAATTACTGGTTTGCCAGAAACAATTCTGAAGGTAAAACGAATCTTTTATTACCAGTTTGATGTTAATTTTTAATAATGCGGAGCCTATCCGAATGTCTGGGTATGTTGATTGATTAACTCATTACTTGGATTATTATTATAAACAAATATTTAAAGTTATAAAAATCTTCTTTTTCATTTCGGTCAGTATAAAAACGCTTCAAACCGTACTCTAAAAGACCGGTTCAAATTATATGTTAAGCGCTGTAAGCGTTTTTGAGCGTGACGCCTTTAATTCGACACGAAACTGCTGTACTTTGAACCACTAAGCAGCTAATTAAAAGCGTTGCGACCAGAAAAAACGCTCTATATCTTCTGTGCTCATTCTGAAACTAAAATTATAGTACAATATTTACTGTGCTAAAATATAGTGGAAACATGAATGAATAACCTTGAACATAATTATCGTTTAAGTAATAAACGCGAGAGGGCGAACCATTCGACAAATGACTGACACTCTGTCAATTCTTTGCTCTTGTCTTTGTTTAATCATTAGGTGTATTTCTTTTGCACTTGGGTCAGTTCACTTGGATCACTTTTGAACGGGTCAAAACTGACCACGCAAAAGTATAAATAAAACGCTCCTAACCAAATCAACTGACGTTGTCGTTCCGTTCCTGTCAATTATCATCTGCGACTAGCAACAAAGCACCAAAAAAAGATCATCAAGAAATGGCCACCGACACCTATAATTTTCTTCCTCAGATGACGAATGTATCTTGGAGAAAATGTATTCCTAAAATTAATATTTTCTTACGAAATATTTACTAAAATCATATTATCTTCCTCACTAGACGAAGTGTCGCCTTCCATTTTATTAAAATCTAGATTTTTAATCTGCTCTTGATAAGTATACTTTTTTTAGGTTATCAAATAATTTTAAAAACCCCGCCATCTGTTTCAGATCACTTTTGAACCATTTCAGCGGGTGGTGCAGCATCGGTAAGGGGGGAGGTGACCCAGGTCATTTTTGATTCAGTTCAGTTGCAAATAAAACAGTGAAGCAAGTGACCTAGAACTGAACTGAACTGATCCAAGTGCAAAAGAAATACAGCTATTATCACTTGTGATTCATATAGAAGCTTGCGTTTGTTGTTTGGCGAAGTTATTTGTTAATTACTTTGTGCCTTTTTTGAGCTGAAATTTTATTTTTACAATGTATAAATGTACTCGCAGGTGTTGCGTATCTAATTTTAAAAATATAGATGCTAAGTTGATAACTTCGGATTACTGGAAATCTAATAAAAAGATGGTCGATAAAAGTCGAACGAAGCTAGCGCGGATTTGCGAAATGTCAAAATAACGGTTTTTTTTTATTTTAAATTTTTTGCTTATATTTTATAATAAAAAAAATTAAAATACTGTGCAAATATAATTGTTTGATTTCACCAGTGCAATAAAATAGGTATATTCTATGAGACACGACATCGTAAATTTTAGTACAATCTAGTACATTTTATTCCCGTTTCCATTATATTTTAGTTTCCGCACTGATAGTGTCTATTCTGTGGTTTCTGTATTGACGTAAGTTTTAAAATAGTGTCTAAAAAATATGTTCTTTAATAAATTAAACTTAATTGTGGTATTAGTTCAAGAATATTTTGTCAATTTCCGTGTTATTTATTAGATCAAGATTTGTGTGTGAAAAGAAAATCGTAAAACGCAGCTATTAAGAAGAGATGTTATAAAAAAAAATATTGTTACAAAATAGTCTGATGATGACTTCAAAAATTCATAACTTTTTTTTGGTAAGAGACCGCCAAATTTTTTTAACATTTTCGTGTTCCTTGACCTCAAATTAGTCTATAAAAAAAAATTGTCAAAATCTAAACTAGACTTTTACCTTTTTTTTTAATGTTTATTTATAGTAAATTAAAACTTCCAAGATTACATTTATTCATGTTTTACTTGAATAAAATTTAACTGTTCATTTAAAAAATCAACTAACTGAGACGCAGTAACATTTTCTAAATTTATATGTCCAATAATTTTTCCTAATTTCACAGCTATAACGTGTTTGCATGTAATTGCTTTTTTCGATTCCAAAACTTGCAATCTAAAAACGTTACATTGACAAAAGTTTATGTTGTCAAAAATTGTATATTGCTCCTTATTGGTGACAATTTTAAATACGCTTCTAAAATTATTCTCCAATTTGTATTCAATAATTCGACATTTTTCCAATAGTTCTGTAGCAAGAATAAAATGTTCTCCAAAAAAAGAATGTAATATTTCCAATTGTTTGTCACTCACTATAACAAAAGATAAATATTTTTAAAAAGACGTATTAATTTAATTTTTTTGGTAGAACATAGTACGTTATAGACCAAGTGAATCAGTAGAGGTTCTATGTATATATATCAAAGACAATAGGATAGATGGTATTTGCCGTATATTTTCATATTAATAATTGAATATTATTGTGTTGTTATTATTATGAAATTTTTACTTACATGATCTCTTGTCGTCCAAACAATCATTGGATTGTTCAACTTCATTTAAAAAATCAAACGCTAGTTTTGGGACAAAACTTCGATTCATCTATACCAATAAAATATTCATCCACATTGATATATTTTAACTAAAAGCTGATTATGTACCTAGTATGTAAATTTAATACTTGGGAATTTTAACATAACCACAAATTTCTGTGCTTAAATTGACCACAATAATTACAGGATCGCGATCTGTCTTGTAATCCATTAGTGGAAATAACCAAATCTAATGGAAATAAATAATCAAACGTCCCAAATAGTACTCAATAACCTTCTCCTTCAGGGTTGTTCACGATGAACTTTTGATTGTGCTGAAGTAGGGCACAATCACAAAATAGTGCCCAATGGTGCCAGGCTGCTGAATTGACCGTATCGTGACTAGTTACGTCAAATGTCGAACAAAAAATCATCGGTAGGCCGAATAGCCCAGGCAGCTGAGGCCTAAAAGGAGAAGAAGTAGAAAATCACCGGTGATGTGATGTTTGTTCGTGTTCAGTCTACAACCAAAGAAAAACAATCGATGATTTTTATTATGTCAATAAATAATGTTTGTAACAAATTTCCATTATGTATACAAATTGAATAAATATGAATTAAGAACTCCTATCCATTTGGAAATTGTTTTACTAGCTCTCGAAGGACCAGTCTGATTAGCACATCAGACACATTATTTAACACAAAGAATCGATTGTATTTATTTTTAAGGGTTATTTTCTTACCCATTTATTAAATTAAAATATAAAATGAATTTACACTTTTTTAACACAACGTGTAGAGTATAGCTCTAACTTCATTAAACTTAAATAAACATTATTAACACTTATTAATTTGAAATCTCAGAATGTTCAATATGTAATTAAAAAGCTCTCGCCGTGAGACACAAGCTCATCGGCGATCTAGAAGCCTAATCATAATAGTTAAATTTGAAAAGCTCTCGTCGGGAGACGTCTGTTCTTCCGAACGATCAAGAAGCTAATGAATATGTGATATGTGATGTGGACAATAATTTGGCGCGATATCCATATTGGGATTCAACTGCGCTTGTCGCTCTCTACGAGAATGATATATAGAAAGAGACGATTGTTAGTTTCAACGGTTTTGTTTAGAAATAATTCTTTTGGTATAGCTGTACCATTTTACAAGACTACACTAAAATGCACTCGTGACATTGATGTGATTGGTCGTTGTGGGCAAACAATGAGCAGGCGCGTTACGTCGTTTTGTTTGCTTTTTATCTTTGTGAGTTAAATTTGGAGGTTGTGTTTTGTGTTGATGAAATATACAGTTCATTAGTTTTTACTTACGAAAAGAAAAGCTAATCTCCTGAGCTCTTGAGTTTTAAAAAAAGACTAAAGAAAATTTGAAGCATCACAAATAGGAAGAATACATGTTTTAATAAGTCAAGATATCACAAATTTGACGAAAAAATATAACAACCACAATAAACGAGATCAGAATGATATGGTAGCAGCTGAAATGAAAGTTGAAAAATAGAATGCTAATGGCAAGAATTCAAGAAGGAAGGTATGTAAAAAAAATTAATATTTAAACAAAATAGTTATTTGTTATAAACAATGAACTTTAATAGTTTAAAATTAATGGTGTTTTTAATAAGGTATAGGTGTACGTATAGGTAGAAACTAAATTAATTTTCAAACATATTTTTCATATATGTCACAAAAATGCACCAGTGAAAAAAATGGAGCTTGTTTGTACTTTTTTATTGTTTACTCGAATATTAAAATTTGAAGTTGTATTGGTAGTGGTATTTTAAATTTGGTTGTGAGTAAATTTAAACAACATACACTGTAAATTTAAAGCAAGTATGTAAAAATAAATGAAAGATACTATACTGTAGAGTATGCAAAATTTCTTTTCATCGCTACCAGTGTGAGTATGTAATGAAGAATAACTTGTGCAAGCATGTGCACTTGGTAAGAATGTATGTGGAGCGAATGGGTACTAACTTTGTTTTAGATGAAGCTGCAAAGGTTTAGGAGAAAATTCATGTATCAAACCACAGCGCAAAGAAGAAATCGGTGAATTTATTAAAGAGAAATTAGAAGAGGCAAATCAGGTAACGGATATAATCAAGTCACAACGCAAACGAATTCTTCAGTGGGAGAATGTGCAACATTTCATAGAATAATTAGATGACAATTTTACGGGGCTTATGAAGGAAATCCAAGGAACTGTATGTGCGCAAATATGAAGAAAAAATAAATAAAACTGCACATAAACGAAAAATGGAGAAAGTGAAATATTTTCTTTGCAACAAACACCCTAATGTGAGTATATTTAAAATGATATAATATACTTTCATTTCTACAATCCTACTTCGATACAATATTTTATTACCTACCTATGTGTATTTTGTTTTCGTGTTTTAAGTCAATTTTCATTTTAGCTGCAGGATTATAAATAAGAAAAATATATGTGTACCTTATATATTATAATAAGTGGAATAAATGTTTTAATATACCTATAAGTTAATCGCTATTATTATTTATTATTCTATTACAATAGCTATTATTATTATATAGTTTATATTAGTCCTTATTGTTGGATGCTTTTATTAGTAACACAGTAAAAGTGATTTTATTTTGTATTAATTAGTTCAATATTGTGGTTGGGAGGATAAAACATTGTAAAATTAATTTATTGCTAATAAATCTAGTGAAATGTATCCTTGTTTTTTCATATTGTGTATAGGTATAATTTTTATTAGTATTACTAAAAGGATTTAAATATGTAGAATACCTACATTAAATTTTAACCTTAAAAGTTCGAATTACATTCGTGTCATTATTAAAAGAAGAAAATGGTAAAATTAATATTAACACTTTCTTTATTTTTATTTAGATAAATCAGATATATTCATCTTAACATTGTTGTATAATCCTCGCAGGCAAAATTATTATATAGTTTATTAATGACAGTTGTTCATTTTTACATGAACAAGAAACCCGCCGAAATTTGAATTATGTACACGACCAATCACATCAATGTCACGAGTGCATTTTACTGTCGTCTCATTTTACATCACGGGATAAATGACGTGGTCAGATATTTGATGAAACTTGTTGATTTGGAATCTATTTTTAGATTTTAGAATAATAAATTGTTAAGTGGTGATCAAAAGTATGAACCAAAATAATAAATATATTAATTTTAAAAGAAATAGAAATTAGTTTGTAAATTCTGGATAATAATCCAGTGAAATGTATCCACAAATTTCAATAAAAAAAAATTAACCGGATTTTGAAACTAACAAATAATATAAAGTCCTTTTCAATTTTATTTCATTGAATTTCTAATATTTAGAACTTTTATTATTTTCCGAACCCAAAAAGTTGTATAGAAGGAAAGTGTTTCAATCGTGATTTTTTAGCCATACTCAGATTTTATTGAATCTTTATGTTTTGAGGTCACACCTAAATCCATTTATACTATTTGTGCTACCCTACCACTCATACAATAATAAACCAGGTTTAACACAAATAACTAATACACAAGTGAACTTCAAACACAACATATAACACCTCAGTATCACATTCAAGGATTCAAGTGTCTCTATTCATTAGTTTTCAATACCCTTTTCTTTTCGTCAACAGTATCCTCCAGTGGCGTCGGTCTCCACACTATTTTTAGCATGATGTCTAGCTTGTCTGTGTCAAATTTTTAATTTTAAAATGTGTTTTATCGTATTAAATTAATTTTTTGTTTGGGTAAATTTTAATTTTTAAATAAAAAAAATTCTATTATTTTTGCAAGAAAAATTTTATAATTGCGTTTTTTTTTCAAAATTTTATTAAAAAAACTGTAGGATTTTTAATTTTTTTTTTTTTTTTTAAACCAAATTGAATAACTTTAAAAACATTAAAGATATTAAAAATATAAAAGATAAAAAAATGAAATTTATGCTATTCGATTAGTTTTATAAAACTCTAAATGGGAAAAATATATTTGTCGCTGAGAAATACGTATTAACATTTTTAGTTTTTACGTTGATGCTCAATTTTCATTTGATCATAACTTTAAAAATATAAAAGATAAAAAAATGAAATTTATGCTATTCGATTAGTTTTATAAAACTCTAAATGGGAAAAATATATTTGTCGCTGAGAAATACGTATTAACATTTTTAGTTTTTACGTTGATGCTCAATTTTCATTTGATCATAACTTTAAAAATATAAAAGATAAAAAAATGAAATTTATGCCATTCGATTAGTTTTATAAAACTCTAAATGGGAAAAATATATTTGTCGCTGAGAAATACGTATTAACATTTTTAGTTTTTACGTTGATGCTCAATTTTCATTTGATCATAACTTTAAAAATATAAAAGATAAAAAAATGAAATTTATGCCATTCGATTAGTTTTATAAAACTCTAAATAGGAAAAATATATTTGTCGCTGAGAAATACGTATTAACAGTTTTAGTTTTTACGTTGATGCTCAATTTTCATTTGATCATAACTTTAAAAATATAAAAGATAAAAAAATGAAATTTATGCTATTCGATTAGTTTTATAAAACTCTAAATGGGAAAAATATATTTGTCGCTGAGAAATACGTATTAACATTTTTAGTTTTTACGTTGATGCTCAATTTTCATTTGATCATAACTCTAAAAATATAAAAGATAAAAAAATGAAATTTATGCTATTCGATTAGTTTTATAAAACTCTAAATGGGAAAAATATATTTGTCGCTGAGAAATACGTATTAACAGTTTTAGTTTTTACGTTGATGCTCAATTTTCATTTGATCATAACTTTAAAAATATAAAAGATAAAAAAATGAAATTTATGCCATTCGATTAGTTTTATAAAACTCTAAATGGGAAAAATATATTTGTCGCTGAGAAATACGTATTAACAGTTTTAGTTTTTACGTTGATGCTCAATTTTCATTTGATCATAACTTTAAAAATATAAAAGATAAAAAAATGAAATTTATGCTATTCGATTAGTTTTATAAAACTCTAAATGGGAAAAATATATTTGTCGCTGAGAAATACGTATTAACAGTTTTAGTTTTTACGTTGATGCTCAATTTTCATTTGATCATAACTTTAAAAATATAAAAGATAAAAAAATGAAATTTATGCCATTCGATTAGTTTTATAAAACTCTAAATGGGAAAAATATATTTGTCGCTGAGAAATACGTATTAACAGTTTTAGTTTTTACGTTGATGCTCAATTTTCATTTGATCATAACTTTAAAAATATAAAAGATAAAAAAATGAAATTTATGCCATTCGATTAGTTTTATAAAACTCTAAATGGGAAAAATATATTTGTCGCTGAGAAATACGTATTAACAGTTTTAGTTTTTACGTTGATGCTCAATTTTCATTTGATCATAACTCTAAAAATATAAAAGATAAAAAAATGAAATTTATGCCATTCGATTAGTTTTATAAAACTCTAAATAGGAAAAATATGTTTGTCACTGAGAAATACGTATTAACAGTTTTAGTTTTTACGTTTATGCTCAATTTTCATTTGATCATAACTCTAAAAATATAAAAGATAAAAAAATGAAATTTATGCCATTCGATTAGTTTTATAAAACTCTAAATGGGAAAAATATGTTTGTCACTGAGAAATACGTATTAACAGTTTTAGTTTTTACGTTTATGCTCAATTTTCATTTGATCATAACTCTAAAAATATAAAAGATAAAAAAATGAAATTTATGCCATTCGATTAGTTTTATAAAACTCTAAATGGGAAAAATATATTTGTCACTGAGAAATACGTATTAACAGTTTTAGTTTTTACGTTTATGCTCAATTTTCATTTGATCATAACTCTAAAAATATAAAAGATAAAAAAATGAAATTTATGCCATTCGATTAGTTTTATATAACTCTAAATGGGAAAAATATGTTTGTCACTGAGAAATACGTATTAACAGTTTTAGTTTTTACGTTGATGCTCAATTTTCATTTGATCATAACTTTAAAAATATAAAAGATAAAAAAATGAAATTTATGCCATTCGATTAGTTTTATAAAACTCTAAATGGGAAAAATATATTTGTCGCTGAGAAATACGTATTAACAGTTTTAGTTTTTACGTTGATGCTCAATTTTCATTTGATCATAACTTTAAAAATATAAAAGATAAAAAAATGAAATTTATGCCATTCGATTAGTTTTATAAAACTCTAAATGGGAAAAATATATTTGTCACTGAGAAATACGTATTAACAGTTTTAGTTTTTACGTTGATGCTGAATTTTCATTTGATCATAACTCTAAAAATATAAAAGATAAAAAAATGAAATTTATGCCATTCGATTAGTTTTATAAAACTCTAAATGGGAAAAATATATTTGTCACTGAGAAATACGTATTAACAGTTTTAGTTTTTACGTTGATGCTCAATTTTCATTTGATCATAACTTTAAAAATATAAAAGATAAAAAAATGAAATTTATGCCATTCGATTAGTTTTATAAAACTCTAAATGGGAAAAATATATTTGTCACTGAGAAATACGTATTAACAGTTTTAGTTTTTACGTTTATGCTCAATTTTCATTTGAACATAACTCTAAAAATATAAAAGATAAAAAAATGAAATTTATGCCATTCGATTAGTTTTATAAAACTCTAAATGGGAAAAATATATTTGTCACTGAGAAATACGTATTAACAGTTTTAGTTTTTACGTTTATGCTCAATTTTCATTTGAACATAACTCTAAAAATATAAAAGATAAAAAAATGAAATTTATGCCATTCGATTAGTTTTATAAAACTCTAAATGGGAAAAATATATTTGTCACTGAGAAATACGTATTAACAGTTTTAGTTTTTACGTTTATGCTCAATTTTCATTTGAACATAACTCTAAAAATATAAAAGATAAAAAAATGAAATTTATGCCATTCGATTAGTTTTATAAAACTCTAAATGGGAAAAATATATTTGTCACTGAGAAATACGTATTAACAGTTTTAGTTTTTACGTTTATGCTCAATTTTCATTTGATCATAACTTTAAAAATATAAAAGATAAAAAAATGAAATTTATGCCATTCGATTAGTTTTATAAAACTCTAAATGGGAAAAATATATTTGTCACTGAGAAATACGTATTAACAGTTTTAGTTTTTACGTTTATGCTCAATTTTCATTTGAACATAACTCTAAAAATATAAAAGATAAAAAAATGAAATTTATGCCATTCGATTAGTTTTATAAAACTCTAAATGGGAAAAATATGTTTGTCACTGAGAAATACGTATTAACAGTTTTAGTTTTTACGTTTATGCTCAATTTTCATTTGATCATAACTCTAAAAATATAAAAGATAAAAAAATGAAATTTATGCCATTCGATTAGTTTTATAAAACTCTAAATGGGAAAAATATATTTGTCGCTGAGAAATACGTATTAACAGTTTTAGTTTTTACGTTTATGCTCAATTTTCATTTGATCATAACTCTAAAAATATAAAAGATAAAAAAATGAAATTTATGCCATTCGATTAGTTTTATAAAACTCTAAATGGGAAAAATATATTTGTCGCTGAGAAATACGTATTAACAGTTTTAGTTTTTACGTTTATGCTCAATTTTCATTTGATCATAACTCTAAAAATATAAAAGATAAAAAAATGAAATTTATGCCATTCGATTAGTTTTATAAAACTCTAAATGGGAAAAATATATTTGTCGCTGAGAAATACGTATTAACAGTTTTAGTTTTTACGTTTATGCTCAATTTTCATTTGATCATAACTCTAAAAATATAAAAGATAAAAAAATGAAATTTATGCCATTCGATTAGTTTTATAAAACTCTAAATGGGAAAAATATGTTTGTCACTGAGAAATACGTATTAACAGTTTTAGTTTTTACGTTTATGCTCAATTTTCATTTGATCATAACTCTAAAAATATAAAAGATAAAAAAATGAAATTTATGCCATTCGATTAGTTTTATAAAACTCTAAATGGGAAAAATATATTTGTCGCTGAGAAATACGTATTAACAGTTTTACTTTTTACGTTTATGCTCAATTTTCATTTGATCATAACTCTAAAAATATAAAAGATAAAAAAATGAAATTTATGCCATTCGATTAGTTTTATAAAACTCTAAATGGGAAAAATATATTTGTCGCTGAGAAATACGTATTAACAGTTTTAGTTTTTACGTTTATGCTCAATTTTCATTTGATCATAACTCTAAAAATATAAAAGATAAAAAAATGAAATTTATGCCATTCGATTAGTTTTATAAAACTCTAAATGGGAAAAATATATTTGTCGCTGAGAAATACGTATTAACAGTTTTAGTTTTTACGTTTATGCTCAATTTTCATTTGATCATAACTCTAAAAATATAAAAGATAAAAAAATGAAATTTATGCCATTCGATTAGTTTTATAAAACTCTAAATGGGAAAAATATATTTGTCGCTGAGAAATACGTATTAACAGTTTTAGTTTTTACGTTTATGCTCAATTTTCATTTGATCATAACTCTAAAAATATAAAAGATAAAAAAATGAAATTTATGCCATTCGATTAGTTTTATAAAACTCTAAATGGGAAAAATATGTTTGTCACTGAGAAATACGTATTAACAGTTTTAGTTTTTACGTTTATGCTCAATTTTCATTTGATCATAACTCTAAAAATATAAAAGATAAAAAAATGAAATTTATGCCATTCGATTAGTTTTATAAAACTCTAAATGGGAAAAATATATTTGTCGCTGAGAAATACGTATTAACAGTTTTACTTTTTACGTTTATGCTCAATTTTCATTTGATCATAACTCTAAAAATATAAAAGATAAAAAAATGAAATTTATGCCATTCGATTAGTTTTATAAAACTCTAAATGGGAAAAATATATTTGTCGCTGAGAAATACGTATTAACAGTTTTAGTTTTTACGTTTATGCTCAATTTTCATTTGATCATAACTCTAAAAATATAAAAGATAAAAAAATGAAATTTATGCCATTCGATTAGTTTTATAAAACTCTAAATGGGAAAAATATATTTGTCGCTGAGAAATACGTATTAACAGTTTTAGTTTTTACGTTTATGCTCAATTTTCATTTGATCATAACTCTAAAAATATAAAAGATAAAAAAATGAAATTTATGCCATTCGATTAGTTTTATAAAACTCTAAATGGGAAAAATATGTTTGTCACTGAGAAATACGTATTAACAGTTTTAGTTTTTACGTTTATGCTCAATTTTCATTTGATCATAACTCTAAAAATATAAAAGATAAAAAAATGAAATTTATGCCATTCGATTAGTTTTATAAAACTCTAAATGGGAAAAATATATTTGTCACTGAGAAATACGTATTAACAGTTTTAGTTTTTACGTTTATGCTCAATTTTCATTTGATCATAACTCTAAAAATATAAAAGATAAAAAAATGAAATTTATGCCATTCGATTAGTTTTATAAAACTCTAAATGGGAAAAATATATTTGTCACTGAGAAATACGTATTAACAGTTTTAGTTTTTACGTTAATGCTCAATTTTCATTTGATCATAACTCTAAAAATATAAAAGATAAAAAAATGAAATTTATGCCATTCGATTAGTTTTATAAAACTCTAAATGGGAAAAATATATTTGTCGCTGAGAAATACGTATTAACAGTTTTAGTTTTTACGTTTATGCTCAATTTTTATTTGATCATAACTCTAAAAATATAAAAGATAAAAAAATGAAATTTATGCCATTCGATTAGTTTTATAAAACTCTAAATGGGAAAAATATATTTGTCACTGAGAAATACGTATTAACAGTTTTAGTTTTTACGTTAATGCTCAATTTTCATTTGATCATAACTCTAAAAATATAAAAGATAAAAAAATGAAATTTATGCCATTCGATTAGTTTTATAAAACTCTAAATGGGAAAAATATATTTGTCACTGAGAAATACGTATTAACAGTTTTAGTTTTTACGTTTATGCTCAATTTTCATTTGATCATAACTCTAAAAATATAAAAGATAAAAAAATGAAATTTATGCCATTCGATTAGTTTTATAAAACTCTAAATGGGAAAAATATATTTGTCGCTGAGAAATACGTATTAACAGTTTTAGTTTTTACGTTTATGCTCAATTTTCATTTGATCATAACTCTAAAAATATAAAAGATAAAAAAATGAAAATTATGCCATTCGATTAGTTTTATAAAACTCTAAATGGGAAAAATATATTTGTCGCTGAGAAATACGTATTAACAGTTTTAGTTTTTACGTTTATGCTCAATTTTCATTTGATCATAACTTTAAAAATATAAAAGATAAAAAAATGAAATTTATGCTATTCGATTAGTTTTATAAAACTCTAAATGGGAAAAATATATTTGTCACTGAGAAATACGTATTAACAGTTTTAGTTTTTACGTTTATGCTCAATTTTCATTTGATCATAACTCTAAAAATATAAAAGATAAAAAAATGAAATTTATGCCATTCGATTAGTTTTATAAAACTCTAAATGGGAAAAATATATTTGTCGCTGAGAAATACGTATTAACAGTTTTAGTTTTTACGTTTATGCTCAATTTTCATTTGATCATAACTCTAAAAATATAAAAGATAAAAAAATGAAAATTATGCCATTCGATTAGTTTTATAAAACTCTAAATGGGAAAAATATATTTGTCGCTGAGAAATACGTATTAACAGTTTTAGTTTTTACGTTTATGCTCAATTTTCATTTGATCATAACTCTAAAAATATAAAAGATAAAAAAATGAAATTTATGCCATTCGATTAGTTTTATAAAACTCTAAATGGGAAAAATATATTTGTCGCTGAGAAATACGTATTAACAGTTTTACTTTTTACGTTTATGCTCAATTTTCATTTGATCATAACTCTAAAAATATAAAAGATAAAAAAATGAAATTTATGCCATTCGATTAGTTTTATAAAACTCTAAATGGGAAAAATATATTTGTCACTGAGAAATACGTATTAACAGTTTTAGTTTTTACGTTGATGCTCAATTTTCATTTGATCATAACTCTAAAAATATAAAAGATAAAAAAATGAAATTTATGCCATTCGATTAGTTTTATAAAACTCTAAATGGGAAAAATATATTTGTCACTGAGAAATACGTATTAACAGTTTTAGTTTTTACGTTGATGCTCAATTTTCATTTGATCATAACTTTAAAAATATAAAAGATAAAAAAATGAAATTTATGCCATTCGATTAGTTTTATAAAACTCTAAATGGGAAAAATATATTTGTCACTGAGAAATACGTATTAACAGTTTTAGTTTTTACGTTTATGCTCAATTTTCATTTGATCATAACTCTAAAAATATAAAAGATAAAAAAATGAAATTTATGCCATTCGATTAGTTTTATAAAACTCTAAATGGGAAAAATATATTTGTCACTGAGAAATACGTATTAACAGTTTTAGTTTTTACGTTTATGCTCAATTTTCATTTGATCATAACTCTAAAAATATAAAAGATAAAAAAATGAAATTTATGCCATTCGATTAGTTTTATAAAACTCTAAATGGGAAAAATATATTTGTCGCTGAGAAATACGTATTAACAGTTTTAGTTTTTACGTTTATGCTCAATTTTCATTTGATCATAACTCTAAAAATATAAAAGATAAAAAAATGAAATTTATGCCATTCGATTAGTTTTATAAAACTCTAAATGGGAAAAATATATTTGTCACTGAGAAATACGTATTAACAGTTTTAGTTTTTACGTTTATGCTCAATTTTCATTTGATCATAACTCTAAAAATATAAAAGATAAAAAAATGAAATTTATGCCATTCGATTAGTTTTATAAAACTCCAAATGGGAAAAATATATTTGTCACTGAGAAATACGTATTAACAGTTTTAGTTTTTACGTTTATGCTCAATTTTCATTTGATCATAACTCTAAAAATATAAAAGATAAAAAAATGAAATTTATGCCATTCGATTAGTTTTATAAAACTCTAAATGGGAAAAATATATTTGTCACTGAGAAATACGTATTAACAGTTTTAGTTTTTACGTTTATGCTCAATTTTCATTTGATCATAACTCTAAAAATATAAAAGATAAAAAAATGAAATTTATGCCATTCGATTAGTTTTATAAAACTCCAAATGGGAAAAATATATTTGTCACTGAGAAATACGTATTAACAGTTTTAGTTTTTACGTTTATGCTCAATTTTCATTTGATCATAACTCTAAAAATATAAAAGATAAAAAAATGAAATTTATGCCATTCGATTAGTTTTATAAAACTCTAAATGGGAAAAATATGTTTGTCACTGAGAAATACGTATTAACAGTTTTAGTTTTTACGTTTATGCTCAATTTTCATTTGATCATAACTCTAAAAATATAAAAGATAAAAAAATGAAATTTATGCCATTCGATTAGTTTTATAAAACTCTAAATGGGAAAAATATGTTTGTCACTGAGAAATACGTATTAACAGTTTTAGTTTTTACGTTTATGCTCAATTTTCATTTGATCATAACTCTAAAAATATAAAAGATAAAAAAATGAAATTTATGCCATTCGATTAGTTTTATAAAACTCTAAATGGGAAAAATATGTTTGTCACTGAGAAATACGTATTAACAGTTTTAGTTTTTACGTTTATGCTCAATTTTCATTTGATCATAACTCTAAAAATATAAAAGATAAAAAAATGAAATTTATGCCATTCGATTAGTTTTATAAAACTCTAAATGGGAAAAATATATTTGTCGCTGAGAAATACGTATTAACAGTTTTAGTTTTTACGTTGATGCTCAATTTTCATTTGATCATAACTTTAAAAATATAAAAGATAAAAAAATGAAATTTATGCCATTCGATTAGTTTTATAAAACTCTAAATGGGAAAAATATATTTGTCACTGAGAAATACGTATTAACAGTTTTAGTTTTTACGTTTATGCTCAATTTTCATTTGATCATAACTCTAAAAATATAAAAGATAAAAAAATGAAATTTATGCCATTCGATTAGTTTTATAAAACTCTAAATGGGAAAAATATATTTGTCACTGAGAAATACGTATTAACAGTTTTAGTTTTTACGTTTATGCTCAATTTTCATTTGATCATAACTCTAAAAATATAAAAGATAAAAAAATGAAATTTATGCCATTCGATTAGTTTTATAAAACTCTAAATGGGAAAAATATATTTGTCACTGAGAAATACGTATTAACAGTTTTAGTTTTTACGTTTATGCTCAATTTTCATTTGATCATAACTCTAAAAATATAAAAGATAAAAAAATGAAATTTATGCCATTCGATTAGTTTTATAAAACTCTAAATGGGAAAAATATATTTGTCACTGAGAAATACGTATTAACAGTTTTAGTTTTTACGTTTATGCTCAATTTTCATTTGATCATAACTCTAAAAATATAAAAGATAAAAAAATGAAATTTATGCCATTCGATTAGTTTTATAAAACTCTAAATGGGAAAAATATGTTTGTCACTGAGAAATACGTATTAACAGTTTTAGTTTTTACGTTTATGCTCAATTTTCATTTGATCATAACTCTAAAAATATAAAAGATAAAAAAATGAAATTTATGCCATTCGATTAGTTTTATAAAACTCTAAATGGGAAAAATATGTTTGTCACTGAGAAATACGTATTAACAGTTTTAGTTTTTACGTTTATGCTCAATTTTCATTTGATCATAACTCTAAAAATATAAAAGATAAAAAAATGAAATTTATGCCATTCGATTAGTTTTATAAAACTCTAAATGGGAAAAATATGTTTGTCACTGAGAAATACGTATTAACAGTTTTAGTTTTTACGTTTATGCTCAATTTTCATTTGATCATAACTCTAAAAATATAAAAGATAAAAAAATGAAATTTATGCCATTCGATTAGTTTTATAAAACTCTAAATGGGAAAAATATATTTGTCGCTGAGAAATACGTATTAACAGTTTTAGTTTTTACGTTTATGCTCAATTTTCATTTGATCATAACTCTAAAAATATAAAAGATAAAAAAATGAAATTTATGCCATTCGATTAGTTTTATAAAACTCTAAATGGGAAAAATATATTTGTCACTGAGAAATACGTATTAACAGTTTTAGTTTTTACGTTTATGCTCAATTTTCATTTGATCATAACTCTAAAAATATAAAAGATAAAAAAATGAAATTTACGCCATTCGATTAGTTTTATAAAACTCTAAATGGGAAAAATATATTTGTCACTGAGAAATACGTATTAACAGTTTTAGTTTTTACGTTTATGCTCAATTTTCATTTGATCATAACTCTAAAAATATAAAAGATAAAAAAATGAAATTTATGCCATTCGATTAGTTTTATAAAACTCTAAATGGGAAAAATATATTTGTCACTGAGAAATACGTATTAACAGTTTTAGTTTTTACGTTTATGCTCAATTTTCATTTGATCATAACTCTAAAAATATAAAAGATAAGAAAATGAAATTTATGCCATTCGATTAGTTTTATAAAACTCTAAATGGGAAAAATATATTTGTCACTGAGAAATACGTATTAACAGTTTTAGTTTTTACGTTTATGCTCAATTTTCATTTGATCATAACTCTAAAAATATAAAAGATAAAAAAATGAAATTTATGCCATTCGATTAGTTTTATAAAACTCTAAATGGGAAAAATATGTTTGTCACTGAGAAATACGTATTAACAGTTTTAGTTTTTACGTTTATGCTCAATTTTCATTTGATCATAACTCTAAAAATATAAAAGATAAAAAAATGAAATTTATGCCATTCGATTAGTTTTATAAAACTCTAAATGGGAAAAATATATTTGTCACTGAGAAATACGTATTAACAGTTTTAGTTTTTACGTTTATGCTCAATTTTCATTTGATCATAACTCTAAAAATATAAAAGATAAGAAAATGAAATTTATGCCATTCGATTAGTTTTATAAAACTCTAAATGGGAAAAATATATTTGTCACTGAGAAATACGTATTAACAGTTTTAGTTTTTACGTTTATGCTCAATTTTCATTTGATCATAACTCTAAAAATATAAAAGATAAAAAAATGAAATTTATGCCATTCGATTAGTTTTATAAAACTCTAAATGGGAAAAATATATTTGTCACTGAGAAATACGTATTAACAGTTTTAGTTTTTACGTTGATGCTCAATTTTCATTTGATCATAACTCTAAAAATATAAAAGATAAAAAAATGAAATTTATGCCATTCGATTAGTTTTATAAAACTCTAAATGGGAAAAATATATTTGTCACTGAGAAATACGTATTAACAGTTTTAGTTTTTACGTTGATGCTCAATTTTCATTTGATCATAACTTTAAAAATATAAAAGATAAAAAAATGAAATTTATGCCATTAGATTAGTTTTATAAAACTCTAAATGGGAAAAATATATTTGTCGCTGAGAAATACGTATTAACAGTTTTAGTTTTTACGTTTATGCTCAATTTTCATTTGATCATAACTCTAAAAATATAAAAGATAAAAAAATGAAATTTATGCCATTCGATTAGTTTTATAAAACTCTAAATGGGAAAAATATATTTGTCACTGAGAAATACGTATTAATAGTTTTAGTTTTTACGTTGATGCTGAATTTTCATTTGATCATAACTCTAAAAATATAAAAGATAAAAAAATGAAATTTATGCCATTCGATTAGTTTTATAAAACTCTAAATGGGAAAAATATATTTGTCACTGAGAAATACGTATTAACAGTTTTAGTTTTTACGTTTATGCTCAATTTTCATTTGATCATAACTCTAAAAATATAAAAGATAAGAAAATGAAATTTATGCCATTCGATTAGTTTTATAAAACTCTAAATGGGAAAAATATATTTGTCGCTGAGAAATACGTATTAACAGTTTTAGTTTTTACGTTTATGCTCAATTTTCATTTGATCATAACTCTAAAAATATAAAAGATAAAAAAATGAAATTTATGCCATTCGATTAGTTTTATAAAACTCTAAATGGGAAAAATATGTTTGTCACTGAGAAATACGTATTAACAGTTTTAGTTTTTACGTTTATGCTCAATTTTCATTTGATCATAACTCTAAAAATATAAAAGATAAAAAAATGAAATTTACGCCATTCGATTAGTTTTATAAAACTCTAAATGGGAAAAATATATTTGTCACTGAGAAATACGTATTAACAGTTTTAGTTTTTACGTTTATGCTCAATTTTCATTTGATCATAACTCTAAAAATATAAAAGATAAGAAAATGAAATTTATGCCATTCGATTAGTTTTATAAAACTCTAAATGGGAAAAATATATTTGTCACTGAGAAATACGTATTAACAGTTTTAGTTTTTACGTTTATGCTCAATTTTCATTTGATCATAACTCTAAAAATATAAAAGATAAAAAAATGAAATTTATGCCATTCGATTAGTTTTATAAAACTGTAAATGGGAAAAATATGTTTGTCACTGAGAAATACGTATTAACAGTTTTAGTTTTTACGTTTATGCTCAATTTTCATTTGATCATAACTCTAAAAATATAAAAGATAAAAAAATGAAATTTATGCCATTCGATTAGTTTTATAAAACTCTAAATGGGAAAAATATATTTGTCACTGAGAAATACGTATTAATAGTTTTAGTTTTTACGTTGATGCTGAATTTTCATTTGATCATAACTCTAAAAATATAAAAGATAAAAAAATGAAATTTATGCCATTCGATTAGTTTTATAAAACTCTAAATGGGAAAAATATATTTGTCACTGAGAAATACGTATTAACAGTTTTAGTTTTTACGTTTATGCTCAATTTTCATTTGATCATAACTC
The DNA here is from genome assembly GCA_963243735.1 of Neocrepidodera transversa. Taxonomy (NCBI): domain Eukaryota; kingdom Metazoa; phylum Arthropoda; class Insecta; order Coleoptera; family Chrysomelidae; genus Neocrepidodera; species Neocrepidodera transversa. The sequence continues at coordinate 31,051 of OY725345.1, read as the reverse complement.
TAAAAATATAAAAGATAAAAAAATGAAATTTATGCCATTCGATTAGTTTTATAAAACTCTAAATGGGAAAAATATATTTGTCGCTGAGAAATACGTATTAACAGTTTTAGTTTTTACGTTGATGCTCAATTTTCATTTGATCATAACTTTAAAAATATAAAAGATAAAAAAATGAAATTTATGCCATTCGATTAGTTTTATAAAACTCTAAATGGGAAAAATATATTTGTCGCTGAGAAATACGTATTAACAGTTTTAGTTTTTACGTTTATGCTCAATTTTCATTTGATCATAACTCTAAAAATATAAAAGATAAAAAAATGAAATTTATGCCATTCGATTAGTTTTATAAAACTCTAAATGGGAAAAATATGTTTGTCACTGAGAAATACGTATTAACAGTTTTAGTTTTTACGTTTATGCTCAATTTTCATTTGATCATAACTCTAAAAATATAAAAGATAAAAAAATGAAATTTATGCCATTCGATTAGTTTTATAAAACTCTAAATGGGAAAAATATATTTGTCGCTGAGAAATACGTATTAACAGTTTTAGTTTTTACGTTTATGCTCAATTTTCATTTGATCATAACTCTAAAAATATAAAAGATAAAAAAATGAAATTTATGCCATTCGATAAGTTTTATAAAACTCTAAATGGGAAAAATATATTTGTCACTGAGAAATACGTATTAACAGTTTTAGTTTTACGTTTATGCTCAATTTTCATTTGATCATAACTCTAAAAATATAAAAGATAAAAAAATGAAATTTATGCCATTCGATTAGTTTTATAAAACTCTAAATGGGAAAAATATATTTGTCGCTGAGAAATACGTATTAACAGTTTTAGTTTTTACGTTTATGCTCAATTTTCATTTGATCATAACTCAAAAAATATAAAAGATAAAAAAATGAAATTTATGCCATTCGATTAGTTTTATAAAACTCTAAATGGGAAAAATATATTTGTCACTGAGAAATACGTATTAACAGTTTTAGTTTTTACGTTTATGCTCAATTTTCATTTGATCATAACTCAAAAAATATAAAAGATAAAAAAATGAAATTTATGCCATTCGATTAGTTTTATAAAACTCTAAATGGGAAAAATATATTTGTCACTGAGAAATACGTATTAACAGTTTTAGTTTTTACGTTTATGCTCAATTTTCATTTGATCATAACTCTAAAAATATAAAAGATAAAAAAATGAAATTTATGCCATTCGATAAGTTTTATAAAACTCTAAATGGGAAAAATATATTTGTCACTGAGAAATACGTATTAACAGTTTTAGTTTTACGTTTATGCTCAATTTTCATTTGATCATAACTCTAAAAATATAAAAGATAAAAAAATGAAATTTATGCCATTCGATTAGTTTTATAAAACTCTAAATGGGAAAAATATATTTGTCGCTGAGAAATACGTATTAACAGTTTTAGTTTTTACGTTTATGCTCAATTTTCATTTGATCATAACTCAAAAAATATAAAAGATAAAAAAATGAAATTTATGCCATTCGATTAGTTTTATAAAACTCTAAATGGGAAAAATATATTTGTCACTGAGAAATACGTATTAACAGTTTTAGTTTTTACGTTTATGCTCAATTTTCATTTGATCATAACTCAAAAAATATAAAAGATAAAAAAATGAAATTTATGCCATTCGATTAGTTTTATAAAACTCTAAATGGGAAAAATATATTTGTCGCTGAGAAATACGTATTAACAGTTTTAGTTTTTACGTTTATGCTCAATTTTCATTTGATCATAACTCTAAAAATATAAAAGATAAAAAAATGAAATTTATGCCATTCGATTAGTTTTATAAAACTCTAAATGGGAAAAATATATTTGTCACTGAGAAATACGTATTAACAGTTTTAGTTTTTACGTTTATGCTCAATTTTCATTTGATCATAACTCTAAAAATATAAAAGATAAAAAAATGAAATTTATGCCATTCGATTAGTTTTATAAAACTCTAAATGGGAAAAATATATTTGTCACTGAGAAATACGTATTAACAGTTTTAGTTTTTACGTTGATGCTCAATTTTCATTTGATCATAACTCTAAAAATATAAAAGATAAAAAAATGAAATTTATGCCATTCGATTAGTTTTATAAAACTCTAAATGGGAAAAATATATTTGTCACTGAGAAATACGTATTAACAGTTTTAGTTTTTACGTTTATGCTCAATTTTCATTTGATCATAACTCTAAAAATATAAAAGATAAAAAAATGAAATTTATGCCATTCGATTAGTTTTATTAAACTCTAAATGGGAAAAATATATTTGTAGCTGAGAAATACGTATTAACAGTTTTAGTTTTTACGTTGATGCTCAATTTTCATTTGATCATAACTCTAAAAATATAAAAGATAAAAAAATGAAATTTATGCCATTCGATTAGTTTTATAAAACTCTAAATGGGAAAAATATATTTGTCACTGAGAAATACGTATTAACAGTTTTAGTTTTTACGTTGATGCTCAATTTTCATTTGATCATAACTCTAAAAATATAAAAGATAAAAAAATGAAATTTATGCCATTCGATTAGTTTTATGAAACTCTAAATGGGAAAAATATATTTGTCACTGAGAAATACGTATTAACAGTTTTAGTTTTTACGTTGATGCTCAATTTTCATTTGATCATAACTTTAAAAATATAAAAGATAAGAAAATGAAATTTATGCCATTCGATTAGTTTTATAAAACTCTAAATGGGAAAAATATATTTATCGCCGAGAAATACGTATTAACAGTTTCAGTTTTTACGTTGATGCTCAATTTTCATTTGATCATAACTTTAAAAATATAAAAGATAAAAAAATGAAATTTATGCCATTCGATTAGTTTTATAAAACTCTAAATGGGAAAAATATATTTGTCGCTGAGAAATACGTATTAACAGTTTTAGTTTTTACGTTGATGCTCAATTTTCATTTGATCATAACTTTAAAAATATAAAAGATAAAAAAATGAAATTTATGCCATTCGATTAGTTTTATAAAACTCTAAATGGGAAAAATATATTTGTCGCTGAGAAATACGTATTAACAGTTTTAGTTTTTACGTTGATGCTCAATTTTCATTTGATCATAACTTTAAAAATATAAAAGATAAAAAAATGAAATTTATGCCATTCGATTAGTTTTATAAAACTCTAAATGGGAAAAATATATTTGTCACTGAGAAATACGTATTAACAGTTTTAGTTTTTACGTTGATGCTCAATTTTCATTTGATCATAACTTTAAAAATATAAAAGATAAAAAAATGAAATTTATGCCATTCGATTAGTTTTATAAAACTCTAAATGGGAAAAATATATTTGTCGCTGAGAAATACGTATTAACAGTTTTAGTTTTTACGTTTATGCTCAATTTTCATTTGATCATAACTCTAAAAATATAAAAGATAAAAAAATGAAATTTATGCCATTCGATTAGTTTTATAAAACTCTAAATGGGAAAAATATATTTGTCACTGAGAAATACGTATTAACAGTTTTAGTTTTTACGTTTATGCTCAATTTTCATTTGATCATAACTCTAAAAATATAAAAGATAAAAAAATGAAATTTATGCCATTCGATTAGTTTTATTAAACTCTAAATGGGAAAAATATATTTGTAGCTGAGAAATACGTATTAACAGTTTTAGTTTTTACGTTGATGCTCAATTTTCATTTGATCATAACTCTAAAAATATAAAAGATAAAAAAATGAAATTTATGCCATTCGATTAGTTTTATAAAACTCTAAATGGGAAAAATATATTTGTCACTGAGAAATACGTATTAACAGTTTTAGTTTTTACGTTTATGCTCAATTTTCATTTGATCATAACTCTAAAAATATAAAAGATAAAAAAATGAAATTTATGCCATTCGATTAGTTTTATTAAACTCTAAATGGGAAAAATATATTTGTCACTGAGAAATACGTATTAACAGTTTTAGTTTTTACGTTGATGCTCAATTTTCATTTGATCATAACTCTAAAAATATAAAAGATAAAAAAATGAAATTTATGCCATTCGATTAGTTTTATAAAACTCTAAATGGGAAAAATATATTTGTCACTGAGAAATACGTATTAACAGTTTTAGTTTTTACGTTTATGCTCAATTTTCATTTGATCATAACTCTAAAAATATAAAAGATAAAAAAATGAAATTTATGCCATTCGATTAGTTTTATAAAACTCTAAATGGGAAAAATATATTTGTCACTGAGAAATACGTATTAACAGTTTTAGTTTTTACGTTTATGCTCAATTTTCATTTGATCATAACTCTAAAAATATAAAAGATAAAAAAATGAAATTTATGCCATTCGATTAGTTTTATTAAACTCTAAATGGGAAAAATATATTTGTAGCTGAGAAATACGTATTAACAGTTTTAGTTTTTACGTTGATGCTCAATTTTCATTTGATCATAACTCTAAAAATATAAAAGATAAAAAAATGAAATTTATGCCATTCGATTAGTTTTATAAAACTCTAAATGGGAAAAATATATTTGTAGCTGAGAAATACGTATTAACAGTTTTAGTTTTTACGTTGATGCTCAATTTTCATTTGATCATAACTCTAAAAATATAAAAGATAAAAAAATGAAATTTATGCCATTCGATTAGTTTTATAAAACTCTAAATGGGAAAAATATATTTGTAACTGAGAAATACGTATTAACAGTTTTAGTTTTTACGTTGATGCTCAATTTTCATTTGATCATAACTTTAAAAATATAAAAGATAAAAAAATGAAATTTATGCCATTCGATTAGTTTTATAAAACTCTAAATGGGAAAAATATATTTGTCACTGAGAAATACGTATTAACAGTTTTAGTTTTTACGTTGATGCTCAATTTTCATTTGATCATAACTTTAAAAATATAAAAGATAAAAAAATGAAATTTATGCCATTCGATTAGTTTTATAAAACTCTAAATGGGAAAAATATGTTTGTCACTGAGAAATACGTATTAACAGTTTTAGTTTTTACGTTTATGCTCAATTTTCATTTGATCATAACTCTAAAAATATAAAAGATAAAAAAATGAAATTTATGCCATTCGATTAGTTTTATAAAACTCTAAATGGGAAAAATATATTTGTCGCTGAGAAATACGTATTAACAGTTTTAGTTTTTACGTTTATGCTCAATTTTCATTTGATCATAACTCTAAAAATATAAAAGATAAAAAAATGAAATTTATGCCATTCGATTAGTTTTATAAAACTCTAAATGGGAAAAATATATTTGTCACTGAGAAATACGTATTAACAGTTTTAGTTTTTACGTTTATGCTCAATTTTCATTTGATCATAACTCTAAAAATATAAAAGATAAAAAAATGAAATTTATGCCATTCGATTAGTTTTATTAAACTCTAAATGGGAAAAATATATTTGTAGCTGAGAAATACGTATTAACAGTTTTAGTTTTTACGTTGATGCTCAATTTTCATTTGATCATAACTCTAAAAATATAAAAGATAAAAAAATGAAATTTATGCCATTCGATTAGTTTTATAAAACTCTAAATGGGAAAAATATATTTGTCACTGAGAAATACGTATTAACAGTTTTAGTTTTTACGTTGATGCTCAATTTTCATTTGATCATAACTCTAAAAATATAAAAGATAAAAAAATGAAATTTATGCCATTCGATTAGTTTTATAAAACTCTAAATGGGAAAAATATATTTGTCGCTGAGAAATACGTATTAACAGTTTTAGTTTTTACATTTATGCTCAATTTTCATTTGATCATAACTCTAAAAATATAAAAGATAAAAAAATGAAATTTATGCCATTCGATTAGTTTTATAAAACTCTAAATGGGAAAAATATATTTGTCACTGAGAAATACGTATTAACAGTTTTAGTTTTTACGTTTATGCTCAATTTTCATTTGATCATAACTCTAAAAATATAAAAGATAAAAAAATGAAATTTATGCCATTCGATTAGTTTTATTAAACTCTAAATGGGAAAAATATATTTGTAGCTGAGAAATACGTATTAACAGTTTTAGTTTTTACGTTGATGCTCAATTTTCATTTGATCATAACTCTAAAAATATAAAAGATAAAAAAATGAAATTTATGCCATTCGATTAGTTTTATAAAACTCTAAATGGGAAAAATATATTTGTCACTGAGAAATACGTATTAACAGTTTTAGTTTTTACGTTTATGCTCAATTTTCATTTGATCATAACTCTAAAAATATAAAAGATAAAAAAATGAAATTTATGCCATTCGATTAGTTTTATAAAACTCTAAATGGGAAAAATATATTTGTCACTGAGAAATACGTATTAACAGTTTTAGTTTTTACGTTTATGCTCAATTTTCATTTGATCATAACTCTAAAAATATAAAAGATAAAAAAATGAAATTTATGCCATTCGATTAGTTTTATTAAACTCTAAATGGGAAAAATATATTTGTAGCTGAGAAATACGTATTAACAGTTTTAGTTTTTACGTTGATGCTCAATTTTCATTTGATCATAACTCTAAAAATATAAAAGATAAAAAAATGAAATTTATGCCATTCGATTAGTTTTATAAAACTCTAAATGGGAAAAATATATTTGTCACTGAGAAATACGTATTAACAGTTTTAGTTTTTACGTTGATGCTCAATTTTCATTTGATCATAACTCTAAAAATATAAAAGATAAAAAAATGAAATTTATGCCATTCGATTAGTTTTATAAAACTCTAAATGGGAAAAATATATTTGTCACTGAGAAATACGTATTAACAGTTTTAGTTTTTACGTTGATGCTCAATTTTCATTTGATCATAACTATAAAAATATAAAAGATAAAAAAATGAAATTTATGCCATTCGATTAGTTTTATAAAACTCTAAATGGGAAAAATATATTTGTAGCTGAGAAATACGTATTAACAGTTTTAGTTTTTACGTTGATGCTCAATTTTCATTTGATCATAACTTTAAAAATATAAAAGATAAAAAAATGAAATTTATGCCATTCGATTAGTTTTATAAAACTCTAAATGGGAAAAATATATTTGTCGCTGAGAAATACGTATTAACAGTTTTAGTTTTTACGTTTATGCTCAATTTTCATTTGATCATAACTCTAAAAATATAAAAGATAAAAAAATGAAATTTATGCCATTCGATTAGTTTTATAAAACTCTAAATGGGAAAAATATATTTGTCACTGAAAAATACGTATTAACAGTTTTAGTTTTTACGTTGATGCTCAATTTTCATTTGATCATAACTATAAAAATATAAAAGATAAAAAAATGAAATTTATGCCATTCGATTAGTTTTATAAAACTCTAAATGGGAAAAATATATTTGTCACTGAGAAATACGTATTAACAGTTTTAGTTTTTACGTTGATGCTCAATTTTCATTTGATCATAACTCTAAAAATATAAAAGATAAAAAAATGAAATTTATGCCATTCGATTAGTTTTATAAAACTCTAAATGGGAAAAATATATTTGTCACTGAGAAATACGTATTAACAGTTTTAGTTTTTACGTTTATGCTCAATTTTCATTTGATCATAACTCTAAAAATATAAAAGATAAAAAAATGAAATTTATGCCATTCGATTAGTTTTATAAAACTCTAAATGGGAAAAATATATTTGTCGCTGAGAAATACGTATTAACAGTTTTAGTTTTTACGTTGATGCTCAATTTTCATTTGATCATAACTCTAAAAATATAAAAGATAAAAAAATGAAATTTATGCCATTCGATTAGTTTTATAAAACTCTAAATGGGAAAAATATATTTGTCACTGAGAAATACGTATTAACAGTTTTAGTTTTTACGTTTATGCTCAATTTTCATTTGATCATAACTCTAAAAATATAAAAGATAAAAAAATGAAATTTATGCCATTCGATTAGTTTTATAAAACTCTAAATGGGAAAAATATATTTGTCGCTGAGAAATACGTATTAACAGTTTTAGTTTTTACGTTTATGCTCAATTTTCATTTGATCATAACTCTAAAAATATAAAAGATAAAAAAATGAAATTTATGCCATTCGATTAGTTTTATAAAACTCTAAATGGGAAAAATATATTTGTCACTGAGAAATACGTATTAACAGTTTTAGTTTTTACGTTTATGCTCAATTTTCATTTGATCATAACTCTAAAAATATAAAAGATAAAAAAATGAAATTTATGCCATTCGATTAGTTTTATAAAACTCTAAATGGGAAAAATATATTTGTCGCTGAGAAATACGTATTAACAGTTTTAGTTTTTACGTTTATGCTCAATTTTCATTTGATCATAACTCTAAAAATATAAAAGATAAAAAAATGAAATTTATGCCATTCGATTAGTTTTATAAAACTCTAAATGGGAAAAATATATTTGTCACTGAGAAATACGTATTAACAGTTTTAGTTTTTACGTTTATGCTCAATTTTCATTTGATCATAACTCTAAAAATATAAAAGATAAAAAAATGAAATTTATGCCATTCGATTAGTTTTATTAAACTCTAAATGGGAAAAATATATTTGTAGCTGAGAAATACGTATTAACAGTTTTAGTTTTTACGTTGATGCTCAATTTTCATTTGATCATAACTCTAAAAATATAAAAGATAAAAAAATGAAATTTATGCCATTCGATTAGTTTTATAAAACTCTAAATGGGAAAAATATATTTGTCACTGAGAAATACGTATTAACAGTTTTAGTTTTTACGTTTATGCTCAATTTTCATTTGATCATAACTCTAAAAATATAAAAGATAAAAAAATGAAATTTATGCCATTCGATTAGTTTTATAAAACTCTAAATGGGAAAAATATATTTGTCACTGAGAAATACGTATTAACAGTTTTAGTTTTTACGTTTATGCTCAATTTTCATTTGATCATAACTCTAAAAATATAAAAGATAAAAAAATGAAATTTATGCCATTCGATTAGTTTTATTAAACTCTAAATGGGAAAAATATATTTGTAGCTGAGAAATACGTATTAACAGTTTTAGTTTTTACGTTGATGCTCAATTTTCATTTGATCATAACTCTAAAAATATAAAAGATAAAAAAATGAAATTTATGCCATTCGATTAGTTTTATAAAACTCTAAATGGGAAAAATATATTTGTCACTGAGAAATACGTATTAACAGTTTTAGTTTTTACGTTGATGCTCAATTTTCATTTGATCATAACTCTAAAAATATAAAAGATAAAAAAATGAAATTTATGCCATTCGATTAGTTTTATAAAACTCTAAATGGGAAAAATATATTTGTCACTGAGAAATACGTATTAACAGTTTAAGTTTTTACGTTGATGCTCAATTTTCATTTGATCATAACTTTAAAAATATAAAAGATAAAAAAATGAAATTTATGCCATTCGATTAGTTTTATAAAACTCTAAATGGGAAAAATATATTTGTCGCTGAGAAATACGTATTAACAGTTTAAGTTTTTACGTTGATGCTCAATTTTCATTTGATCATAACTTTAAAAATATAAAAGATAAAAAAATGAAATTTATGCCATTCGATTAGTTTTATAAAACTCTAAATGGGAAAAATATATTTGTCGCTGAGAAATACGTATTAACAGTTTCAGTTTTTACGTTGATGCTCAATTTTCATTTGATCATAACTTTAAAAATATAAAAGATAAAAAAATGAAATTTATGCCATTCGATTAGTTTTATAAAACTCTAAATGGGAAAAATATATTTGTCGCTGAGAAATACGTATTAACAGTTTTAGTTTTTACGTTGATGCTCAATTTTCATTTGATCATAACTCTAAAAATATAAAAGATAAAAAAATGAAATTTATGCCATTCGATTAATTTTATAAAACTCTAAATGGGAAAAATATATTTGTCGCTGAGAAATACGTATTAACAGTTTTAGTTTTTACGTTTATGCTCAATTTTCATTTGATCATAACTCTAAAAATATAAAAGATAAAAAAATGAAATTTATGCCATTCGATTAGTTTTATAAAACTCTAAATGGGAAAAATATATTTGTCACTGAGAAATAGGTATTAACAGTTTTAGTTTTTACGTTTATGCTCAATTTTCATTTGATCATAACTCTAAAAATATAAAAGATAAAAAAATGAAATTTATGCCATTCGATTAGTTTTATAAAACTCTAAATGGGAAAAATATATTTGTCACTGAGAAATACGTATTAACAGTTTTAGTTTTTACGTTTATGCTCAATTTTCATTTGATCATAACTCTAAAAATATAAAAGATAAAAAAATGAAATTTATGCCATTCGATTAGTTTTATAAAACTCTAAATGGGAAAAATATATTTGTCGCTGAGAAATACGTATTAACAGTTTTAGTTTTTACGTTTATGCTCAATTTTCATTTGATCATAACTCTAAAAATATAAAAGATAAAAAAATGAAATTTATGCCATTCGATTAGTTTTATAAAACTCTAAATGGGAAAAATATATTTGTCACTGAGAAATACGCATTAACAGTTTTAGTTTTTACGTTTATGCTCAATTTTCATTTGATCATAACTCTAAAAATATAAAAGATAAAAAAATGAAATTTATGCCATTGGATTAGTTTTATAAAACTCTAAATGGGAAAAATATGTTTGTCACTGAGAAATACGTATTAACAGTTTTAGTTTTTACGTTTATGCTCAATTTTCATTTGATCATAACTCTAAAAATATAAAAGATAAAAAAATGAAATTTATGCCATTCGATTAGTTTTATAAAACTCTAAATAGGAAAAATATATTTGTCACTGAGAAATACGTATTAACAGTTTTAGTTTTTACGTTTATGCTCAATTTTCATTTGATCATAACTCTAAAAATATAAAAGATAAAAAAATGAAATTTATGCCATTCGATTAGTTTTATAAAACTCTAAATGGGAAAAATATATTTGTCACTGAGAAATACGTATTAACAGTTTTAGTTTTTACGTTTATGCTCAATTTTCATTTGATCATAACTCTAAAAATATAAAAGATAAAAAAATGAAATTTATGCCATTCGATTAGTTTTATAAAACTCTAAATGGGAAAAATATGTTTGTCACTGAGAAATACGTATTAACAGTTTTAGTTTTTACGTTTATGCTCAATTTTCATTTGATCATAACTCTAAAAATATAAAAGATAAAAAAATGAAATTTATGCCATTCGATTAGTTTTATAAAACTCTAAATGGGAAAAATATATTTGTCACTGAGAAATACGTATTAACAGTTTTAGTTTTTACGTTTATGCTCAATTTTCATTTGATCATAACTCTAAAAATATAAAAGATAAAAAAATGAAATTTATGCCATTCGATTAGTTTTATAAAACTCTAAATGGGAAAAATATATTTGTCACTGAGAAATACGTATTAACAGTTTTAGTTTTTACGTTTATGCTCAATTTTCATTTGATCATAACTCTAAAAATATAAAAGATAAAAAAATGAAATTTATGCCATTCGATTAGTTTTATAAAACTCTAAATGGGAAAAATATGTTTGTCACTGAGAAATACGTATTAACAGTTTTAGTTTTTACGTTTATGCTCAATTTTCATTTGATCATAACTCTAAAAATATAAAAGATAAAAAAATGAAATTTATGCCATTCGATTAGTTTTATTAAACTCTAAATGGGAAAAATATATTTGTAGCTGAGAAATACGTATTAACAGTTTTAGTTTTTACGTTGATGCTCAATTTTCATTTGATCATAACTCTAAAAATATAAAAGATAAAAAAATGAAATTTATGCCATTCGATTAGTTTTATAAAACTCTAAATGGGAAAAATATATTTGTCACTGAGAAATACGTATTAACAGTTTTAGTTTTTACGTTGATGCTCAATTTTCATTTGATCATAACTCTAAAAATATAAAAGATAAAAAAATGAAATTTATGCCATTCGATTAGTTTTATAAAACTCTAAATGGGAAAAATATATTTGTCACTGAGAAATACGTATTAACAGTTTTAGTTTTTACGTTGATGCTCAATTTTCATTTGATCATAACTTTAAAAATATAAAAGATAAAAAAATGAAATTTATGCCATTCGATTAGTTTTATAAAACTCTAAATGGGAAAAATATATTTGTCACTGAGAAATACGTATTAACAGTTTTAGTTTTTACGTTTATGCTCAATTTTCATTTGATCATAACTCTAAAAATATAAAAGATAAAAAAATGAAATTTATGCCATTCGATTAGTTTTATTAAACTCTAAATGGGAAAAATATATTTGTAGCTGAGAAATACGTATTAACAGTTTTAGTTTTTACGTTGATGCTCAATTTTCATTTGATCATAACTCTAAAAATATAAAAGATAAAAAAATGAAATTTATGCCATTCGATTAGTTTTATAAAACTCTAAATGGGAAAAATATATTTGTCACTGAGAAATACGTATTAACAGTTTTAGTTTTTACGTTTATGCTCAATTTTCATTTGATCATAACTCTAAAAATATAAAAGATAAAAAAATGAAATTTATGCCATTCGATTAGTTTTATAAAACTCTAAATGGGAAAAATATATTTGTCGCTGAGAAATACGTATTAACAGTTTTAGTTTTTACGTTTATGCTCAATTTTCATTTGATCATAACTCTAAAAATATAAAAGATAAAAAAATGAAATTTATGCCATTCGATTAGTTTTATAAAACTCTAAATGGGAAAAATATATTTGTCACTGAGAAATACGTATTAACAGTTTTAGTTTTTACGTTTATGCTCAATTTTCATTTGATCATAACTCTAAAAACATAAAAGATAAAAAAATGAAATTTATGCCATTCGATTAGCTTTATTAAACTCTAAATGGGAAAAATATATTTGTAGCTGAGAAATACGTATTAACAGTTTTAGTTTTTACGTTGATGCTCAATTTTCATTTGATCATAACTCTAAAAATATAAAAGATAAAAAAATGAAATTTATGCCATTCGATTAGTTTTATAAAACTCTAAATGGGAAAAATATATTTGTCACTGAGAAATACGTATTAACAGTTTTAGTTTTTACGTTTATGCTCAATTTTCATTTGATCATAACTCTAAAAATATAAAAGATAAAAAAATGAAATTTATGCCATTCGATTAGTTTTATAAAACTCTAAATGGGAAAAATATATTTGTCACTGAGAAATACGTATTAACAGTTTTAGTTTTTACGTTTATGCTCAATTTTCATTTGATCATAACTCTAAAAATATAAAAGATAAAAAAATGATTTTTATGCCATTCGATTAGTTTTATTAAACTCTAAATGGGAAAAATATATTTGTAGCTGAGAAATACGTATTAACAGTTTTAGTTTTTACGTTGATGCTCAATTTTCATTTGATCATAACTCTAAAAATATAAAAGATAAAAAAATGAAATTTATGCCATTCGATTAGTTTTATAAAACTCTAAATGGGAAAAATATATTTGTCACTGAGAAATACGTATTAACAGTTTTAGTTTTTACGTTGATGCTCAATTTTCATTTGATCATAACTCTAAAAATATAAAAGATAAAAAAATGAAATTTATGCCATTCGATTAGTTTTATAAAACTCTAAATGGGAAAAATATATTTGTCACTGAGAAATACGTATTAACAGTTTTAGTTTTTACGTTGATGCTCAATTTTCATTTGATCATAACTATAAAAATATAAAAGATAAAAAAATGAAATTTATGCCATTCGATTAGTTTTATAAAACTCTAAATGGGAAAAATATATTTGTAGCTGAGAAATACGTATTAACAGTTTTAGTTTTTACGTTGATGCTCAATTTTCATTTGATCATAACTTTAAAAATATAAAAGATAAAAAAATGAAATTTATGCCATTCGATTAGTTTTATAAAACTCTAAATGGGAAAAATATATTTGTCGCTGAGAAATACGTATTAACAGTTTTAGTTTTTACGTTTATGCTCAATTTTCATTTGATCATAACTCTAAAAATATAAAAGATAAAAAAATGAAATTTATGCCATTCGATTAGTTTTATAAAACTCTAAATGGGAAAAATATATTTGTCACTGAGAAATACGTATTAACAGTTTTAGTTTTTACGTTGATGCTCAATTTTCATTTGATCATAACTATAAAAATATAAAAGATAAAAAAATGAAATTTATGCCATTCGATTAGTTTTATAAAACTCTAAATGGGAAAAATATATTTGTCGCTGAGAAATACGTATTAACAGTTTTAGTTTTTACGTTTATGCTCAATTTTCATTTGATCATAACTCTAAAAATATAAAAGATAAAAAAATGAAATTTATGCCATTCGATTAGTTTTATAAAACTCTAAATGGGAAAAATATATTTGTCACTGAGAAATACGTATTAACAGTTTTAGTTTTTACGTTGATGCTCAATTTTCATTTGATCATAACTATAAAAATATAAAAGATAAAAAAATGAAATTTATGCCATTCGATTAGTTTTATAAAACTCTAAATGGGAAAAATATATTTGTAGCTGAGAAATACGTATTAACAGTTTTAGTTTTTACGTTGATGCTCAATTTTCATTTGATCATAACTCTAAAAATATAAAAGATAAAAAAATGAAATTTATGCCATTCGATTAGTTTTATAAAACTCTAAATGGGAAAAATATATTTGTCACTGAGAAATACGTATTAACAGTTTTAGTTTTTACGTTTATGCTCAATTTTCATTTGATCATAACTCTAAAAATATAAAAGATAAAAAAATGAAATTTATGCCATTCGATTAGTTTTATAAAACTCTAAATGGGAAAAATATATTTGTCGCTGAGAAATACGTATTAACAGTTTTAGTTTTTACGTTTATGCTCAATTTTCATTTGATCATAACTCTAAAAATATAAAAGATAAAAAAATGAAATTTATGCCATTCGATTAGTTTTATAAAACTCTAAATGGGAAAAATATATTTGTCACTGAGAAATACGTATTAACAGTTTTAGTTTTTACGTTTATGCTCAATTTTCATTTGATCATAACTCTAAAAATATAAAAGATAAAAAAATGAAATTTATGCCATTCGATTAGTTTTATAAAACTCTAAATGGGAAAAATATATTTGTCGCTGAGAAATACGTATTAACAGTTTTAGTTTTTACGTTTATGCTCAATTTTCATTTGATCATAACTCTAAAAATATAAAAGATAAAAAAATGAAATTTATGCCATTCGATTAGTTTTATAAAACTCTAAATGGGAAAAATATATTTGTCACTGAGAAATACGTATTAACAGTTTTAGTTTTTACGTTTATGCTCAATTTTCATTTGATCATAACTCTAAAAATATAAAAGATAAAAAAATGAAATTTATGCCATTCGATTAGTTTTATTAAACTCTAAATGGGAAAAATATATTTGTAGCTGAGAAATACGTATTAACAGTTTTAGTTTTTACGTTGATGCTCAATTTTCATTTGATCATAACTCTAAAAATATAAAAGATAAAAAAATGAAATTTATGCCATTCGATTAGTTTTATAAAACTCTAAATGGGAAAAATATATTTGTCACTGAGAAATACGTATTAACAGTTTTAGTTTTTACGTTTATGCTCAATTTTCATTTGATCATAACTCTAAAAATATAAAAGATAAAAAAATGAAATTTATGCCATTCGATTAGTTTTATTAAACTCTAAATGGGAAAAATATATTTGTAGCTGAGAAATACGTATTAACAGTTTTAGTTTTTACGTTGATGCTCAATTTTCATTTGATCATAACTCTAAAAATATAAAAGATAAAAAAATGAAATTTATGCCATTCGATTAGTTTTATAAAACTCTAAATGGGAAAAATATATTTGTCACTGAGAAATACGTATTAACAGTTTTAGTTTTTACGTTGATTCTCAATTTTCATTTGATCATAACTCTAAAAATATAAAAGATAAAAAAATGAAATTTATGCCATTCGATTAGTTTTATAAAACTCTAAATGGGAAAAATATATTTGTCACTGAGAAATACGTATTAACAGTTTAAGTTTTTACGTTGATGCTCAATTTTCATTTGATCATAACTTTAAAAATATAAAAGATAAAAAAATGAAATTTATGCCATTCGATTAGTTTTATAAAACTCTAAATGGGAAAAATATATTTGTCGCTGAGAAATACGTATTAACAGTTTCAGTTTTTACGTTGATGCTCAATTTTCATTTGATCATAACTTTAAAAATATAAAAGATAAAAAAATGAAATTTATGCCATTCGATTAGTTTTATAAAACTCTAAATGGGAAAAATATATTTGTCGCTGAGAAATACGTATTAACAGTTTTAGTTTTTACGTTGATGCTCAATTTTCATTTGATCATAACTCTAAAAATATAAAAGATAAAAAAATGAAATTTATGCCATTCGATTAGTTTTATAAAACTCTAAATGGGAAAAATATATTTGTCACTGAGAAATACGTATTAACAGTTTTAGTTTTTACGTTGATGCTCAATTTTCATTTGATCATAACTCTAAAAATATAAAAGATAAAAAAATGAAATTTATGCCATTCGATTAGTTTTATAAAACTCTAAATGGGAAAAATATATTTGTCACTGAGAAATACGTATTAACAGTTTTAGTTTTTACGTTTATGCTCAATTTTCATTTGATCATAACTCTAAAAATATAAAAGATAAAAAAATGAAATTTATGCCATTCGATTAGTTTTATAAAACTCTAAATGGGAAAAATATATTTGTCACTGAGAAATACGTATTAACAGTTTTAGTTTTTACGTTGATGCTCAATTTTCATTTGATCATAACTCTAAAAATATAAAAGATAAAAAAATGAAATTTATGCCATTCGATTAGTTTTATAAAACTCTAAATGGGAAAAATATATTTGTCACTGAGAAATACGTATTAACAGTTTTAGTTTTTACGTTTATGCTCAATTTTCATTTGATCATAACTCTAAAAATATAAAAGATAAAAAAATGAAATTTATGCCATTCGATTAGTTTTATAAAACTCTAAATGGGAAAAATATATTTGTCACTGAGAAATACGTATTAACAGTTTTAGTTTTTACGTTTATGCTCAATTTTCATTTGATCATAACTCTAAAAATATAAAAGATAAAAAAATGAAATTTATGCCATTCGATTAGTTTTATAAAACTCTAAATGGGAAAAATATATTTGTCGCTGAGAAATACGTATTAACAGTTTTAGTTTTTACGTTTATGCTCAATTTTCATTTGATCATAACTCTAAAAATATAAAAGATAAAAAAATGAAATTTATGCCATTCGATTAGTTTTATAAAACTCTAAATGGGAAAAATATATTTGTCGCTGAGAAATACGTATTAACAGTTTTAGTTTTTACGTTTATGCTCAATTTTCATTTGATCATAACTCTAAAAATATAAAAGATAAAAAAATGAAATTTATGCCATTCGATTAGTTTTATAAAACTCTAAATGGGAAAAATATATTTGTCGCTGAGAAATACGTATTAACAGTTTTAGTTTTTACGTTTATGCTCAATTTTCATTTGATCATAACTCTAAAAATATAAAAGATAAAAAAATGAAATTTATGCCATTCGATTAGTTTTATAAAACTCTAAATGGGAAAAATATATTTGTCACTGAGAAATACGTATTAACAGTTTCAGTTTTTACGTTGATGCTCAATTTTCATTTGATCATAACTTTAAAAATATAAAAGATAAAAAAATGAAATTTATGCCATTCGATTAGTTTTATAAAACTCTAAATGGGAAAAATATATTTGTCACTGAGAAATACGTATTAACAGTTTTAGTTTTTACGTTGATGCTCAATTTTCATTTGATCATAACTCTAAAAATATAAAAGATAAAAAAATGAAATTTATGCCATTCGATTAGTTTTATAAAACTCTAAATGGGAAAAATATATTTGTCACTGAGAAATACGTATTAACAGTTTTAGTTTTTACGTTGATGCTCAATTTTCATTTGATCATAACTCTAAAAATATAAAAGATAAAAAAATGAAATTTATGCCATTCGATTAATTTTATAAAACTCTAAATGGGAAAAATATATTTGTCGCTGAGAAATACGTATTAACAGTTTTAGTTTTTACGTTTATGCTCAATTTTCATTTGATCATAACTCTAAAAATATAAAAGATAAAAAAATGAAATTTATGCCATTCGATTAGTTTTATAAAACTCTAAATGGGAAAAATATATTTGTCACTGAGAAATACGTATTAACAGTTTTAGTTTTTACGTTTATGCTCAATTTTCATTTGATCATAACTCTAAAAATATAAAAGATAAAAAAATGAAATTTATGCCATTCGATTAGTTTTATAAAACTCTAAATGGGAAAAATATATTTGTCACTGAGAAATACGTATTAACAGTTTTAGTTTTTACGTTTATGCTCAATTTTCATTTGATCATAACTCTAAAAATATAAAAGATAAAAAAATGAAATTTATGCCATTCGATTAGTTTTATAAAACTCTAAATGGGAAAAATATATTTGTCACTGAGAAATACGTATTAACAGTTTTAGTTTTTACGTTGATGCTCAATTTTCATTTGATCATAACTCTAAAAATATAAAAGATAAAAAAATGAAATTTATGCCATTCGATTAATTTTATAAAACTCTAAATGGGAAAAATATATTTGTCGCTGAGAAATACGTATTAACAGTTTTAGTTTTTACGTTTATGCTCAATTTTCATTTGATCATAACTCTAAAAATATAAAAGATAAAAAAATGAAATTTATGCCATTCGATTAGTTTTATAAAACTCTAAATGGGAAAAATATATTTGTCACTGAGAAATACGTATTAACAGTTTTAGTTTTTACGTTTATGCTCAATTTTCATTTGATCATAACTCTAAAAATATAAAAGATAAAAAAATGAAATTTATGCCATTCGATTAGTTTTATAAAACTCTAAATGGGAAAAATATATTTGTCACTGAGAAATACGTATTAACAGTTTTAGTTTTTACGTTTATGCTCAATTTTCATTTGATCATAACTCTAAAAATATAAAAGATAAAAAAATGAAATTTATGCCATTCGATTAGTTTTATAAAACTCTAAATGGGAAAAATATATTTGTCACTGAGAAATACGTATTAACAGTTTTAGTTTTTACGTTGATGCTCAATTTTCATTTGATCATAACTCTAAAAATATAAAAGATAAAAAAATGAAATTTATGCCATTCGATTAATTTTATAAAACTCTAAATGGGAAAAATATATTTGTCGCTGAGAAATACGTATTAACAGTTTTAGTTTTTACGTTTATGCTCAATTTTCATTTGATCATAACTCTAAAAATATAAAAGATAAAAAAATGAAATTTATGCCATTCGATTAGTTTTATAAAACTCTAAATGGGAAAAATATATTTGTCACTGAGAAATACGTATTAACAGTTTTAGTTTTTACGTTTATGCTCAATTTTCATTTGATCATAACTCTAAAAATATAAAAGATAAAAAAATGAAATTTATGCCATTCGATTAGTTTTATAAAACTCTAAATGGGAAAAATATATTTGTCACTGAGAAATACGTATTAACAGTTTTAGTTTTTACGTTTATGCTCAATTTTCATTTGATCATAACTCTAAAAATATAAAAGATAAAAAAATGAAATTTATGCCATTCGATTAGTTTTATAAAACTCTAAATGGGAAAAATATATTTGTCACTGAGAAATACGTATTAACAGTTTTAGTTTTTACGTTTATGCTCAATTTTCATTTGATCATAACTCTAAAAATATAAAAGATAAAAAAATGAAATTTATGCCATTCGATTAGTTTTATAAAACTCTAAATGGGAAAAATATATTTGTCACTGAGAAATACGTATTAACAGTTTTAGTTTTTACGTTTATGCTCAATTTTCATTTGATCATAACTCTAAAAATATAAAAGATAAAAAAATGAAATTTATGCCATTCGATTAGTTTTATAAAACTCTAAATGGGAAAAATATATTTGTCACTGAGAAATACGCATTAACAGTTTTAGTTTTTACGTTTATGCTCAATTTTCATTTGATCATAACTCTAAAAATATAAAAGATAAAAAAATGAAATTTATGCCATTGGATTAGTTTTATAAAACTCTAAATGGGAAAAATATGTTTGTCACTGAGAAATACGTATTAACAGTTTTAGTTTTTACGTTTATGCTCAATTTTCATTTGATCATAACTCTAAAAATATAAAAGATAAAAAAATGAAATTTATGCCATTCGATTAGTTTTATAAAACTCTAAATGGGAAAAATATATTTGTCACTGAGAAATACGTATTAACAGTTTTAGTTTTTACGTTTATGCTCAATTTTCATTTGATCATAACTCTAAAAATATAAAAGATAAAAAAATGAAATTTATGCCATTCGATTAGTTTTATAAAACTCTAAATGGGAAAAATATGTTTGTCACTGAGAAATACGTATTAACAGTTTTAGTTTTTACGTTTATGCTCAATTTTCATTTGATCATAACTCTAAAAATATAAAAGATAAAAAAATGAAATTTGTGCCATTCGATTAGTTTTATAAAACTCTAAATGGGAAAAATATATTTGTCACTGAGAAATACGTATTAACAGTTTTAGTTTTTACGTTTATGCTCAATTTTCATTTGATCATAACTCTAAAAATATAAAAGATAAAAAAATGAAATTTATGCCATTCGATTAGTTTTATAAAACTCTAAATGGGAAAAATATATTTGTCACTGAGAAATACGTATTAACAGTTTTAGTTTTTACGTTTATGCTCAATTTTCATTTGATCATAACTCTAAAAATATAAAAGATAAAAAAATGAAATTTATGCCATTCGATTAGTTTTATAAAACTCTAAATGGGAAAAATATGTTTGTCACTGAGAAATACGTATTAACAGTTTTAGTTTTTACGTTTATGCTCAATTTTCATTTGATCATAACTCTAAAAATATAAAAGATAAAAAAATGAAATTTATGCCATTCGATTAGTTTTATAAAACTCTAAATGGGAAAAATATGTTTGTCACTGAGAAATACGTATTAACAGTTTTAGTTTTTACGTTTATGCTCAATTTTCATTTGATCATAACTCTAAAAATATATAAGATAAAAAAATGAAATTTATGCCATTCGATTAGTTTTATATAACTCTAAATGGGAAAAATATGTTTGTCACTGAGAAATACGTATTAACAGTTTTAGTTTTTACGTTTATGCTCAATTTTCATTTGATCATAACTCTAAAAATATAAAAGATAAAAAAATGATATTTATGCCATTCGATTAGTTTTATAAAACTCTAAATGGGAAAAATATGTTTGTCACTGAGAAATACGTATTAACAGTTTTAGTTTTTACGTTTATGCTCAATTTTCATTTTTATCATAACTCTAAAAATATAAAAGATAAAAAAATGAAATTTATGCCATTCGATTAGTTTTATAAAACTCTAAATGGGAAAAATATGTTTGTCACTGAGAAATACGTATTAACAGTTTTAGTTTTTACGTTTATGCTCAATTTTCATTTGATCATAACTCTAAAAATATAAAAGATAAAAAAATGAAATTTATGCCATTCGATTAGTTTTATAAAACTCTAAATGGGAAAAATATGTTTGTCACTGAGAAATACGTATTAACAGTTTTAGTTTTTACGTTTATGCTCAATTTTCATTTGATCATAACTCTAAAAATATAAAAGATAAAAAAATGAAATTTATGCCATTCGATTAGTTTTATAAAACACTAAATGGGAAAAATATATTTGTCACTGAGAAATACGCATTAACAGTTTTAGTTTTTACGTTTATGCTCAATTTTCATTTGATCATAACTCTAAAAATATAAAAGATAAAAAAATGAAATTTATGCCATTGGATTAGTTTTATAAAACTCTAAATGGGAAAAATATGTTTGTCACTGAGAAATACGTATTAACAGTTTTAGTTTTTACGTTTATGCTCAATTTTCATTTGATCATAACTCTAAAAATATAAAAGATAAAAAAATGAAATTTATGCCATTCGATTAGTTTTATAAAACTCTAAATGGGAAAAATATATTTGTCGCTGAGAAATACGTATTAACAGTTTTAGTTTTTACGTTTATGCTCAATTTTCATTTGATCATAACTCTAAAAATATAAAAGATTAAAAAATGAAATTTATGCCATTCGATTAGTTTTATAAAACTCTAAATGGGAAAAATATATTTGTCGCTGAGAAATACGTATTAACAGTTTTAGTTTTTACGTTTATGCTCAATTTTCATTTGATCATAACTCTAAAAATATAAAAGATAAAAAAATGAAATTTATGCCATTCGATTAGTTTTATAAAACTCTAAATGGGAAAAATATATTTGTCACTGAGAAATACGTATTAACAGTTTTAGTTTTTACGTTTATGCTCAATTTTCATTTGATCATAACTCTAAAAATATAAAAGATAAAAAAATGAAATTTATGCCATTCGATTAGTTTTATAAAACTCTAAATGGGAAAAATATATTTGTCACTGAGAAATACGTATTAACAGTTTTAGTTTTTACGTTTATGCTCAATTTTCATTTGATCATAACTCTAAAAATATAAAAGATAAAAAAATGAAATTTATGCCATTCGATTAGTTTTATAAAACTCTAAATGGGAAAAATATATTTGTCACTGAGAAATACGTATTAACAGTTTTAGTTTTTACGTTTATGCTCAATTTTCATTTGATCATAACTCTAAAAATATAAAAGATAAAAAAATGAAATTTATGCCATTCGATTAGTTTTATAAAACTCTAAATGGGAAAAATATATTTGTCACTGAGAAATACGTATTAACAGTTTTAGTTTTTACGTTTATGCTCAATTTTCATTTGATCATAACTCTAAAAATATAAAAGATAAAAAAATGAAATTTATGCCATTCGATTAGTTTTATAAAACTCTAAATGGGAAAAATATGTTTGTCACTGAGAAATACGTATTAACAGTTTTAGTTTTTACGTTTATGCTCAATTTTCATTTGATCATAACTCTAAAAATATAAAAGATAAAAAAATGAAATTTATGCCATTCGATTAGTTTTATAAAACTCTAAATGGGAAAAATATGTTTGTCACTGAGAAATACGTATTAACAGTTTTAGTTTTTACGTTTATGCTCAATTTTCATTTGATCATAACTCTAAAAATATATAAGATAAAAAAATGAAATTTATGCCATTCGATTAGTTTTATAAAACTCTAAATGGGAAAAATATGTTTGTCACTGAGAAATACGTATTAACAGTTTTAGTTTTTACGTTTATGCTCAATTTTCATTTTTATCATAACTCTAAAAATATAAAAGATAAAAAAATGAAATTTATGCCATTCGATTAGTTTTATAAAACTCTAAATGGGAAAAATATGTTTGTCACTGAGAAATACGTATTAACAGTTTTAGTTTTTACGTTTATGCTCAATTTTCATTTGATCATAACTCTAAAAATATAAAAGATAAAAAAATGAAATTTATGCCATTCGATTAGTTTTATAAAACTCTAAATGGGAAAAATATGTTTGTCACTGAGAAATACGTATTAACAGTTTTAGTTTTTACGTTTATGCTCAATTTTCATTTGATCATAACTCTAAAAATATAAAAGATAAAAAAATGAAATTTATGCCATTCGATTAGTTTTATAAAACTCTAAATGGGAAAAATATGTTTGTCACTGAGAAATACGTATTAACAGTTTTAGTTTTTACGTTTATGCTCAATTTTCATTTGATCATAACTCTAAAAATATAAAAGATAAAAAAATGAAATTTATGCCATTCGATTAGTTTTATAAAACTCTAAATGGGAAAAATATGTTTGTCACTGAGAAATACGTATTAACAGTTTTAGTTTTTACGTTTATGCTCAATTTTCATTTGATCATAACTCTAAAAATATAAAAGATAAAAAAATGAAATTTATGCCATTCGATTAGTTTTATAAAACTCTAAATGGGAAAAATATGTTTGTCACTGAGAAATACGTATTAACAGTTTTAGTTTTTACGTTTATGCTCAATTTTCATTTGATCATAACTCTAAAAATATAAAAGATAAAAAAATGAAATTTATGCCATTCGATTAGTTTTATAAAACTCTAAATGGGAAAAATATGTTTGTCACTGAAAATACGTATTAACAGTTTTAGTTTTTACGTTTATGCTCAATTTTCATTTGATCATAACTCTAAAAATATAAAAGATAAAAAAATGAAATTTATGCCATTCGATTAGTTTTATAAAACTCTAAATGGGAAAAATATGTTTGTCACTGAGAAATACGTATTAACAGTTTTAGTTTTTACGTTTATGCTCAATTTTCATTTGATCATAACTCTAAAAATATAAAAGATAAAAAAATGAAATTTATGCCATTCGATTAGTTTTATAAAACTCTAAATGGGAAAAATATGTTTGTCACTGAGAAATACGTATTAACAGTTTTAGTTTTTACGTTTATGCTCAATTTTCATTTGATCATAACTCTAAAAATATAAAAGATAAAAAAATGAAATTTATGCCATTCGATTAGTTTTATAAAACTCTAAATGGGAAAAATATATTTGTCGCTGAGAAATACGTATTAACAGTTTTAGTTTTTACGTTTATGCTCAATTTTCATTTGATCATAACTCTAAAAATATAAAAGATAAAAAAATGAAATTTATGCCATTCGATTAGTTTTATAAAACTCTAAATGGGAAAAATATATTTGTCGCTGAGAAATACGTATTAACAGTTTTAGTTTTTACGTTTATGCTCAATTTTCATTTGATCATAACTCTAAAAATATAAAAGATAAAAAAATGAAATTTATGCCATTCGATTAGTTTTATAAAACTCTAAATGGGAAAAATATATCTGTCACTGAGAAATACGTATTAACAGTTTTGGTTTTTACGTTTATGCTCAATTTTCATTTGATCATAACTCTAAAAATATAAAAGATAAAAAAATGAAATTTATGCCATTCGATTAGTTTTATAAAACTCTAAATGGGAAAAATAAATTTGTCACTGAGAAATACGTATTAACAGTTTTAGTTTTTACGTTTATGCTCAATTTTCATTTGATCATAACTCTAAAAATATAAAGATAAAAAAATGAAATTTATGCCATTCGATTAGTTTTATAAAACTCTAAATGGGAAAAATATATTTGTCACTGAGAAATACGTATTAACAGTTTTAGTTTTTACGTTTATGCTCAATTTTCATTTGATCATAACTCTAAAAATATAAAAGATAAAAAAATGAAATTTATGCCATTCGATTAGTTTTATAAAACTCTAAATGGGAAAAATATGTTTGTCACTGAGAAATACGTATTAACAGTTTTAGTTTTTACGTTTATGCTCAATTTTCATTTGATCATAACTCTAAAAATATATAAGATAAAAAAATGAAATTTATGCCATTCGATTAGTTTTATATAACTCTAAATGGGAAAAATATGTTTGTCACTGAGAAATACGTATTAACAGTTTTAGTTTTTACGTTTATGCTCAATTTTCATTTGATCATAACTCTAAAAATATAAAAGATAAAAAAATGAAATTTATGCCATTCGATTAGTTTTATAAAACTCTAAATGGGAAAAATATATTTGTCACTGAGAAATACGTATTAACAGTTTTAGTTTTTACGTTTATGCTCAATTTTCATTTGATCATAACTCTAAAAATATAAAAGATAAAAAAATGAAATTTATGCCATTCGATTAGTTTTATAAAACTCTAAATGGGAAAAATATGTTTGTCACTGAGAAATACGTATTAACAGTTTTAGTTTTTACGTTTATGCTCAATTTTCATTTGATCGTAACTCTAAAAATATAAAAGATAAAAAAATGAAATTTATGCCATTCGATTAGTTTTATAAAACTCTAAATGGGAAAAATATGTTTGTCACTGAGAAATACGTATTAACAGTTTTAGTTTTTACGTTTATGCTCAATTTTCATTTGATCATAACTCTAAAAATATATAAGATAAAAAAATGAAATTTATGCCATTCGATTAGTTTTATAAAACTCTAAATGGGAAAAATATGTTTGTCACTGAGAAATACGTATTAACAGTTTTAGTTTTTACGTTTATGCTCAATTTTCATTTGATCATAACTCTAAAAATATAAAAGATAAAAAAATGAAATTTATGCCATTCGATTAGTTTTATAAAACTCTAAATGGGAAAAATATGTTTGTCACTGAGAAATACGTATTAACAGTTTTAGTTTTTACGTTTATGCTCAATTTTCATTTTTATCATAACTCTAAAAATATAAAAGATAAAAAAATGAAATTTATGCCATTCGATTAGTTTTATAAAACTCTAAATGGGAAAAATATGTTTGTCACTGAGAAATACGTATTAACAGTTTTAGTTTTTACGTTTATGCTCAATTTTCATTTGATCATAACTCTAAAAATATAAAAGATAAAAAAATGAAATTTATGCCATTCGATTAGTTTTATAAAACTCTAAATGGGAAAAATATGTTTGTCACTGAGAAATACGTATTAACAGTTTTAGTTTTTACGTTTATGCTCAATTTTCATTTTGATCATAACTCTAAAAATATAAAAGATAAAAAAATGAAATTTATGCCATTCGATTAGTTTTATAAACTCTAAATGGGAAAAATATGTTTGTCACTGAGAAATACGTATTAACAGTTTTAGTTTTTACGTTTATGCTCAATTTTCATTTGATCATAACTCTAAAAATATAAAAGATAAAAAAATGAAATTTATGCCATTCGATTAGTTTTATAAAACTCTAAATGGGAAAAATATTTTGTCACTGAGAAATACGTATTAACAGTTTTAGTTTTTACGTTTATGCTCAATTTTCATTTGATCATAACTCTAAAAATATAAAAGATAAAAAAATGAAATTTATGCCATTCGATTAGTTTTATAAAACTCTAAATGGGAAAAATATATTTGTCACTGAGAAATACGTATTAACAGTTTTAGTTTTTACGTTTATGCTCAATTTTCATTTGATCATAACTCTAAAAATATAAAAGATAAAAAAATGAAATTTATGCCATTCGATTAGTTTTATAAAACTCTAAATGGGAAAAATATATTTGTCGCTGAGAAATACGTATTAACAGTTTTAGTTTTTACGTTTATGCTCAATTTTCATTTGATCATAACTCTAAAAATATAAAAGATAAAAAAATGAAATTATGCCATTCGATTAGTTTTATAAAACTCTAAATGGGAAAAATATATTTGTCACTGAGAAATACGTATTAACAGTTTTAGTTTTTACGTTTATGCTCAATTTTCATTTGATCATAACTCTAAAAATATAAAAGATAAAAAAATGAAATTTATGCCATTCGATTAGTTTTATAAAACTCTAAATGGGAAAAATATATTTGTCACTGAGAAATACGTATTAACAGTTTTAGTTTTTACGTTTATGCTCAATTTTCATTTGATCATAACTCTAAAAATATAAAAGATAAAAAAATGAAATTTATGCCATTCGATTAGTTTTATAAAACTCTAAATGGGAAAAATATATTTGTCGCTGAGAAATACGTATTAACAGTTTTAGTTTTTACGTTTATGCTCAATTTTCATTTGATCATAACTCTAAAAATATAAAAGATAAAAAAATGAAATTTATGCCATTCGATTAGTTTTATAAAACTCTAAATGGGAAAAATATATTTGTCACTGAGAAATACGTATTAACAGTTTTAGTTTTTACGTTTATGCTCAATTTTCATTTGATCATAACTCTAAAAATATAAAAGATAAAAAAATGAAATTTATGCCATTCGATTAGTTTTATTAAACTCTAAATGGGAAAAATATATTTGTAGCTGAGAAATACGTATTAACAGTTTTAGTTTTTACGTTGATGCTCAATTTTCATTTGATCATAACTCTAAAAATATAAAAGATAAAAAATGAAATTTATGCCATTCGATTAGTTTTATAAAACTCTAAATGGAAAAATATATTTGTCGCTGAGAAATACGTATTAACAGTTTTAGTTTTTACGTTTATGCTCAATTTTCATTTGATCATAACTCTAAAAATATAAAGATAAAAAATGAAATTTATGCCATTCGATTAGTTTTATAAAACTCTAAATGGGAAAAATATATCTGTCACTGAGAAATACGTATTAACAGTTTTGGTTTTTACGTTTATGCTCAATTTTCATTTGATCATAACTCTAAAAATATAAAAGATAAAAAAATGAAATTTATGCCATTCGATTAGTTTTATAAAACTCTAAATGGGAAAAATAAATTTGTCACTGAGAAATACGTATTAACAGTTTTAGTTTTTACGTTGATGCTCAATTTTCATTTGATCATAACTCTAAAAATATAAAAGATAAAAAAATGAAATTTTTGCCATTCGATTAGTTTTATAAAACTCTAAATGGGAAAAATACATTTGTCACTGAGAAATACGTATTAACAGTTTTAGTTTTTACGTTGATGCTCAATTTTCATTTGATCATAACTTTAAAAATATAAAAGATAAAAAAATGAAATTTATGCCATTCGATTAGTTTTATAAAACTCTAAATGGGAAAAATATAACATAGTAACATAGTAACATAGTAACATAGAAACATAGAAACATAGAAACATAGAAACATAGAAACATAGAAACATAGAAACATAGAAACATAGAAACATAGAAACATAGAAACATAGAAACATAGAAACATAGAAACATAGAAACATAGAAACATAGAAACATAGAAACATAGAAACATAGAAACATAGAAACATAGAAACATAGAAACATAGAAACATAGAAACATAGAAACATGGAAACATAGAAACATAGAAACATAGAAACATAGAAACATAGAAACATAGAAACATAGAAACATAGAAACATAGAAACATAGAAACATAGAAACATAGAAACATAGAAACATAGAAACATAGAAACATAGAAACATAGAAACATAGAAACATAGAAACATAGAAACATAGAAACATAGAAACATAGAAACATAGAAACATAGAAACATAGAAACATAGAAACATAGAAACATAGAAACATAGAAACATAGAAACATAGAAACATAGAAACATAGAAACATAGAAACATAGAAACATGGAAACATGGAAACATAGAAACATAGAAACATAGAAACATAGAAACATAGAAACATAGAAACATAGAAACATAGAAACATAGAAACATAGAAACATAGAAACATAGAAACATAGAAACATAGAAACATGGAAACATGGAAACATAGAAACATAGAAACATAGAAACATAGAAACATAGAAACATAGAAACATAGAAACATAGAAACATAGAAACATAGAAACATAGAAACATAGAAACATAGAAACATAGAAACATAGAAACATAGAAACATAGAAACATAGAAACATAGAAACATAGAAACATAGAAACATAGAAACATAGAAACATAGAAACATAGAAACATAGAAACATAGAAACATAGAAACATAGTAACATAGTAACATAGTAACATAGAAACATAGAAACATAGAAACATAGAAACATAGAAACATAGAAACATAGAAACATAGAAACATAGAGGCGAGCCTAGGACGTGGGGTTAGCTCAGTTTTGGGAAAAGTACGTGGGGTTAGCTCAGTTTTGGGAAAAGTACGTGGGGTTAGCTCAGTTTTGGCGAGCCTAGTACGTGGGGTTAGCTCAGTTTTGGGAAAAGTACGTGGGGTTAGCTCAGTTTTGGGAAAAGTACGTGGGGTTAGCTCAGTTTTGGCGAGCCTAGTACGTGGGGTTAGCTCAGTTTTGGGAAAAGTACGTGGGGTTAGCTCAGTTTTGGGAAAAGTACGTGGGGTTAGCTCAGTTTTGGCGAGCCTAGTACGTGGGGTTAGCTCAGTTTTGGGAAAAGTACGTGGGGTTAGCTCAGTTTTGGGAAAAGTACGTGGGGTTAGCTCAGTTTTGGCGAGCCTAGTACGTGGGGTTAGCTCAGTTTTGGGAAAAGTACGTGGGGTTAGCTCAGTTTTGGGAAAAGTACGTGGGTTAGCTCAGTTTTGGCGAGCCTAGTACGTGGGGTTAGCTCAGTTTTGGGAAAAGTACGTGGGTTAGCTCAGTTTTGGGAAAAGTACGTGGGGTTAGCTCAGTTTTGGCGAGCCTAGTACGTGGGGTTAGCTCAGTTTTGGGAAAAGTACGTGGGGTTAGCTCAGTTTTGGGAAAAGTACGTGGGGTTAGCTCAGTTTTGGCGAGCCTAGTACGTGGGGTTAGCTCAGTTTTGGGAAAAGTACGTGGGGTTAGCTCAGTTTTGGGAAAAGTACGTGGGGTTAGCTCAGTTTTGGCGAGCCTAGTACGTGGGGTTAGCTCAGTTTTGGGAAAAGTACGTGGGGTTAGCTCAGTTTTGGGAAAAGTACGTGGGTTAGCTCAGTTTTGGCGAGCCTAGTACGTGGGGTTAGCTCAGTTTTGGGAAAAGTACGTGGGGTTAGCTCAGTTTTGGGAAAAGTACGTGGGTTAGCTCAGTTTTGGCGAGCCTAGTACGTGGGGTTAGCTCAGTTTTGGGAAAAGTACGTGGGGTTAGCTCAGTTTTGGGAAAAGTACGTGGGGTTAGCTCAGTTTTGGCGAGCCTAGTACGTGGGGTTAGCTCAGTTTTGGGAAAAGTACGTGGGGTTAGCTCAGTTTTGGGAAAAGTACGTGGGGTTAGCTCAGTTTTGGCGAGCCTAGTACGTGGGGTTAGCTCAGTTTTGGGAAAAGTACGTGGGGTTAGCTCAGTTTTGGGAAAAGTACGTGGGGTTAGCTCAGTTTTGGCGAGCCTAGTACGTGGGGTTAGCTCAGTTTTGGGAAAAGTACGTGGGGTTAGCTCAGTTTTGGGAAAAGTACGTGGGGTTAGCTCAGTTTTGGCGAGCCTAGTACGTGGGGTTAGCTCAGTTTTGGGAAAAGTACGTGGGGGTTAGCTCAGTTTTGGAAAAGTACGTTGGGGTTAG